>CM038673.1:551680874-554125326 GCA_021605145.1 Aegilops bicornis | reverse complement strand
TATTGAGTTTAACAAAACCTTCATGTGGGCACTCCCAGCCATGGTGATGTCTACTCATGGATGGTTCGGCTGCTCTGACGTAGTTGGTGTTAATCGTTGCCATTTCTTGACCATACTGAGTGAAATACTAGACAATCTCCCCATGAGCAACCTTGCGATGTTGCCACCATGCATACCAACAAGCAGTGACAAGAAAGTCCTTCAATCCCACACCAGGAAGGGGGGGGGGGAGTTGTCGAGTCTTGTTGCCTTTAAAAAAACATAGTACAAACGCAGGTGCTGACATACACATTGATATACTCACCCATATGAACACAAACATGCACAACCTACCCCTATGAGCACCTTCAAGAGACTGAGCCGGTGGGTCTTGAGATTGACAAAGTCACCACAGGCACCTCGCTATCTACGGGAATAAATGCGCCTCCCACTAAAGGAATATTCCACCTTTATGAGACACCAAAGTGTCAAACTTGATCGATTATTGTTGCCTGAGTAGAGCTTCAAGGATACCATGGACAACACTATCAAAACTAGAGATTCATGAATCAACACCAAGGTTCTCATGAATTTCTGCAACTCTTGAACGTTGAAACATGCATGCAATATCCTCACAATTAATCTTGCACAAAGGGCATAGGCTGCTGGGATGGTATATCTGTTAGCTAAGACACCCTTATAAGGAATAGCTCCATGCAAATTCTCCTACAAGAGATATTTACTTTTAGTGCTACCTTCAACCTCCATACCTGCACCTAGTCAGGGTTCAACTCCTAAGAGCTCAACCTATTGGTTCGTGTAGTTTTCACCCATGTTGCTGCTCCCACTGATTGTAGTACGCTGATCTAACCATGAACAACCCTGATTTGGTGTAGTTCCAAGAAATAGAATCCTCCACTAGCCCATAGCCATGGGAATTTTTAGGATCCCGACTACTGCAATCGACAAGAATAAATCCCTAACCATATCCTCATTCCGATTCCTAGTCTCTAGCTCGCCACTTTTGTAACCACAATATTGACTATAGTAGAGAGCACTTTACTTGAAGGACTATTAGGGACGATGGGGTCATTCCAAATATTTTTTTGGTAACCATCACTCACTCTCCGGATATTACCTTTTTTTAAAAGTCTGGATCCCCACATGAATACTTTTCCAAGTGTATGATGACCCCTTCTTCAATTCATAACTGAGGAGATCACTTGAAAGGTAATATTTTGCACGGAGCACCTTGGTTCACAAGGATTCTAGGTCACATAATAATGTCCACACCTATTTAGCAAGCGTTGCTAGATTAAAACTTTGTAGCCAAGAAAGGTAGTGATTGCTTGTGACCCATGTGGGGCATTAAGGTGGTCCGCATGTCTAGTTTGGCGCTTGTGCTTGGTCCAGTGGGTTGCGTTTGCATCCCGCCTAATCTAAGTTACGAAGTGGGTATGGGGCAGTCAGGTGAATTTTCTAGACATCCTTGAAGCTGAAGGTTTGCTTTACAGAGTAGTTTATTACCGTTCGCTTCAAACGGTGGGAGGATCAAAGGTCGTTGATCCTGTGGCCTTATTAGGTCCAAGCTTCCTTGATGACATAACACCATCTTTAAAAAAAATTAACTCTCTTAAATCTATGCCTCCACTTTTCTTAAGAATACACCTTCCACCATGAAAATCATTGCATATACTTATTGCCATCCTCGTCTCCCCGCTAGTAATGGGTCATATAGCGTATTGATATATTTGTTATCTATTTAGGAAGCTTGAAGATATACATGGCATAAGTTGTGATTTCTTGTGCCACTGCCTTGAGAAGAGTCTCATTTCCTCCATAAGAGAGCATCTTCTCCTTGTATCCTTCCAAACTTTTACACATTTTGTCAATCAAATGTTCGAAACTGTCATATATCTAGACTCCAAATAGAGGTTGGAGGCCTAAATATTTATCAATTATTGCTTCAATCATAATGTTAAGAATTGAACATACCTCCACCTCAGTATCAATCGAATTACACGGGTTGGAAAAAATGCTTGATTTTGAATCACTAACTCTTCGACATGGCGTTGCACTATAGGCTTGGAGAACATTTCTCAGAGTCCTATCATTTTCAACATCAACCTTCATCAGTATGAGAGAGTCATCGGAAAATAACAGATGTGCAATAGATGGGGCTGTTCGGCACACTCAAACCCTGTAAGGTTTCCTGATTCCTCTACATGCATTTGAATATTAGACAGTAGTAAAAATAGGTAAGACGACAAGGGGCTGCCTTGGAGAAGACCCCCTAGTCGGGGTAAACCTTTCTGTTTCATCCTTATTGAAGCGAACTTGGTAATTCATAGGAGATATACAAGACATGATCATCTTTATCCACACGGGAGAAAATCCACGCCAATTCAACATCTTAAGAAAACTCCATTCCACCCTATTGTACGCCTTGAGCATGCCAAGCTTGATAGCACACATGCCATACTTTCCATTCCTCTTTTACTTGATTTTATGGTAAGATCAATACACCACCAGTTTGTTATCCGTTGTCAGCCGACCGGGGAAGAAAGTACTTTGATTGGATGACTCTATCTCTAGTAATATAAGATTAAGCCTCCATGCCAGAACCTTAGAAATAACCTTATAGAGAACGTTATAAAGACCGATAAGACTATATTGTGTTACATTCTCAGGGTGGTTGACTTTAGTAATTAAAACAATGATCGTGTTGATCCAATCTTCTAGAACTAACCCCGTGTTAAGAGCTCTCATGACTTCATCGGTAAGCTCTCCACCCAAAAATGGCCAATATCTTTTGAACAAAATAGCATGAAGACCATCCAGACCAGGAGCCTTGAGGTTGCCAATATCTAAGAGGTATTTTTTAACTTCACCGCGAGTGTAAGGAGCACATAGAGCTTCATAGATGTTGCAGTAACATGTGGCTTGACTTTGTTAATAACCTCCTTAGAAGGATCCATAACTTCACTAGAGAACAAGTATTGTAAGTAGGGGTTAATGTGGGACACCAGCTATTCTTACCCCTCGATCAGGTTGTCATTGTTATCTTTTAACCGTGTAACCATATGTAACTTTTTGCGCATAGAGGCAAAACTATAAAAAAATGAAGTATTTCAGTCGCCTTTTTTCATCCACTTTGCATGACTATGTTGTATCCATTTCACCTCTTCTTTCTCTTGAATTTGCTCAATTTGGATACGGATTTATTGTTGTTTCAAATTTGCATAGTCTTACAACGGACTAGCCGTCACCATATCAACACTTCATCCGGGAGAGCCCATATTTGACGTTGAGGGTGTTTTAATACGTGCATGCCCCATGCATGGAGGGCCTCATGGACCGCCTACACATACTGGGCGAGGCCTCCTGGGTGAGACTTGTGTCTTGCTAAGAAGCCTCAACCACCTCATCAACCGTCTCTTAAAGTATTCGCTTTACTTAATTTTTTTTCTATTTTGTGTGATAGCATTTACATTAGAGATATAATCACAGTTAACAATGATTGTCCGATCATCATAGTTCGTGAAGTCCTCATGCACAACACCAACAATAGGAAACAAATTACCCCACCTTGGGTCACAAACTGTGTGGTCCAATCTCTCTCGTATATGACACCTTATCCATGTAAATATGTCTCCGACAAATCTCATATCTAAGAGGTTGCAGTCTATCAGGGCATCACAAAAGGCTTGCATACATATTTGTGGTCTCAAAGCACCCCTTCCTTCTTGCTGCCCATAAGAATCTCATTAAAATCTCCGAGAACAATGCATGGTAATCAACCATAACATTTAAGGGGCGAAGATACTACCAAATAAGGTAATTCATGTCACCACTTGGCTCTCCATATATTCCAGTAATGCGTCACCCCGCACCACTGGCTTCATCAATGCGGATGTCCAGGTAGTTTGAGTGAATTTCCTTAGACGACACCTTCATATATTTTCACTAGAGAAGCATGATCCCACCACTCCTACTATCGCTCTCCAACATAATCATCTCATCGAAACAAAGATTCCTACTCATTTTTTCCACCCTAGAAGTACTCAGATGTTCTTTGGACAAAAAAAGCACATCTGATTTCATACGCCTTCGGAGCCCCAAGAGCAATCAAACTGTCGAGGATTACCCAAACCTCGACAGTTCCAACTTACTATTTTCATTCGATTAGACAGACTCCATTCCAAATCCCACTGACCCCGAATTTTGGGCTACAATGTCAAACCATCATTGTTCTTTCCATATCTTTTCTTCTCTTCCAAAGCCAACAACGATGCCACTAGGTCCTCATGATCATTTTGTAAAAAATTGACGATCTTGGCCACACTAGAGCCCCCTGGTGAAGTCTGAGAGGGAGGGAGGTTCCCACTTGATCCCAGTGGAAGCCTCTTGCGTGATTTTTGGTGAACCATCAAATTTTTACTGCTATTTTTTGGAGGGCTTGTGCCCATATTGTTGTAATCATATCATTAGAAAATTCCTCAATGTTTGCAGCTCTTCCATCGTCAGTCACTTGTCCTCTACTTCTATCCCTTCCTTCGCCTCACCTCTGGCTTTTAAATTGGTCATCATCAGAAAATAACCCAGATTTCGTCACCACATTCAGTAGACTTATGTCTTCTACAAGCCTCACAAAACTGAGGGATCTTCTCATACAAAACCCGATACATCTTGCGTGGTTTTCCGCTCTGTAGTTCACATGGACAAATCTAATTAGGGGTTTATCCATCTTGAGCCAAACCCTTGATCTCATAAAATCTCCAATGAAGTTTCTCAAAGCAAGACATACAAATTCGCCTAGTTTGTCGCCCATCACTTTGGCTACTGCTTTGTTGATCAAACCATCTGGAACTTTCATCGCTCTTACAAACACATCTATGGAGTTCATGTCGCCCATGTCTATCTTAGAAAAGCCATCATAGTCCTTCAGAAGCACCGGCCAATCACAAAATAACCATGGACCCTCTTCCATTGCTCTCTGTCAATCCCCAACACATTGAAATTTTACGTAAAATGGTTTTTCTGTGGCTCTAAATGTCATGTTCTTTGCCGGCTTCCACATGATATTCATGGCGGGGATAAATGAGTTCTGGCGGAACAACTTGTTTGTGCAAACCCTAGCAATCACAACCCATCTAGCCGCCACCTTCAAATCTTCAAATGCTCCTGAAGATTATTTTGCTCGTCCACTTCTCCCTCACGGTGCAACCTTCCGAGAAGATCATCCAAGCCTTCCCTATTTCCCGACTAGGATCCACCTGTTTCAGCCATGACGACTATCCTTCGCTCGCCATCAAACCCTAAAAACGTCGTGCCCACAGAAGACATTGTGCACCCATCACAAGGGTCTGCCTGCATAGTTTACTCCGCCCCCTAATTGGAGGAGAGTTATGATCAGGCGCCTGTATGGTGACCTCGCCGAGGGGTCGCTGCGTGAGTAGAAAACTCTAGATGTGTAGTTTCTCAAAGGTGTTCACAAAAAGAAACCTAGATGGGAGTAGTGCATGATGGAGTAGTTGGTATAAAATTATGGGAGGTTAGTTTGAAATCACGGGGGGATTTATCCGTAGATCCAGGTTGTAGCATTTTTTTCCATAAGTCTATGGTATGGACACTCCTGTTTTTGAAAAAAAAAGTTACTTTGTTTTTGAGACAATAAAAAAAAGTAACTTGTTGCCATTGTGCCTCAGTCTTGCATTAGTAGGCCCGCAGCCCATCTATTTGTCTGGCCCAGCCAATTGGCTCAAAATGGAACCGCGTGCTCCTCCACGGCTCTATCTCTAGCATCGGCCGTCGGCCTCGACGTCATCGATCGTCGGCGCCGGCGCCGGCACGTTCTCGTCGGACGACAGCACCGCGGAAAGGCTGTTAGAGCTTGGCCCTCGTCCCCATCTCAGGCCTCCAGCCATGCAGGGTCCGCCGCCGCCGGGGGAAACCCAAGACCGTACGTCTCCTGCTCCCCTCCGCATCTTAGCCTCAGTTTTCCAACCCTGTTTAGATCTTAGCCTCAGTTTAGGATCATGGATAGGTCCAATTCTGCAGCAACGTTTCCGCTGTTTTTTTGTACTATGACCTGTTTGCTTGTGCTTGTATCCCACTGTTTTCTGTACTCTTATCATGACTCTGATGTACCCCAGATGTCTGCCAACAAGATGATACTTCTCAAGATGGCGGACTTATACCGGACCTTCCAGAGGTATAAACTGGATTCTAGTCTTGCCCCACCATAATAAACCTTATAATTTGGCCTCACAAGCGATAAACAATGATTTTCTCTTTCTATAAATCTAAACAATTATATCTATAATTTTGAACCACCAAAATATGTGATGTGTGTTATTTTCTAGATCTATTAGAAGTGTGATGATTTCTCTGGTGTCAGAATCTCCAACATATGAAATATATAAGCAGCTATACCGCTACATTTTCTGCCCTAGCCATACCTTGTGATGCAATGGAAACATTTCAGAGCTTGCCTGGTATACACAGAAACCAAAGGAACTCTATCTTCTTCCTCTGATTTTTCTCCAAGAATACACTACAAATGAGAGAATACACTTGGCACTTTTCTTTGCAAGACATTGTTAATTGGACTTGTTCCCATGTTACTATGTTAGGCAAATTATATTATATAGAGTGCAATGTTTTGAAGGAAACCGCTAGAGAAGGGCTTGGAAAGTGATTAATTAGACAACATTCCTTGATGGAATTCATCACAGAATTGAAGTTCACCATGGCGTCTCGCTTGTCGAGATGGTCGATTGGACATATGGTTTGCCTAAGCCCTGTGTAAAGCATATTTTATTCCTTGTTGCATTTTTAAAACAAAAGAAAATATTCCCCAAAGTGATTAATTAGATATTCTACCATGATGAGTCCATGGAATGATGACTTCAAATTCACCGTCATGTCTGGCTTGCTGAACCGGTAGAAATGGATATGTGGTTTACCTGATTTGTACTATGGAGAAGGCCTTCTTTGGATTGAAGGATTTTCATAGGATTTTCACAGGATTGTAAACCTCAGGATTGTTCCCTACGGAATGTGTTTGGATCACAGGATTGCGTTCTCAAAATTCCTCAGGGTTGGGTTCCCAAGACGCCTTTCCAGAGGATTTTACGCTTGAGGTCCGACCTCTTGGAAAGATTCCTGGCGCGGAAAGAGAGCGCCCAAGTGGCGTGTTCGCGCCAAAACAGCCGCACCGCTTCGTGTGAAGACACCACGCATGGCATGTCCATTCCCGAATGGCTCCTTGTTTTGCTAAGTGACGTGGCAGCCTGGTCGTTTCGAATATGGATACCTATTTGTCATATGTACTACCATGTTAATCCTAAATCAGATCCGTTGTAATTTGGACCAAATAATTTGGCCTATGTGGATGAATGTTTTTTGCAAGACATCTCCTATGAAATCATTGATTGGACTTGTTCCCGTGTTACCATGTTAGGCAAATCATATTCTATATAGTGCAATATTTCGAAAAAAGCACTAGAAAAGGGCTCTGAAAATTATTTAGACAATATTCCTTGACGGTATTCATCATAGAGTTGAAGTTCACAATGTCTGGCTTGTCGAGATGGTCGATATGGACATAGGATTTTCCTAAGCCCTTTGTTAAGCAAATTTTATGTTTATTGCATTTTTTAAACGGAAGAAAAAACTGCCCAAATTGCTTAATTAGATATTCTACCATGATGACTTCATTGAATGATGACTTCGAATTCACCGTAGTGTCTGGCTTGTGGAACCGATAGAAATGGATATGCGGTTTTCCTAATTCGTACTATGGATAAAAGTAAATGCGCTCACATGGCATGTTCGATCCCGAATGACTCCTTGTTTTCTTAACTGACATGGCAGCCTGGTCGTTTCGAATATGGATACCTGTTTGTCATATGTACTACTATGTTATTCTTAAATCTGAACCGTTATAATTTGTACCAAATAATTTGGCCTATGTGGATGAATGCAGTGACTTGTTTGCATCTTGTTTTGATAATTTAATATAGATTTGTAATATATCAAGTTTATGTAATCAGTTTATAAATTTCTTTTATAACCCCAATAACTGATCTCCCGTTCTTTTGTATACAGGATATCCGTCGACATATTCATGCCCTATTACCACTGAGGGATGCTGCCCGTGCAGCTTGTGCATCACATTCATTTCTGAGATCATGGAGATGCCATCCCAACCTTATCTTAAGTCGCAAAGCACTAGGTTTAGATGGAGATCTCATCAGCAAAGTTGACAATATTCTTAAAAATCACTCGGGCATTGGCATGAAGAAACTAAGGCTTGAACTCTATGGTAACAAGGTCGATTCCTTTTATGTTGATAGGTGGATTCATATTGCTGTTACAGCAGGAGTTGAAGAACTCACCATTATTATGCCGCATATTCCTGGGAAAGAAGAATACAATTTCCCATGCTCACTTTTATTTAATGGGGGTGAAAACTCAATTCGGTATCTTTACATTGCCATGTGTGCCTTTCGTCCCACGGCTGGGCTTGGTTGCTGGACAAAATTGACAAGGTTATTACTAAGTAATGTATGGATTGCTGATGATGAGCTAGAGGGCCTTCTTTCCAACTGTACTGCAATTCAACATTTGGAACTCAAGAATTGCAGTGAGATAGTTTTCCTGAAGATACCTTTGCTGGAGTGCCTTACGTTCCTGAGAGTGTCTCTATGCATAAATCTGCAATTTATAGAGAGCGATGCTCCAAACCTCTCCACCTTTTGCCTGTTTGGTGGCTTAGTATCGATTCTATTTGGAAGTGATGTAAAGAATATAGAAGTGTCGTGCTTAAAATTCGGCCCGCCCAACATTGTCCGGTTTGCTCGAACCGAGCTTCTGTCCGGTGCGCCAGATGTTGAAAGACTTGTCATAACCTCGCCTAATGAGGTATATTCTGAAAGTTTAGATGAGTATAGACTAGCTGTTTGCATATAGCAGTTTTCATGCCTTGTCATATAACTAATCTGAGGTGTCTTTATGCAGATGGAAAGTACACCAATGCTATCTAGCAAATTCCTCCACCTCAAGTACTTGCATATTTCTCTAATTGCAAATGAAGCTATTTCACCAGCTTATGATTACCTTTCTCTGGTTTCTTTTATTGAAGCTTCTCCTTGCCTGGAGACTTTCATCTTTGAGGTAAGTTATCTCATCTTTTTTTTTCTTCTTCGAAAAGGGTAGTACCCCGGCCTCTGCATCACAGGATGCATACAGCAAAGTTATCTCATCTTGCAAGCAGAGTGTGTATTGTGGAACTGCTGATGCGAGCATCTTTGGCTTTCCATGTAGGTACAGCAGCCTGACATGAAGCATGATTCTGTTATCGGGGATTCCTCGCCTCTGAGACGGCTACCACAACACAGCCACAACAACCTAAAGAGTGTGACGATCATCGGCTTCTGCTCGGCGAAGAGCTTGGTCGAGTTGGCATGCCACATTATTGAGAACGCGACATCGCTCGAGCACCTCACTTTGGACACCTCCCATGGCTGTCGGAGTCCTGGTGGGCGTAGCCTCGATAAACCTGACAGATGGTACTATACAGTGAGTGGTAGCCTCATGCCGGCCCCACCTGACAGGTGCCTCCCTATGTGGGGTCGTGGCATCGAGGAGTCTCGCAGGGCGCGTTTCGCAATCAGAAAACACATTGAGTGGAAAGTTCCCTTCGGAGTCGTGTTTGAAATCGTCGAGCCCTGCAGTCGGTGCTTGATGCCGAACTTTTAGATGCCCAAGTAGCATCATGCCGAACGGTGCTGTTTATGATGCTTTATTTCCAAACTATCACTATCAGGTCTGAAAACGATGGTTGTGTGAGATTTCATAGGTCGTACTCTGTTTCTTAAACTATCAGAGGTGCCTCATGTTTAATTATGTAAAACTGTTGTACTAGTAGTGATTCCTGCAGACATATGAAGTCAGGGAAATGACTTTGCTGCGTTTTTTGTTGCTGTTTTCAGAGATATCAGAGGCCAGCGTGCTCTACTCATGGATGTTTTCCAGATTGTTATGTGTACTTTTTTACTGTACTTTAAGAATGCGGCGGAACTCTTTAGTTGCTTATGAATCTCATTGATTTTGTGCATGTCAGCCTGATCAATATAGAAGGTGCATTATGTAGAAGTTGGAGCTTCCTATTGGTTTGTGGATTGTGAACAATCGTTACAGCATGAACCCCGCCTTCTCACTGTTGCCTCGCCGTCTGCTCCAGATAAGCTCCAGCATCTCCTTCTCCTCATCTTCCGCTTCTTGGTTGAACTTCAAAAATTCCAAGGATTAGAATCCTCTCTGAGGGCGGGAGCTCGTCGCAGTGTCACGTAAGTCATGATTTTTTGTTGTTGCAAAAGCTCCCCTCAAACAATTTACTACTCGGCATGTTCGACGAATGTGCGTTTCTTACATCCCTTTTCCATCATCTTTATGAATAAATACGCGCTAAATGAGTGGTGAAAAGGGGGCGACAAGTAGCAGGTGCATCGCTGAATGTCAATCTTAAACGGTGCGCCTCTTTCATTCGTGTCTTCTTCCTAGCGCTCCTCGTACCAGGTGTTGGAAATGAATATTTTGGCAATGCTACTCGATGTATTGATCGGTGTGCATAACGCACGTATATATAAAGTACAAGGTGAGCTACAACCTTAACTATACAATGATTAGGAGGTGGGCCGGACTATACAATACACATGCACAAACCATATATTCAACATCCCCCCCCCCCCCCCTCAGGAGTCGAAGCGTCGCCGGAGACGCAAAGACTGGACCTAAACTCCTCGAAAACAGAAGTAGGCAGTCCTTTTGTCATAACATCGGTAAACTGCTGCGCCGTCGGGACGTGGAGGACCCGGATGCGCCCAAGGGCCACCTGCTCACGAACAAAGTGTATGTCGAGTTTAATGTGCTTCGTTCGTCGATGGTGGACCGGGTTGGCGGAGAGGTAGACGAGCGCGTCCTTGTGAACATCACAAAGCAACTCTTGGAGCAACTGACGAAGCCAAGAGCATTTGGCAACGGTGTTAGCCACTGCCCGATACTCTGCCTCGGCACTCGAGCGGGAGACTGTGGGCTGTCGCTTGGAAGACCAAGAGATCATAGACGGCCCAATGTAGACACAGTACCCCGAAGTGGAGCGCCGTGTGTCCGGGCAGCCAGCCAGTCCGCATCAGAGTAGGCGACGAGGTCAGTAGAGGCGGAGGCCGTCAGTGTAAGTCCCATGGACGGGGTGCCGCGTATGAAACGGAGGATACGCTTCACCAAGGTCCAGTGAGAGTCACGCGGAGCATGCATGTGAAGACAGACCTGCTGAACGGCATACTGCAAGTCGGGGCGCGTCAGAGTAAGGTACTGCAAAGCACCCACAATGGAGCGATAGAAGGCTGCGTCGGATGTGGGAGAGCCCTCCAGAGCTGAAACCTTGGCCTTGGTGTCAACATGCGCGGGAGCGGGCTTGCAGTTAAGCATGCCAGCACGATCGAGAAGCTCATGGGCGTAACGCTGCTGGTGCAGAAAGAACCCATCTGGCCGTCGAACCACCTCAATGCCGAGGAAGTAGTGGAGGGGCCCCAAGTCCTTCAGGGCAAACTCATCGCGAAGACGAGCAGTAAGCCGCTGGAGGAGCACTACAGGATGCCGTCAGGATGATGTCGTCGACGTAGAGCAACAAGTAGGCCGTGTCAACCCCGTGATGGTACACGAAGAGGGACGCGTCGGAGCGAGTCGATGTAAATCCGAGCGTTTGTAGGAAGGCAACGATGCGCTGGTACCAGGCCCGAGGCGCCTGCTTCAACCCGTAAAGACAACGGGAGAGCAAACACACATGGTCCGGATGTGTGGCGTCGACGAAGCCGGTGGGCTGCTCACAGAACACCTGCTCGGTGAGGTGGCCATGCAAGAAGGCGTTGGAGACGTCCAACTGATGCACATGCCAAGCTCGGGAGACGGCCAGCTGAAGCACGGTGCGGATCGTGCCCGGTTTAACAACCGGGGCAAAAGTGTCGGTGAAGTCCACGCCCGCACGTTGTCGAAAGCCTCGAACCACCCAGCGAGCTTTGTAGCGCTAGAGAGTGCCATCCGGACGAGTCTTGTGCCGAAAGACCCACTTGCCGGTGATGATGTTGGCACGAGGCGGCCGAGGGACAAGCTGCCAGTGCAGTTCCGTTGGGCCAGCGTCGAACTCTTCCTGCATCGCAGCGAGCCAATGAGGATCCCGAAGGGCGGCTCGAGCTGACGATGGGAGAGGGGACGGCTCGGAGATGGAAGCAGTGAGAAGATGCTCATCGCTGGTGTACCGCATACTCGGGCGTAAGGTGCCAGCCAGAGCGAGTCATCGGGCGGGCAGCGAGTCCGGGGGCGATGGGCGAAGACGAGGAAGAGCCCGCCACCGCCGATGCCGCGGGCAAGGCCGCGGGTGAGGCCGCTGCGGGCGAGGCCACCGTGGGTATGGTCGCGGGCGAGGCCACAGGCGAGGCGCGGGCGCCGAGGAGGCTCGCTGCGCAGCCCGGGAGGCTGATGGCGGCGCAGGGGACGTCGCGGGCGCTGGGAGGGGTGCAGCCCTAAGGCAGCCAGCCGGGGAGGAAATCGACCCGTGGCGCGGGGGGCACCCTCAAAGCCGGGAGACGGCCCGAGAGAAGCTCGCGAGCGGCCGTCACCGGGCAAGGCCGCAACATCAGAAGGTACCTGCTAAAACGGAAAAACCATCTCATCAAAGTAAACGTATCGGGAAGTGATCACCCGATGTGAGATAGGATCATAGCAGTGGTAGCCTTTGGTGTTGGGGGGATAGCCAAGAAAAATACATGCCACGGACCATGGTGCGAGCTTATGAGGAGTAGTGGAAGCGATGCTAGGGTAGCACAGGGAACCAAAGATGCGGAGCTCGGTGTAGGAAGGTGGCGTGCCAAACAAAAGATGACGAGGATCAAAATTCCCGCGAGTGCGATAGGGACGGATGTTGAGGAGTAGTGATGCGGTGGCGAGCGCGTCGGTCCAGAAACGTGGTGGCATGTTGGCGTGAAAGAGGAGGGTGCGAACGCAGTCATTAAGAGTGCGAAGCACGCGCTCAGCGCGGCCATTTTGTTGCGAAGTGTACGGGCAAGTGAGACGAAAAATCGTGCCGTTTGTGGCGAGAAGGTTGCGGATTGCAAGATTATCGAACTCCTTCCCGTTGTCTGTTTGCAACACATGAATGGGGCGACCAAACTGCATGGAGACATAGGAGTAGAATGCGGTGAGAGTGGCAACAGAATCCGACTTTTGCCACAACGGGAAGGTCCACACATAGTGCGAAAAATCATCAAGTATAACAAGATAATAAAGATAGCCCGTGCTACTTGCAACAGGAGAGGTCCAAACATCACTATGAATTAACTCAAATGGGTATGATGCAACATGCGAGGAAATGCTAAAGGGTAGACGAACATGTTTGCCGAGATGACAAGCATGACAAGTGTGATCGTCGATCTTATTACACGTGAATAAAAAACTGCGAAGAATATGACGAAGGGTGGCGGTGTTGGGATGACCGAGACGAGCATGCCAAAGGTCCACTCCAGCGGAAAGCGCCATGGGTGCAGCGACGGAGGATGTGGATGAGTGGACCGGGTAGAGCTCGTCAAGGCTGTCACATCGATGGAGCACCATCCGGGTACGGGCATCCTTAACAGAAAAGCCAAACATGTCAAATTCAACGGTGACAAGATTTTCACGTGTAAGAGAACGAACGAAAACTAGATTTTTAATGATGTCAGGTGAAACGAGTACATTAGAAAGATAATGGCATGGAGTTAGAAGGAAAAGCAGCATGGCCGACATGAGTGATAGGCATAGAGGAACCGTCGCCCACGGTAATGCGAGCAACGGTGTGAACGGGGTGAGCGGTAAGAAGGTTACCGGGGTTGGCGGCCATGTGAGCCGTGGCTCCGGTGTCCATATACCAGTCGCCACCGCCAGTGTACTGCTGTGCCGTGGGGGCGGTGTGGAGGGCCGCTAGCGCCGGGTCCCAAGGCGCCGAGGGAGGGCCGGGGCCGACGGCAGCGGGCTGTGGCGGGCGGCCAACCCACCGCCGGCCGGCAGCCCATAGGCCGCCGAGGGGCCGGTGAGCGGCGCCGGCGGATACGACTGAGGGGCCGCGGAGCCTGATGAGGGGCCGGGCGGGCGCCATAAAAACCGGGAACGGGGGGGCGCGGTATAGGCATGGAGTACACGTGAACAACCCCTGTCCAGGGGTTCTGGCCGGCCTGCCAGGGCGTCAGCGGGAGCTGTTGCTGCGGCTGGTGTGGCGCCCCATCGTGGGCAGCCGGCGGCTGCTCTTCTTCGCCCCACCTCGACGCCCGCCCGGCCATCTGCTGCTTCGGCGGGCGGAGGGCTCTTGGCGCCGGTAGGGAACCCGGCGGCGGCTGCGCTGGAAGGGGCCCGGTGGGTCATGGGGGGGCAGGCGGTGGGCGGCTTGCCGGAGCCGTATGGGTGGCCCGGGTGCGCGACATCCGCATCCTCCTCTCTTCCAGCTTCAGGTACGTGACGATCTTGGGAAAGGTGTTCATGGTGTAATTTGGCTAATAGTTTGTATGATCGGCCAAATTAATTTAAATGAATGTGGTCGGATTATTCATTCATACATATATCTACCCTTGTTCATACATATATCTACCCTTGCTGTTTAATTCAAAATGCAGGCATGGTCATAGTCTAGTGCAGATGACACATCTGGAGATCAGGTGCACTGAAGCTATTTACCCAGTACAAATATATGTGATTTTGCAAGGATTAGCAGCCACATTAAAAACAAGTTCTGAATAGATTATCATACACTAAGCTACACTGCCTCAGCTTAGGACAAGTCCTAACAAGCTTCGGCTACCAAGCTAAAGAAGTTTGGCAGGAGCTATGGAGTCACGTACAAAAAGGTGCAACAATACATGATGGACTATCAATCATTATTATATGGTGTGATTAGCGACCTTGTCAGAATATTTTATTAATTTCCTTGTGGACCAAAACGTATCTATACATGAGTATAGTTGGGACTTGGAACTATTACGTGTTGGTACAAATTAGCAAGCAGATATGGCAGGTACAACTTTGTACTTGTAACCGAATCAAGGGATCTGTCCTGTTCGGTTTGGAATTGATGTTTTGGTTGTACACGTCAAGTCCGTCCTTCGTGCCCTTTATATAAGGGTCCTGGCCGATTGAAGGAAGGGAGAGCAATCAATCTATCAATACAAACTATTTTTTCACGTATTTCTTTTTCTCTATCGTTCTTCTCTGCCGAGCCCTAGCAGTCCTAGGGTTTGGTAATCTTTGCCGTTTTGCGCTGAAAAGCAGCCGGTTCTCCTCCACGAAAGCGAGGGATCCTTGTTGCTTTGCTCGGAAAGAAATCGTTCATCGTCACGAGAGCACGACAACTATCTTGGTGTTGCGCGGCGATTTCCCGTGCCAACACAATTGGCGACTCCGCCGGGGACGGAAAGAAGAAGAAGCACACGATGAGTACCGAGTCCAGCGATGGGAGCGACATCGACCCGGAGAACGTCATCGTCGTCACACTCGACGATTAGTCGAAAGATGGTCGGCACGATCTTGAACAAGAGCTTAAGAAAGAGATGGCTGAGCGACTAAAATTGAAGTTGACTGGATACCGCAAGACAAGGATCGGCGTCGTCAAGAAGGTACATGTGCCGAACCCTTCAGATTCGATCAACGCCAAGGTAAAAAAGTCAACTGAAGAAATTTCTCATCTAATTGATGTGTGCGTAGTTACCAAGTACGATTCTGATGTGAAAACTACGACACACACAATTACTCAATCAGTAGCTAATAGAATTGAAGAATTTAAGGAGCAGCTTCATAAAGATCTTGAAAATAATTTACCTAGTCATGTTCGGTCGTTAGCGCTGCAAATCAATGATGGATATTCTGAGGAAAAGCTAATGCCGCTGCAAAATACAGGATTCATTAACTTTCCTAGTAATATTCATACACATGGTGCATCGGTTAATAACATTGTGCATCCCAATGTTCCTTTAAATAGCGATCAAGGTGGCCGGAACTATGTGAGCAGTTCGGCTAATAATTTTATGCCTAGCATAGTTGCTCCTACTGTCTCAACTTCGGTTCCACAAAATCACAACAGCAATAACCGAAGTGCTAGTTCTAATTCTACTTTACAACAACTTTTTTATCCAACTGTAGAATATAGTACAACACCGCTGTTGACTGTCGGTACCGGGATTCCGTGCGGGCCGGTACCCGGTTCATATTTTAATGGGTCTCCGTTGGAAGCATCACAAGGTCAAATTTCTTTGCCGGAGTTTCCATCACGTGCTAGCGTTCCATCTGCTCCACAAACTAGTTCTCTACAGCCGAATGATAGTTTTAAGGATAAGCTTACTAGTATACTAAGAGAATTCGGTTTAGAACCTAAGGGTAAAGCGCGTGCATATAAAAAACCATACCCTGATTGCTTCGATTCGACGGCTTATCCTCGCGATTTTAGAATTCCTGACTTTGTTAGGTTTACAGGGGAAGATGGTAGATCCACTTTCAAGCATATCGGATAATTTTTAGCCCAATGTTGTGATATCGGCACATCGGATGTTTATAGGATTAAATTATTTCCGTTGTCTTTGTCCGGTATTGCATTTACTTGGTTTACATCGCTTGCTCCTAATTCTATTTCAACATGGGCACAAATGGAGCAAAAATTTCATGAGTACTTTTATAGCGGTGAAACAGAACTTCGGCTTTCAGATTTAACTATGGTTAGGAAGAAATATAATGAGCATGTTCATGATTATATTAGGAGGTTTAGGGATGTCAAAAACCGATGTTTCAGCTTGACCATAGCCGTAAAGGATTTAGCTGATCTTGCCTTTTCGGGCCTTCTCGCTCATATTAAGGATAAACTAGAAGGGCAAGAATTTTTAGATGTTAATCAAGTTTTGCAGAAGGCTTTGGCGCAAGAAAACCGGACTAAGGAGATTAAACAATATAGCCAGTTTGAAGATAATATTGATAATGAGAAGGATGATCATGTAGGTAATGCCTTCGATTATGATAGTAATTCAACTAGTGAAGTTGATGTTAATATATGTGTAGCCGAATGGATTCGAGCGTCAAAGTCAAAACCCTTTGCATGTTCTGCTTTGAAACCCACACCTGCTAGAAGAGATGAAACTAAATACACTTTTGATGTTACTAAGTGTGATAGAATTTTTGATATGTTACTGCAAAATAAATTAATTAGAGTGAGAGAGGGTCATGTAATTCCACCTATAGAAGAGTTGGGTAGGAGAGCTTATTGCAAGTGGCACAATTCTTTCTCCCATGCTACTAATGATTATAGCATGTTTCATCAACAGGTGCAATCGGCCATTAATGAAGGACGATTGACGTTTACAGAAAGTTATAAGATGAAGCTCGATAGTGACACTTTTCCTATCAATGTGGTCGAGCTTGAGAGTAAGAAAATGCTTATTCGGTCGGATCAGACCGAATCCGCAAGAAAGAAAAATGTTGTTGATGATAATGCTTCTCCAAGGATGATCAAACAAAAATATACAGAATTAGGAGTTTGGAAAGTCAATGGAAGAAGGAAACAAACTCCAAAACCAAAGCCGTCAATTAGCATGTTGTTGGAAAAGTACACCTCACGCAAGACCAGCAATGTGTTTAGCCGGCTTGGAGATAATAAACGTCTTAAATCTCCTTTTGGACCTGACGGTCATGAGCAATGGCAAAGAAATTTATATGACCAGCAGCCCTATATTGCAATGGAGCCGACGTATTAGGGTTGTGCACCTCCTATGTACCCGCAGTTTCCTCCATTGGGTTTTAATCCTTGGGCGCCATATCCTACAAGGCCAGTGTGTTATTCTCGACCAGAGTGGATTCCAGCAGGACCAATGTACAGGAAATCATTGCATGAAAAAGGGGTTCAGTTTAATCAGGAAGTGAGACCACGTGATGGCAATGTAATCCGTGGTAATGATGACATGGTGGTCTTGGGAACTTCAAACTCGCCTAGGAGGCACAATACAAATGGCATAATTCATAGAGGTGGTAAGAAGTTTGTGTGGGTGCCGGTGAGGCATGCTGAATCTAAGTCTATACAAAGTTCAAATGATTTGGATGCTTCTAATGTTATGAAACTTGGTGAACACCAATCAGCTGCAAGTGTAGAGAATAGTCCAGAACAAAAGACATTGATGCATCTAAGTTAGAGGCTAAGGTGCACACACGTTCAGACAAGGAAGTTCTACATGCTAGTACTAATGATTCGGCTGATGCATGTGCCGATATATTCACTGGAGGCAGTGGGGAATATGGAACTACGAGTACATATGATCAGTGGATGATTTCTTCGGCCAACAACAAAATATTTGCTCCCAGAACAACAGTACGACAGTATAGGCCGAGAGACTCGGGGGGCAGCAGAATTATTTCAGCTGCACTAGGGACTAAACCAGGAACTCGGTGGTGTCCCATGGGACTCACACACACTAAGAAACGGCGTGTCCAGCGACTACAAGCATTTAGAATGAGAGAAGAGATAGCCGAGAAGAATCGCTTGTTCGATCGACAAAAACCAATGGTGCCGAAGATGACATGGATGGAGAAGCGTGTTGTGGAGAAGTTGCCAAAATCTCCCATTGGAAAATATTCAAAAAATTACTATCCTAGCATGTCAAAGGAGGCTTGAGATAATGTGGCCGATATATTATTCTAAATATAGCCCTAAGAAAATTTGGCTGACATATTATTTGAATATATCTCCAAAGAGAAATTGGCCGATGTGCTATTTGGACATCACCCTTAAACAAATTATATGCCGGTGAAGTTATCGAAGCCTTCATATGGAAATGTGATAGTGTTTTTGGTGAATACAATTATACCAACAACAGGGGGGCATGTGTTCATGGTGTAATTTGGCTAATAGTTTGTATGATCGGCCAAATTAATTTAAATGAATGTGGTCGGATTATTCATTCATACATATATCTACCCTTGTTGTTTAATTCAAAATGCAGGCGTGGTCATAGTCTAGTGCAGATGACTCATCTGGAGATTAGATGCACTGAAGCTATTTACCCAGGACAAATATATGTGATTTTGCAAGGATTAGCAGCCACACTAAGAACGAGTTCTGGATAGATTATCATACACTAAGCTAAACTCCCGTAGCTTAGGACAAGTCCTAACAAGCTTCGGCTACCAAGCTAAAGAATTTTGGCAGGAGCTATCGAGTCACGTACAAGAAGGTGCAATAATACATGATGGACTATCAATCATTATTATATGGTGTGATTAGCGACCTTACCGGAATATTTTATTAATTTCCTTGTGGACCAAAACATATCTGTACATGAGTATAGTTGGGACTTGGAACTATTACGTGTTGATACAAATTAGCAAGCAGATATGGCAAGTACAACTTTGTACTTGTAAGCGAATCAAGGGATTTGTCTTGTTCGGTTTGGAATTGATGTTTTGATTGTACACGTCAAGTCCTCCGTGCCCTTTATATAAGGGTCCTGGCCGATTGAAGGAAGGGAGAGCAATCGATCTATCAATACAAACTACTTTTTCATGTACGTCTATTCTCTGTCACTACTTCCTGCCGAACCCTAGCAGCCCTAGGGTTTGGCGATCTTTGCCATTTTGCGCTGGAAAGCGGCCGGTTCTCCTCCATGAAAGCGAGGAATTCTTTGTTGCTTTGCCTGGAAAAAGCAATCGTTCGTCGTCACGAAAGTACGACAAATATCCTGGTGTTGCGCGGTGATTTCACGTGCCAACAGAAGGTCGGGTTGGTGATGAGAAGGATGTTGGAGGCGACGTTCCTGAAGCTTTCATTCAGGCCGGCGATGAGGGTGCTGAGGAGAAGCTCGTCGGAGACCTTCTCGCCGAGGTCACGGAGCTCGTCAACAAGCTTCTTGAGGCGCATGCAATAATCATCAACAGACGAGTCAAGCTGCTGGCACCCAAAAAACTCGCCGTGCAAAAAAACCTTGCGTTGGAGCGCGTTGTCGGTGAAGAGGCTGTTGAGCTTAGTCCAAATGGCGTGAGCGTCATCATCGGCGGAGACCACCGTGTGGAAGAGGTCCTTCGAGATGGTGGTGTAGAACCAGCGGATGAGAGTGGCGTCAATGGACGTCCACTCCTCATCGTCCTCCATGAAGCGGGAGTCCATGGAGCCATCGATGTGATTCCCAAGATTGTACTCACGGAACACAAGGGAGAAGTACGTCTTTCAGGCATAGTAGGTGGAGGTGAGGTGATCGAGGACAACAGGAACCCGAGCGAGAATATTGAGATCGCGGATTCTGACAGGATCGGGGCCTTCGAAGGGGTTGGTGCGGCAGCTGCGGGTGGTACCGGTGGACCCGGGGGAGGCCATAGCCGAGAAGGGGGGGGGTGAGGCGGCGTGTGGTGAAGCGGCGCGGCGGGTGGCGGCGCCAAGTGCGGGCGGAAGCGAGGCGGCGGCGCACACAGTGCGGCGGGCGAGGAGATGCGGCGGCGGTGGCACGAAGTGGCGGCGGCGGCGGGTGGCGGCGGCGGCGGTGATGGGATCGCGGCGGCGGCGGCAAGGGTTAGGTTTAGGATCGTAGGTATGATACCATGTTGGAAACAAATATTTTGGTAATGCTACTCGATGTATTGATCGGTGCATAGCGCACGTATATATGGAGTATAAGGTGGGCCATAACCTCAAATATACAATAACTAGGAGGTGGGCCTGACTATACAATATACATGCACAAACCATATATTCAACACCAGGCACGAGCTCCTACACGTCACGTTTGAGTTTTTTTCAGATTTTATATATAAGCGCTTGCGTCTCTACTGTGTTCAAAAAAATAATGATTTGATTTGTTTACATAAAAAACTTTATTTCTCACATAATCGTGAGACCGTTTACAACAAGATGAGAAATAAAGTCTAGGATTGGATTCTCCCAAACCTCAGAAGATCTACTAGATAAAGATGATTTGGCTATACAATCAGCTACACTATTAGCTTCACAGAAACACTTCGTCACTTCATATTGCACTTTGAACATGCCAAGTAGTAAATTGGGTCCTCGTCCCATTGTCATTGACAATGTGGGTCCATTAGTTCTTCAACCTTTGTCAACATCGTTGCTCCCCTTGGGGTTATAATTTTGGGACTCACTTGATGGGATTCAAGGATCATGCCAGATATTAATTTGTTAGCCCGTACCTACTCGTCAAATGCATTCTTGTGAAAGTTTGTATGCCTGATACAATACTTTGCCCAGTAAACCCTTCTTAGGGCCAGCATTCAATATGTTCCCATCCAGATGAGTGATTGATAAAAAAACTACCATTTTAGAGGTTTGCGTCCCACTGAACTACCATTTTTAAAAAAATGATCAAAAACTATCAATTTTTTAAAAAATTTGTGACTAAAAACTATCACTTTTGAAAAATGACCTGTTTAGACGATTTAAACATGTTTATGACATGCGGGACCCACCCATTAGGGACGACATGGCGGCAAAGTCACCTTCATTTATTTTGACAGTTACTACAGGTGGGGCCCACATGTCAGCATCAACCTTCTTCTTCCTCCTCCCCTCTCTCTATTTGGCATTTCAACAAACAGCTTAGGAGCACCACCACGCCGCCGCCAGTGATGAGCTCTCCGCGCCGCCGAGAACACCGAAGAGTTGGGCCTACTAGCCACGGCCGACCCCGAACTGCTCCAAGAGCTCGTCCAGAACATGATGAACAAGAAGCTCCACCTTGTCTTCCGGCCCAACAAGAAGGAGCGCTTCGGCACTAGCGCGAGCATCGGGAAGGAGGACCCTCGCCTTGTCGATGTCGCCGCGGTCCAGGGGCTCCTCACCGACCTGCAGAGGCTGGCGTCGTAACCGAGCCGTCGTCAACACGTTGTCCATGGAGCGACTGACCACCACCAACGACAGCCGGGTCTTGGCTGGAACAGGAGCGTCGCGGCCGCGTTGGTGGGAACCAGCGGCAACCGAGTCTGGGATGGAACAGTGGCTGCCTGGCCGGGAGATGGAGGGGCGGGTGCTCGTCGGATCCCGCGGCACCAGCGGCCAGCAGCTCCCTTGCCGGGAGATGGAGGGGCGGGTAGGGCTGCAAGAAAAGCTCGAGGCTCGTGAGCCGCTCGAGATCGACTCGTTTTTTGGCTTGACTCGAGATCGACTCGAAAAGAAATGAGCCGAGTTTGAACACTTCATGTAGCTCGACTAAGATACGAGCCGATCTTGAGCGAATATTGGCTCGCTCGATTTTAGCTTGATAGCTCGACATAATATCATAATGTTAAATGATCATGTCATATATTAAATGGAAATAATATAATTTGTTACCATATATGATGCCCATGATATTTCTTCAATTTATTTACCAGCAAACATGAAATCTTAATTAAGTGCGGAGAAGATTTTGCCCTAATCATGGCACACAGTCGACTGTGTGTTAAATATCCAGTTTTTCTTTGGCAAAAGTTCCCAGCATATGGGCCTTCGGTTTCTACAGACTAGTAAAAAACAAATATAATATGACAAAATTCATTCAAATTGTTGCATTGTTTATATTATCTTTGAAACTAATAAATTCCAATATGCTGGTCGATTGTGCTTCTTTGGTATGGTCATGGAGAGATCTAGTTCGAGTTCTATGACAACTCCAAGATCATCCCCGACCTGCATTATGTTGCAACTTCTTATGATCTTTGGCCAATAATTTGTTTTCCAAATTACCCGTATATGTCTGTCATAAATCGTTATCTTATGTTGATACTAGACTTTTGGTTGTGAGAGAATAAGTCAAACTACTTTGATGAAATTTATATTATCATGGTCTTAATTGGACTACTATTTTTAGTGCTTTCTTATGACATATTGTGCCTTATCTAGTTGGAATAATCGCTATAGATTTATAATTTTCACCGTCACATTTAGCTCGAAACTAGCTCAAAATCGACTCGAGATCGTTACAAGCTGAGCACGAGCCATGTTCTACAGCTCGATCTTGAGTTTCACTCAGTTTGAGCTCGCTCAAATTTTAATACGAGTTGAGCCGAGCCAAGTCCAACTCGCTCGAACTCGACTCGTTTGCAGCCCTAGGGGCGGGTGCTCGTCAGATCCCGCGGCGCTGATGGCTAGCGACTGCCTCGTGATACGTCTCCAACGTATCTAGAATTTTTGATTGTTCCATGCTATTATATTATCTGTTTTGGATGTTTATGGGCTTTATTAAACACTTTTATATTATTTTTGGGACTAACCTATTAACCCAAAGCCCAGTGCCAGTTTCTGTTTTTCCCTTGTTTCAGTGTTTCGCAGAAAAGGAATATCAAACGGAGTCCAAACGGAATGAAACCTTCAGGAGAGTTATTTTTGAAACGGAAGCAACCCAGAAGACTTAGGGTGTACGTAAGGTAAGCAACGAGGAAGGCACGAGGCAGGAGGGCGTGCCCACCCCCTGGGTGCGCCCTCCACCCTCGTGGGCCCCTCGTGGCTCCCCTGACGTATTTCTTCCTCATATATATACCAATATACCCTAAAACCATCGGGGAACAAAATAGATCGGGAGTTCCGCCGCCGCAAGCCTCTGTAGCCACCAAAAACCAATCGGGACCCTGTTCCGGCATCCTGCCGGAGGGGGGATCCCTCACCGGTGGCCATCTTCATCATCCCGGCGCTCTCCATGACGAGGAGGGAGTAGTTCACCCTCGGGGCTGAGGGTATGTACCAGTAGCTATGTGTTTGATCTCTCTCTCTCTCTTGTGTTCTTGAGGTGATACGATCTTGATGTGGATCTTATGATGTTTCCCTCTACTCTCTTGTAAAGGATTGAGTTTTCTCTTTGAAGTTATCTTATCGGATTGAGTCTTTAAGGATTTGAGAACACTTGATGTATGTCTTACCGTGCTTATCTATGGTGACAGTGGGATATCAAGTGATCCACTTGATGCATGTTTTGGTGATCAACTTGCGGGTTCCGGCCATGAACCTATGCATAGGGGTTGGCACACGTTTTCATCTTGACTCTTCGGTAGAAACTTTGAGGCACTCTTTGAGGTTCTATGTGTTGGTTGAATAGATGAATCTGAGATTTTGTGATGCATATCGTATAATCATACCCACGGATACTTGAGGTGACATTGGAGTATCTAGGTGACATTAGGGTTTTGGTTGATGTGTGTCTTAAGGTGTTATTTTACTACGAACTCTAGGGCTGTTTGTGACACTTATAGGAATAGCCCAATGGATTGATCGGAAAGAATAACTTTGAGGTGGTTTCGTACCCTACAATAATCTCTTCGTTTGTTCTACGCTATTAGTGACTTTGGACTGACTCTTTGTTGCATGTTGAGGGATAATTATGTGATCCAATTATGTTATTATTGTTGAGAGAACTTGCACTAGTGAAATTATGAACCCTAGGCCTTGTTTTAACGCATTGCAATACCGTTTGTGCTCACTTTTATCATTAGTTACCTTGCTGTTTTTATATTTTCAGATTACAAAAACCTATATCTACCATCCATATTGCACTTGTATCACCATCTCTTCGCCGATCTAGTGCACCTATACAATTTACCATTGTATTGGGTGTGTTGAGGACACAAGAGACTCTTTGCTATTTGGTTGCAGGGTTGCTTGAGAGAGACCATCTTCAACCTACGCCTCCCACGGATTGATAAACCTTAGGTCATCCACTTGAGGGAAATTTTCTACTGTCCTACAAACCTCTGCACTTGGAGGCCCAACAACGTCTACAAGAAGAAGGTTGTGTAGTAGACATCAAGCTCTTTTCTGGCGCTGTTGCCGGGGAGGCTAGGTAAGCGGCACTCACACCCCGTCAACTAAGCTCTTTTCTGGCGCCGTTGCCGGGGAGGTGAGTGCTTGAAGGTATATCTTTAGATCTTGCAATCGAATCTTTTTGTTTCTTGTTTTATCACTAGTTTAGTCTATAAAAGAGAACTACAAAAAAATGGAATTAAGTTTGTCTCATACGCTTCATCTTTTAATATCTTTCGTGAGAATGATAGAAAGGAAAATTGTGCTCAAGTACTAGAAGAAGAATTACATAGAATGCTTGGCATAAAATATGTGAATGATGAGCATGATTGCAATGTTGTTAGTATGAATTCTTTGAACATCCATGATGCTAATGATATGCAAAGCCACAAGCTTGGGGATGCTATGTTTGATGAATATGATATTTTTAGTCCCCCAAGTTTTGATGTGCAAATTTATTATGATGAAAGCATGCCTCCTATCTATGATGATTATTGTGATGACATGTATGCTATAAATAATAATGATAACCATGAAACTTTTCATCTTGATCTTAATTTTCAATCACATGATAGTTATTTTGTTGAGTTTTCTCCCACTACTATTCACGAGAATAAATTTGCTTATGTGGAGAGTAGTAAAATTTCTATGCAAGTAGATCATGAAAAGAATGCTTTAGGTGCTGGTTATATTGTTGAATTCATTCATGATGCTACTAAAATTATTATGAGGGAGGAATGTATGCTTGTAGGAATTGCAATAATATCAAGTTTCCTCTCTATGTGCTTAAAGTTTTGAAGTTATGCTTGTTTTGCCTTCCTATGCTAGTTGAGTATTGTTCCCATAAGTTATTTAATCACAAAATCCCTATGCATAGGAAGTGGGTTAGACTTAAATGTGCTAGTCATATTCTTCATGATGCTCTCTTTATGTTTCAATTCTTATCTTTTATGTGAGCATCATTGAAATCATGCTCATCTTTATTGGGAGGCAACCCAACTTTATTTTTGTTCCTTGCTCTTTGGTTCTGTTTCGTAATAAATAATCCATCTAGCTTCTGTTTAGATGTGGTTTTGTGTTTTAATTAGTGTTTGTGCCAAGTAGAACCTTTGGGAAGACTTGGGTGAAGTCTTTATGATCATGCTGTAAAAAACAGAAACTTTAGCGCTCACGAGATTAGCTAAAACTTTTTACTAGAGAGGGATATTTAGTTGATTCTTTTTGAAGATGATTACTAGAAAAATTCCTCAGGTCCACCAATTTATTTTAGAATTTTTGGAGTTCCAGAAGTATACGTTTGATACAGATTACTACAGACTGTTCTGTTTTTGACAGATTCTCTTTTCATCGTGTTGCTTGCTTATTTTGATGAATCTATGGCTAGTAAAATAGTTTATAAACCATAGAGAAGTTGGAATACAGTAGGTTTAACACCAATATAAATAAAGAATGAGTTCATTACAGTACCTTGAAGTGGTGTTTTGTTTTCTTTCGCTAACGGAGCTCACGAGATTTTCTGTTAAGTTTTGTGTTGTGAAGTTTTCAAGTTTTGGGTAAAGATTCGATGGACTATGGAATAAGGAGTGGCAAGAGCCTAAGCTTGGGGATTCCCAAGACACCCCAAGGTAATATTCAAGTATAACCAAGAGCCTAAGCTTGGGGATGCCCGGATGGCATCCCTCTTTAAATCTTCGTTCATCGGTAACTTTACTTGGAGCTATATTTTTATTCACCACATGATATGTGTTTTGCTTGGAGCGTCATTTTATATTCTTTTATTTTGCTTTCTGGTTGAATAAAGTACCAAGATATGAAATTATTAAATGTTAGAGAGCCTTCACATAGTTTCATAATTATTCGGCTACTCATTGATCTTCACTTATATCTTTTGGAGTAGTTTGTCATTTGCTCTAGTGCTTCACTTATATCTTTTAGAGCATGGCGGTGGATTTATTTTGAAGAAATATATGAACTCTCATGCTTCACTTATATAATTTGAGAGTCTTAAACAGCATGGTAATTTGCTTTGGCTATGAATTTAGTCCTAATATGATGGGCATCCAAGAGGGATAAAACTTTCATATAAAGTGCATTGAATACTATGAGAAGTTTGATTCTTTATGATTGTTTTGAGATATGAAGATGGTGATATTAGAGTCATGCTAGTGAGTAGTTGTGAATTTGAGAGATACTTGTGTTAAATTTTGTGATTCCCATAGCATGCACGTATGGTGAACCGTTATGTGATGAAGTCGAAGCATGATTTATTATTGATTGTCCTCCTTACGAGTGGCGGTCGGGGACGAGCGATGGTCTTTTACTACCAATCTATCCCCCTAGGAGCATGTGCGTAGTACTTTGTTTCGATAACTAATAGATTTTTACAATAAGTATGTGAGTTCTTCATGACTAATGTTGAGTCCATGGATTATACGCACTCTCACCCTTCCACCATTGCTAGCCTCTCTAATACCGCGCACCTTTCGCCGGTATCATACACCCACTATATACCTTACTCAAAACAGCCACCATACCTACCTATCATGTCATTTCCATAGCCATTCCGAGATATATTGCCATGCAACTTTCCACCGTTTCGTTTATTATGACACGCTACATCATTGTCATATTGCTTTGCATGATCATGTAGTTGACATTGTATTTGTGGCAAAGCCACCGTTCATAATTCTTTCATACATGTCACTCATGAGTCATTTCACATCCCGGTACACCGCCGGAGGTGTTCATATAGAGTCATATCTTGTTCTAAGTATCGAGTTGTAATTCTTGAGTTGTAAGTAAATAAAAGTGTGATGATCATCATTATTAGAGCATTGTCCCAGTGAGGAAAGGATGATGGAGACTATGATTCCCCCACAAGTCGAGATGAGACTACGGACGAAAAAAATAAATAAAAGAGGCCAAAGAAGCCCAAATAAAAAAAAGAAAAGAGGCCATAAAAAAAGAGAAGGCCCAAATAAACAAAATGAGAGAAAAAGAGAGAAGGGACAATGCTACTATCCTCTTACCACACCTGTGCTTCAAAGTAGCACCATGATCTTCATGATAGTGAGTCTCCTATGTTGTCACTTTCATATACTAGTGGCAATCTTTCATTATAGAACTTGGCTCGTATATTCCAATGACGGGCTTCCTCAAAATGCCCTAGGTCTTCGTGAGCAAGCGAGTTGGATGCACACCCACTTAGTTTCTTTTGTTGAGCTTTCATACACTTATAGCTCTAGTGCATCCGTTGCATGGCAATCCCTACTCACTCACATTGATATCTATTGATGGGCATCTCCATAGCCCGTTGATACGCCTAGTTGATGTGAGACTATCTTCTCCTTTTTGTCTTCTCCACAACCACCATTCTATTCCACCTATAGTGCTATGTCCATGGCTCACGCTCATGTATTGCGTGAAGATTGAAAAAGTTTGAGAACATCAAAAGTATGAAACAATTGCTTGGCTTGTCATCGGGGTTGTGCATGATTAAATACTTGGTGTGATGAAGATAGAGAATAGTCAGACTATATGATTTTGTAGGGATAGCTTGCTTTGGCCATGTTATTTTGAGAAGACATGATTGCTTTGTTAGTATGCTTGAAGTATTATTGTTTTCATGTCAATATTAAATTTTTGTCTTGAATCTTATGGATCTGAATATTCTTGCCACAATAAAGAAGATTACATTGATAAATATGTTAGGTAGCATTCCACATCAAAAAATCTGTTTTCATCATTTACCTACTCGAGGACGAGCAGGAATTAAGCTTGGAGATGCTGATACGTCTCCAACGTATCTATAATTTTTTATTGTTCCATGCTATTATATTATCTGTTTTGGATGTTTATGGGCTTTATTAAACACTTTTATATTATTTTTGGGACTAACCTATTAACCCAGAGCCCAGTGCCAGTTTTTGTTTTTCCCTTGTTTCAGTGTTTCGCAGAAAAGGAATATCAAACGGAGTCCAAACGGAATGAAACCTTCGGGAGAGTTATTTTTGGAACGAAAGCAATCGAGAAGACTTGGGGTGCACGTAAGGGAAGCAACGAGGAAGGCACGAGGCAGGGGGCGCGCCCTCCACCCTCGTGGGCCCCTCGTGGCTCCCCTGACGTATTTCTTCGTCCTATATATACCAATATACCTTAAAACCATCGGGGAACAAAATAGATCGGGAGTTCCGCCGCCGCAAGCCTCTGTAGCTACCAAAAACCAATCGAGACCTTGTTCCCAAGACTCACGGAGGGGGGATCCCTCACCGTGGCCATCTTCATCATCCCGGCGCTCTCCATGATGAGGAGGGAGTAGTTCACCCTGGCTGAGGGAATGTACTAGTAGCTATGTGTTTGATCTCTCTCTCTCTCTCTCTCTCTCTCTCTCTCTCTCGTGTTCTTGAGGTGATACGATCTTGATGTATCGCGAGCTTTGCTATTGTAGTTGGATATTATGATGTTTCTCCCCCTCTACTCTCTTGTAATGGATTGAGTTTTCTCTTTGAAGTTATCTTATCGGATTGAGTCTTTAAGGATTTGAGAACACTTGATGTATGTCTTGCCGTGCTTATCTGTGGTGACAATGGGATATCACGTGATCCACTTGATGTATGTTTTGGTGATCAACTTGCGGGTTCCGTCCATGAACCTATGCATAGGGGTTGGCACACGTTTTCGTCTTGACTCTCCAGTAGAAACTTTGGGGCACTCTTTGAGGTTCTATGTGTTGGTTGAATAGATGAATCTGAGATTGTGTGATGCATATCATATAATCATACCCACGGATACTTGAGGTGACATGGAGTATCTAGGTGACATTAGGGTTTTGGTTGATGTGTGTCTTAAGGTGTTATTTTACTACGAACTCTAGGGCTGTTTGTGACACTTATAGGAATAGCCCAATGGATTGATCGGAAAGAATAACTTTGAGGTGGTTTCGTACCCTACAATAATCTCTTCGTTTGTTCTTCGCTATTAGTGACTTTGGAGTGACTCTTTGTTGCATGTTGAGGGATAGTTATGTGATCCAATTATGTTATTATTGTTGAGAGAACTTGCACTAGTGAAAGTATGAACCCTAGGCCTTGTTTTCACGCATTGCAATACCGTTTGTGCTCACTTTTATCATTAGTTACCTTGCTGTTTTTATATTTTCATATTACAAAAACCTATATCTACCATCCATATTGGACTTGTATCACCATCTCTTCGCCGAACTAGTGAATCTATACAATTTACCATTGTATTCGATGTGTTGGGGACACAAGAGACTCTTTGCTATTTGGTTGCAGGGTTGCTTGAGAGAGACCATCTTCAACCTACGCCTCCCACGGATTGATAAACCTTAGGTCATCCACTTGAGGGAAATTTGCTACTGTCCTACAAACCTCTGCACTTGGAGGCCCAACAACGTCTACAAGAAGAAGGTTGTGTAGTAGACATCACCTCGCTAGCCGGATCAAGCGACGGTGTGGTGCGGGATCGAAGGAGAGGCGGAGACGCAGAGGTGAGATTGGGGATTTAGAAAAAAAATAAGGCTATTTTTTAGAATGACGGGTGGGCCACACCTTTAATAATGGCCAGGTTAACTGTCAAAATGAATGGAATTGACTTTGCAGCCACATCGGTCCTGACGGGTGGGCCTTGCATGTCATAAACATGTTGAAATCATCTAAACTGTCATTTTTCTGAAAATGTGGTAGTTTTTAGTCACAAAACAAAATAGTGGTAGTTTTTGGTCACTTTTTTAAAAGTGGTAGTTCAGTGGGATGCAAACCACTAAAGTGATAGTTTTTTTGCCAATCACTTCATCCGGATAGTACTTTGCACTTAGAACAAAGATTCTGGATTCTGGAGCAAAGGCCAACATTGTTTTGCTAGTTAAGCAAGATTAAAATTGTGAAGGTCTCTAAACCCCAAGCCTCCTTTTCTCTTTTGGACACACAATTTCCATCATGTAAGCCAATGCATTATTTTCTTCTCTTCAATGTCTCCACACCAAAACCCTGCCAAGTCAAATATTATTGATTTACAAATACCCTTGGGCAATTTAAACACTAACATAGCATATGAAGGAATTGATAGGGTCACTGCTTTCAATAAAATTTTCTTCCTTTGCATTGAGAGTACCTTTTCCTTCCAACCTTTTATTCTCTGACAGATTCTATCAGTAAGATGCTGAAAGCAATCACTCCTATCCACCCCTATCATTGTAGAGAGACTAAGTTACTTATCCGAGAGTGCTTCCGTTAGAATAACAAGATTTCTACAAACATCCTCTCTAACAATAACACTCGTGTTAGGGCCTAAGAATATGCTAGATTTTACCGTGCTTACAACTTGTCCGGATCTTGCACAATAAACATCCAGCACTCTTTTCAGCATGCTTGCGCTCTAAACATTTGCTTTCATGAGTATCAATGAGTTGTCTGCAAAAAGTAGGTGATAAATAGATGGTGTATTACGACAAACTCAAATACCTTCCAAGCCACCCACCTCTTCTTCATGAGCCAACAAGAAAAGATAATGACTTGATCGTATGGCTGTGGAGTCCTGGATGGCTGACAATAATAAAAGGAAGATAAAAGAGAAAGGAAAAAGGGTCGAAATAGCCGGCTGATTTCTTGGCTTTGTCAACTGCCTCCGACGCGGGCCGATCCCACACGATCATACGGAGCGGAGCATCCCCCTTTCACCACGCGAAGCAGGCCCGCCCAGAGTCCCAGATGTCAGGCTGTAGGTTTTTTTGAGGCAAACACACGCTTTTTACTAAATCTCATGCAAAATGTTTACAGGTATGTTGACTGGATTGTATGACAAATTGAGCCAAACGTGTCGCCCAATACCTAATGAAGAAGCATGCTTTGCGAGGCTGTGCGCCTCAAAATTACAAGTTCTGCTTTCAAAAGTAAAAAAGCAACTTGTAAAAGTTGTCTGCCTTGTTTGAATCTCTTGAATAATCACACCGTAGCCTGCATTGGAGCCTTTCTTGATATCTTCCACTAATCCCTGACAATCAGTGGCCAAATGGACCTTCGGGAGATTGAGGTCTTCAGCTAGAGAGACCTTCTCGACATGCCAATGCTTCCAGGTTAGCTGGATCTTTAGCTAGATGTTAGGCTGCAGGTGGACACGGGCCGCCCGCGGTGCCCACTTATAAGCCCACAAAAATCATGCTCGCGGTCACCCATGCGATTACCTCGAACTTATGTGGAATATGTGGGTTAGCCCGCGGAAACCATGTTCTACCCGCATATCGTCCTCTGCTAGAAAAGCAAATGTCTGCATCCCACGCACGCCGCCGCGCAATGCAGCGACCATGGATCAGGCGACGCGACCAGCAGCCAAAGTGGCGCCGCTAGCTCCGGCCCACTCTACTCTCCTCGCGTACTCTGCTGCCACTTCTGCACTCCCTCCTGAGTTCCCTCCTCGTCTGCATCATCTCCTCCTCGCCGGCTCTGCCGATGGAGAAGAGTTTCGCCGGCTCCACCCTTGGATCCCTACGCGCTACGCCGACTAAGAGCATCTCCAGTCGTTGCCCCCCAGGCGGCTCGTAAAATCGCCGCCTTGGGGCGAACCGGCGCTAAAATCAGCTTGGGGGCTTTTGGGTTCCCAGCCGCGCCGGCCGCAGGGTCGCCCCAGAAGGCATGTTTAATATTTTTTGAAAGGAATTTGGCTAAAATTCGGCAAATGGGACAAAGTTTCGACTAAAATTCGGAGAACTTGACATTACTTAGGTGACTTAAATAGTTTTTTACATAGGAAACTGAAATACTTAAAAAAACAAAGGCCACAACTACATGCCGAAGAACGCGCTGAGCGCGGCGAAGTCGCCGCCGTCGCCGCCATCGTCGTTGTCATCGTCGTCCTTCTCCTCCTTCACGCGACCTCTGCGGATCCAACTTTCGGTCGCCTGGCCGAACAGTGGCGGCGCGTCGTCAAATCCTTGTCATTGTCGAGGACACGCCTCCTAAATCACGCAACCCGCAGCGCCGGCGGTGAACCGGTCTAAGGCGAGGCGCTAACGCTCCAGCTCCGTCCGCGCCCAGTCTTTGCGCACCCACTTCAAGGCCACAGTGTCGTCTAGCCCCGGCTCTGTCTTCACGGCGGCGAGCCCTGGCTCTGTCTTCATGGAGGCGAGCCCGGGCTCCATCTTCACGGCGGCCGGCTCCGTCTTCGGCTTGACGAAGCGGGGAGGAGCCGAGGAGGAGGCGCGCCCGCCCTCATTGATGATGGCTGCGGGTACGCCGGCCGAGCGGCGTCTCTGCGGGCTCAGCCTTGACGTTGAACAGCGTCGGCGCCCCGTAGGAGTGTGAGGAGGAGCGGGAGGAGGAGGAAGAAGAGGACGCCGTCCTCCTCGGCATCCATTGGCGCCGCTCCGAACCGGGCGGCGAATGGTACGTCAGCGGTCGTTGCCACCCTCGAGGTGCCGGAGAATGGCGTGGAGCTTGCGGCCGGGGGCGCCCCACCACAGGCGGCACCCCTCGCTGTTCTTGTTGCCCCTGACCATCGGCGCCCCGTTGGTGGAGGCGATCCGCTGCGCCTACCGGTGCTGGATGTACCCCGCCCACGCCTCGTGGTTGTGGCGGCGTCTGGCGGAAGGGCCCGCTTCCTCCGTCGGCCGACGCCCACACGCGTCGACCTCGTCGGCAAAGTAGTCGAGCACACATCGGCGTCGGGCAGCGGGGATGGGGACGCCACCGCGCCGAAGCTTCCACCGCCGGCGCGCATGTCGGGAGGCGCCGGGATGTTCGCCTCGAACAGCAAGTGGGCTTCCCACTCGTGCAACGACCGGCGGCCGAAGTCATTGGCCGCCGCGCCATCGTCGGGGAAACGCTCGCCCATCGTCGCGGCTGGGCACAAGGAGAGAGGGGAGGAACGTCGGCGGCGGCTGCGCACGGGGAGAGAGAGGTAGAGCTCGGCGGCTGTGGGCGATGTGTGGTCACAGGCGAGGGGGAGGCATTGCTTTATAGCGGCCGGGGGGTGGGCGCCATGTGTACGCATGGTGGAAGAGGGGGCGTCGCCGCGCCGCCCGTAAGGAATCAATGGAAGGCTGACCGGCGGCAACCTTCGCATTGATTCCCCGCGGGAAACCGAGGCGATGAGGACGACGAGGCTCGGGGGTCGCTGACTCGGCGGGCCCGCCGTTCTTTCACGGCAAAAACACTTGCCCTGGCGCCTCCGGGCGCCCCCAGCGCGTCGGGTTCGGCCTGGGTCTGCCGGCGTCAATTTCGGCCCAAACTGGCGAAAAACAAGCTCCTGGGAACGAGACTGGGCCGATTTTTTAGACGCCGGTGCTGAAAATTCGCTTAGAAGGCGCTTGGGAACACCGGAGATGCTCTGAGGATGCTAGTGTCCGTGAACTTGTATTGCACTTTTCGCCGTAACAGGGAGGCCAGTCCGTGTGCCTGCTGTAGTGCCAAGTGATCGGCGGATGGCATGAGCATGGCGACACACGCATGCAGGACAACTGTATGTGCACCGGCAGCCGCACGCCAGCGCACCGGCGCGCACACGTCCGCGAACGCAATGGCTTCCCGTGCTTGGCCGCGTGATTAAGTGCTGATGGTGGTGCATGAATGGAGGCGTTGGCACGGCGGCTGGTTTGAAACGGCACGCTGGGTCCATTGTTTTCTAGCTACTTGGCTCCACATGGACATGATCATCGACGTTGTTGACAAGGAGGACCGCGTCCGACTAAGCTTTTTTACCGGTGGCGGGAGCTACCGGCACAGCTCCAGCCAATCACCTTGCACCACCGCACACACGGTAGTTTATACCACATGCAGTATAACACTGTTTGCTCATATTTACTAAATGTTTGTATTTCACCACCCTGGCTCACCACATGATGTCATCCACATGCATGTATGTCAAGAATGTGACAGCTCTCATCTCTTTTCTCTTACACAATAAATCCATACTTTTATTTCAGCTTTGCTAATTTAACTCGTCCGTATCTTTTAAACCATAATTTTATTATTGAAACTTTTTATATATATGAACTTGTGGCGTTCAGACCTTTAAAACAAGACCAATTTTGAATATATTTCAAACACGTTTGAATTTCAATGTTTCAATCGATTTATTTCACTTCAACTATTTCAGTCAGTTGAAATTCTGATTTCATTTATTTCAAAAAATATTTTGAATAATTTCAAGCAATCGTTTCAGATAACAAATTCACAAATTATTTCACTCGGTTCAAGAATCCGGTTTCATTTTTTCTTACAACCATTTCAATTATTTCAGACTTACTACACATTTTCAAAATACTATTTCATTTACTTCGGATAAGTCTCCACTATTTCAAAAAGAATGAGCTAATATATTTCAATAATTTCATAACATATTTCACTTTTTCAAAATATTTTTTGTAGAAACACTATTTTGACCCAAACTGATTTCACTACAAACCCTTCACCCCATTTAAAATACACATGTTTCACTCATTCCAAAACATAATTTCACAAAAAAATGAAAACGCATTTCACTCATTGCTCTTGTTCTAAACAGCTCCAAACATCGTATTTACTTCAACTACTTCAAAAAATAGATTCACAAAATATTTCACTCAATTCAAGAATCCAGTTTCAGTTTTTTCTAAAAACATTTCAAAAAAATTCAGACGTATTTCACTTTTTTGAAAACCTTTTCACTTATTTTGGATAAGACTCCACTATTTAAAAAAAATGAGTTTATACATTTCAACAATTTCATAACATATTTCACCTTTTCAAAAACATTTTCAAATTTTCAATCTTTTGAAACAAACTGATTTTAATACTAAAACCCTTCACTACTTTTAAAAAACACAAGTTTCACTCATTCCAAAAACTTAATTTCACTAATATTGAAAACCGATTTCAAATGAATTGAAACATTTAAATTTAAACATTTTTGAAATGTATCAAAATTGGTCTTATTATAGAGGGCTTAAGGCTAGGAATTCAAATATATAAAAAGTTTCATAAAGGTATGGTTTAAAATATATCAATGATTTAAAAGAGCAAAGATGAAATAAAAGGGTACATTTAGTGTGTAAGAGAAGAGAGAGACTCTGACAACTTTTCTTGCCATGCATGCATTGTGGGGGCCAGGAGCCCTATATGGTCTTGTATAGGCTTGGTATGAAAACAATCAATAATTAAATGGTGGACCCCTACACGAATCATGATGCATATGTGGATGATGGATGCTTCACCGGTAGCTCCCTTGACCGGTAAAAGAGACTTTGCCGGACCGCGTCATCGACAGACGGAGGCAACATTCCGGCAGCTCCTCACAGAGTTCGATGGTTTCGGGGTTGTCGCTGCAGACATGCAGGACGCGATGCGGTCGCTGCTTTGTACTATGCTCGACAATGCACCTGTCCAGCCCGGTATAGGCATGCAGTTGTATTATCGAGAGGTGTGGCGATGTAATCGTAGTACAACCTGAATTATGTGGGCGAGCCCGCATAAGCCCACTTAATTACGCGGGCTGATGCGGCGTTATGCGGGTGTCCCGCGGAGCATCCCACTTGCAGCCTGACCCAGATGTTATGCATGGCACTAATGCAGTGTCAAATCGTGACGAAGCTGGCTCAGCACAGTGGTCCATGTGAGTGCCTATTTTCACGTTTTTTTACTACTACGTAATTCACAGGCGGTGCTTTTCCCACATAAGCTAAAGAGTGAAATGCATCCATGGTCATTGAACTTGTGTCGAAATCTTACTTTAATCATTGTATTTAAGAATACGGTCAATACAATCGCTATATACGACTTGAGATGATTATACGGTCACTGTCTCATCGTATAGCTCTGGATTTTGCTCTGTTGAATGTCAAACACCACATAACCCTCTCTCTACCTTACGAGGGTCCCACTCTCTGCATCGCAGGAGAACCAAACCAGGGATTTCTGCTGAAGCCCACGTACTCTAACCACTGTGCCGACACAAAACACACTTACGCGCATGCATGCAACACTTTTGCAGCCGCCGTCGAAAACCGTACGCTGGCAGCGATGAGATGAGCAAGTCATTGGACTACTTAGACGACCTAAGGTCGTGGCGTGACGTCATATTTTCGCAATTCTTCGTCGGCGTTGCCATCCTCCTGGTGGTGCACTTCATCGGTGTTGTCGTCATCGCGATGCCGTTTCCGCGTCGCTGATGGCAAGGCGGACGCTGCGGCGCACGGTCTAAATGTGTGAACCTTTACCGTGCTCATCATGGTGTCCACGTTGTGGAGCTAAGGCCTGTACGGCTGCACGTGCATGCCGGTGAATGGGAATATGGCCGTGTTCAAGCGAGGACACCGGACTCAGCTATTTGTGCCCCAGACGATGGTCGCGCGTGGAGCTCAACAAGTGAAAGGGACACGGAAGGGAACTGAGCGGCCGTGAAGAAAGTCGGGAGCACGAACCGTTGCATGCAGCCCCGTCCCGCCACAAGACGATAGCATGCATGCATGCACACACGCGGCGGCACTACACTAAGAAAAATTGTTGCTGTGTGCTGTCCATACATGGGTCCAGCGGTCAGCTGCATAGCAGGTTTGGCGGTGCTGCAGGAGATCCCTATGTGAAAGTGGCGGAGAGGTAGGACCTTTGTAAGGTAGAGAGAGGGTTCTGTGTTGTTTGACCGGTCAACAAGTGAAATACGGAGCACAGTGACCGTATAACCACCTCAAGTCATATATAGTGGCCATATTGATTGTATTCTTAAGTAATCAAAGTGAGTTTTCGATACAAGTTGAGTGATCACAAATGCATTTTACTCTAAGCTAAATAACAACACGAGGAAGCGCGAAGCGAGCATCAAAGGATTTGGCATTAGCAAGCTCAATGGTTGCTTTGATAGCCAGCACACACTTTCCAAAAAAAATTCGAAAAGGAGCGCACACTTTTCATGGAGATACGTGGCTGCATTTCATTTATTGTAGCTTAGTCAAGCATCATCGCTGCAAGTTGTTTTATACATAGTGTTTGTTAGGGACAAGCAGGGGAAGGGATCGATCTAGTATTTCTCCGGGTAGCAATATAGTCTGGTACAAGATTGGTTATAAGAATGGATTGAACTAGGATGAACTAGGGTTCATGCCGTCGCCGGGTTCGTGATCCACTGGATGGCGTCGCCAGGGAGAGAGTGTTGCACTTAAGTAGGTGGTGCGGTCTTGGACTTGGCCATCTCCCATTCCGGGCCGCAGTAGCGCCTGTTGGGCTTGTGGGCGTGGCTGGGCCGCGCCGGTTGGGCTTGTTCTGCATCTGCCTGTGGGGCCGATTCATCAGGTACGCTGACATCCCCCCTTCTTTGCGTGAGGCTTGTCCCTAAGCCTCAGCTTGCGGAAAGCGGTGAAGGAGAGCTTCCTTGTCCTCCCAGGTGTGCCCGAGGCCAGCGCCCGCCGACCACTCCACTTGAACTTGCTCGCACATAGTCCCGTGTTTCTTGCGCCCTCGAGTTTGGAGTATCTTGACAGGAAGAGCTAGTTCGTCAATACAAAGAGGAAGTTCAGCATGAACCGGCGTACCAGGGAGAAGTGCTTTCCGAAGTTGAGAAACGTGGAAAACTGGATGCACAATTGCTTGTGGTGGAAGCTGAATCTTGTACACCACCTCATTGATGCACTGTATGACTGGGAACGGGCCATAGTACTTGAAGGACAGTTTATGATTGGCTCGAGGGGCAACCGATGATTGAACATACGGTTGCAACTTCAGAAAAACCTGCTCTCCCACCTCGAAAGTGCGCTCCGATCGCTTTTTATCAGCATGTGCCTTCATACATTGCTGGGCTCTGTTGAGGTGTTGTTGTATCAGTTCTTGCATAACCGTGCGCTCCTCCAGCCATGCCTGAAGTGATGGTACTGAGCATGAAGCATTTGCTGACAGTCCCCATTGACGTGGCTCATGCCCAAACATAGCCTTGAAAGGGCCCATGCCAATGGCCGAATGCAGAGATGTGTTGTACCAGAATTGAGCAAGAGGTGTCCAAAAACTCCAGCGCTTCGGACACGCATGAGTGAAACAGCGGAGGAACGTTCCTAAGCATTGATTAACCCGCTCCGTTTGCCCGTCAGTTTTGCCGGTGGTTGGCTGTGCTCAGGCGAAGTTCAGTCCCTGCATACTTCAATAGTTCTTGCCAGAAATGACTTGTGAATACCGGATCACGATCATAGATGATTGCTGGAGGGAACCCATGGATCTTGTATATTTGACTCATGTACAGCTGAGCAACTCAAGCAGCAGTGTAAGGATGTGACAAGGGCAGGAAATGAGCGAACCTCGTTCTCTTATCCACAATCACCCACAGACAGTTGTATGCTCCTGATTGTGGCAACCCGTCTATGAAATCCATTGATATCAGTTCCCATGGCTCAGAAGGAATTGGGAGGGGTAACAGGAGTCCAGGTGAGGCCGAGCGATCTGGCTTTGCTTGCTAACAAATGGAGCAGCACTTGATGTATTGCAGAACATGAGTCTTCATCTTGGGCTAAGCAAACAAGCGTCGAACCCGAGAATATGTTGCTGGGATTCTAGAGTGACCACCTAGCGCACTGTCGTGGAATGCCCGAATGATGCGCTGCTGCAATTCCGTTGACCCCCCTAGCCAGATACGATCCCTGAATCTTATGATTCCTTATTGAAGTGAAAAACGATCCTTAGGGTGTTTGCGTATTGCCAGCTGCTCTAGCAGGCGAAATGCTTGAGGGTTTGAATGATAACTAGCCACAAGTTCATCTAGCCATGCTGGTTGGCAAGCTGTAATTGTTGCCAGTGTCTCCCTGGGTTGTGCATGGGACAAAGCATCAACGGCGCTGTTCTTAGTCCCTTTGTGGTATCGGATTTGATAGCATAAACCTAGCAGTTTTGTGAACGCCTTCTGCTGCCATGGAGTTGTCAATCTCTGCTCTTCCAAGTGCACCAAGCTGCGCTGGTCTGTGAGGATGATGAATTCAGCGTGTTGAAGGTACGGTCTCCACTGCTCCACTGCAACCAAAATTGCCAGATACTCCTTCTCGTAAGTTGATAACCCGCGGTACCTTGGTGAGAGAGCTTAATTTGCTGATGAATGCAATAGGGTGTCCTTATTACTGTAGGACAGCGCCTATGCCTGCATCACTGGCATCCGTTTCGACCGTGAACTGTTGGTTGAAGTTGGGCAGGGCCAAGACTGGAGCTGAAATTAGCTACTGCTGTAAGAGTTTGAAGGTTGTATCCGTGGCTGGTGTCCAAACAAAGGGCACCCCTTTCTTGAGCAGATTGAAGAGCGGTCTGGCGATAATGCCGAAGTTTTTGACAAAATGACGGTAGTAACTAGCCAAACCCAGGAAACTCCGCACCGCCCTGGCATCCGTGGGTACTGCCCAGTTGGAAACAACTTGTATCTTCACAGGATCCGTAGCTACTCCGGTTGCATTGATCACGTGACCCAGGTAAGAGATTTGCTGCTGGCCAAATGCACACTTCGACAGCTTCACCTTCCAGCTGTCGCGGCGTAGCAGAGTAAGCACCTCTCTGAGTTTTTGTACGTGCTCACGGAGAGTTTTGCTGTGCACCAGAATGTCGTCGAAGAAACAGAGCACCCCCTTGCGCGATACATGCTTCAAAGTTACATGCATAGCCCCATTAAAGGTACCCGGCCCTCCAGCCAAACCAAACAAAAGGACTTTGAACTCATAATGGCCCGAGTGTGTTTGGAAGGCAGTCTTGTACTCCTCGCCTTCTGCCAGGCGAAACTGATGATATCCAGCACGCAAGTCCAACTTGGTGAACCAACACGACCCAAACAACTCGTCCAACAGTTTTTCTATGATTGTTACCGGATATTTGGCCACATTCGTCAAGGCATTGAGATGCATGTAATCAACACAGAGACGCCAGGTGTCGTCCTTCTTTTTCACAAGGATCACTAGAGATGAAAAGGTACTTGTGCTTGGTTGAATGATCCCAGCTTTGAGCAACTCTTCCACCTGTCTCTCGATTTCATCTTTGTGATCAAGCTTGTGACGATAAGGTCAGATGTTAACTGGCTGCGCCCCTGGGACCAGAGGGATGCGATGATCGCAAGCCCTGCGAGGAGGTAAGCATTGTGGTGTGACGCCCAGATAATTAGGCTACAAAGAAACTCCGCTAATGATGCCACGTCACCTCACATCGCTTGCTAATCTCGCGTTGGGTCAAAACTGTTCAGATTCAAATTTGTATTTTTGTCAAGCATCAAAAATTTGCAAACACTAAAACCAAAATGTTCGGAGTGTGCAGTTAAATTGCTAGGTAATTATAGTGCGGAACACACATTTTTAGAAAATGCCTAAATACGTTGGAATGAAATAAAACAGTAAAAGAAATAACTAAAAGAATAAGACAAACCAAAAAAACAAAAACAGAATAAAAGCCCCCCCATCGGGCCTTTTGGCCCGGTAGCCATCCACGCGGACCCCGGCCGCCCGAATGGCAGCCCGGCCAACCACTTCCCTCGACTCCTCCTTATCCCTCACCCACGAAACCCTAACCTACCCCACTCCCCACTCGCCCCTCCCACTCCCGCACGTCTCTCCTCCAACCCCCATCGATCCCGATCTGGATCGGGAAAGGAGGGCTTCGAAACGCCCGCCGCCGCCGCAGGGACAACGCCGCCGCCGCCTAGGACCTCCTTGCCGGCCTGCCTCCTCCACGCCGACGTCGTCCCCGTCCACCTCCTCGACCCCCGCACCCCGCGTCGTCGTCCCGTTCACCACGCCGTAGCACGGGCCAAGCCCCGCTCGCCGCTTCTCCCGCTCACGCGCCGTGACCGGTCGTCCGCTCGCCCATGGCCGCCCCCTGCTCCCCTCGTCCCGCTCTGCCGCGGCCTCCGCCGCACCACCACGGCACTCGCCCACTCCGGCCTCTCGTCTCACGCGCGCGCCCGCAATGTGCTCATCTGCACCGCGCCGCTCGCCGCCCTCTCTCCCAGCGCGCCGCTCTGCACCCCTCGCCGCCCGCGACCGCGCAGGCCTCGCCATGCCGCTCTACTCCCCGCGCCTTCCATGCCGCGCATCGCGTTCTTTGCTGCTTCCTCTTGCCTCGGCAGCAATGCCACGCTTCGCCCGAGCCATTCTTTGCTCGGCGTCGCTTCGCCTTCGCCTTGTCGAGCTCGTGGGAGATACCCTGCTGCCCCACCTCCGCCCTCTCCTGACGTTCCCCGTGCGAGCCCAGCTCACAGCCACGGTATCGTCGTGCCAGCGCCCCCTCGAACACGCCTGCTTCGAGCTCAGCGCCAGAATCCGTTGCCCGTGTGCCCGCTAAGGACTCTCACCATTGACAACCGGGGCCCAGCCCCTCGAACGTTAAAAAAATGAATATAAAAATAAATAAATAATAATTAAAATAATTAAATTAATTAATCTAATTAACTAGTTAGTTTAATTAAACAGTAATTAGATTAGTTAAACCCTAATTAGACTAAACACTCAATGACGAACGGGACCCACACGTCAGTTGGCCAGTCAACGCCTCTGTTGACTGCTAACGTCATGCTGATGTCATGATGACGTCAGCAAACACAATTCTGGATAATGTTGAATTAAATAAATTAAATAAATTCTAAAAATGATTTAAAACTTTAGAAAATCATATAAAATAAACCGTAGCTCAGATGAAAATACTTTCTACATGAAAGTTTCTCAGAACGACGTGACTAATCCGGTATACTGTCCGTTCATCCGCCACACACCCCTAGCATATTGAACACACAACTTTCCCCCTCCGCTTCATCTGCCCGAAAACGCGAAACACCGGGGATACTTTCCCGGATGTTTCCCCCCTTCGCTGGTATCACATATCCCTGCGTTACCTCACCCCTAGCACAACGTATTGCCGCATCTTGCTTTGTGTTACATTTGATTGCTCTGTTATTTATTGTGTTCCCCCTCTGTTACTTCTTTCCGGTAGGCTCCGAGACCGTTGCCGATACCCCCGTGATCGGCTACATCGACGATGACCCCTCCTTCTCGGCTGAGCTTCCACGCAAGCCCCCCCCCCTTGCTCACCAGATATCGCCTATTCCTTCTCTCTACTGCTTGCATTAGAGTAGTGTAGCATGTTACTGCTTTCGGTTAATCCTATTCTGATGCATAGCCTGTCATTGTTGCTATAGTTGTTACCCTTACCTGCTATCCTACTGCTTAGTATAGGATGCTAGTATTCCATCTGTGGCCCTACACTCTTGTCCGTCTGCCATGCTATACTACTGGGCCGTGATCACTTCGGGAGGTGATCACGGGCATATGCTATATACTTTATACTTTTACATTACTTGTGATATTGTTTGGAGATGGGGGATGAAGGGGCAGGTGGCTCCATCCCGGTAGAGGTGGGCCTGGGTTCCCGACGGCCCCGATCGTTACTTTGTGGCGGAGCTGTGGCAGGTTGAGACCACCTAGGAGAGAGGTGGGCATGGCCCTGGTCGGCGTCCGCGGTTACTTTATAATAACACGCTTAACGAGATCTTGGTATTTGATCTGAGTCCAGCCATTTAGTCTATACACACTAACCAACTATGTGGGAAAGATATGGGCACTCGACGTCGTGGTATCAGCCGAAGCCTTCGTGACGTCAGCGACTGAGCGGCGCGCACCAGATTGGACCGCAACGTGACTTCCTTTGTAATGGAGGTTGCTAGGTCTGCTTACGGCCGCCCTCGCAACATGTAGGTGTGCAATGGGCGATGGGTCCAGACATCTGCGCCATAAGATTTAGACCGGCGTGCTGACCTCTCTGTTGTGCCTAGGTAGGGTTGCGACGTGTTGATCTTCCGAGGCCGGGCATGACCCAGGAAAGTGTGTCCGCCAAATGGGATCGGCGTGTTGGGTTATGTGGTGCACCCTTGCAGGAAGTTTATCTATTCGAATAGCCGTGTCCCTCGGTAAAGGGCGACCGGAGTTGTACCTTGACCTTATGACAACTAGAACTGGATACTTAATAAAACGCACCCTTCCAACTGCCAGATATAACCCGGTGATCGCTCTCTAACAGGGCAACGAGGAGGGGATCGCCGGGTAGGATTATGCTATGCGATGATACTTGGTGAACTTACCATCTACTCTCTTCTACATGTTGTAAGATGGAGGTTGACAGAAGCGTAGTCTTCGACAGGACTAGCTATCCCCCTCTTATTCTGGTATTCTGCAATTCAGTCCACTGATATTGCCCCTTTACACAGATACCCATGCATAAGTAGTGTAGATCCTTGCTTGCGAGTACTTTGGATGAGTACTCACGGTTGCTTTTCTCCCCCTTTTCCCCTTTCCATTCTACCTGGTTGTCGCAACCAGATGCTGGAGCCCAGGAGCCAGACGCCACCGCCGACGACGACTCCTACTACATCGGAGGTGTCTACTACTACGTGCAGGCCGCTGACGACGACCAGGAGTAGTTTAGGAGGATCCAAGGCAGGAGGCCTGCGCCTCTTTCGATCTGTATGCCAGTTCATGCTAGCCATCTTATGGCAACTTGTTTACTTATGTCTGTACTCAGATATTGTTGCTTCCGTTGACTCGTCTATGATCGAGCACTTGTATTCGAGCCCTCGAGGCCCCTGGCTTGTATTATGATGCTTGTATGACTTATTTATGTTTTAGAGTTGTGTTGTGATATCTTTCCGTGAGTCCCTGATCTTGATCGTACACGTTTGCGTGCATGATTAGTGTACGATTGAATCGGGGGCATCACAAGTTGGTATCAGAGCCAACTGCCTGTAGGAATCCCACTTTCACACTTCTTGGCCGAAGTCGAGTCTAGAAATTACAAAACTTTTACTAACATGGCTGTGTGCCTTACGGGCCCACATCGCCATTGGGTGGTATTAGGATCTTTTACTCCTTGTCTATACTCTGGGACTCTGACATCTCTTCTATTCGAGTTAAATGATTTTACTAACTCGGACTCTAGGTTCTCGTAATTACTTCCTCCTGGAGAGCCCCTTATTACAAATGATCGCCTGCTGCACCAGAAGTTTTTGAAGATGCCATTTGATGTTTTACCGGGACACTTGTGCCCACCGCCTTTGCAAATTCACTACCACCAAGACATCCCAATGGATAGCTACTTATACTTGCCATCCATACCTTCATTCTCGATTACTCTTGTTAGTACAAGATACCCGAAACTGCTTCCCCCTATTTCGAGAATCCTTTGTGCTTACTGCCTTGCAGTCTCTTTGCCACATGAATACCCCTAAGTATAATTCCTCACACTTATCGAGGATTTGTTCATCCTCAGTTGTTCATGTGTTTCATAAAATTCTTTGGAATACTATTCGGTTTTCTGAAAAGCCTCAGCAGCCTATTGCTCCTGAATTCCTTGAATTCCTGCATTATGGTTAATTCCATATTTCTAGTAATCTCTGTTGACCTCCTCTGTCATTATCATTTTGAGTCCATTGATTCAATATGTTGCGAATGCTCGCAATCCTGAATCAAATCCTAGAATTCATCCTACCGGCTCAGACATCATTTTAAACATGAGTCGGATCTCGACCAATCAAATTGTTGATGCTTGTACCCCTAAGGCTATTCAACTTATCCATCCCTAATCAGAGCATTGCTTCTGATCCCTTGTCTTGGAATTCATAATTCCTTTGCGACTGAGCTTTGAATTAGTCAGTTGTTTCTAGTGATCTCCTTGCATTCTTTCTTCTTCTAGTTGAGTACCGATGCTCACATCAGATACCTTATGGACCACCAGATCCTTTGTTGGATTTTATCTGACAACGCCCTTCATATTCAATAACCTTGTGAGCCTTTCCTCGGATACATAATGCCTTTGGTAAATTGTATCCTCTGCTTTCTCAACCATGCTCTGCCTTTGAGCTTGAGTTAATTACTCCTAAAGATTGTGGTATGTGATTCTAAGATGCCCGATGGGTTGAACTTATGCCTTCCTTAATCTGTGTGAACCCGAAAGTTTTCCACGGTTCATACTCCTCTGGTAATTCACCAGGTAGATCTTCGCACTCAAATCATTTTTAATAGAACAGTGAATGAAAGGTTATGCATTGAAGAAGTGGGAGTCGACCTTGAACTTTGTATTCATGCCCATGGACACGATGTAGACCTTATCATTGAAGCTCTCATAAAATTATTCCCTTGGTATAAGTTCATCTTATATCTGGGATCTGGCCTTCTGCAATCATGGTTCCGACCATGTTCTCCTTTAAAATACCATTTATCGTGCAAGTTTAAGCACTTTTCTTTTGCAGAGCAATACCCCAGTCCAACCTCTACTTTGGTCTGTCGTCAAGTATTACCCCCTGGTATCTCGAGATTATCATGGAAGTACAAAAATTCTTATGAGTTCTTCATCTAGTATTGCTTCTCACCGATTTCAGATTTCCCCCGAGTTCTGAGTTATTAGTCACTCGAGGACATCGATAAGTGAATCAATTCCACACTCTGATTCAATAACTCTAAGTAATTTTCATTGCTACGAGTTTAATAATCCTTCAAGTCATTCCTAGCCTAATCGGCTATATCATGATCGCGCTAATTTTGAACCATGCTACCTCGTCCTTATTATCGGATCACAACTTTCGACGGTGAGCTAAGCTTACGTCGATCTTCCTTATCTTATCGTTTCGCCTCGAACAGCAAGCTTGATTTCGAGTCTGTGTCATATCCGTGGTTCCAATAACCCTTCGCTTCACCATTTCTTTTGCTTGATGCAGTCGCTGTTTGATTGCTTCTTCATGGAGCCTCTCGACAAAATTTGTCGTAATCATCATCAACATTTTGACTCCTTCCAGGATATCAATTGAATCCATGAGGGTAAGTGCCATCCTCGTCCCTTGGTAATTTGAGTTACCATCGGCAACATCTTTACCTCCCTTTCATCACAAACTTGTTCATGTGATGGATGCAACTTGCTATCCAGTTCGTATTATGTTCTACCTTGAAGTATTACTGTCCTTTATGTCAAGGATGTTGCAAGGATTGCTCCACCTCTTAAGAATGCTTGGAATAGTGATACTTCTCACAAGCAACATTCTTTCTTGGTCCCCGTATTGACTAACCGGGGATATCAACAAGTGAACGGTGTTGTTTGGATTTTGTCCTTCTAGTAACTCTATTGCTTTGAAGTTAATGGTCGACATTTCATTCTTAGACCATTGGTTATCGAATCATGATTCTAACATCAGTCATGCTACGTAAGCCCATATTTCGAGTGCACCTTTCAATCAATGTTTACATGGGGTATGTTCCCTCGAGCATACCTCATTACATCATTTGATCTGACAAATGTTATCTCCTTGTTCACATAAGTGTGGAAATCCATCTTTTGAAAATCTCAATGAATTGTCGCTGAGTTCATCAGCCACCTCCTCATCCTCTCCTTTGTTTAATGATGAACTCTTGTTTCGGAACTCACTCCCATAGTTCATTCCCCGAGAATCTTACCATGTCATTTCGTCAATTTGTGTTGCACCTTTTCTTCTCAGGCATCCTGAGTCTGAGGTATCCTGACACCCATCCGATCTGAACCCTGGTCAGATATGATGGTTGGAACATATTTCCAAGAGTTATAACATTGGTCTTTAACCCGATAAGGTGATGTCATCCTAACACACCTGCCCGGAGGACCTATTGTTATAATTTCCTTTTTAGCAAGGTTAACCTTTCTTCCATGAGGAAATTTTAAGACTTATTCTATAAGTTGTTCTTGATGAATCCTTCGTGTATCCAAAGTATCACCTTTGCTTGAAGACAATGTCAATGCTATCTCGAAGCATGCCTGAGGTACTTCGATCTTCAATAAGAACATTGGAAGCGCAATGCTAAATGTTTCTTAAATCAATTATCCAAACACATGGTATGGGTAACATCATGAAATCCCTTGCCCTTTACTTAATTGGTTGTCTACTTGTCATTCACGACATGGATGGGAAAGATATACTCTTGATACTCGAGTATAACCACATTTTCCTTTCCATTGTTCCGATTAGCATACTAATCACTTTTCCTTTCCATTGCTTTGTTTAACCTTTCTTGTTATCTGACTTAACTGAGCAGTGATAATCCCCTGCTTAGGTAAGCATCTCGTTGTACCACTTTCAAGAAGACCACATTACCACTGTTGATGACATTCCGATAACCACCGATGGACGAGAACTTTGCCTATTGGTCTGCCTCGTTCAACGAGCAGGAAAATGGTTCTCTTCGTCCCTCGCCCTTGGTACCGATGTTGTTGCCGACATAACTGACAAGGTATTCTCTAGTATGCCTTGCTATTCTGACCGTGCAAGATGTCAGCCCACTTTCTACTTTTAACCCACATGGTGGGCCCATAACCCATAGTTTCACAAGATCGAAACCTGACTCTCCTGTACAACCCTGTCTCTAATGGTTATTCCTCACGCTTGGCTCCGTATTTAATTCACTGGCCACCTTCCTAGTGCTCTATTCTGGTATCAGACGCAATACTTACTCTCGCTGCTCTGAACCCCTTTCCCACTCCGGTTCAGACTTCCAGCAACTATCTATCCGCTTGGAACCTCTTATTGTACCTTCGTACCTTACTCTCAATGTATTTTATATGTTCAACTCAAGAGATACTCTTATGCTCATTCATGGGTTAACCCTAGATTGTTTCCCTCATAAGCATTCTGTCATAGCCGACCTGCCCCATACCTTTTCATAAGTACGTTGGAGTTCCCGAAGGAAATGACGACTTCATCATGATGAGCCGAAGCAGGGAAATGAAGACATTAATGTAATAGATCAACCTCTTCAAGAAGAGCAACCAAGACCGAGAAGATCTGTTAGAATTTCGTAACCAAAATCCCCCCTACTCTACCTCTTAGATCTCGGGATGAGATTTCTTGTAGTGGAGGAGATTTGTGACACCCGGATAATTAGGCTACAGTAAAACTCCGCTAATGATGTCATGTCACCTCCATTACTGTTGCTAATCTCGCGTTGGGTCAAAACTGTTCAGATTCAAATTTGTATTTTTGTCAAGCATCAAAAAATTTCAAACACTAAAACCAAAATGTTCGGAGTGTGCAGTTAAATGCCTAGGTAATTATAGTGAGGAACACACATTTTAAGAAAATGCCTAAATACGTTGGAATGAAATAAAAAAGTAAAAGAAATAATTAAAAGAATAAGACAAACCAAAAAAAGTGAATAAAAGGCCCCCCCCCCCCACTGGGCCTTTTGGCCCAGCTGGCCATCCACGCGGATCCCAGCCGCCCGAATGGGCCGGCCCAGCCGGCCACTTCCCCCCACTCCACCTTATCCCCTCACCCACTGAAACCCTAACCTACCCCACTCCCCACTCGCCCCCTCCCACTCCCGCACGTCTCTCCTCCAACCCCCCATCGATCCCGATCTGGATCGGGAAAAGGGAGGGCTCGAACGCTGCCGCCACCGCAGGGACAACGCCGCCGCCACCGCAGGGACCACGCCGCCGCCGCCTAGGACCTCCTTGCCGGCCTGCCTCCTCCACGCCGACGTCGTCCCCGTCCACCTCCTCGACCCCCACTGCCGGTAGCCCTACACCCCCGCGGTGAGGCTTGGCCTCCACCTCCCCTCTCTCTCGCACGTCACCTCATCCAGCACCGCCAGCGCACGCTCATCGCGCCCCGCGTCGTCGTCCCGTTCACCGCGCCGTAGCACGGGCCAAGCCCCGCTCGCCGCTCCTCCCACTCACGCGTCGTGCCCGGTCGTCGCGCTCGCCCGTGGCCGCCCCCATGCTCCCCTCGTCCCGCTCTGCCGCGGCTCCGCCGCACCACCGCGTCACTCGCCCGCTCCGGCCTCTCGTCTCACGTGCGCGCCCGCAATGTGCGCATCTGCACTGCGTCGCTCGCCGCCCTCTCTCCCAGTGCGCCGCCATGCGCCCCTCGCCGCCCGCGACCGCGCAGGCCTCGCCATGCCGCTCTGCTTCCCGCGCCTTCCCTGTTGGCATCGCCTTGCTGCCTGCTGCTTCCCTGTTGCCTCGCCGGCAACGCCCCGCTCGCTCCGAGCCATTGCTGCTCCGGCTTCGCCCGCGCTCGCCTTGTCGAGCTCGCCGGAGATACCCTACTTCCCCACCTCCGCCCTCTCCACAGCGTTCCCGTGCGAGCCAGCTCACGGCAGCCCGGTATCCGTCGCGTGCCAGCGCCCCCTCGAAACCTGTATTTGGTAAATCCGTCGCCCGTGTGCCCGCTAAGGCCTCTGGCCATTGACAACCAGGGCCCAGACCCTGGAACGTTAAAAAAATGAATATAAAAAATAAATATATAATAACTAAAATAAATAAATAAATAAATAAATAAATAGTTAATTAATTAAATTAATTAATCTAATTAACTAGTTAGTTTAATTAAACAGTAATTAGATTCGTTAAACCCTAATTAGACTAAGCGATCGATGTGAGCAGGACCCACACGTCAGTTGGCCAGTCAACGCCTCTGCTGACTGCTGACATCATGCTGACGTCATGATGATGTCAGCAAACACTATTTTGGATAATGTTGAATTAAATAAATTCTAAATATTCTAAAAATGATTTAAATTTTTTGAAAATCATATAAAATAAACCGTAGCTCAGATGAAAATACTTCCTACATGAAAGTTGCTCAGAACGACGTGACGAATCTGGATACATAGTCCATTCATCCGCAACACACACCTAGCATATCGAACACACAACTTCCCCCTCCGCTTCATCTGCCCGAAAACGCTAAACACCGGGGATACTTTCCCGGATGTTTCCCCCCTTCGTTGGTATCACATACCCCTGCGTTATGTCACCCCTAGCACAACGTATTGCCGCGTCTTGCTTTGTGTTACATTTTATTGATCTATTATTTATTTATTTTTCCCTCCGTTACTTCTTTCCGGTAGGCCCCGAGACCGTTGCCGATACCCCTGTGATCGGCTACATCGACGATGACCTCTCCTTCTCGGCTGAGCTTCCAGGCAAGCCCCCCTCCCCCCTTGATCACCAAATATCGCCTATTCCTTCTCTCTACTGCTTGCATTAGAGTAGTGTAGCATGTTACTGCTTTCGGTTAATCCTATTCTGATGCATAGCAGTTGTTACCCTTACACCTTTATCCTCTTTGCTTAGTATAGGATGCTAGTATTCCATCTGTGGCCCTACACTCTTGTCAAAATGCCGCCATGATATACTCTTGGGCCATGATCACTTAGGAGGTGATCACGGGCATATGCTATATACTTTATCTTTGTTACATTACTTATGATACTATTCGGAGATGGGGCACGAAGGCGGTGGCTCCATCCCGGTAGAGGTGGGCCTGGGTTCTCGGCGGCCCCCAAGCTGTTGCTTTGTGGCGGAAGCGGCAGGCAGGTTGAGACCACCTAGGAGAGAGGTGGGCCTGGCCCTGGTCGGCGTCATGATTACTTCATAATAACACGCTTAACGAGATCTTGGTATTTGATCTGAGTCTGGCCATTTGGTCTATACGCACTAACCAACTACATGGGAAAGATATGGGCACTCGACGCCGTGGTATCAGCCGAAGCCTTCGTGATGTCAGCGACTGAGCGGCGCGTGCCAGATTGGACCGCGTAACGTGACTTCCTTTGTAATGGAGGTTGCTAGGTCTGCTTCCGGCCGCCCTCGCAACATGCAGGTGTGCAATGGGCGATGGGTCCAGACCCCTGCGCCATAGGATTTAGACCAGCGTGCTGGCCTCTCTGTTGTGCCTAGGTAGGGTTGCGACGTGTTGATCTTCCGAGGCCGGGCATGACCCAGGAAAGTGTGTCCAGCCAAATGGGATCGAGCGTGTTGGGTTATGTGGGGAAGTTTATCTATTCGAATATTCATGCCCCTCTGTAAAAGGACGACCCAGAGTTGTACCTTGACCTTATGACAACTAGAACTGGATACTTAATAAAACGCACCCTTCCAAGTGCCAGATATAACCCAGTGATCTCTCTCTAACAGGGCGACGAGGAGGGGATCGCCGGGTAGGATTATGCTATGCGATGATACTTGGTGAACTTACCATTTACTCTCTTCTACATGCTGCAAGATGGAGGTTGACAGAAGCGTAGTCTTCGACAGGACTAGCTATCCCCTCTTATTACGGCATTCTCTGATTCGATCCAGATATTGCCCCTTTACACGAATACCCATGCATAAGTAGTGTAGATCCTTGCTTGCGAGTACTTTGGGTGAGTACTCACGGTTGCTTTTCTCCCCTTTTCCCCTTTCCATTCTACCGGTTGTCGCAACCAGATCTTTGGAGCCCAGAGCGACGCCACCGTCGACGATTTAACTACTACACCGGAGGTGCCTACTACTACGCAGGCGGCGGACGATTTACCACCGTGAGTAGTTTAGGAGGATCCCAGGCAGGAGGCCTACGCCTCTTTTGATCTGTATGCCAGTTTGTGCTAGCCATCTTATGGCAACTTGTTTACTTATGTCTGTACTCAGATATTGTTGCTTCCGCTGACTCGTCTATGATCGAGCACTTGTATTCGAGCCCTCGAGACCCCTGGCTTGTATTATGATGCTTGTATGACTTGTTTATGTTTTATAGTTGTGTTGTGATATCTTCCCGTGAGTCCCTAATCTTGATCGTACATGTTTGCATGCATGATTAGTGTACGATTGAATCGGGGGCGTCACATGTAGTTCTCCAAACACATCAGTGAATTCAGACAACAGCTCTTGAATTGGCTCAGGTACTGGTTGTTGATGATCTTCTCCTGAAGTAACATCACAGATCTAAACAATATGTGACATGGCTCCTTGCTTGCAGAGAGCTTGCAGTTGCATACTGTTGATAGTCAGACAAGTAGAGAAGATGCTTCATGCCCTTTTGAGAATTATTACTCCAGTTGGAGACTAAAATTCTATCAGTTTGGCTCGCCAATCTACTATCATTGGGCTGAGCTTCGAGCCAATCCATTCCCAAGATAGCATCATAAGTACCCTAGGCTAGTATCTTCATGTTCGTTGCAAACTCATGCCCTTGTGAGAACCACTCGCACTGTCAAACTACTGATGTACATAGTAGCTCACCTCCATCAGCCACCTTAACTCAACATGCTGTGTTCAGTGACTGCACTCCGTTGAGGCGCTTGGCGAGTTCCTGATAGACAAATGATGTAGAATTGCCCGAGTCCACTAACATGAGCACTTCGTGACCATGTATCCATGCTTGGAGTTGGAAAGCTTTAGCAGAGACTCCACCAGATAAAGCAGTATGGGAAATGCCACACACTGACTCTGTTGTTGTCTCTGCCTGCCCAGACTCGTCGTCACCGCAAACTGTGTTGATGCCGAATAACTCCAGGAGTTCTTCGACCACATGAAATTGCACTGACGTGGGACAAACATGATCATGGCCCCAGCGCTCACTGAACTTGAAGCACAGTCCCTGCGCACGCCGATAATCGCGAACAGATTTGACCTTGGTGAGATCCGACCGAGGTTCATTCTATCGAACCCCATCAGCTCGAGCTCCCTCCACGCCTCGTCGATCGATTGCAGTTACTGGTGTAGGCAATCGATGCGGTGGAGGAGGCAGAGGCAACGGCGCAGGCCCACGCGATGGTGTATCAGGTGGCCGCGACGTCGACGGTTGCCGTGCCTCGTGGAACGCTCCATGGATGACTTCCTCCTAGAGCAAGGCGAGGAAGCAAGCCGTGTCCAGATTAGGTGGTCGTTGCACCAAGACCACCGCCCGGATGTCCGCCCGTAACCCTTCCACAAAACGGGTAAGGAAATAATCAGGGTGAATTGAATCTGAATAAGAGCTCAAATTTTTGATGATCAATTCGAATTTCTCAATGTAATCGGTAACTGTAGATGTCTGCCGTATGGTGTAAAATTGGCGAATCAATAATTGATGTCGATCATGAACGAAACGAGTGCAAAGTAATGCTGTAAAGGACTCCCAATCAAACTGGGCTAATTTTTTCTGAATAGTTTGCAACCACACTGACGCTGCCCCCGAGAAGTTGAGGGAGGCCATGGGTACCCAAAACGACTGATGTATGCCAAACATTTCAAAATACTGCTCGCACAACACCTTCCAGAGACGAGGATTGTCCCCCGCAAACACCGGAAACACGATGGAAGGGTGCGCCTGACCCAGCCCCGTGAGGAGTTGGCTAGCATGAGTGAATGGTGAAGAAACGACAAAAGGGGTACTGGGGGCGAGCTGACCGTTGTTCGGGGGTGGCGGCGGTGTCATGAAAGACGCCGTCGACGGCCCCTGGTGTGGATGTGCAGCGCCGTGGTCATCGGACCCGTTGAGACGATCCGCCGCGCCAACTGTGGAGTCTGGGGTGACTCCGAGTGTCGCCGACTGGTGCAGGGGAGCGGTGCCCGTGTTGTTGTCGACGACGTCCTTCTGAGACACGGGTCGCGCTTGTTGGAGTAACTCCACCACGTCGCTCAGATCGGCGACCCGACGCTCCAGATCGGGGCGCCAGGAGAGGAGATTGTCGATCTTGGCATTGGTCACCTTGGTGGCCGCCGTGTTCGCCTCCAGCATGGCGTCGAGCTTGTCCAGAAACGCCTTGATAGCGGGATCCATGGCGGCGAGTTTTTTCCGGGCCAGATGCGAGGGTCGCCAGGTTTGTGATCCACTCGATGGCGTCGCCAGGGAGAGAGTGTTGCGCTTAAGTAGGTGGTGCGGTCTTGAACTTGGTCGTCTCCCATTCCGGGCCGCAGTAGCGCCTGTTGGGCTTGTGGGCGCGGCTGGGCTACGCCAGTTGGGCTTGTTCTGCATCTGCCTGCGGGGCCGCTTCATCAGGTACGCTGATAGTGTTGGCTGGGTGTTACTTCTGTAACCTAGATGCATGATGCTGCAAGGTCGATCGTCGCCGCTGCAAGCGAGACACATGACACTAGAAGCCCATCCGTCAGACGTTAGAAGATCGGCACCACTGCAAAGTATATAGTCGGCCCAGTCGAGATGGTACACTGCAAAGGCTAATCGGGACTACTGTGAGCCACCCGGTAATTAACTAAGCCTACCAAGCGTTTTGGAAGGATCAATGTTGAGTACTAGGCTAAGGCGCAGCCTGAGTTCAGTAGTCTAATACAGTTAATTCAGATGGAACAAGGGCAGGTATCGTGGAGACGGACCGGCGGCAGCGAGCGGAGGCTGACCTGGGCGCACGGTGCAGCTGGCATTGCGTTTGCGTGGAGCAGATCCATCCTCGGGAACGGCTTGCATCTGTTGAACGAAAACGAGATGTAACTCAGTGAATGAATCAAGTGTCATCTTTCCATTGATCAACTAGATATATATAAAAGTTGAAGAGGCGCCTTGAGAGGGCACCAACATGGGGAAGAGGCGCCTGTCCATTGTTTATAATTGATCATTTTGTATGACTCCTCCAAAAACCATGTGGGAAAAAATACGAGGAGACTAGTGTGTATGATATGCTGCTAAAACTTCTTCAAACCCAGTGGAAAAAATAAGAAGAAAATGATGCAACATATAATTGTTGTTGCCTCTTTCAACTCAATATGAGAAAACCCATAAAATTTAGAGGACAATAAATATGTCGTATATACTTTCCTAAAAACCCCGGTGGGGAAAACAGAAAGTATGACATATGATCTCATGTTGATATTACCTCATTAAAAACCTTTATGAAAACCCTGTAAAGTAAACTCATGAAGGAAAAAAGAGTATAATATGATGATTTGAACAGGAACAACTCAGGAAGATACTCCCCCTGATTCTTGCAAATTTCGAAGCCGTCAGATACCAATTCCATGAACATATTTCAGGAATGTAGAAGTTGGTAGAGACTTGGTGAGCAAATCAGTCGCATGATTTGACTGGCAAGATATGCAATATGACGATATTGCTTATTGTTATCATGTTTGCATCCGAGCAACACAAGCAACATTATCTTTGAGATAATGTTTGGTGGATGTAACCACGAGGCATGTTTCGAAGACTCTCATGAGATGGCTAACACACCTAGTAGGAACACCAACCTTGTCTACGATCTGACATAGTAGGGATTTGATCGGTGTATTCAATGATATTGGTATCCATATTTCTCTGAAAATAAAAGATTAGGACAAGATGTTCGATGCATTGGAGATATCGAAAGATATTCTTGAGTTTCAACCAATTGTGTTTGGTGGATCCAATGCATGCACAGTAATATGAAATCTTAGGTCCCAACATCTTATTTCCATCTCCTCATGGTCTAAATGAATCTTTCTCTACGTCTAGAGAACGAACAACCATGGGAATTATGGATGGACACTTGTCCGCAATCAATTTCTCCAATATTCTGGATATAGACAACATGGTGTACCATAATGCATGAGTGAAGGTGCTCGAGGTTTACCTAAATCCTTCATCTCAAATTCCGTCATTTAGATGATCACATGATTCATCATTGCAGGAGTAATCCTTGTATATGACGATCATGCATGGATAATCATCATTGTAGGAGTAATTCTTGCATGTAAGGAACTCACTACGTTGGTTGTACCAAATGTACCGACAATAATAAGCCATATCGTGTTGACTTGTTGATTTTACATAATGTATGTTGCATTTTGCAAAGTGAGATTCCAACAAGAACCATCTATGTCTGAATCTAGTGATCCACATGGATATGTAATCACTACATCTATCAACTGCAAAGATAGATGATTTTGTACTGCCAAATATATGAGTTATCGGAAAGAGATTCCACCTCTGAAGAATAGTTGGGTATCTGCGTGAACCCTTGTGCTCACTACAAAAAAAGACACATCCGTGACATTTTGGGCCGAACAATTTTTTTCTGTCATGCTTATGACACTTCTATGACGATAATTGTGACAAAACCCGGTATCATCATAGATGTGGTGGGCTCCTACTTCTATGACAAAAAATCATGACAGAAAATGGGTTTTTTCGTCTGGGCGGCCGGAGACGCGGCTGCATGACATTCTTTGGGTCGTTCATGACGGAAAAAACCATGGTAGAAGCGAGGGCGAGGAAAATATCGGGGAGTTCCCGGTTATGGTGGGTGGTCGGGGGCCGAGCGATGCACGTTTCTCTTGTACACGTACGCGGGTGGGTGCGGCGTTGGGCTCTAATCGAACCCGGCGAGTCATTTACCCTCTTGAACCCGGCGATTGCTGCGAGCTGTCGTTAATGAACTTCGGCGCCAATCGATCTGGCTGTTAACTGAACCCGATCGAGCGATTCCTTCAGTACTGCTGCTAACTGAAGTCGATCGAACCTGCTGCCTCTTGATGAATAGTGAGCGTTGTTAGGGGGTTGGATGAACAGTTCCTGGTGGGGGGTTGGATGAACATGACCCCGTGGTAGTAGAGGTCGTTGCCGCTGGATGAACAGGACCCCGATCGATCGAGCCGGTTGGAGGTGGATGAACAGGACCCCGTGGAGGGCTAGATGAACAGGACGACCCGGTGGAGGGCTGGTTGAATAGTAGCTGGTGGAGGGCTGGATGAACAGTAGCCCATGGAGGGGTGGTTGAACAGGACCCCGTGGAGAGGGCTGGTTGAACAGTAGCCGGTGGAGGAGCGGTAGAGGCTGGATGAGCAGGAGCCCGTGGATGAACAGTCATAGGTGGAGACTGGAGGAGGTCGACGGTGGATGAACAATAGCCCATGGAGGCTGGAGGAGGTCAATGGTGGAGATGAACAGTAGCCCGTGGAGTCCCGTTTTGCGGTACGCCACACCCCTCCCGATGAACAGGACCCCCGTTCCGATCGTAGCGCTCCAACACAAGTCTGTTTTCTCCGTTTTGCGGTACGTGTCGGTGCAACAAACCCTGGGTCCGTTGCCCGGACTGTGCATAGGCACAAGAACAAGATTGAAGCATCAGCTTAAGTCAGAGATTGAGGGACCAAGAGATTTGAAGAACCAACATGATGTTCAGAGGGACTAAGATCAAGCCAGAGGAGCAAGATATCGGCAAGACAAGGGCCTCCCTTGAGGGGCAGGCGAGCCCGGCAAGGGGCGAGGCCACCACCAGAAGCAGGCAACCAGGGCACCCCGACAAGGTCTGCCGGGGCTCGCGGGGGCAAAACCACCCCACCAACCACTCAAGCACGACCTACATCGCCAATCAATGCAGTGTCAAGCCGCAGGGTGATTACATGGCAGCCATTTCCTACAGAAGAAACCCATAGATGACACCCGTCCTGCGACGTGTCAAGGGAACAGGCGCGGAGCTGGCAAGATAGCATGGCAAGCCTTGCTGGGCAAGCAGTGATGTGACACTAAGTGCACTACTGGAATCAGCTTATTTGCCGTCTGCCAGTTCTTTGCCGTCAGCTGGCGGACGGCAAAGAGGCACTTTGCCATCTGCTTGCAAAAAACAGACGGCAAAGAACTGACAGACAGCAAAGATGCCAGTTGTCATCAGCCAATTATTTGCCGTCTGCCAGCAGATGGCAAAGAATCTTCACCATGTGCTGGCGGACGGCAAAGAGGTGGGGCTATCTCTTTTTTTGCGGGTACAAAGAAAATCGTTGACCCCCACCTCCTCTCTCTGTCTCCCCTCTCTCCGCACGGCCCCCACCTCCTCTCTCTCTCTCTCCCCTCTCTCTCTCCCGCTCGTCTCTCCCTCTCCCTCGCGCGAGCACCTACGGCGGCCGATTTCGGCAAGCTCCGACGGGATTCGACGCCGCCCAGCACACCCACGTGACCCCCTCGTCCCGCTCCTCCATCCCCTCCGACCAGATCTGACTCGCGCGTCCTCCAGCGACCACGCGTGACCCTCCCCTGCGGCTAGGGTTTCGGCCACCACATCGCCGGCGTGGCTCCGGTGTTGCTCCGGTGACTCGGTGAGTCTCTTCACTCCTCCTCGTCACATCCATCCCTCTCTTTCTCACGCGTCGCCTCGCGTCTCCTCTCCCTCACAGATCCATCACGCCGGGAAGCCATGGGCCAGGGAAGGGCGCCCGTGGAGGACGCAGCTCCACCACTGCACTGCGCCATCCAGTCCGTCCCTTGTCCTCTCCTCCCCTCTTGGATTTCTTCTTTTCCTGCCTTGCACCCGTCCACTCAAGTTCTAAACCAAACAAGAAAAATTATCAATCTTGTTTTTGCTGCATATGCAATAATGGTTGAGGAGGACTCAGTTGTTCACTTCTATAATTGTGCCATAAATCGGTTTACTCTGCTTGAGGGCTGCCGTGGTTAGCTCGATTTGATAGGGTCCTTACTACATATGCTGCAGGGATTTAACTTGGCTTGTTAATAATGAGTGTCAATCAATCAAACACAAGGAAACTATAAATGCTTACTATTTTGTATAGTGATCGTTGTGTTGTGTATAGGTAAAACTTGTGTTGTCCTTATCTACTTCGGAGGCATCATCATGTGTTGTCAATTTAGTTTCTGCCATGGTTTTGGTTTGGTCCTGCTTATGCCAAATCGATCATTCATTGCTTCTGAACACTCTACCTTTAATCTTTGCTTCTGTAAAACCGGCCTTTCTTCTATTGAATGGAGTGTTTGCTTGCTATGCGGGAAAAGTAGCTCATTCATCTCTGATTTGGCATGTGCAACCAAAGTGGACGGTCCGCATTTAGGTCCGGTCGCCGTGAGGATCCTCTGGCGGTGCTGGATGTGCCATGGCGAGGTGGTGCCCCCGGGTGGCGCCTCCGTGCTGCGGTGCCCCTGGTTGGCGCCTTCGTGCCCGTGCTCTCACTGGCGCCGCCGTTGTGGTGCTCTCTGGCAAGCTCCGGCTTGTTGTGGTGGTGTTGGTTGTGATGTTGGTCACACCATAGTGATGGTGTGGCTGCATCCTGCTTCGGCTACAACTCCTTTTGGTGAGCTTCTCCTTGCTCCCCTCCTGATCTCTCTAATGCATAGCTCTTGATCTTGTTGGATGTGAGGCTCTATTAGCTGTGGTTAGCTGTTGTAGATGAGCATCAACTTGTATTGGAGCTCTCTGTGATGGATTCTTCTTTGTGTCGGGGTTTTGGTCAGTGACCATCGATGTGTATGTGTGAAGTATAGATACTCCTGTACTGCTCTGTTCTGTGTAGTTGATCCTGGAGTTGTTACTGTGGTCAGTTACTTTACTCATGAGCGGATACTCACTTGTTGTTAGTTATTTTCGTCTAATCTTGATATGAACAGATACCACTTGGTTTGGCTATTCCTATTTGTCTCTTTCTAATAGCCTAAACGAATGATACTATACTTGGTTTTGGCTGTTACTTTCCTAGTTTTCTCTTGATAAAGACAGATACTACATCTGATTTGGGCGGTGATCTTTGATGCAAACCCCTCTCTCTTAGGCTTAATTTACATGTGACTATCCACTGTCTTTGTGATGAACTAGCCACAGCACTTCCAGTTGTCTGAAAGCACATAATCCCTCAAGTATACCTTGAGGTCTTAATAACTCTCCTTAATAGTTATCTCTTCTAAGCTGCTTTGGTGGTTGGATGTGTTGGGACTTGGTCCGTTGGCTGGTTGTGATGTATATCTCCTCCACGGAGCTTTGTTTTTGGCGTTGCACGGTGACATGTACCTATTCTCACTAGACAAAACTGATTGTGGTGATGAAGTCTAATCTTTGGCTTTAATCACTAGTTTTTAGTTGGCTTAATTCACTGGAGCTAATCTTGATAGTGGTCTTTGTGTTGGCATTTAACTTCGCTAATTGTGATGGCTTCTTGATTGGGTCCTTGGCTGGTTCTCTTCTTTGGCTCTTTGGTATTGGTTTACTCTATTTGGCTTTCTAATTAAGATCACTTTGAAAATCAGGATCTTAACTAAGATTATCTTGATCTCAAATCTGGCTCCTCTGACATTGCATTTCACCAAGTGAAATGCTACATTTCTACTCCTAACCCATTCTCTCTTTCTTAGTGTTTTTGTTATGCAGGTTGGAAGAAAAGAAGAAGATCCAAAGAAGATCTTAGTAATAAGATAGTTTTTAGGAAAATAGATATTTAGTTTTAGATCATTCCTTGTAATATTTGTTGGATATGTGTTCATGGATATGTGTTGGATATATATGTGTTCATGACTATATATTGGTAACATGTGTTGGATATGTGTTCATGGATATGTGTTGGATATATATGTGTTCATGAGTATTGGTAATATGTGTTGGATATGCTATATTGGTCATACATATAGTGCATGTTTGATTTTCTGTGAAAATGAATTGATATAAGAAGAAACAGAATTAATGCCTATTTGGTCTCTTTGCCATCTGCCAACAGATGGCAAAGAGCCTGCAGCCTTTGCCGTCTGCCAGCAGATGGCAAAGAGCCGTGCCCTTTGCCGTCTGCCAGCAGATGGTAAAGAGTCGTGCCCTTTGCCGTCCGCCACTGACGGCAAAGGCCTCTTCTTGTCCATTGCAAAAAGCAGAATGACAAAGAAGGCCTTTGCCGACCCTGTCTTTGCCGTCGCTGTTTGCCGTCCGCGGCGGACGGCAAAGGCCTTTGCCGTCCGCCATGGCTGATGGCAAAGTACCAGATTCCTGTAGTGGTGGTGCATTTAATGCACCCTGTCAGCCCGCGGAGTTAGGTATGATAGCACCGTTTGCTAACATATCAGTGGATAATGACTACTTTGCCATTGTGGTGACCCCTCAATCTATTAAAGGAGGCCCATGGCACCCGTAGGAAGGGTTGGTAAAGGTGACGAACCCACACCCTCATACGCGCGTAGTCGTTGCTGCCCTACGGCAACCCCTGCCGGGCCAGTGTACTATGCTTCGCCATCCCCATTCCACCATCAATCCACTAAAGCATGAGTAGGGTCTTATGCCTCGCGGCAGCCCGAACCTGGGTAAATTGCTTGTGTGCTCTCTACTGTGCTGTCGTGCGCTGGTCTGCTCTTTGCGCAATGCGACGTCCCCCCGCCGAACCAATAAGGGGCCTCCTGGTCCCATAGTGCTACCTCTTAAGCACTGCGTTGGTTTTCCCTTGAAGAGGAAAGGGTGATGCAGTAAAGTAGCGTAAGTATTTCCCTCAGTTTTTGAGAACCAAGGTATCAATCCAGTAGGAGATCATGCACAAGTCCCTCACACCTACACAAACAAATAAGAACCTCGCAACCAACGCGATAAAGGGTTGTCAATCCCTCAATGGTCACTTACGAGAGTGAGATCCGATAGATATGATAAGATAATATTTTTGGTATTTTTATGATAAAGAGAAATAAAGATGCAAAGTAAAATAAAAGGCAATAGAAATAACTAAGTATTGGAAGATTAATATGATGGAAAATAGACCCGGGGGCCATAGGTTTTACTAGTGGCTTCTCTCAAGACCATAAGTATTACGGTGGGTGAAAAAATTACTGTCGAGCAATTGATAGAATTGAGCATATTTATGAGAATATCTAGGTATGATCATGTATATAGGAATCATGTCCGCGACAAGTAGACCGAAACGATTCTGCATCTACTACTATTACTCCACACATCGACCGCTATCCAACATGCATCTAGATTATTAAGTTCATAAGAACAGAGTAATGCTTTAAGTAAGATGACATGATGTAGAGGGATAAACTCATGCAATATGATATAAACCCCATCTTTTTATCCTCGATGGCAAACAATACAATACGTGCCTTGCTGCCCCTGCTGTCACTGGGAAAGGACACCGCAAGATTGAACCCAAAGCTAAGCACTTCTCCCATAGGTTTCTTAATAGTGGAATCCGCAAGGTACAAGTTTAAAGAACAATCATCAAATTCACGGAAACCTAGCATATCACATAAAGTTTTTGGAATTGTGGAAACACTAGCACCCAAATCACACAAAGCATAGCATTCATGAATTTAAATTTTAATAGTAGGTTCCCACTCATCACAAAGTTTTCTAGGGATAGAAACTTCCAACTCAAGTTTTTCTTCATACGATTGCGTCAAACCATCGACGATATGTTTAGTAAAAGCTTTATTTTGGCTATAAGCATGAGGAGAATTTAGCACGGATTGCAACAAGGAAATACAATCTATCAAAGAGCAATTATCATAATTAAATTCCTTGAAATCCAAAATAGTGGGTACATTAATATCTAGAGTTGTGATCTCTTCAATCTCACTTTTACCAATTTTTGCATCAAGATCTAAAAACTCCGAATTTTTGGGACGCCTTCTAGGTAAAGGTGACTCATCTCCAATCCCATCATTATCAAGATTAATATTGCAAAACAAATATTTAATAGGAGACACATCAATAACTTCTAGATCTTTATCTTTATTTTCATAGAAACTAGAAGAACACGCTTTCACAAAGCAGTCTTTCTTAGCACGCATCCTAGCGGTTCTTTCTTTGCACTCATCAATGGAAATTCTCATAGCTTTGAGAGACTCATTGATATCATGCTTAGGTGGAATAGATCTAAGTTTCAAAGAATCAACATCAAGAGGAATTCTATCAACATTCCTAGCCAATTCATCAACCTTGAGCAATTTTTCTTCAAGCAAAGCATTGAAATTCTTTTGTGAATTCATAAACTCCTTAACACTAGTCTCAAATTCAGAGGGCATCTTACTAAAATTTCCATAAGAGTTGTTGTAGGAATTACCATAATTATTAGAGGAGTTACTAGGATACGGCCTAGGATTAAAGTTTCCTCTATACACGTTGTTGCCGAAATTATTCCGACCAACAAAATTCGCATCCATAGATTCATTATTATTCTCAATCAAAGTGAAGCAAGAGAGTTTTAATTCTTTCTACAAAAGATATGCCCACGCTCTAACAAATATAAGTGAAGCAAAAGAGCATTCTACAAATGGCGGTTGTCTAAGTAAAGAGAAACAGGCAATCCAAACTTCAAATGATATAAGTGAAGCACATGAAGCATTCTATAAAGCCATACTCAAAAGATTTAAGTGAAGTGCAATGAGCATTCTATAAATCAACCAACGACTATCTCATACCAGCATGGTGCATAAACGAAAAATACAAACTAAATGCAAAAGACGCTCCAAGATTTGCACATATCACATGAATGAAACGAATCCGAAAACATACCGTTATTTGTTGAAGAAAGAGGGGATGCCTCCCCAGCATCCCCAAGCTTAGATGCTTGAGTCTCCTTGAATATTTACTTGGGGTGCCTCAGGCATCCCCAAGCTTGATCTCTTGCCTCTCTTCCTTCTTCTCACATCGAAACCTTCTCGATCATCGAACACTTCATCCACACAAAACGTCAACAAAAAACTCGGTAAGATCCATTAGTATAATAAAGCAAATCGCTACTATAAGTACTGTTGCAAACCAATTCATATTTTGTTTTTGCATTGTGTCTACTATAATATAACTTTTTCATGGCTTAACCCACTTATATAAATTGATAGTTTCATCAAAACAAGCAAACTATGCATCAAAAACAGAATCTGTCTAAAACAGAACAATCTGTAATAATCTGAACATTCACCATACTTATGATACTTGAAAAATTCTGCCAAAATTAGGAAAAATAAAAAAGTTGTACAGAAAGACAGTTCAAAAATAATCAGAACCATTCGACGTTCCAGTAAAAAATTAAAATTCGCGCACTACAGCCAAAGTTTCTGTCCTGCACCGCACAAACCAACAAGCATTGTAAACATCCTAAAGGCAAACCTTGGCACATTATTTTTATAATACAATGGAATTGTAAAAAGGGATAATTATTTTTGTTGAAAAGTTTCTATAATCAAGATTCACAAAGTTGCCGTGAGCATGAACAAAGTTCAAGGAGCTCTCCCACTTCAACAATGCTTGTCTTTCTCACTTTCGCTTTTCTTTTTGAAAAAGTTTTGGGTTCCCCTCTTTATTTTTGTTGTTTTTAAACTATATGAAAGCACTCAACAGAAATAAATGACTCTCTAAAACTTCCGGTTGTCTCCTGGCAGCGCTTTCTTTAAAGCCATTAAGCTAGGCATATAGTGCTCAAGTAGTGAATCCACCCGGATCCCAAGGTATATCAAAGCCAATTTTAATTAGCAATGATTTGTAATTTAGTAATGAGCACAAAGTAAAATATATCATGCAATGACGAAGTCTAACTCTCTTCCTATGCATCGGCATGTCATAAAAGAACAATTCATGCACACATAGTAAAGGCCAATGCATAGTATAAACAGTTACTTGCAATTTTATTGTATTGGAAACATAGAGAGGTGGAGATATAGTTCCTCTCTCGTAATAATTGCAAGTAGGAGCAGCAAGCACATGCATATTATATCTATCAAAATCATCATGTGCAGCGGTAAAAGGCAACCCATCAATATAATCCTTAATAAGTGCAAACTTCTCCGATATAGTATATTCGGGAGAATTCAAAAGATAATAGGACTATCATGCGTGGGTGCAATAGCAACAATTTCATGTTTAACATAAGGAACTATAGCAAGTTCATCTCCATAAGCATAATTCATATTGGCATCTTGGCCACAAGCATAGCAAGCATCATCAAAAAGGGATATTTCAAGATAATCAATGGGATCATAATAGTCATCATAGCAATCATCCTTCAGTAAGCACGAAGGGGAATTAAACAATGTATGAGTTGAAGGGTTACTCTCATTAGAAGGTGGGCAAGGGTGATCAATCCGCTCTTCCTCCTTTTGTTCTTCGCTCTCCTCCTCATCTTTTTCATCCAATGAGCTCACAGTTTCATCAATTTCTTCTTCCATAGATTCCTGCAAAATATTAGTCTCTTCTTGGACAGCGGAGACTTTCTCAATAAGCGCATTAATATAGGCATTGTATTCATAATTCTCATAGCAATATTTGAGGATAGCTAAAATTTCAGATCTATAAACAGCATCATAAAAATCATCAAACTCTTTAAACATAGATTCAATTTCATAAGCACCCATAAAAGCAACAAATTCTTCTATTTGTTCCACATCATAGTAATCATATATACCTCTAGCATAAGAAGCCAAGGTTTCATTATCATTAAATTTGCATGAAAAGGGGAGGTGTGGAGCATTCATCCTAGAGCAACAAGTATAATCATATTCCGAGCATAGTTGTCTAGCATACCACTTCAATATATAAATTTGATCCCATAATAGTTTCCGTTTTAAAGTCAAGCGATAATCCCTAAAGTATTCACGTTGATCCAACGTTACTCCCATTACCAAATTGAATGAGGTTTTCTCAGGATTATCAAAGTGATACATAATATTTTTCACGTATTGAGCATCGAGGGTTTTAGGAGGTTCCCCATCTCCATGAGCAGCAAGTACACCTAATTTTTTTGGTATTTCGTGTTCCATATCCATAACTAAAGAGAGAGAACAACTAAGAACAGCAAATAAAAATTACTTAGTGATAAAGCAAACAAGCACACGAGAATATTCACCCCACGCTATTGCTCCCGACAGCAGCCGGAAAAAGGTCTTGATAACCCACAAGTATAGGGGATCGCAACAGTTTTCGATAAGTAAGAGTGTCGAACCCAACGAGGAGCTAAAGGTAGAACAAATATTCCCTCAAGTTCTATCGACCACCGATACAACTCTACGCACGCTTGACGTTCGCTTTACCTAGAACAAGTATGAAACTAGAAAGACTTTGTAGGTGTGAAAGGATAGGCTTGCAAGAAAATAAAGAGAGCGAAAATAAAACTAGGGGCTGCTAAGATAAAAACACAACTAAAGTAAATATGGCGAGTGTGGAAAAGTGGTGGTAGGAGTTGTGGAATTGTCCCTAGGCAACTGACTATGTTACTAGACCGGTAATCACTATTGCAATTCTATTTGAGGGAGAGGCATAAGCTAACATACTTTCTCTACTTGGATCATATGCACTTATGATTGGAACTCTAGCAAGCATCCGCAACTACTAAAGATTCATTAAGGTAAAACCCAACCATAGCATTAAAGTATCAAGTCCCCTTTATCCCATACGCAAACAACCTACTTACTCGGTGCATGCTTTTGTCACTCACGCCACCCACCATAAGCAAATCATAAACATATTGCAAACCCTACAGCGGGAACCCCTCACGCTTGAGCGACACGGGGGGCACAATAGGACAACACCAATAATAAAACATGCAACTCAAACCAATCATAGGAATTCATCAATCACTGATAGGACAATAGAAATCTACTCAGACATCATAGGTAACACATCGAAAATAATATGAAGCATAAAGCACCATGTTCAAGTAGAGGGTACAGCGGGTTGCGGGAGAGTGGACCGCTGAAGATAGAAGGGGGAAGGTAATGGAGGTTTGGTGAAGATGACGGCGGTGTTGGTGAAGATCGCGGTGATGATGATGGCCCTCGGCGGTGTTCCAGCGCCACCGGAAGCAAGGGGGAGAGAGCCCCCCTTCTTCTTCTTCTTCTTCCTTGACCTCCTCCCTAGATGGGAGAAGGGTTTCCCCTCTGGTCCTTGGCTCCCATGGCCTGGGAGGGGCGAGAGCCCCTCCGAGATTGGATCTATCTCTCTGTTTCTGCGTTCTCTCTTCTGTTCTGGCTCTGTTTCACCGTTTCGCGTATATATGGACATCCGTAACTCTGATTGGCCTGAAACCCTCGCCGTGATTTTTTTTCGAATATTAGCTTTCTTAAAGAAGAGCATCAACCGCCTTACGGTGGGCTCACGAGGGTAGGGGGCGCGCCCAGAGGGGCAGGCGCGCCCCCTGCCTCGTGACCACCTCGGGCACTGGTTCGCGTTGATTTTCCTTCCAAATTTTCCATATTTTCCAAAAATAAGCTCCGTCCGTTTTTATCCCATTTGGACTCCGTTTGATATGGATATTCTGCGAAACCAAAAACATGCAATGACAGAACCGGCACTGGGCCTTTGGATCAATATGTTAGTCCCAAAAATAATATAAAAAGTTGCCAAAAAGTATATGAAAGTTGTAGAATATTGGCATGGAACAATAAAAAATTATAGATACGACGGAGACGTATCAGCCAGCCAAAGCCTTTATCTTGTTCTTTCTCCTCCTCATTGAAGCCCTCTGCTGGAAATATTGTGTATTCTTGTCACCATAAGTAAGCCAATCCACTCTAGACCGCTGACGGTAGAGAATTTCTTCTCTGTAATGTAATTCAACTAGCCGATCAGTAGTTTTAATCTCCTGGTGACTTGGGCCGATCCTACCTGGCACATTCTTCAGAATTTCTAACTCTCGCGCGAGCTGCTTTATTTCTTTCTTCACGCTGCCACAAGTGTGTCTGTCCCAACTGTACAAATTCTCGCCCAGGTCCTGTAACTTTTCCTTTACCTCCACTGCGGTCATGCCTTTAGGTTTACTATTCCACTTAGTTTGCACAAATTGATCCAAGTCGGGATGCCTTTCCCACATCAACTCGTACTTAAAACTCTTTGGTCTCCTACTCTCATCCACTTCATCCTGAAGTAAAAAAACACCTAGGTTTTTTTTTTGAGGGGTGAAGCCAATTTATTCATCAAAGTCCACAGAGCATGGGATACAAGTCGGAGCCTGGGCTTGGCCTAACCAGATGTGGCGCCCCGGCCCTAGCGAGAGTGAATACTTGGAAAGTTTATGTGCATCTCTATTAGCCGCACGACCTTCAAACATAAAATTACAAACGAATGAAGAAGCTCTACTTCTAATCTCTTGAATAATTGCAGCTTTTCTGCCCATGAGTGATGTTGAGATATCACTAACCACTTGCTTAGCGTCGGAGGCGATGATCAGATTATTCAGGTTGAAGTCTTCAGCTAGGGCAAGCGCTTCTTGGCATGCAATTGTCTCAAAAATCGTTGGGTCGTCCACTCCAGCAATGACCAACGCTGAGCTCCCCAGGTAGTTGCCTTGTTGATCCCTACAGATCGCAGCGGCTGATCCTCCCCTCCCAGCTCTGACACCGGCGTCAACGTGAATTTTGAACCAACCCGCAGGTGGAGCTCGCGGCCTGACCTGAGCAGGGAGGCCGCCTCTCGTTGTGGGTTCCTTCTTGTTTTCCAGCACCTCGAGCTCCGCTATAAATCTCCTGACAAATTCAGTCGTAGCCTGTGGGGTTTGAAAAATCCCTTCGTAAATTGCCTTCCGACGGGCCGTCCATATTGCCCACAGCGTGACCGCTAGCAGCACAAACTGATCATGTGAAAGGGATTCCATAAGTGTAAAAAGCCATTGCTTGGCCTTTGGTTCGGTGGTAGCAACAAGAGCTTGAGCATGATCATCATCAACCAACGCCCACACACATCGAGATGATGTACAGTTTAGCAGCGAGTGCCTCCATGAATCTAGTGCTCCACACATCCCGCAAGCCAAGCTATCTGACATGTGTCTATGAGCTCAAACATCTTCTGTTGGGAGGGACTGTCTTGATAATCTCCACAGGAACATTTTCACTTTCCCTGGTACCTTTGTGCTCCATAATGTTTTCCACGCTACTTCTTCTACTACTGTCGTTGAAGAGCCTGCTGTGTTTTCCAACCAAGCCTCACGATGCCTTCTGGTTTCCACTAGCATGCAATATGCGGACTTGACCGAGAAAACACCGTTCCTTTCAAAGTTCTAGCTCCAAAAGTCATCAGTGTTGCGTGTGCACAAAGGAATGCTTAAGGTGATCTTAGCATCCATTCCATGAATACCTGGTTGACGCGTTGGACATCCCATGTGGCACTGGTGTTGTCAATCAGCTCCGCCACCCGGGTTGGTGGGTTGGCCACCCGGCATCCGTACAGGCGCATCATCTCGTCCCTCGGTATCCAGGTATCTGCCCAGATGTTGGTAGTTTCACCATTGCCTATGCGGTGAATGATACCTTGCTTTAGCACATCTCGGCCTTCAACTATTGCCCGCCATACCTGACTTTGGTGGCCGCCCAGGTTTGCCTGCAGTATATCTGTGTCCGGGAAGTAGACGCTTTTCAAGACGCGTGAACTGAGGGTTTCGGGATTCTGAAGGAGTCTCCACGCTTGGCGTGCCAGCATAGATAAGTTAAAGAGCTCGAAATCCTTAAACCCGAGCCCCCCATACCTTTTGGCTCATCATAGACTTCCATGATACCCAGTGAGGTTTTCTCTTGCCTTCCTTAGAGCCCCACCAGAATTTTCTTATGAGCATATTAAGGTGTTCACACAATCCCCTCGGTAATTTGAAGCAAGACATAGAGAAGAACGGAACAGCTTGTGCCACTGCTTTAACCAGCACCTCTTTACCCGTTGTTGACATAGTATTCTCTAGCCAACCTTGCACTTTGCTCCACAAACAATCCTTCAAATATTTGAAAGCCCCATTTTTGGATATTCCTATGTCAGATGGCATACCCAGATACTTCCCATTGAGTGTTTCATTTGGAACATTTAGAGAATCTTTGATCACTTCTCGGGTGCTATCAGGGACACCCTTACTGAAATAGATAGATGATTTCACAAAGTTAATCCGTTGGCCCGAAGCTTCACAGTAACTGTTCAGTACCAGGTTCACCTCTTCAGCACCAACACTACTCGTCTTACAAAACAGCAGGCTGTCATCAGCAAATAACAAGTGACTTACCTGGGGCGCCGTAGGTGCCACTTGTAAACCACTTAGATTGGATGACTCACTCTTGGATTTTAACAGGCACGACAGGCCCTCTGCTGCAAGCAAGAACAAATAAGGGCTGATTGGGTCCCCTTGTCTGATCCCTCTTGATGGTTCAAACTCCTCCAACTTATTCCCATTGAATAGCACCAAGAACTTAACCGAAGTGACTAAGTTCATAACTATATTCACCCACCTTTCCGTGAAGCCTAGTTTCATCATCACCACCCTCAGGTAGGGCCACTTGACCCTGTCATATGCTTTCATCATGTCGAGCTTGAGTGCAAATGATCGGTGCTTCTTTGATTTGTTTCTCTTCATAAAATGGAGACACTCATAAGCAGTGATAATGTTATCAGTTATCAACCATCCAAGAACAAAGGCTGACTGCTCTTCAAATATTATATCAGGCAAAATCACTTTCAGACGGTTAGCAATCACTCTTGAAGCAATTTTGTAGAGCACGTTGCAAAGGCTAATCGGTCTGAACTGAGCTAATAAGGTGGGATTTTTTACCTTTGGTATTAACACCAGAACTGTTTCATTAATGCATGCTGCTGATTCTGTACCCTCCACTATCCTTAGCACTGCCTTTGTCACTTCATTACCACAAACCTCCTAGTGACGCTGAAAGAAATGAGCTGGGTATCCATCTGGGCCTGGGGCCTTCGTCGGGAACATATGAAGAGAGCTATTTTCACTTCCTCCTCTCTGTATGGAGCGTTCAATGCATCATTCATTAAATCAGTAACTTTGCGTGGAATAGTATCCAGGACCGGCCCCATATTAGCTACACCTTCTGACATGTAAAGATTTTTGTAAAACAACGTTGCCATAGTCTCCATCTCCATCACATTATCTGTCAACGTACCATCCGGATGCAGCAGTTCTTTGATTTGATTTTTCCTTCTTCGCCTACTAGCACGCAGGTGAAAATAGTAGGTGTTTTTATCACCATGGATCAACCAGTCAACACGAGCACGCTGTCTCCAGAGTATCTCCTCTCGGTGAAATAGTTCGACAAGCCGATCCGTAATTTTTGTCTCCTCTCTGGTCGGCCCTGATCGTCCTGGTATTGCGCGGAGGATCTGCAATTTTGTCTTTAGTGCACTGATTTCCTGCCGCACGCTGCCAAAATGCACTCGATCCCAGGTTGATAGCTCGCCCGACAGCTCTTGTAGTTTTTTCTTGATCTGCTCCACCGATTTGCCTGGCGCTGCTGCCCACTTGTCGGCCACTACCAAACCCAGCGAGGAATCCCGCTCCCAACATACCTCATATTTAAATAATTTCAGGCCCCGCCTGCATGCATGCATTTCTTGCAGCGTAAGTAGTAGTGCTACGTGATCCGAACTTGCTGCCGTTAGGTGCTTGACTTCTGCTGTCGGAAACGCCATTAGCCATTCCGGCGTTGCTACAGCTCTGTCCAATCTCACTCTTGTGAATGATCCTCCGGTGACTTTTTTCTCAAAAGTCCAGCTCTGCCCCTTGTATCCGATGTCAGCAAGGCTACAAGTATCCAATACATCTCGAAACAGATCCATCTGCGCTTGGCTTATCGCGCACACTCCATCGTGCTCGTGGCCACGCAGCACTTCGTTGAAGTCGCCAACTACAACCCAAGGGTGATTGCTGGTATTAGCAATGCCATGCATCATATCCCAGGTTTTATATCTTTCTTGCGTTTGTGCTTCTCCATAGACAGAAGTGATCCTAGTTTGCACCGGGACTAGTTCTTTCACAAGTACATCAATATGATACTCTGAATAACCGAGAATTTCCAACTTTATTGCTACATTCCAAAAGATACCAAGACTACCACTTCTACCTCTACTGCTTACAGCAAAACTCTTTTCAAAGCCTAAAGATCCTACCATGCTCTCAACACGTGAGCCCTCTATTTGGGTTTCTAAGATGCATACAATAGAGGGGGCATGTTGCCTCGAGAGATCTGAAGCTCTCGAACTGTCGCGGGTTTGCCAGCCCCGCGGTAGTTCCACACCAGGCAACTCATTGCGCTAGGCGCGACCCCACTGGGAGGCCCGCCAAACGTGCATCAGAAGTTTTGTTTGGAGCAATGCTCTTTGTGTTGGTAGGATCACTTGAACTTGGCTTGTTTCTCTTTGGTTCTTGCTTCAAAGAGGGGCTCTCTGGAGCTTTCACTGGTGGCAAGAGAGGAGCTTCGCTACCCTGGTTTGATGGCGGGGGGCCGATGGGTTTGCTCCCCTGAAGAGCTCCTAACATCCCCCTCTTCCTGCTTAGATCAGCGTCCTCCATAGTGACATCGACTTGGCGATCATCGACTCCATGAACTCCTCCGTGTGGTTATCATTTGCAGCACCACGACCCGGCCCGCCAGACCGTCCACGACATCTGCCACCTCTGTTAGTGTTACCTCGTCCTTCACCAGGGCCATGGCCCGGACCCCTAAACCAGCTTGCTTTCAGGTCCTTAAAAACTAGGGCTTTAGGTGCCCAAACACATCGTCACATTCCTTAAACAGATGCCCCAAGTAGCCACATACCGCACACCAATTAGGGAGCCTCTCGAATTTTACACGAAAGATCACCCGTTGCATCACATCCTTCTTCTTAATAACTAGTGAGACTGCATTCTTTAGTGGTTTTGTGACATCAATCTTCACCCTCACATGGGCAAAGTTACCCTCAAAATCTTGTGACTTGGGCTCATCATAGATGAACTCACCAACCATCGCCTTAATCTTGGGGAAGAAGCCATCATGGAGATCATGAAGTTGCATCCATATGTCTAGCTTGGTGAGATCTATCAACGAGGGTTTAGTGAAACCATCATAGGGTGCCACGATCACCTCTTTCCCTTTGAAAGTCCACGGGCCCTCCTCCATAACGCGTTCCCAATTGCCGAGGCACGCAAACTACAATGTATACAAATTCTCCTCCAGCGGTCTAATTTTCACTTCCTTTGCCAGATCCCATGCAACCCTCATATTCTTGTAGAACTAATATTGGCTATAGGACTTTTCAGTGTGAACCCTACCCAGGGCCATCCAACGAGTCGCTTCTTTCGGAAGTTCATCGTCCTCCACAACGACATCCTGGAGATCGTCTTCCTTCAGGCCCAACTCTTCCATCATCGCTGCCAGATCCGACTCTGCCGCACCCGAGGATGCACCATCTTCCATAGTTCGCTTGCCCGAAGAAACCAGGTCCACGAGCGGTAGCGTCCCCATCGCTTCATCCGCTCCCGCCATGGTCGGGGCCTGAGGACCCCCGATCGCCGGGAGAGGGAGGAAGGCAGGGTAGATCAAGGTCTCTACGGCAGGGAGAAAAATCGCCGCCGCCGAGAGTAGGAAAACCCTAACGAGAGGGAAGCAAAAAAAACCACCTAGGTTTTTTAGGGGAATAGCCTTTATTCATTCAAAGTCCACACTCTATGGGATACGAGATTGGTCATGAGGCTGGCCAAGCCAAACATGACGACCAAAAGCTAAACTTAAAGCAAATCTAGCTAACTTATGAGCTTCTAAATTAACATGACGACCTTAAAAATAAAAATTACATTGGAACGGTGATGATCTAGACTTTATTTCAGATATGATTGAACCATAGGAGCCCTTGTGTCCTCTTGTTATGTCACCAATAACCTGCCTGCAGTCTGAAGCCACAACAAAATGCTGGATATGAAGATCTTCTGCTAGCACAATAGCCTCCCGGCATGCAATTGCCTCGAGTGTTGCTGGATCCCAAATCCCCGCGATGACCAAAGCTGAGCTCCCCAAGAACGCACCATTGCTGTCCCTGCAAATAGCTATAGCCGTTCCCCCTCTATGTGTCTGTACAGCTGCATCAACATGGATCTTAGCATAATTAGCTGGATGGGCCTTTGGTTTCTGCCTGACCATGTTCGTGTTTCCTGTTCTTTGGCGAACCAGTTTTAGAACTCTAACTGCTTCCAGATTGGAGATAAAGCGGGTGATGAAACCATGTGTTGCATGGGGGGTTTGAAAAATTGCCTCATGAATAGCCTTTCTTCTAGACGTCCAGATTGCCCAAAGTGTTACTGAGAGGAAACCGAAATTTTCATGAGAGAGCGCAGCAAGAAGACTAAACAGCCAGCTCTTCGCCCTCATTTCTGTTGTAGCAACCAGTGTACTCCTAAGTTCCTCATCCACAAGGGCCCATATGCATCTCGAAACGGTACACTCCAGGAGTGAATGCCTCCATGAATCCACTGCACCACAGAAGCCGCAAGTGCTCGAGTTTGTCATGTGGCGATGCGCTCTGACATCCTCCGTAGGTAGCGACTGTTTCGACAGTCTCCATAAGAACATACGTACTTTTGCCGGGACGTCCGTCTTCCATAACAATTTCCAAGACCCCTCCTCGGCTCGAGCTGATGAAGATCCAGCCGCACCCTCCAACCATGCTTCCCGTCGGTTCCTCGTAGTGATGAGCATGTTATAAGCCGACTGAACTGTAAATTGGCCACTCCTGTCATGAGCCCAGCTCTAGAAGTCCGGCATGTTCATAGTGCATATTGGTATGTTTGATATCACACTGACGTCAAAAGGCATGAAAGTGGCATCTAGCAGCTGTTTATTCCATGTGGCATTAGTGGCGTCTATGAGATCGGAGACCCTCAATGGCGGGTTAGCTGAGATACAACCGTACGGTCTCATCATTTCCTCGCGAGGTAACCAATTGTCCTCCCAGATGTATGTACTTTCTCTATTGCCTATGCGCTTGATCAGGCCTTGTTTCAAAGTGTCCCGGCCCTCAACAATGGCCCTCCATATCTGACTAGGCTGACTCCCCAACGTTGCATGCAGGATCGAAGTGTGGGGGTAGTAGATGCTCTTAAGCACCCGGGCACTAAGAGACTCTGGGTTTTGTAACAAGCGCCACGCTTGTCTTGCCAGCATCGCAAGGTTAAACAACTCAAAGTCTTTGAACCCCAGTCCTCCAATACTCTTTGGTTGAGTCATCGCTTTCCATGACACCCAGTGAGGCTTTCGATGCCCATTAGTGCTTCCCCACCAGAACTTCCTAATCAACATATTCAAATGCTCGCAAAGTCCTCTTGGAAGCTTGAAGCACGACATTGAGAAGACAGGTACTGCTTGCGCAACTGCTTTGACTAACACTTCCTTCCCTGCCATTGACAATGTCTGCTCAATCCAGCCTTGAATTTTGCTCCACAACCTATCTTTGAGATATTTGAAAGCACCATTTTTGGAGCTCCCCATATTCGACGGCATGCCCAAGTATTTCTCGTTCAACATTTCATTTGGGACGTTCAAGAGTCCTTCTATCTCATTATGGACACTCTCCGGAACCCCCTTGCTAAAGAATATGGATGATTTGGCGTAATTTACTCTTTGACCCATTGCTTGACAGTAGGTTTCCAGCACTTGGTTCACCTCGGTAGCACCCACAACATTTGCCTTGAAGAACAGCAGGCTGTCATCAGCGAAAAGAAGATGGTTAACTGGTGGCGCCGAAGCTGCCACCTGCACCCCTCTCAAATTGGATGACTCCCCTCTTGATTTTAACAGGCACGAAAGGCCCTCTGCTGCTATCAAAAACAAATATGGAGATATCGGGTCACCTTGTCGGATCCCTCTAGATGGCTTGAACTCCTCGAGCCTCTTCCCATTAAACATGACTGAGAAGTTTACTGAAGTAACCAGACTCATCACAATCTCAACCCAGTTGCTTGTGAATCCCAACTTGAGCATTATGGCACGTAGATAGTCACATTCTACCCTGTCATAAGCCTTCATCATGTCCAGCTTCAGAGCACAAGACTGGTTTTTCTTTGCTTTGTTCCTCTTCATGAAATGTAAACATTCGTAGGCAGTTATTATATTATCCATGATTAACCTGCCTGGAACAAATGTTGATTGCTCAGAAATTATCTCTGGAAGGATTTGCTTGAGCCTCTTGGATATAACCTTGGAAGCGATCTTGTACAACACGTTACAAAGGCTAATTGGACGAAACTGTGAGAGTAAGGTGGGGTTTTTTACCTTTGGTATGAGGACCAACACGGTATCATTAATGCATGCTGCCGATTCGGTTCCCTCGACAATCTTTAGCACTACCTTCGTCACATCATCCCCACAGACCTCCCAGTGCCGTTGGAAGGAATGTGCAGGGAACCCGTCCGGACCCGGCGCCTTGATGGGGAACATTTGGAACAATGCTTCTTTGACCTCCTGATGAGTATATGGTGCATTAAGAATCACATTCATCGCTGGGGTAACCTTTGTTGGAACTGTGTCAAGTACTCGGTCCATTTCTGTACCCCTTCTGAAGTGTACAGATTTTTGTAAAACTCTGTGTTCATCGCTTCCATCTCTGCCCTGTCCTCAGTCAAAGTATCGTCAACACGTTGAAGTGATTTTATCTGGTTTTTCTGGCGCCGTCTGCTCGTTCTCAAGTGGAAAAAATACGTGTTTTTATCCCCATGAGTTAACCAATCAAGGCGTGCCCTCTGGCGCCACAACATTTCCTCGCGGTGGAACAGTTCAATCAATCTGTCTGAAACCTTTGTCTCCTCGTGTGTGGGAAGGAGCGCAAGTACTCCAGATGGGCCTTTAACTGATTGATCTCTTTTTCAACCGAGCCAAAATGGGTGCGATCCCAAGCCGACAGGTCCCCTGCCAGATTCCTGAGCTTCTCGTGCAGCGCCACCGCAGTTTCCGTTGGCTGCATGTTCCATCGATGGCTGACAGTAGTGAATAAAGAATCCTCCCTCTCCCACATCGTTTCATATTTAAAGGTTCTGGGTCCCGCAGTGCATGCATGCAGCTCACGTAACGTGAGGAGGATTGGAATGTGGTCTGATCCCGCTGCGTTTTTATGGGTTAAGGCCGAAGATGGTAATGCCAAGAGCCATTCAGGGTTTACTAGACATCTATCAAGCCTGACCCTTGTGTACGTTCCTCCCGCGACCTTCTTTTCGAACGTCCAATCCGTTCCAGAGTATCCAAGGTTCGTCAGGCCACATGAATCGACCACATCTCTGAACGCTTCCACTTGAGCATGACTCCGAGTGCCCACTCCGTCATGTTCATTGATATGTAAAACTTCGTTAAAGTCACCTATAACCGCCCATGGCATGTACTGTGTTTCAGTTATCCCTCGTAGGGTATTCCATGTATGATATCGTTCCGGTACTTGGGCTTCACCATACACAAAGGTCACCCTGACCTGCAAATCCGCCAAACCCTCAACCAGAGTATCAATATGGTACTTCGAGTAACTAGTAATTTTAACTTTTATTTCATCATTCCAGAAAATTCCAAGACCACCACTTCGACCAGAACTGCTAACAGCAAAGCTTTTATTGAAACCTAAAGTATCTGCTAATTTTTTTACTCTCGTTCCCTCTATTTGTGTTTCTACAATGCAAAGGATAGAGGGGGCAAATCGCCTCGCTAAGTCGCGAAGCTCACGAACTGTCGCGGCTTTGCCAATTCCGCGGCAGTTCCACAATAGCAAACTCATTGCGCTGGGCGCGACCCCACTGGGAGGCCCGCCAATCGCGCATCGGTGGTTTTGTTGAGGGCTGGAGCCTTGCTCGTAGCCACTTCACTTGCAGATGTACTAGGCTTGGTCCTCTTCGGCTCCTGGACTCGCTGGAACAGTTGGGGCAGGGAACGAGAGCATCGTTTTAGCCAGTACCACTTGGCCCGGTGGACATTGATCAATCGTTAGAGCAGTCCCAGAAGCTACTCTTTTCCTGGTCTTATCCACCTCCTCCATAGCAACATCCTTATCTGAATCATGCTCTGAACTTTCACGGTCCTGGCTGTACAGCGGATTGCTTTGCATGGCCGAGTGTCCTCCACCTCTGCCAGTGCGGCCTCTGCCACGGCCTCCCCTTGATCCACTGCCTTCTCCTGGTCCGTTACCCGGTCCCCTAAACCAGCTCGCCTTGAGATCCTTGAACACCAACGCCTTCGCAGGGTGAATCCCGTCCCCACATTCCTTGAACAGATGCCCCAAGTTGCCGCACACAGCACACCAGTCAGGCAATCTCTCGTACTTTACCCTGAAGATGACTCGTTCTAGAGAGTCCTTCTTTCTGACCACAAGTGAAACAACGTTTTTGAGAGGTTTTGTGACATCAATCCTCACCCGGACACGAACAAAGTTTCCTTCGAAGTCGTGCGATATGGGTTCAGCAAATATGAATTCGCCCACTGTCGCTGAAAGAGCCTTTACTTTGGGGAAGTATCCATCTGGTAGGTCATGGATCTGGATCCATATATCAATCTTGTTCAGTTCAATCAATGAAGGCTTCGTGAAACCATCATACCGCGCGGACCACCGCCTTCCCCTTGAAACTCCACGGTCCTTCTTCCATCACTCTTTCCCAATCACCCAGGCAAGAGAATTGCAACATATAGAGATTGTCCTCAAGCGGCCTGATCTGCACCTCTTGCGCCAGATCCCAAGCCACCCTCATGTTCCTATAGAACCAGTATTGACTGTAGGATTTGTCGGTGTGTACCCTGGCGATTGCCGTCCAGCGGGTCGCCTCCGCCGGTAGCTCGCCTTCTTCCACCACCACATCCTGCAGTTCATCCTCTTTGAGTCCCAGCTCTGCCATCAATGCTTCGAGATCGGTTTCTGCTGTTTCCGAACTCGAGGCAGAAGAATCCATGATGCCCTAGCCCGAGGTTGTTTTGATCCGCGGGCGGTATGAACCCTAGCGCCGTCGCCGATCCCCCCGACGACTCTGAGGCACCAAGGCCCCAGAGATCACCGGAAGTAGTAGGACGGTAGGGGAGAGAAGTCTCTACGGGAGGACAGCCGCCGTCGCCGAGAGTAGGAGAAACCCTAACGAGAGAAAAAAAAAGCACCTAGGTGATACGTACATAAAGTTATCCTTAGCCTTTTATCGGCCCAATTCTTAGCCCAACACGCATGGCCCTCGCAGCTTATCCCTGGTGGCTGGTGCATTCCTTGACGCACGACATGACGCAGCAGACAGCGCCGCCGCCTCCTCCTTTTCCACCTATCGCAATCCCAGCGGCGGGCGGCGGCGGCCGGTAGCGCCCGTGCTCTTCATGGTCGGCGGCCCGCTTGCGTCCATATCCTACTGTATGTCTTTCCTCCTACCATTCATGTATGCTATGCAAGGGAGCCACGAGCGGCCTGATTGAGCCATATCACGCAGCGCAATGCACGTTTGGATCGACCTCTTTTCTGACCTTCATTGTTTCTCGCTTAGAATTTGACTCCCGATTTATTCCTTCCGATCCAGTAGTATGTTCTCTCTTCAAGTTCGAAAAAAAGGCCCCCTTCGGTTGTAACCGAGGACCCAGCAGAATTCTCGCTGGACCGAAAGCCTCGGTTAGTGAATTCTCACAAGACCGATCGGTCCATAAAATTAGGAAACCCAAGTTAAAAATAGACCGAGGCCCAGGCCTAGGCCCCGCGTGCCTCCAGCGGCCATGTAAAGATGGATCTGGGCGGTCTGACTCAATTCATCGTGTGGCTCCTAAGGCGGCGGATTTTTCCAAATCTTCACCTGACTTACGCGTGTCAGGGTGTTTCGCCACCGTCCGATTACCAGTGTTTTAAATTTTCTTCTCTTCTCTTCTCTTATTATTACTATCTTGTTTTATCCAGAGACCCTGGCCTCCAGCGAACGCTCGGCGGCGGCGCCAGCGCTGACAGGATCCCCTCAGCCTTAGTCGTCGAAAAGGCCCGGATCGCGATCTCGGGCATCGATTGGTGCTGCATCTGGGACTGATGAGGCTCATGTCCAGGAAGCGCCACCGGCAGCGCCGTCGCCGGAGAACTCCACACGGTACGCATCTTACCCCCCTTCTCATCTCTTTCGATGATTGCAGAATTTTTTTCAGTTTAACCTTGAATTGAGATCTGATCTGCAGTTTTTTTTTAATTTAATAGTAACCTCTGCACTTTAACCTTGAATTGAGATCTATCTAATCTCGGATTGATGCCGAATCGCCTGTGCTATCAGAGTTTTCATGTACTCTCATTGTGACCTATGTATTGACAGATGGATTGATTGCTTCATTCTGTAAAAAAAAGTGCTCATTGCGCCAGCAAGATGATTATTCGCAAAGTGGTTCTGGTCCAAGGCCGGGTCTAGACCTTCCAGAGGTATGCAGTTTCTGATAACTGACGAATTAAATTGTTGAGTAAAATACCATTGTCTGTTTTACTTTTACCCGGATTATTATAGGGAAGTACTGGTGAGAATTTTACTAGCTGAATAAACCTGAAGAATAGCTATGTTAGTACTACTTTATGCTGTGTTTGGCTCGTGCCACTCCACCACCACAATACTTTCTTCATTGCCATATATGATTACTGCTGCAACCAAACTTAGAATCAGGCTAGGTATGCATATTCGGAGTATAAGATTATGATGACAAGTTCTGACAGTCCGAGCATCTGTGGAATGCTTTATTACACTGCCACAATTAATGTTGAGACCTTGCGCTGTAGTAGTAACCAAATTTTCTGGAAAAAAAAGAACCACATATGATGGAAGACTGTTCTCTTATCTGGCTTTGGCAGTCTATGTCTGGCTCTAAATGTTCATATGTACACCCTCTGTTCCTAAATATAAGACGCTTTGGCAGTTTAAACGTCTTATATTTAGGAACTGAGGTAGTACTATTTATACCCTGTGCACTTACATGTTTTTGTTTAGTTGCCATACTGACTTGATTATCGCATATAATTGTATCACATTGTATGGTTTAACGCACCACCGATCACTGCATGGGTGCTGAATCTTGACTTGCACAAATGCAAATAAATAATTCTTGTTCATTTTCATATGCATGATTTAAGCAAGAATGCAATTGTACCGATACTAGCTAATCCATACTAAGTAATTAACATTGCAGGAAAGTCTTCCTCAAAAGCTCATTTGTAGCCCTCAATCCACATTCTAGTATTAATATTAAAGTTTCTTTTTATATTCTGATACCTTTCTCCTGTCTGTGCTTCTGCATTCTCAGGACATATATCGACATATACATGCCCTAATGCCATTACGAGACGCTGCTCGTGCGGCTTGTGTGTCGCACACATTTCTGCAATCATGGAGATGTTGTCGCAACCTTACCTTAAGTAAGAAAACACTAGGTTTGAATGGAAATGGTATTGGTAAAGATGAAATGGCAAGAGATCTCATCAGTAAAGTTGATGGTATTCTTAAGAATCACTCGGGTGTTGGCATGAAGAAACTAGAGCTTGATCTCCTCTGTTGCAGCAAGGTTGATCACTGTTATCTCAATAGTTGGCTTGGCATTGCTTTCAGAGCAGGGATTGAAGAGTTCACCATGTTCCTGTCTCGTATCAGTGAGGTAGAATATAACTTCCCATGCTCTCTTTTATTCAGTGGGAGTGAAAAATCAATTCGGTATCTTGAGCTCTCCAGCTGTGTCTTTCGTCCCACAGCTGAGCTTGATTGCTGGAGAAGGTTGAAGGAGTTGTGGCTGACTAATGTGCTGATTACGGACGATGAGCTAGAGTGCCTTCTTTCCAATTCTTCCATGTTGGAGTTACTGTGGCTCTTTAGATGCAATGAGATAGTTCGTGTGAAGATACCTTGTCACCTCCAGTGGCTCAGCTTCCTGCGAGCGGGTCAATGCAGAAAGCTCCAGGAGATAGAGAGCAACGCTCCAAATATCTCAACTTTTGACATCGGTGGCAGTAACTTGGTAAAGATTTCATTTGGAGGCGCATTGCAAGTAAAGAACATGACGATAATGTGTTCATATCAGCCCAACGTTATCTGGTACACTCGGACCAAGCTTATGCCATCTGTACTGAATGTTGAAACGCTTCACATATCCTCGTGTAATGAGGTACATTCTAAACGTTGTCATGATCATAGGGTAGCTATTTGCATATAACAGCTTTCATACGTGATATGATTAATCCGAGACATCTTTATGCAGATGATCAGTACACCAACACTACCTAGGAAATTCCTGCACCTCAAATACTTGCACATTACTCTAAATGCAAACGAGGCTATTTCACCGGCCTATGATTATCTTTCTCTGGTTTCTTTCCTTGTAGCTTCTCCTTGCTTGGAGACTTTCATCTTTGTAGTAAGTTACTGATCACCTTGCAAGCATACCTAGTGCCTATGGCAGAACAACTGAAACGGTCATCTTGACTTTCTATTGTAGGTACAGCAAACTGACATGAAGCATGATTCGATTGTCGGGGATATCTCGCATCTGAGGCAGCTGCCAGAACACTGCCATGACAACCTAAAGAGCGTAACGATGGTCGGCTTCTGCTCTGCTAAGAGCATGGTCGAATTAACACTTCATATCATTAAGAACACATCGTCGCTTCAGTGCCTCACATTGGACACTAGTTTCGGTTCTTATGGCTGTTCGGTCGATAAACCTGGCGGTTGCAACCCTATGAGGAGGGATATAATCAAGGAAGCCCATAGAGCACTTTTGGCTATCAGAACACACGTTGAGGGCATAATCCCCTCTAGAGTTATGTTAAATGTTTCAGGGCCTTGCAGTCGGTGCCATGTTGTTGAACGTGACTAATCATGTAAAATTATGAAGTTTGTGATGAGTTGTTTATTAAATAAATAGCGCTATTTATTTAGTACAAGCAAGGAGAAATACAATACGGGCCAGGAATGCAATTGAAACATGTCATTTCAGGAACTGCAAAAACAAAAACACTTGTTCTATATCATAAAAACAAAAAACAAAAATAGTAGTAAGAATATGATTATATCTATAGCATAAAAACAAAACACTTGTTCTGTCCACAAATCTGAGAGAAGCTAAAACTTGAGGCATCAACTAAACACAAAAAACGATTGTTGTAAAACCTAGAACTAAACATCTGCAACTCCTTGATCCCTGATACAGTAGTAGTCTTTGTTTCTTATTTTTAAAATAAAAAAAGATCAGTACAGGAAATTGATTATTACATCAGTACAGGAAATTGATTATTACTCCGTACAACGTAACTCTAGATAGATCATCGCAGGTAAGCATTGCGTTGAGTTAACAAAGTTATGCCTTAGGCATGATGACCTTCTAAAGGGAAGACCTGACCTCACAACATAAGATCACCCATCTGGTAAGCATGCATTGTGCTGAGTTAAAAAAGTTTGACCTTCTAAAAAGAAGATCTGACCTCACAACATACATGCTATGACATTGCACACACAGAGAGATCTGACCTCACAACATACATGCTATGACATTGCACAGACAGATATTCTCACTCCATACCCAAGAATCAGTTGTCGCTGGCTGGAGGGGACACCGGCTCGGGATCAACCGGGAAGTCTTCCTCGAATTCAGGGAAGTCGTGGTAGCGCGCCACTTGTCCTTGGGGTGGCATCAAATCCAGCCGGACTTCAGGCAGCCGCTTTGACGCGTAGGAGCTTCTCGCGAAGCTCGACGAGCATTGGAGCTTGAGCTTGGACGGGCTCGTCCGCACCGCCGTTGTGGCCGTCCTCCTCCGCGTCCGTGTCCCCGTTCTGGCCGTCCTCCTCCTCATCTGCGCCCGCGCCCGCGCCCGCGCCCGCGTTCTGGCCGTCCTCCTCCCCCTCCGTGCCCGCGTCCCCGTTCTGGCCGTCCTCCTCCTCATCCGTGCCCGCGTCCCCGTTCTGGCCGTCCTCCTCCCCATCCGCGCCCGGGGCAACTTCTGCCAAAGCGGCGTCGCCGACGCGGACCAGAAACAGGGCGAACCCGCGAAAGTAGTCGAGGGTAGGGTCGCCCTTGACGAGCTGCAGGAGCTTTGCCGCTTCGTACCCGAGAGTGTGGGCAGTGGTGGCCGACACAGATCCTGCGCCATCAATCTCCTCTAGCGCATCGCGCACAACAGATCCATACTCGTCCACAAATACGGCAAACTTCCTGCCCTCGCTGCACAGACGATCGCAGTTCTGTATATCCCATAGATTCTTCGATTCTTTCTCGCTCAGGAAATCCACCATAGCGAACACGTCGCGCATGTGTACGCCGCCCACGGTGACCCGAGCCCTCGAGAGATTCGGGTTCAAGCCGACGAACTCCTCGGCCTGCTCCAAGGAGAAGAAGGTGGGGTCGCTGAACGGCACACCCATGGTAGAGCTGCCTTGAGAGACGCGGGTTGGGGACGGTGTGCTGCCGGAGACCTTGAGCGCGGCTTGGCGGCGGAGGGCTCCCGGCGGCCTTGAGCGCGGCTTGGCGGCGGAGGGCTCCCGGCGGCCTTGAGCGCGGCTTGGCGGCGGAGGGCTGCCGCAGGCCTTGAGCGCGGCTTGGCGGCGGAGGGCTCCCGGCGGCCTTGAGCGCGGGAGGCGGCGGAGGGCTGCCGCAAGCCTTGAGCGCGAGAGGCGGCGGAGAGCTGCCGCAGGCCTTGAGCGCGGGGTGGCGGCGGAGGGCGGAGGGCGGCTTTGCGCGAGAGGCGGTGGAGGGCTACCAACTGCGGCGATGGGACGTCTTGGAGAGGGATTAAATGGGGAGCCGGGTCGATCCAGATTGCATCGGTTCACCAGGTATATATAGATCGAGTCCTAGTCGGTTCCCTGAAAGCCTTTGTTGTCGTTCCTCCCCAATAAATTTTTGCACTAGAATGAAAATAGAGAAATAATACATTTTAGTATTCAACGATAACTTATGCATACCATTTTTTCTTGCTGATATATGTGTTTGCAACTGCAATCTAAGTCAAATTTAATTTAGTTGCAAACATATTAGTAGTTTAGTGTACATCATCGTATATGGATCGGTTATTGTGCACTGTGCGAAGTAGAGAGAATAATTATATACTTGTTGTAACCTTTAGCATATGGTAGCTGATTGAAATCAACATCCCCTATTGTGCTAATATTAGCTTTTGTGCTAATTCAAATGGTATATGAAGATATATGATAGTCATTTTCAAAATACCCCATATAAAGAAGGTATTAATTAAGATTGCATTCTAAATCAAACTTTAGAAATGATTAACATGCAAGATGATAGCATATTTGAAATCTACACGGTTTTCTAAGAATTTTTCATATATAATATGCTAGATTTCGAGTTAGGATTAAAAAGATATGAATATTTTTAAAAATATTTAAATATGCTCGATTAAAAAATAAGCAAAAAAGTGCAATCACCCAATGGCTACTAGCATGCTATTAGCAAATTGTGGACCGCTGGGTAATAAAACCCTGTTCGGTGCAGCGACTTGTAAAATGAAAACAAAACATTTTTCTGACTTATGGATGGCATAGTGAGTAATTCATGACAACTTTGGGGGCAATTTTCTTGACGTGCCGTCAGAATCAATAGTCCATTTATTATTAGTTAAAGATTAAAGATAAGGATATATCAAGTAAAAAAATATGCACCGATTCGTTCATTTGACCGTCTCCTCGTCACCTGCGTCGAGTGAGCCCAAAACCAAAAGAAATTGCCGAAGAAATACAAGATGTCGCTCCAGCTGCATCAGACAATTATTAAAATTGTCCTGATAGTCCACATAGCCCATTTTTCTCAAAGTGATAGTGGTATCTTTACCTAATAATAAAGGGCTTATTGCTTCTGGTCGTACGTCATGCACTTTTGTAGAAAAACCCTTCACTTTTATGAAACGAAACCCGCAGTCCAAAAATAAATGAGAAAAAACAATTCGACGCCGCTCGCTTGTCTTCTGGTCGCCCCGTTGGGCCTTCGCAGGCGCTGCAGGCGCTCCTGCCTGGCTTTGTTCGTTTGTTATTTCATCCCAGGTTTCAATTAATAGTCTCAATATTAATAGTCCCACCCTACTTGTTTACATCACAGGTTTCATTAAGGATGAAATGACAAGGGATCTTGTCAACAAAGTTGATCATATTCTTAAAAACCACTCAGGCGTTGGCATGAAGAAACTAAGACTTGAACTTGTTGAGTGTAACAAGGTTGATTCCTATAATATTAATAGTTGGCTTCATATTGCTATTACAGCAGGAATTGAAGAACTCGAGATTTATCGGCCTCATATTCCTAGGGAACCATACAATTTACCATGCTCGCTTTTATTTAATGGGAATGAAATCTCAATTTGGTATCTTCACACAGCCATATGTGCCTTCCATCCCACTGCTGAGCTTGGTTGCTGGAGAAGCTTGACACGGTTATGTCTGAGACTCTGAGTAATGTACGGATTGCTGACGATGAGCTAGAGAGCCTTCTTTCCAATTGTCCTGCATTGGAGCTTTTGAGACTCCTGAATTGCCGTGAGATCGTTTGCCTGAAGGTACCTCGTGTGCTGCAGCGGCTTTACGTTCCTGAGAGTGTCTTTATGCAGAAGTCTGCAAGTGATAGACAGCAGTGCTCCAAATATCTCCATTTTTCACTTCAAAGGTAGCTTAGTATTGATTTCATGGGAAAGTGCATTGCAAGTAAAGAACATAAACATGGAGTGTTTAGAATTCGGTCAGTCCAACTATGTTTTGCATGCTCGTACCAAGCTTATGTCCTATGCGCCAATTGTTGAAAGACTTATCATATCCTTCGCTAATGAGGTATGTTCTGAAAGTTTAGATGAGTATAGACTAGCTGTTTGGATATAACAGTTGTCATGCCTAGTCATATAACTAATCTTAGATGCCTTTTATGCAGATGATCAACACGCCAATGCTACCTAGCAAATTCCGCCGCCTCAAGTACTTGCATATTTCTAATTGGAGATGAATCTATTTCACCGAATCATGATTACCTTTCTCTGGTTTCATTTCTTGAAGCTTGTCCTTGCCTGGAGACTTTCATCTTTGAAGTAAGTTACGTTTCATCTTGCAATCATACCTAGTGTCAATTGTGGAATCGCTGATGCAAGCATCTTGGCTTTGTCTGTAGGTACGGCAACCTGACATGAAGCATGATTTAGTTATCAGGGATTCCTCGTGTCTGAAGCAGCTACCGCAACACCACCACAACAACCTAAGGAGCATGACGATCGTCGGCTTCTGTTCCACGAAGAGCTTGATTGAGCTAACATGCCACATTGTGGAGAACGCGTCATCGCTGGAGCGCCTCACTTTGGACACCACTCATGGCTGGGTGTAGCGTCAATAAATATCGGAGAGTGTACTATACAGGGAGTGGTATCCGCACTTGGGCCCCACCTGACAGATGCCTCCCTATGGGGAGGGATATCTTCATGGTCATGGAGGCTCCCAGGGTGCTTTTGGCTATCAGAACACACGTCGAGGGGAAGGTTCCGTCAAGAGTCGTGCTAAAAGTCGTGGAGCCTTGCAGTCGGTGCCATGCTGTTGAACATTTAGATGTCTTTTGAAATAACATTTAGATGCCTAATTGGCAATGTGCAATGTTGAATCATGCCAAAGTGTATTGTTTATGATGCGTTAATTCCAAACTATCAGAATGGGCCAACGATAGTTGTGTGAAATTTGATAGCCGTACTTTTGTTTCTTAAAATTTATCACAACACAAGTGCCGAATGTTTTAATGATGTGAAATTGTGCTAATGTTTCATGTAGACAGATAAAGTGGGGAAAATGAACATGTGCTGGCTGTTACGCAAGATTTTGTTCATTTCACGTTCGAAAATGAAGAGGAAATGTGGTAGGACTAGGGTTCCTACCGGGCCTTCGGCGTAGATTGTATGGACAAGGAGGAGGGGGACGAGGGCTGGAGCGGGCGCGCCGGCGATGAGGCGCCGGCGCGGCTAGGGTTCCGGCTCCTTGGGGAGCCGGGCAACAGAAGATTATAATATCTTTATTGCTTGATCTCAAACGGTGTCTTACAACTAGTATTTCTAACTTTAGCCTAAGATAACTTGCCTAAGATAACTTGTGGGCCAAACCCCTAATACTAATGCCCGGTGGGCCTCTTTCTGGTATAGACCAAACCGGTCATAACATCTCTCTCCCGCTGCAAACAGCTCGTCCTCGAGCTGAAAGTCTGAATAGTGTTGGCGGAATTCGTCACGCTGCTCCCAAGTAGCCTCCTCCTCCGGAAGACCCGCCCCGAAGCGAGGGCCAGAACCAGACGCCACGACGGAGCTGCGCCGCAACACCTTTGCCGGCTCGGGAAGAAATGCGACCATCGTCGATTGGAGGAAGCGCCGAGGAGCCGCGGTGGCTCGCCACGGAAAGGCTTGAGCAGCCCAACATGGAAGGCGTCGTGGATGCGGCTGGGCTGGAAGTCAAGACGATAGGCCACCTTTCCAATGTGCTCCAAGATAGGGAAGGGCCCGGCGTAACGAGGGCCGAGCTTGCGCTTGTGGTCGAGTGACTGCGTAGAGCGGCGGAGAAGACGCAGCCACACCCAATCACCCACCGCGAACTCCGCCTCGCGATGATGACCGTTGTAGTAGTGCTTGGCCAGCTGCTGTGCCTGAAGGAGACGCTGACGAACTTCAGCAAGCATCTCGTCTCGAGTGCGGATAAGGTCACCCGCAACCTCCGTCCGAGCCGTCTCCGGGTCCACTGGAAGTATAGGCGGGGGTGGTCGACCATAGACCACCTCAAACGGCGTCGCGTGCAGGGCGGAGTGATAAGAGGTGTTGTAGCAGTACTCCGCCCAAGTGAGCCAATCCACCCAAGCACGAGGCTGATCACCTGTCACACAACGCAAATACATGGCAATGACCTTGTTAACCACCTCGGACTGACCATCTGTCTGAGGATGGAACGCTGTACTCGGCGGTGGACACCCGCCATCTGAAGAGGTCGCGCCCGGACATGGCCCGTGAACACTGGGTCCCGATCGCGACGATCGGCGGGGAACCCGTGGAGACGGACGATGCCGTCGAAGAAGGCCCGGGCCACGGACGCTGCCGTGTACGGATGTCCGAGCGCGATGAAGTGGGCGTACTTGGAGAAGCGGTCGACCACCGTGAGAATGACCGACTTGCCGCCCACCTTGGGAAGGCCCTCGATGAAGTCCATGGATATATCCGCCCAAACCTGAGATGGCACCTCCAAGGGCTGAAGTAACCCAGCCAGCCGCAGGGTCTCCGTCTTGTTCTTGTTGGCATGTCCGACAAGACCGAACCCGATCGCGGACCGGTAGCGCGATCGCCGAAGATGTAGAAGTCGGCGAGAAGGCGATGGAGGTTTTCGCACACCCTCATGACCCGCCGAGTGGGCGAGCCGTAACACCGGTGACGGAGATCATCATGCGCGGAACAAAGATCCGGCGCCCATGGAGAAGCGATCCGTCGAGAAGCGCCAAGGCTCCTCCAGTCGCCGCCGTGAGCTTCTTGAAGAAGGGCGGCATCGTCGGCCGTCGTAGTGGCGGCGAATGTCGGCGAAGGACGAACGTTGGCGGAGCGGACGCCTGCGAGCCGCCCGGTGGACTCGTCGGTGGAGGAGGCGAGGTCGGAGTCGCGAGGGCAGCGCGCCGGCCCACGATGTTAAAGCGGCCCGGCCGATACTCGACGGAGAAGTCGAAGCCGAAGAGCTTGCGATCCATCGGTCTTTGCGGCACGGTCGATGACCGTTGGTCCAAAGAAGAACTTCAGGCTGTAATGGTCCGTGCGAATGTGGAAGGACCGTCCCCACAAGTACGACCGCCAATGACGAACGGCCTGTACAAGGCCAATGAGCTCCCGCTCGTATGCCGCCAGCTTTAGATGGCGCAGAGCGAAAGGCCGGCTGAAGAAAGCGAGGGACCCATCGCCCTGATGAAGCACGGCACCGAACCCGGGGCCCGAGGCGTCACAGTCCAGCACGAACGGGCGGTCGAAGTCGGGCATCTGGAGGACGGGGCCCGTCGTGAGGGCCCCCTTGAGGGCCCCGAACGCCGTCGTCTCCTCGTCGTCCCAGGCAAAAGCGTCGCGGCGAAGCAACCGCGTGAGGGGCGCCGCGATGAGCCCAAACTCCCGGATAAATTTCCAGTAGTAGCCGGCGAGGCCGAGGAACCCGCGGCGAGTGAGGCGTCGGCCATGCAGAGACGGCCGCCATCTTGTCGGCGTCCATAGCCACCCTGTCGGCCGAGATGACATGGCCGAGGTAGGCGACGGTAGGTGTCCCGAACGAGCACTTCGAGCGCTTAAGGTGGAGGTTGTGCGCCCGAAGCTCGTTGAAGATGATGGCGACGTGCTGGAGGTGCTCAGCCCAGGTGGCGCTGTAGATAAGAACGTCATCAAAGAAAACAAGCACAAACCGCCGTAAGTAGGGTCGAAGGACGTCGTTCATCAGGGCCTGGAAAGTCGCCGGGGCGTTGGCGAGGCCGAAGGGCATCATCAAGAACTCGAAGTGGCCATGGTGGGTGCAAAACGCCGTCTTGGCGATGTCGTCTGGATGCATGCGCACCTGATGATAGCCCGACCTGAGATCGAGCTTGGTGAAGAAGCGCGCCCCATGGAGCTCATCCAAGAGCTCGTCGACCACTGGTATAGGAAACTTGTCCTTGAGCGTGAGCGCGTTCAGGGCGCGGTAGTCGATGCAAAAACGCCACGTGCCGTCCGACTTGCGGACGAGAAGCACCGGCACGGAGAAGGGCGACATGGAGATCCGGATGATGCCTGCCGCGAGCATAAGGGCACACTGTCGCTCCAACTCATCCTTCTGCAGCTGAGGGTAGCGGTAGGGCCGAACCACCACGGGAGTGGAGCCGGTCTGGTGAATATGATGGTCGTGACACCCGGGCGGGCGGAAGACCCCGTGGCTCATCGAAGAGGTCATTTGTCTTTGCTGCGAAGGGATCCAGCGAGGGTGCTCGGCCTCTGGGGCCAGCGGCGGTGGAGGTGTAACGCGGCCGCGGCGCCCAAGGGCGTCCCACGGATCTGGCGGCCCAGCTGCGAAACGTCATCGTGAGCACGTCGAAGTCCCACAGGATGGGCCCGAGGGTCCAAGAAAATCCACCCGAGGATGAAGTCGAAGCGGTAGGTCGATCCTCGCATGTAATGGAGAAGTGCTCGCCATCGATGGAGATGGGAACGTCGCGGGCGAGCCCATGACACCGGAGGCGATCGCCGTTTGCCACCGTGATCCGCAGGCGCTCCCCGCCCGTGGTGGGCAGTGCTAGCCGACGCATGGTCGCCGCGGGCAGGAAGTTATGGGTGGAGCTAGTATCCAGAAGGGCCACCAGCCGCTCGCCATGGAACGTCACCGGCAACAGCATGGTCCGCTCGCCACGGATGCCGGCGAGGGCGTGGGGGGAGACGACGTACGCCGTCGCCGTGGAATTCGCGGCCGTGTCTGCGGCCGCCGCGGGTGGTGGCTCGTCGGGCGAGTCGTCCGCCTCGGTGTAGTCGACCGTCTCCAAGTAAAATAGGCGAGGCGAACATGGGTCGGCGTGTAGGGCTCATCGCGATTGAAGCGAAGGCCACGGCGGCGGCGCTCTGCTGCTCGGCCGGTGACAAACGACGAAAGGTCCGGGTGGTGGCCGGAGGTGCGGTCGTCATGGCTGAAGGAGGCCGGCCCGGTGATGGTGGAGTCAGCGCTGGTCGACTGGGATGGCGGCCGGCGGTTCTTCTGCAGCGCTGAGCCCGGCCTTTCGAAGGCCGGCGTAGTACATGGCCGTCTGGAGGTCGAGGATCCCGGAGCTCGGCGTCCACACGAATATGGTCCGGTAACCCGCCCACAAATAACTTTCGGCCTTGAAGTCGCGGAGACGCCCGGCGCATGGCATGCCAGGCACTGAGCGGTCGGCATAGTCCTGCACCGTGGATGTGAAAGGCAAGCGGCCGAGGGCCGCCAGTCGGCTCCCGCGGATAGGAGGCCCGAACAGGAGGAGACAAAGCTCCCGGAAGCGCTCCCATGGTGGCATGCCGCCCTCGTCCTGCTCGAGGGCGTAGTACCAAGTCTGCGTCGCGCCTCGGAGATGATAGGACGCGAGCCAGGTACGATCCGAAGCGAGCGTCCGCTGCCCTCGGAAGAAGCTGCTGCGCCTTTGGTTGAGCGATTGAGGGTCCTCCGTGCCATCGTAAGTGGCGAAGTCCGGTTTAGCGAAGCGAGGGTGTCGGACCACCATGCCCGGGGCTGCGATCAGCGGTAGCGCGTGTGCGGGTCGGGGATCTTCGGGCGTGGTTCGCCGAAATGGAGGGACGATCAAATCGGAGGAGGGCATCGGGTGTTCGGCGCCGTAGTATACACCGGGTCCGGAGGCAGGCGGCCGCCCACGCAGAATCGGCGATAGCTGCACTGGTGCGAGGGCGATGAGGCCGGAAGCGGGTGGTCTTTGTTGATGGCGGCGGCGGTGGTGGTCTTCTTTTGCCGTCGCTGCGTCGTGGGGGCAGCGGTGGCGCCGGAGAAGGCTGAGGCGAGCCCCAGCGATGCTGGTGGCGGTCGACCGCAGGCGTTCAGCGGCGGGTAGTCTTGACGGCAGGATGGCGGCGGGCGCCCTCCGTAGGGCGCTGGAAGGCAGGCGAACCCTGTGGCGGCGGTGGCCCATAAGCGGTGGTGGCGGCGCTTCGGCGGCGGGCTGGTTCCGGCGGTAGAAGTTGATGCCGGACGGCTTGGACGAGCTCCGCGGTGCCCGACACCTCCTCGGGCGTGAGGCGAAGCGGATCCGCCATGGTGGTGATCGGCCGCACGCAGTGGTGGTGATGGTCCCGGACGTGATCGCCGTCATCGGCGAGGAAGGTGGCGGCGGCGGCGATGGTGGGGCGGGCGGATGGCGGCCAGCGGCGGTGGCGGAGAAGCGACATGATCGGCCTGGTGTCTCTGGATACCAAATTGGTAGGACTAGGGTTCCTACCGGCCTTGGCGTGATTGTATGGACAAGAAGGAGGGGCGAGAAATTTGGGCGGTAGCCTTGGCGATGGCGCCGTCATGACTAGGGTTAGGTGCGGCGGCGGCTAGAGTTTCGGCTCCTTGGGGAGCCGGGCAACAGAAGATTATAATATCTTTATTGCTTGATCTCAAACGGTGTCTTACAACTAGTATTTAAAACTTTAGCCTAAGATAACTTGCCTAAGATAACTTGTGGGCCAAGCCCCTAATACTAATGTCCGGTGGACCTCTTTCTGGTACTAGTAAGTATGCACGTGCGTTGCACGTCTCAATTGTCATCAAATAATTATTAAAATAATTTTTCATCTATACATGTATTATTACTGATAATAATGTTTTTTCTGATGGAAATACAACTAAATGATGGACAAATAAAGGACGTGTAAATAAGTTCAAGATCAATAAATTTATGTCCCCCACCCCAAACCCCTCCCGCGCAAAAAATAAATAATTTTTTGTAATATATGCAAGCTAGTTATGTATTTCATCGGTTGTTCAAGGAGAAGGCATCAAGGAAGGAACCTACCTGGACATGATGATAATACAACCTACTCAGTCAGAAAATAATTCTTTTTTTATTTGGACAAGGCCACACTCACTCACAATTTCTCTGGTGAATCACTGTCTAAAACGGAGTACGTGTATCTATATTATTATTAAACAATCAAACTAATTTTTTTCTAAAGCCACCTCGAAACTGTACCTAGCCTGATTAGCACCGCTAGATTAGCCCCACTAAAAAAATCTAATGGTTATAATTGATTCAATTTCAATCAGATGTGTAGTTAGCAATTTAATATGGCTGAACGCACTCCGTCCATAAAGGAATATTCCACCCATGCGTCCCACTAATCCCACCAATCACGCTAATCCCTCCATATCAATTCTTCCCTTACCAAAATTCCCTATCCCAGGGCCCCATCGGAGGCACGCACGCCGCTCCATTGAGTCATCGCTAACCGCTCCTCCGCTCCGCTTGCCCTCCACGCCCACGCGACGCCGCCTTGACCGAAGGAATCAGAGGTTGCCGCTCCTCCCTGTTCCGTTCAGGAGCTCGCCGGAAACACGTCGCCGGTTCTCTAGGTCTTCTATACTATTATTAAACAATCAAACTAATTTTTTTCTAAAGCCACCCCGAAACTGTACCCAGCCTGATTAGCACCGCTAGATTAGCCCCACTAAAAAAATCTAATGGTTACAACTGATTCAATTTCAGTCAGATATGCAATTAGCAATTTAATATGGCTGAACGCACTCCATCCATAAAGGAATATTCCACCCATGCGTCCCACTAATCCCACCAATCACGCTAATCCCTCCATATCAATTCTTCCCCTACCAAAATTCCCTATCCCAGCGCCCCATCCGAGGCACGCACGCCGCTCCATTGAGTCATCGCTAACCGCTCCTCCGCTCCGCTTGCCCTCCACGCCCACGCGACGCCGCCTTGACCGAAGGAATCGGAGGTCGCCGCTCCTCCCTGTTCCGTTCAGGAGCTCGCCGGAAACACGTCGCCGGTTCTCTAGGTCTTCTATACTATTATTAAACAATCAAACTAATTTTTTTCTAAAGCCACCCCAAAACTGTACCCAGCCTGATTAGCACCGCTAGATTAGCCCCACTAAAAAAATCTAATGGTTACAACTGATTCAATTTCAGTCAGATGTGCAATTAGCAATTTAATATGGCTGAACGCACTCTATCCATAAAGGAATATTCCACCCATGCGTCCCACTAATCCCACCAATCACGCTAATCCCTTTATATGAATTCTTCCCCTACCAAAATTCCCTATCCCAGCGCCCCATCCGAGGCACCCACGCCGCTCCATTGAGTCATCGCTAACCGCTCCTCCGCTCCGCTTGCCCTCCACGCCCACGCGACGCCGCCTTGACCGAAGGAATCGGAGGTCGCCGCTCCTTCCTGTTCCGTTCAGGAGCTCGCCGGAAACACGTCGCCAGTTCTCTAGGTCTTTGAACTGAGCCGGAACAAAACATACCGATGGCCACTATGCATACAGCAGCACGCTGCCGCCGCTTTGCAACCGGCGGCCAGTAGAGGTGAGCCACACGTCCGCGGTCCGCCTGCCCGCCGAATATATCTTTCTCGCCGCTCCGTCGAGAACGACCACTCTGATCTCTGTGGGATCTCAATTTGGCCCTGACTGCGTTGTTGGGTCTCTCTCTCTCTCTGATCTCCTGTTCATTTGATTTTTATCTATGTTTCCAACCAGGACAGTCTCTCTGATGCGAGGGAGTTTGTTACCCGATCCATGCGTCAAACAAGCATCTATACTCATGTTTCTCTTTGGTGATGTGCAAGTGCCGCGGTAGCGGCTGTGATGCTGAAGCCTGAAGGTCACCGCTGCCGCTGCCGCCGCCGGCAGCCCCGGTGCAGGAGGAAACAAGCGGGTTCTTTGGGACATCGACAACATCGTCCACGACCACTTTCTCGACGGCTAAGAAAATTAGCACACGGGTCGAATCCCTTTCGTGGTTTGATCACCCTTTCTTCTTGCATGCCTTAAGAAATTTCTTGATGGATTCTAATTCACTCCGGTGGTTTGCAGCTGCGATCGAAGCCAGTGAACAAGAAGGTCCCTGTCAAGGCCGCTAACCCTCGCTGCTACTCCATGGTCGACTGGCACCAATGTTGTGGATGGTGAAGCGATGTAGTTTCTCCTTTTCTTTTTGTACACAAAAGAGGCAATTCAGTTGGCACCGTCAGCTGCTACTCACCGGCCTCTCTTGGAGTGCAGGACGTTGTCGCCGTCCGCAGCTTCAACACTTGGCTGCTGCCATACGGATGCATTTGCCACACCCCTACAGCTGATACTTCTGCACTCTGCTCTGGCCCTCCGCTCCGTGGATATCCTTCGGGCATAATTTTGAGGCCCTGACGATACTGGCACCAGGCTGCCCAGGCTGATTTTTCTTTAAACAGGTATGTGCCTTGTTTATAAATAAAGCGTTACATGATTTGTTCTTTACTTATTACTGATGGACTGACGACTTCAGAGATGTATAACAGCCATCTTGATCCAAATGACAAGTATGACAGTGGTACCCTGCTTACCTAGAATTTTACCGTAGCCTAGACTTGTGAATCTCTACAATAAATACGAATAACTAGCTGTTTTGTGGTGTACAGCCGTGACATGTAGCAGCATCTCTCACCATGTCTGCACATAGTGTTTAGGTATGCTTCTTGCATAGGCTAAATGAGTAGTCAATTTGCTAATTAAATTTGTTTCCTATTCTATGCATAGATGCATTTGGACAATTAACTGCAGCGGCTATTTTTTTCTTCAGTTTTGCTAAAGCACATCTAGAAGTGCCTTTTTTCTTTTATTGTTAGGGCTTGAGTCCATATTGATAATAGCTCCTGAATTAATCTGAGATATGTTTCATTGATGGGGTGTATGTCAAGAAAAGAAAGACATTGAATTTTGCCTTTTAATCTGAGATAAATTGAAGGTCTTGCTTACAGTTTCTTGGCTGAAACTGTAAAACAAGTTATGTTGTTTTTAGCTCCTCTTTTTTCTTAGGAGACGGCTAAACAAATGCAATATAAGCATCGTTTCTCAAGCTCCAAAGTTGTAGTTCAATGGTGTGATGACTGATGGTGCTCTTCGCAACATGATGTGACATGTCTTTCTGCGAGGTAACTAACATGAGGTTGCAGCAAATGGAAATCTCTATTGATAGTTAATGACATTATGCATTTCCTGAATTTTTAGCCTTTAATATTACTTATGTATCTATCATGATAATGATATAATATTTTTTCTTGTGGGTATATTCATCTCATTAGAGAGGTCTTTTGTGTGGCTTTGGTCTTCCTAAATTTTGTGCAGCTTTTTTTCTTTCTTTCTGGTTAGCTTTGCGAAACAATGAATATTCTAGCATGTGATCTACTCATGCCTTTTCACATAATTGTACAATTTGCGAATCTAGAACACACTTTTCCTCACAGCGTGGATGTTGAGATGACAATTATATTCCATGTTTAATCTCCGCGAAACTAATTTTGCATACCATGTATTTCATACAGAAGTGTTAAATCCCATTCATTTTTGTTCATGAATGTCGCAACTCAGAATGGGGGGAAAATGATTATGACCACCGGTGGACTCTTCTGTCTCATTGTGACTCCCACATGAGGCATTGTAGTCCAGTCGAGGAATTCAACTTCTGAAGATAACATGTAGGCCAAACCCAAGAGGGAACGAATTAAATTTGACCATGAGAGACATATTGCATTCTTTACTATACGACTGTGATTTCTTGGTTTGGGATTTCCTTGTGCATTAGAACTTCACATAACATCATCAAAAGATAAGTGATGGGGTTTATATTAAACTTGACCATGAGAGACGTGGGGATCATTACGCACTACATATATTCTATCCCCCACCCCCACCCCACATAAAATTTCGGAAATATGAATTCATATTTCAATACTCACATGAATTTCATAGTCTACTTTGATCGAGACAACACATGTACACGCTCTTTACTTCCTCCATTCACAAATATAAGATGTTCTAATTTTTGTTGAATCAGATGTATATAGACATGTTTTAGTGTATTTCACTCATTTCATTATGTATGTAGTGTATATTGAAATACTTAAAACATCTTATATTTGTGACCAGAGGAAGTAGTATACAGCAAGCTTCATTTCACCCAGGGGAGCTTCCGATATATGAAAGTTAATTAATTTCAATATGAGTTCAGAATCCAATGCCCACATGAATTTCATAGGTTGCTTTGATCGATACAAAGAAAAACAATCTGGTCACTTCCCCACCGCCCCCTCGCATCCGTTCCCCATTCTCCCATGGTCGCCCCCTGCTCTTCCTCCCCTTAATGTCGAATCCGGCCGCGGAAGTGGCCGTCGGAGGCGGGCGCGGAGGCGTGGGACTCGCACACCCCTGCTCTTCCCTGCTCCTTCATCGAATCCGGTCGCCGAAGTGACCGAGGCGGTGCTCGAGCTCGGCATGCTCGCCGGGGATGCCGGGCTCCTCCCTCCTCCTGATGCTGTCGCCGCCGCCGCCATGAGCCTCTCCACCCTCTCCCGCGCTCGTCCCAGTCCAGGTTAGTCTATCTCTCCGACCCCGCCGGTTGCTCCTCCCCGTCAATTCGGATCGTCAACAGGTGCATTACCTCACTCCGTGCAATGTTCGGACCCCTAGGGTTATCTGCTCGGGGGCCATGGCGTGTTCCGCGCGGTGCTGCCTTCGCCGCCGCCGCCGCCCGGCGATGTGGGTGCTGCCGCGCTGGGTTGTGTCTCGTGCGTCGCTGCCTGACTTCCGGTCTGGGGAGACGGGCTTCATTGGCCAACAAATAGGGACGGGAAGGTCCGAGACTGGAGGTCCCTGCTCGCAAACTCGCAATCCCGGAGGCTATTCTACTACCAATCGAAAAAGAGTAAGCTTTCTTCCAAATATGTTCTTGAGTGCCAGGTGAGCCTCTTTCATTTTAATGCTTAAGTCCTAATATTTCATTTCTCTGAGTTTTTGAGTGCTAATATTGTTCTATTTTCTGAGCTCTTGAACATTTGCCTGCACAAAATAATATATAATACTTGCCTTCTGAGTCCAGTGGGAGTTGTATACATCATTTATTCAATCCTAAAATTTTGCATGGGCGACGTAGATTAGATGCTAAAAGCGGCTAATTCATTTGTTGTTTCCGTGTTAAACACTGCAGAAATGTGGGTTGTATCTTTTCAGATAAGCAAGGCAAGAATAGCTATATTGCTTCTCTATTCTTTTTTTTCTCACGCAACAGAAAAATTGAATGTAGTTCTTTTGTACTTTATGTTTCTTAATCACCTACTTACTCACCTAGCTTACCTGGATTCAAGAGTATGACTGTTGATTGTTGTACACTGAAGGTTGAAACTATTAACTGTTTGCCACCAAGGAAGCTGCAGGTCTGATGTAAGCAAGCAAGTTTGTTCTTATATGTTCCTAAAAAATGTGATGTGACAGAATAAAGTATAGTCAAGGCACTGTACTCATATGTACAATTGTATAAATTATTCTGCTTTTACATGATGAGCCATTCTTCTGAGAAACTACTCCTATAAGCATACGTTTTGTATAGTTTTTTTTGTTCTATGTGTTAGCTTTGACTTCCGTCAGTTCACATATTATTCAGATTTTTCGACGTTCAAAATTTCAGATTATGTACTGGTCCCATTTGATTTTTGATTGTGATATTTTTGTATAATAAGGATGGCGACATGGTCTGTCGCGGAGGCAGCGTGCATTGTTATTTATGCCTCTTCTTAAGCTTGTGAATTTTCTCCTCTTACAGTGATGTCCTTTATAGCCAAAGTTCATAAACAAAACACACCTTTAGGCATCAACATTCATACCAAAGGCATTTTATTAAGATTTGAATTAAGATTATAGTAGTCCATTAGTAGTCTATGCCTGAAATGAATGCTTACGCTGCTTGCAGTAGTTAGCGTTTTTGCTTGCTTATATAGTTCATTTGCACTCTTCACAACAGAACTAAACCAATTAGTTAAAAGTACTAACTCATCTTATACATACTGTTATTTACTATTCAGATATGGCAAGAGGGTTGCTTAACCTGGTTCAATGGTTTTTTCTGATGTTGTGGAAGTGATATGTTGCTGCGATGATCAATGATTCCGCGATGGCTGTTTCGGCGCTGGTATGTCATTTACCTCCTCTCCCTGTTTTCACTTAGATAAAGAATCCCACGGCATATTTGTTTACTAAATCAAAGTTCCAGATTACCTTCATCGGCAACTCCAAATATTTCTTACATGTCTTACCACAAGCATGTACATCAAAAACATTTATTCTAAACCGGTTCATGATAGATCAACAAAACCTTGTTGATGCTCTCACCTAATAGGATATCTACATGAAAGAAGGATATCGCATAACTTTTTGTGTTGAAGTAATATAAAAGAGGTTCTGGAATATACTCCTTGGCTTCTTCTAAGGCTCAGTAGAAGCATGCTTGCTTGCATTCATTGTAATCAACCTTGCACTCAAATCCTTTTAACCAGAAGGGAGCTTGCTGCCCTAAACAAACACTTTTTTGTTGGGAAATGTTTCACCCTGAAATATAATCTGAAGGAATCATTTTCATAGCAGAATTTTGTGTTCTAGTTTGATGAGGGATGCATTAGTTAAAATTTCAAACAATGTTATCATGTCACTCAAATTGTATTTTCAAAAAGTGTGACATATTTCTGATCCAACCCATGTATCATAGTCTATAGTAAAAACATCTAATCTGGATCTAATTTTTATTTAGTGAGTTCTTATACCGAGCCATTTAAATGTGTCTTATGCACAACCATATGAATACGTGTGTAACACACGATCCGGAAACATGTCTCCTCTTAAAATTCATTGTCACATAATAAATGTATTATAATTGTTACAAAAAAATATATTAAAAAAACCCCAACTAAGCATGTCTTGAAGGTCCATCTTTTGAAGCAATGAAGGTCCATCTATAGATGCGATCAATGATGCTTCGTTCAATGTATGGGATGTTGTTTTGAGCTTCATTCTCTTCGTACTTTAAAATATGCACCAAAAATTGCTTCCTCAGCTGAAAACCATCCTACATATGCATTATACAACATTGTTATAACAAGTTGCATGTGCAATGTGTATAGAAAGAAATAAGAATAGTGTAAATACTCACCTTGGGTATGGGAAAATATAGTTTTCCATCGCACAATGAGTGCATGTAATTAAAAACCAAATAACCGGACAGGGCACTGCATGTATGAAACAAACATATAATATGCGTTGAATGAATCAATTAATATTGTAATGCGTTTAAAAGATTCATACCAGTGTGAGTTTGTTGGAGCAACAGGAACTAAGCATTCCCATTGATGGATCACATGAACAGGTTGACAAAGGAGCAGTGCCTGGTGATGGCGCAGTACAGTCTGGTCAGAGGCGTCTTCTAGCCTAACGAAGCCTTGGCGGCAGCGGCGTGTAAAAGCCTTTTGAAATTCAGATCAGAGAAGAGCATGCACCTATGTCGGCGAGGAGGAGCTCCTCGTCGCTGCCGTGGGAGGGCGCCCGTGCGGCTGCACCTGTGTTGGGGAACAGCGCGTCGTCGTGGCCGTCGTCGACCGACTCGGCGAGCTCGTCGTCGCGGCCGTCGTTGGGTGCCTCGGCGGCTGCGCAGGGCAGCGACGGGGATTGATTCCCGCTAATTTAGCTCCGTGTAAATTGGACTGGACGTATGTTATTACCTTGGGTTGTTTTTTTTTTTTGAGAAAAAGGACGTGGGTGACTCGTGCGGGCGTGGACGGCAGAGTTTTCGTCCGCCTCCTGCTGAAGTTTTCTTGTTTAATAGTAGTATAAATATAGATAGTCCAAACCGGTCATAACAAAATGAACGATATTAGAAGAGGCCAGTGTGTTTTACTGATGGATGTTTTACCAATTGTTCTCGTATAATTGTGTCTTCTCTTCATCTTCCTCCTCCAGGCTAAACTAAATCAAAATTTAGCCAATCACCATCCTGGCAAAACTCATCATCTTGCAGTAACCAAAGTTGTTGAACTCGGTCCTCAGAGGCTCACGTTGTGCAAAGCCTGCAAGCTAAGCAGCACAAGAACCCCCAAGCTTTGTTCACATCGATCTCTCAACTACAGCAAGGATTTCAAGCAACAATACCAATACCAGTTGATCTCTCAAAGACATGTTCTGAAACAAACTAGTAATACAGTAGAAACAGAACTAAATCAAAGACACGTTGTCATGCCCAACCATTAACTGATGCCAAAACAGAAACTAATTGGGTTCAAAATTTCCTTTTGTTTTATGGCTCTGAGAATCCCAACATGCAAGTGACACGAACTTGCAGAGGTTTAAACAGCATTATCCCTGAGAATGGAAACAAAATTCCACAAACAAAGTTCATTAACTAAAATCTGACGATGCAACTTAAGGCTAAGGAGAATGTATATCTCATTTGCAAACAGCAATGCCCTACTTGTCTTGGTTCTCCTCCGGCGCTTCCTGCTCGTATCGGCGTTTGAACTTGGCGATCTGCCCCAGGCTCTGAGCCATCTGCCGCTTCGCCCTCATGTGGTACACTTTGCCGGTGTGGTTCACCTTGGTCATCATGATGTTGATCAGCCTGCCGCTCTGCGTCACGTACGAGATCCACTGCATCTGGGGATGAAGTCCCTTCCTCATCCTTCCAACCTGGAATCATATGCAAGGTCGTCAGACAAAAGGGATGAAATAGTAATACATATCTATTATCGGCTCTCCAGATGTTAACCATGAAAGAAACATCCATTTCCTCAACAGACACGCGTAAGTTACAAAATCATGATCAGCATTCACCTCTCAAAAATATTACTTACAAAATCATGATCGACATTCACCATGATTTCCCTAAGAAAGCATACACCATGATTAACGTGGGACCTATCATAACAATTATTCCAAGTTTGCAATATAGCAGGAGTAACAAATCCAAATAAAGGGTTCGGTCATATGATTGCTGAGAGCTGAGATTATAAATGGTACTAGTACTTTAAAATTCTCGACTCGTTGTGGTCATGTTTGGCCACTAGAACACTTGGTTACAAAAGAAGTTAGCATGGTACGCGGACGGGCATGGAAATATGACTTGAGCAGCTCCATGGGCGATTCTACTGGACAGACGCTGTGCTCTAGTTTCCGGCTGCTGCTGCTGCTGCTGCTGATCTGATTCTGTCAAGGTGGTTAAGAACTGAGCAGTGCATATTTTGATTTAGGCCATTTGGCTACTTTCGGTTACAGATAGTCTGCACCTGCATACTTATTGTTCTAGCCGAGCCCAAACAGATCAGCGAATCTACTGTCCAAACAGATCGAACAGCTAGGGTTACAGTACCTGGGGAGGAATCAGCAACGGAGAAGAGAGGGGTGCTGCTGGTCGCCGGCCTGCCGCTCGTCCCTGACCTCCTTCGCGCTGCAGCTCGGAGAGGAAAAATCAGATCAGGGTGAGGGGAACCAGAGCAGGGAGAGAGGGCATCCAACGCCGCCGCCGTCAGCCACCCATGGGGACGCCCGAGAGAGAGGGGGCAGAGCAGCCCCAAGGGGAAGGGGGCGAGGGAGAGGAGAGGGGCAGCACCTCGACGCGCGCCGCCGCCGCCGCTCTTCTGTTGGTGGCTCGTGAGAGAGAGAGGGAGCGCTGGAGAGGGTTCTGTCAGCGAGGGCCCGCCTGTTAGTGAGAGGGGAGGCGGGGTGGGTGAGATAATAAAGCGAATAAAAAAAAACGATTCGATAATAACATAGCTCCATCCCTCTGGTTCATTCCCCTCTGACGGTCATCGCGCTCCACTCCGCCGGCCGAGCACCCGCCCCCGGGTCCAGGCCTCCTTCCACCGAGGAACGCCGCCTCCAAGGGATTCTCCTCTCGATCCACGGTCGCCGCCGTCCTCCTCGTCATCCACAGCTTCTCCGCTCCACTGGACTGCCGATCCGTCCGGACGGGGACTGGTGACGAACCCTAACTTGCTTGTGCTGCCCGGATAGTTTCGATCTCGTCTTTTCTTTCCTTTCCTCGCTGTGATGTGTGAGAAATTCAATCCATCGAGTTTCCTGCGGATTCTGTCGCTGCTTGGTGAGCTGATGATAGCTGTGAGTTCCTTTTCCGGAAGAAAAAAAAAGAAGAGGAAATTTTGGGGTTCCAGTCCAGCCGAACCCCATGGCACTCTTTGGGTGTGCGGTCGGAGGGCATCTTTGTGCGGTTCGGCCCGTCGATTCTGCTCTTGGAACTGAATTTCTGCCCGTTTCCTGGTTTTTTTTGGGGGGTTGGGGGGTTGTGTTCGGTGCTTTTCTTCCCAACACTTCTAATTATATGGAAAGATGCAAAAATTCATGTGTCTGTTGCTTAGTTAACTGTGTTAATTCTTGGAAATTTATGATCAAGTACTTCTTTGAGTATGAATATATATCGCATATCAGCCAGTACAGTACCAATTTCAAGCAAATGGTCGTAAATTGGTGCCCTGTGCTAATACAATCTTTTGTTTCTTTGCTTGTGTGACTGTGAACAGGTCATAGCCGTAAACTGTAAAAGTTAATTGTGGCTTGTTAGGATTCTCGGAGGCGGCAACATGCCCTACTTCCCAGACGAAGTGGTGGAGCACATCCTTGGCTTCGTATCGTCGCACCGTGACCGCGACGCTGCATCTCTCGTGTGCCACGCGTGGTACCGCATCGAGGGCCTCACTCGCCGCTCCGTGTTCATTTCCAACTGCTATGCGGTGCGCCCAGAGCGTGTGCACGCGCGTTTCCCCTGCCTGCGCTCGCTGACCGTGAAGGGCAAACCACGCTTTGCTGACTTCAACCTTGTCCCGGCGGGGTGGGGTGCCTCAGCGGAGCCATGGGTGGATGCGTGTGCCCGTGCGTGTCCTGGTCTCGAAGAGCTCCGCCTGAAGCGGATGGTTATCACTGATGGTTGTCTCAATCACCTTGCTCACTCATTCCCTAATTTGAGGTCACTAGTCCTTGTTAGCTGTGCGGGGTTCAGCACTGATGGCCTTGCTACTATTGCCACCAATTGCAGGTCAGAATGCTACAAGCTTGGAAGTATTTTTTTACTTTTCATGTTATGATAATAGTGCTGAATGTGGATGTCTCCCATTGGACATTGAATGTAAAATGGGTTATCACCGCATCGCCTCATAAACTGCAATTTGTATTCAACCTTCTTGCCATACCCAGTTTATCTCGATGCTCTACAGTTTTGTACCAGATCATGGAAGCTTGTTTATCCTTGTACAATTGTTTGAATCTTGGATACCAGAATTTATGTTGTGTTTGTTTTAGAATGGAAACCGAGAAACTATCAATGACATTTAAATGATCCTACAGAAAAACCTTGATAAGTCCTTGTCAGTTGGCATTGCTCTATGACTCAATCTCCATTTCCATGAGTTCTTATAAACAATAATGATTGAGATTGTGGATGCATTTCAGCCTATTAAAGAAAGGTCTTATTTTAAGGGATGTTTCTTCAAACCAGTTTGTGCAAACTTACTGCATGTATACATTTCGAGATCTGATCAATATAAAAAAGTTTGGTATGCTGCATTTATATAAGTGGAATCTTGAGGGCTCTTTCACCAGTAACTTTAAAAGACATATGTGGACTGTCGGTGATTTACATATAGCAATGTGGCATTACCATAACATCGGAAAGAGAGGAAGGCACTAATTTAGTATATGTCATATCATTCCAATTTAAAGGAGGATTAGAATACTCGAGGGTTCTTTCACCAGTAATTTATTGCCAATTTCAAATATGCCTGGTCTAGAGTCTCTCGACCCTCCCATCAATATAATCGAAGCGCTTGCCTTTCTTTTGAAAGAAAACTGTCATGGAACCCTTACAGTATATATAGGAATATAAATTCACGTCCATGAGAACTTGAACCTAGGTGGTGGGTTGTACGTCCACTCCCACAGCCTTTGAAGGGCTCACATTTGAAGTGCTACCAACTCTTAATTAGGTAAATAATGGTAATGATTCACTATTCTTACCCATAATCATCGTACGTATTTTTTACTCTTCAGTTTTGAATCTCACCACAAACTTGTTACTGTATTTGCATAATTCGGTAGCTCTGTGGGTGGATTCACGTGCCCACAGATTGGTATTTACGTAAGGCTAGGGAATTTCAGCAATATAAACTGTAAATCCTTGTTACCAATGTACGCAACAGGGTAAACACTAACTAAGGGTAGCTTGTACTGGCAGTGTCGGCTTGGTCAGGGTAAAGTCAGATCCTAGGTGCGGGCGATGAACTTTGTAGGAGATAACAAATTGGTTCTTCATTTTTAGTTGCTGTGTCATACGGCATGCCATACATTGGTGAGCCTGCCCTCTTAAACAATGGAACTCCTTAGTCTCACACAACGGAACCTGGAGATCACAACTTGAAAGATAAGAAAAAGTGGTTAAAGGGTTCCCTCTCTAAACTGTGCGTTGTCGAGGTAAAAGTGAGGCACCTACGGAGGCTGCACCTCAAATGCGGGTGGGGGAGCTCACAGGCATGTGCTCTAGCCAACCAAACACCGCTCGGTTCTCGCGACTTGGAAGGTTAAGATAGTGGAAAATATCTTCTCATTAGTCTTAGGTGTACATGGTTGTTACTAGCATTGTGCAGCCCACTGAATGTAGGCCCAAGGCCCCATGTTCTGATCTCCACCCATGACATTTGTAAAGCCTGTAAGTACGTAAGGCACTCAAAAATTGTTTCATATTTATTATTAACAATTGCAGCTATTATTACACTCCCAGTCATATTTACATATTTTCTCATGTCTATTCATAATGCATCATTTCCATGTGACTCCAGATTGAATTATTACAATTTATGTGACACATATTTGGTGATACCATCTTCAAGGCAATTCAATAGTTTGCGCACTGTCCGTTTGTTTTCTGTAGAACTGGTAGGTCGTTTGCATCAGGAGTCACCAACAATGATGTCATTCGTAAACCAGATTATGTTAACAATTAGAATGTTAATACCTGGCAATTTTTGTGTATATTAGAAGTTATTGTCTCATACACATGTTCTGTTCTATGAAGATTAATTCATTTCGACCCCTCTTCAGTTTGTTAAGTGTTGCTTCAGAAAAGTTCTTTCGGTAATTGCGAGTCATATTACTTAATTTGTAACTCTTCATTGCAGGTTTCTCAAGGAGCTTGACTTACAAGGGAGTCAGGTGGAGTTTCGAGGCCGTCATTGGTTGAGTTGTTTCCCCAAGCCTTCAACATCATTAGAATCCTTGAATTTTGCTTGCTTGGATGGAGCAGTGAGTGCTAATGCATTGGAAAGTCTTGTTTCAAGGAGTCCAAATCTTAAAAGCTTAAGGTTAAATCGTGCAGTTCCACCAGCTGTTTTAGCCAAAATTCTTACTTCTGCTCCTAAGCTGGTGGATTTAGGTACAGGATTGGTTGCTCAAAGCAATAATGCTGGTGCACTCCCCAATCTCTACGGTGCTATTCAGCAATGCACTTCTCTGAATAGTTTATCAGGCTTTTGGGATTCTCCACGTTGGATTACTCCGATAATACATTATATTTGCAAGAACCTAACATGCTTGAACCTTAGCTATGCTCCAATGTTTCGGACAGTTGATCTTATTGGAACTATTCACCAATGTCAGAATCTCCGACACTTATGGGTAAGGTTTAGTAGCACTGGTGTTATGGAAATTTAGCCTGTTTCTTATTATGTTAAATTACTTCATCCAGTTACTAGATCTTTACTTTGTTGGATGTTGTTTCACTTCAAGCGTATGAAATAAGATGTTTACTTATTTGGAAGTTCTGCTTTTGTCAACCCTGCTGTAGTGCAATTAGCAAGTAATGAAAATGTTGCCCAATATGCTGTTTTAAGTGGTACTTACTAGGCAAGAATTTTGTATATTTAACATACAAAATGCATTTAGTTCAACTTCTTATGCATTACTCTTTAACAGAGGCTGCATAAGAAGTTAAGAACACATGTTTATCTATTGACTTGTTTAACATCTAGTTTGTACCAGTATAGACATTTGAAAATACCAGACCCTGCGAATGTGGCAAGATATGATAATCTAAAAAATGTCAGCGAACTTTGGGAGTAGACCCTTTTTACCTCTCTTGGCATCTTCAGTAATGCTACAATATACTTCATAGTATGCATATCTAGCCTTGCTGTGCACAAGGAAAAGTTGTAGGCATGAAAATTCTGTCAACGTGGTACTGTATTTTGAGAATGACTAAGACAAAATGATGATTTAGTAATAACTGATATGGGGTTCATTGATGTTAGGGAAACATTGTCTAATAGCTATTGTACTTAATTGTCAGTGTTACTTAATGCGCTCACCCACACAAACCACACACAAAGAGGTGACATACTTTTGGGTGTTTTAACTAGTATTGGAAGGTTACTTCAATAGTTATAGTGGAACACTTCTGATTAAAGGATTCTTAGAGTAAACCTTTGTTGTTCATATGTTTCATTCATTTGCGTTTCGTCCTTGCTGGTTGTTTCAGGTTATAAAATGTTGTATTCACTTTGGCTTAATGGTTGTAGGTACTAGATCACATTGGCGATGCAGGATTGAAGGTTGTAGCCTCTTCTTGCCTGGAGCTGCAAGAGTTGAGGATATTTCCTGCGAATGCAAATGTGTTAGCAAGCACTGGTGTGACAGAGGAAGGGCTGGTTGCAGTATCTTCAGGCTGTCGGAAGCTAAACTCTGTGCTCTATTCCTGCAGTCGAATGACTAATTCTGCTCTGATTACAGTGGCAAAGAACTGCTCGCGAATCACTTCCTTCAGACTGCATATCTGCCTGCATGGGTCCATAGATGCCGTGACAGGCCAGCCACTGGACGAGGGTTTTGGGGCAATCGTCCGGTCATGCAAGGGCCTCAGGCGTCTATCTATGTCTGGCCTTCTCACGGACAGCGTGTTCCTGTACATCGGCATGTACGCCGAGAGGCTGGAGACGCTCTCTGTCGCGTTTGCAGGAGATAGTGATGATGGCATGATCTATGTGCTCAACGGCTGCAAGAATCTCAGGAAGCTGGAGATCAGGAACTGCCCATTTGGCAACACCGCGCTTCTTGCAGGCACGCACAGGTACGAGGCGATGCGCTCGCTTTGGATGTCGTCGTGCGACATCACCCTGGGTGGCTGCAGGTCCCTCGCGGCAGCCATGCCAGGCCTCAACGTCGAGGTCATCAGCCAGGCGGATGGAGGCGCCAACGATGCAAAGGTGGAGAAGCTGTATGTCTACAGGACACTTGCCGGCCCGAGAGATGATGCCCCTGGATTCGTCTCGGCACTGTAAATTACATATACTGTCGTGGTTAGTGGGTTTCTATTTGGCTTGTAATTTTGTACCGTGCCTGAACCGTGGAAAAATCTGCACGTGCTAAGACTATAATTTCGACCATCCTGCTATTTCACTTACCATGTCGATGGAAGCAGTGTATGCTACATTTGTTGGTGATCAGATTCTGTGTTCACAGATGCATTTGATACAGAATGCAATGGGCAATTAAAATGTGACATTGTCTGTAAAAGTTCTTATATACTACTAGTACAGTATGACTTTAAGAATCACCCACGGCGCTCAGAAAGGCAGTAATCAGTGAAGCTTTGACATGAACTTGTTGACATTTGGGAAGTTTAAAAGAAAAAAACTTGTTGACATTTGGATGTGTTTACAGTTAGTTTTGACTTTTGAATAGCTTTGGATGTGAAGGTTTGGTCTATCCTGTCAAGATATGAGCATGGTAGAATGCAAAAGCCTATACGGTTCGTCCTATGGGAAATATATTTTTGACACCAACATTGGTTGAACTGCAATGATATAACTGAATTGTACGTGGGTCTTGACATTGCATTGGATCACGGCAAATGTGCCAAAAGAATGTCTACTAAATCACATAATTTGTATGAATTTTGTACATGTAAACCATGCCACAAAATGTAGGGGTCACGTGGCAATTGTAGAATAGAAACAAAGAAGAGAAAAGAAAAAACAAGAAAAGGTATGCTAAAAAAAACAAGAGAGTAATGATGAAGAGAACTTGTTCATCTTCTCAGTGTCAAACCAAAGAACTTGTTCATCTTCTCGATCAGCGTCGACAGTAAACCTGTCAAGGTTGATGCGTCGATACCTGCTATGAAGAAGGATCGATGGAAGACGGCGGTGGTGGCCTCTCAGAGTGGGTTGGACCGGTGTGTGTCCAGACCCGACAAGAGGCTTGGCTGGGGCCTCCGGCTTTAGATGTTAGGTTTTGATACGAGGTCTCTTTGAGATCCTGTTCTACGTTCAACTACTTCGGTTTGGATTGCATCGTATGGGAGAGACCACTTTGAGTTCAGGGGGAAGCTTGGGGCTCTTCTACAGTAGGCACAATGTGCCTCATCTGAGACGTGAATTATGTTCTATTCGTTATGCAAATTCACAATGATGATAGATATGAGAGAAACATATTGATGACTGTCAAATAAACTAGGTTGTAGAACATGAGGGCAAATTCACACTAGTGATAGATATGTTCTCTAGAGCATCCCAACTAACTTGAATTAAGGAGCCGGTGCTGCTCGAGGAGGTGCAGGTTATACCGTTGCTCCTCTTGCAGCATCCGGAACACTAAAATCGAGGTCACAGACTGCTCCGGATGCTCCTCCCGTGCCATAATGGGCTCGAAGTGCACCTGCGTTTGCGCCATGGTGAAGCCGGCAACTGATGTGGTGTCAACATCGAACAACTCCTTCATCATCCGGTCGTCGTCCTCCGAGCTCTCCTCCAGCGAGCTCAGAGGCAAGCTGGCCCCTATATATACGTCGGGAACGTCGGGCCTGCCAGCCGTTTGCAAGGGATGCCATCTAGTGCTTCTGTGCCGGTGAGAGCCGCTTCTAAATCGCGTTGTCACTTGCCGTTATTGCGCGCCAGAGTGAGTTTCGACCACCGCACATGTTCAATGCTGAGCAGACGAATGGACAGACGGCCGGCTTCAATGCAGTAGGAAGCCGTCCCGTCGCCCAGTCCGGTCGTGCTACTCTGAGCCGGCATTGCACGCGGCGCAGATAGCGAGCGAGCGGACACGATGTGGGCGACGCTCTCGGGCGTGCCCCTTGAATGCCCGACATGCTGCAGAGTGGTCGCGTCTGCTCTGGAGCGGCATAAATGCGGTGCCTCTTCCTGGAAAGACGGTTAGAGCACACCGGTTATTGTGTTGGAAAGATTTTTGAGTGGGACGAGTACGTGTCGGAGGTCCGGACGCCCAGGTTTAATGCCCGGTTTGTGGTTTACACCTTCCGTGGAATGTGGCGTGAAGCAAATCCTTTGTTTGTTTAGATGTGCATTTGATACAGAATGCAATGGCCAATTAATTAACAAGTTCTTATATAGTACTACTTTCTCCGTCCGGAAATACTCGTCGGAGAAATGGATAAAAATGGATGTATTTTGAACTAAAATACCTCTAGATACATACATTTCTCCGACAAATATTTCAGGGCGGAGGGAGTAGTACAGTACGTATGACTTTAAGAAAAAGACTTGTTGGACATATGGATGTGTTTACAGTTAGTTTTGAGTTTAACTCATTTGCCTATTCGATTTGTCCTATCCTATGGGGAAATACAGTATGTTTTTGACAGCAACCTTTGGTTGGACTGCAAGGATATATCTGAATTGAATTGCGCTACTAAATCACATACAAACTTATGAATTTCGTTTTGTATATGTAAACCATGCCAAGAAATACAGGGGTCACATGGCAATTGTAGAACAGAAACAAAGAAGAAAAAAGAACAAGAACTTGTTCATCCTTTCGATTAGTGTCAATCAAAAGAATTTGTTCATCTATATCTGGAGTTTAATTTGGACACTACAGGACGAACAAACAGATGTTTGTTTACATTTCTGGACACTATACGACGAACAAACAGATGTTTGTTTACATTTCCGACTCGAAAGTTTCTCTACGCAATTTCAGACGACGACCCGAACGAAGGAACGAACGAATGCCAAAGAATCTCAAGAATTAACAGCCCACGGGGGCGAAGCCGAAGTTGGTGCAGACTCCGTGCGAAGTTACCGAACCGGAGGCGCATCAGTGAGCGGGCTCGCTCATGTCGACGGCGCGCTCGAGCTCCTCCCTCACGGCCTCGCAGTCGTGGTGGATGCGCTGGCGGAAAGGGCCGATGGCGAGGACCTGAGCGTCCGCGTGGTCCGCGAGGAGCAAGAGGCGGTCGGCTAGGACGCCGCTGCGGTGGCCAACCCCGCCGCCGACGAGGAAGGAGAGGGCGCGCGCGCGCTGGGCGCGCTTGCGCACGCGCTGGATGCGCCCCTGGCTGTAGGGCTGGGCGCGGAGCCTGGGGAGGTAGCGGCGCCGCAGCTTGGCGAAGATGCGGCTAATCATGCCGAGGTTGAGGATGCGCCGGTAGCCCAGCACCTCCCACCGGCGCCTCTTCGGCAGGATCCGGCGACGAGCGTGGTAGAGCAGCCGTCCCAGGGCGGGGACCTCAGCGAGGGACTCCGCCCCGCTCACGGAGACGACGCGGCGGCGCCGGCCCGCGCTGAGCAGATGGCGCGCGTGCCGGAGCGAGTGGATCTCCAGCGGCGGCATCGTGCCCGCCCGCGCGCTGCTCTGGCTCTCGGTGCTCTCTCTCGTCTCTGGTCTGGCGGGGGCGAAGGACGCTCCGGCCAGCTGTCGTCGGTGGAGGGTGGATGCGACGGTTATTCCGGGTTGGGCGGGGTATATATAGGGTGAGGAGAAGGGGCGGGAGACGGCGCCGAAACCAAGAACCGTTGCGTTCTTGGTCTCGCGGGCCCCCAACCACCGCCGGCGGCCCTGTTTGCCCCGCCGGCTGGCCCTGCTACAAACCGGAAGCCCAATCAATGTGGCATGTCCGCTTCCGCAGCAGCCCGATCAATCGATCAATGTGAATGTAAGGATGATCCCCAGATTCTGGCTTCACTCCGACCCCTCTCAGTGCGGAGAATCACCTTCTTCCGGCTTTCTCTGCTCGCCCCGCCCCGGCGAGGCCGAGGTCCCTGCGCCTCGATTTGGTCGCCGGCGAGACCGAGCTCCTGCGCGCCATCTAGCTCCGGCGAGTCCGAGCTCCCTGCGATGCTCCCTGCTCGATTTCGTCTTCGTGCCCATGGACGGCGAGGTCACCGTGCGGCCGCCATTCCGTGCTCTGCAGTGCTCCCATGCCTAAGGACGCCCGTATCCGCCGCTCCAGCTCGCTGCCGCTGTGCCGTCCGGCAATACTGCAACGCACACTCTGTTCGTCTCCGCTCAGTTTCATGGCGCGCAGTGGCCGCCGGCAGAGCGCGGAAGGTGCTTGATCAAATGTGACAGATGAGGATTAACATGCTCACCGGTGGACTCTTCTACGGACACCTAACGCTGCGGGTTTTACTTGCCATGTCAGCACTGATGAGAGCCGCCCCCCTCTCAGATTTTTGTGTCAAAAAGCCATCAACAAAGTGTTTTGCGTTCTCGGCAACAAGAAAAATATGGCGGATAGTACAAATCTTTTTTTTTGAGGGTGCGGATACTATCATCCGTATGATTTTAGTCTAAAACCGTCCGATGAAACTGCAGCCGTACAATTAGCCAGCTCCCATGGGTAGCACCGACGGCGTCCAGCAGCGCTTCATTGCAACCTCGCCAGAGCTCCAGCGACCCCCGTGGTGCTTCACTGCAGCTCCAGCGACGCATGGCGGTGCTTCATTGCAACCTCGTCAGAGCTCCAACGACCCCCACGATGCTTCACTGCAGCTCCCGTGGTGTTTCATTGCACCTCACCGGCGCTCCGTTGCAACTCCGCCGGAGCACCACGCAGTCCGGGGTGGCAACAAGGGTGTTGTTCAAAAAAAAAAAAAAAACGGCGAGCCACCGCGTCGCTCTCTTGAAGCATGGACGGAGCGTCGTCGACCCCATGTTGCAGCACCGCCACGACCCCCGGTTCCGGTCGGCTGCACACTCTTCTGTAGCATTGATGCCCGCGGCCCTACCTCGCCGGCAGCTGCATCTCGCACAAGTGCGTGTCCGCTCTTGCAACGGATTTGAGGGGTCGGATTTGCTGTCTGCGGTTGTAGATGCTCTTAGTGTTTTATGGCTTTCCGCACTACTTGACGGAATTGTGGTGGCTTTTTGCAATTTATTTTATTTGAATTTGAATGAGCCCATTGGTTCATGCTTTGCTAGCTCATGTTTGGGCAATTTCAGATCCCCCCCCCCCCCCCAAGCAATTCCAGAGCCGTAGACCTCGTAATCTAGGGTTGGGCGTTGCCGCCTGCTGTTGTGGCCTAGCCACAACACCGCCGTCTTCTCCTCTCTCCACGAGCATGTCTCCGCGAGATCTCCATTGACTCCTAATGAGTAGCTAGTGAAGGTAGACGTGATTATTTCGGATCCCTTGCCCCGATGGCTAGGGTTTTCTTCTCCACCCCAATCGAAGTGGTTGAAGACGTTCTCTTTGTCCCTCCGTCGATTTCCGCAATGGTAGCTTTTTCTCTTCCTCACCGTCGACCCGTAGTCCTCAGATGGGCCGATGGGCCCTAGTTCTCTTTGAGATGGACTCTGGTAGTATACACAGCGGATCAAGGCTACGTCCACCGAAGACTTGACATACAATCCAAGACATCTCCTACCGCCTCCATGTGATCCCCTGGATACCGACTATGTAACCCTAGATGCCCTACCTAGCGTATATATAAGCCAAAGGGTCACAATTACATTCACCTAGCCCTAGGGTTAGAAAACAACTTACGATCTCGAGGTAGATCAACTTTGTACTCGATACATCATCATCAATATAAACAAGAGCAAGATGTACGATTTTACCTCCATCAACAGGGCCCGAACCTAGGTAAACATTGTCCCTTGTCCTTGTTACCACCGATCCGAGATCCACAGCTCGGGACCCCCTACCCCGAGGTTTGCCAATTTTTACATCGAAACTGGTGCTTTCATTGAGAGTTCCGCTGTGAAGATCAACAAAGGATCGATGGGTTTGTCGGTCAACGATTCCAATCTCCAAGGTACGATTCCCATGCTTGAACCGCCATCGCGGAGACGCATTTTCTCCTTCACGAGCAAGAAGCGATCCACGACCTCTTTTCTACCCCGGCCAAACTCTCCGTAGAGGGTGAAGGGCCGAGGTACTTCCTGGAAACTGATTCTGACAGCAGCCGGCCAGGAATAGTTGACGCGTCTCATCTTTAAATCAGCTCGGCCAATCCGGCGGCGGCGTGCCCTTCACAAGCTGAAAACGTCAAGGCGTCAAGCCCAAGGTCCACAGAGACCGAAATCCCTCTCCCACACACCTCCCACATCGAGTATCCACTGGTACGCGTCGGTGGTATACAAACGGTTTTAACCCCTTTCCACAACGGCATTTGGAACCGTCGCCAAGTGAGTGTAGGCGATAGGAGGTCCTTCCCACACGACCCAGAAACCGTCGGGGATAGGGACCCTACAGTACTCCTACTCGTTTCTGCTCGCATTGCCATCGCAGTCGGTATTCTGTGGTGCTACGTTTACGATGCGCGGCCCATCACAAACGGTTCACTATTATAGAACGTGTATGATGCGTGGCCCATCACAAACGGTTCACTTTTAAGAAGATTAGCTAATCGTCGTACGAGTGTCGGACATGATTATGAAACGTCGGACTGTCGTAACATTGTCGTACACGACAACTATCGCACATGCTATTCTGTGGTGCAACGTTTACGATGCATACTTCATCAGAAATAGTTCATGGTTGCGAATCGTGTACGATAAGGCAACTAACCCAAACGTTTAGTTTGCCTGCACCGTTTGTGGTATTGTCTGACATCGCACACGCTTTGCAAACGGCAACTGTGTGCATGCTTGCACACATTTCCTCTATGTGAACCGTCTCGGATTATGGTGTATATCACAAACGTTTGTGTTTTACCAACTGTGTGTGCTGTAACAACCCGGAGAGTGTAATTTCACCGTAATTTAATTGCTTCTATTTCAAATTGTACCAGATTTGAATTTGAATTTGAATGTATGCTACAGCTTTATTCATATCCATCAGGTTCAAACAACCAATGCATTATTCGATTCATCGGTACATATGTTCAAGAATTACATAAGAACCAAATAAAGAATGATGAACCACAGTTGTATACTTGTACGATTAAAGACGGTAAAGAAAGAGGCGAAATATATTCTGGTTGCTGAACAAGGTGAAGCAGAATGCCCATATTGTGCCCTCCTCCATGCAGAAGGCACACACGACTCTAGTTCAACCCCTTGTGATGGCCGGCCGCCCATACTTCACGGTCTTCATGAAAACATCTAGATAATCATCGTGTTCTGGTAGAAATACTTTAACCTTTGCATGCCCACCAATCATGTAGTTTGAGAGGTAATCTTGAGTAAACTGCTTTGGCAACCACTGCAAAGGAAAAAGATCTAAATATTGTCATCTAACACAACTCATTATGGGCAATAAAAAGAAGGCTATAGAGTTCTTACTTACCATCCCGCCGTTCACTGTTGTCTTGGATAAAGTGTAAACAAATAGTTTAATTGTTGGGGAACGTAGTAATTTCAAAAAAATTCCTACGCACACGCAAGGATCATGGTGATGCATAACAACGAGAGGGGAGAGTATTGTCCACGTACCCTCGTGACCGTGGCGAAGCGTTATGACAACGCGGTTGATGTAGTCGTGCGTATTCACGATCCGACCGATCCAAGTACCGAGCGTCACGGCACCTCCGAGTTCAGCACACGCTCAGCTCGATGACGATCCCCGGACTCCGATCCAAAGCAAAGTGTCGGGATGAGTTCCACAAATCGACGCGCAGCGTGGTGACAATGATGATGCTCTACCGGCGCAGGGCTTCGCCTAAACTCCACGACGATATGACCAAGGTGGAATATGGTGGAGGGGGGCACCGCACACGGCTAATGAACGATCCGTAGATCAACTTGTGTGTCCATGGGGTGCCCCCTGCCCCCGTATATAAAGGAGTGGAGGAGGAGGGCGGCCCTCTCTATGGCGCGCCCTAGGGAGTCCTACTCCCACCGGAGTAGGATTCCCCTTTCCTAGTCCAACTAGGAACCCTTCCATGTAATAGGAGTAGGAGAGAAGGAAAGGGAAGAGAGAAGGAGAAGGAAGGAAGGGTGCCCCCTCCTAGTCCAATTCGGACTAGTCCAAGGGGAGGTGCGGCCACTCTTTGGCCCTTTCTCTCCTTCCCTGTATGACCCAAAGAGGCCCAATACGAATTCCCGTAACTCTCCGGTACTCCCAAAAATACCCGAATCACTCGGAACCTTTCCGAACTCCGAATATAGTCGTCCAATATATCGATCTTTACGTCTCGACCATTTCGAGACTCCTCGTCATGTCCCCGATCTCATCCGGGACCCCGAACTCCTTCGGTACATCAAAAACTCATAAACTCATAATATAAGCATCATCGAAACCTTAAGCGTGCGGACCCTACGGGTTCGAGAACTATGTAGACATGACCTAGAACTATTCTTGGTCAATAACCAATAGCGGAACCTGGATGCCCATATTGGCTCCTACATATTCTACGAAGATCTTTATCGGTCAAACCGCATAACAACATACTTTGTTCCCTTTGTCATCGGTATGTTACTTGCCCGAGATTCGATCGTCGGTATCCAATACCTAGTTCAATCTCGTTACGGCAAGTCTCTTTACTCGTTACGTAATGCATCATTCCGTAACTAACTCATTAGCTACATTGCTTGCAAGGCTTATAGTGATGTGCATTACCGAGAGGGCCAGAGATACCTCTCCGACAATCGGAGTGACAAAACCTAATCTCAAATACGCCAACCCAACATGTACCTTTGGAGACACCTGTAGTACTCCTTTATAATCACCCGATTCGTTGTGACGTTTGGTAGCACCAAAGTGTTCCTCCGTAAACGGGAGTTGCATAATCTCATAGTTACAGAACATGTATAAGTCATGAAGAAAGCAATAGCAACATACTAAACGATCAAGTGCTAGGCTAACGGAATGGGTCATGTCAATCACATCATTCTCCTAATGATGTGATCCCATTAATCAAATAACAACACATGTCTATGGTTAGGAAACATAACCATCTTTGATTAATGAGCTAGTCAAGTAGAGGCATACTAGTGACTATATGTTTGTCTATGTATTCACACATGTACCATGTTTCCGGTTGATACAATTCTAGCATGAATAATAAACATTTATCATGAAATAAGGAAATAAATAATAACTTTATTATTGCCTCTAGGGCATATTTCCTTCACTAATTACCATCTTTGGACCCATTATACTAACAATCTTTATCAGCTTCCTCACTTGATGCTGCTTGATCGATATCTCATTACCCCATACACAGAAAGGGTCGAAGCGTGGATCTTTACCAATGACATATGTACCTAAAAGCACCAAGTTAATATTAGAAGCTAAACAACAATTGCACAATGATGTAGTACAACATTCTTTTATAATATGTCTATATACATCCGTATGTGGTAGTCCATTTGAAATCTCCCAAAAGACAAATATTTAGGAACGGAGGGAGTATCTTATAACATCCAATACTCACATATTAGATGAATTAACATCTTATATTATGGGCCGGAAGGAGTTTAGTGCATTCTTACAAATTATCGTCTGATTAACTGCTGTTGTATCCATGGGTTACAGTTAGTTTGAGCTAGTTCAGGCTCAAATAGCCCTAAAGTATATCTAAACATGAGGGCTAGTTTAAGCTAGTTGCATCTATAACCCACCCAAAAAAACTATCCACCCAAGAGGTGCTAATTCGAGCTAGTTCTCCTAGTGCATTTATTGTCAATCTAACCCCGCCATCCAAACAACTCTTTGGATGGAGTTAGTTCAGGGTTAGTCATGAGCTAGAAACTAACTCTAACCTCTAGCTAAGTTGAGTATCCAAACAGGGTTGTGTTGTTTTTGTTGTTGCTGCTGCTCTTCTACGTGTATCTAGACATATTAGAACATTAATGTAACACTCTTCCTTGTTGCTATGTAGCCTAGGATTGCATATTTAGACATTAAGTACAGTGCATGTTGCTATGTGCCCTCAGATATATTACATATGGCCCTAGTTAACCTAACGATAAATGGGTTACAGATATATTCAGTTAAAAGTCCGATTCATCGATTAGTCCCTTATCAGCCGCCGGCCTATATGGTACCAGCTACCGATATCCTGAACGGTGAGCAGATATAAGCCATGAGATGAAACTAACCTCGATGGAAAACAACAGTCATTCAAAAAACTGTCCTGTGTACGTACATCGAGAAGCATGTTAAGCACAACAGGCTGAACATGAACCAAAATTATCCATGGCAGAAAAAATAATCTTCAAAAGATAGCTTCAGTGTGCAGGTTTAAGCACGCTAGTAAAGCAAAACAAGTGGAAAGGTGTGCTAACTGCAACAGGCCTAACATTAGCAACAAGCAAACATAGTAATTCAAACTGGTATTGTGCCGGTCTAAGTACACTTGTTATTGTTAAATAAAAATGGAAAGGCGTGTTAACTACAAGATGCAGCAACCAAATGTAGTAATTCATAGTGGTATTGTTGAAACTGGTACTGATGAAATTGAACTGCACAGTTCATACTTACACATATAGAACATCACTTTGTGAATAACTGGAATAAACAAGGCATACTACGAACAACCAAAGATAGCATTTTAAACTGGACATATGCTAACTACAAACAACCGAACAATCAAAAAACTTTAAAAGAGGCATATGCTAGCTATAAAAGGCTTAACAACAAGCAAATATATGCATTCCTATCAGTATGTTTAAAACTGGATTGATGAAACGTCTTTGCCACGATAAATAATTGCACATATAGAGCATCACATTGTGAACAATCGAATAAACAAGGCATACCGCAAACAACCAGATATAGCAATTAAAAGCTGGACATATTCTCACTACACTACAAAAGGGACTCGACAAAACAAATCATGGGTTTCCCCCTGTGAAGAGGCACGGCAAAACAAATCATGGGTTTCCTCACTTGTCACAGATGGGCTCGTTCCCGTGGGAAGAGCACGGACCCTGGATGCGCTCCATGTTGTCGCAGATGGGCTCCTTCCCCTTGGAATGTAGGGTGCCCTCCCTGATGTCGCAAACGGGCGCTTTCCGCTTGGAAGAGCAGATGGGCTCTTTCCCCTTGGAAGAGCCGGAGAGGGTGCCCTCCTCGTGGTCGCCATCGATGAGGTCTGACTTGGAAGCTGTGGATCCCAAGCCAGCATCGCAGAACGTGTCCTTCAGAAATGACAAAAGGGGCTCGATGGCGATGTAGAATGGCAAATTCTTGATAGCGAGCCAAAGGAGATCAGTGGCGGGGCCATGGATGAGATTGAGATGTGTTTCAAGAGGAAAATTGAACTGGGCTGTGTGTTTGATTCAGTAAAAAAACTGCCTGCGGATGTTGTAAGACAAAATATAACTAACTCTGGCGGGCCAGAGGCCAGTAGATACCTGCTGGATCTTTGTGCCCCGTTGTCGTCATGGGCTGGGCCTATTAAAAACAAAACCAAGCCTGGGCAGTCTACAGCCCAGTTGAAACTTGCTCGACCTGAAAAAACAATATACCTGCTCAATAAACGAGAGAATTCTGCAAGTACAGACTGATAACTGGGATGCAGCAGGGATATTGTTTTCATCATGATAATAAGTGCATGCACTTGTTTTGAAAAATTTGGAGAACTAGGAATTCGAACGGCAGGTGCTTATGCTACCCATCAAATGAAAATCAGGTGCCTGAAAATTCGTTTCGAAACAAATGATTCAGCTTTATATCCACATCGACCCTCGGCATGATGGTCGGAAGAAAATGCCAAGTTCATACCAAAATATCGCTAACAACAATACCAACTTGCGAACGACAAGGTAGTACAAGTACCAATACCAAACTAACTTATAATCGTTTTACTCCTGGCCCAAGTGTTCGTCTAGTAGAAAATCTTGCAGAGGACCAGCTCCCGCTCTTTCTCTTGCTCCAGGTCTCTGAGGTGGTACTGGTGCATCACCCAGTTGGTCCTCTGTTGGTCGAAGTTCTTGTTGGTGTGCAGCACCAGAACCTTTTTGCTGCCCGTCTGCTGGCCGTGGACCATCACCGACAAGGTATTGCCGGTCTTGTGCCACATCACGTGCATGCCGCACTCCGACTATATCTTGCGACGCATCCACGTGCCCCTTTCGAACACCCTGGAATTGCGCTGGAAGAAATGCTTGCTTAGGCTACTCAGTGTGATACCTGCAGTATTGTGAAATACAAGTTTTAGTGTATGTAGTTGGCATTTTCATAACATCTTTGGCATGTTGCAGTCACTTGTTTCACTTTTTATTAACAGTCAAATTGTAGTTGCTTCTTGCTACGTCTTGAGCTTGCGTTGGTTTTCCTCGAAGAGGAGAGGGTGATGCAGCAATAGTAGCGTAAGTATTTCCCTCAGTTTTTGAGAACCAAGGTATCAATCCAGTAGGAGGCTCCTCAAAAGTCCCATGCACCTACACAAACAAACTGAGAACTCGCAACCAACGCAATAAAGGGGTTGTCAATCCCTTCACGGCCACTTGCGAAAGTGAGATCTAATAAAGATAGTAAGATAAGATAAATATATTTTTGGTAGGTTATCCTATAGGTTCTACTTGGCACAAACACTAATTACAAGATAAAAACACATCTAAACAGAAGGTAGATGCAAGATTTATAACTAAATAGGAGCAAAAACAAAAAACATAAAGAAAATTGGGTTGCCTCCCAACTAGCGCTATTGTTTAACGCCCCTAGCTAGGCATAAAAGCAAGGATAGATGTAACGTGTGCCATCTTTGGCACTAAATTCATAAGTAGCACACATGATAGATTCATAAGGTAATTTGACTTTCTTTCTTGGAAAGTGCTCCATGCCTTTCGTTAACGGAAATTGCAATCTAATATTCCCTTCCTTCATATCAATAATCACACCAATCGTTCTAAGGAAAGGTCTACCAAGAATAATAGGGCAAGAAAGATTGCAATCTATATCAAGAACGATAAAATATACGGGCACCAAATTTCTATTTGCAATAATGAGAACATCATTGATTCTTCCCACTGGCTTTTTAATAGTGGAATCCGCAAGGTGCAAATTTAAAGAGCAATCATCAAGATCATGGAAACCTAGAATATCACATAAAGTTTTTGGAATCGTGGAAACACTAGCACCCAAATCACACAAAGCAAAATACTCATAATCTTTAATCCTAATCTTTATAGTAGGTTCCCACTCATCATTAAGTTTTCGAGGTATAGAAACTTCCAAATTAAGTTTTCCATCATAAGATTGCATCAAGGCATCAACAATATGTTTGGTAAAAGTTGTTTTGACTATAAGCATGAGGAGAATTAACAACGGATTGCAACAAGGAAATACAACCTTTTAAAGAACAATTATCATAATCAAATTCCTTGAAATCCGAGATAGTAGGTTCAATATTATTAGAAGTTGAGGATTCTCCAATCTCACTTTTAACAAATTTAGCATCAAGATCTAAAGACTCCGAATTCTTGGGACGCCTTCTAGGCAAAGTTGATTCATCATCAGTCCCATAATCATCAAAATTCATATTGCAAAAAATAGATCTAATAGGAGACGCATCAATAACTTTAAGATCCTCATCATTATTTTCATGTAATTTTTCTGGTTTAGCGGCCATCTTATTGACTACGGTGGCTTGCTTGTCAGAAATTTTGGCTATAGCATTTTCAAGCCGGGTAATTTGAGCGTTAACACCATAAATTTCTTTATTCATATCATCAAGCTCTTTGTTCATAAACCCCAACAAACTTTTTTGTTCCTTAAGTTCTTTTCTAAAGAAATTATTATGCTCAAATTGCAAATTCATAAAGCTTCTAATATTTGATTCAATCTCATCCATCCTTCTGAGAAGGTGGTAAGGACCCTTAGGCGAAGCCATAAGGTCAAACAAGCACACAAGCACACAAGAGAAGGCAAGCGAAAAGAGAGGAGGAGATTGGGAAAGAGAGGGCGAATAAAACGGCAAGGGTGAAGTGGGGGAGAGGAAAACGAGAGGCAAATGGCAAATAATGTAAATGCGAGGGAGATGGGTCTGTGATGGGTACTTGGTATGTCTTGACTTGAGCGAAGACCTCCCCAGCAACGGCGCCAGAAATCCTTTTTGCTACGTCTTGAGCTTGCGTTGGTTTTCCTCGAAGAGGAGAGGGTGATGCAGCAATAGTAGCGTAAGTATTTCCCTCAGTTTTTGAGAACGAGGGTATCAATCTAGTGGGAGGCTCCTCAAAAGTCCCAGGCACCTACACAAACAAACTGAGAACTCGCAACCAACGCAATAAAGGGGTTGTCAATCCCTTCACGGCCACTTGCGAAAGTGAGATCTAATAAAGATAGTAAGATAAGATAAATATATTTTTGGTATTTTATAATATAGATGCAAAAAGTAAAGATGCAAATAAAAGTAGATTGAAAGCAAATATGATAAGAGATAGACCCAGGGGCCATAGGTTTCACTAGTGGCTTCTCTCAAGATAGCATAATTATTACGATGGGTGAACAAATTACTATCGAGAAATTGATAGAAAAGCACATAGTTACGAGATTATCTAGGCATGATCATGTACATAGGCATCACGTCCATAACAAGTAGACCGACTCACCTTTTGCATCTACTACTATTACTCCACACATCGACCGACTCATGCCTGCATCTAGAGTATTAAGTTCATAAGAACAAAGTAACGCATTAAGCAAGATGACATGATGTAGAGGGATAAACTCAAGCAATATGATATAAAACCCATCTTGTTATCCTCGATGGCAACAATACAATACATGCCTTGAAACCCTTTCTGTCACTGGGTAAGGACACCACAAGATTGAACCCAAAGCTAAGCACTTCTCCCATGGCAAGAAAGATCGATCTAGTAGGCCAAACCAAACTAATAATTCGAAGAGACTTGCAAAGATAACTCAATCATACATAAAAGAATTCAGAGAAGATTCAAATATTATTCATAGATAAACTTGATCATAAACCCACAATTCATCGGATCTCGACAAACACACCGCAAAAAGAGTTTACATCAAATAGATCTCCACAAGAGAGGGGAGAACATTGTATTGAGATCCAAAAGAGAGAAGAAGCCATCTAGCTAATAACTATGGACCCGTGGGTCTGTGGTAAACTACTCACAACTCATCGGAGGGGCAAGGATGTTGATGTAGAAGCCCTCCATGGTCGATTCCCCCTCCGGAAGAGTGTCGACGAAGGCTCAAGATGAGATCTCGCGGATACAGAAGGTTACGGCGGTGGAAACTGTGTTTCGTGGTGCCCTGGATGTTTTCGAGTGCGTAGGTATATATAGGAGGAAGAAGTACGTCGGTGGCCGCCCGAGGGGCCCACGAGACAGGGGGCGCGCCCTACAGCGGGGCGCCGCCTCCTATCTCGTGGCTTCCTCGACTGCTTCTTGACTTGCACTCCAAGCTCTCCGGATCACGTTCGTTCCAAAAATCACGCTCCCGAAGGTTTCATTCCGTTTGATATTCCTTTTCTTCGAAATATTGAAATAGGCAAAAAAACAACAATATGGGCTGGGCCTCCGGTTAGTAGGTTAGTCCCAAAAATGATATAAATGTGTAAAATAAAGCCCATAAACATCCAAAAGGGGTAGTATAATAGCATGGAACAATAAAAAATTATAGATACGTTGGAGACGTATCACTTCACTAGGTCTGCATCTAAAAAGAAAAATAGAGCTATAAACAAAGGAATATGTTTGTGCAAGTAGACGGCCGATCGGTGTCTTACCTGTAAGTTTCTCAGGATGGGTGTAGCATATGTCGTGCTCGCTGTCGATGGTTGTTATGAACAAATCGATGAGAGGGTGAGATCTCGCGCTGTCCGCACTCACTTTGGCCTCAAGGTGCTCGATCAGGTCCTGATCCGTGGGATCGAAGTTGACGCCAGCCGGCAGCACAAGCCAATCCTTCTTGGATTTGCATCGGTTAATTCCAGTTATATGGTACTCAATGTATGATCAATCGACTGTTTTAAGTGAATGATGAAAGATTTCGACAGATAAGTGGTACTCCAAATCTGAAGTCCAGAATACCCGAACATGCTACCGGGATTCTTGTGTCACCTCACACGCAACGTGTTGTCACGTCAGTTCAATGTGTGGACATGATGAATAATTTGACCGACGTATACTAGTACTACTACTGTACTACTTACTAGTCGTATTTAGTGTCACATTTTAACGATGGGTTTAACTAACAAGTACGCACTTGAAGCCTAATTGATATATATATATATATATATATGACTTTTGCACAGCATCTCCATCATCATTATCAGTACATCCTACGCAGGTGAGTTAGGATGCACTTGATCCCAGAAAGGTATCTATCCTTCAAACCAGAGGAGTGCATCAAACTAACAACAGTACATAATATCCAACAAAAGAGGGTCATGCTACAGCAGCAAAATACATGGCTCAGTCTAGATATTAGTACGAATCAAGTTGTACATATTTGCTGTTGGCATGAACCACATCGCCGCATGTCGGGTTTGCAAAAGCCATCCATCCCATGGAAGCTTGATGCCTTTCACACATTAAAGATTATCTGGCAACAAGCTGTGTCGACGAATCTCTGGGTATGGTGATTCATGAAACCCATGGTATGATGTGTAAACACAGTCCCCCTGGCGAATGGAAGTTGCATAACACGGTAATCATCACCGGTGATATGATCGATGATTGGTTGGATGATCGGATAATTGAGCCCAAGGAACATGGAGTGGTTGCCGAGGCTGTAAACCCGCCTCCAATTGAATACGCCTGGCCCAACAGATCTGGGATCTTTCTCGAACACGAAGCAGTGATGACCCACAAGTATAGGGGGTCTATCGTAGTCCTTTCGATAAGTAAGAGTGTCGAACCCAACGAGGGGCAGAAGGAAATGATAAGCGGTTTTCAGCAAGGTATTCTCTGCAAATCTTGAAATAAGTGGTAATAGATAGTTTTGTGATAAGATAAATTGTAACGAGCAACAAGTAACAAAAGTAAATAAAGTGCAACAAGGTGGCCCAATCCTTTTTGTAGCAAAGGACAAGCCTGGACAAACTCTTATAATAGGAAAAGCGCTCCCAAGGACACATGGGAATATCGTCAAGCTAGTTTTCATCACGCTCATATGATTCGCGTTCGGTACTTTGATAATTTGATATGTGGGTGGACCGGTGCTTGGGTGTTGTTCTTACTTGAACAAGCATCCCATTTATGATTAACCTCTATTGCAAGCATCCACAACTATAACAAAAGTATTAAGGTAAACCTAACCATAGCATGAAACATATGGATCCAAATCAGCCCCTTACGAAGCAACGCATAAACTAGGGTTTAAGCTTCTGTCACTCTAGCAACCCATCATCTACTTATTACTTCCCAATGCCTTCCTCTAGGCCCAAATAATGGTGAAGTGTTATGTAGTCAACGTTCACATAACACCACTAGAGGCTAGACAACATACATCTTATCAAAATATCGAACGAATACCAAATTCACATGACTACTAATAGCAATACTTCTCCCTTGTCCTCGGGAACAAAGCGTAATTACTCACAAAGCATATTCATGTTCATAATCAGGGTAATAATATGCATAAAGGATCTGAACATATGATATTCCACCAAATAAACCAACTAGCATCAACTACAAGGAGTAATCAACACTACTAGCAACCTACTAGCACCAATCCCGGACTTGGAGACAAGAATTGGATACAAGAGATGAACTAGGGTTTGGAGATGAGATGGTGCTGGTGAAGATGTTGATGGATATTTGCCCTCTCCCGATTAGAGGAGCGTTGGTGATGACGATGGTGATGATTTCCCCCTTCCAGAGGGAAGTGTCCCCGGCAGAACATCTCTGCCGGAGCCCTAGATTGGTTCTGCCAAGGTTCCGCCTCGTGGCGGCGGAGTCTCGTCCCGAAAGGTTGCCTTCTATTTTTTTATCATCGAAAGACTTCATATAGGAGAAGATGGGCGTCGGAGAGCCACCACGGGCCCACGAGGTGAGGCGCCCCCACCCTCGTGAGCGGTGTGGCCCCCAGCCTTCATCTTTGGCGATGATTTTTCTTTATTTATTTCAAGATATTCCGTGGAGTTTCAGGACTTTTGGAGTTGTGCGAATAGGTCTCCAATATTTGCTCCTTTTCCGGCCAGAATTCCGGTATCGGCATTCTCCCTCTTCATGTAAACCTTGTAAAATAAGAGAGAATAGCCATAAGTATTGTGACATAACGTGAAATAACAGCCCATAATGCTATAAATATTGATATAAAAGCATGATGCAAAATGGACGTATCAACTCCCCCAAGCTTAGACCTCGCTTGTCCTCAAGCGAAAAGCCAATAACAATAAATATGTCCTCATGTTTATAGGTAGAGGCGTCGATAAAAATAAAATACGGGCATGAAGGCACCATGATTATTTCCAAAACAGCAACATATATAAATTTTGTCATATGATTACTTATGTTCAAGTGATGATCTTTTCACAATGCAAAAGTATGAATCAGAAACCTTATTGAGCACCAACAAATTATAACCTCAGTCATTGAAGCAATTGTAATTTATCATAACATCGGAAAGAGTCTATGTCAGAGCTTAAAAGCAAGTCCACATACCCAACTATCACTTAGTCCTTCATAATTGCTAACATTCACGCAATACTTGTGGTTACGGAGTTTTAATCGGACACGAGAGAAAGATAGGGGCTTATAGATTTGCCCCACAACCATATACCTCTCCCGTAATTTCAACAAAAATAATACACGCTCCCCCACACCCACATAGATATATATATATATATATATATATATATATATATATATATATATATATCATGTTCTTTCCAACATGCTAAGCTTGCCAAAGGATAAAATGAAAAAGGAAAGGTGAAGATCACCGTGACTCTTGCATAAGGTAAAGGATAATAATAAAAGATAGGCCCTTCGCAGAGGGAAGCAGAGGTTGTCATGCGCGTTTAGGGTTGATGCACAAAATCTTAATGCAAAAGAACGTCACTTTATATTGCCCCTTGTATGTGGACCTTTATTATGCAGTTAAATCGCTTTTATTACTTCCACAACAAGTTCGTACAAAACTTATTTTCTCTGCACTAATAAGTCATGCATATTTAGAGAGCAATTTTTATTGCTTGCACCGATGACAACTTACTTGAAGGATCTTACTCAATCCATAGGTAGATATGGTGGACTCTCGTGGCAAAACTGGTTTAAGGGTATTTGGAAGCACAAGTAGTATCTCTACTTGGTGCTGAGAATTTGTCTAGCATGAGGGGGAAAGGCAAGCTCAACACGTTAGAGGATCCATGACAACATACTTTATCTCAGATGTAAGAAAACATAACTCATTATGTTGTCTTCCTTGTCCAACCTCAACTCTTTAGCATGTCATATTTTAATGTGTGCTCCCAATCATAAAACATGTCAATGATAATATATCTATATGTGAAACCTCTCTTTCCTTATTACTTCCTATTAATTGCAACCATGACCAAAGCTATATTTGCCAACTCCCAACAACTTTTAATCATCATACTCTTTCTATGTGAAGTCATTACTTTCAATAAGATCAATATGAACTCTTTGATTCTTTTTATTCTTTTTCTTCTTTCTATTTACCCAAGATCATGGCAAAATAATCAAGCCCTTGACTCAACACTAATCTTTATTATATAAAGCTCACGGACTCGATTACAAAGAAGGATCAAAAAGCAAAACTCAAAATTAGATCATGCCATGACTTTATTCTACTAAATCACGATACTACTAATAGGATCGAACTAAGAAAAACGGTAAAGATAGGAGTTGTGATGGTGATACGATACTGTGGCACCTCCCCAAGCTTGGCAGTTGCCAAGGGGAGTGCCCATACCCATGTGATTATATCTCCTTCTTTGTTGTTGACGGTGGAGGTGTTGTTGATGATGCAGGCTTGTCGTCCACCTTCCATGGCATAGGCTCACCATCATAGAAGGATGATCGAGTCTTCGGAATCCTCAAATCTGCAGCCAAACTCATCCATTTGAATCTATATTAATACTCACAGTTTTGATTTTGCAGATCATAGATTTGGGCTTGGAGGTGCTCGATCTTCTCATGTATCTTGAAGATGGTCTCCTCGGTGTTCTTGGCATCCGGCTCGTAGTTGTTGGTGAACTCCGCGAGCATCTTGTGGCTAGCGTTGATTCCACGCTCCACCATCCCCTGGCACTTGAAAACTTGTTGCTCCATTGCTTCGAGCCTCGACTCCACGCTTCCGGTTCCCTTTGGTCCCTCAACATCGCGGATGTGCAGCAACCCATCACGCATCTCAATGGTTTGAGGGTGTCGCAGCACCTCCGCGAGGTAAGGGTTGATCACCTTCTCGAAGAACTTGTCCTTGGAAGCACTTGGGGTCGTCATGATGATCTAGACCTGTCAGAAAAACAGCTCGAAACAAGAACAGGGAGATTTGCGTGATCTGAGAATCAAAACCTTCGGGAGAATATATAATGAATTTTTACCGACCAAAATACGTATCGTGCAAGAAAACAGAGTCCGGAGGGCACACGAGGTGCTCACGAGGTAGGGGGGCGCGCCCACCACCCTCGTGGGGCCCTCGTGTCCTTCCCGGACTGCCACTTATTTTTCTATTTTTCTGAATAATCCAAAACGGAGAAATATTGCCTTAAAAAATGATTTTGGAGTCGGTTTACTTACCGTACCACATACCTATTCCTTTTCGGAGTCTGAAACGGGCTGGAAAGTGTCCCTTATGTATTCCTCTGGGGTTGCGGTTTCAATAATATTGGTTTCAACATTTATGGGATTACCTGAGATATAATGTTTGATCTTTTAACCGTTTACCACCTTCGGATTTGTGCCTTCGAAGTTATTGATTTTTAGGGCTGCGGAACGATAGACCTCCTCGATAACGTAGGGACCTTCCCATTTAGAGAGAAGTTTTCCTGCAAAAAATCTTAAACGAGAGTTGTATAGCAACACATAATCACCTACCTTAAACGCACGCGTTTGTATCCTTTTGTCATGCCATCTTTTAACTTTTCTTTAAACAACTTGGCATTTTCATAAGCTTGGGTTCTCCATTCATAAAGTGAGCTAATATCAAATAACCTCTTCTCACGGCAAGTTTGAAATCATAGTTGAGCTCTTTAATAGCCCAATATGCCTTATGTTCTAGTTCGAGAGGTAAGTGACATGCTTTTCCATAAACCATTTTATACGGAGACATACCCATAGGATTCTTATATGCAGTTCTATAAGCCCATAATGCATCATCCAGTTTCTTGGACCAATTTTTTCTAGACCTATTAACAGTCTTTTGCAAAACTAATTTGAGCTCTCTATTGCTCAACTCTACTTGACCACTAGACTACGGATGATAAGGAGATGCGATTCTATGATTGACATCATACTTAGCAAGCATCTTACGGAAAGCACCATGAATAAAGTGTGAACCACCATCAGTCATTAAATAACTAGGGACTCCAAACCTCGGAAAAATAACTTCCTTAAGCATTTTAATAGAGGTGTTATGATCAGCACTACTAGTTGGAATAGCTTCTACCCACTTAGTAACGTAATCAACAGCAACCAAAATATGAGTGTATCCATTAGAGGCAGGAAAAGGTCCCATATAATCAAAGCCCCAAACATCAAACGGTTTAATAACAAGTGAATAATTCATAGGCATTTCTTGACGTCTACTAATATTACCAATTCTTTGGCATTCATCGCAAGACAAAACAAACTTACGGGCATCCTTGAAGAGAGTTGGCCAATAAAACCGGATTGCAATACCTTATGTGCAGTTCTATCTCCAAATGGTGTCCTCCATAAGCCTCGGAGTGACACTTGCGTAGGATCTGTTCCTGTTCATGCTCAGGTACACAACGTCTAATAACACCATCTACTCCTTCTTTATAAAGATGTGGGTCATCCCAAAAGTAATATCGCAAATCATAGAAAAACTTTTTCTTTTGTTGGTATGTGAAGCTAGGTGGTATAAATTTAGCAACAATATAATTAGCATAATCAGCATACCATGGAGTGCTACGAGAAGTGCTTATGACATTTAATTGCTCATCGTGAAAGCTATCATCAATAGGTAGTGGGTCATCAAGAACATTCTCTAACCTAGATAAGTTATCTGCAGCAGGGGTTCTCAGCTCTTTCTCTATCAACAATATGCAAATCAAATTCTTGCAGCAAGAGAACCCATCTAATAAGTCTAGGTTTTGCATCTTTCTTTTCCATAAGATATTTAATAGCAGCATGATCAGTGTGAATAGTTACTTTAGAATCAACAATATAGGGTCTGAATTTATCACAAGCAAATACAACTGCTAAAAGTTCCTTTTCAGTAGTTGCATAATTTCTTTGAGCATTGTCTAGAGTCTTACTAGCATAATGGATAACATTTAATTTCTTATCAACTCTTTGCCCTAGAACAGCACCTACAAAGATAATCACTAGCATCACACATAATTTCAAAGGGTAAATTCCAATCGGTGGCTGAGCAAAAGTCTGAGACTAATGCTTTCTTAAGTATTTCAAATGCTTCTACACAATCATCATCAAAGACAAATGGTACATCTTTTTGTAGTAAATTAGTCAGAGGCCAAGAAATTTTTGAGAAACCCTATAAATTTCGGCGTGACCAAGGAAACTTCTTATACCTTTGATGTCCTTGGGACACGACATCTTTTCAATAGCATCAACCTTGGCTTTATCAACTTCAATACCTCTTTCAGAAACTTTGTGCCCCAAGACAATACCTTCATTAACCATAAAGTGGCAATTTTCCCGATTCAAGACAAGATTAGTTTCTTCACATCTCTCAAAACTCGATCAAGATTGCTCAAGCAATCATCAAAAGAGGAACCATAGACGGAAAAATCATCCATGAAAACCTCACAAATTTTTTCACAAAAATCAGAGAATATAGCCATCATGCATCTTTGAAAGGTAGCAGGTGCATTACATAAACCGAAAGGCATACGTCTATAAGAAAAAGTACCAAAAGGGCATGTAAAAGTAGTCTTTGATTGATCTCTAGCCGACACAGGTATTTGAGAGAAACCAGAATAACCATCTAGAAAGCAATAATGTGTATGTTTGCATAATATTTCTAGCATTTGATCAATAAAAGGTAAGGGGTAATGATCTTTCTTAGTAGCCTTATTTAATTTGCGGAAATCAATTACCATCCTATAACTTGTGATAATTCTTTGCGGAATCAATTCATCTTTATCATTAGGGACAACAGTAATACCTCCCTTCTTAGGGACACAATGGACAGGACTTACCCACTGACTATCAGAAATGGGATAAATTATACCTGCCTCCAGAAGCTTGAGTATTTCTTTTCTTACCACTTATTTCATTTTAGGATTTAAACGTCGTTGAGGATCGCGAACTGGTTTGGCATCCGCTTCCAAATTTATTTTATGTTGACATAGAGTGGGACTGATGCCCTTAAGATCATCAAGAGTATATCCAATAGTGGCACGATGCTTCTTCAGAGTTTTCAATAATCTCTCTTCTTCGTGCTCTGAAAGGTTAGCACTAATAATGACAGGATGCATTTTCTTTTCATCAATATAAGCATATTTAAGATTATCAGGCAACGGTTTAAGCTCAAACACGGGATCACCCTTGAGTGGAGGAGGATCCCCTAGGATTTCAACAGGCAAATTGTGTTGCAGAATAGGTTCCTGTTTAAAGAATACTTCATCTATTTCCCTTCTTTCATTCATGAACATATCATTTTAGTGGTCTAGCAAATAGTGTTCTAAAGGATCACTAGGAGGTACAGCAATAGAAGCAAGACCAATAATTTCATCTTTATTAGGCAATTCTTCCTCATGATGTTGGTTACTAAATTTAGAGAAATTAAACTCATGAACCATATCATCCAAGCCAATAGTAACAACATTCTTTTCGCAGTCTATCTTAGCATTAACAGTATTCAAGAAGGGTCTACCAAATATAATGGGACAAAAGCTATCTTGTGGGGAACCAAGAACAAGAAAATCAGCGGGATATTTGGTTTTTCCACACAAGACTTCGACATCTCTAACAATTCCCATTGCAGATATAATATCTCTATTGGCAAGTTTAATTGTAACATCAATATCTTCTAACTCAACAGGTGCAATATCATGCATAATTTCTTTGTATAAGTCAATGGGTATTACACTAGCACTAGCACCCATATCACATAAGCCATGATAACAATGATCTCCTATTTTAAAAGAAATAACAGGCACGCCTACCACAGGTCTATCGTTATCTCTAGCACAAGGTTTAGCAATTCTAGCAGTTTCACCACAGAATTGAATAACATGCCCATCAATATTATCAGACAAGAGATCTTTAACAATAGCAATATTAGGTTCTACTTTGACTTGCTCAGGAGGTGTATAAGTTCTAATATTGCTTTTACGAACAACAGTTGAAGCTTTAGCATGATCCTTCATTCTAACAGGGAAAGGTGATTTCTCAACATAAGAAGTGGGAACAATAGGATCATTATAAGTGACAGTCTTTTCTTCAACTTTAGTAGGTGCAGCTAATTTTACTTCTATGGGAGGATGATATTTAAACCACTTCTCCTTGGGGAGATCAACATAAGTAGCAAAAGATTCACAGAAAGAAGCTACTATCTCAGAGTCAAGTCCATATTTAGTGCTAAACTTACGGAAAATATCGGTATCCATAAAAGATTTAACACAATCAAACTTAGGTGTCATACCTGACTCCTTACCTTCGTCGAGGTCCCAATCTTCAGAGTTGCGTTTAATTCTATCCAATAAATTCCATTTAAATTCAATAGTCTTCATCATAAAAGAGCCAAAGACAAGAAGTATCGAGCATGGTGCGATTGTTATCGTAAAGCCGAGCATAAAAACTTTGAATAATTACTTCTCTTGGGAGCTCATGATTGGGGCATGAATATAACATTTATTTAAGCCTCCCCCAAGCTTGAGCGATGCTTTCTCCTTCGCGAGGCCAAAAATTATATATATAATTGCGATCACTATGAACAAGATGCATAGGGTAATACTTTTGATGAAATTCCAATTTCAATCTTTTATAGTTCCATGATCTCATTTCATCACATAGCCTGTACCATGTCAATGCGTCTCCCTTAAAAGATAAAGGGAATGCCTTCTTCTTAACAACATCATCGGGTATACCTGCAAGCTTAAATAGTCCACAAACTTCATCCACATACAGTAGATGTTCATCAGGATGCTTTGTTCCATCTCCTGTAAAAGTGTTAGCTAGCAGTTTTTCCATCATACCCGAAAGAATTTCAAAAGGAGTTTCATTTTCAATAGGTTCAGTAGGTTGAGGAGCAACTCTTTGCTCTCTTGTGGGGTGAAGATACCCCGAACAAGCCCCTCAGAGAATTACTTTCCATAGTAACAAGTGACAGAAAATTTCAGCACACTATATAAAATTTTCCTAACCAAATTCCACCTACCAAAGGCGCTACACTCCCCGGCAACGGCGCCAGAAAAGAGTCTCGATGACCCACAAGTATAGGGGATCTATCGTAGTCCTTTAAATAAGTAAGAGCGTCGAACCCAACGAGGAGCAGAAGGAAATGATAAGCGGTTTTCAGCAAGGTATTCTCTGCAGTAATCAAATAAGTGGTAACAGAGATAGTTTTGTGATAAGATAAATTGTAATGAGCAACAAGTAAAAAAAAGTAAATAAAGTGCAGCAAGGTGGCCCAATCCTTTTTGTAGCAAAGGACAAGCCTGGACAAACTCTTATAATAGGAAAAGCGCTCCCGAGGACACATGGGAATATCGTCAAGCTAGTTTTCATCATGCTCATATGGTTCGCGTTCGGTACATTGATAATTTGATATGTGGGTGGACCGGTGCTTGGGTGTTGTTCTTACTTGAATAAGCATCCCACTTATGATTAACCTCTATTGCAAGCATCCGCAACTACAACAAAAGTATTAAGGTAAACCTAACCATAGCATGAAACATATGGATCCAAATCAGCCCTTTACGAAGCAACGCATAAACTAGGGTTTAAGCTTCATCACTCTAGCAACCCATCATCTACTTATTACTTCCCAATGCCTTCCTCTAGGCCCAAATAATGGTGAAGTGTTATGTAGTCGACGTTCACATAACACCACTAGAGGCTAGACAACATACATCTTATGAAAATATCGAGCGAATACCAAATTCACATGACTACTAATAGCAAGACTTCTCCCTTGTCCATAGGAACAAACGTAATTACTCACAAAGCATATTCATGTTGATAATCAGAGGGGTAATAATATGCATAAAGGATCTGAACATATGATCTTCCACCAAATAAACCAACTAGCATCAACTACAAGGAGTAATCAACACTACTAGCAACCTACTAGCACCAATCCCGGACTTGGAGACAAGAATTGGATACAAGAGATGAACTAGGGTTTGGAGATGAGATGGTGCTGGTGAAGATGCTGATGGAGATTGCGCTCTCCCGATGAGAGGAGCGTTGGTGATGACGATGGTGATGATTTCCCCCTCCCGGAGGGAAGTGTCCCCGGCAGAACAGCTCTGCCGGAGCCCTAGATTGGTTCCGCCAAGGTTCCGCCTTGTGGCGGCGAAGTCTCGTCCCGAAAGGTTGCCTTCTATTTTTTTCTCATCGAAAGACTTCATATAGGAGAAGATGGGCGTCGGAGAGCCACCAGGGGGCCCACGAGGTAGGGGGCGCGCCCTAGGGTGGGCACGCCCCCCACCCTCGTGAGCAGGGTGTGGTCCCCCTGGCCTTCATCTTTGGCGATGATTTTTCTTTATTTATTTTAAGATATTCCGTGGAGTTTCAGGACTTTTGGAGTTCTTGAGAATAGGTCTCCAATATTTGCTCCTTTTCCAGCCCAGAATTCTAGCTACCGACATTCTCCCTCTTCATGTAAACCTTGTAAAATAAGAGAGAATAGCTATAAGTATTGTGACATAACGTGAAATAACAGCCCATAATGCAATAAATATTGATATAAAAGCATGATGCAAAATGGACGTATCAAGCAGCCATAGCCATCAATGTCACGAACACCCCAGGCATTGTACTGCATGTGGTTTGATGTAATGGTTTGGTCAATTTGGTACGTGCGAATGAGGTTCAAATGACCGCCGTCTGGCGAGCGGCGATAAACCACCACCCATCAGCCGGTATGATTCTAGGTCCCGAATCATGAAGGCCAAATGATTCGCATCTCTTTGCAACAATTCAAATTGGAGACCAAAAGGACAAAAATAAACAATCATGTTCAGAGTATTTGTGGAATTAAGATTATTATAATAGTGACACATATCATAGACAGAGAATTGTAATGCAGTGGTCATAATCATACCCCAAGTTCAAAAAATAAGCCAATGGCTTTCATATTCTAGCAATATGTCATGGTTCAAACATCATGTAACAATGAGAGGAAAACAGCTATGACAGAGCCTACCCATATTCTACCATAGCACTTACTACTGTTCTCATATCAACTCTAAGCAATAACATGCGTTGTTATAAAAATCTTGGAAATGAGAGTAACATATAGCAATCATGAGGTTATGTTCATAATATCTATTCTAATTAGATGCCAATTGTTCTCACAGCAACTCTAACAATTACATGTATGGTCATAAAAATCTAGGAAATGAGAGAAACATATAGCAATGATGTGGTTATATGTGGCACCCCAGCTCAGAGAAACCGGAACGCCCCGTATTCCAGCCCTGAGATCAAGGAGAAGTCTTCTGGAATATGGCACTGCTTGACATAGAACAAATTAGCTCTTATTACAAATGATATATACAAAGGTTTGATGTTACAAAGGATCACATCAGCACGGCAACACTACGCCTGCTATACTACACTTGCTCTATGCTAGCAGCGGAAGAACTCATGGCAGCGGAAATCTTCTAGCAGCGGAACAACGACGAAGGTAGTGAACTCCACTCCGCAGGGACTCTGGCTGGGACACGATCTAGCTCGCACGAACGGAAACCACGACAAGCAATCAAGCAATCACAGCATCACCTGCAATCTGGCATGACACGCCAGGTCAGTACATTGATTGTACTTGCAAGCTCACAACAACCAAAAACATCAAGGCAAGACAACAACATAGCATTAAGCAGGTTAATTAAATTAACAGCTACCATGATACAACAACAACTACTAAGCATGATATGAAACAACTACAATACTGATAAATCACCGTCTCCGATCTCCATACCCATATCTCTCTTGGCTAACCGGCCAAGCAATATACCATCTCGATCACCTCGTGATCAAAACCAATCGGTGATCTTTCCGGCGATCACTACCACGACCAACACTTAGTCTCAAACGGTGATCTTTCCGGCGATCACTACCACGACCAACACTTGGTCCCCAACATCATCATCAACATCCTACCAATCTGTACTGCTCAAAATATCACATATAAATCACCTATAAGTCATTCCGTCATGTGAGTGTTGATCGAACGGTGTGACCTAGTATGAATCCATGCCCATGACCAAGGACGCGGCTATCGATAGTTTAAAAAAACGCACTCTGCAGAGGTAGCGCACTTTACCCACACCACGGAACCCATGGTCTCACACTCCCATTCGGGTGGACCAATGGCATTCCGACAAAACCAATCTACTGCCATGACACTCTCCCGGCCACTCCGACTCACTCCCCACTGGGCTAGTCCTGGGTGGCCCGTGTCTACCAAAGACACCAACGGCCACCGTCGTGGCCAAAACAATAAACCGTCCCAAACGAGGACATGTGCACATAACTACAACAATGGGCACACAAGGCTTATGTCTGCCTACCTGATCAGGGTAGCGTGCGCCCATAACCTTCCCTCGTTGGAGGCATCGGCGAGAGACACGGCAATAGCATCGCATTAGGGCCTTCCCATGAAGGCAAATGTGGTTGCACAGGAGAAAGCCCGGTTCGGTGGCACCTGACCAACTTAATGACATAATTTATCCCCAAAAATAGAATTGTGATAACTGATACTCCGATATCAACTATCAAACTATAATCCAAGTCATAGCAATATCCAACAAATAATCTGAGCATAATATCCTTATATCAACATACTCCAAAGATAGCATAATATTTCTATCATGATGAATATGAAAACAATAACTCTACTACTCTAATAACCAGAACAAAGCTATCCAGCTAAGATCCACAAGTAAACATCATCTCCGAAATTAATACTCCAAGCAATAGAACATCGACTAGCATCATGAAAATAATCATACTAACCACTAATAATCCAAAGGCAGCATGACATCCAAAGTAATTCTACAAAATATAATAACAGATACCATCATGAAAATAATCATAATATAAACCACTAATACTCCAATGGCAACATGATACTCATCAACTTCAAACATAACTCCTAGTAATCCAAACAATAGCATGGCAACAGCAAGATCAAAATAATACTCCGAGAAAATGCCATGCACCAATCACAAGTAGCTAAAACAATATTTTAAACAAGTTTAAATAAATTAAACCATGTCACTGCATTACAGTGATGCATATGGATATGTGGCTTGCCTGTGGTGGAAGAAATCACCGGGAGAAAGCATGAGAAACTCGCGGAACGAATCACCGGAAAACGTTCTATCTCGGAGGGGGCTGAATAAGGGCAAGGGCATACTGGTCATTTCCAGAATGTTAAAACATGGTGAAAGTGTGACCAACAGAACGGGCTCGACGAAACGAAGAAGTAGGCTTTGGAATCACCTCATTTGGAGTTACGAGCAAAAAGTAATGAAGGGTTGAAGTTCAGGGACTTTTTTGTAAAAAGAATATTCCCAGACGGGTCCCTGAGTGGATAAGGCAGAGGCGCAAAATTGGAAATACGTTTTCTGTAGATGAAAACGCACATGCCCAAAATGCGTCTCCACTTGCCACATCATCAGAGGCGGGGCGGGGCGCGTGTGACGCTGACGTGCAGGTCCCACGGGCTGTGGGGCCCGTCACTTATCCAGCTGGACCGGGCGGGGCCGGGGCTTATCTCGCTGACTGGTGGGGCCGCGGGACCCATGCACTTGGTCAACGCCCTCCTCCCGCTCCTCCTTCTTCTTTCCCCGACGCCGCCAAGTAGGCAAAGGAGAGGTCATTGGCGCAAGGCCGCCCGGCCGACTCCGGCCATCCCCCGAGCCATGCAGCGCACCGACGAGCTCGGGGAGACGAGCCGCACCCGACTGAGGGATCTTCCCGCGCCGGAGAATAGCGGAGCAGACGGAACAGGGAGCCACGGCGGAGGAGAGCTTCGGCCTCCGGGGAGTTCGTGGCAAACTACCACGGGAGGAGGAGGAGAGGTGTTGGGGTGGCTCCGGGGTGAGGATGGAGGTCTCCAGTGGTGGAGAGAGGGAGGGAGGAGCTCAGCGTTGAGCGAATTTAGGCCGAGGCCGAGGGCGGGCACGATAGCCATGGGGGAGGAAAGGGAGGCGCTCGAGCTCCGGGGATGCTCGGGGAGGCTTCTAGGATGCGGGGGAGGCCAGCGGTGAGGAGAAACAGGGACGGAGTGGCCTTGAATAGGTGCGGGGCAAGGAGGCCGAGCTGGCACCACCGCGGACGCGTGTCCGGCGCCACGGACGCGTGCTCGCGCGCTCGAGCTCGGAGGTAGGCGACGGAAGATGCACAGGGGGAGACTCACGGGGCAGAGACGGCCAAGGAAGCGCAGGGAGGAATACGACGGCGACGAACCAAGCCAAACGCCACTGTACGTCCGTGGGCGTGCGGCGGTTTGCGTCGGTGAGGAAGCTGCTGGAGGGGAGAGGGGTCCAGGGGAACGGCGACGATGAGATGCAGCCACTGGACATGCTCATGCGCGCTTAGATGACGAGTGGAGCGCGCACACAGGCATGCCAGCTGCGCGGTCACCACACAACATGACACAGGGAGGGCTGTAGAGGATGGCAAACTATGTCTGGGAGCTAGTCCTTCTAGGGTGGAGCATTAATGGGTCATTGGGTTGATCTAAGGCACTGTGGTTGTGTTGGAATGGAGCTCTGAAGTTTACTGCAGTAAACTTAGCCGTGCACTGGTGATCAACAGGGAATTGCTTGAAGCCAAATAAGTTGTCTGGGGTGTTTAGCTACGGAAGGGCCATGATCCTGGAGGTTTTGGAGCACAATGGAGCACAAACTAATATAGTTGTTGTGTAACCCCAAAATTGGTCCACAATCAAGATTTGGATGATGCACTCACATGGAGTGATGGAATGGGATGAAGTTTGGCAAAACCTCATGATATGGACATATAAAGATGCTGTAAAAAGATTATGCCAAATGGACAAGCCAAAATGGCACTTGCTTCACAAACATCAATTCTGTCCAGAAACTTGAAATAATTTTGGTGATCAAATGGCTCATTGAAATGATGCCAAATTGGGTGTAGTGATGTTTTATGGGTATAAGAATGATTTGGTAATTTATCAGAATTTTTGAAGCAATATAAAATACACTTGCTTCACAACCTGAAAATATGCCAGAATCAAAGATTTTCTCCTGTGCTCACATAGATGATTGTATGGGGATGCAAATGGGTGGAGGGGGTTAATATGAGCACATTAAGGAGTGTGCAAAAGCTCAACTCATTTGGATATTCCTAGCTAGTACTTCCTTCACAAAGCCTTGTGTCTGACAGAAACTTTGAAAACTCACTGAGGAAGATTGGCTAGCAAATAAAGTTGAACTTGTGCATGAGGCAATTATTTGGACATATAAACATGCCCAAAAAGGTTGGGAGCCACTAGGAAAAATATAAATGACACTTCCTTCACAAAGTGCCATTCAGGGCAGGAATGAAGAATAATTATTGGGGGATTATTTTGAACTGGCCAAGGAAATGTTTGGGCATATTTGAGCTATATATGACCCAAAGGAATTATGAGAATTATTTGGGGATTTTTGGATGGACAGAAATATAGGTTGCTTCACAACCTAGGGCGGATAGGGTTATTCCTTTAATGAAAAAGGAATATTCCCTAGAAAAAGAATTTTATGGTTTGGTCGAGGAGTGAAGTGACATGATCTTGGCAAGGTTTTGAGAATTATTAGCCACTTGGGAGGAGGAATGAGGATGATTTCCCAGGTGGCAAGACCACGGAACCACTCCAAAAAGAAAAACAGAGCAAAAACCAAGTAAATCAAAAGAAAAAGAAAGGGGCCAAAAACCAGTCTGTTACATTATAGACATACTATCTATTCTAAATTTGTAACAATGAACAGGCAGTTGTATTCATAAGGTAAAGATGAGATAAGATAGAACAATTACACGATGATAGATTCCACCAGTATAGGCGGCCAATCTGTGCGTCGACCACGTAAATGATGCCATCGTGCACTATAGCATCGTATTGTAAATGTTGCCTCAACAGGATTGATGATGAGCCATAACCATGTATGGCGACCGAATTCCAGATAGACTAATCCCATGTTGAACAAGGCAATGAGCTTGTAATGCATGTAGAGTTCTGATGGTGTGGGCACTTCGCAGATTACAACTTTCAGCAAACAGAGGTCGAGCCAAAAGCTTGACGTCTACCTCGCGTAGTAGGCAGGAGTGTCCGGCGGGCCGCGAGGCTCGATGGCGGCGGTATCCAACGATGGAAGGGTGATCTCTCGGTGGGTGTAGATATCAATGAGACGCCACTGACTACTAGATTGGTGGATGAGGACGATCCAGTTGGCCTTCATGCCAGCCCAGTAGTGGTCGCGCATGAAGGACAGGTAGACGGGTAGTGGTAGCATGTCGAGGGGCACCACGGCAACCTCCGTAGGATCGTCAAGTCGGTGTCTGGGCCACCTGCGATGATCGGGCATCAGCAAGCAGGATGTCTTGAAAAGAGTCGGCCGGTTGCAGACGAGTAGACGGTACAAAGACACCGAGCATGCAGCCAGACAGACGGTGCTGAGTAGGTCCATACGATTACAGATTTGTTCCAAGAGAATATCAGGGAGGGAATTCCAATCGCGGCTCTGCATGTCAGCCGGTTCTGCCATTGGGGTTTTCGGTGCCTGCGAGCCAGCGAGGAAGTGGATTCGGGCGGGCGAGCGAAGAAGCTTCTCCTTGTGTGGCCGAGCAGTGAGCGGGGGGATATGGTACACATAATCTACCAAGGAAGATGGTGCGGGTGGGTGAGCAGTGAGTGGGGAAATGTGTGCAGCCGATGATGGGGAAGACAGGAGGAAGAAGAAGGGAGGAGGAAGAAGAGTGAAAGATGGGGAAGAAAGTGCATTAAATCTCAATCCTACTAGTACTACTACCAGGATATACCGTCCTTCGGAGTGTAAATAGTTACATGGATGACATGTGGGTCTACCTCATGAGGGCCCATATGTCAGTTAATGGAGGAGAGAGGTGCATAGGTGTATTTGCGAAAGCGTGCTCTACCGGCAAACATGATGGCAGTACTGGGTAAGGCTGATTTAGTAACACCAACACGCTGGTTCAACTTATTAATTAAGTGTCCCATCTGCTGCAGCGTGTATTGTCACTTCACTGCGAAGACTAGTTGAATAGTTCTCTCTGACCGATATGGGGAATAATGGATCACGAAGACTTCCTATCTACAGTATCCATGTGCATCTACGCTCACTTCACTCATTTTGCTCTTTACGTAGTCACTTGTTGAAATCTCTAGAAAGACAAATACTCCATATTTGGGAACAGAGGGAGGATTTTACTCTGTATTTGGGAACAGAGGGAGTACCGCCATATGGAGAGAACAGAGGAAGCTTGAAATATGAACATGTCAATGGGAGGGAGTAAGCCTCATGCATGCATCCATGCATGCAACATGCAACACTCACGCGTACACATGGACGCACGCAACACTCACGCACCCATGCGGCACACAGCACACAACGCAACACACACGCTCACGCTCAAGTGCTCAACCTACTCCCTACGTCCGTGAAAGACTGTACGTTTAGAGATTTACACATTGACCAGGGCATAATTAACGCCCAAAAGTAGCAGACTTATGTGTGCATGCGACCATTGAGAGAAGAAGATTAAATGAAGGTTGTTGCATGCTGTAATTAAGGATAGACATGTAGCCTATACCTAGAGCACAAGTTGGTGCATTAGTCAATCAATATCGATTTAGATTAAAGCCTAATGCATTGGAAGTGTAGATGTACTACACTCTTTGTTTTTTAGCCTATGTACACTCATTGTTGGAAGACCGCGGGAGTACACGCGCATGCACTCACATACACAGCCAGGGTGGTTCGCGTGCAAGGGTTGGACTCCTGTCGCGCCTGCGTAAAGTTTTGTTTAACTGATTTCTTTGCTCGCTAACCGATGTGGGACCCGTAAACCAGGTGACAATTTAACCAGTCAACAAAGTGCCACGTCGACTATGTGGCTGGTCAGTAGGGTGCAATACGGTGCTCTATGATGAGCTAGGGATCGTATAATCACCGCAAAACTATGTATAGTGACCGTAAAGAGCGTATTGTTACATATGCTAACCGCCAGTGTATTTTCTCGTAACAAATTAAGCCATTAACCGGAAAGGACGTAGTATGGACTAGTACTAGTACTGCTTTGATGTGTCCCGTCAACTCACCGAACGAGGAGAAGCTTGCTTACTACGCCTCTCCCTCGCCCACGCGCGCGGTGGTTCGTAGGACGAGGAGAGGGTTTTGACTACAGCGCCCTCTCCCTCTCCCTCGCCCTCGCCCTCGCGGTGGACGTGCAGCAGTTCAATCGGTGTCAGATTGCCAGAAGCATATTGTACTGTAGTATCATCATTGTTGGACATTCCGAAGAGGCGAAGAGCCAAGTGCAAGGTTCACACGAGTACGAACTGTTGAACCTCCTGAAGAGGCAAAGAGCCAAGCACAAGGTTTTATAGGAGTTGTCGTCCTAGTAGGAGCATACTACAACTATAGCGAACGATGCTACTGTATGATGCCGCCATGTCACCTATATCCAAAGTTGTGCCACCTTTTTTGTCAAAGAGCGTGTTGGAGCCCGTGCAACAACCACACAAGTTGCACGTACACATAACACATTTACTAGTAATAAATTCTAAAGGACAAATGCCAGTATGCCACACAAGTTCATCTCCAATTCATGTGATAAATTTGTGCATGACTAGTCTACATATATTCACAGCGCTACGATTCACAATTTACCGTACTCCACTTACACATTATAATGGGCTACATGTCCTCCTCCAGGTTCCAGTCCCAGGTGTTCTTCATGGATGGCACGATCCATAGCAGTGGGCAACGGGAATCATTGTTGCACCTTTCTAGTCCGGTTCCACACGATGGAGACTCATTCAAGCTGAAGCGGCATAAATCAGGGATAGCGTGTCCCAGCATGCCGTCCATCCGGCGGTGCGCACTGAAGACGCAAACATGCTTCATGAACAGCAGGCCTTTCGTGTCGTGCACAGAAAGTGGAATCCGCTTCACAATGGGGTAGCTATCCCCAATGAAAAGTGAGTACTCTCCAAGAGTATTCCTTGGCACCCATGTAGCATCACGGGGATCGAACTCGGCGCCGTTCATCTGGTACACGCGGCATCTTAGATCTGGACACATGGTGACGTACATAGTCTAGATCCATGCATAATAATGTTGTGCTCAAATATGGCGGTTAGTAATACTGTGCAGCAAATAGTACTACTCCGGTATAGAGGAAGTAAAATAACTGACTTATTATATATAGCCACTCTTGGCTACATGAATGAGATAGTAAGACATGGAAAAACAAAAATGGTGGCAGCTAGTGGGTTCTAGTCTTCAAGGGCATAGCTAGCTATACGCGTCCTCCAAGGTAAAAAGTACTCCTACTAGTACTAGTAAGTAGTACAACAATGAAAGAGAAGGCGAGAGGGTTAAAAAATGGAATATCTCGGTAGATGGTGACGGTCCGATCGTGGTAGATTGTGTGACCATGTTGCACATCAATGGTACCATGGGTAACGACTACTAAGATAGTTGATCCCAATATGCTAAAGTCAGCTACAAGGTTCCAGGTTACACCGAATCGTGGATGCAAATGCACATCCAGGATCGGCGATCTTACTTTGATCGGGGGATGACTGGTCCCTACAAAATAATGGAGTACCGTTAGGGATGCAAATGATGGTTTGTGCATTCCATTTGTAATCTCCCGTACCGTAGGATGGCAACCAGATGAAACAAGTCCCCTGGCTTGTCACTGCAAAGATGCGGCCTAGAGGGTGCACAGCGTCTTCGAACATGTAGGGGTACACATCTGCCGCTGCCAACATGCGCCAGCCTCTGCCGTTACTGCATCTTGCATTGATGGCAATCCTTATGTCGAACACCACGATGAGATAGTAATCGTCGTAGCCGCGTCACTTTGTTGGCGGGTCCGTAATTGCTATCTTCTTCAATCTCATGTAGGAATCATCATACATATTCAAGCCCAGCCAGTTCGGAAGGCCGATCCCAATGGTGGAGAAGGGGTCTACGGGAACGGCCGCACTGCTGTGGATATTGTGCAAAATGATGGTGGTATCTGGCCGGAGGTATGCAAGCCAATCTTCGTTGGCACTGACCCAGACCTATATATAAGAGGGTGGGGATCGGAGAAATTACGGGATGGAAATGGAATAACCAAGTACTACATGATCAAACTCCATTACTGACCGGCTCATCGGACAAAATCCGACTACCTCTCAACGTCGGCAACTCTAGGGGAGTCAACGTGCAACCATGGCCAGGGAGCGGTGGACTGTTCGATGGATTGTCCCATAGAAGAACCTTCTCCTCGAGGACGCATGGAAGACCAACAAGAATGGCCTTTTGCCAAGCCTGTTTAAGCACCGTCTTGAAAAAGTTGGTGCAGGAAGCACCGAGTCTTGCGGCGGTGAGGACGTCGGAGCGGCGTGCGATTTCTCCCAGAGGATCGTCTTCCAAGGTCTTCCAGCCCCGACGAGGAGGAGAACCGCCTGGAGAATCCATGGGAGCAGCGACAAACTGCCTTCTCTTCGGGGGGAGGGGAACTGGCGAGGAGGAGATAAGAGCATAGTAACCGCAGGGCGTCGTCCCTTCCAACTGTAGATCGTTCCTTAGCGAAGGGGTGAGGCTATTATTTACTACTAGTACTAGCATTATGGGACGTTATGGGATTGTATTATACTAGAAATAATAGCACTAGTAAGAAATTTTTGGCACTAGGTAGTAGTTTTTGGCGTGGATTAAGAAATTTTGGGTATGTTTTTGCTATTTTTTGTACACGCCGACTAGTGTCAAAAAACGTCTTACATTATGGGACGGAGGAGTACGTACTCGCACTGTAGCAATACTTGTACTACTTTCTCAACTACTAGTGTGATGTAATGTACTTCTAGTATAGTGCACCAGTTTTGAACTCTTGAATCTCAGGGCAGAGGAGGGTACTACTGTTCTCTAGAACCATCGGTGTACTATCAATGCAGGGAAAGTACACCTGCGTAGTGGCCTAGTGGATACTCTCGGTGCTCTAGCCTCTCCTCTCACGTAGCTGGCCTACTCAGCCGCTCCTCTCACGCACACACTAGCATCCTGTTTATCAGCGATTCTTCATCAAGGCGTAACATTTGAGTTATTTGATACAACGAGACTAGGCTTTTCGCTTCCATTTGTGGAGGTGTAATGGATCTCGTCGAACTTTGCTAGTAGTTCCGTCTTTTTGAATGAGATGAGGCAAAGCTTTTGCCTCCATTTAAAAAAAACACGTCAAGAGGAATTTCTTTTATAGAGCCGATAATGGAGTGAAGTCCATGCGTGGAACGCCACAAGCTACAGAGTAGTAGTAGAGCACTTTACGTACAGAGCCATATTACACAGTTCCCAACTGCCCCGCCAGGCTTTTCCGGCTCCTCGGGCTTAATTGGGAGGCGCTAGTTTAAATATGCTACTAGCTGATGAGGAAGCTGCAAGCGAGGCGCGGCTAGGGCGAGCACGCGAGCCACGAGATGATGGGGAGGAAAACCTGTTCACGTGGCTAGGCTATCCAATGCACCCAGATTGTCGAGTCGCATGTCCGTTTGACTTTAAAACTCAAACTACCCGTGTAAAATATTGGCTCGCTGCGAAGTTAATATTTAAAAAAAAGGCCGCCATGCGTTCAGCCGGGATCGAATCCACAAAACGAGGTATACACTCCCGCGACCACTAGTAGTACTCGTTGGAGTACAACGCAACCTAGAATCATGTTTTGTCGCTAGTAGTACAATGTTCCTTGCAAGAAACCACTAATAATGCCAAGAAACTACTACCACTTGCATATGTGGCAGACTTAAGATAAGACTACCTTATCAACCATTGTACATGCCCTTACCAACCAGCCCTACCAAGAAACGACTACTCTACAAAGTGCCATTATAGGCACGTTTCAACCCATGTCACCCATTAAGTCAATGCCTTCTATTCGACCGAGTGTGTTTGGTTGCATTCTCGTCTCAGCATAGTTGTTCCCTCTTCATGCATGCTCAATTCAACACCCCTCTTCATGCATGATCTCTTCAAGCATGCTTCTAGTGTATTTGTGCTAAGCTAGTGTGGACTCATGCACCCTCCATACACTCTACCAAACACCCAAATGTGGGTCGAGAAGGGAACTCTTGGGCTCATGCACCCTTCATCCACCCAACCAAACACACCCAGGTGTTATGACTTGTGGGACCTTGATACGTCTCCAACGTATCTATAATTTTTGATTGTTCCATGCTATTATATTACCCGTTTTGGATGTTTATGGGCTTTACTTTACACTTTTATATCATTTTTGGGACTAACCTACTAACCGGAGGCCCAGCCCGTATTGCTATTTTTTTGCCTATTTCAGTGTTCCGAAGAAAGGGAATACCAAACGGAGTCCAAACGGAATGAAACCATCGGGAGCGATCTTTTTGGAACAAACATGATCTAGAGGACTTGGAGTGCAAGTCAAGAAGCAATCGAGGAGGCCACGAGGGTGGAGGGTGCCCCCCTACTGGGCGCACCCTCCTATCTCGTGGGCCCCTCAGGCATCCACTGACCTACTTCTTCCTCCTATATATTCCCACGTACCCCGAGAACATCAGAGGCGACCACGAAAAACTATTTTCATCACCGTAAGCTTTGGGTTTAATCTTGCGGTGTCCTTTCCCAGTGACAGCAGGGGCAGCAAGGCACGTATTGTATTGTTGCCATCGAGGATAAAAAGATGGGGTTTATATCATATTGCATGAGTTTATCCCTCTACATCATGTCATCTTTCTTAATGTGTTACTCTGTTCTTTATGAACTTAATACTCTAGATGCATGCTGGATAGCGGTCGATGTGTGGAGTAACAGTAGTATATGCAGGTAGGAGTCGGTCTACTTGTCACGGACGTGATGCCTGTATACATGATCATGCCTAGATAATCTCATAATTATTCACTTTTCTATCAATTGCTCGACAGTAATTAGTTCACCCACCGTAATACTTATGCTATCTTGTGAGAATCCACTAGTGAAACCTATGGCCCCTGGGTCTATCTTTTATCATATAAGCTTTCAATCTACTTTTATTTGCATCTTTACTTTTCCAATCTATATTATAAAATACCAAAAATATATTTACCTTATCATACTATCTCTATCAGATCTCACTGTTGCAAGTGGCCGTGAAGGGAGTTACAACCCCTTTATTGCGTTGGTTGCGAGTTCTTTGTTTGTTTGTGTAGGTGCGTGGGACTTTTGAGGAGCCTCCTCTTTGGATTGATACCTTGGTTCTCAAAAACTGAGGGAAATACTTACGCTACTATTGCTGCATCATCCTTTCCTCTTCAAGGAAAACCAACGCAAGCTCAAGACGTAGCAAGAAGGATTTCTGGCGCCGTTGCCGGGGAGGTCTTAGCTCAAGTCAAGACATACCAAGTACCCATCACAAACTCATCTCCCTCGCATTTACATTATTTGCCATTTGCCTCTCGTTTTCCTCTCCCCCACTTCACCCTTGCCGTTTTATTCGCCCTCTTTTTGTCAATCTCCTCTCTCTTTCGCTTGCTCTCTTCTTCTTCCTCGCTCTTGTTTGCCATTATGTCTGAAATTGGGGAGATTATCGTCGATATGGACAATAATGATAATATGAAAAATTCTGATGCTCCTGCTGAAGAACCCCCTATCTTGCATACTAAAAGGTTTCGAATTGGTAGTGGTAATATTATCGGAAAAGGGGTTATTCAAGATTTCTTTACTTGTGCCGGTGCTTTACCCTCTATGGGTGGTTCTATTCTTCATAGAACTAGTAGTCTCGCGAATGCTATTGCTATGCTTGTAGTTGAGCTTGAAATACAATTTATGCATATGCATCCTTGCATACAAAGAATTTTCTTGGAATTTTCTAATATTGAGCATTCTTCTGTTAAGTGCGCCGTTACTATATTTTTGGCTCATAAGTTTAGATTTATAACAAGAGAGGCCAAAGAAATCTTTGTGCACTATAGGGTGGATGCCGGTCGTCCTCCCATAGAGGCGATCCTCTTTGATCAAGAGGAAATTAGGCGTTTTCAATCTTTGGACTATGTTGCTTTCAATGAAAACCTTAGAAAAAAGGTTCCCACCAATGCCCTAGTTGATAGGATTTCTGAACTTAATAATGATTTTGCTCTTCAAAAAAATGAGCTAGGACACTCTCTTGAGTACAGGCTCATGTAGTTCTTCCAAAAGAATGCTTATAATGATGAATTAGTTGTGCAATATGAAGGGCCAAAGGAGGAACCCATACCTCCTGAGATTGACCTTGGGGGCTTTTGTCCCATTAAATTTAGCCCTTTTGATTACTTTTGCTTGCCTCAAAGAAAACTTGTTGCTGAACGTAGATAATATCAGATGAGTTTTCAAGATCTATCTTATTATTATGGCACCACTTAGATCTATCCTCGCTTTTCTGCCTAGCTAGGGGCGTTAAACGATAGCGCTAGTTGGGAGGCAACCCAATTTTTTTGTGTTTTTTTTGTTTCTGTTTAGTAATAAATTTTGCATCTACCTTCTGCTTAGATGTGTTTTTATGTTTTAATTAGTGTTTGAGCCAAGTAGAACCTATAGGATAACCTATGGTGATAGTTAATTTGATTCTGCTGAAAAACAGAAACTTTGCACGCACGAAAATAATTTAAGTAATTCACAGAAACGTGCTTTTGTGTTGATTCGCTTTGCTGTAGACCAATAGATAAATTCCACAGGACTTCCTATTTTGGTAGGATTTTTAAAGTTCCAGAAGTATTCGAGAGTTACATATTGCTACAAACTGTTCTGTTTTTGACAGATTCTGTTTTTCGTGTGTTGTTTGCTTATTTTGATGCATCTATGGCTAGTATTAAGTGGTATGAACCATAGAGGACTTGTAATACATTAGGTTTAACACCAATATAAATAAAGAATGAGTTCATTACAGTACCTTATGTGGTGGTTTTTCTTTCTTTCATTAACGGAGCTTATGAGATTTCCTGTTGAGTTTTGTGTTGTGAAGTTTTCAAGTTTTGGGTAAAGATTTGATGGACTATGGAATAAGGAGTGGCAAGAGCCTAAGCTTGGGGATGCCCAAGGAACCCCAAGATATTCAAGAATATCCAAAAGCCTAAGCTTGGGGATGCCCCCGGAAGGCATCCCCTCTTTCGTCTTCGTTTATCGATAGCTTTACTTGGAGCTATATTTTTATTTGCCACATGATATGTGTTTTGCTTGGAGCGTCTTGTATGATATTAGTATTTGCTTTTTTGTTTTCCACAATCATCCTTGGTGTACACACCTTTTTGGGAGAAGCCCACTTGATTAGAATTTATTAGAATACGCTATGTGCTTCACTTATATCTTTTGAGCTAGATATTTTTGCTCTAGTGCTTCACTTATATCTTTTAGAGCACTGCGGTGGCTTAATTTTGAAGAAATTGTTGATCTCTCATGCTTCACTTATATTATTTTGAGAGTCTTTTAGAACAGCATGGTATTTGCTATGGTTATAAATTTGGTCCTAGAATGATGAGCATCCAAGTTGGGTATAATAAAAACTATCATAGAAAGTGCATAAAACACTAGGATCAATTTGATGCTTGATAATTGTTTTGAGATATAAAGGTGGTAATGTTAGAGTCATGCTAGTGGGTAATTATGAAATTGAGAAATAATTTTGTTGAAGTTGGCAAGTCCCGTAGCATGCACATATGGTAAATGTTGTGTGACAAATTTGTTACATGAGGTGCTCTTTTCAGTGTCTTCCTTATGAGTGGCAGTCGGGGACGAGCGATAGTATTTTCCTACCAATCTATCCCTCTAGGGGCATGCGTAGTAGTACTTTGCTTCGAGGTATAAGTAGACTTTTGCAATAAGTATATGAGTTCTTTATGACTAATGTGAGTCCATGGATATACACACACTCACCCTTCCACTTTGCTAGCATCTATTGTGCCGCGCAACTTTCGCTGGTATCATGAACCCATTATTTACCTTCCTCAGAACAGCCACCATACCTACCTATTATGGCATTTCCATAGCCATTCCGAGATATATTGCCATGCAACTTTCCACCGTTCCATTATTATGACACGCTCCATCATTATCATATTGCTCTTTGCATGATCATGTAGTTGACATCGTATTTGTGGCAAGGCCACCTTCATTCATACATGTCACTCTTGATTCATTGCATATCCCGGTATACCGCCGGAGGCATTCATATAGAATCATATTTTGTTCTAAGTGTTGAGTTGTAATTCTCGAGTTGTAAATTAATAAAAGTGTTATGATCTTCATTATTAGAGCATTGTCCCAAGTGAGGAAAGGATGATGAAGACTATGATTCCCCCACAAGTCGGGATGAGACTTTGGACTTTAAAAAAAGAAAAAAGAAGAGGCCAAAGAGCCCACCAAATAAAAAAAGAAGAAAGGCCAAATAAAAAAAAAGAGAAAGTCCAAAAATAAAAAAATAAAAAAATGAGAGAAAAAGAGAGAAGGGACAATGCTACTATCTCTTTCCACACCTGTGCTTCAAAATAGCACCATGATCTTCATGACAGAGAGTCTCTTGTGTTGTCACTTTCATATACTAGTGGGAATTTTTCATTATAGAACTTGGCTTGTATATTCAATGATGGGCTTTCTCAAAATGCCCTAGGTCTTCGTGAGCAAGCGAGTTGGATGCACACCCACTTAGTTTCTTTTGTTGAGCTTTCATACATTTATAGCTCTAGTGCATCCGTTGCATGGCAATCCCTACTCACTCACATTGATATCTATTGATGGGCATCTCCATAGCCCGTTGGTACGCCTAGTCGATGTGAGACTATCTTCTCCCTTTTTGTCCTCACAACCACCACCATATACCACCATAGTGCTATGTCCATGGCTTGCGCTCATGTATTGTGTAAGAGTTGAAAATGTTGAAGCGCGTTAAAAATTATGAACCAATTGCTCAGCTCATCATCGGGGTTGTACATGATGGGAGTATTTTGTGTAATGAAAATGAAGCATGGCCTAACTATATGATTTTGTAGGGATAAGCTTTCTTTGGCTATGCTATTTCGATAGGACATGATTATTTCTTAGTATGCTTCGAAGTATTACTATTTTTCTGTTTTATAAGCTTTTATCTTGAATCATTTGGATCTGAACAATCATGCCACAATAAAGAAAATTACATTGAGAATTATGCTAGGTAGCATTCCACATCAAAAATTCTGTTTTATCATTTACCTACTCGAGGACGAGCAGGAATTAAGCTTGGGGATGCTTGATACGTCTCCAACGTATCTATAATTTTTTATTGTTCCATGCTATTATATTACCCGTTTTGGATGTTTATGGGCTTTACTTTACACTTTTATATCATTTTTGGGACTAACCTACTAACCGGAGGCCCAGCCCGTATTACTGTTTTTTTGCCTATTTCAGTGTTTCGAAGAAAAGGAATATCAAACGGAGTCCAAACGGAATGAAACCTTCGGGAGCGATCTTTTTGGAACAAACATGATCCAGAGGACTTGGAGTGCAAGTCAAGAAGCAATCGAGGAGGCCAAGAGGGTGGAGGGCGCCCCCCTACTAGGCGCGCCCCCTATCTCGTGGGCCCCTCAGGCGTCCACCGACCTACTTCTTCCTCCTATATATACCCACGTACCCCGAGAACATCATATGCGACCACGAAAAACTATTTCCACCACCGTAACCTTCTGTATCCGCGAGATCCCATCGTGGAGCCTTCGTCGGCGCTCCGCCGGAGGGGGAATCAACCAGGGAGGGCTTCTACATCAACAGCATAGCCTCTCTGATGAGTTGTGAGTATTTTACCACAAACCTTCGGGTCCATAGTTATTAGCTAGATGGCTTCTTCTCTCTCTTTGAATCAAAATACCATAATCTCTTTGATCTTCTTGGAGAACTATTCGATGTAACTCTTTTTGCGGTGTGTTTGTCGAGATATGATGAATTGTGGGTTTATGATCAAGTTTATCTATGAGAAATATTTGAATCTCCTCTGAATTTTTTTATGTGTGATTAAGTTATCTTTGCAAGTCTCTTTGAATTATCAGTTTGGTTTGGCCTACTAGATTGATCTTTCTTGCAATGGGAGAAGTGCTTAGCTTTGGGTTCAATCTTGCGATGTCCTTTCCCAGTAATAGCAGGGGCAGCAAGGCACGTATTGTATTGTTGCCATCGAGGATAAAAAGAAGGGGTTTATATCATATGGCATGAGTTTATCCATCTACATCATCTCATCTTTCTTAATGTGTTACTCTGTTCTTTATGAACTTAATTCTCTAAATGCATGCTGGATAGCGGTCGATGTGTGGAGTAATAGTAGTAGATGCGGGCAGGAGTCGGTCTACTTGTCACAGACGTGATGCCTATATACATGATCATGCCTAGATAATCTCATAATTATTCGCTTTTCTATCAATTGCTCGACAGTAATTTGTTCACCCACCGTAATACTTATGCTATCTTGAGAGAAGCCACTAGTGAAACCTATGGCCCCGGGTCTATCTTTTATCATATAAGCTTTCAATCTACTTTTATTTGCATCTTTACTTTTCCAATCTATATTATAAAATACCAAAAATATATTTACCTTATCATACTATCTCTATCAGATCTCACTTTCGCAAGTGGCCGTGAAGGGATCGACAACCCCTTTATTGCGTTGGTTGTGAGTTCTTTGTTTGTTTGTGTAGGTGCGTGGGACTTTTGAGGAGCCTCCTCTTTGGATTGATACCTTGGTTCTCAAAAACTGAGGGAAATACTTACGCTACTATTGTTGCATCACCCTTTCCTCTTCAAGGAAAACTAACGCAAGCTCAAGACGTAGCATACCTACATGTCAGTCTGCACAAAAATCCCCGAGTGACCTCCTACGTCCGGCCCATCCACCTAGTCATCCTTGGCCATGGGACGCAGCTACCGCCGCCGGCAGAAGGCGAGGTCAAAACCGCCGGCGGTGCGGAGCCCATCTTCCGGCAGCCCGGATGCCAGCTCCATCTGATGTTCGCGGCCGCTAGCTAGCCAAGATAGCTTTGTCCAGCTGCTTGTCTGCAAGATTTGCTAGCTAGATTGGCATGGCGGCGCAAAGGCTTGCTCGCGCGCGCCGTGCTAAGGCCAGCCATTTGGCTCGATCGAAGGCAAGCGCGGCGGCTTGCTCGCTCATGAGTCACGCTCGGGCTAGCCTACCGACCCGTGCGGAGGCCAGCGCGGCGTCCGTCCCGTTCGGCGGAGCGGCAGCCAACTTGCTCATCACTAGTGCCACCGACGAACACGCATCAGTATTGTTTGTAGTAATGTTCAGGAAAAATAATGATTTGAGGGGGAATAACAGGATAGAAGGTGAGATGTGGGTCCCTCGTGTCAATGGTCAAACAAAATGTGTTGGCTTAAGCTGCCTTGTCAGCACGGACGTGTGGGCCAACCCTGTCATAAATGGGTTTAAACGAGCCTAATCGGTACTAGGTAGTAGTTTTTGGCGTGGATTAAGAAATTTTGGGTGTGTTTTTGCTATTTTCTGTACAATAGATTCTTCCTAGGGCTGGTTGAAAATCGTAGTTTTTTTTGTTAAATACTCTACATATTGTACGTAGGAGTGAAAGTTAAGCTTTGGAAGCTAATAAGCAAGGCTAGATACATAGTGCATATGTGTACATGATTGAAAGTAAATATCAACCATGAGTGACTAATATCTTGATGCCAAACTCAAAACTATGGAAATACTAGGAATTTTTTTTCATGGTTGGAAATACTAGCAATGTTCACGTGCGTTGCAACGGATCATAATTAGAATAATACTTATTCACAAACTTGATACAAAACACTCTAATTTTGATATAATATATCACTAGAGATATATTATGTTTCAATTAGAATATATTCCTTGGGCTGTTTTGGTGAGGTCAGGGAGGGATGTGGTTGGTTTTAAGATACTAATTATGGGTTTTTCTGCAAATTGGTAGACAAGTGGGATGTTGGTGAGAAAAGGCAATAACTTACCTCACGATGCGTTAGATGTAGATCTAATGGTCGAGAAGCTTGACGGATGGCAGACACACCATCATCACCAACTTAGTCTTCTGTAGAAGTACTAGCAAGATTCGTGCATTGCACGGAACATCAAGATGCATTTTTTTATAAAACACTTGTTGTGATTGACCCATGCGGGAGTAATCCCATGTGTAAAAACTAATGATATCTCAAGAAATAGGAGATAAGGTGAAGAGGAGTGGGGCGTGGTGGTGATTGGTGGTCGGACTGAGCGGAGGCATGGGGATTGACGACGCCGGCAGCGGCCACCATGCCAGTTTGTTCCAGAGGCTTCCTTTCTTAATTGCTCAACAATGAGGTTGTTGGATATAAGGATGAACGAGGGAAGGCCTTGTCTGCAAATGTGGAGAAGGGTGCGGGTATCTTTTAGTTTAATTTCCATCTGCCAGATATAGGTCGGACGGTTTATATTGCAAGATGGCACACGTACCATCATCACCAACTCGGTTTTTTATAAGAGACGAAATATAAGTATGTAGATATAAACATATAATCGATACTTGTTTCTATAAACTAGCATCTACATTCTATTCAATGCCTCGGCATGTGGGGCCTTAGCATAATGACTTCTCGGCTGTGTAAAACAAAGGTTTTCCGTCACGATAAGGAGGGGGGTGGTGCCGCTTTTTGGCTTGCTCTAGTAATAGTAGTCATACTAGGTGGTCTAAGCACGTGTAGATTTATTCTTTTTCACGTCTCGTGTTCGCCGTACTGCCACGACTGTTGATGAATAGATGGTAAGTTATTCACGGGGAAACCCTTGTTGAGCGTGTTTGCGAGAGAGAGAGAGACAGTGTGCGTGTGTGATATGTCTAGAGACTAAGGCAATGATAACAGATTCTTTGTTTCTATGTGTGTGGAGGATAGAGAGATACATGTACATGGGGCTTTGTGTTGTTTAACATGGAGACACATATACATAATTAGAGAGCGAGTGTGTGAGATACACATGCGGACATGGGGAGAGATGAGGATCCAAATAAATGGGTGTTTGTGCGTGTCTGTGTGTGTCTGTGCGTGCGTTTGTGTGTGAGAGGGAGTGTGTGTATGTGGAGTAGAGAGACCAATAATGATGTGAACCTAGTATAAGGGAAGGGGGAATGGTGTGACATGTGTAGTAGCGGGATAGCATGGGTGCGGGTGGGGGGAGCAGACTATTTGAAAGAGACATCGAGTGTGTGTGGTAGAGGGGTGTAAGAGCGAGAGAGATATAAAAAGGGGAGAGTGGTTCACAAGGAGACAAAGTGTGCTTGTTTGCAGTGGGGGTGGTGTGTGAGGTGAGTGTGGGAGAACCACATAACTAGGGTGATAGACGTTTGGGGGCGACGTTTTATGTGTATGGGAAAGATACACTCTACATAGTGCGTGTGCTTGGAAAGAGAGATGCCGGGAGACCTAGGGAGTGGGGGAAGAGATGTGTGCATGCCCGAGAGACAAAGTGATAGAGACCTATATTGGGGTCCGAACTTTAGAAGAGAGAGGGTTGTTAATGTGCTCGTGTGTTGGTGTTTGGGGGAGAGAACGACTTTTGTGTGTGGGGGGCGACGAGGCGGGGTTGGCTTCAGATAAAGAGTGAGGTGTCTATATTTGAGGGACTTTAGCGTAATTGAGATATACATGGTCAATAGTGTGTGCACTCATGGTTGATCAATTTGTTTCACAATTTGGACTATGAGATAACGATACTTTTGAACATGCGTGATATATCTTGATGTACCAGAATTACAAACCTAAGATTGGAATTTTGGAATTCGACTCCATCATTAGCTTTTCTAATTAATTTAAATGGAGGTACATTTTTTAAGCTGGGATTTCGTGATTTCAAATTCATATATCAAACCTAGAGATATACACATACGGTCATGTTCAAACTTTATAATCATCCACTTTATTCATACACGTACACATTTTTTCTTTTGTCATCATATTTAGGATAAACACATTTGGAATTTCATTTGAATTGGACCATATGATGGTATTTGCTTGTACTAGCTCAATGATCCATATTTGAATTGAATGGACAATCAAAGTTTCGAGTTGGAGACATTGATTTTCAAAACTTGCACTTTTTTTGCTTGCAAAACAAACAATTCTCGGCCATGATATCATAGTCGGACGTACAAGAGGAGAATATAATTTTAGGCGCCAAAATCTTTCAAACTTCCCGCTCACATCGAAATATCTCGCGCCCAAAAGTTTAGCCCTGCGATATTCCTGTTTTACCCCTGCCACATGGGAAAAGGGCTGCTTTGGTAACTCCATTGTTTTCCCCTCTTTGCCCCCAACATTCTTCCCCAGAGCCCCTCCCCTTCCCCTCCCCGACCCCCCAACCATGGCAAGCCGCCGAATCTAGTCCTCCACCGCAGCGGTGGACCTCAGACCCCGCCGGATCTACCTTCCGCACCTTGAAACCCCCAACTGCCAACTCACCACTTCACCGGAGCCACTTCAGTGACTGGCTTGTCCACCGCTCTAGATCTCCTTGACCACCATCATGGTCCACCGCATCGGATCTGCTTAACCGGCTCCCTCGTCCACCACAGTGTAGGCCCTTCACTGAGTCCCTTGTCCGCCCCATCGCTGGCCCTTCATACAAGCCCTCGTCCGCCGCAACAGATCCGCCTCACCGAAAGCATCAGACAACGCGCTTGAAGCCTTCATCCACTGCACGAACCCGCTCCACTGACGCCATATTCAACTCCACCGGCACTGCTTTACCGACGCCGCAGCCTCATTAGGTTATTTCGATTTGTACTCCTTCGGTTTTTCTCTTTATCGTGCAACTGTTCACTTACCATAGATGAGCTTTCTTGTATGTCGATAGGCGGCGCAACTGTAGCACTGGAGCCACTTCAGCGACGATGACAGCCGGCCCAAACTCAACCGCAACACGAGCACCATATATGATCCTTATCTATCAAGTATGACAACCATACCCATAGGCCGCCGAGAATCAGGTACTATTATCCAACTGCCGGCGCCTACGTTCACTTTCTTAGCATAAGCACTGCACCTTTGAATTTCTTCAGGGCATCATTCAATTTTTCATGAGAGGCGTTATTCTGCTTGCACCTGTAGGGCCATACTTACAGCGATGAACATGTTACATGTGCTAAATTACATACCAGTGCACATATAGTTAATATGCTTTAGTTTTGTCCTAAGTATTACTGTACTTCCTAGATATCACTGCCTACTATTTTACTTCTTGCATGTTATATTTATGATAATGGTGTTGTTCTGATGCCACCTGTTGGTTCCATCAGACTGCTTAATGTTCTCTATGCTTAATTACACATCAGCAAACTAGCATGTGGTTCTGCTGCTTTTTGTTCGTTTTACCCTACATTTTCTGATGCTAGCTATTACATCACTGCTCCGAGCCTCTGTTCATTACTTGTTTGTGTGTTCTTGATCTTCCCAAGTTGCATGACTAATTTGATGCTTCTATTAATTATGGAGCTGCCAACCTCATCAAGCAAAATATTTGTTCTTTTGGGGCTGGCACCTCGAACAAGCATAAAAATAGAGGGAAGCAGATATATGGTTGTGTATGCACACACCCTTATTTCATTAGTTTAGATGAACCATTGATGATCAATTCGGACCAGTGCATGCGATTAAAATTAATTTACCTAAATAGAGGGTGCAGAATAAACTACAACAACTAGATTTGCCACCACGGGATGCTGACGATATCTTCAAAGAACATTGCATAGCAGTGAGGCTTCACACCAACATATGATAAGCCAGTGTGTTCTAGTACATGTGAAATGTAATGCGAGTGGGCTGCTTTCCTGCCTTGTGCCCTCAACCTGTAATCCTACAGAATTATAAATAGTTCAGTTGTCTGCTTTGTTGTATTGCTTGATTCGAATGCTTGTTTGTTACTTGTTATGCTATACTTGAGTTGGCCAATATGTCAGCAATGCCTGCTGTACTATCGTAAAGAAATGCATGCCTAGTTCATTTGAGTCCTTAACTTTTCCTCTGAACTTCATCACAAGACTGTCTTCGTAGTTTATATGAGGCCACACTGTTAAGTGCTTTCTCAAATTATTTCAACTCCTTAGATGCCTTGGCACCTTAAATATAGCGGTGGTACACTCCCTTTCAACTAGGGATGTCAATTGGTCCCGTTTAATCCCGACTAAAGTCCACTAGTGGTATGATAGTTCAAAAGAGTTTTTATTTTTGAGGAAAATGAACTAGGGAGCTAGCAAAACCTAACTAGATGGGACTAGCGGATGTCGTTTATTTGCCACTTACATCCCTAGTTTCATCTTACCATTTTAATTTCTTTTCAGCTGATGCTGCTTCGAACCATTTAAATATAGCTTGCCATGCTCGGCAATGATTCGTATGTTGTTTACCATGTAATCTTACTGCCTGGATCATGCCATAACTATCTCTCACTTATGTCCAGTGGAAACCTTTCAGGATGCCGTTCACACTAGGACACAATGTACAACCCCGGAATCTATTTGTGGAAGCAGTGAGCCATCCATGTTACCAGATGGTAGTAGTTCAGAGGCAACACCGCCGGAGAGTAGTCTGAGCACAGATATTATAGTTCTTGAGGCTCTACTAGAGGCAGAAAGAGATGGTGTGGCTGCCATGAATGAGGTAATCTTTATCTTGAGGCTGGAAATTATGCAATTAGCGGCACACATTATGCAAGCAACCCAAGAATTGGAGGAAGTACGAATGTTGCATTTGAAGACGGAGGAGGTCCTGTTGTTTCTGCTATCTGAAGCCCAGGGTAATCCCGGTTCTTCTTTAGATACCAGTTGAAATTGTCATCAGATTATTGTACTTGCATGTCGTGTCATGTCTCTGAATGGATTATGTTGTAAGACCCCCTATGTTGTCCATGTGTTGTAATAATCCGAATTTTTTAGGCGAGGTAATCCTCGGTACTTGTATGATTGACATAAGGTGAACTGTTTTTCGTGTGAGCATGGATGAAATAACTGTTTGACTCAAAGTGTATCGAACCTATTGAATTCAAAGATCACGGCATTTCTAAATCATAATCATATATAAAGGTGGAATAAATCTTTCTTGTGTTTTTGAAGAAATAAATAACAAAATGTAGAATTATCTATGGATATTCGTAATCGAATACAAATTGGATTTGAATTTAGTTTGCCAGGGCCTATGGCAAACGTGAATGCTAATTCTCCCAAGTTTTGAACGAAGCGGCTAAACACCCACTATAATTTGTGGGCTGCCCGAAGCAAGTGTTTGCGAGATGGAAATTACTATCTACCCATGACACTTGACATCCTTATCGGCCGGATTTACACTGCTGTCGATAGGGGTAGACTAGTAACTTCAATCAGAAGTGACACAACGGCCTCTGAGCCCATTCAGACACGGTGTGCGCCAAACATGGGCGGCAAAACACATTTGATTCAAGCTTGTCCGAAAGACATATGTCTCTCCCTCCATTTCCCCATTCAAACACGGTGGGCGGCAAAACAAACTCTCCTCGTCCGAAATCGATGTAGGCTAATATTTTAAAGAGGGGCAGATGTGTAACTTCCCTCAGACGTGACACAACCGCCCTACCTATCAGCCCCTTTCATACACCATGGGCGCCAACCGTGGGCGGCAAAACACCCTCTCGTCGCCCGAAATAGTTACCGACAAATATTTGGGAGATGCAAGATTACCGTCCTATCCCCAACCGACGTGATGTCGGAAATTTTAAACGGGGGATAAGTTCGTTACTTTCCCACATAACAGAGAAGCGCGTCCCCAAGTTTGAGATCCCCCCTCCCCTCCATTTCCCCATTCATACACTGTCGGCACCATGACAACTTCCCCATTGCGGCCAGCCTCCTCCGTCCGTCACCCCATCCTCCACCTTCCTGGAGCCGCTACCCCTACTCCGTCGTCCACTGCAAGAGATGGACGTCTCTCATCCACGGTGATGGACCAGGATCCTTTCATCGCATCCTCTCGTTTCATCGGCACCGTCGTCCACCTTGCCGTTTCTACTCCTACGACCGCCTCGTCCACGGCAACAGGATTTATCCCCCGACCCGGCTGTCTGCCGTCTAAAATCTTCTTCCCCGCCGCCGACAGCCATCGCACCCGCAGCACCCTCAACGTATCAGCAGAGGCCTACATGGCGTCGCACGAGAGGTGGTACTCTTCCATATGTGCTTAAGTTATTGATCTCACCCGGAAACTAGATCGTAATTTGTTTACTGTACTTTTCTTGTCCGTACCAAATCGTAGTGGCTAGTTGAAAGCAAACATTGGTTGCGAAGTAGCTTTGTCCGGTTTGCACCTTCAGATCCGCCATGGCACGGGCACTATACTCGTAAAGCTTATGGTTTCCCCCCCTTTATATTCACTACCATCATCGTAGGTGCTTCGTGTCATGCTAGCACTGCTCCTCAAGACCTCAACCCAAAGCTTACATGTTGAAATACAAATCTGGTATGATGCTCATATCACTAAAACAGAGAACGTTTAATTGGTCACCTAATGTTCCTATATTCATTTCGAAAATAATATGCGCCACCCATTGGTCCAACTAGTTCCACTTTCCTGATTTTACTCTTGATGCTTAGGATTTTTCCCTTTTATCTACTCTACTATGATCTGCGTAGGTGCTTTCTGTCATACTAGCATTACTCCACCCTTCAAGCTAAACAACACAACACTCAAAATTCCAAAGCTTAGTTGTTAAAATATGATTGTGATATGATGCTGATATTAGTTAATAGACACATTTAATTGGTTAGCTAAAGGTCCCACTTGAGTTTCGAAATGCATGTCGCGACATATAGAGAGACAACATAATTGCATTTCTTTGTCACTTGTTGACTGTACTTTCTTCTCCATACCAAATCTTAGTTGTTATTTCAAAGCAAACATCGGTTGCTAACTACCCTTTGCGCAGTTTGCAGCTTCATATCTGCCATCCCACTGCCACGGTCAACACTATACTCATCATGCTTACGGTTTCCCCATTTTATGATGACCACGATCAGCCTGCGTGGTTCATGTCATAATAGCACTGCTCCACCCATCGAGCTAAACAAGCTTAGTTGTACAAATTCATATATGATATTATGCTGATATTAGTAAAATTGAGAGATGTTTAATTGGTCAGCTAAATGTTCCTACTTTAGTTTCGAAATGCATGTGAGCCACATATGGAGAGACCGAAAGGAATAGTATTTCTCTGTGCACTCTGGTTCATCATCGGTGGCCAACCGACATTGTATTGAAAGACTTGTAATATCTTAAATATGCTTGCTCTTCTGCTCTTCTTTAAGATGATCCTCTTCTCTTGCGGTCGACTGGTCATGTCGAGTTGTTCTCCCTTAGTATATTTTGAATCTGTCAGGTCAGGTCGGCTTGTTCTTCTTTACTATATGTTGAAGCTGTCATCTACGAAGTGTCATCACTTCTGGAGCTCTCATATTTTTAGTAGTAGGCCACATTATATTAATGCACACACCAAAATACAACATGCATGTCATCTCTTAAAAGAATTGTAGAGATATCACAAAGGGGTTTACAGGGACGCAGTATTGGATTAGAATCACTTCTGCATTACAAAGATAATCTCACTTGTTTGTATGTTTTCATGCATGTCAGATATTGAACATTATCAAAATGAATATGAGAATGGGCGCACGAGAGGAATATTGCGAGACAATCCATTGGCTAACAAACTTGGCATGGTGGAGGATGGCCTATCTTATTCACCCATCAAGGTGCTTGCTCTAACTTGGCAAGGTTGTATTGGTCGCACATATTTTGCATCTGACCTCTTGCATTATTTCTACTTTGTTACACCATCTGCTTAGTTTAAGCATCATATATGAGTGAAAGAACATGCGGTGCCCCCATGTTTGGTTTTGGTAATTGATGACAATCTCTATGGACTAATGGTTGTCTTGAGTTATATTTGAAGGATTTGTCCATAGGCTTTTCTTGAAGTCCATGTGTTGGTTTCAAGGAGTTTTTGAGTTGACCAAGGTGCTATTAAGGAATTATCCAAAGATTGGTCGTGCGAGTGTTGAGCTTATTGCAAGCATGTCTTGAAGAAGAAGGTTGTGTGATCATTCATTTTTACCTTCAATACATCATCCAAATGAAGAGAGTTGCAAAGATTCAAGGTTGATCAAGACTAAGTCAAGAGTGAATCAAGTTGATCAACTCACAAAGCGTAGAAGATGTACCGAGAGGGATCAAGTGATCCCATGGTATGGTAAGCATTGTCCATTGCACTTTATGTACTAACCCATGGTCTATGTGAGAGTTGTATGTGGGGTTAGGTACGTATCCATGGGCTTGCGTCAAGAGGAAGATATCATACAACCCATGGAAAGGATGACATCAAGTGGTGATTGTCATCAAGATTGCCGTGTGCAAGTTCAAGTGGAGCATCACGAAGAGATCAAGTGCTTGAATCTTTCCATCCATTGTGGTGTCAATGGACTTGTGAAGATGTGTCAAGAGTGGCTCACCCATAGTGAACTATGGGGAGCAATCATCTAGTCTTCATCGAGCCAACGCAATCAAGAAAGGTGGTCCAACTTGCGGAGTCAAGATCGTCTTCATCTAGCTCAAGTGGACCATGTGCAAGGCAAAGGTTTTCCCTTGATAGGTTTTCTATTTTACCGGTCTTGTGGTGGTAGTTGGGAGACCGAGTTATAGGATCGTTTGCCGTACTATCAAGGGGGGCTCTCAAGTTGGTAGCTTGATCGTATCGTTAGTAGAGAGCTCAAACCATTGCATCCTTGCATCATGTTTCTTGGTTCTTGTTTGATTCTCTTTGTGAGTCTTAGAGCTTATGGTCATCTTGATGACAAGCTTGAGTTCATCGAAAACGGAGTTTGCATGCGTCTTCTATGATGTTTTCGGTGTTGGAGGTTTTACCGGTCTTATCCGAGGAAGGGTTCTCACCTTTTTCTTTTGGGCCTTTTCTCATTTGCTTATTCTTGATATTTCTATCAGTATTGTGTCAGCCCATGTCGTTAGCTTTCCAACAAACTTGGTTTCGTTGAATTCAGAGTCCGTTTGCAAAAGTTGTGGCTGTTTTGGTAAAGGCTGCAGTGGTACTACCGCTCCAGACCGGTACTACCGCGACTAGAGCGGATGTAATTTTTTACTACCGCTCCAGAGCGGTACTACTGCCGCTTCTGAGCGGCAGTACCACTCCAGAGCAGTACTACAGTGGCTCCTAAGCGGTAGTACCGCTCCGGACCCAAAAACTCGTGTTTTCTCTCTCGTTGGGCTGTTTTGACCGTGCTAAGTGGTAGTACCGCTCCTCCAAGCGGTAGTACCGCTTGTGCACGACCTGAGCACATAACGGTTGGATTCGGGAGGTCCTATAAAGGGGTCTTCTTCCCTAATGAACCTTATCCTTTGAGCTCGTGTTCTTCCCCTTTGTTGACCTTCTTGAGCTTGCTAACTCTCAATCCCTCCATGGATTCTTGCTAGTTTTTGAGGGAAAAGAGAGAGGAGATCTAGATCCACATTTCCACCAATCACTTTCTCCTCTATGTGAGGGGAACCCCTTGGATCTTTATCTTGGAGTTCTTGGTGTTCTCCTTCTTGTTCTTCCTCTCATTTTCCTCCCTAGCATTAGTTGCTTGATTGGGATTTGAGAGAGAAGGACTTGGGCACTCCGTGTGCCCTTGCCATTGCATTTGGTGCATCAGTTTGAGTTCTACACATGTCGTGGAAGTAACAAGTTGAGAAGCTTATTACTCTTGGGTGCTTGGTACCCTTGAGCTTGTTCCTCTTGGGTGCTTGGGCGCCCTAGACGGTTGGTGGTGTTCGGAGCTCAATCATTGTGGTGTAAAGCTCCGGGCAAGCGTCGGGGTCTCCAATTAGGTTGTGGAGATTGCCCCGAGCAACTTGACGGGTTTCGGTGACCGCCCCCAAGGGTTGCCAAAGTGTACGGGTTCGGTGACCGCCCCCCAAGGGTTGCAATTTGTACAGGTTCGGTGACCGCCCTCAAGGGTCCCTTAGTGGAATCACGACATCTTGCATTGTGCGAGGGCGTGAGGAGATTACGGTGGCCCTAGTGGCTTCTTGGGGAGCATTGTGTCTCCACACCGCTCCAAACGGAGATTAGCATCCGCAAGGGTGTGAACTTCGGGATACATCATCGTCTCCGCGTGCCTCGGTTATCTCTTACCCGAGCCCTTTACTTATGCACTTTACTTTGTGATAGCCATATTGTTTCTTGTCATATATCTTGCTATCACCTAAGTAGTTTTTCTTGCTTAGCATAAGTTGTTGGTGCACATAGGTGAGCCTAGTTGTTGTAGGTTTTGTGCTTGACAAATTAACCGCTAGGTTTATTTCGCATTTGTTCAAGCCTCAACCGTAATTATTTTAAAGCGCCTATTCACCCCCCCCCCTCTAGGCGACATCCACGATCTTTCATTTGGTATCAGATCCTCGTCTCTCTTTGTTGGGCTTAACCACCTAGAGAGTAAAGATGTCGACTAGGGGATTAGGATTCTGTGACACTCTTAGTTTCGATGGCACAAATTTTGATGTTTGGGTAATTCGCATGCTTAATCTCTTTAGGGTCATGGACCCAAATTTAGAGCGAATTGTAGATATGGGTTTTCTCCTCCAAAGGATCCCCAAAGATTATCTTTAGAGGATGAGAAAAACTCTTATCTCAATGCTCAAGCCTCTAATGTGCTTTTCGATGCTTTGAGCAATGTAGTTATATTTCAACTCATGCCGTTCCGGGATGCTCATGAGTTATGGACAAAGCTTCAAGATAAATATGGCGTGTCCAAGGTTTGTGGGGATGGTTGTTCTCCCTCCACCTCCGGTCATATAGTCTTCTCAACTTCTTCTACTTCACCTAAATGTGGTTTGCCACAAGGTAATGATATGGTGAGTAGTGTTGGTCATTGCAATGATGATAGTATGCTTATTGTGGATGATCCTTCATCACTATATTATTGCAATGCTCGCTCTTTGGGCTTTAACACTTCGAGCACTCCAAATGTTTCACATGCTTGTGTTGATAGTCCTTGCATATCATGTAGAAATTGCTTGACTAAATATCATGATGATATGCTTGCTATGTCTTGTTGCCATGATAAAAATGCATCTATTTCCTCGAATTGTTGTGCTAACAATGTAGAGGAAACCGAACACTCCATGGAACTAGATGTGGTGTTTAATGGTGCCTCAAGGTATCCTACATCATCATCTATTGTGTTTTGCCTTATGGCTAAGGCATCAAAGGTATCTCCTACTTTGTACCCCAATATGTCTCTTGATGATGATGTTGATGCTAATGATGATGAGGATAATGATGAAGAGAATGATAGTGTTGCCTCCTTAAAAATTAAGGGGGAAATGGTTTTTAAAGCTCTTCATAAAAATAAAATTGCTTGTTCCAACTTCATGGAAATTATGTCCATTGCTATTGAGAGCAAGAAATATATTGATGAGTTGGAATCTCGTCTTGAGGAGCATGAGGTCACCATTGATAAAATGGAAGGTCATGGGCGTGATTATGCTAATGAGATTGCGGACCTCTCTCAAGCTCTTGAACTTGAACAAACCACCAAGGAATCTCTTGAGGAGACTTTTGCTTTAGAATTGTCTAGAGTGAAGGAATCTATTGATAGAGCTCTTGAGGTGGCCAATGTTTTTGAAACTAAAAATTCTAAGCTTGAAGTTGCTCATGCTAGACTCCTTGAGGATTTTGAGCACCTCGAAAATGGCTCAAGGGTCATCAAGGGTGAGCTCATCAAACTCACTGAAGTCTCATGCTCAACTTGAAGCTTCTTATTTAAAAGAGCTTGCCAAGTTGCCTTCTACTCTTGTTGTTAATGATGATGCTTGTGCTACTAATTCTATTACTTGTGAAGCATCCATTTTGAAGGAGAATGTTGAGCTACGGGCTCAACTTGAGGTGCTATCTTGCAATTATGGGAAATTGGAAGAAAGTCATGAAAAGCTCTCAAGCTCTCATGATGACTTATAGTATCCCATAGTGTGCTAAAGATAGCTCATGAGGCCATGATTGCTAAGGTAACATCTAGTGAGCCTCATGTGGATACTAGCACTACTTCTAGTCAAAATAGTATATTGCCATGTGCTAGTCCTTGTAATTCACCTACTCACAATGTTGGTACATCTTGTGATACTTGTTTCCTTTCTCAAAGCATCCCAACGATGATCTCTTGTTGCTAGTTGTGATGCCTTTGATGGATGTGTGTTTGGACTTCATTTATATACAATAAGACCATATCTAGCCAAGTACTATGCTTTCAAGCAAATATCTTATTGGTATATTTATGACTTCCTTTTGGATATCTTATTCCTTCGTGTTGTAACTATGTCGGGTGTACACCCTTCTTTATAGACATATATCATCATGATTTCGTCTACCTAGAACCTTATACACCTGAGAGAAATTACATCTCTAGATGATATCCTTTCTTTCACGTCCACCTTGTCTTTCTTTTGTTATTTCTTTGGTGGCTCCGTGAAACATCTTGTCTTGAGTGCGGGTCTTATCTCGTTGCATCTTGATGCACTCTTTTGTGGTGAAGATCTTTTTCCTCATGCTTGTCTTGACGAGGCCTTTGCCATCTTAATTGGTATCCCTCGTCTTGATGAGGCTTTCATTTTCTATCTTCACCACGGGTTGTCACAAGCATAGGTTCACTTCTGCTTATTAGTAAGCTTGTGAACCCATTTGCCAGTTGTGTGTGAGAATGATAGGCCCTGCACCGTGTGCCTCATTCCTTCAAGACTATGTTGATGCTTAATGCTCATCCTAATTTTAGTCTTCTCAAGTGCTTCGCCATGACTCACACACATTATTTTGGTTGAGCCTATTCTTAAGTTGCCTCTTTCACATGTTGCTCAACCATGTGCTTGTTGCAAGTGCTAGGCTTTGTTTCCTATATGCTCACTTGCACTGGATGTGAGTTTCTATTGATTTTGGGGGAGCTATGATCCTATTTTGTGCACTTTGTATCCAAATACAAAAATTCTTGATGTGCACAAATCATGGGGAACTTCTCTAGCTCCTTTAGAACACTGCTCCGCTCTTATCACAATATCCTTTATTCATGTGGCTCGTAGGATCATTGGCCTGATTGGCTCAATTGGTATCTTTTGATAGCTTGCTTCAATTGGTATCTTTTGGCTGCTTGATTGCTTGTTTCTCTCTTTGATTATGTCTTTGTGGCATATCTTCCTTTTGCAATCTTTGGGCCTCAATATAGTTTGTCTTCCTCCAAGTATTTACCGTTGGATATGTGTATTGCATTCCACTCTCTTGTTGAGAAATACACAATTTATGGAGGAACACATTTTATATTGGCCTTCTAAACTTTTAGCCCATTTTGGCAATCGATGCCAATGGGGGAGAAGTTTCAGAGAGTTTTGTGGAGAAGTTTAGAGAGTTGTCTCCTCTTGCTTTGGTTTTGTCCCTTAGCATTTGCATCTCATTCACATGCACTATTGGTTGTTGCATTGCATGGTGATGCATAATTCCTTGTATAAACTCTCTTGAAAGTGATTGTCATCAATTACCAAAATGGGGGAGATTGAAAGAACATGCGGTGCCCCCATGTTTGGTTTTGGTAATTGATGACAATCTCTATGGACTAATGGTTGTCTTGAGTTATATTTGAAGGATTTGTCCATAGGCTTTTCTTGAAGTCCATGTGTTAGTTTCAAGGAGTTTTTGAGTTGACCAAGGTGCTATTAAGGAATTATCCAAAGATTGGTCATGCGAGTGTTGAGCTTATTGCAAGCATGTCTTGAAGAAGAAGGTTGTGTGATCATTCATTTTTACCTTCAATACATCATCCAAATGAAGAGAGTTGCAAAGATTCAAGGTTGATCAAGACTAAGTCAAGAGTGAATCAAGTTGATCAACTCACAAAGTGTAGAAGATGTACCGAGAGGGATCAAGTGATCCCATGGTATGGTAAGCATTGTCCATTGCACTTTATGTACTAACCCATGGTCTATGTGAGAGTTGTATGTGGGGTTAGGTACGTATCCATGGGCTTGCGTCAAGAGGAAGATATCATACAACCCATGGAAAGGATGACATCAAGTGGTGATCGTCATCAAGATTGCCGTGTGCAAGTTAAAGTGGAGCATCATGGAGAGATCAAGTGCTTGAATCTTGCCATCCATTGTGGTGTCAATGGACTTGTGAAGATGTGTCGAAGAGTGGCTCACCCATAGAGAACTATGGGGGAGCAATCATCTAGTCTTCATCGAGCCAACGCAATCAAGAAAGGTGGTCCAACTTGAGGGAGTCAAGATCGTCTTCATCTAGCTCAAGTGGACCATGTGCAAGGCAAAGCTTATCCCTTGATAGGTTTTCTATATTACCGGTCTTGCGGTGGTAGTTGGGAGACCGAGTTATAGGATCGTTTGCCGTACTATCAAGGGGGGCTCTCAAGTTGGTAGCTTGATCGTATCGTTAGTAGAGAGCTAAAACCATTGCATCCTTGCATCATGTTTCTTGGTTCTTGTTTGATTCTCTTTGTGAGTCTTAGAGCTTATTGTCATCTTGATGACAAGCTTGAGTTCATCGAAAACGGAGTTTGCATGCGTCTTCTATGATGTTTTCGGTGTTGGAGGTTTTACCGGTCTTATCCGAGGAAGGGTTCTCACCTTTTTCTTTTGGGCCTTTTCTCATTTGCTTATTCTTGATATTTCTATCAATATTGTGTTATCCCATGTCGTTAGCTTTCCAACAAACTTGGTTTCGTTGAATTCGGAGTCCGTTTGCAAAAGTTGTGGCTGTTTTGGTAAAGGATGCAGCGGTACTACCGCTCCAGAGCGGTACTACCGCGACTAGAGCGGATGTAATTTTTTACTACCGCTCCAGAGCGGTGCTACCACGGCTCCTGAGCAGTAGTACCGCTCCAGAGCAGTACTACCGTGGCTCCTAAGCGGTAGTACCGCTCCGGACACAAAAACTCGTGTTTTCTCTCTCGTTGGGCTGTTTTGACCGTGCTAAGCGGTAGTACCGCTCCTCCAAGCGGTAGTACCGCTTGTGCACGACCTGAGCACATAACGGTTGGATTCGGGAGGTCCTATAAAAGGGGGTCTTCTTCCCCAATGAACCTTTTCCGTTGAGCTCGTGTTCTTCCCCGTTTGTTGACCTTCTTCGAGCTTGCTAACTCTCAATCCCTCCATGGATTCTTGCTAGTTTTTGAGGGAAAAGAGAGAGGAGATCTAGATCCACATTTCCACCAATCACTTTCTCCTCTATGTGAGGGGAACCCCTTGGATCTTGATCTTGGAGTTCTTGGTGTTCTCCTTCTTGTTCTTCCTCTCATTTTCCTCCCTAGCATTAGTTGCTTGGTGGGATTTGAGAGAGAAGGACTTGGGCACTCTGTGTGCCCTTGCCATTACATATGGTGCATCGGTTTGAGTTCTTCACGTGTCGTGGAAGTTACAAGTTGAGAAGCTTATTACTCTTGGGTGCTTGGTACCCTTGAGCTTGTTCCTCTTGGGTGCTTGGGCGCCCTAGGCAGTTAGTGGTGTTCGAGCTCAATCATTGTGGTGTAAAGCTCCTGCAAGCGTCGGGGTCTCCAATTAGGTTGTGGAGATTGCCCGAGCAATTTGACGGGTTCAGTGACCGCCCCAAGGTTGCCAAAGTGTAAGGGTTCGTGACCGCCCCAAGGGTTGCCATTTATGCAGGTTCGGTGACCGCCCTCAAGGGTCCCTTAGTGGAATCACGACATCTTGCATTGTCGAGGGTGTGAGGAGATTACGGTGGCCCTAGTGGCTTCTTGGGGAGCATTGTGTCTCCACACCGCTCCAAACGGAGATTAGCATCCGCAAGGGTGTGAACTTCGGGATACATCATCGTCTCCGCATGCCTTGGTTATCTCTTACCCGAGCCCTTTACTTATGCACTTTACTTTGTGATAGCCATATTGTTTCTTGTCATATATCTTCCTATCACCTAAGTAATTTTTCTTGCTTAGCATAAGTTGTTGGTGCACATAGGTGAGCCTAGTTGTTGTAGGTTTTGTGCTTGACAAATTAACCGCTAGGTTTATTCCGCATTTGTTCAAGCCTCAACCGTAATTATTTTAAAGCGCCTATTCACCCCCCCCCCTCTAGGCGACATCCACGATCTTTCAATGAGTATATGCCATACCTGTCCATTTTCTGTACCTATTCCATTTGTGTCGTCATACTATGTTTTTCCAGTCAAATGTTGCTCTTTCATAATAGATGTCCAAAAGGAAGAGGATGAGTGCAGATCCTCAAGGAGTACAAACTAGGTATTTGGAAAAGGTAGTGATACCTGTTAAATTAGATAGATCAGCAGCCACAGAAAACACAGGCCCAACTGTACCACACTTTACCCCTACTCTAGTGGCCAAACCCTATTAGAACTGCTGAGAGCCCAGCGTCAGGTACTGTCTATGATATCAATTCAAAATTTGAACTCCTAAATTGCTACATGTGCCTTACCTTCTCTCTTGTATGAAAACTAATTTCAGATGAATCTCCTTGCTCAAAGGATCATACGATCACACAACAATACTGGGCTCTGCATTGCTCTTGTCAGTACATCTCTCCCTTTTGCCTTGTAACGCTGTACTTAATTAATTGCTATTTGATTATGTATCATCGATTACTTTTGAGCTTCATTATCCTCTGTTTATTCCAATATTATTTGATCTTTTACTCTTTGCAAAAATGTAGAATAATGGCAACGCTTATAAAGAATTTTCTTTGGGGAATTTATTGAATTATCCTTCCATCAACATGGAGAAGGGCTTTGTCCAGCCCGTGTTAACATGTAATGTAAGTTCATCCTTCTCAAGCCTTCAAACTTTTTTCTAGTATAGATTTAGATAGGCATCATTTCCCTCCACTGCTGTTTACTTTACTGTTTACATCTGATTGGATGTTTGCAACAACTACCAGTTTTAAATTGTAGTTGTAAAAACATGTTCCTTATGCAGAACAGATTCATTTATTTTCTTATATAATTGTGAAACCTGTTACGTGTCTCCTTGTTTCTCTTTCAGAGTTGTATCTCTTATTCCAGGCAGAACTTTAGGGAAGATAGTGAGCCAAACCATCTTGAGGACAGCGAGATGACCCCAAGGTCATGTCTTGATGAAGACATTGAGTTGAAGCTACTCACCAGCAGGTGTGAGACAACCTCTGTGCAGTCGCTGCCTCAATCAATTCGACTTCTTCAGTCTCCACTTAAAGTGGAAAGGCTTGCTTCAGCTCAGCTCCAACTTGAAGTCAAAGATGTAATGAAGATGTCAGAGAACTGCCTTGCGCACTATCGTGCCATACAGCTAGGGGTGAAGCATCTATCGTTGACACAACTGAGGTCTAATCAGCTTCTTCGGCTGTTTGGGGGGGCCGACCTGGCCAGGCCTAGTGCCTTCTGAAGTGCTCTCAGTTTTGTATATTCTTTTGTCGACGCATTTATTTGCACTGGTGGCAAACTTTGATGCCCAGTGGATGTAATATGTGTAATAGCCGTGATAGCCTATCGTAAGTTGCTTGCTTATTTATTTCCTTGTTGTCTTGTTTATTTGTTTGCTTGTAGTCAGTGCAGTTCTTTTTCAGCGGTTGTCTAGTGGCTGCAATAACCTATTTTTTAAAACTAGGACACAATAACCATGGGCTACATATTTACTATAGTGACACTGGGCCTCCTACGGGCCGTAGAAACAATGGGCCTTCTACGGGCCGTATCATCAATGGTCCTTATACAGGTCGTATGATCGATTGGCCAAACATGGGCCAATAACAGACCGCATTATGGTTGTAAACGGGCTAGAGTTGGAATCGTCCTTTCATGGGCCGACCATAACGGGCCGCCGTTAATAGGCCGTATTTGATGACGCTATGGAAATGGCCCAACGTATTAACGGGCCACAAACGGGCCGACTATAAGCACGGGCTAAATTTGGCCCTAGCGAGAAAATGACAATGTGAGCCATAAGTAACGAATCTTTGAAATGAGCCCAAGAATAAATGGGCCCTGAGAAGGCCGAAAGATAACATGAGCTGCAAATGGCCCAATGGATTAATGGGTCGTTAATGGGTATAAAGTGATACATTGTTCATTACAGGCCAGTTTCACTATGGGCCGTTAATAGGCCAAGAGTTACAAAGGGCCTCATATGGGCAGAAAGACGTCATGGGCCATACATGGGCCGGAACTTAAAACGGGCTGGAATCATATTGGACGGCCTAGATGACGCTACTGGTCCTAATTTGGATAGGTCATAACGGGCCCTGGGTTAGCAGGCCGTAAATGGGCTATATGCGAACAGGCCGTGAATAGGCTTTCCGTGGGCCAGCCCGCCACCTTTTGACCAAGTCAAATGGGCCAGCCTTTTCACAGGAATGGGCCTCTGTTGGGCCGTACCACGTGTTGATGTATCATAGGCGCCTTTGGTCTAATGAGTGGATGACATCTGTCCCAACGGTGAGCCCACATGTGTTTCCTCCAGCCAATGATGATTTTACACGTAGAAAATCCCCATTGGTCTGGGCTGCTAACGGGTTATCGGATCCAAAACCAGACTCGATAGCTTAATAGCGTTCCGTTACGGTGGATGCCACATGTCGGTCACCCTTGATTAAAGCACTTCTGTGACGCGCGATTTATCGTCATGGAAGTGGACACTTCCGTGATGATAATTTTGGTAATGTCATGGAACACTTCTACAACAGCACAGGTATGACTATCTTGATTTTGTCATAAAATCGTCATGGATGTACATGCATGACAGAAAACGTGACCTACTGTGACAAACACGTATCATCACGGAAGTGTATTTTTTTTGTAGTGTATAGTGCGCCATTATTTGCCAACAGTGTCGGGTACTGCCGTCACGTCTGTGGTATGGCCGTCTTGTCGATGTCGGGCCGGAGCAGCGGGTGACTCTGCGGCGAAGGCTGGAAGCGGCCAGACGGAGAAACAACCGGGCAGCCGGGTGAAGAGCCGGCCCGGGCAGTCGGACAGGGGGGCGGCCTGGGCAGTCGGACTGAGGGGCTTTGCTAGCCCCGATGTCTTGAACTATTGTCTTGCCGTCTTTGGGGTACCCGTGGTCAATTACCACGACAGCGGCCAAGGCCCAGGCCGACGCGGCGGCCAAGGAGCAGGGGATGCGACAGCGAAGGCACAAGAGGGGGAGGCGGCCCGTGACGGTGCTCCGGAGGCCACCGGACCATAGCAGGCGGAGCCGTCGATGGTGGAGGGCTAGGCGTCGACTGGAGGAGCCGGCGTCGACCAGGCGGCGCTGGAGAGGGGAGGGGCAGACCCCGTCATCCCGGGGACAGAGTTGCCTCCACGCGCGCCAACTGCTGGTGAGCAGGATAGTCGGCCCGAAGCGCCGGAGGTGCCTCCATCCAGCGCGGAGTTGGTGGTGGGCCGAGTGGCGATGAGCCGTTTGCCTGCGCATCAGTGCCCAGCGAAGGCGATCTCGGTGCCAAGGCCGCTGGAGGTTGGGGCCGCGAGCTCGTCGGCGCCTGATACTGAGGCCACCAGCGCCGCTCCACCGGATTGGGCATCAGGAGCCGGCTCGGGTATCCTCAACATGGCTGTGAAGGGCATCTTGGAGCAGTTCAACGCCCAGGGAGCCACCCTCCTGAAGTCCAGGAACGAGCTGCTGGCGATGCAGATGGCCGTCCGGGTATGTTTCTTGTAATCTTGTTTTCAACTCTTGTAATCTTCCTGTTGGAAATATGCCCTAGAGGCAATAATAAATTAGTTATTATTATTATATTTCCTTGTTCATGATAATCGTTTATTATCCATGCTATAATTGTATTGATAGGAAACTCAAATACATGTGTGGATACATAGACAACACCATGTCCCTAGCAAGCCTCTATTGGCTAGCTCGTTGATCAATAGATGGTTACGGTTTCCTAACCATGGACATTGGATGTCATTGATAACGGGATCACATCATTAGGAGAATGATGTGATGGACAAGACCCAATCCTAAGCCTAGCACAAAGATGCGTAGTTCAGTATGCTAAAGCTTTTCTAAATGTCAAGTATCTTTTCCTTAGACCATGAGATTGTGCAACTCCGGATACCGTAGGAATGCTTTGGGTGTACCAAAGCGTCACAACGTGAATCGGGTGGCTATAAAGGTGCATTACGGTATCTCCGAAAGTGTCTGCATTGGGTTGGCACGAATCGAGGCTGGATTTGTCACTCCGTGTGTGACGGAGAGGTATCTCTGGGCCCACTCGGTAGGACATCATCATAATGTGCACAATGTGACCAAGGGGTTGATCACGGGATGATGTGTTACGGAACGAGTAAAGAGACTTCTGCTTGCGAGATTGAACAAGGTATCGGGATACCGACGATCGAATCTCGGGCAAGTACAATACCGCTAGACAAAGGGAATTGTATCACGGGATCGAATGAGTCCTTGACATCGTGGTTCATCCGATGAGATCATCGTGGAACATGTGGGAGCCAACATGGGTATCCAGATCCCGCTATTGGTTATTGACGGAGAACGTCTGGTCATGTCGCATGTCTCCCGAACCCGTGAGGGTCTACACACTTAAGGTTCGATGGCGCTAGGGTTATAAAGGAAGTTTGTATGTGGTTACCGAATGTTGTTCGGTCCGGATGAGATCCCGGACGTCACGAGGAGTTCCGGAATGGTCCGGAGGTAAAGATTTATATATGGGAAGTCCTGTTTTGGTCACCGGAAAAGTTTTGGGCGATATCGGTAATGTCTGGGACCACCGGAGGGTCCCGGGGTCCACCAAGTGGGGCCACCAACCCCGAGAAGGTTGCGTGGGCCAAGTGTGAGGGAACCAGCCCCAAAGGGGCTGGTGCGCCACAAGGGCCCAAGCGCAAGGGTGAGTGGGAGGGGCAAACCCTAGGGCGGATGGGCCCTAAGGCCCATCTGGTGGGCGCCTCCTCTCCCTCCCCTCTTGGCCGCCTCCCCCTTTCCCATCTAGGGCTGCCGCCCCCCCTAGGGGTGGGAACCCTAGAGGGGGCGCACCCTCCTCCCTTTCCCCTATATATATGAGGCCTAGGGGCTGCCCATAAGACATGAGTTCTCTCCCTCTTGGTGCAGCCCTGCCTCTCCTCCTCCTCCTCTCCCTTGGTGCTTGGCGAAGCCCTGCGGGATTGCCACGCTCCTCCATCACCACCATGCCGTTGTGTTGCTGCTGGATGGAGTCTTCCTCAACCTCTCCCTCTCTCCTTGCTGGATCAAGGCGTGGGAGACGTCACCGGGCTGTACGTGTGTTGAACAGCGGAGGTGCCGTCCGTTCGGCACTAGGATCTCCGGTGATTTGGATCACGGCAAATGCGACTCCTTCAACCCCGTTCTCATGAACGCTTCCTCTTAACGATCTACAAGGGTATGAAGATGCACTCACCTTCCCTCGTTGCTAGTTTCTCCATACATAGATATTGGTGACACGTAGGAAAAATTTGAATTTACGCTCGTTACCCAACAGTGGCATCATGAGCTAGGTCTATTGCGTAGATTCTTTGCACGAGTAGAACACAAATTAGTTGTGGGCGTTGATTTTGTTCAATATGCTTACCGTTACTAGTCCAATCTTGATTCGACGGTATTATGGGATGAAGCGGCCGGACCGACCTTACACGTACTCTTCGTGAGACGAGTTCCACCGGTGACATGCACTTGGTGCATAAGGTGGCTAGCGGTGCCGATCTCCCACTTTAGTCGGAACGGATTCGATGAAAAGGGTCCTTATGAAGGGTAAATAGCAATTGTCATATCACGTTGTGGTTTTGCGTAGGTAAGAAAGCGTTCTTGCTAGAAACCCATAGCAGCCACGTAAAACATGCAAACAACAATTAGAGGACGTCTAACTTGTTTTTGCTGGGTATGCTATGTGATGTGATATGGCCAAGAAGAATGTGATGAATGATATGTGATGTATGAGATTGATCATGTTCTTGTAATAGGATTCACGACTTGCATGTCGATGAATATGACAACCGGCAGGAGCCATAGGAGTTGTCTTTATTTATTGTATGACCTGCGTGTCATTAAACAACGCCATGTAATTACTTTACTTTATTGCTAACCGGTAGCCATAGTAGTAGAAGTAATAGTTGGCGAGACAACTTCATGAAGACACGATGATGGAGATCATGATGATGGAGATCATGGTGTTATGCCGGTGACAATAATGATCATGGAGCCCGAAGATGGAGATCAAAAGGAGCAATATGATATTGGCCATATCATGTCACTACTATATAATTGCATGTGATGTTTATTATGTTTATGCATCTTGTTTACTTAGAACGACGGTAGTAAATAAGATGATCCCTTACACAAATTTCAAGAAGTGTTCTCCCCGGACTGCACCGTTGCTACAGTTAAACTTCTAAGCACCACGTGATGATCGGGTGTGATGGATTCTTACGTTCACATACAACGGGTGTAAGACAGATTTACACAGCAAAACACTTGGGGTTAACTTGACGAGCCTAGCATGTACAGACATGGCCTCGGGAACACGAGACCGAAAAGGTCGAGCATGAGTCGATAGTAGATACGATCAACATGAAGATGTTCACCGATGATGACTAGTCCGTCTCACGTGATGATCGGACACGGCTTAGTTGACTCGGATCATGTAATCACTTAGATGACCGGAGGGATGTCTATCGAGTGGGAGTTCATAAGATGAACTTAATTATCTTGAACATAGTCAAAAGACCTTTTGCAAATTATGTCGTAAGCTCGCGCTTTAGTTCCACTGTTTAGATATGTTCCTAGAGAAAATATAGTTGAAAGTTGACGAAGAGCGATTATGCGGACAATAAATAGCTTATGTCCTTAATGCACCGCTCGATGTCTTTGAACCCAAACGTCGTCTGTGGATGTTGCGAACATCGGACATACACGTTTTGATAACTACGTGATAGTTCGCTTAAGCGGTTTAGAGTTGAGGCACAAAAGACGTTTTCGAAATGTCGCGGAACATATGAGATGTTTCGAGGGCTGAAATTAGGATTTCAGGCTCGTGCTCACGTCAAGAGGTATGAGACCTCCGACGATTTTTCTTAGCCTACAAACTAAGGGAGAAAAGCTCAATCGTTGAGCTTGTGCTCAGATTGTCTGAGTACAACAATCACTTGAATCGAGTGGGAGTTGATCTTCCAGATGAGATAGTGATGTTTCTCCAAAGTCATTGCCACCAAGCTGCTAGAGCTTCGTGATGAACTATAACATATCAAGGATAGATATGATGATCCTTGAAGTGTTCGCGATGTTTGACACATGAAAGTAGAAGTCAAGTAGGAGCATCAATTGTTGATGGTTGGTAAAACCACTAGTTTCAAGAAGGGCAAGGGAAACAAGGGATACTTCATGAAGCGGCAAAAGCGATTGCTGCTCTAGTGAAGAAACGCAAGGTTGAACCCAAACCCGAGACTAAGTGCTTACGTAATAAGGGGAACAGACCTTTGGGCGAGAACCACCCTAGATACTTGGTAGATGAGAAGGCTGGCAAGGTCGAAAGAAGTATATTGGATATACATTATGTTAATGTGTACTTTACTAGTACTCCTAGTAGCACCAGGGTATTGAGATACCGGTTCGGTTGCTAAGTGTTAGTAACTTCGAAATAAAAGGCTACGGAATAAACGGAGACTAGCTAAAGGTGAGCTGATGATATGTGTTGGAAGTGTTTCCAAGGTTGATGTGATCAAGCATCGCCCGCTCCCTCTACCATCGAGATTGGTGTTAAACCTAAATAATTGTTATTTGGTGTTTTGCGTTGAGCATATACATGATTGGATTATATACGCATAATACGGTTATTCATTTAAGAAGAATAATGGTTACTCTATTTATTTGAATAATACCTTGATGGTCTTGCACCTAAATAAATGGTTTATTGAATCTCGATCGTAGTGATACACATTTTCATGCCAAAAGTATAAGATAGTAATGATAGTACCACTTACTTGTGGCCTTGCCATGTGAGTCATATTGGTGTAAAAGCATGAAGAAGCTCCATGTTGATGGATCTTTGGACTCACTCGTTTTGAAAAGTTTGAGACATGCAAACCATGTACATTGGTGTATACGCATGATGAAACTCCATGCAGATGGATCGTTTAGACTCACTTGATTTTGAATCACTTGAGATATGCAAATCATACCACATGGACAAGATGGTGAAAAGCCTCGGTTTGATAAGATGGAACTAGATAGCAACTTGTTAGAAGTAACACATTTTGATGTGTGCAGTCCAATGAGTCTTTGAGGCATGCGATGAATATCGTTATGTTACGACTTCACGAGATGATTCGAGTAGATGTTGAGTATATTTACTTGATGAAACACAAATCTGAATTATTGAATGGTTCAAGTAATTTCAGAGTGAAGTTTAAGATCTTCGTGACAAGAGGATAGAATGTCTATGATATGATCATAGAGATGAATATCTGAGTTCCGAGTTTTGGCACACAATTAAGACATTGTGCAAATTGTTTCACAATTAATACCGCCTGGAACACCATAGTGTGATGGTGTGTCCGAACATCATAGTTGCACCCTATTGGATATGGTGCGTACCATGATGTCTCTTATCGAATTACCACTATCGTTCATGGGTTAGGCATTAGAGACAACCGCACTCACTTTAATAGGGCACCACGTAATTCCGTTGAGATGACATCGTATGAACTATGGTTTAGAGAAACCTAAGCTGTCATCTCTTAAAGGTTTGGGGCTGCGGCGCTTATGTGAAAAAGTTTCAGGTTGATAAGCTCGAACCCAAAGCGGATAAAATGCATCTTCATAGGACACCCAAAAGCGGTTGGGTATACCTCCTAATTCAGATCCGAAAGCAATAGGGATTGTTTCTTGAATCGGGTCCTTTCTCGAGAAAAGTTCGTCTCGAAAAGTTGAGTGGGAGGATGGTGGAGACTTGATGAGGTTATTGAACCATCACTTCAACTAGTGTGTAGCGAGGCACGGGAAGTTGTTCCGTGGCACCTACACCAATTGAAGTAGAAGCTTATGATAGTGATCATGAAGTTTCGGATCAAGTCAGCGGCGTACCTCGTGGGGTGACAAGGATGCGTACTACTTGAGTGATGCATCATCCTGTCTTGAAGGTCATGTTGCTAGACAACAATGACCCTACGAGCTATGGAGAAGCAATGGTGGGCCCAAATTCCGATAAATGGTTAGAAGCCATGAAATCCGAGATAGGATCCATGTATCAGAACAAAGCATGGACTTTGGTGGACTTGCACGATGATTGGCAAGCCATTGAGATGAATGGATCTTTAAGAAGAAGACGGATGTGGACGGTAATATCACCGTCTATGAAGCTCGACTTGTGGCGAAGAGTTTTTCACAAGTTCAAGGAGTTGACTACGATGAGATTTTCTCATCCGTGGCGATGCTTAAGTCCGTCGGAATCATGTTAGCATAAGCTGCATTTATGAAATCTGGCGGATGGATGTCAAAAGCAGGTTTCCTTATCGGTTTACGTAAGGAAAGGTTGTATGTGATACAATCGAGAAAGTTTTGTCGATCCTAAGGATGCTAAAAGGTATCTTGACTCGACAATCCTTTCTAAGGACTGGAGTAAGCATCTCGGAGTTGGAATATGCACTTTGATAGGATGATCAAAGATTTTGGGTTTATACAAAGTTTATGAGAAACTTGTATTTCCAAAGAAGTGAGTGGGAGCACTATGGAATTTCGATAACAATATGTTGTTGACATATTGATGATCGAAATGATGTAGAATTTCTAGAAAGCATATAGGGATGTTTGAAAAGTGTTTTTCAATGGAAAACCTGGATTAAGCTACTTGAACATTGAGCATCAAGATCTATAAGGATAGATCAAAAATGCTTAATGGTACTTTCAAATGAGCAAATACCTTGACATGATCTTGAAAGTGTTCAAGATGGATCAGTCAAAGAAGGAGTTCTTGCCTGAGTTGTAAGGTATGAAGTTAAGAGTTAAAAGCTCGACCACGGCAGAAGAGAGAGAAAGGACGAAGGTCGTCCCCTATGCTTTAGACGTAGGCTCTACAGTATGCTATGTTATGTACCGCACCGGAAGTGTGCCTTGCCATGAGTCAGTCAAGGGGTACAAGAATGATCCAAGAATGGATCATTGGATAGCGGTCAAAATTGTCCTTGGAGTAAATAAGGACATGTTTCTCGATTATGGAGGTGATAAAGAGTTCGGCGTAAAGGGTTGCGTCGATGCAAGCTTTAACACCTATCCGAAAGTGACTCGAGTAGCAAACCGGATCGTATAGTGGAGCAGCCATTTGGAATAGCTTCAAGTGGAGCGTGGAAGCGACATTTATAATATGACCTGGAAATTTGCAAAGCACACATGGATCTGAAAGGTTCAGACCCGTTGACTAAAACCCGTTGACTAAAACCTCTCTCACAAGCAAAACATGATCAAACCTCAGAAATCATTGAGTCTTAATCACATGGTGATGTGAACTAGTTTAAGACACTAGTAGACTCTTTGGATGTTGGTCACATGGCGATGTGACCTATCAGTGTTGATCACATGGCGATGTGAACTAGATTATTGACTCTAGTGCAAGTGGGAGACTGTTGGAAATATGCCCTAGAGGCAATAATAAATTAGTTATTATTATTATATTTCCTTGTTCATGATAATCGTTTATTATCCATGCTATAATTGTATTGATAGGAAACTCAAATACATGTGTGGATACATAGACAACACCATGTCCCTAGCAAGCCTCTATTGGCTAGCTCGTTGATCAATAGATGGTTACGGTTTCCTAACCATGGACATTGGATGTCATTGATAACGGGATCACATCATTAGGAGAATGATGTGATGGACAAGACCCAATCCTAAGCCTAGCACAAAGATCGTAGTTCGTATGCTAAAGCTTTTCTAAATGTCAAGTATCTTTTCCTTAGACCATGAGATTGTGCAACTCCCGGATACCGTAGGAATGCTTTGGGTGTACCAAAGCGTCCTGGCGTGGCGGGTGGCTATAAAGGTGCATTACAGGTATCTCCGAAAGTGTACATTGGGTTGTACGAATCGAGGCTGGGATTTGTCACTCCGTGTGATGGAGAGGTATCTCTGGGCCCACTCGGTAGGACATCATCATAATGTGCACAATGTGACCAAGGGGTTGATCACGGGATGATGTGTTACGGAGCGAGTAAAGAGACTTGCCGGTAACGAGATTGAACAAGGTATCGGGATACCGACGATCGAATCTCGGGCAAGTACAATACCGCTAGACAAAGGGAATTGTATACGGGATCGAATGAGTCCTTGACATCGTGGTTCATCCGATGAGATCATCGTGGAACATGTAGGAGCCAACATGGGTATCCAGATCCGCTATTGGTTATTGACCGGAGAATGTCTCGGTCATGTTCGCATGTCTCCCGAACCGTAGGGTCTACACACTTAAGGTTCGATGGCGCTAGGGTTATAAAGGAAGTTTGTATGTGGTTACCGAATGTTGTTGAGTCCGGATGAGATCCCGGACGTCACAAGGAGTTCGGAATGGTCCGAGGTAAAGATTTATATATGGGAAGTCCTGTTTTGGTCACCGGAAAAGTTTGAGGCGATATCGGTAATGTCTGGGACCACGGGAGAGGGTCCCGGGGTCCACCAAGTGGGGCCACCAACCCCGAGAAGGTTGCGTGGGCCAAGTGTGAGGGAACCAGCCCCAAAGGGGCTGGTGCACCACAAGGGGCCCAAGCGCAAGGGTGAGTGGGAGGGGCAAACCCTAGGCGGATGGGCCCTAAGGCCCATCTAGTGGGCGCCTCCCTCTCCCTCCCCTCTTGGCCGCCTCCCCTTTCCCATCTAGGGCTGCCGCCCCCTAGGGGTGGGAACCCTAGAGGCGCCTCCTCCTCCTTTCCCTATATATATGAGGCCTAGGGGCTGCCCATAAGACATGAGTTCTCTCCCTCTTGGTGCAGCCCTGCCTCTCCTCCTCCTCCTCTCCCTTGGTGCTTGGCGAAGCCTGCTTGGGATGCCACGCTCCTCCATCACCACCATGCCGTTGTGTTGCTGCTGGATGGAGTCTTCCTCAACCTCTCCCTCTCTCCTTGCTGGATCAAGGCGTGGGAGGCGTCACCGGGCTGTGCGTGTGTTGAGCAGCGGAGGTGCCGTCCGTTCGGCACTAGGATCTCCGGTGATTTGGATCACGGCAGTCGACTCCTTCAACCCCGTTCTCATGAACGCTTCCGCTTAACGATCTACAAGGGTATGTAGATGCACTCTCCTTCCCTCGTTGCTAGTTTCTCCATAGATAGATCTTGGTGACACGTAGGAAAATTTTGAATTTCTGCTACGTTACCCAACACTTCCGTGGGGGCACATCAGCGCACCCACTGGGTGTAGCCCCTGAGTTTCGGGCTGGCTGCTAAGCAGGCAGGTCGGAACTTCAAGGTGAGCTTCCGAGTGCTGAAGTGTTGTTTTCATGGCAGGACTACCACAACTTGCGCGCGGCCACCTACAACTCCCAGAACCATGTGCTAGCCAAGCGGACCGCCGATCCGATCCAGAGCCGAAGTAAGCAGGCCGTCTTCCAGTGGGGACGCTCTGTCGCCGTTGGCCTGACGATCGAGGCTCGACACGACCACCGGAGGAGTGTGGGCGCGGACATTCTGCAGAATGCGCCCCGTAACCTGGGCGAGCAGCTCCTGGCCATCAAAATGCGCCTGGAGCCGGTACATCGTCTGCTCCGCCGTCTGCAGCGCACTGAGTCGTAGGTCCTGGCGAGGCTCTGGACGGATTCTCAGGTCCCTCGCACTCCCAGTCGGACTGCCGATTGGCTGGAGGCGGCGGTCAAGCAGTTCGAGGCCTGGAAGGGCGCCGCGGCTCAATCAGGCGCCAGGACAGCGCTGGAGTTTGCAAAGGCCTGGTATCCGGAGCTGAGCCTGGCGCAGCTGGCCACCTTTCGGCAGGAGGCCGGGCCCGAGCTAGAGGCGGCGCGTGGCGATCGTGACAGGTGCACGGCGGCAATCACCGAGTATGCCGACACCGGCATCTTCATCCCGGAGCTTGACGAAGATGGCGCTGAGGTGCCACCCAACTCGTTCGGGCTGAACCCGAAGAAGGGGGGGATTCGATGGAGGAGATTGCCTCCAGTGCCGAGGGCAAGGAAGATGAGGATGAGGAAGGCGAAGACTTTGCATTGGACGACAGAGCGACCAGCTAGCCTCAGCTCGATCAGGCCTCGACCAACGAGCCGCAGAATACCGTGTCGACTGTTGTCGGTGCCGACCAGGCCGAGGCTCGCTAGTCAGACGCTCCACCAGTTGGCGCCTCTGCCTCTGCCGACCTGTCCACGCTGCCCGCAGCGTCCCTCGCCTAGGCGGTCGCTTATCTTTCAAGTTTTTCTTGTCTTGTACTTTTGAATGGACAAGTTAAATTTGCGCAGTTCCACCCACTACGGTGTAATTCAAACTCTGTTGAATGCTGGCCACGGACCTTTTGGCACGTAAATAACTTATCTCACACATGCTTGTGCTCTTGCCGGGTTCTAGCTTGGTTTTGCTTTTACTCTGTTTGCCTTCTTCCTTTGCCGCCTTCCTTTGGCTCCGCCCTACCAGCCAGACAGCCGCTCTATGGTATGTGGCTGGGTCGGGGACTTGGCCTTTTAGGATAGACAAGTTACTTCAGCCGTCTAGAGCGTAGCTAGTCAAGCGAGAAGCCGGCCGGCCAGCTGCTCTGCAGCCGGACGAGTAAGGCGAAGGGCCAGCTTGGCCTATGCTCGCGTTCTTCCTTAGTCATTTTTTTGTGTGGGCATCTTTTCATGTCTTTAGCTCTTGCAAGTCGGATAGTCGCTCTGTGAGCTGTGGCTTAAGGCAATAGAGGGCTTAGATGTCGGCACCCTACTTGTCCGACTGCAGCTGGTGCCAGCTTAGGTCAGGGCAGCGAGCCCCCGGGCCAGCTAGCCGGATCCGGTGCTGGGCGAAAGAATGAAATAATACATTTGTAGGTGAATCTTATCATATGGATAAAAAGGTAGCCCCGAGTGCTCTTTGGGGGACCTGTTGTCTCTACTTAACACAAAAGATAGTGTGGTACATACTGCATTAACTGTAAAATCTTCGGAGGAGATTTGCGTTCCTTGGGCGCTCTGTTTCCTTGCCGGAATCGTCCCTCTTGCGTGCCCCGGGCTTCTGTGTGTCGATGAGGTAGTAGGAGTCGTTGCCCAGGGCCTTGCTGATGATGAAAGGCCCCTCCCAAGGAGCTGAGAGCTTGTGTTGGCTGGCTGTTTGCTGGATCAGCCGGAGCACAAGGTCCCCTTCGCAGAAGGATCGTGGCTTGACCTTTCGGCTCTGGTAGCGGCGCAGGCTCTGCTGGTAGTTGGCGGACTGGCTGAGTGCCAACAACCGGGCCTCTTCCAGTAGATCGACGACGTCTTCTCGCGCCTCCTTCGCTTCTGCCTCCGTGTACATGGTGACGCGAGGTGAGTCGAACTCGATGTCAGTTGGGATGACAGCCTCAGCCCCGTACACGAGGAAGAAGGGAGTGAAGCCGGTTGCTTATTTCTGCGTAGTACGGAGACTCCAAAGGACGGCCGACAGCTCTTCGATCCAGCAGCCGGCTGAGTGCTCCAGCGGCTCGACCAGTCGGGGCTTGATGCCGGACAGGATGAGGCCGTTTGCTTGCTCTGCTTGGCCGTTTGACTGTGGATGGGCAACGGACACCAAGTCCAGTCAGATGCCATGCGTCGCGCATAAATGGGCCAAGGCACCTTTGGCGAAGTTCATGTCATTGTCGTTGATGATGCACTGAGGGATGCCGTACAGGATGGTGATGTCCGCAATGAAGGTCACAACAGTCGGACCGTTCAGCTTCTTGATCGGCTTTGCTTCAATCCACTTTGTGAACTTGTCCACGACGACCAGCAGATGGGTCATGCCGTCGCGTGCTGTTTTGAACGGGCCCACCATATCCAACCCCCAGGCGGCAAACGGCCAAGTAAGGGGGATTGTCTTGAGCGTAGAGGCCGGCAAGTGTTGCTTGGAGCTGAAGCGTTGGCACCCCTTGCACTTGCGGACCAACTCCTTGGTGTCATCCAAAGCAGTCGGCCAGAAGAAACCATGGTAGAAAGCTTTGGTGACAAGCGATCTGGAGAGGACGTGGTGGCCACATTCGCCTTGGTGAATATCTCTGAGGATTTCCATGTCTTTCTCTGGCTCCTTGCCATGCTGGAAGACACTAGTCACATTGCGCATGACAAGCTCCCTGTTCACTATTGTGTATGTTGCTGCACGGTGTTGCACCTGTCGGGCCAGAATCTCATCGGCTCGTAGCTCTCGGCTCATCAGGAAGTTGAGGATGGGTTGCGCCCAAGATGGTGCTTCTACCATTGTCATGCCGGCAACTGGTACCAGGGCGGTCGGGTCGGGAGGCGGCGGGTTGGAACCGGCCGCTACTTGATGTGTCGTTGAAGTCCCCGGGCCGACTGTTGCAGCCCCCGGGCCCGGTTCAAGTGTTGTAGTCCCCAGGCCGCCTGCCGAAGTCCCCGTGCCGCCTGCTGTAGTCCTCGAGCCGGATCCGACTGCTCTCGGGTCAGCCGGCATGAAGATGGATTCTGATTCCGGTGAAGGCTTGATAGACGGCTTGCGCAGGCACTGGAGGGACACGCCGGCTGGTATGGCCTGTCGGGTGGAGCCGATCCGGGCCAGGGCGTCGGCTTGCTCGTTGTCGGCCCATGGTACGTGGAGGAACTCGCACCCGTTAAAGTGCCCGCTGATCTGCTGGATGAGGAAGCGGTAGCTCACCATGTTTGCATCCTTGGCGTCCCAGTCGCCGGACGACTGTTGGACTACCAAGTCCGAGTCACCATAGCACAGCACTCGGCGAATGCCGATCTCCTTGGCTAGCCGGCGCCCGTGGAAGAGCGCCTCATACTCACGTTGTTGGAGGTGGCAAAGTGGATCTGCAGCGTGTACTTGAGCTTGTCGCCTTTGGGAGAAGTGAGGACGATGCCGGCTCCCAAACCAGTGTGCATCTTCGAGCCGTTGAAGTGCATCCTCCAATGAGTGGAATCCAGCGCCGGTGGCAGGTACTAGGTCTCGGCACAGTCGACTAGGAAGTCGGCCAACGCTTGGGACTTGATGGCGGTGCGGGGCTGGTAGAGGATGGTGTGGGGAGCTAGCTCGATGGCCCACTTCGTCACCCGACCTGATGCATCGCTATTGCCTATGATCTCGGCAAGTGGGGCAATGCAGATGACCGTGATGGTGTGCTCCTGGAAGTACTGCTTGAGCTTCTTGGTGGAAAAGTACACGCCATAACACATCTTCTGGTAGTGGGGGTAGTTCTGCTTGGAGGCTGACAACACCTCACTCAGGTAGTAGATGGGCCTCTAGACCGGCTGTGCCTTGCCGTCTTCTAGGCGCTCGACCACGATCACGGTGCTGACCACCCGGCTGGTGGCGGCGATGTAGAGGTGAAGGAAATATGCCCTAGAGGCAATAATAAAGTTATTATTTATTTCCTTATATCATGATAAATGTTTATTATTCATGCTAGAATTGTATTAACCGGAAACATAATACATGTGTGAATACATAGACAAACAGTATGTCACTAGTATGCCTCTACTTGACTAGCTTGTTAATCAAAGATGGTTATGTTTCCTAACCATGAACAAGGAGTTGTTATTTGATTAACAAGATCACATCATTAGTAGAATGATCTGATTGACATGACCCATTCCGTTAGCTTAACACTTGATCGCTTAGTATGTTAATGCTTTCTTCATGACCCATACATGTTCCTGTAACTATGAGATTATGCAACTCCGTTTACCGGAGGAACACTTTGGTGCTACCAAACGTCACAACGTGAATCGGGTGATTATAAAGGAGTACTACAGGTGTCTCCAAAGGTACTTGTTGGGTTGGCGTATTTCGAGATTAGGTTTTGTCACTCCGATTGTCGGAGAGGTATCTCCAGGCCTTCTCGGTAATGCACATCACTTAAGCCTTGCAAGCATTACAACTAATGAGTTAGTTGTGAGATGATGTATTACGGAACGAGTAAAGAGACTTACCGGTAACGAGATTGAACTAGGTATTGGATACCGACGATCGAATCTCGGGTAAGTAACATACCGATGACAAAGGGAACAACGTATGTCGTTATGCGGTTTGACCGATAAAAGATCTTCGTAGAATATGTAGGAACCAATATGGGCATCCAGGTTCCGCTATTGGTTATTGACCGAGAATGGTTCTAGGTCATGTCTACATAGTTCTCGAACCCGTAGGGTCCGCACGCTTAACGCTTCGATGACAGTTCATAATGAGTTTATAAGTATTGATGCACCGAAGGTTGTTGAGTCCCGGATGTGATCACGGACATGACGAGGAGTCTCGAAATGGTCGAGACATAAAGATTGATATATTGGAAGCCTATGTTTGGACTTGGAATGGTTCCGAGTGAAAACAGGATGTTACCGGAACAGGGGTTACGGAACCCCGGGGGTATATGGGCCCTCATGGGCCTTGAGGGAGAAGGAGAAGGGCCGGCCAGGTGGGCTGCGCCCCTCCCCTTCCAGTCCGAATAGGACAAGGAGAGAGGCGCCCTTCCCCTTTCCCCTCCCAATCCTACTCCAACTAGGAGAAGGGGAGTCCTACTCCCGGTGGGAGTAGGACTCCTCCTTAGTGCGCCTCCTATAGGGCCGGCCACCTCCCCTTGTCTCCTTTATATCTGAGGCAGGGGCACCCCAAGATACACAAATTGATCTACGGATCTTTCCTTAGCCGTGTGCGGTGCCCCTTCCACCATATTCCACTTCGTCATATCGTCAGAGAGCTTAGGCGAAGCCTGCTACCGGAGAAGTCATATCGTCAGCGGAGCTTAGGCGAAGCCCTCGTCGGTGAAGCATCAACATCGTCCACCACGCCGTCGTCTTGACGGAACTCATCCCCGACACTTTGCTGGATCGAGTCCGGGATCGTCATCGAGCTGAGCGTGTGCGTAACTCGGAGGTGCCGTGACGTTCGGTACTTGGATCGGTCGAATCGTGAAGACGTGCGACTACATCAACCGCGTTGTTATAACGCTTCCGCTTACGGTCTCACGAATGCGTGGACATACACTCTCCCCTCTCGTTGCTATGCCATCACCATGGTCTTGCGTGATCGTAGGAAATTTTTGAAATTACTCGTTACCCAACGATGGCATCCGAGCCTGGTTTTATGCGTTGATGTCATATGCACGAGTAGAACACAAGTGAGTTGTGGGCGATACAAGTCATACTGCCTACCAAAGCATGTCATACTTTGGTTCAGCGGTATTGTTGGGACGAGACGATCCGGACCAACCTTACGCGTACTCTTCACGCGAGACCGGTTCCCTCGGCGTGCTTTGCACATAGATGGCTTGCGGAAGACTGTCTCTCCAACTTTAGTTGAACCGAGTGTGGCTATGCCCGGTCCTTGAGAAGGTTAAAGCGGAGTCTATTTGACAAACTATCGTTGTGGTTTTGATGCGTAGGTAAGAACGGTTCTTGCTCAGCCCGTAGCAGCCACGTAAAACTTGCAACAACAAAATAGAGGACGTCTAACTTGTTTTTGCAGGGCATGTTGTGATGTGATATGGTCAAGACGTGATGCTATATTTTATTGTATGAGATGATCATGTTTTGTAACCGAAGTTATCGGCAATCGGCGAAACCATATGGTTGTCGCTTTATTGTATGAAATGCAAGCGCCATGTAATTGCTTTACTTTATCTCTAAGCGGTAGCGATAGTCGTAGAAGCAATAGTTGGCGAGGCGACAACGATGCTACGATGGAGATCAAGGTGTCGCGCCCGGTGACGATGGTGATCATGACGGTGCTTGGCGATGGAGATCACAAGCACAAGATGATGATGACCATATCATATCACTTATATTGATTGCATGTGATGTTTATCCTTTATGCATCTTATCTTGCTTTGATTGACGGTAGCATTATAAGATGATCTCTCACTAAAATTATCAAGAAGTGTTCTCCGAGTATGCACCGTTGCGAAAGTTCTTCGTCTTTGAGACACCACGTGATGATCGGGTGTGATAGGCTCTACGTTCAAATACAACGGTGCAAAACAGTTGCACACGCAGAATACTCGAGTTAAACTTGACGAGCCTAGCATATAACAGATATGGCCTCGGAACACGAGAGACCGAAAGGTCGAGCGTGAATCATATAGTAGATATGATCAACATACTGATGTTCACCATTGAAACTACTCCGTCTCACGTGATGATCGGACACGGTTTAGTTGATATGGATCACGTGATCACTTAGATGACTAGAGAGATGTCTCTAAGTGGGAGGTTTTAATATGATTAATCAAACTTAAACTTATCATGAACTTAGTACACGATAGTATTTTGCTTGTGCATGTTTGATGTAGATAGATGGCTCGTCTTTGTTGTTCCGTTGAATTTTAATGCGTTCCTTGAGAAAGCAAAGTTGAAAGATGATGGTAGCAATTACACGGACTGGGTCCGTAATTTGAGGATTATCCTCATTGCTGCACGAAAAATTACGTCCTGGAAGCACCGGGTGACAGAACTTTGGAGATGCTTGAGCCGAAGTTATGAACGTCTGGCAAAGCGGTGATGACTACTCTATAGTTCAGGTGCCATGCTTTACGGCTTAGAACCGGGTCTTCAACGGCGTTTTGAGCGTCATGGAGCATATGAGATGTTCCAGGAGTTGAAGTTAATATTTCAAGCAAATGCCGGATTGAGAGATATGAAGTCTCCAATAAGTTCTATAGCTGCAAAATGGAGGAGAATAGTTACAAGGTGAGCACATACTCAAAATGTCTGGGTATAACAATCACTTAATTCAATTTGGGAGTTAATCTTCCGGATGATAGTGTCATTGATGTAATTCTCCAATCACTGCCACCAAGCTACAAGAGCTTCGTGATGAACTATAATATGCAAGGGATGACTAAGACAATTCACAGAGCTCTTACGCAATCTTTGAAAGCCGCGGAGGTAGAAATCAAGAAAGAGCATCAAGTGTTGATGGTCAGCAAGACCACTAGTTTCAAGAAAAAGGGCAAAGGGAAGAAGAAGGGAAACTTCAAAAAGAACAGCAAGAAAGTTGTTGATCAAGAGAAGAAACCCAAGTCTGGACCTAAGCCTGAAACTGAGTGTTTTTATTGCAAGCAGACTGGACACTGGAAGCGGAACTGCCCCAAGTATTTGGCGGATAAAAAGGATGGCAAGGTGAACAAAGGTATATATGATATACATGTTATTGATGTGTACCTTACTAATACTCATGATAGTACACAGGTATTTGATACTGGTTACATTGCTAATATTTGCAACTCGAAACAGAACTACGGATTAAGCGAAGATTGGCTAAGGGCGAGGTGACGATGCGCGTTGGAAATGGTTCCAAAGTCGATGTGATCGTCGTCGGCACGCTACCTCTACACCTACCTTCGGGATTAGTTTTAGACCTGAATAATTGTTATTTGGTGCCGGCATTAAGCATGAACATTATATCTGGATCTTGTTTATTGCGAGACGGTTATTCATTTAAATCGAAGAATAATGGTTGTTCTATTTATATGAGTAATATCTTTTATGGTCATGTACCCTTGAAGAATGGTCTATTCTTGTTGAATCTCGGCGGTAGTGATACACATATTCATAATGTTGAAGCCAAAAGATGCAGAGTTGATAATGATAGTGCAACTTATTTGTGGTAATCGCCGTTTAGGTCATATCGGTGTAAAACGCATGAAGAAACTCCATCTTGATGGGCTTCGAATCACTTGATTATGAATCACTTGGTACTTGCGAACCGTGCCTCATGGGCAAGATGACCAAAACGCCGTTCTCGGAACTATGGAGCGTGCAACTGATTTGTTGGAAATCATACATACCGATGTTTGTGGTCCAATGAATGTTGAGGCACGCCGCGGGTATCGTTATTTTCTCACCTTCACAGATGATTTGAGCAGATATGGGTATATCTACTTAATGAAACACAAATCTGAAACATTTGAAAAGTTCAAAGAATTTCAGAGTGAAGTGGAAAATCATCGTAACAAGAAAATAAAATTTCTACGATCTGATCGTGGAGGAGAATATTTGAGTTACGAGTTTGGTTTACATTTGAAACAATGTGGAATAGTTTAGCAACTCCATACCCGGAACACCACAGAGAAATGGTGTGTCCGAGCGTCAGTGTCGTACTTTACTAGATATGGTGCGATCAATGATGTCTATTTCCGATTTACCGCTATCGTTTTGGGGTTATGCTTTAGAGACGGCCGCATTCACGTTGAATAGGACACCGTCAAAATCCGTTGAGACGACGCCTTATGAACTGTGGTTTGGCAAGAAACCAAAGTTGTCGTTTCTTAAAGTTTGGGGCTGCGATGCTTATGTAAAGAAACTTCAACCGGATAAGCTCGAACCCAAATCGGAAAAATGTGTCTTCATAGGATACCCAAAGGAGACTGTTGGGTACACCTTCTATCACAGATCTGAAGGCAAGATTTTCGTTGCTAAATTCGGATCCTTTCTAGAGAAGGAGTTTCTCTCGAAAGAAGTGAGTGGGAGGAAAGTGGAACTTGATGAGATAACTGTATCTACTCCCTTATTGGAAAGTAGTTCATCACAAGAAATGGTTCTGTGACAACTACAGCAATTAGTGAGGAAACTAATGATGATGATCATGAAGTTTCAGATCAAGTTACTCTTGAACCTCGTGAGGTCAACCAGAGTAAAATACGCACTGTGAGTGGTACGGTAATCCTATTCGGAAGTCATGTTACTTGACCATGGCGAACCTACAAACTATGAAGAAGCGATGGTGAGCCCAGATTCGCAAAATGGCTGGAAGCCATGAAATCTGAGATGGGATCCATGTATGAGAACAAAGTATGGACTTTGGTTGACTTGCCCGATGATCGGCAAGCCATTGAAAATAAATGGATCTTTAAGAAGAAGATCGACGATGGTAATATAATCGTCTACAAAGCTCGACTTGTTGCGAAAGGTTTTCGACAAGTTCAAGGGGTTGACTACGATGAGACTTTCTCACCCGTGGCGATGCTTAAGTCTGTCGAATCATGTTAGCAATTGCCGCATTTTATGATTATGAAATTTGGCAAATGGATGTAAAACTGCATTCTTGAATGGATTTCTAGAAGAAGAGTTGTATATGATGCAACCAGAAGGTTTTGTCGATCCAAAAGGTGCTAACAAAGTGTGCAAGCTCCAACGATCAATTTATGGTGCAGTGCAAGCCTCTCGGAGTTGGAATAAGCGCTTTGATAGTGTGATCAAAGCATATGGGTTTATCTGAGACTTTTGGAGAAGCCTGTATTTACAAGAAAGTGAGTGGGAGCTCTGTAGCATTTACGATATTATATGTGGACGACATATTATTAATTGGAAATGATATAGAATTTCTGGATGGCATAAAAGGATACTTGAATAAAAGTTTTTCAATGAAAGACCTCGGTGAAGCTGCTTACATATTGGGCATCAAGATCTATAGAGATAGATCAAGGCGCTTAATTGGACTTTCACAAAGCACATACCTTGATAAAATTTTGAAAAAGTTCAAAATGGATCGTGCAAAGAAAGGTTTTTTGCCTGTGTTGCAAGGTGTAAGATTGAGTAAGACTCAATGCCCGACCACAATGAAGATAGAGAGAAAATGAAAGATGTTCCCTATGCTTCAGCCATAGGCTCTATCATGTATGCAATCTTTGTGTACCGCACGGCGTATGCTTAGCTATAAGCTTGGCAGGAAGGTACCAAAGTAATCCAGGAATGGATCAATCGACAGCGGTCAAGAACATCCTGAAATACACGAAAAAGGACTAAGGATATGTTTCTCGTAGATGGAGGTGACATTGAGATAGTCGTATATGGTTACGTCGATGCTAGCTTTGACACTGATCCGGACGATTCTAAATCGCAAACCGGATAGGTGTTTTTATTTAAGGTTGGAGCTGTCTGTTGGTGTAGTTCTAAACAAAGCGTCGTGGCGGGATCTACATGTGAAGCGGAGTACATAGCTGCTTGAGCAGCAAATGAAGGAGTCTGGATGAAAGAGTTCATTTCCGATCTAGGTGTTATACCTAGTGCATCGGGACCGATGAAGATCTTCTGTGACAATCTTGGTGCAATTGCCTTGGCAAAGGAATCCAGATTTCACAAGAGGACCAAGCACATCAAGAGACGCTTCAATTCCATTCGGAACCAAGTCCAAATGGGAGACATAGAGATTTGCAAGATACATACGGATCTGAATGTTGCAGACCCGTTAACTAAGCCTCTTCCACGAGCAAAACATGATCGACACCAAAACTCCATGGGTGTTAGGATCATTACTTTGTAATCTAGATTATTGACTCTAGTGCAAGTGGGAGACTGAAGGAAATATGCCCTAGAGGCAATAATAAAGTTATTATTTATTTCCTTATATCATGATAAATGTTTATTATTCATGCTAGAATTGTATTAACCGGAAACATAATACATGTGTGAATACATAGACAAACAAGATGTCACTAGTATGCCTCTACTTGACTAGCTTGTTAATCAAAGATGGTTATGTTTCCTAACCATGAACAAGGAGTTGTTATTTGATTAACAAGATCACATCATTAGTAGAATGATCTGATTGACATGACCCATTCCGTTAGCTTAACACTTGATCGTTTAGTATGTTAATGCTTTCTTCATGACCCATACATGTTCCTGTAACTATGAGATTATGCAACTCCGTTTACGGAGGAACACTTTGGGTGCTACCAAACGTCACAACGTAATCGGGTGATTATAAAGGAGTACTACAGGTGTCTCCAAAGGTACTTGTTGGGTTGGCGTATTTCGAGATTAGGTTTTGTCACTCCGATTGTCGGAGAGGTATCTCCGTGCCTTCTCGGTAATGCACATCACTTAAGCCTTGCAAGCATTACAACTAATGAGTTAGTTGTGAGATGATGTATTACGGAACGAGTAAAGAGACTTACCGTAGCGAGATTGAACTAGGTATTGGATACCGACGATCGAATCTCGGGTAAGTAACATACCGATGACAAAGGGAACAACGTATGTCGTTATGCGGTTTGACCGATAAAAGATCTTCGTAGAATATGTAGGAACCAATATGGGCATCCAGGTTCCGCTATTGGTTATTGACCGAGAATGGTTCTAGGTCATGTCTACATAGTTCTCGAACCCGTAGGGTCCGCACGCTTAACGCTTCGATGACAGTTCATAATGAGTTTATAAGTATTGATGCACGAAGGTTGTTCGAGTCCCGGATGTGATCACGGACATGACGAGGAGTCTCGAAATGGTCGAGACATAAAGATTGATATATTGGAAGCCTATGTTTGGACTTGAATGGTTCCGAGTGAAAACAGGATGTTCTGGAACAGGGGTTACCGGAACCCCGGGGTATATGGGCCCTCATGGGCCTTGAGGGAGAAGGAGAAGGGCCGGCCAGGTGGGCTGCGCGCCCCCTCCCCTTCCGGTCCGAATAGGACAAGGAGAGGGGCGCGCCTTCCCCTTTCCCCTCCCCAATCCTACTCCAACTAGGAGAAGGGAGTCCTACTCCCGGTGGGAGTAGGACTCCTCCTTGGTGCGCCTCCTATAGGGCCGGCCACCTCCCCCTTGTCTCCTTTATATACGGGGGCAGGGGGCACCCCAAGATACACAAGTTGATCTACGGATCTTTCCTTAGCCGTGTGCGGTGCCCCCTTCCACCATATTCCACTTCGGTCATATCGTCGTAGAGCTTAGGCGAAGCCCTGCGCCGGAGAAGTCATATCGTCATGAGCTTAGGCGAAGCCCTGCGTCGGTGAAGCATCAACATCGTCACCACGCCGTCGTCTTGTGGAACTCATCCCGACACTTTGCTGGATCGGAGTCCGGGATCGCCATCGAGCTGAGCGTGTGCGTAACTCGGAGGTGCCGTGCGTTCGGTACTTGGATCGGTCGAATCGTGAAGACGCATTTACTACATCAACCGCGTTGTTATAACGCTTCCGCTTACGGTATACGAGGGTACGTGGACATACACTCTCCCCTCTCGTTGCTATGCCATCACCATGGTCTTGCGTGATCGTAGGAAAATTTTTGAAATTACTACGTTACCCAACAAGAGGAACATGGGTTCTTTAGCATTCGGTGTGGCCAGGACAGGAGGCGTGGTCAGCATCTGCTTGAGCTGGGGAAAAGCCTCGTCCGCCTTGTCATTCCACTCGAAGCAGGTGGTTTTCTTCGTTAGCTGGTACAGGGGGAGGGCTTTCTCGCCCAGCCGACTGATGAACTGGCTGAGAGATGCCAAGCACCCGGTGCACTTCTGGACGTCTCGCAACCGGGTTGGCCTCTGCATCCGCTCAATGGCCTTGATCTTCACAGGGTTGCACTCGATGCCGCGCTCAGAGACAAGGAAACCAAGGAGCTGGCCGGCTGGTACTCCGAAGACGCATTTCTTCGGGTTGAGCTTGATTTGAAAACGGTGCAAATTGTCAAAGGTCTCCTTGAGATCCTCCAGAAGGGTGTCGCGCTTCTCCGTCTTCACCACAATATCATCTACATAGACATTGGCATTTCTGTCGAGTTGCTCAAGGAGGCACTTCTGTAAGCAACGCTGAAACATGGCGCCGGCATTTCTCAAGCCGAACGTCATGATCAGGTAACAGAAGGCTCCGAATGGTGTGATGAAGGCGGTCTTCAGCCAATCGGCCGGGTTCAGCTTGATCTGCCCCCCATAAGTAATAATCTAAAAGGATTTGCATGTAAATACTACTACTAGATATAAACCCACTGCCAACTGAATGTAGCTCGGATGGTTAGGTTCCTTGTGGAGAAACCAACCTACCAGGGTTCAAGTCCTAGACTTGGCATTGGTGGTAGCATTTTCCTAAATTTATTTCAGGCCTTTCAATGATATACGTGCGTACATTTATAGGGGTGACTGTATGACCTGAGTTCAACCAACACCAAAGGAGGTGAAGGCACAACCATGTTTTCAAGGTCAAATGATAAACTTAAGTTAGTGTTCTCCTGATCATATATTTGCTTTGCACTGCTTCTTATGGTTGGATCGTTGATAAACTTGGAGCAACATTCCTATGACCCATCCGCAATTTATGCATCAACTCATATCTGTCTTAGTTTCATCCAGATGCGTCTCAGACAGAAAAATCACATCTGGATTGTGCCGCCTCTGAATGTCCAGGATGCCACGACAATTCTAGCTCAAAAGCTTCATTTCTCCCAGCACATATAGATTGAGAGAAATCTTGCAACATGCAACATCAGCACGCTCAATCTTGCAAAAACTTCATGACGGTGCAGTTTGTTGTTCCCAAACGAGCCACAGACGTAGACGATCCCAAAACACCTTTCGACATACGTAGACATCAGGCAATCTTCATCCCTGCACAAAGACAACAAGGATCAAAGCCAAGCTCCAACCAGACCACGAGAATGACCTAGGTCATTGTCGCCAAATACGCCCTAGCCGCCGCCGATGCGACTAGGCACAACCGATCGTACAAAACCGAAGTCATCAACCATCATGGAGAAGCCGCGCAGAACAACATGAATAGAACGGAGGTAGACGTCGGCGACAACGAAGGAGAGGCTAACCCTAGGTCGCCATAGCAGCAGCGGAGTCAGTGGCAGGAACATGTGATGACTAGTTCTCGTGGAAGAGTTTCTTTTGTGTTTCTCATGATGTTCATATCACCTCCATCTCAAAAAAATTGTCTTCGATTTGTCATCTAAGACAAGAATATTGGGACAGAGGGTAGATTGGAAGTTTTTCAAAAAACATGATGAAATATGTGATGCCGATATTAGCAACATCTACTGGTGGGCAACTTAAGGAAAGGACGCCGATAACGCCCACACGTGTGGCATACTAGACATCCGCCCACACACCGTGTGTGGCGTGAGCAGGAGGCAGCCCACACGGGCTGTGTGTGGGCGAACATTAGAATTGCCCACACATGTGGGCGCAGCTACTCCGTGCCACAGGCCCAACAAATACTACTCATCTCCACCCCCCGCGTGTGACACGAAGCAAAAATGCCCACACGTCCTGGCACAACTAAGTTAGGTACCTGCGGGATGACGATTTAGTTGTCATCCGGGATGGCAGATGTAGTTATCTGGGATGGCAAACGTAGTTGTAAAAGCATGGCAACTCTATCTGTTTTGGTTAACTATAGTTGTCATGTCTAATTTATGGTAGTTGCCGCGTGTAATCAAACCATAGTTGCCGTGTGTGATTAACTACTTGCCACATATGATCAAACAGTAGTTGACATGTGTATTTACCTAGTTGCCACGTGTGGTCCAATCATATTTTTCATGTATGGTTAATCACAGTTGACATGTGTGTTTATCTGGTTGCCATGTACGCGCAACTACAGTTGCCGTCTAGCAACGAATCATAGTTGCCATGTGTGTTTACCTAGTTGCCATGTACGCGTAACTGCAGTTGCCATCCAACAACGTACAAGTGTCGTGTGGGCGAAAAATAGTTCGCTCACACGCGCGTGGAATAGGTGGTGGCTGTGTGGCCAGAAACTAGTCCGTCCACACGGCGCAGCTGGAAAACCGCGTGATGCAGGCGTGTGGGCAAACTCTTTAACGTCCACATACCAGCCCCGTCCTACGTTGCACGTGAAAACTGCCTCCGTATGTCAAGATTCGTGCAAACTTAACTGAACGGTGATCCACACATATGGGCGAGTTGTAAGATTGCCACACGTGTGGTCGTTCCTGGAGGGCAACTTTAAAAAGAAAAACATCTCCTGGTGGGCCCATGCGAGAGAAGTTTCTCAGGGTTTCTCTTTGCCTGCCCAGAGGGGTCCGGGGGACAGGAAGAGAGGCCCGGGATCACACGCGGATTCCTTTCACCACCCCTTCGGGGCCTCCTCTTCTTATATCGCTGGAGCCAAATCCGATCGGGTTTCCAACTCAATCAGAAAGAAAAGAAAAGAAAATTCCCGATCGATCTGGGTGCAAATAAATACCAATAAATAGAGGGCTCGAGAGTCAGACGAGGCAGAGCGGAAAAGAGGGGATTTTGCGCCGTCTTATGATGTCGTCGAAGCAGGATCCTTGTCGCCGGCAAATCCAAGGCCGCCGTAAGCCACTGCTTCTTCGTCTTTGTTGTTTTATCTTCATATGCCCTGGCTGGCACATACTGTAGGTCTCAAATTCAGGCTACTAAGTATTACTCCACTGCCTTATGCAACAGATTAGCCCCCTTTATGTTCCCGTTGTTCATACAAAAAATATTGACTTGGTAGGGAGGCGTGCAAAGACAGTTTGCCCAAGCATATCCATCTCAGATCTCACTGTATTGTGTGTGTCGCTGTCATTTTCTATTGGAAATTTTACAAGAAAGCTTTTCCTTCTTATAAAATTGGAACTAGTTTTTCTTTCTTACAAGCACAAAGCTGCACAACGGGTCATACTTATATTAGATCAGTATATGTGTGTTCATTTGCTTGCTGTGTTCCTTCATTTGCCGTTGTCTAGTTACCATAACGATGACCTGCTGCAGATGTATCAGTTGGTTCAGTTGTTAAACGAAAGCGCTCGCAAGTGGATGTTTCTCAAACTGGCGAAAGATTAAGATATTCAGGCTCAAGCCTTCCGGAGGTATGTCAAGAAACGCCGATAACGGAATACTATAATGATATTAGATTTATATATCACTATGCTACCTGAATGTATGAGTGAAGTGCAATCGGCTGCACTGCGATTCTGTTCCAACTTATAATGGTTGCGCTTTTAATTCTCCAGCACAAAACTTTGTTTCTAGTATCTGATTCCTTTATATCTTTATTATGTGTATACTTTGTAAAACTATTTTTCCTGGAACCAGCAGCATCTTGTGTCTCATTACTCTGATTACTACGGTAAAAATACCTTTGAAACCATTGCAGCTTGTCCTTAAGACTAGCCGCCTAGGGCTACTAGCACACCGAAGGAAAGTGATTTGTACCTGGGTTGCTTGGTAGCACGGCCATGTGTTTTACCATTGAGCTACCCAGTGATTACCGCAGCTACTAAATATAATATAATTGATGTAATGTGTGTACTACATATAATATATTTTTGATATATATTTGTGCTAACTGAAACAACAAACTCGTCCTGTGCTCTGATATTACTAATTTATCATAGTTCTGCATCAAAAAAGCTGGGTAATGTTCAATATACTAGGATGAGCTAGCAGACAGTCCTCAACATGAGTTATGTAATAAACTAAAATCTAGGATAAGCATCTAAACATCGCTGCAATGCAGCAACTAGTTCTACAATCCCAGTCTTCTCCAGCATCTGCAACTTCGCTTTGAAGATGCCAAATAATAGGATCTGTCACATTTAGGACACTGTGGTCCCAACCTCGGATATCTTATGCAAGTGTGCTTTAACCATGTGTTGTACTCCTACTTGCATATGAATTGCACACTTCCTGTAGTTTTCTCTATAATTTCCCCGTGACTCCACAAAGGCCTCGTCTGTAGATCATCTGCAGACAATAAATGGAGCAGTTTCAGAGATGGCAAAGGGCCGGGCCAAGCAGACTTCTTTGTCTTTTCTTGTGTCTCCGCCTTTTTCTCCCAAGCACCATCTTCTCCCTTGCATTCAGGATGTAGAGGAAGGTAACTGGAGGAATCAGAGGTGTGAGACAGGAAATCTCAAGCACCATCAGACCTTTCCTGTGCACAAAAAAATCTGGTTTTCATCAGAAGGGGCGTTGCGCCTGCGATGGCTGTGGTTTGCCTGTGAACGTTTAGTTTCCAATGGCTTATGCTCTTAGTTTGTGTGTTCCACTGCACAAGGCAATGGGTTTCCGCATGATACATTTTCATGCCAGATGACATGCTCCTACCCTGTCCCAGCCTTGTCTGAAGCAACAAATGGTCTTCTTACGTGGAAATGCTTAGCCACGACCTGGACACGTATGCACACCATGCCTGATGCTGTGTTTGACACTGCACAAAGGTTTTGGTCTTATTACCTTGTACTTCCTCCGTTTCAAAATACTTGAGGTTTTTGTTTGTTCCAAGTCAAGCATTTTAAAGTTTGACCAAGTTTTATTGAAAAATATACCAACATCTACAACACCAAGTTAGTTTCTATAGTTTCATTATATGTATTTGACGTAGTAAGATATTAATATATTTTCTCAAACTTAATGAAGTTTGACTTAGGACAGTTCTAGAAAAAGTATTTTGGAACGGATAGAGTACTTAGTAATACTTTTTGCCTCTGCAATTCTAAATTTGAATTTCTGTACTTATGCATGCAGAATATCTGGCGTCATATATGCTCCTTTTTGCCACTGAAAGATGCTGCGCGTGCTGCGAGCGTGTCTCAGTCCTTTAAACGTTTGTGGAGGTGCCGGTCCAACCTCATCTTCAGTAAGAAAACAATGGGCTACAAGAAAAATGCACGTAGAATAACAACAAGGGATTACAACAGCAGAGTTGACCATATTCTGAGAAACCACTTAGGCACTGGTGTGAAGACACTCGGGCTTAAATTATATGGTCCTTACAATGCCAACACCGGAAATTGTCTAGATAGTTGGCTCCAGATTGCTGTTACACCAGGCATAGAAGAACTCAGCCTCATACTGTATTCAAAAATGACCATTTATCAGAAAAGGCAATCTACAACTTTCCATGCCCACTTTTATCTAATGGCAGCGGAAACACCATTCGTGAGCTAGACCTTTCAGGTTGCGCCTTCCGCCCCACGTTAGGAATCGGTTGCATGAGAAGCCTGACGAGTCTATGTCTGTCTTGTGTGAATATTGAGAGTGATGAGTTGGGGTTTCTTCTTTCCAATTCTCTGGCTTTGGAGCGATTGGAACTCAAGGATTGCAGTGAGATAATTTCCATAAAGATACCTTCCCTGCTGCAGCGCCTCAGCTACCTGATGGTGTCCGGTTGTTCCATGCTGCAAGTGATTGAAACCAAGGCTCCAAATATCTCCAGTTTTCACTATTTTCATGATGATGATGATGTAGATCAACAATTACAGCTATTTCTTGGAGAATCACTGCAGATGAAGGAAATTTTCATATCACATTCCTGCGTTCTTCATTATGCTCTTGCCGTGCTCACATCCAGTATGCCGAATCTAGAAACTCTTACTATGGTTTCATATTACGAGGTACATACTCTAAAGCTTGAGGTGTCTATGACATATGCGTATATCTGTAGTTATTATATAGCAAGGGGATTGATGTTAGATATTTTTATTTATGCAGATGGTCAGTACACCAACGGTAGCAAGCAAATTCCTCCACCTCAAATGTTTGAATATTTCTGTATATGGATGGAAGTCTGCCTCGACATTTCTGTATGCGGACTATGATCTTTTCTCGCTGGTTTCTTTTCTCGACGCGTCTCCTTGCTTGGAGACTTTCAACCTAGATGTAAGTAACTGTTGGCCTGCTGAGATATTTCTTAGTGACTGCTGTATTTATTGTTTAGAGCAATATTAATAAATTCACGTAAGTTGGTTTTTCAATTCGTCTGCAGGCACCAATGAGACGCCGGGAGCATGACTCAATTTTTGAAGACCCCCCCTCACAATTGGGGCGGATTCCAGGACAATGCTATGCCAATCTTAGGCATGTGAAGATCACTAAATTCTGCTCCACAAAGCTATTGGTTAAGCTCACATGTCATATTCTTGACAGCACACCATCGCTGGAGTGCCTCACACTGGACATAACTGATGGTGGGCCGACTTGTTCTGAGATTGACAGATGCTTTGTGGGCAAAGAAACTTATATGGAAGCCCCTAAAGCGCTTGCGGCTATCCAGACTTACATCGAGGGAAAAGTTCCCTCCACGGCTAAGTTGAATGTCGTGGAGCCTTGCAGCCGATGCCCTGCATGCCCTTTGACTTACAAGGGAGCTAACTTGGGGCGTTCCTGATGAAGAATCCGGCGATGAGTGACAAGATCATGTCATCCGGGCCTAGCTCTCTTGTAATGGGTGTCCTAAGGGCCCGTTCGGAAGTCCGCTGGCTTCTCCGAAAGCCAGCTTCTCGCGCGAGCTAGTGCTAGCTGGCTTCTCACGGGAGCAAGCGAGCGTTCGGCAGCGTTCGGCAGCGTTCGGCAGCGACTTGGTACACTGTAGCAAGAGAAAAACGATTCGATGGGGCATTAGCGATAGGAAAACGGTTCGCTGGGTGGGCTGTAGCACTTCGGGATGGCATGGAATGTAATATCTGGCAACTCCCGCTTCTCCAGAATCTAGGAGCTGGGGCGGGGCTGCTCCCAGAAATTGCACTGGAGCCGAGTCAGATTCCAGGAGCCAGATTCCAGGAGCCGGGTCGTTCGACTGGCTTCTCGCCAGCTTCTCGAGAAGTTGGATCGTGGAGGAGATCCGAACGGGCTCTAAGAGACTAGTTGTACGGCTGAGATATGGTAGTTTTGCCCCTTGCGTCGGTTTCTTGTTATGGATGTTGAACATGGAACTTGTGTCTGGTTTGGTTTCGTTTTAAAATCCGCTGTTGATCGAAAAAACATACGCACGCACACAGATCCTACATGTACCCTGAGTTGGGGGAGGAATGAGAATAAAACACTTAATGAAACCTCAGTCAAATAAATAAATGTTTCGGGTGCAAAGGAAACATGGCGATGCAGATGCTGGCAACTGAAGTTGGAGCACAGAGGCTAAAGACTGCTTGCTGGCTGAACATAATTCCAGTGGTTACGGAGATACTTAATCATGCGGGGTTTTTAGTGGTTTAATTTGATTTCTGTAGTGTTCATGTATTGGCAAGCTTAGGGCAACTCCAACGGGCCAACATATTTCGTCCGACTGCATCCGTGTCTGTACGTGCGGACAAAAACCACGGCCTAGCGTAGTGCGCAAACGGACCAATGTCCATTTTGCTGTACATACCCGTTTTCAATTCAAATTTGGGCTGGGTTAGCGTCGCACATGGGGGAACCCTCGCTGAAGGAGAGAGCGAGATGGGCCGGCCCACGCGCGTAGGAGGCCACAGCCTCATTTTTCTCCCTTTTTTTATGTTTCCTATTTTGTTTTTTGCTTTATTTTTACATTTTTATACTTTAAAATTATATATATATATATATATTAAAAACACTCTACAAAAACATTTGAAAAATGTTGCCAAGCATTTGAAAAATGTTAAATGTGCATAGGGAAAAATTTTACAACATAAATGAAAAATGTATACAGGTATTTGAAAAAGTGTTGAACAAGTATTTTAAAAATGTTAATTAAGCATTTGAAAACTGTTAAATGTGTACAAAAAATGTTGACTATGTAAAAAATGATGATTTTTTTACATTGTACATAAAAATGTCGATCAAGCATTTGAAAAATGTTAAATGTGTATATAAAAATATTGACCATGTATTAAAAAACTTTAATCTTTTATTTGAAAAAAGTTAATAAAGCATTTAAAAAGAATATTAAAAATGTATAAAAAATGCTGACAATGTATTCAAAAAATATTACAAGCATTTGAAACATATTTAAAAAATGTTGACAATTTATTCAAGAACATTTAAACTTTTATTTAAAAATGTTAAAATGTATTAGATATATATTTAGATATATATATATATCAAAATGTGTTCAGAAAAACAATAAAAAATCAGGGAAAACAAGAAGAAAAGTAGATGAAAATGAGAAATAAATAAAAGAAAATCAAAGAAAAATGAAGATAAAAGAAAGAAAAAAACATTGAAAATCGAGAAAGAAACAAAGCAAAACAAAGAAAAAGGAAAGAAAAGAAAAAAAATCAAATGAGAATCGTGAAAAGAAATAAAGAAAATCAAAGAAAAAGAAAGAAAAGAAAAAATGGTGAAATGGAGAAAGGAACGAAGAAAACCCAATGAAAAACAAAGGAAAAGGAAGAAACAAAAAGACCCTGAAAGCCTAATGGAAAAACCGCTCTTTCTCCTTAAGTAAGTCGCGCCCTACAATTCTCCACTAACCTGATGCTAATACACTGGCTAGCAACATTGCCTGTCATATCGTAGACTCGGGATCAATTCTTGGGTTCTCCCCTTTTTCTTCCTCATTTCTGTTAAAGGCGCGCTATTGGGTTCTTCCCCATTTCTTTTATGTCGGGACATCCTACCATCTCGCTAAATGCGAGATATACTCGTCGTGTTCGCGCAGACATATGCGCTATTCTTCCATGGCGCACTAAACTATCAAGTAGTATCAGATCCCAGCTGGATGCGAGATATACTCGTCGTGTTCGCGTAGACACGTGCACTATTCTTCCATGGCGCACTGAACTATCAAATAGTATCAGATCGAGCTTTGCCAAACGTTCATAATGTTTGCATCAGCTCCTGCAACAGGTCTGTCACCTAGCGGTGCATTAAGAACATAATTCTTCTGTGCAGCAATGAAGATGATCCTAAGATCACGGACTCAGTTCGCATTATTGCTACCATCAACTTTCAGCTTAGTTTTCTCTAGAAACGTATTAAAAAACATGGAAGCTACATCGCGAGTTATTGAACTACAACATAATTTGCAAAGACATTTTGACTATGTTCATGATAAATCTTAGTTTAATTAATTAAATAACTAATAAACTCCCACTTAAATCAACATCCCTCAAGTTGTCTAAGTGATACATGATCCAAATCAACTAACCAATGTTCAATCATTACGTGAGATGAGGTAGTCATCAATGGTGAGCATCTTCATGTTGATCATATCTACTATATAACTCATGTTCGATCTTTCGGTCTCCAGTGTTCCGAGACCATGTCTGTACATGCTAGGCTCGTCAAGTTTAACCCAAGGTCGTAGTCAAATTCGATTCAATTAAACTAGGATAAACAGAACCCCCCCCCCCCCCACAGCCACCTTTATGCAAAACAAGTTGCATTTCAGTCGATGGAACCGGTCTCATGTACGTGGACATGTAAGATTGGTCCGGGCCGCTTCATCCCACAATACCACCGAATCAAAATAAGACGTTGGTGGTAAGCAGTATGACCATCACCGCCCACAACTCCTTTGTGTTCTACTCGTGCATATCATCTATGCATAGACCTGGCTCGGATACCACTGTTGGAGAACGTTCCATGGAAAACAAAAAAATTCTATACACACGCAAGATCTATATATCCATGGAGATGCATAGCTACGAGAGGGGAAGAGCATCTTCATACCCTTGAAGATCGCTAAGCGGAAGCGTTTATCAACGTTGTTGATGTAGTCGTACACCTTCACGATCCGTCCCGATCAAGTACTGAACATACGGCACCCCCGCGTTCAGCACACGTTCAGCTCGATGATGTCATCGCCTTCTTGATCTAGCAAGAGGGGTGAAGTATTAAATGAGTTCCGACAACACGACGGCGTGGTGACAGTGTTGGTGAAGAACAAACTCCGCAGGGCTTCGCTAAGCACAATGGAAACTATGACGGAGGATAAACTAGAGGGACAGGGTTGCCGGTACACGGCTTGGTGTATCTTGATGTGTTCCGGGTGCTAGCCCTGCCCCTCTATTTATATGTTGAGCCCCGGGGTCGAAACTTGGAGAAAGAGCCTCCTCAAAGTCGGTTTTGCCCGCAAGGAAGAGTCCTTCTCGGACTTCCAGGACCAAATGCCATAGTCCTCGGCGTCTGGTGAGACGCCATGGGCCTCAGCGTCTGGCCCAGGGCCAAATGCCAGGGTCTCCGGCGTTTGGACCCTGACCTTTGCAAAACATCCTTTTGCACCGACCTAAGGCCCCGTTGGCCTTGCCCCTTGGCCTAACCATATCATCATATATATCAATCTTTACCTACGGACCATTCCGGAGCTCCTCGTCATGTCCGTGATCTCATCCGGGACTCCGGACAACATTCGGTCACCAACATACATAACTCATATAATACTACATCGTCAACGAATGTCAAGCGTGCGGACCCTACGGGTTCGAGAATGATGTAGACATGACTGAGACATTTCTTTGTTCAATAACCAATAGCAAAACCTGGATGCCCATATTGGTTCCTACATATTCTGCGAAGATCATTATCAGCCAAACCTTATGACAACATATGTAATTCCCTTTGTCTGTCGATATGTTACTTACCCGAGATTCGATCGTCGGTATCTTCATACCTAGTTCAATCTCGTTACCGGCAAGTCTCTTTACTCGTTTCATAATACATCATCCCGTAACTAACTCCTTAGTCACTTTGCTTGCAAGCTTCTTGTGATGCTGTATTACTGAGAGGGCCCAGAGATACCTCTCTGTCATACGGAGTAACAAATCTCAATCTCGATTCACGCCAACTCAACAGACACCTCCAGAGATACCTGTAGAGCATCTTTATGATCACCCAGTTATGTTGTGACGTTTGATAGCACACAAGGTATTCCTCCGGTATCCGGGAGTTGCATGATCTCATGGTCAAATGAATATGTATATGACATTAAGAAAGCAGTAGCAATAAACTGAACGATCATATGCTAAGCTAACGGATGGGTCTTGTCCATCACATCATTCTTCTAATGATGTGACCCCGTTATCAAATGACAACTCATGTATATGGTTAGAAAACCTTAACCATCTTTGATCAACGAGCTAGTCTAATAGAGGCTCACTAGGGACACGGTATTGATTTATGTATCCACACATGTATTTAAATTTCCGGTCAATACAATTCTAGCATGAATAATAAACCTTTATCATGATTTAGGAAATATAATAATAACCATTTTATTGTTGCCTCTAGGGCATATTTCCATCACAAAAATGTTGGGGTGGTCATCGGTCAACGACCCAAGTGAGAGGAGACCAAGGGGGAAGACCAACTCCAAGCTAGATTCAAAGCATGATGATTCAACACTCGTCCTGCAAGAAATATTAAAGGGGTTCATAACTGAAAAGGAGGTGTCAAATAGAAGAGGAAAGGAAAGAAGAGAGGGTAGCGCGGAAAGGGGAGGCGACGAAGAACTTCTTTGAAATACAAAAGAAGGAGCTCGAGCTCGATGATGCCAATGACCGGTCAAGAGCCAAGAAAGTGGAGGTCAAGCAAAAGGAGAGTAAATAGCATAAAACTACTACTTTACAGGTTAGGGTTCCAAAAAACTACCGGTTTTAAATTTTTCGCTGATAACTACCAACTCAGGGGTTGGCTGTTTTAAAAAACCCAAATCGTTGAGTCTTTGTCAGTTGATACCGATTATGACAGGTCGGGCCCGCATGTAAACATACCGTTAGTTTGACCGTGTGTTTGACCATAGTTTGACCGTTAACTTACATGTGGGGCCCACATGTAAGTTTCCTCTTCCTCTTCTCTTTCTTCTTCCTCTCCATCTCTTCTCTTCCCTCCCCCTGTGTCTCCCGTCCCGATCATCTCCCCTCTTGAGCCAGCGACCTCCCTCCCCTCCCCCATCCCCCCCGAGCCGGCAACCCTTCCCCCTGAGCCGGAGCTCCTGGTGGTGACGAGGCCGGCCTCGTCCGCGAGTCATGGCGTGGCGGCGGCCCCAGGCGAGGCACGGGAGCCGCGAGTCATGGCGTGGCAGGCGCAGTGAGGCATGGCGGCCGTTGGCGGTTGGTCATGCGCTGCCAGTGATGCCCGGCATGGCCGCGTGCGGCTCGGGACCTCAGTGGTGCAGCGTGGATTCCGCCGCTGTGGGCGCGGCTCGCCGGCCGGAGGCAGAGCGCTCGAGATCGAGCTCCTGCCATGGTGGGTGCGCCTCCTCTGGATCTAGGGACCTGATTGCTTTTTTTGAAAACTTCCAAGGACTCGATTGCTTTTTCAGAAAACTTCTAGGGACCCGATTGCTTTTTCAGGCACTGACATGTGGGCCTTGCATATCAGTTAACGGTCAAACACACGGTCAAATAGACGGAATGTTTAGGTGCGGGCCCGACCTGTCATAAAGAGGTTTAATTTTTAAGCAATGGACATTTAGGGTTTTTTGAAACAGCCGACCCCCAAGTTGGTAGTTATCAGCGAAAAATTTGAAACCGGTAGTTTTTTGAAACCCTAGCCTGTAAAGTAATAGTTTTATGCTATTTACTCAGCAAAAGGAGGTAGACCTCGCGCTAATTCCCAAGGAGCTCCAACACTTGTAGTCGTCAGCTCCAACACTTGTAGTCGTCGCTAGAAAGGGGAGGCTTTCTCCAATGTCCGTAGACTGCCTAGCGACGATTACAAGAATTGAAGCAAGTCGAAGACGTGTCGTTATCATTGTCCCTCCTCCCTCACGGAGTCGTACAAACTTTATTGTAGTAGATATTAGGGAAGTCATCGTGCTAAGACCATATAGGATCAATGCACCAGAACAACAACCGTCGTTGATCAGATGGGTCCAACTTATAGACACACAGATAAAGGCAAATGAAGATCGGATCCACAGAAGACAAGTGCTGACGGATTCCCATAAGATTAGTCGAAGACAAACCTCCGCAGACCCTCTGATGATGCTAAAAGCACCACTGGAAAGACCCTCTGATGATGCTAAAAGCACCACTGAAATAGACGAGGAGAACCTTATTTCATCTTCAAAGCCACTGTTAGCCTACCTCTTTAAGCAAGACACAAACCCTAATAAAACTCAAAAAATCACCTAAAAACCGAAGCCCGCCCACATATCCGTGGCATGGCCCTAAGACCATAAGAGATGAGGTAGACCGGCCGTGGTGCCAGCGTGAGGCGCCAGAAACCCTAAGGATGCCCTTGTAGAAGCAAAGGGGTACAACATCGTGCCCTTTACAAGCTGAACAAGCAAAGTTAATCAATGGATCACATGGCAAGCTCCACTTCTCCATGAAAGTTGACGAGGCGCCAGGGAAAGTTCGGCATGAACAGCTTAAAAGGCAAAAGTAGAGTGGTGGTAGAACTAAACAAATGTACATCACTCTAAGCTCCAGGATGTCTTTCATATGTAGTATTATAAACACAAACACACATTCCAGTACCATTGACCACTATCATTACAAAATGATCATCACAACAAAAAACCCGGAAATTCCTGTCTTTTTCCTCCTTTTTCTTCAGGACATGCGGTAATAAATATGAATGAAGTGGCCCTTCTTATTTTTCGCGATAAATAACAAGGGCCACGAATTTTCGGAGAACTCAGCACAAAAACACACTAGTTCACACACCTTATTAAGCTGCCAATGCCAGCGCCGAGGCCACGGCCACGGCGGCCGTCACCCACCCGGCGACCGCGGACGGCGCGGCGCCGTCCTTGTCGGCGGTGGCGTCGTCGGACGAGGAGTCGTCTGGCGAGTCCGCGGCGGAGTCATCGTCGTCGTCGTCGTCCGAGGGCGAGGCGGCCGCGGAGGGCTTCTTCTTGGTCGTCTTCTTCTTCTTGGGGGCCTCGGGCGCCGGCGCGGGGGCGATGTCCTTGGCGATCTTGTACAGCTCCTTGGGTTGCAGGAACTTGGAGATGGCGTAGACGGCGAGCGGGTCGTCGTCCTTGATGGTGTAGGTGACCGACGCCGAGTTCACCTTGGTGTCGAGCTCCGCGGTCTCGCCGTCCTTCTCCACGTCGAAGCTGTAGTCCTTCTTGGCGACGTTGGAGGTGGCGAGCGTGCTGACCTTGTCGCTGTTGGAGGTGAGCAGCTGCAGCGAGTAGTAGTCCGGCACGGCGTGGTAGAGCAGGATGGCCGTCCGGCCCTTGGCCGTCAGGTTCTTGTACTTGGGCATGAAGGAGGCGACGGCGGAGTCGACGGGGCAGAAGAGGGTGAGCCCGTTGTCCTTGGTGGCGTTGATGGTGCTGTAGGCGTCGGCGTCAGCGGCCAGCAGGCCCGCGAAGCTCTTGCAGTACTTCTTGGAGAGCAGCTCGGTGATGTTGACGGGCGCCGGCGCCGCCACGGGCGCCTCGGCCTCCGGCGAGGCCAGCACCTTGCTGATCTGGAGCACCGCCAGGTCGTAGGGGATCTCCTTGACGGACTTGACGAAGGCGGAGGAGGGCGCGCTGTCCTCCGCGTCCTCCGCCGTGAACGTCACCTTGCCGCCCCGGTGCTGCGTGATGTTCACGTACCCGGACATGCCGGGGGCCGCGCCGGACTCCTGCACCACGACCATTAACCCATTTCAGTTAATTGCAGCGAACAAGGAGTACTAGCTAGAAAGGTTTCGTACTAGCAAGAAGATCATAATTAAGCATTTGCAGCTGAATTGATGGGAATTCATGTAGCTAGCTGATGCTGCACGAACCAAATTATTAAGCTCACCTACTTCATGCCCATGTTTTCAGACAGAGATACAGTAGCCAGTAGGAAAGGATTGTCCATGTTTTGTTGATGGTGATCCATTAAATTCGGCGCTTAATAACAACCAATTAATTTTGGAGTTAGTGAATTCCGTGGCAAATGTGTACACTAGCTAGTACTCCAATTAGTAGGCCATCTTCATGGCAAGTGTGCAGCAACCACAAAATTATTACTACAAACGTGGAGTACAGTGTTTTGGCCTCGATCAAAAAGACAAATTGAAGCAACCAACCAGTGGGTTGTTGACTCGACACTCGACAGCAAGTCTGCAACATACACGCTCTCCACTTCGTTACAAATAGGCAATCGTATCTATCACTCCAAGGTTTAAACTAGTTTAAAAACGTCGAGATCCAGCCTGGGGAGCTCCAATTCCCATCATTTTCAAATGACCCGCTAGCCGAGGGATTCGATGGGTCGATGATTGACCCATAAAATCGGCAGAAAGAAAGGCCACTTGATCGACTCACGGCGACCGTTGTGCACTACGCTACACTACACTCACTCGACAGCTTCATAATCACGCAGGCCAATAATTTAGTGGTAGCGGAGAGACTGGCCGGCATGTGCATGTGCGCCCGCATCAGTGCATATCCGGCCCGGCCTGGCTTCGAAAGCGACGTGTGTCATGTCAATATCGAACCAAAATTAGTTAGTGGGTCGTATTTTTCAGCCAAGCGACATTATCATTTGTTGATAACAGTACAAAGACACCATCTGGGTGGCCCATATTTGCTTTAAACTTTGATTAGTGGCTTGGGCAGCAGGGCAGGGCAGGGCATCCAGCACCATGGATGGGAGCTTTCACTATTCTATACCGAACCCCATCCACCACCAACTACTACTGCATCACGAAGAAGGAAGAAGAATAATGAAGCCGCGCTACAGCTGGGCGATGGTGCAGCTTTTCTGCGAGCAGCAAAGGAGCAGCTGGGAAAATGGCCCGGAAATGGATTCAATATGTGTTTCTGTTAAGGAAAAAACAGCATACGATGAATACTGCTATTTCAAGAATAGACGTTTCTCTTTTCTTTCTAGTACTACAAAAGAAAATGTTTTGTAGGAGGAGATGCAATCAGTTAGTTAGAGCTAAGTGCAGCTTTACAAGCTCAAAAGCTAAAACTGTCCAAAGTCCAATGATGCTAATACAGTGACTTACTGACTTTAAATTAAGGTTGAAGGGTAAAAAAATTGTCTCATGGACGGTGCCGACAAAATTACTCCCCTAATTTCAGCCTCACCGACAGGAGGATAGCGTGTCCCCGCATGTCAGCGTCTCCGTCTCGGAGCTCAGACGGAGACGGAGGAGAAGCACAGCTCGCCGGCAGATGGGGCCTGGGTCTATCTGTCGGCGACTCTTCTAGTACGTAGTAAGAGCAGGGACTGGCAGCAGCGGGTAGCTAGCTGGCCGGCGGTGAGCGAGGAGGAGGGTGGTCGGTGGTACAGTGATAACTTGGTAGGGTACGGTACCTGGAACATGGAGGAGCATGCGGTGACGCCGTGCGCGAGCTGGTGGAGCTTCTTGCCGCCGTAGTAGTCGACGAGGACGTGAATCTGGAGCATGTGGCGGATGGTCTGCAGCGTGCGGCCGCCGCCGGCGAGGCTGCCCATGTCGCCGTTGGCCACGACGAGCACGGTGATGGTGCGGCGCTTGTTGATGTCCTGCGCCAGCCGCGTCTGCGTCAGCAGCTTGTTGAACTGCGAGTACTCCGGGTACGCCGCCAGGATCTTGGTGATGTTGTACCCCTCCGCCGCCGCCGCCAGGGCCAGCACCGCCAGCGCCACCAGCAACGCCCGCCGCCGCGCCTCCATTCTCCTCTCCTCCTCGGTGCCGCTAGCGCGTCGGCGTCCGGAGCTTGGCCGCTGGTGTCGTCTCGGCTCAGCTCAGCTCGGGATGGAGTGGGGCGGACTGGTGGAGAGCACTGAGCTGAGCGGAGCACCACTGAGTGATGGTGTAATGATGGCCCAGTGCTGGCTGGGCTATGTAAGTAGTAGGGGTAGCTGTGTGCACGTAGCGGCAGCGGGATTTGGCAGGCAGGGACGGGAGTCGGTGGCGCGAGTGCCCCTGGAGCTGCGGGGTAATTACGGGGATGCCCCTCGCGGGGTGCCGGTTCTGCTAGGCGCACCCGGCGCTGGCGAATCTGGGAGGCGTGTGAGGTTGGAAAGGGACAATTTGGGGCTGGAAAAGAAGAGAAAGGCCGAGAGGGGGCCTCCAACACGTGGCCGTGACATGGCTGGCTTGCTGGGGTTTGGATGGATTGATTATGATGAGGCTCTCGGAGCGGCTAGACATTGCACCGGCTGTCCTCGCCCTGCTACTGCTCTCTTTCTGTGCATCGCGTGGGAGTAAATGGTGGCGCATCTCGACTCGCGTGTCATGTTTGTAGTCGTACTCCTACATTGCCTGATGCCGTCGCCGACGACCGAACGGGATGAAGCCGATCGAGCTCCGCCGAGTAGGGTTTTTTTAATACTCAAACATGCCAACTTTATTGATTGGGGATTAGTTTTCATAGGGATACAGTAATGTAGGTCCGGAGGTTGTAGGAGCTAAAGATAACGTCCAACAAAAAGACTAGAGCATGTTTAGCGAGACTATGTGATTTGTATTTCTATCTTTAAATAAAAGAACAAGTTTGAAACTGACAAGACTATGTGATTTGTATTTCTATCTTTAAATAAAAGAACAAGTTTGAAACTGCGATGTCATATTAAGTGTTTCTTTAAGCCAACTCCAACACGCGACCCCATCCTGTCCGTCCGTGTTCGTTTAGGGGTAAACGGACAAAGCAGGCCTCCCAACACGCGGCGTCAAACGGACCGTCGTCCGTTTTCTGCCCGCTTTCGACCCACGCGGACAGCGCGTGACGCCTGCCCATGTCCTCCCCTGGCCCGCGTGTCGGGGAGACAAACCGCCCTATTTCTACCTCCCCACCCCCCTCCAGCCGCACCCCCGCCACTCTCCTCGCCTCCATTGTCATTGTCAGCCGGTCAGACTGCCCCAACCCTTGTCATAGCCCCCGTTCCCTCGACCGCCCGAGCTACCCAGTCACGACCACCTGACTTGCGCCCCCAGCGGTCGGATTTGGAGCGGAGCCGGCCGAACTTGATCTCCGCCCGGCTGCGGGAGGCCGCGTCGTGCCATGGACTGGCCACGCCCCGGGCCAGAAGCCTCCGGCAAGGCTGCAAGGCCGCATGCAGATACTGACTCCTCCTCTAGCCACTCGGATCTACACTGTCGGTGGTTCGCCGACAGATACACGAATGGCCGGAGGCCGGGCTCGATGCTGCCCCAAAGACTCGTCGGCGCACCGTTGCACTCATTAAGTGCGACCACTGCCCAAGGAAGGTCTTGCACCGCGTGTCTACAATGCCGGAACATCCCGGATGGGTATTCATCAAGTGCTCAAACGATCGAGTATGTGCTGTTTTAGCTTCGGTTGTGCTCTCGGATTTGACTAGTTGTACTAACTTAAAATTTTATTGTGTAGAATGGATGCAACTTTTGGTATTGGGAAGAAGAATATATCGATACATTGATAGAGTGCAATTTAGTAGATGTTCGTGCACTTTTAGTTAGAATAGATGCTAGAGATGAGACTAGTGCACTTGTTGCTAGAATAGAGGCTAGAGATGAGACTAGATGCAAGGAAGCAACGCTCTACTTCTTTAGACTCGAGAAGAAAGAAGCACGCAAGATCGAGCCTTCGCAGACAACAATGAATGCACTGAGAAGGCACTAATCCAACTTACGAAAGCAGTTATGGAAGTTGGTTATCTTCTAAAATACTCCCTCCGTCTCAAAATTCTTGTCTTTAATTTGTCTAAATACGGATGTATCAAGTCACGCTTAAGTATTAGATACATTCGCATTCTGCACAAATCTAAGATAAGAATTTTGGGACCAAAGAGTATCTTCTTGTGGTTGTTGTGTTCTTTGGTCTTGCTATTCTAGTCAAAATTTTGTGATGTGCTTTCATGTATCAAAACTCAATGATGAAAATAAAAAATATGTGTTTGTGAAAAAAATTGTATGCGAACAAGATGCGGCAGAAATGCGGCCCAGCGCTGGGCGCACGACCGCCGCATCCACAGATTCGGGCTTACACGGCCTCATTGCCACCTTCAAACGGACAAAAGACGAATGAAACGGACGTTTATTTAGGGTCGCGCGTTGGAGTTGGCCTTAGACGATGATGCCATGGTGACCGCCGGTTCTCCTCTTTATGCCATTCATTACCTGATTGCCGAGTAGATGAAAATGTAGTGGTAATTGGGGTTAGGAAGTGCACAGGTCTCCGGAGATCGGTGGCCTAGGAGGTGTGTGCTCTGGTCCCATTGGGCCGCTATGCGTGCTTGTTCCCCATTTTCCTTTATCAATTCATGAAAGTGGCTTATATAAAGTGAAAAACGAAAGGCTTCTAACTTATCAATGATTTAGATTTAAAGACTGAATCCAGCTTACTAGACACGAGTGATCCGACTACTAAAACAGATGCCGAGGAGAAATTATGAAAAGGGACCAATTGCGTTACAAGAGATCGTTCACGAGTTGAAACGGACCAAGGCACAGGGAGTGCTGCTTAAATTAGACTTTAAGAAAGCGTACGATCGCGTGAACTGGGAGTTCGTGAGAGAGGTCTTCCTTAAAAAGGGTTTTGAGGCAGGTTTCGTACACCGCATCATGCACCTTGTGTGTAATGGGCACACGGCGGTCAATATCAATGGCACAATGGGCAAGTTTTCCAGAATAAACGTGGCCTCCGTCAGGGAGACCCAAGCTCGCCGCTCATTTTTAACTTTGTTGCGGATGCCCTGGTGGCCATGATTAATAAAGCGAGGGCAGTGGGGCACATTAAAGGGCCGGTAGCCCACCTTATTCTTGGTGGGGTTACGCATCTGCAATACGCAGATGATACGATGCTCTTATTCGAACCCGACGACCACATCATAGCTACCATCAAGTTACTACTGCTTGCTTTCGAGATTTATGGGTCAGTTTGGATTGTGTTCTGGGCATCGTGCACGGAAAAAATTGATGCCCGGAAGCTGCCTCGACACGTTAGTGTATTCATGCCCGGTGAAGCTTGCTCGACTAGAGGTGTTTGGATCATATCCTGGCCTGGTATACTATTAAATGGACCAAAAGTCAAGAATATGGTACGCAATAGCAGCTTTAGCTTTGGAATTTGTGCCCAGCAGTCGGGCTTGTGTGCCGAGCTACCCAACATGGACGCCTTTGGCCCAAAGCTAAGTAAGATGCCCGGATTTATAACTCAGGCTAAGCAAGATCCGCATGAACCGATCCAAAGCTAGCGTACATTTCTTCAGGACATCAACCAAACACAGTCCAGTGCAGGTTCCGTGGAGGCTCGGGCCGTGCATTTTTCAGCGAGGACTTCATCCAAATACGCTCTTTATCGGGGCTTAAGATCAACTTTCTGAAGAGCGAAGTGATCACCATTGGGATGGAGGATCTAGAAAGCACTAGGATTGCGAATCTACTTAATTGCAAGCTAGGGAGCTTCCCGATTAAATACTTGGGCCTGCCGATCTCGACCAAGAAACTAACCATAACGGAATGGGAGCCGCTGTATGGGAAAGTCGCTAATAGAGTGAGCCCTTGGAGGGGCAGGTTTATGTCCTCGGCGGCGAGGCTTATCCTCACCAACTCGAGCTTATCCTCCCTTCCTATATTCACAATGGGAATGTTCCTACTTGCGGATGGGGTTCACGCTATACTCGATACTCCGCGCTCCCGGTTCTTTTGGGAAGGAGCTAGGACCAAGCGCAAGTACCACTTAGTGAAATGGACAGCGGTTTGTAGGCCAAAAATTTGGCGGCCTAGGTGTTATGAACTCTAAACTCATGAACGTGGCCCTGCTTACTAAGTGGTGGTGGCGTCTCGCCCAAAACGAGTCGGGACTCTGGGCGGACATCCTCCGGGCTAAATACTTCTCGGATGGGAATTTGTTCAAGGCTAAAAGCAACGGTTCGGCCTTCTGGAACGGGGTCCAAGCGGTTCGACCGGCTTTTACAGTGGGTGCGCAGTTCTGGGTAAACGATGGCAAGTCCACACGCTTCTGGCTCGACCGTTGGTGGGGTCAGGAACCGTTGTGGCAATCCCACCCGGAACTGTACCAATTGGCAACGGACACCAACATTATGGTGGCCGATGCTATGCGAGTCCAGCCTCCAGCCATCTCTTTTATTAGGACTCTAGAGACAACGGAGGCCGCTAGCTGGGACGCTTTGGCGGCTAACTTGGGAGGGCTGACTCGTAGTAATGGGGCGGATACGATTACGTGGAAGTTGACCTCCTCCAATAGATTTACGGTCAAGTCCCTATACGACAAGCTCTCCGAGGGTACTACGCTGGATATAGCTAGGGGGCTATGGAAGGCTGGCATTCCTCTCAAAATCAAGATTTTCCTGTGGCAAATGTTTCGCAACCGCTTACCTACTTCGGATAACGTGGCCAAACGCAATGGGCCGGCGGACGGAACGTGCACCACTTGTGGTTTAGAGGAAAACGCGAACCATGTGTTCTTTGGCTGTGTTCTCGCTAGATTTGCGTGGAGTGTGGTTAGAGATGCTTTCAAACAAAATTAGAATCCACAGTCTAGCCACGATGTGCTTCCTATCTTAACGTCGCAAAGAGGGGCCAATGCTAGGATCATTTGGAGATGCGTTGGGGCGCTACTTTGGTCCCTTTGGACGGTTCAGAACAAAATTACGATAGAACACAAGTTCCCGGTCCACCCCGCTGATATCTGTTGGGGAACGCAGTAATTTCAAAAAATTTCCTACGCACACACAGGACCATGGTGATGGCATAGCAACGAGAGGGGAGAGTGTTGTCTACGCATCAGAGACCGTAGTTTAAGCGATCACAATGTAGAGGAAGTAGTCGACGTTCTCCTCGTGATCCCCGCCGATCCCAAATAGCAGTTACTCCGGCACCTCCAAGTCGATGATGACGTAGAGGAAGTAGTCGACGCTCTCCTCACGATCCAGCCGATCCCAGCCAAGCATTACTCCGGCACCTCCGAAGTTCTTGGCACACGCTAAACCGATGACGCTCCACGGGCTCCGATCCAGAAAGCTCCGGGAGAGGGAGTTCCACAAGACGACAAATGGTGACGATCTTGATGTTACACCGACGCAGGCTTCGCCTAAGCACCGCTACGATATGACCGAGGTGGAATATGGTGGAGGGGGCACCGCACACGGCCAAGGAACGATCTCAAGGATCAACTTGTGTGTTCTAGGGTGCCCCTCCCCGTATATAAAGGAGGGAGGGAGGAGGTGGCCGCCCAAGGGGGCGCACCAAGGGAGAAACCTACTCCAAGTAGGTTTCCTCTCCTTTCCTTATCTTATTTGGAGGGGGAAGGAAGGAGTACTAGTATTAGGAAGTAGTACTAGTAGTAGGAATAGGAAGAGGGGGAAGGAGAAAGGAAAGGGGGGGTCGGCCCCCCTCCCCAATTCGGATTGGGCTTGGGGGGGCGCGCCCCCCTCCCTTGTTCCTTCTCCCTTCCTCCTACATGGGCCCAATAAGGCCCATATACCTCCCGGGGTTCCGTAACCTCCCGGATCTCCAAACTTCTCCTAACCTTTCCGGTGTCCAAATATATCCGTCCAATATATCAATCTTTATGTCTCGACCATTTCGAGACTCCTCGTCATGTCCGTGATCATATCCGGACTCAATAACCTTCGGTACATCAAAATACACAAACTCATAATATAACCGTCCATCGAAACCTTAAGCGTGCGGACCCTACGGTTCGAGAACAATGTAGACATGACCGAGACACATCTCCGGTCAATAACCAATAGCGGGACCTGGATGCCCATATTGGTTCCTACATATTCTACGAAGATCTTTATCGGTCAGACCGCATAACAATATACGTTGTTCCTTTTGTCATCGGTATGTTACTTGCCCGAGATTTGATCGCCGGTATCCAATACCTAGTTCAATCTCGTTACCGGTAAGTCTCTTTACTCGTTCCGTAATACATCATCTCACAACTAACTCATTAGTTGTAATGCTTGCAAGGCTTATGTGATGTGTATTACCGAGAAGGCCCAGAGATACCTCTCCGGCAATCGGAGTGACAAAACCTAATCTCAAATACGCCAACCCAACAAGTACCTTTGGAGACACCTGTAGTACTCCTTTATGATCACCCGCCACGCCAGGACGTTTGGTAGTACCCAAAGTGTTCCTCCGTAAACGGAGTTGCATAATCTCATAGTTACGGGAACATGTATAAGTCATGAAGAAAGCAATAGCAACATACTAAACGATCAAGTGCTAGGCTAACGGAATGGGTCATGTCAATCGATCATTCTCCTAATGATGTGATCCCGTTAATCAAATGACAACTCATGTCTATGGTTAGGAAACATAACCATCTTTGATTAACGAGCTAGTCAAGTAGAGGCATACTAGTGCCACTCTGCTTGTCTATGTATTCACACATGTATTATGTTTCCGTTAATACAGCTTCTAGCATGAATAATAAACATTTATCATGATATAAGGAAATAAATAATAACTTTATTATTGCCTCTAGGGCATATTTCCTTCAGCCTCCCACTTGCACTAGAGTCAATAATCTAGTTCACTCAAGAATGATTCTAACACCCATGGAGTCTTGGTGCTGATCATGTTTTGCTCGTGGAAGAGGCTTAGTCAACGGGTCTCAAGCAACGCTCAGATCCGTATGTATTTTGCAAATCTCTATGTCTCCCACTTGGACTTGGTCCCGAATGGAATTGAAGCGTCTCTTGATATGCTTGGTCCTCTTGTGAAATCTGGATTCCTTTGCCAAGGCAATTGCACCAAAGATTGTCACGTAAGATCTTCATAGGTCCCGATGCACTAGGTACAACACCTAGATCGGAAATGAACTCTTTCATCCAGACTCCTTCATTTGTCGCTTCAAGCAGCTATGTACTCCGCTTCACATGTAGATCCCGCCACGACGCTTTGTTTAGAACTGCACCAACTGACAGCTCCACCGTTTAACAAAAACACGTATCCGGTTTGCGATTTAGAATCGTCCGGATCATTGTCAAAGCTTGCATCGACGTAACCATTTACGACTAGCTCTTTGTCACCTCCATATACGAGAAACATATCCTTAGTCCTTTTCAGGTATTTCAGGATGTTCTTGACCGTTGTCCAGTTGATCCACTCTGGATTACTTTGGTACCTTCCCGCCAAGCTTACAGCTAAGCATACGCCGTGTCCGGTACACAGCATTGCATACATGATAGATCCTATGGCTGAAGCATAGGGAACATCTTTCATTTTCTCTCTATCTTCATTGTGGTCGGGCATTGAGTCCGACTCAATTTCACACCTTGTAATACGTGTAAAAACCTTTCTTTGCTCGATCCATTTTGAAATTCTTCAAAACTTTATCAAGGTATGTGCTTTGTGAAAGTCCAATTAAGAGTATTGATCTATCTCTATAGATCTTGATGCCCAATATGTAAGCAGATTCACCAAGGTCTTTCATCGAAAAACTCTTGTTCAAGTATCCCTTTATGCTATCAAGAATTCTATATCATTTCCGATCAATAATATGTCATCTACATATAATATCGTAAATGCTAAAGAGCTCCCACTCACTTTCTTGTAAATACAGGCTTCTCCATAAGTCTCAGATAAACCCAAATACTTTGATCATACTATCAAAGCGTTTATTCCAACTCCGAGATGCTTGCACCAGTCCATAAATGGATCATTTGGAGCTTGCACACTTTGTTAGCTCCCTTTGGATCGATAAAACCTTCTGGTTGCATCATATACAACTCTTCTTCTAGAAACCCATTCAGAATGCGGTCTTTACATCCATTTGCCAAATTTCATAATCATAAAATGCGGCAATTGCTAACATGATTCGGACAGACTTAAGCATCGCTACGGGTGAGAAGGTCTCATCGTAGTCAACCCCTTGAACTTGTCGAAAACCCTTTGCAACAAGTCGAGCTTTGTAGACAGCAATATTACCGTCGTCGGTCTTCTTCTTGAAGATCCACTTGTTTTCTATTGCTTGCCGACCCTCGGGCAAGTCAACCAAAGTCCACACTTTGTTTTCATACATGGATCTCATCTCGGATTTCATGGCCTCAAGCCATTTTATGAATCTGGGCTCACCATCGCTTCTTCATAGTTCGTAGGTTCATCATGATCTAGTAGCATGACTTCCGAACAGGATTGCCGTACCACTCAGTGCGGATTTTATTCTGGTTGATCTACGAGGTTCAGTAGTAACTTGATCTCAAGTTTCATGATCAACATCATCAACTTCCTCACTATTTGGTGTAGATATTGCGTAAACTGGTTTCGTGATAAACTACTTTCAAATAAGGGAGAAGGTACAATTACCTCATCAAGTTCTACTTTCCTCCCACTCACTTCTTTCGAGAGAAACTCCTTCTCTAGAAAGGATCCATTTTTAGCAACAAATGTCTTGCCTTCGGATCTGTGATAGAAGGTGTACCCAACTGTCTCCTTTGGGTATCCTATGAAGACACATTTCTCCGATTTAGGTTCGAGCTTATCAGGTTGAAGCTTTTTCACATAAGCATCGCATCCCCAAACTTTAAGAAAGCGACAACTTTGGTTTCTTGCTAAACCACAGCTCATAAGGTGTCGCCTCAACGGATTTTGACGGTGTTCTATTCAGCGTGAATTCGGCCGCCTCAAGAGCATAACCCCAAAACGATAGCGGTAAATCTGTAAGAGACATCATAGATCGCACCATATCTAGTAAAGTGCGACACGACGCTCGGACACACCATTGCTACTGTGGTGTTCCGGTGGCGTGAGTTGCGTAAACTATTCCGCATTGTTTCAAATGTAGACCAAACTCGTAACTTAAATATTCGCCTCCACGATCAGATCGTAGAAACTTTATTTTCTTATTACGATGATTTTCAACTTCACTCTGAAATTCTTTGAACTTTTCAATTATTTCAGACTTATGTTTCATCAAGTAGATATACCCATATCTGCTTAAATCATCTGTGAAGGTGAGAAAATAACGATATCCGCCACGAGCCTCAACATTCATTGGACCACATACATCTCAGATGTATGATTTCCAACAAATCTGTTGCTCTCTCCATAGTACCGAGAACGGGTTTTAGTCATCTTGCCCATGAGGCACGGTTCGCAAGTGCCAAGTGATTCATAATCAAGTGACTCCAAAAGTCCATCAAGATGGAGTTTCTTCATGCGTTTTATACCGATATGACCTAAACGGCAATGCCACAAATAAGTCGCACTATCATTATCAACTCTGCATCTTTTGGTTTCAACATTATGAATATGTGTATCACTACTATCGAGATCCATTAAAATAGACCACTCTACAAGGGTGCATGACCATAAAAGATATTATTCATATAAATAGAACAACCTTTATTCTCTCGATTTAAATGAATAACCGTCTCGCATCAAACAAGATCCAGATATAATGTTCATGCTTAACGCTGGCACCAAATAACAATTATTTAGGTCTAAAACTAATCCCGAAGGTAGATGTAGAGGTAGCGTCACTGCGATCACATCGACTTTTGGAACCATTTCCCACGCGCATCGTCACCTCGCCCTTTGCCGTTGTTCGCAATCAGAAGTCCCCTGCTTCGAAGTTGCAAATATTAGCAATGTAACCAAGATCAAATACCAGGTGCTACTGCGAGCTCTAGTAAGGTACACATCAATAACATGTATATCACATATACCTTTGTTCACCTTGCCATCCTTCTTATCCGCCAAATACTTGGGGCAGTTCCGCTTCCAAAGGACCAAGATGCTTGGCAAGAGAAGCACTCGATTTCAGGTTTAGGTCCAGACTTGGGTTTCTTCACTTGAGCGGCAACTTGTTTGCTGTTCTTCTTGAAGTTCCCCTTCTTCTTTCCTTTGCCTTTCTTCTTGAAACTAGTGGTCTTATTGACCATCAACACTTGATGCTCCTTCTTGATTTCTACCTCCGCAGCTTTCAAAGATTACGAAGAGCTCGAGCATAGTCTTTACTAACCCTTGCATATTATAGTTCATCACGAAGCCTTTGTAGCTTGGTGGCGTTGATTGAAGAATTACATCAATGACACAATCATCCAGAAGATCAACTCCCGGTTGAGTCAAGTGATTGTAATACCTGCATATTCTCGAGTATGTGCTCACCGATGCACCCATTCTCCTCCATTTTGCAGCTATAGAACTTATTGGAGACTTCATATCTCTCAATCCGCATTCTGCTGAAATATCAACTTCAACTCTTGGAACATCTCATATGCTCCACGACTTTCAAAACGTCGTTGAAGACCCGGTTCTAAGCCGTAAAGCATGGCACACCGAACTATAGAGTAGTCATCACTTTGCTCGCCAGACGTTCTTAACGCCGCCGGGCCAGATCAAGAAGAGTCTGGCACCTAGCGGTGCATCCAGGACGTAACTCTTCCGTGCAGCAATGAGGATAATCCTCGAGTTACGGACCCAGTCCGTGTAATTGCTACCATCATCTTTCAACTTTGCTTTCTCAAGGAACGCATTAAAATTCAACGGAACAACAAAGACGAGCCATCTATCTACAAATGTATATAGACAAGCAAGATACTATCAGTACTAAGTTCATGATAAATTTAAGTTCAATTAATCATATTACTTAAGAACTCCCACTTAGATGACATCTCTCTAGTCATCTAAGTGATCACGTGATCCAAATCAACTAAACCATAACCGATCATCACGTGAGATGGAGTAGTTTTCAATGGTGAACATCTTATGTTGATCATATCTACTATATGATTCACGCCGACCTTTCGGTCTCCGTGTTCCGAGGCCATATCTGCATATGCTAGGCTCGCTAAGTATAACCTGAGTATTCTGCGTGTGCAAAACTGGCTTGCATCCGTTGTAGATGGACGTAGAGCTTATCACACCCGATCATCACGTGGTGTCTCGGCACGACGAACTTTGGCAACGGTGCATACTGTGGAGAACACTACTTGATAATTTTAGTGAGAGATCATCTTAAAATGCTACCGCCAATCAAAGCAAAATAAGATGCATAAAGGATAAACATCACATGCAATCAATATAAGTGATATGATATGGCCATCATCATCTTGTGCTTGTGATCTCCATCTCCGAAGCACCGTCAAGATCACCATCGCCACCGGGCGCGACACCTTGATCTCCATCGTAGCATCGTTGTCGTTTCGCCATCTATTGCTTCTACGACTATCGCTACCGCTTAGTGATAAAGAAAGCAATTACGAGCGCTTGCATTTCATACAATAAAGCGACAACCATATGGCTCTCGCCATTGCCGATAACTTCGGTTACAAAACATGATCATCTCATACAATAAAATATAGCATCACGCCTTGACCATATCACATCACAACATGCCCTGCAAAAACAAGTTAGACGTCCTCTACTTTGTTGTTGCAAGTTTTACGTGGCTGCTACGGGCTGAAAGCAAGAACCGTTCTTACCTACGCATCAAAACCACAACGATACTTCACCAAATAGACTCGCTTTAATCTTCTCAAGGACCGGGCGTAGCCACACTCGGTTCAACTAAAGTGAGAGAGACAGACACCCGCCAGCCACCTTTAAGCACGAATGCTCAGAACGGTGAAACCAGTCTCGCGTAAGCGCACGCTGCGTAATGTCGGTCCGGCCGCTTCATCTCACAATACCGCTGAACCTAAGTATGACATGCCGGTAGGCAAGATGACTTGTATCGCCCACAACTCACTTGTGTTCTACTCGTGCATATGACATCAACGCATAAAACCAGGCTCGGATGCCACTGTTGGGGAACGCAGTAATTTCAAAAATTTCCTACGCACACACAGGACCATGGTGATGGCATAGCAACGAGAGGGGAGAGTGTTGTCTACGCATTCGTGAGACCGTAAGCGGAAGCGATCACAACATAGAGGAAGTAGTCGACGTTCTCCTCGCGATCCTGCCGATCCCAGCCAAGCATTCGGCACCTCCAAGTCGATGATGACGTAGAGGAAGTAGTCGACGTTCTTCTCACGATCCAGCCGATCCCAGCGCCGTTACTCCGGCACCTCCGAGTTCTTGGCACACGCTCGCTCGATGACGCCCACGGGCTCCGATCCAAAGCAAAGCTCCGGGAGAGGGAGTTCCGTCAAGACGACAGCGTGGTGACGATCTTGATGTTACACCGACGCAGGCTTCGCCTAAGCACCGCCACGATATGACCGAGGTGGAATATGGTGGAGGGGCACCGCACACGGCTAAGGAACGATCTCAAGGATCAACTTGTGTGTTCTAGGGTGCCCCTCCCCGTGATATAAAGGAGGGAGGGAGGAGGTGGCCGCCCAAGGGGCGCGACCAAGGGAGGGGAAACCTACTCCAAGTAGGTTTCCCTCTCCTTTCCTTATCTTATTTGGAGGGAAGGAAGGAGTACTAGTATTAGGAAGTAGTACTAGTAGTAGGAATAGGAAGAGGGGAAGGAGAAAGGAAAGGGGGGCCCCTCCCCAATTCGGATTGGGCTTGGGGCGCGCCTCCCTTGTTCCTTCTCCCTTCCTCCTATATGGGCCCAATAAGGCCCATAAACCTCCGGGGGTTCCGTAACCTCCGGATCTCCAAACTTCTCCGGAACCTTTCCGTGTCCAAATATATCCGTCCAATATATCAATCTTTATGTCTCGACCATTTCGAGACTCCTCGTCATGTCCGTGATCATATCCGGACTCGAATAACCTTCGGTACATCAAAATACACAAACTCATAATATAACCGCCATCGAAACCTTAAGCGTCATGGACCCTACGGTTCGAGAACAATGTAGACATGACCGAGACACATCTCCGGTCAATAACCAATAGCGGGACCTGGATGCCCATATTGGTTCCTACATATTCTACGAAGATCTTTATCGGTCGGAACCGCATAACAATATACGTTGTTCCTTTTGTCATCGGTATGTTACTTGCCCGAGATTTGATCGCCGTATCCAATACCTAGTTCAATCTCGTTGCAGTAAGTCTCTTTACTCGTTCAGTAATACATCATCTCACAACTAACTCATTAGTTGTAATGCTTGCAAGGCTTATGTGATGTGTATTACCGAGAAGGCCCAGAGATACCTCTCCGACAATCGGAGTGACAAAACCTAATCTCAAATACGCCAACCCAACAAGTACCTTTGGAGACACCTGTAGTACTCCTTTATGATCACCCAGTTACGCTATGACGCTTGATAGTACCCAAAGTGTTCCTCCCAGAACGGAGTTGCATAATCTCATAGTTACAGAACATGTATAAGTCATGAAGAAAGCAATAGCAACATACTAAACGCGATCAAGTGCTAGGCTAACGGAATGGGTCATGTCAATCAGATCATTCTCCTAATGATGTGATCCCGTTAATCAAATGACAACTCATGTCTATGGTTAGGAAACATAACCATCTTTGATTAACGAGCTAGTCAAGTAGAGGCATACTAGTGACACTGCTTGTCTATGTATTCACACATGTATTATGTTTCCGGTTAATACAGTTCTAGCATGAATAATAAACATTTATCATGATATAAGGAAATAAATAATAACTTTATTATTGCCTCTAGGGCATATTTCCTTCAATATCATCTTCAAATGTCATATTTTCCTTCAGGTTTGGGCACCGCTGGGGAAGAAGCGTGATGTCGAACGCATGAACGAGACTATGGAGTTGATCAAGACGACCATGGTGAAGGCACGACAAGGGATGACGGCTTGATCATGGGACCTCTACTTTTAGCTAGCTTATGTCTTGATGCTCCACTTTTGCGCTATTGAACTTGTGGCTGTGACCTTCTTAGCTTTATCCTGAGCCGTGGGCTCGATGACTGTTTTATTCGGTTTGTAAGACTTAATTTGTGTGGATCCTGCCTGGTGGCTTTATTAATTTAAAACCGGACGCTCCTAGCGCTTATGTTCCAAAAAAGAAATTATGAAACCTCCTCAAAGAAGAAGACATGAAATGGGCACCTAGAGCTAAAGTGCGGCAAGTAGTCGAGGGTGATAATAATAAACAGTTTTTCCATATGATTGCGAATGAAAAACACAGAAAGAAAAAAAATCATTCAATTAGAACAGGATGAGGGTACAATACGTCATGAGAACCTATTTTTTCTATAAATTAGGACCTGATAGTTTCATTTTACGGGTAGCATGGCACCTTTATTAATTAGAACACATTGGTTTTATTATTTTTACTCCATGACATTTTCATTAATTTGGCCCTGGTAGTTTTGCTGTATGTGCCATGGTATTTTAATTACTTCTGACATGGCATTTTATATGTTTTTGTACAGCATGCTAGTTTTAATTAGGCCATGGTAGTTTATCATACTTCCTCCGTCCCATAATATAAGAAAAAAAATTATTATTTTCTTATATTATGGGACGGAGGGAGTAAGTAGCATGGCATTTTTTTTATAAGTTAGGCCATTGCGATTTTATTTTTTAGACCATGGCACTTTTATCGTAAGCACCATGGCAATTTCATTATTTAGACCATGGGTGGTTTCATCAATAACGACCATGGAAATTTTATTATTTATATTTTTTTGCCGTCAAAGTAGTGTCATTTTTCTAATATATTTTTTGTAATTTGACATGAAAAAATGTATGGATCTTTTGTTTTTTTAAATCTCGGGGAAAACTTTTTTGTGTGATATGTTATTTGTATAGAAATAATTTTTATTGGCCGATTTATTTTTTCAGAGCCTGGATTTTATTTTATATTTCTTATCCAATAGCAATTTTTAAAAGGAATGATGATTTGGGCCTTTGGGGGCTATTGGTTCGCTTCGCTCGATCAATCCTCCCCCCAGCTATCGAATAGTTCATTGGAATCCCTCAATTTACCGACGACGGCCAACTATTAGCGTTTAGGAACACAATTTCTAGCTAAGAGCATCTCTAATAGTAGCCCTAAAATATGGCATTAGCAGTTTTTTGGGCTGTTGGGGGCAAAAAAACAGCCTCTAACAGTTGCCATATCATTAAAAAAACTGGACAAAAATTTTGTGGGCAGTCCAAAAAGAAGGCACCAAGTGTTGCAAATAAAAAATAGTTGGGCCACTACCATAAATTGAAACCGAGCTGCGCGCGACCCACCTATCGGTAGGTTTCATACCCGCTCCCAACCGGACCTCCCACCGGCGAACGACAGCGCCTGATTTGCAGCCCCAAATGCAGTCGTCGCCGCGCCGCGGCTCACCCCGACCCCACCCCTTTGCCCCGTCGCCTCGGGCGGCCGTTGGAGCCCCCTCCGTCGCGTCGATTTGTAATGCACCGCCTCATAGATTTCGACCGTTTTCAGTCAACCGCTGCCTGTATGGCTATCGCAACACCGCCGCGCCATATGGAGGTTGACTAGCGGCCGTCGGTGCACCGCTGCTAGCCGCTCGATCATCCTGATGGAGCCGTTCCCACCAAGTTTGAACCAGCGGTCCACGACGCGGCATCACCTTCCCCCAGCCACATCAACTCTCTCGTGTCTCAAGGAGGCCATTCCTACCGTCAAACACCTCTGCCCAGCTACCATCTAGCTGTCAGCTGGTTTGCTCGACGTCACACACAAGGTGTTCGACGAAATTCCTACAAGGTTAAAAAATGGAGTTCTTTTCTTTGCATATGCACCGAAGATTGAGCTTGATAGAGAGAGTTTCTAGTATAGAAGAGTTCATGTGACTCCAATTTTAGTGATGGTTCCTCGTTGGATGAGGAGTATGACACAGAGGAGGAAGATATTGCGTTGATCTTGACATTGCACAAGAACAAGAGCCCGAAGCATGGCGGTTCCATTTTTGTCCGTGAGTTTTTATGGAGAATGGAAAGAGGAGCATGACCGATTGATGTGCAACTATTTTTGAGCCGAATCCTCGCTATCCAGTGAGGCACTTTCGAATAATCAAGTCTTTCAAGAGGTCATACAAGGTGTAATCCAAATCTTGCCGCACACTCTTATTCCCGTGGGCAAAATTTGGATTACACTATGCGGCCGGTTAGAAGGCAAGACCAAATCGAATGCTTTCTTGATGTGTACCTTTACATTAGAGATGCAGATACACATGACGATCTTCAAAAATATCTCATGGAGGAATGATGGACATAACATGGGAAATAACAGTCCTATTTGTATCTCTATGTTTGTTGTATTTGTGTTCTTAAAAAACTTTGTTTTTGAGTTTCATGAATAATTTGTGTTTATTTGATGTTGTGGATTTGATGACCTATGTAATAATTTGATGCTTTGGATTGATAAAATTATTGTTGTGTTTGTTTTGGCATATTTAAGTTGCATTTGGTATTATTTGTATGCAATATGTATGTTATTTGGGACGGAAAGTGCGGATGCCTACAGGACAACTGTTGGAGACGACACATTTTTATGCAAAAGAAGAAAAAAAAATTGTGCGAGGCCGATAACTGTCACACATGTGGCACAATAGACACCCGACCACACGAGTCATGTGGTCGTACCCAGGAGACAGCTCACACGACACTGTATGGGCGCACATTAAAACTACCCACACATGTGGCAGGAGACCCCCATGACCTGAACGCACTATCCATCTCCCCGCACAGGCCAGCCCAGATTTTATTTTGCTTTCACAAATAAAGCCCAGTTGTGTTATGCTAGGAAAAAATGTCATTATCTTTAGAAAGCAGAAGAAACACAACATAAGAAAACTAAAAATGCCCATGGCAGATTCGTAGTAAAAATTAACCACGGCAGATTCATAGTACATTTGTCATGATAATCAAAGGATGAATTTGCCATGGGAAACTTTAAGAAATGAATTTGCTATGTATGTGAAAATACATTTGCCGTTGAGAATATAGTAAAGTTTGCAATGGCAACATAAGTAAAAAAATGCTACTGTCATTGAAAGTAAAAATTGTCATGGCAAAGAATAAGACATTTGTTGCCATGAAAAAAATGTGGAGCAAAACATTTGCCAAGGAAAAAATGTAAATTTCCCATGGTACAAAAGTAGCCATGTATTTGAAAGTAAAAACTGTTGTGGAGAATATTGTAGAATTTACCAAGGCAACTACTCATAACATTTTCGACCGTGGCAACTATTTGGTAAAAGAAGAATGCATAAGTTATTTACTAAAAATTGCCATGGCAAACAAAAAGTGAATTTGCCATGAGCGAAAGTAAAAATGTTGTGTGTATTAAGTTACATTTGCCATGGCAATTAGAAAATATTAATTTGCGATGGCAATTAAATTTGCCAGGGCAAACTTGAAGGTAACTTTTCCATGGGAAACACTATAGGAACTAACCTTTTGGCCTTTGATCCAAGATTTTTATCAAATGTCATGGCAATTTCCTTGAATAATTGTGATTATATAAGATGTGAGACACACATGAAACACACGATTGCCAACGCAAAAAAGAAGAGTTTGCCATGATAGTAATAAATAAAAAAACTGGCATGCAATGCCAATACAAATAAAATTGCCATGATCAACAAAATGAATTTTTTACATTCTCAAAATCAAATATGTTTGTCGTGATCAAAAGCAGGAAATATGCCATGGTTGAAACGAAAATTTACCGTGTTCAATACTAAGAAATTTGCCATGTGGTCTTGCCAAAATTTTCCATGTCACTTCTTAAAAAATGCCATGGATGTAAGGCTAATTTGCCATGAGCTCCAAACTGAAATTGCCATGGGGTTTTAAAATAAATTGCCATGGCATGTCTTTGAGATTATATTGACATGTATGTAAAAGGTTAAAAATAACATGGCAATGTAGGTAGTTTTGGCATGGCAAAAAAAATTCAAATTTTCCATAGCAAATTTAAAAGTAAAATTTGTCTGGCAAAAAAGACATAAAGGATGTGCAAGGGTATTATAGGTAAATTTTCCATGTCAATATAGGTAAATTGGCCATGGCATCTAAAAGGTCAAATTTGCCATGGCAAAAACACATTGTAATTTCGTGACCTATGTTGTTGTTAAGTTTCCATGGGGCTTGAACTACGTTGTAGCTAGCATGGAAACTTTAGCCATGGTGCTTGAAAATAGACTTACCATGGTCCATAAGGAAAAGTTTACCATGGTCCATGTAAGAAGATGGTGGCAATTTTTTTCCAAAGGATGGCAAGTTTGCCATGTTTTAGAAACTTTCAATATTTGTCATGTTTTATAATTTGCCATGTTTTAGTGAAGATCAAAAACATTTTGCATATGACGATGGTCCCAAAATTTACCATGCCAAATACATGTTAAGTTGCCATGGCAAAACATCATAGTTTCATACAAAAAATGTTATCGCTTTTCATGGCAAAAATCGAATAATTAGTACTATACACATGGCAAATCTACCAAAATTGTTGTATTCCTACGAAGAGTCATGTCATATATGTAAAATTTGTAATGTCCCTAAAATAAAAGAGACAAGCATGCAGACCAAGCATGGCATATATGTAACTACTATAGAATATTGCCATGGCAACTACTCTAGAAGTGTTACCATGGCAACTACTCATAGCAAATTATGCCCATGGCAACTACTATAGACATTTGCCATGGCCACTTCTTCAAAATGTTGACATGGCAACTAGTCATAGCAAATCATCGTTTGTGCATCTCGCTGGGGCATTACATTGTAATTTGACAAAAGAATGAACTGAAAATGAAACAAAACCGTTAATCAAAACCATATCATTTGATGCATAGCGATTAAAAAAGCATCAGATGCATAGCGATTAAATTTGACATTACATGGTATGTAACATAAAGTTGCCATGGCTTGTACAAAGACATTAGCCATAGCCTGTGCAGTAAATTTGCCATGGAAAAAGATCTTGTATTTCAATTTTTTTTGGCCATGTGGACAACCTAGAAAGAGTAAGGCTGAATCTAGAGTTCATGCATGCTTGACACATGAGGCTGAATCCAAAATTAATGTAGCATGCTTCCATAGATAATAAATGCATAAAACTCGAACTCGGCGAAACAAAACTGAGGGTCTGGACATATGACCAAAAGCGGAACCACCTTCACCTATGTTGGGGTTCTAGAATGCAGATTGTACTTTAGCTTCATCTTAGCAAAAATGATACTCCTTCATCTCAGAGACATCAGAAAGTGCAGTAGCATCACCAACTTGACCACTTCAGAAAGCAAACAAATGTGAGATGTTCTCTCTGCAGCAGCAACAGATGGAGCTTCACCAACTCCAAGAATGAAAAATTGAACAAAATTAGTCCCAAAAAAAAGAGAAGAGAGGGGGACGCCTTGACCTGCTGCTCGACATGAGACCGATTTGCAATGGTACCTATACAAAAAGGTTATGAAATTGCCATGTCAACTGATTATAATTTGCCATGGCAAACAATCTTCAATTCATAGTGAATTCCTTATGGTATCAAGTCAAACGATGTGTATTCATGATTAAAAATCTAGGAAAAATATTATGTATTACAAATCATTTGTCATGGCAAAAATATGGCAAACATAGAGAACATACAAAAAAACTGAACAACAATCTGCCATGGTGCAGGAAATTCATAGAAAAAATACGTTGCAAAATTGCCATGGCAACTATTTACTATTCAAAAGAGATGGTAGCTACATTGTGTTGATCTCAAAAATTTGTTGATAATTTGCTATGTTTGCTGCACAAGCACTTTCCAAATATCTGTTTGTAATGGCAATCACATGAATATGGAAGCACTCTGAAAATCTGTTGTTCCTCTACCTTAGACACATGTCGATTTGAAATGGGAGGTGGGATACTACCTATAGGGGAGGCTGGGAGGGAGCCGACGCCGGCAAGGGGCCTGGTGTGGTGCACTGGTACTCGCTATGGCGCGCTAGGACCACACATCGATGCCCTGATGCCGGCCGCATCGGCGCAGGCGAGTAGCTGCTCGTGGTCACTGAGGATCGCATGAAAAATGGAGGCGGTCTGGTGGCGGTGGAGCTCGAACCACCTCATCCACCAAGCATTCCCTTGCCGTTAGCCCGATCCATTTGCTGTTCACCGCCGCCGCGGCCTCCGCCTACCACCGTCTACCTCACCAGACCGAGTTAATTGCAAGGAGATACCACATTTCAGCACCATGCAATGAGTCAGTGCAACAGTTCGTGCATGACGCAATTCAGTACCACTATTCAGCCTAATCGTTACAAAAAAGACTGACAACCGTATAATGCCGTATTGACCATGTATCTGACTACGCAGCCCCACCTATCAGGCAACACGCTGGCGAATCGGCGCGTGCCGGTGCGCTGAATAGGACAAGGCCGGCGCGGTCAGTCTTAGCAGGCTCGGTCGAACCGAGCCGGACCCCCAACCACTCCAGTCTATCCTCCTCCTCGTCGAGCTCTCTACCTCCCCCTCCGATTCTTCGTTGACTGCCCCCACCGCCGCCGCCGTCCGTCGCGCCATGGTGTACGAGGACGAGAGCAGCAACGAATACTCCAGCCTCCTGTACATCAGCTCCTCGGACGATGGCATGCAGTACCAGGTGAGTTGCAAAACTAGGGTTAGGTTTAGGGTTTGTGTTCTTGGGGGATTGCTGATTTGATATGGGGGATTCTTGGTTCATTTTGCTCCTTTAGGTTGACGACCAGGACTACATGGGCGTTGAGACAACACCGCTAGTTCCTTGCGAGCACCATGGTCTGGCAGCTGAGAGGTGTGTGGCCTTTGAAGGATTTGACACGGGCAGGAGGTTCTTAGTGTGTGCTAATAAGGTCAGATGCTACACAATAGCTCTATTTTTTGTATTAAGAATGATAGTAAGAACATGGCCCAGTCCATAGTTTATGTTGGCATATATGAGGGTCATTTCTTAGTTTACCCATGTGATGTTGCCGATTGTGTGATTGTTTAAGTAGGCAACATCTGATTGTTTACTTGTTTAGCCAGTTGCTGATGCTTTCCATGTATATTTAATTTGGGAAGTAGATGTTTATTTTATAACATGTCAACAGCTTAGTTTGTAGTGTAGATGCTCATTCTTTAATTGGGCATCTCACTGATTGTGTCAGATGCTTCAAGTTTGAGTTGTTTTTAATTGTTAGTTGGCCAAAGTAGATTTATCTTACACAGTGGGTCCCTCATAGCTGTCCTGTTTGAGTTTGAAATCACTTTCACTGTTAGTTGGGCAACTCACTTTGGGTTACTTGTTAATTGTTAGTTGCTCAAAGTACAGTTATATTTAACTGTGGGATGCTCATAGATCAGACAACTCATTCTGTGGGATGCTCATAGTTCAGTTGTTTACAATACCAGTGTTGCTTACATCAAACTTGTTGTTTACATTGCACATGTTGGGGTTCAGCTATTTGAAGGGTTGTTTACAATAGATGTGATGTTTACATTGCAGGAAGCTGATAACTGTGGTTTTGTCCGATGGGTTGACCCAGAGTGGCCTCCCACACTGCATAATGCTTTGTTGAAGCTATGGGAGATGTACCCAGCCAACAGGAGTGGTAGGAGGAAGAATAACCATGAGAATTCACTCACTATTCACCATTTTACAAAGGAGAAAAACAAACTAGAGGGTAACTATGACAAATTAGTTGAAGATGTGCATGAACTATTAAGTGCCCAAGAGGATAGGATGATGGATTTCATCTATTTGAATGCTAAGATGAAGGGTGCTGAGGTTACCAAGTCAGTTGTGTCTGATAAATGTAGAGATGGATAAGAAAGATGCATAGATCTACAAGCTGCATGAGAAGTATAAAGTCCTGATGAATCTGACACAAGCTCAAGGCACTGTCATCCAGAACCTGAAGCTCAACCATTTGAAAGAGAAGGAGCAGCTCAGTGAAGCTAGTAGGAACTTGCAGTTGTAGGTTGATGAACTCAACAAGTCTGTGGAAAAGCTCACACAGGAGAACTCAAAGTTGAAGCTTCACATGGGTGACTTGAAGAAGGGACATGAGAAGCTCACTGGAGGCAGGGCTGAACTGAAGCTTCACATTGCTGATTTGCTAAGGTCAGAGGAGAAGAACATGCAGAAGTTGAAGGGGATCCAGGACATCTTGGCAGAGTGAAGAAGATGTAGAGCAAGAGCAAGATCCATATGAACATGACATGAGAAGCATGCTTAGCTGACCTTTTGTGATGTATGTTGTTGTTTGGAAGTAGTAAATGTGGACTATAGCTCACTACTAGGGAAAACCTTATACACAGAAACTTACCAGTAGCTGTAACATCCCAAATTTTCAATTTGGAATGTTATACATAGAGCATCATTGCATATCATATTTTTCATTGCATTTTCTTTGCATATTGCTCGATCCTAGAAATTCTCACAACTCAAGGACCCACGGGGAGAGTTGGGGATTTTCGTTATTTTCATATTTGAGTTTTCTCAAATTTTGAAGAGAGGATCATTGGTTTTAATTATTTTATCTTCAATTATTTCTATTACAAAAATATGAGAGAGGGAATAAAATGACTTTCCCAAAATAAAGAAATAATGAAGATTTAATAATAAAATCAAATAAGATTTTATTTTGGAGTTTTTCGCCTTTTTATTTGAATTTAGGAAAAATGCGCGTTTTTCAAAATAGCATTTAGGCCCCAAATAAATGTTCATTAAATCCGTCTTGATTTTAGAAGCCGGGAAAAATATATTTCGGGATTTTTGGAGTCCGTTTGGTACTTCTTTTGATTTTTTTCTACGCGTAATGTTTTATTAAAAAACGCACACCGCCTTCGGGCCGTATTCGAGCGGGACTCCGCCGGCGCGAGATAAATAGCGGCCGCCTGAGCCTCAAATTTCACCACTCGAGCCCGAGCGGAACCCTAACCCTAGCCGCCGCCGCCCACAAGTAGCCCATTGCCGAGCAATACCGAGGTTCGCCGCCGCCTTGATTTCCGTGCCGGTTTTTCTTTAAAAACCGATCGGTTATCTTCGGTTTTTTTTCGGTTATTTATTTATTTTTTTCTTTTCTTTTTCCGTTCGAATCTGTTCGTCGTTTTTTTCTTTTTCTCGGATTTAATCTACAATTTTTCTGATCGCGATTCCAGATCCGATTTTCGTTTTAGTATAACTTTTCGCTTGTTTATGGGAATCAGGTGATTCAAGCGCCTGGAGTTTCGTCTCGAAACCCTCTTTCCGAATAATCTACTTAAACAAGTTTTTGCATCTGTATAATTTGACCTAGATCCAGATTAGTAAAACGAAGCTGTTTTCTTCCGCCGTTTGACTTTCGTTGTTTCGTTTGATTTGATTCTTTTTGCAAACCGGAGTTCTTAAGTTGAACTATCTGGTTAGATCTATTTGAGTTTTACCTGTGCATTAGATGAGTACTTATTGTATGCTTGTTTGTTTGTCTGTGATAGATTACCCGGAGTGTGCCGCTTGTTACTTCGAGTCTCTAGGTTACGCGGATCATCAGCAAGGCAAGTAACACTTTGATCATACCTTTTCTCATACCCAGTTTTTATGCATTAGATCTATCCTCAAACACTTGCATGATTAGGATCTAATTAAATTGTGGGATGGGAAGTAGATGAGGTAGTACCTATTACCTGTTTTATTATCAATCCTTTGGGAGTTACTTCTGCGTTTGCTTATCATGCTATGCTATGCTAGTAGACGTGGATTGGGTGTGTGTATCCATGACAGATGTGAGATTGTTATTTAATGGTTTATTTAAGGTGGCAACTTAAGCACACATCTGGGTGGATTGAGGCACCTAGTTTCCATCAGGACTTGCCTGTTTTTCTTCGGACTGCCACCCAGACTCAAAGGGATCATGAGATTATTCAAACTAGAAACTTCCGTGTGCAGCCACAAGAAATTATGGGCTCTGGCATAGTTGACTAAGTTGTGCGAACTCTTATGGGTAGACTAGCAGATGTAGGAGAAAGTAGGTGTACCGGTCTACCCACAAGTAAGGTGCTAGTGCTTCTGAAAGACTATGTCTCGCTCATCCGTTTCTCAAACACCATGTAGTGCGAGAAATCAAACGGAGGCGATCGAGTCTTGTGGGGAAAAGTGCGCAAACCTCTGCAGAGTGTATAAACTAATCATGGTTAGCCGTGTCCCCGGTTATGGACATCTTGAGTATCTAGTACCTGGATATCATGTGAATCTCATCATGTTACTTCTAATTAATATTGTTGGGTTTTTTAATGAGTACTTTTAATTGGGATTGAGAGTGCTGTCAACCATTCTCAATGTTTCACAACCACCTTGATAGTTAAATAAATTTATTCCTTTGCAGTAGGGAAAAATTGGCTTTATGCAAAAACTGTAACCATAGAGCTTTCCACCAGCCATATATGCATGTAGTATAGGCTTATTCATTCCATTATTCTCTATGTGTTACATTGCCAAGATATTCCATGTGTCGAATTGCTTTTTGGGCTGCAACGTTTCATGTTGCGTACTTTTCGCATTTACGAAGTAAGGTGCTTAGGTCGTGGTTCTATACTCGATGATGCCGTTGGAGTTGATGGACTCGCTTATTCTTCCAAGCCTTCCATTGTTATTGTATTAGATAGCCTTAAGCCATATTTATTTTATTAAGTTCTCTCTTGAGACTTTCGATTGTAATAAGTGTGTGATTGCTACTCTGTTATAAATCCTTCGAGTACTGTGTGGTGTCAGCATTACTGATCCAGGGATGACACTGAGCATAGAGACTTGACCGTCTGAGGCCGGGTCGCTACAGAGATGGTATCAGAGCACACGCTGACTGTAGGACACGACCATTAAGCTAAATCCCTAGATCACTACTCTCTCTTCTCATTTCTGACTCCTCATCTTTTCTACTCTTTTGGGATGACGGAAGCGAGGATCAAGTTCACCCAGCCGGATGAAGATACACCCTTTGGACGACACCTGAAGGAAGTCACTAGGTACCTTAACATCGGATTACCAAGCTTCACCGGGACCTACAATTCCACTTTAGCCGAAGAGGAGCGCTGGAAGATTCAAGCTCAAGTTCCTGGAAGGACGTTTGCACCAATCACGGAGCCCATAGAGTGTGTTTTCAATGCACCAACCTGGAGTCTGGGAAAGAGCATGGCAGCTCACATAACCATGGGACGCATTGGAGAAGTTTACAAAGAAGACCTCAAGGATACTATCTACCAGATTTGCGAGCGCCGAGATGAACAATGGGATATAGTTGGCACTAAGAAGGATCGATCCATTGCCGCTTTCATCCAGGAGTTAAACCAGACATTCGGCGCCAGGAGAACCGGATGTCTTGCGCAGACATGATGGAGTTGAAGACAGAAAAGCCAAGATTATCGAACTAGAAGGAGAACCGAAGGCCACTCGCAAGGACTACATGGAGGAGATTGTAGCTCTAATGGGACAAAATGGCGATCTTAAGGAGAAGATTGAAGAACTCATGGGAAATTCAGCACCGGAGGAGGAGATGAAGATAGCACTGTCCAGAGAACTACATCATCATCGATTTACACCGATTCCGATCCTAGTGATGATGATTACGAAGATGAAGCCGGAGCGGATATCATGGAGTCTTCATCGAGCAGTTTTTCTAGTTGACCACCATAACAGTAGTAGATTACCCCCATGTTATTTTAGTTTTAGTTTCAACACTTTGTAACGATAGATAGACCGTTGTATGCCCTTGTTTGAACTGATTGTAGTGATATTGTGTGATTTGTCTCATGTGCATATGGGTAGTGTTTCTCTCTTGACCTCATTCTATTCTAAATTCTCGTCTTTTCTTAAAACCCTCAGATGCCTCCGAGACGCGACCCCGAATTTGTTTTCCCGCCAGAGATCACTCAGTTGATTCAGCGAGAATGCCTTGATTCAAACATTGGTACGTAACCAAGGCAACAACAACAACAACCCACCGCCACCACCACCGTTGACCATTTGACCCGTTTCTTAAGGCTGAATCCGCGGTGTTTTCCAATAGCACCGAGCCGATTGTTGCGTATGATTGGCTCCGTAAGATAAGGAGGAGTTGACCCGGTGCAGGATGTACAGATGGAGAAAGGGTGAAGTTTGCCGCACACCAGCTAGAAGGACCCAAGAAGAAGATGGTGGGAGAATTTTACAGCCACTTACCCCTGAGACACTGCCACATGGGATCGGTTTCAAGAAGCTTTTCAGATCGCCCATGTTTCAGCAGGAGCTATGGCCATGAAGAAGCGTGAGTTTCGCAACTTATGCCAAGGAGGACGGACAGACGGGCGATGTAGATGATTTCGATGGCTAGCACGTTATGCCTCGGATGACGTTGCTACGGACGCAAACTAAGCGAGAGAAGTTTCTAGAAGGACTGAATGATGAGCTGAGCATGCAGTTGATGGTAGCCACCTTGAATAACTACCAGGAGTTAGTAGACCGTGCTCTCATGATAGAAGGAAGCAAAGCAGCAGATTGACTATCGCAAGAGGAAGTATGGACAGGGAAGAATAACTCGAGCTCAGCAGAAACTTCGCTTACCCCAAGTCAGGAGGACAATTTCAGCATACCCATGGAGGAGGTAGCTCGCACAACCATAATGGCACCAAGAATGGGAACGGGAATGGAGGAAGCAATGGACAGAACCGCACCAACCCGTCAACACCATCTAAGGTAGACCTGAGCCACATAACTTGCTTTAAGTGCCGCAAGACTGGGCATTATGCAAAAGAATGTCCAGAAGGCCAGAATGGAAATGGCAATGGAAGCTCAGGAAATAAGCCGAATCCTTTCAACAAAGGACAAGTGAACCACGATACCGTGGAGGAGGTTGAAGCTCAGCCAGATGCAGTAATAGGTAAGTTTCTGGTTAAGTCATTTACTGCAGTTGTTCTTTTCGATACTGGTGCATCGCATTCATTCATATCAAGGGGATTTGCAGATAAGTTTAGCCTACCCACTAAAACTCTTAAGACACCCATGTTAGTAAGCTCACCGGGAGCGGAGTATATGGCCAGTCAAGGATGTTTTCAAGTGCCATTAAGTATAGGGAGGCATGTTTTCCCAACGGATTTAATCATATTGGAATCCCAAGGATTGGATGTAATTCTTGGTATGGATTGGTTGTCGATGTATGGAGGAAACATCGATTGCGCCAGCAAGACAATTTTGCTTACCACCCTAGAAGGAAGGAGAATCAAGTATGTATCACGGCACGAGCCAAGGAGGGCACATGTAAATTCCTTATCAGGAGTTGTGCAGGAGGAAGTACCAGTGGTAAGGGATTACCCAGACGTGTTTCCGGAAGAGTTGCCAGGCATGCCACCAGATAGAGACATTGAGTTTCTGATTGAACTATTGCCGTATTAATCGGGCCGATATCTAAGAGACCATATAGGATGCCAGCCCAAGATTTGGAGGAAATTAAGAAGAAGATTAAGGAGTTACTGGATAAAGGTTTTATTCGCCCAAGTTCTTCGCCTTGGGGATCACCAGTACTTCTAGTGGAAAAGAAGGATGGATCATTAAGAATGGTTGTTGATTATCGAGGATTGAATGAAGTGACCATTAAGAACAAGTACCCACTACCGATGATCAATGACTTGTTTGACCAGTTGCAAGGAGCTAAGGTGTTTTCAAAGATCGATTTGCTATCAGGGTACCATCAGTTGAAGATTCGAGAGCAGGATATACCTAAGTCGGCTTTTACCACCAGGTACGGGCTGTATGAGTACACCGTTATGTCATTTGGTCCGACTAACGACCTGCCTATTTTATGAACATGATGAACAAAGTGTTTATGGAGTTTTGGATAAGTTCGTTGTGGTGTTCATTGATGATATTTTGGTTTACTCGAAGAATGAAGAGGAACATAAGGAGCATTTGCGTTTGGTACTCGAGAAGCTCGAGAGAACACCGCTTATATGCCAAGTTCAGCAAGTGTGAGTTTTGGTTGAAGGAAGTTGGATTTCTTGGACATGTTATATTCGGACAAGGTATAGCAGTAGACCCCACTAAAGTTGTCACTGTAACAAACTGGGAAGCGCCAACAACAGTTGGAGAGATCCGGAGTTTCCTTGGACTAGCAGGATATTACCGGAGATTCATTGAGATTTTTTCAAGGATTGCGAAGCCTATGACAGAATTGTTGAAGAAGGATACCAAGTTCATTTGGACCGAGGAGTGTGAAGCTAATTTCCAAGAGTTGAAGAAACGTTTGGTTACCTCACCAGTGTTAATTCTGCCAGATCAGACCAAGGATTACGAGGTATATTGCGACGCTTCACGTCGAGGACTTGGAGCAGCGCTTATGCAGGAGGGGAGAGTTGTTTTGTATGCTTCACGACAGCTTAAGCCTCATGAGCTAAATTATGCTACGCATGATTTGGAGTTAGCATCCGTAGTGCATGCGTTGAAAACATGGAGACATTTCCTCGTTGGAAACCATTGTGAGGTGTATACGGATCACAAGAGTTTGAAGTACATCTTCACGCAGAAGGAGCTAAATCTCAGGCAGAGGAGATGGTCTGAGCTCATCAAAGATTACGATATGAGATTGCATTATCACCCCGGAAAGGCTAATGTTGTAGCATACGCGTTGAGCCGTAAGAGTCACGTCAACACATTAATGATGGGAGAAATACCAAAGGAGTTAGCCAAGGATCTTCGAGAGCTATGTTTGGAAATAGTTCCGAGAGGATATGTAGCAGCCTTGGAGATTCAGTCAACTTTGATGGACAAGATCAGGTAAGCTCAGAAGACTGATAAAGAGATTGTCTCTATAAAGGAGAGAATGAGCGAAGGAAAGGCTAAGGGATTTCGTGAGGACGAGCACGATACCCTATGGTTTGAGGACCGTGTTTATGTGCCCAATGACCCGAAGATCAGGAAGTTGATTCTACAAGAGGCACATGATTCACCATATTCGATTCACCCGTGAAATACCAAGATGTATTTGGATTTGAAGAATACTTTCGGTGGACCGGAATGAAGAAGGATATTGCGATTACATAGCAGTTTGTGATGTATGTTAGAAAGTGAAGGCAGAACATCAGAAGCCAGCAGGATTGTTACAGCCATTGCCTATACCGAATGGAAGTGGGATAAACTAGGTATGGATTTCATCACGGGATTGCCCAGGACTCGTTCAGGCTATGACTCGATTTGGGTTATAGTCGATTGTTTGACGAAGGTAGCTCATTTCATTCCAGTAAAGACTACCTACAGCAGTGCCAAATTGGCTAAGATATACATGACCAGGATTGTATGCTTTCATGGAGTTCCGAGGAGTATCGACGATAGAGGAATCCAATTTACCTCAAAGTTCTGGAAGCAGTTGCATGAAACTTTGGGAACCAGACTGGAGTTTAGCACAGCTTTCCATCCACAGACAGATGGACAAACCGAGAGAGTTAACCAGATTTTGGAGGATATGCTTAGAGCTTGTGCTTTGGATTATGGATCAAGTTGGGATAACAATTTGCCGTATCAGATGGAGTTTTCTTATAACAACAAGCTACCAAACCGATCAAGATGGCACCTTTCAAGCCTTGTATGCGGAAGGAGGTGCAGGACCCCGTTGTTGTGGGATGAAGTTGGAGACCGCCAGTTGTTTGGACCAGATTTGATTAAGGAGTCTGAACAGAAAGTAAAGTTGATTCGCGATAAGCTCAAGGTAGCCCAGTCAAGACAGAAGAGTTATGCAGATTCAAAATGCAAGGAGATGTAATCTGAAGTCGGAGATGAGTTTATCTTGATATCGCCGCTTGAGGAGTTAAGCGTTTTGGAGTTAAGGGAAAGTTAGCGCCTCGATTTGTAGGACCATATCGTGTTTTGGAACGCATGGGAGAAGTTGCGTACAAGTTGGAATTACCCGAAAGATTGTCAGGAGTTCATGATGTGTTTCATGTTTCTCAGTTGAAGAAGTGCCATGCAGAGATGGCCGATATAGCGCTGAGAGACACTGTGCCACTGGAAGCAATTCAGTTGAATGATGATTTGACCTATGAGGAGAAACCAGTTAAGATTTTGGAGTATGCCAGCAGAGTCACTCGCAGCAAGGTCATTAAGTTTTGCAAGGTTCAGTGGAGCCACCAGACAGAGGATGAAGCCACCTGGGAGCGAGAGGAAGATTTGCTTAAAGACCACCCACACCTATTTTCTAGCCAACCCGAATCTCGAGGGCGAGATTCATCTTAAGGGGGTAGGTTTGTAACATCCCAAATTTTCAATTTGGAATGTTATACATAGAGCATCATTGCATATCATATTTTCCATTGCATTTTCTTTGCATTTTTCTCGATCCTAGAAATTCTACACAACTCAAGGACCCACGGGGAGAGTTGGGGATTTTCGTTATTTTCATATTTGAGTTTTCTCAAATTTTGAAAAGAGGATCATTGGTTTTAATTATTTTATCTTCAATTATTTCTATTACAAAAATATGAGAGAGGAATAAAATGACTTTCCCAAAATAAAGAAATAATGAAGATTTAATAATAAAATCAAATAAGATTTTATTTTGGAGTTTTTTGCCTTTTTATTTGAATTTAGGAAAAATGCACGTTTTTGAAAATTGCATTTAGGCCCCAAATAAATGTTCATTAAATCCGGCTTGATTTTAGAAGCCGGGGAAAATTTATTTCGCGATTTTTGGAGTCTGTTTGGCACTTCTTTTGATTTTTTTCTACGCGTAATGTTTTATTTTAAAAAAGCAACCTTCGGGCGTGCAGCGGGACTCCGCGAGGCGCTTATATAAATAGCGGTCGCCCGGAGCCTCAGCCCACCCGAGCCTGCCGAAGCGGAACCCTAGCCGCCCAGCCATGGCCATAGGAGCACTTAGGAGGTTCGCCCGCCGCCTCGATTTCCGTGCCGGTTTTAAAAAAAATACTGATCGGTTTTCTTCGGTTTCTTTTCAGTTTTTTTTATTTTGTTCTTTTCTTTTTCCGTTTGAATCTGGTCGTCGTTTTTTTTCTTTTTCTCGGATTTAATCCGCGATTTTTCTGATCGCGATTCCAGATCCGATTTTCGTTTTAGTATAACTTTTCGCTCATTTATCGAAATCAGGCGATTCAAGCGCCTGGAGTTTCGTCTCGAAACCCTCTTTCCGAATAATCTACTTAAACAAGTTTTTGCATCTTTAAAATTTGACCTAGATCCAGATTAGTAAAACGAAGCTGTTTTCTTCCGCCGTTTGACTTTTCGCTGTTTCGTTTGATTTGATTCTTTTTGCAAACCGGAGTTCTTAAGTTGAACTATCTGGTTAGATCTATTTGAGTTTTACCTGTGCATTAGATGAGTACTTATTGTATACTTGTTTGTTTGTCTGCGATAGATTACCCGGAGTGCGCCGCTTGTTACTTCGAGTCTCTAGGTTACGCGGATCATCGCCAAGGCAAGTAACACTTTGATCATACCTTTTCTCATACCCAGTTTTATGCATTAGATCTATCCTCAAACACTTGCATGATTAGGATCTAATTAAATTGTGGGATGGGAAGTAGATGAGGTAGTACCTATTACCTGTTTTATTATCAATCCTTTGGGAGTTACTTCTGCGTTTGCTTATCATGCTATGCTATGCTAGTAGACGTGGATTGGGTGTGTGTATCCATGACAGATGTGAGATTGTTATTTAATGGTTTATTTAAGGTGGCAACTTAAACACACATCTGGGTGGATTGAGGCACCTGGTTTCCATCAGACTTACTGTTTTGCTTGACTGCCACCCGGGCTCAAAGGGATCATGAGATTATTCAAACTAGAAACTTCCCGTGCAGCCACAAGCCATTATGGGCTCTGGCATAGTTGAATAAGTTGTCGCGAACTCTTATGGGTAGACTAGCAGATGTAGGGGAAAGTAGGTGTACCGGTCTACCCACAAGTAAGGTGCTAGTGCTTACGAAAGACTATGTCTCGGTCATCCGCTTTCTCAAACACCATGTAGTGCGAGAAATCAAACGGAGGCGATCGAGTCTTGTGGGGAAAAGTCATGAAACCTCTGCAGAGTGTATAAACTAATCATGGTTAGCCGTGTCCCCGGTTATGGACATCTTGAGTATCTAGTACCTGGATATCATGTGAATCGCATCATGTTACTTCTAATTAATATTGTTGGGTTTGTTAATGAGTACTTTTAATTGGGATTGAGAATGCTGTCAACCATTCTCAATGTTTCACAACCACCTTGATAGTTAAATAAATTTATTCCTTTGCAGTAGGGAAAAATTGGCTTTATGCAAAAATTGTAACCATAGAGCTTTCCACCAGCCATATATGCATGCAGTATAGGCTTATTCATTCCATTATTCTCTATGTGTTACATTGCCAGCATATTCCATGTGCTGACCCGTTTTCGGGCTGCAACGTTTCATGTTGCAGACTTTTTAGACGCATTTAGTAAGGTGCTTAGGTCGTGGTTCTATACTCGATGATGCCGTTGGAGTTGATGGACTCGCTTATTCTTCCAAGCCTTCCGCTGTTATCGTATTAGATGGCCTTAAGCCATATTTATTTTATTAAGTTCTCTCTTGAGACTTTTGATTGTAATAAGTGTGTGATTGCTACTCTGTTATAAATCCTTCGAGTACTGTGTGGTGTCAGCATTAATGATCCAGGGATGACACTGAGCACAGAGACTTGACCGTCTGAGGTCGGGTCGCTACAGTAGCGCCGATCAAAAAGAAGCGCTACTGCTATTTACCACTAGCGCCTGGCAAATAAATGCATTGCAGCTAAGGTTATAACAGTAGCGCGTCTGCAGAAAGAAGTGCTATTACTACAATTCCCACACTGTTCTGGGCAGGCTAGGAATAGTAGTAGCGAGCTTGTGCAAATCGCGCTACTGCTAAGATGGTTGTAGCAGCGTGTTTTATGAGGAAAGCGCTACTGCTAATGAAAATAAAATAAAATGAAAACATATAGAAAAGTAAATGAAAATGAAAGAAATAGAAAAAGGGAAAAGAAAAAAGAAAATGTGAAGGAAAATAAAATAAAAAGAAAAATAAAGGAGAAAGGCATAGCAGTAGCGTGCTTTCAGGACAAGTGCTATACCTAATGTAGCAGTAGCGCGTTTTGTTAGCCAGCGGTATAGCTAAGTTAGCTATATCTAATGTAGCAGTAGCGCGTTTTGAGAGCTCGTGCTATAGCTAAGTTAGCTATAGCGCTTTTCTGGGCTAGCGCTACAGCTATTTTTGACTTAACCCCCCGCGCGGTTTTTTTCCCCCCGGCCACTTCCCCCAAATCCTCCCTCGATCAGCTGTCGCTGCCGTCGGCCGCCGCGCTCTCCCATCGCCCTCCGCACGCCCTCTGCTGCCCTCGGTGGCCGTCGTCGTCGTTGCTCTACATCGCCGCTCTCCGCCGCGCGCCGGAGCCCCGACCCCGACCTCAACACCGCGTGCCCCTCCCCCGGCCGCTCTGCGTCCTCCTACTCCCTAACTCCGCCGGCGCCCGAGGTGAGCACGCCTACACCTCCTCCTCCTCCTCCCCTACCTCTGCCTAGTTAGGGTTCCTAGGGTTCATCGAATTAGCTATTACTTGTAGATGCTTAAGTAGTTATATAGTTGTTGTGCACTAAATGTAGTTAATTAAATATAATTGTAAACTAGATGTTAATTAGGACAGTAGTTGTAGATGCTTAAGTAGTTTTTAGGACAAATTCCTAGGGTTCATCAATGGGTGCTTAAGTAGTTGTAGATGCTTAAGTACCTAGCTAGGGTTCATCTAATTAGATGTTAACTAGATGTTAGTACATAATTTAGGGCAGTAGGGTTTAACTAGATGTTAACTAGATGCTAATTCGGGCAGTGTTTAGTTGTACTGATATTTTATTAGGAATGAACTTTAGGACATAATTTGGATTGAGTTCTAGGGTTCATAATTGAAAATTTAGGACAAAAATTGAGTTTTTGAATTGAGTTTGAGAGAGCATGAGATTTGTGTAGATTTTCTTGCAGTGTCAAACACTAGGTGATGCAAATTTGAAGTGGTCATGTTATATGCAAATTCCTCAATAGTGTTTGCTCATGTTTATCAACTATTGTAGTTGCTCATGTACATGTTCTTAAGTGGCCCTGTTATATGCAACATTGAAGTGGTTCGATTGTGCCCAAGTGGCCTTTTGTTGTTTCCAGGGAATGAAGTTGAGTGGCCTATGTTTTGCCGGAATGTTGATTCAGTTCTGTTCCGGTAAATTTCAGGTGCTCGATTTGTCCACTTTTTAGCAAAGGTCATGCCGAAATTTTCCGTGAATTTCAGCATGACTTGTGCTACAAACTAGGACATATCGAGTGCCCGGGATTTGCCGCACTGGGAAGGAATCAACGTTCCTGCAAAACATAGGCCTTTTTATGTCATTATTCATTTTATTAGGTCTAGAATTAATTGACTAGATTTAATTGGAGGAAACATGACTAGCAACGATGAAGGACAAGGTTCTGGTGATTGCGACGACGTCTACCTGGCGGCAGACGAATATTTGAACCTTGTCGACGAGAAATGGTTGTTGTTGCTAGGCCCACTTGTCACATCCGAGACCGGCGCCGAGACTGGCGTTGAGACCCAGACCGGCACCAAGACTGGCGAAGCCGGTATAGAACCGAAACGGAAGAGGAGACGTAGACGCCCAAACCAGCTCATCACTACTAGACAGGTCACGGAGGTGGACGACGGCAATTTTGAGCCAAAAGAGCCTGAGGAAGCGCGAGCATGCTACGACAATCAAATAGGCTGCAACGTACGGACAACCGCCACCATCAACGACGAGAAACTAAATAAGATAGAAAATATGAAGCACTCCCTCCTAACGAAGCTGCACCAGGTATTCTTGTTCACGGGCCGGGATGAAAAGAAATATAGTGATCCAGATAAAGACCCGGCAATGAAGAAGATAAACAAATGCACCATCAGCAAGTTTAGCGACGCGTTGGCCGCTTGGAAAGTAAGGGTGAAAGAAAGGATCATCGACAAAAGGAACCCTACTCCGAGATTGTAAAGGATAATTCGACAATTACGGAAGAGCAGTTTGAAATATTCAAGGCGGCTTGTGATGCCGAAGCTGCCAAAGAAAATTCGAAGGACATGAAGGGGCTTCAAAAGAGGAACATGGGGTGCCACCACCTCGGAAGACGTAGTTACGCGGGGAAGAGGTCCATATGGGCCATGGAGGACGCAGAACGTGAAAGTCTGGGCATCCCAGTCCCCTTGGCGGAGTTCACCGTCCCGCGGGAGTGTGAAGTCCTCAGGGCCCGGTACGATTGGGACCCAGTGAAGAAGGTTTTCGAGATGGACGCGGTCACGACGGAGTTCATGAGACTGCTGGTAATTTTAGCTTCTGATCAATTCGACTGTTGATACGTCTCTAACGTATCTATAATTTATGAAGTATTCATGCTATTATATTATCTGTTTTTGATGTTTATGGGCTTTACTAAACACTTTTATATTATTTTTGGAACTAACCTATTAACCGAAGGCCCAGCCCAAAATTTTGTTTTCTTGCCTATTTCAGTGTTTCGAAGAAAAGGAATATCAAATGGAGTCCAAACGGAATGAAACCTTCGGGAGAGTTATTTTTTGGAATCGAAGTAATCCAGGAGACTTGGAGTAGACATCAGGGAAGCTTCGAGGAAGCCACAAGGCAGGGAGGCGCGCCCTACCCCCCTGGGCGCGCCCCCACCCTCGTGGGCCCCTCGTGGCTCCCTTGACCGACTTCTTTCGCCTATATATGTCCATATACCCTAAAAACATCGGGGAACGGAATAGATCAGGAGTTCCGCCGCCGCAAGCCTCTGTAGCCACCAAAAACCAACCGGGACCCTATTCCGGCACCCTGCCGGAGGGGGGATCCCTCACAGGTGGCCATCTTCATCATCCCAGTGATCTCCATGATGAGGAGGGAGTTGTTCGCCCTCGGGGCTGAGGGTATGTACCAGTAGCTATGTGTTTGATCTCTCTCTCTCTCTCTCTCTCTCTCTCTCTCGTGTTCTTGAGGTGGTACGATCTTGATGTATCGCGAGTTTTGCTATTATAGTTGGATCTTGTGATTTTTCTCCCCCTCTACTCTCTTGTAATGGATTGAGTTTTCCCTTTGAAGTTATTTTATCGGATTGAGTCTTTAAGGATTTGAGAACACTTGATGTTTGTCTTGCATGTGTGTATCTGTGGTGACAATGGGATATCACGTGATTCACTTGATGTATGTTTTGGTGATCAACTTGCGGGTATCGTGACCTCGTGAACTTATGCATAGGGGTTGGCACACGTTTTCATCTTGACTCTCCGGTAGAAACTTTGGGGCACTCTTTGAAATACTTTGTGTTGGTTTCAATAGATGAATCTGAGATTGTGTGATGCATATCGTATAATCATACCCACGGATACTTGTGGTGACATTGGAGTATCTAGGTGACATTAGGGTTTTGGTTGATATGTGTCTTAAGGTGTTATTCTAGTACGAACTCTATGATAGATTGAACGAAAATAATAGCTTCGTGTTATTTTACTACGGACTCTTGAATAGATCGATACGAAAGAATAACTTTGAGGTGGTTTCATACCCTACAATAATCTCTTCATTTGTTCTCCGCTATTAGTGACTTTGGAGTGACTCTTTGTTGCATGTTGAGGGATTGTTATATGATCCAATTATGTTATTATTGTTGAGAGAACTTGCACTAGTGAAAGTATGAACCTTAGGCCTTGTTTCCTAGCATTGCAATACTGTTTACGATCACTTTTATCATTAGTTACCTTGCTGTTTTTATATTTTCAGATTACAAAAACCTATATCTACCATCCGTATTGCACTTGTATCACCATCTCTTCGCCGAACTAGTGCACCTATACAATTTACCATTGTATTGGGTGTGTTGGGGACACAAGAGACTCTTTGTTATTTGGTTGCAGGGTTGTTTGAGAGAGAACATCTTCATCCTACACCTCCCACGGATTGGTAAACTTTAGGTCATCCACTTGAGGGAAATTTTCTACTGTCCTACAAACCTCTGCACTTGGAGGCCCAACAACGTCTACAAGAAGAAGGTTGAGTAGTAGACATCAAGCTCTTTTCTGGCCGCTGTCGGGAGGTGAGTGCTTGAAGGTATATCTTTAGATCTTGCAATCGAATCTTTGTGTTTCTTGTTTTATCACTAGTTTAGTCTATAAAAGAAAACTAAAAAATGGAATTGAGTTTGCCTCATACGCTTCATCTTTTTAATATCTTTCGTTGGAATGATGGGTAGGAAAATTGTGCTCAATTGCTAGAGGAAGAATGCATTAGAATGTTTGGAATTAAATCTTTGTATGATGATCATGATTGAAATGTTGTTAGTATGAATTCCTTGAATACCCATGATGCTATTGATACGCAAAGCCAAAAGCTTGGGGATGCTATGTTTGATGAAGATGATATGTTTAGTACCCCAAGTTTTGATGAGCAAATTTATTATGATAAAATCATGCCTCCTATTTATGATGATTATTTGATGACACATATGCTATAAAGAATAAAGATAGCCATGAAATTTGTCATCATGATTTTAATTTTCAATTGGATTATGCTTCACATGATAGTTATTTTGTTGAGTTTGCTCCCACTATTATTCATGAGAAGAAATTTGCTTATGTGGAGAGTAATAAATTCTCTATGCTTGTAGATCATGAAAAGAATGCTTTATGTGATGGTTATATTGTTGAATTCATTCATGATGCTACTGAAAATTATTATGAGGGAGGAATATATGCTTGTAGTAGTTGCAATAATATCAAGTTTCCTCTCTATGTTCTTAAAATCTTGAAGTTATGCTTGTTTTGCCTTCCTATGCTAGTTGATTATTGTTCCCATAAATTGTTTGCTCAAAAAATACCTATGCATAGGAAGTGGGTTAGAATTAAATGTGCTAGTCATATTCTTCATGATGCTCTCTTTATGTTTCAATTCTTATCTTTTATGTGAGCATCATTGAAATCATCATGCCTAGCTAGGGGCGTTAAACGATAGCGCTTGTTGGGAGGCAACCCAATTCTATTTTTGTTCCTATTTAGTAATAAATAAATCATATAGACTCTGGTTAGATGTGGTTTTATGTTTTAAATTAGTGTTTGTGCCAAGTAGAACCTTTGGGAAGACTTGGGTGAAGTCTTTATGATCTTGCTGTCAAAAACAGAAACTTTAGCGCTCACGAGATTAGCTTCCATTTTTTACTGGAGAGTGCTATTTAGTTGATTCTTTTCGCAGAGGATTAATAGACAAATTTCTCACGTCCAGCAATTTATTTCAGAATTTTTGGAGTTCCACAAGTATACGTTTGATACAGATTACTACAGACTGTTCTGTTTTTGATAGATTCTGTTTTCTATGTGTTGTTTGCTTATTTTGATGAATCTATGAGTAGTATCGGAGGGTATGAACCATACAGAAGTTGGAATACAGTAGATATTACACCAATATGAATTTAGAATGAGTTCACAACAGTACCTAAGTGGTGATTTATTTTCTTATACTAACGGAGCTTATGAGTTTTCTGTTAAGTTTTGTGTTGTGAAGTTTTCAAGTTTTGGGTAAAGATTCAATGGACTATGGAATAAGGAATGGAAAGAGCGTAAGATTGGGGATGCCCAAGGCACCCCAAGGTAATATTCAAGGACAACCAAGAGCCTAAGCTTGGGGTTGCCCGGGATAGCATCCCCTATTTCGTCTTTGTTCGTCGGTAACTTTACTTGGAGCTATATTTTTATTCACCACATGATATGTGTTTTGCTTGGAGCGTCATTTTATTTTGTTAGTATTTGATTTCTGTTATTTAGAATAATGTTTTGCATCTCTATTTTCAATAAAAATGTCAAGGATAGCCTTTACCATGCTTATTTCGCAAGTATACATGTTGCTGTTTCAAAACAGAAAGTTTATCGCTGTTGCAAAAATTCCCTAGAAAAGCCAGAATATGATAAAATGTTGAAACTTTTTGCATAATAAGCTCTGATAAATTTTCTACAGTGTGTTAGAATTTCATAATTTTTGGAGCTAGGGAAGTATGGATCTTGCTGCATTCTTTACAGACTGTCCTGTTTACGCAGATTGCTGTTATGTTTGCATTGTTTGCATATGTTTGCTTCTTTAATGATTCTACTTGAGGATAGGACTATTAAATATGCAGAGGCATTTAGTATGCAATGTTGAATAATAATTTTAGTGATTTCTTACAGTAGAAAATGATACGGTTTTTGCATTGGTTTATACTAACTTATCTCACGAGTTCTTGTTGAGTTTGGTGTGGATGAAGCTTTCGAGATTTAGGAAACCGTGATATGAGAGGAATTAAGGAGACACAAAAGCTCAAGCTTGGGGATGACTAAGTCACCCCAAGATAATATTTCAATAAGTTTCAAGCATCTAAGCTTGGGGATGCCCCGGTAGGCATCCCACCTTTCTTCTTCAACAATTATTGGTTAGTATGGGTTGAGCCTAAGTTTTTCGCTTCTTCACATGATGAGTGCTATCCTTGAAATGTCGCTTTATTTTGTTTTGCTTGCTGTTTGAATAATATCCCAAGATCTGAAATTCTTAAATGAGAGAGAGTCTTCACATAGTTACATAATTATTTAACTACTCATTGATCTTCACTCATATCTTTTTGGAGTAGTTTGTCATTTACTCGTGTGCTTCACTTATATCCTATGAGTAAATAGTTGAATGATTTGAATGTCATAAATCTGAAATTATATATGTTTCATATGCCTTTCCCATGGGGAGTAATGCCTTCACATATAAGAAGTAGAGGTGGTAAATTTTTTGAAGGTTAGCGAACATTGTATTGGTCACTTGAACATTCATGAAAGAATATTGAGGGAAGAGAGATTTCACATATAAATATACTATCTTGGACATCTTCTATGATTGTGAGCCCCATTAATTATTTTCAAACCTGAGCAAATTAGTTGAAGTTGGACAAGGAAGACAACATAATGAGTTATGCTTGGGTATATTTGTATAGAAGTTATATTGTTATGGATCCTCTAACATGTGGTGCTTGCTATTTAGAATCCTTTGCTAGCCAAAATATCTGTACTAAGCGGGAATACTGCTTGTGCATCCAAATTCTTTGAACCAAGTTTATTCCATGAGTGTCCACCATATCTACCTATATGCGGTCTTTACCTGCCGTTCCAAGTAAATTTGCATGTGCCAAACTCTAAACCTTCAAATAATAATCTGTTTTGTATGCCTGAATCACTCATGTGGCGATTAGGGGCTGTCAGTATCTTCCATGCTAGGTGGGTTATTCTCACGATGAGTGGACTTCGCTCATCATTCACAAGAAAATGGCTGGTAACTGGGATGCCCAGTCCTATGATCAAAAGATCAAAAAAAAATCGCAAATAATTTAAACAAAACTCCCCCAGGATTGTTGAAAGTTGGACGGCACCCATTGTTTCGAACAAGCCGTGGAGTGTGATTGTTGGTGGAGGGGAGTAAAATCTTTACCTTTCTGTTTGGGAACCGCCTATAATGTATCTAGTATGGAAGATATTGGCAACTCTTGGTCGTTATGTTGACAATGAAAGCATACCTCTCAAAATTATTTTCATCTCTGTTTTAAAGCTTCGAGCTCTGATACCTCTACAAATCCCTGCTTCCCTCTGCGAAGGGCCTATCTTTTACTTTTATACAAGAGTCAGTAGTATTCCTTCTCATTCCAACCTACTCTTTAGTTGGCAAACATCATGTGATGGAAAGATCTAAGCATATATGGCCATTCAAATATATTTGATCATGAATTATTATTGTTGACATTACCCTTGAGGTAAAAGGTTGGGAGGCGAAACATTAAGCCCCTATCTTTCTCTGTGTTCGATTAATGCTATTTGTTATAAAAATATGCTTTGAGTGGTAGCTATCATGGAAGACTATATGATAGTTGATTATGTGGGATTTGCTAAATTAAAGCTCTTACATAGACCCTTCCTGAAAATAAGATGAATTGCAATTGTTTTAATGACTGAGAACATAGTTTGTTAGTTTTCAAGAATGTTTATGGTCTATGCTTTAACATGTGAATAACTTTTTACTTGATCATGAAAAGTTTTATGAGATGAGCTACTGTTATGACATATAATGATGCTAGAAAAGGTGATTGAAATTATCATTGATCAAACTTGTGCACCTGCTAGCATTCACACTTCATAAATTATTTCTTTTATCATTTACCTACTCAAGGACGAGCAAGAATTAAGCTTGGGGATGCTGATACGTCTCCAACATATCTATAATTTATGAAGTATTCATGATATTATATTATCTGTTTTGGATGTTTATGGGCTTTACTAAACACTTCTATATTATTTTTGGGACTAACCTATTAACCGGAGGCCCAACCCAAATTGCTGTTTTCTAGCCTATTTCAGTGTTTCGAAGAAAAGGAATATCAAACGGAGTCCAAACGGAATGAAACCTTCGGGAGAGTTATTTTTTGGAATCGAAGCAATCCAGGAGACTTGGAGTAGGCGTCGTGAAGCTTGAGGAAGCCACGAGGCAGGGAGGCGCGCCCTACCCCCTGGGCGCGCCCCCACCCTCGTGGGGCCGCTCGTGGCTCCCCTGGCCGACTTATTTCGCCTATATATGTCCATATACCCTAAAAGCATCGGGGAACAAAATAGATCGGGAGTTCCGCCATCGCAAGCCTCTTTAGCCACCAAAAACCAATCGGGGCCCTATTCCCAAGACCGCCTGAGAAGGGATCCTCACAGTGGCCATCTTCATCATCCCGGCGATCTCCATGACGGGGAGGGAGTAGTTCGCCCTCGGGGCTGAGGGTATGTACCAGTAGCTATGTGTTTGATCTCTCTCTCTCTCTCTCTCTCTCTCTCTCTCTCGTGTTCTTGAGGTGGTACGATCTTGATGTATCGCGAGCTTTGCTATTATAGTTGGATCTTATGATGTTTCTCCCCCTCTACTCTCTTGTAATGGATTGAGTTTTCCCTTTGAAGTTATCTTATCGGATTGAGTCTTTAAGGATTTGAGAACACTTGATGTATGTCTTGCATGTGCTTAGCTGTGGTGACAATGGGATATCATGTAATTCACTTGATGTATGTTTTGGTGATCAACTTGCGGGTTCCGTGACCTCGTGAACTTATGCATAGGGGTTGGCACACGTTTTCGCCTTGACTCTCCGGTAGAAACTTTGGGGCACTCTTTGAAGTACTTTGTGTTGGTTTGAATAGATGAATCTGAGATTGTGTGATGCATATCGTATAATCATACCCACGGATACTTGTGGTGACATTGGAGTATCTAGGTGACATTAGGGTTTTGGTTGATATGTGTCTTAAGGTGTTATTCTAGTACGAACTCTATGATAGATTGAACGGAAAGAATAGCTTCGTGTTATTTTACTACGGACTCTTGAATAGATCGATCCGAAGAATAACTTTCGGTGGTTTCATACCCTACAATAATCTCTTCGTTTGTTCTCCGCTATTAGTGACTTTGGAGTGACTCTTTGTTGCATGTTGAGGGATTGTTATATGATCCAATTATGTTATTATTGTTGAGAGAACTTGCACTAGTGAAAGTATGAACCTTAGGCCTTGTTTCCTAGCATTGCCATACAGTTTACGCTCACTTTTATCATTAGTTACCTTGCTGTTTTTATATTTTTAGATTACAAAAACCTATATCTACCATCCATATTGCACTTGTATCACCATCTCTTCGCTGAACTAGTGCACCTATACAATTTACCATTGTATTGGATGTGTTGGGGACATATGAGACTCTTTGTTATTTGGTTGCAGGGTTGTTTGAGAGAGAACATCTTCATCCTACACCTCCCATGGATTGATAAACCTTAGGTCATCCACTTGAGGGAAATTTGCTACTGTCCTACAAACCTCTGCACTTGGAGGCCCAACAACGTCTACAAGAAGAAGGTTGCGTAGTAGACATCAACTGTACGTTTATTCATATTTGTAAATGATCCTTGTTCCTTTTGCAGAGAGAGCAACGCATGATTGCGGCTGAAAGCGACTCGCCGTCTGAGGCGTTGGCGAGGCCCAAGTAGTACACCCCATTCAACCGGGCCTTGAACATATTGAAATGACTCCTGGTGGACACTCGGCCGTCGTATGGACGCGTGCACGGCGTCAGAGACGGCGCCACGTGGAAGAAGTACTACCGTGAGACCACGGAGGAGAGAAAGGAAAGATGGAGGTTAAATGTAGAAAACATCGACAAGAAGATTGGGATTACGGTTGAGAATATATCAGTTCAGACAGTCAAAGCAGCGTTAGCTACCGCAAAACAGGAGATTGCAGCTTCGTATGGTGTCTTGGTTCCGGCTATCGTCAGTTGGAGCAGGCAAAATCCAAATAAAGATGCAGCAGACTTTTCGCTTGCCGACTTCTTAGGGAGCAGCTCGACTAGCATTGCACCAGCACCTGCTCCCGCACCTGCTCCTGCATCCGCTCCCGCACCTGCTCATAGCAGCCCGTCCTCCTTCTCGGATGTGCTCGGCGGTGCTTCATCTTTGGCTGAGCTCGACACCCTCAAAGTACCTATCACACCGGCCCTCTTCAATAAATGTATAATCTCCCGTTTCCGTTGCCTTTGGAATGTCTCGCGTTGCAGACATGTCTTTGTAGGTCGACGTAACCCCGTGCACCATATTGTACCCCATCAGCGGCCAGAAGGTGGACATGGGGAAGGCGATGATAATGAAGCCGAAGGAACAATTGTTTCATAGCCGGCCGATCCCCCCTGACTTCTTCAAGGTTTATTTGGCTAGTGTCAAACCGGGTCACAAGAATTTGGCTCCTCCAGTACTAGGGGGAGATGAAGACGAGACCCCACAGCGGCTTGGTGATTGCAAGAGGTGGGTCCTATTGTCGCCAAAGAGTCTGCTTCATCTAGAGGCGGCCGGGAGCACACCCACGACCATGCAGCCTCAACAAGGTATGAACATCAACACCCCACCTACCCAATTAGCATCACATGTCGTGTCGGGTGATAGCGGACGGGGTGAGGAAGAGGCTCCATTAGTCGCTGATGACGTCGCTGCCGTCGAAGAAGCAATGCATGATATCGATGCCATAGATGAGCATGAGGATGACGATGACACTCTACAGTTTCTCAATACTGGCGCCTATGACATGGAGGATTGATGGCTCAGCAGTATGAGTACTCAGGGTTTGAGCATCATGAATCGGTGCCTGAATTGCCACCGCCGGAGGCTGAACGTATTATAGACGACCTTCTAGTACCAAAAAAGCATAGGAAGAGAGCGAGGAAAGGCAACAAAGCTGCTTCTATGATCTAGCCGCCTCCGCAGCCTCGGGTTCAAGACTGTATACCTATCATGGGTGCGGCGAAATACCATATCCCCGGTGAACCAATCCTACCTAAAGTAGCAGTAGATGCCAGCGATCTAAGGAGACTTCGTGACGATGTGTTGTGGAGAGAGAAAAGCCTAATCGCCTCGGAAAATCCAGGATACCCACTCTACGTGGTTAACGTGCCGTGGCAAAGGTTGAATGTCGACACATTCCTCGCGGAGAAGTTCTTCCTTCGATTCGATTTCATCTTTGACATGTTTCACTTGAAGAAGCTGTATTTTATGTTTGTCCGCCTTTTTGCCTTGTACATGAACTACATCATCGGGATTGAGCAGATACCTTATATCTGTGTCGCTGACCCATACTTGATGCATGAGGGCTTCTTGGCAGTCTGCCCAGAGCACCGTGAATACCGTGGAACTACATCGCCGATTTCATGGTCGCTAATAAGGACAAGGAGATGATTCTCGTGCCTTATCATCTCATGTAAGTCATCCGCGCGGATATCCTTCCTTCGATTTCAATCATTCATTTGCACGGTGGAGGCTAATTTGAGGTTTACTTATTTTGCGCAGGCACGGGCGCGCCGTCCTCATCATCCTTTACCCCCGATTCTCCCACTCCCTTTACTTGGACTCGTCGAAGAACATGAACAAAAAGGATTACACCCACATCAAGTCTGTTCTCGACAGTGCTATCTTTTTCTATGGCGTACGGGGTGGAGAGATCAAGACCAGGAAGACAAGGAACCATAGGCCCGCCTTCGGCCATAAGACCAACTTCTGATGCATCCAGCAACCGAATGGCACTCTTAGTGATGGATTATATGTCCTACACCAAATGCTGGGGTACAGACAGGATCAGCAGAACCTTCGCATGTCACCTACATCCGGCGATGCCCATATTCGGCAATGGGCAAAGAACCAAGGAGATATCCTGGATCATCGACTTCGAGCTGAGTTCTATCACATCCAGCATGAACTTGCCCAAATCATCATGAAGGAGGTTCTCGATAAAACAGGGATGTTCTACCAGGAAGGGCAAATGTCGTGGGAAGACGTCTGAACACGGGTAGCCACTCAGCGTCTCGACCTGAAGCCTTTCACTAAGCTCGGGGACTATCTCCCTGACTTGGATGGATGGCATGCCATGTTGGAGTGATTGACGACATATGACAATGTGTCCGTTTAGTCCATACTTTATGTATGACGAAACTTGGAGTTATGCACCACGAAACTTTATTTGTGATGTAATTAAACCGTCCTCCTCAACTAGCGAAGATCACTCTAGTTAGGGCATTTTGGGTACGATGAACTTTGTTATTTATGCTTATGATATGTTGCTTCTATTTTTGCCAAGTCTGTCTCTTTCTGTTGCTCAACTATATATGTTGCATTCATAGACTCATGTGACGATGCAGGTGCGTAGATCATCGTTGGCGAAGAAGTGCTATGCCAGGAGTATACGATGAGTGGCCGGAGTGTCAGGCCCAGGTGTACCGGTTTCTGGTTTCTGAGCGACGGCCAGTAATTAGTTTAGGTTCACGCTAATGCGAGAGAGGCATATGAACCGACGCCTCAAGAAGTACTACATTATGTATGATGAGACATGTCATGTAACTTGTATAGCTATATCGTGATTATGATGTGACGACATGATTTGTGTTGGATGATATTATTAGACTATTATGTGTATGATATGATGAGAATATTGCATGTTTATGATATGATTAGAATACTGTATAAAACCAGTACAAAAGCATCGCAAATACACAACAAAAAAGGATATGAGAAAATATAGTAGTAGTGCTCTAAGTTGGATTTAGTTGAACTCCACTAAGCTATCTACTATGTAAGAATCTACTATGATGTGTAAGAATTAGTTGAACTCTACTATGATGTGTAAGAATCTATTAAGTATATAAGAATCTATTAAAGTACTCAATCTATTTAGTATTATAGATTTGGGTGCTTTTTTGTATAGAGATTTTCATCTATAGAGAAGCACATCGATTTAGGCAAAAAAATCCATGTCCAAATTAGCACACTCAACTATCAAATCCATGTCCAAACTGAACCCTGATCATGGTTTAGGCCAAAAAACGATGACATGGCAGTAGTCTACATGGGATTGACCTGACTTGTGGGCCAGCTAGTGCTTTTGTTGACTGGTGTGGTCGTGTTAAAAGGATTGGGGAGTGGGGAATCCTGGAGGTGAGAAGCTAGGGTTAGCGGCGGCAGGGATGATAGGGCGCAGAGCGCAACGGCGGCGGCGCGATGTCATGGTCTTCGGCCTGTTCTGCTCCCAGCAGCTTCCGCCGCGCCAGTGGAAGGAGGGACACGGAGTCGAGGTCTCATGTTGCTTACAGGCAGAGCCCACTGGCGTACGAGCCGCCGAACATGTGCCACTGTGATCCTCCGCAGAAGGCACCGCGATGGATCTCCTAGAGTCGTCAAAACCCCGGCCGGAGGTACTACGCCTGTGTGGATGCAATGGTGAGCCCCATTTCTTGTGCTCATATAATTTTCTTCTGGCCATTTTTGATCATACTATTTGATTGATTTTGCCACATTTGTGTTGAATAGCATGGTGGATGTGGCTTTCTGGAATGGCATGATGATCCTTTGCCTAAGTTTTTAAGTGACTTGATTGGAGATTTGAGAGATGAGGTGGGGAGGCTGAAGGGTCAAGGATGTGTGGCTCGTACAGAAGATCAATATCCAAATCAGCATGTCTCTAGAAATGAAGCAACTTTAGAGAATGGGGTAATGTCTCTGCAGGTTCAGTTAAGGGAGAAGAATCCAGAACTGGAAGCAATGAAGGGCAAGTATATGATTTGGTTATGGTTTTCGTTGTCTTTGTGCTAGGTGTAGTCTTAGGAAAAATGCTACTCTATTGAAGTTCATTTATTTGTGTCAGTTTCAGTGCTAGAAACTAGGTTGTAATTGATCATTAAAGTGATCTGGAACTTGGTTTGTAATGTGCTAGGTGTAGTCCTAGGGTTTGTAATGGATCAATAAAGTTATGTGGAACTGGGTTTGTAATGTGCTAGGTGTAGTTCCAAGGGAATTTGCAGTATCTATTTTGTATGAATTCTATGGTAATGAGCTATGCTATGAAACCATTTGTGAGAATTATGCTGACATTTGATAGCAGCAACTGTTGGCATTTGAACCATTTGATGGCAGCATCTGCTGGCATTTGAACCATAGTACACACACAACAATTTGAAAACTTACTACTCATCACATCAATTTGAACCTTAGTACAAACATCACTTAATATAGATGTTCAAATAACTCAGTAGCCAACAACATACATAGTAACAGGGTTCAAAAGCATACAGAGTTCCAGATGTTCACATAGTAACAAGAACTCAGAACAAACATCACATAACCCAGATGTTCACATAACTCATTCCACTCATGTGTTTCCACTGGCAGTAAAAAAAGACATCCATCCAGAATGGTTTCTTGGGCCACCAGAAGTAGAAGCACCAGAAGTTGAAGTTCTCGGGGTAGAGAATGGTCTTTGATAGCTTGCAGCAGCAGAAATTCCACCCCTAGCAGTTCTTACAGTTGGGGGCTGTGATCTTGCAGTTGGGGGCTGTGATCTTGCAGCTGGAGGTGATCTTCCTGCTGAGGGTTGTGATCTTGCAGGTGCCTTGCAAAAAAAAACTTGTAGTTAGTTAAACATGATATTTACTAAAAAATACAAAAAATTAAACTAGAGTGGCAAGGGGATTACCACATGCTTATTCTTCCTCATAGCCAACTCTGGTTTCAAAGGTTTCTTGCGGTTGGTCTACCTATGGCCTTGGAGCCCACAATTACTTCATGTTATAGTTGCCATTCTAGAAGTGTCCTTTGGCTTTGGAACTTCAAACCTGCCTTTTATCCTCTTTTCTTTCTTCCTTACTCTCTTCACATGGAAGTCAGGTGGATCTATGTCTGGTCCAGGAGTCTTTGTCCAATCATGTTCACCAGGAACAAGATATATCATAGGTTCATATGATGCCAGATACATAGGTTTTTTGAAGAATTTGGAAACATAGTCCTCTAGAAACCTTTTTGCCTTATTAATTGCTGATATAGCATGGTTGCATGGTATGCCAGACAGGTCCCACTTTCTGCAACCACATGTGTACTATTCCAGGTTAACTGGATGAGTTTGCTGCCCATTGGTCACTTGCCATATATTAACACCAGCTTGAATTGGTTTGCAAAATCTGGCCCTTTCCTTTTCCACCTCCAGCTTTTCAGCATAATGAGGTGTGATCTCCCACATAGTTGTTTTTCCTCTCTCTCTCTATTCCTATGCCACCTCACCATTTGCTTGTCCTTAATACCATCAACCATTGTCCTAATAGGTTTTTTCCTAGAATCTAAGATGTACTTGTTGAACACCTCGGACAGGTTGTTAGAAACCAAATCTGTCTTGCAGTTAGTGTCAAAAGCATGTCTGGCCCATGTGTGTTTTGGTATTCCACTTAGCTACTTCCAAGCTTCCTCACTCTGATTTTTCAGATCATTCATTGCAATGTTATACTTGTGTTGGTTATAAGCATAGCTGGCATTATCCATACATTTCTTAAGGTCTCCCCCCTAAACCCAGCATTCTGAAAATTTGCATATAGGTGTCTAAGGAAAAATCTTTGATGGCAATTTGGGAATACTTGATTTACTGCATTTAGTAGCCCATGTTCACACAATATAACATACTAAGCTACTGGAGTATTGATGCCACTGAGCTACTGGAGTACAACATAAATATAAACATGGAGATGCATACATACCTTCTGTCTACCAGACATGATTGTGTAAGGGCCAAATTTCCCATATTCACCTCCTATCAGTACAAAAAACATACACTTCCGTGATGATACATGTTTGTCACAGTAGGTCGCGTTTTTTGTCATGCATGTACATCCATGACGATTTTATGACAGAATCAAGATAGTCATACCGTCTTTGTCAGAGAAGTGTTCCATGACATTACCAAAATTATCATCAAGGAAGTGTCCACTTCCATAACGATAAATCGCGCGTCACAGAAGTGCTTTCGTCAAGGGTGACCAACACGTGGCAACCACCGTAACGGAACGCCGTTAAGCTATCGGGTCGGGTTTTGGATCCGATAACCCGTTAATGTACCCCAACCAATGGGAAATTTCCACGTGTAAAATTCTTATTGGCGAGCGAAACACGTGTCGGCTCGTCGATTGGGTCGAGATGGCGCCTATGATATGTCGACACGCGTGCCCACCATCGCCCATTTATCTTACAAAGCCGGCCCGTTTGACTTGGTCGAAGTTAACGGGCTGGCCCATGAAAAGCCTGTTAACGGTCTCTTCGCAAATAACCCATTTTACGGCCCGTTAACTCACGGCCCGTTAGGCCCTAAAGGAAATCGGCGCAACAACGTCATTTGGTCCGTCGAATATAACACCAGCCCATTTCACTTTCGGCCCATGTATGGCCCACGACGTCTTTCGGCCCATATGAGGCCTTCATATCTTTTGGCCCTTTACAGGCCCACGGTGACTCTAGCCCATAATGAACAGTAATTTTCTTTGTACCCGTTAACGGCCCGTGATTTACATGGGCCGTTTCCAGCCCGTGTTAGCCTTCGGCCTATTGACGGCCCATACGTTCTTGGGCTCCTTTTCGGCCCTCGATTACTTCCGGCCCGTCACTGGCTTGTTCCCCTAATGGGCCAAATTCGGCCCATGGCAAGAGTCGGCCCGTTACTGGCCTGTTCCCCTAATGGGCCAAATTTGGCCCATGGCAAGAGTCGGCTCGTTCTTGGCACATTACCCTAATGGGCCAAATTCGCCCATGGCAAGAGTCGGCCCGTTTACGGCTGTTAACCCGTTATACCGTTTCCGGCCGTCCTATATTCTCGCCCATTAACGACCTGTTATCCTGTGGATGTAATTAAGCCTTTGCTGTCCTACGGCCTGTTAATGGCCCATTACCGTCTTTGAGCGATACAAATTACGCCTTGACACGCCCATGTAGACCCATTTATCCGACGGCCCGAGGCCCACCGATTACAGGCCCATTTATCGACGGCCCGTAGGAGACCCATGGATCCTACGACCCGTATATGGCCCATGGTAGTTGCGGCCACTAGCAAACCAGGGAAAAAGAAGACTAGGAAATAAATAAGGCCGAAACTAACGCTAGGCTATTAAGGCGATTGCACAGATTACATCCACTCGGCATCAAAGATCGCCACCAATGCAAATATAGGGAACACCCTACATTATACAAAAATGGCTTGCTGTTTTCTTCAGCCGGTGGCTGCACGTTAAGAATAAATTTTGTATCGCACCAAAACAAATTACAACTATATAACAAAAGGAAGGTTGGCATAAAACTTATGATCTAGCGAGATAAATGCACCACCGAAGTTTAGAAGCTCAGTTCATTTGACCTGGTGTTACATTTTCATGTTGTATTGTCCGATGGAGCACCATAACCCTCGCCTTCATTTCCCTAGGCTCTCGAACGACATAGCAAATGTCCGATAGTCCGGTTTCAAAACCATGCATATCTTGACGACATTGAGCAATGTTTCTCCTTGTTTCACAAAGGGTCTCAGTTAGGGAATGGACTTGTGTCTGGAGCGCAGATACAACATTGCTTTGAGCTTGCATATCTTGATCATGAGGCAGTTTGGACGATATTGCCTTAACAACCAACCCATTATTACGCAGGAATGTGCTTTTGGCACTGTTAGTGGACAGGTACTGACCCACTGCAGCAATAGCTGACATTGCGGTTATAGTTGCCTCACCACCATCAGAAGGTGGCGGTTCACCATTTTTTTCATAGCTCGCTGAAAAGTTGAGGTTTTACATTAGTAGTACCAGAACAGAAGATATTAAGGAGGCAGCAAAACCAAACAAAATAGCTTTGGTCTATATAAAATATTAGTTGTATTTTATTGCAAAGTACATAATAAAACCAGGTTCCAAACATATGACCATGTACCATCGCTAATGTATTGTCTATTTCTTCACATTGTATTGAGGGCTAAGGATAAAGAGACGAAGTTTATAATACGGTAAGCATAGTATGACATCATTCATATCACAAAACAACCGAGAATGCATAAACGAGGCAATTGTAACATTGTGTGGGAAAGTCCAGCACGGAACTAGATTACGGGTCAAGATCAAAGGAACATCACTCCTCTCTTTTAAACCTTGTAAGGTGCAATGATACGTTAAGACAATTGTGTATAAAATTGAAAAGAGTAATAGACATTGGCTGCAAACCATGCAGTTCAAGGCACAAGTCAGAGTAAGTAGTAGTTAAAAGGCATGAGGATTAAGGACTTACAACAGCAGCTTTGACTAGTGTAGTCATGCCCATCTTCTTGCTGGTGTGACAGTCCTTGAAGATTTCCACAACATTTGGTTCAGGTACTTTTTGGTCCTTGCGGGCTTTCCTCTGCATTTCGAACAAGTCAATATAGATCTGATAATATGGTACAATGAAAAGAGTGAAACAACAGCTAATTACAAGAGCCTCGCGATTGTGCAATATAGCTACGAGATCACGTAAATGCATTGGAATTTCACTTTTCGTGCAGTTGGCCTTGTTCTTTGAACAGTTCACCTACAAGAAGATAGATTTGTGTGGCACATGCGTAAATAGGACTTCAACATGTGATCTGATCACATATATATAATGTACATGATACTTTGAATCAGACCAGTGTTTAACAAGGCCCCTCCAGTCTTCATCCGATATATTTTCCACTGGAGATGTTTAGGAAAGTTCACTGTTAGACTTGCCTTCAAAGTGAGTTTTCCTCAAGTTATACCGATACTGTCGCAGAGCAGACTTGAAAACATGGCTGCAAGCTTGTCTGGTTGCATCATCTTGCTATCCAACTTGAACTTCATTTGTTGAAAATTATGGGAGTCTCATTATAAGCAACCTAGAAAGTATGGGATAGAGCAAGACGATATTACTAGTTTCCATACATAACCATACTTACAGATAAATGGTCGAGGAAGGTGTTGAACTGGGTTTCGTCTTTGTCATTCCTTTACTGAATCCATGTTGGGAGGATACGCACATGACACCTAACGGCAACCGCTGCCTCTGATACTAACTTGGCTGACTATGTAGCATCACGTGGCCTTTTTAAACCTGCCTCAAAACGGATCTCCATTCTTCCTCCTCTAGATTTAGTTAACCTATCGAGCATTATCCCTGATGTTTGTTTCCTCTTGCGCCTAGCTAGTCCAACAACGAACATAGGAAGTGTTAGTGTACATCAAACTGTGAGACTACATATAAAGAAGCATGCAACTGTAACTTGAGTCCAGCAACTACCTTCTTGATGTTGAAGCTCACAAGGTTCATCTGATATTGCCAACTCGTCTTGTGTCAAGAGTGCTTGGGAAGTAGTGTCAGGTGCCAAGAGAGCTTGGGAACGTGCTGCTAGCTTAGTTGACGCACGAGTATGTCGTGCATCTGGTAGTATTGTGGTAGGTGTTGCAAGAACTAGGGTTGTCTCTGTTTGTTTGGTGGCAGTTATTTGTTTCTGTTTGGCTTTTTTTGCAACTCGTGTAGCATGGGATGCCGTGTTTGTAGAATTTTCCGCTGGACTTTGACCTTCTATTGCACCATTAGTACCAACAGAATCTGCAGGATTCATCCGCTTATCATTCCCTACCATTCAGTGTTTCTTCCTCTTTCTCTGTGCCATGTTAAGTCAAGCCGACAAGAAAAACGAATAACAATTTAGTTCTTCAGAACAAATTGATGTGTGATCTTGAGCGAACTGAACTTTGATGTTAGACAACCACATGATAGGAGGATGTAATATGTATGAAAAACAGGATGGAAGAGATAACCGTAACAATGATGTGTAAACTAAGAAGAAGACATTTCACCAAATTAGAAGCAATGCAATGGAAGGTAGACACCATATGAAAGATGCTACAAATATCGCTCTGCCAAGTTAACAGTGTCTCATCATAAATGGAGTTTAAACAAATGTGAAGCAGTACAAGAAATAAATCATATGCAAGATGCAAACAACATCACACTACCATGTTAGAGGTCTCTTGTCATTAGTGCCATTGCATATTCGCAGCTTATGATGTGTAAACTAAGGAGAAGGCATTTCAACAAATTAGAAGCAATGAAAGGTAGACACCATATGAAAGATGCAACGAATATCACTCTATCAAGTTAAAATTGTCTCGTCATAAGTGCCATTTCAACAAATTAGTAGTTCAAGCTAGAAAAGAATGTGAGATGCAACCTATATCACACTCCGAAGTCAAACGTGTCTTATGATAAGTGATTGTTGCAGGTTACACAACAGTAGTAATTTGATGTAAGAACATGGTGTGATAGACAGATATTGTATGTTCTAGAAATAGGAGCACGTGTCTTATTCAAGTATAATGTGTAACGTAAGCAGATGGAATTCAACAAAATTAGAAGAAATACAAGCTAGACATCACACATAACATGCAACCACATATAACAGTGCCAAGTTAGAGGGAGCACCAGTGATGCTGCACTAGGGGAGACGTGCTCATCATAAACACAACTTTGTTGAGTGTCTATGCATGTGTTGTCTTGGAAATCATCTTGGGGGTGTGGAGGAGTAGAAACTGTAGAGGCCCTCCGTTTGGAAGGAGCACCTTTATCCGCTGCCTTGCTAACTTCCTTCCGCTTTATTGATTTTGAATTGTTAAGTAAAACCGACAAGAAAAAGCAATAAAATTCTCTCTTCAGAACTCATTTATGCATTATACTGACAATCACTTCTTTGATGTAAGGCAAACACATGATACCAGGATGGAATATGTACGAAAAACAGGATGGCATGGCATGTTCACAACTGTTTGTGTAAACTAAGCAGAAACCATTCCAGCAAATAAGAAGCAATGCAAGCTAGACACCACATGAAAGATGCAACCAATATGACTGCCAAGTTAAAAGCGTCCCTTCATAAATTGAATTTCAACAAATTAGAAGCGGTAGCATGCTATAAATCATATGAAAGATGCAACTAATATCGTGACTGCATATACTAAAGGTGTCTCGTCATATTGATTGATGCGGGATACAAAAAAACAATAGTTTTATGTAAGGACATCCTTAATAGATAGATGTACTATGTACTAAATACAGGAAGGCATGTCACATTAACATGTATAATGTATAAGCTAAGCAGACTAGCACATGCAGTTTAACCAGATTGGAAGAATTACAATCTAGACAACACATGCAACATGCAACCACATATCACACTGCCAAGTTAGAGCAAAGCACCTGCGATGCTAGTGTAGGGGAAATGTTGTAATCAACTATAGAGCTACGTTCACTATCTTCATCTAGCATTTCTGTTTCTTAAGAATCATGTCGGGAGGCTGACGCTGCATTCTTTAAATGAGGAGTAGTCCCCTTGCCTGCCTACCTCGTCATAAGTGATTGATGAGGGATACACAAGAACATTAGTTTGATGTAAGAACATGGTTAATACACATATGTACTAATATGTACCAAAAACAGAAAGGCATGTCATATTTAAAGGTATAATGTGTAAGCTAAGCAGATGCAATTTAACCAAATTGGAAGCAATACAAGCTAGACATCCGGCTGGAGTGGTGAGCATGATCATCTAGGACCTGAGAGCCTGGTGGGAGGCGGGCTGCTTCGCCACCATCGCAGATTTTTAGTTGGCTTCCGTGATGCCTATCTTTCTTTGGGCTTGTCATCGGCTAGGCTAGTACCCCGACTAGCTATTTGTCTTCTGGTGCTCACATGATGGTGGTTATTGTAATAAATATCTTTCCTTATCTTACCGACTTCGGCCTTTCGAATACAAGCTAGAAACCATATGGAACATGCAACCACATATGACACCGCGAAGTTAAAGCAAGCACCTGGGATGGTGGTTCATTGTGAGCGAGGTCATCAACTCTAGAGCTACGTTTACCGTCTCCATCTGCTGACACTGCACCCTTTATAGCGCTGTAACGTGTCTTGCCTACCCGCATACGAAGCTAGAGTGACTTCTCTCTTTTCTTTGCTGCTTCTCTTTCGGTAGGAGAGTCTGGAATACCCTTGCATACAAAAACAATAGTGAGAGTATGGGTGAAGTGTGTGCAGAACTAGTGCACTATAAAAGTAGCAGATAGCAGGTGGCTGAAAAATAAATGACAGGAGACAAATGATAGCTCTACAACATTGCATGGCAAACAAAATTAGATTCTACTCCGTATGATTTTGTAATATATGAGCACAGGAAATGCAGGTACTCCTCCAAAGACACCACCACATGTGGTCATATCTAAGATAACAGTCGACTGAAAATAAATAGGTCAGTTGATTTTTTTAATGAACCGTTCGATCTATAACACTACAAAAAAAATACACTTCCGTGATGATACGTGTTTGTCACAGTAGGTCGCGTTTTTTGTCATGCATGTACATCCATGACAAATTTATGACAGAATCAAGATAGTCATACTGTCCGATCAGAGAAGTGTTCCATGACATTACCAAAATTATCATCACGGAAGTGTCCACTTCCATGACGATAAATCGCGCGTCACGGAAGTGCTTTCGTCAAGGGTGACCGACACGTGGCATCCACCGTAACGGAATGCCGTTAAGCTATGGGGTCGGGTTTTGGATCCAATAACCCGTTATGACCCGACCAATGGGGATTTTCCACGTGTAAAATCATCATTGGCTGGAGGAAACATGTGTCGGCTCACCGTTGGGACAGATGTCATCCACTCATTGGACGGAAGCCGCCTATGGTACGTCGACATGTGGCACGGCCCAGCAGAGGCCCATTCCTGTGAAAAGGCCGACCCAGTAAAAATTAGCAGGCCAGCCCATATAAGGCCTACTTGTGTCAGGTCCATTTAAGCCCACGGCCCATACGAGATTTGCCAATTCGGCCTGTCAACGACCCGTTAAAGATTTGACACCATTGCAGCCCATCGTCAGTTCGAGCCCGTTAACAGCCCGCTATATATATCTGGGCTCAATATCGGCCCGATGAGATTTCAGCCTGTTAACGGGCCATTTAATGGATGGGCCAATTTTCAGGATGTACATCTTTCGGCCTTTTAGCGACCCATTTAAATGTTGGGCTAGTTTCCAGCCCGGTGTGTCTTTCAGCCTGTTGACGGCCCATAAATCTGATGGGCCATTTGTTGTCGGACCTGTGTTTCGGCCTTTTAGCGGCCCATTTAGGTGTTGGGCCAATTTTCTGGCCCGGTGTCACTTTCAGCCTGTTGACGGCCCATAAATTAGTTGGGCCATTTTTAGTCGGACCTGAGTTTTGGCCTTTTAGCGACCCATTTAAGTGTTGGGCCAATTCCCGGCCCTGTGTGACTTTCGGCCTGTTAACGGACCATAAATGAGCTGGGCCATTTTTAGTCGGACCTTAGTTTTGGCCCTTTAACGGCCCATGCCCTTCATGGTCCAATACCAGCCCGGTTTCTCTTTCGGCCTGCTAAAGGCCCACAACACGCTTGGGCCATTTACAATACGACCGACTTTCGTCCTCTTAGCGGCCCATGGTCTTCATGGTCCAAAGACAAGCTCATTGTCTCTTTTCGTCTGCTAAAGGCCTCACAGATAGTTGGGCCATATGTAGCCCAAACTTAGTAACGCCACGACCGTGAAATAAATCGGGGCCACCTGTTGCCGCTTCGATGTCGGCCGTTAACGACCGGAGGTAAGAGGGCCGACAATTAACTTTCGGCCTAGTAACGGCCCATTAACTTAATGGGCCCACTAAAGTTCGTACATGTCTTTAGGCCAAATTAGATAATTTGAGCCCATTACGACGAGCAATTATGCACAGGACCAAAACCGATCATGCAAAGGTACGACATGCAGGGAATAACGTTGCACATCCAGCATATACTACAGGATATTACATCCACTGGGCAATGAAAGATTGATGCCAGTGCAAATAAATGAGCAGAGCCTAACCATCTACAACATCACAATCTGCAACCTCAGCACAAATGACGCCCATAAGCATGTTGGCAAGTTCTTTTTGCTTTGCTACACTTTCTCTGAAAACATTGATCAGTTGTTGTGTTGCACGACTCGGCACCTCTGATTCATCCACCATTTTCATCATTGCTTCAACCATTAATTGGTTCACAAACATACATTTATTCCGTTGCATTCGAGACAGAGGATACTGAACAGATTCAGATGTCGATTTTGGCAGGCTTGTATTATTGATAGTGGAGAGTGTCTCAAACCCTTTGCATCATAACATAAATTAGGACGGAACCAAACAGATTAATCATGAGTTATTGCCATATTACCTGGCCTAGATTTATCGGAAAGAAACAATGGGGTTGCCTTGCTGTTTTCGTAGTTTGTCTTCTTATCTTCAAAGCAGCACAAAATTAACACACTAGCATTGCTATCATTGGCCAAGTCAGATAATAGGAAAGCAACATTGACACAACAAACGTTTGGGCAAGTAGCCTACACCAAATTAACACAATATGGCACAACTATCATCAGCCAGGTAAGGTAGTACGAAAGCAACATTGACACAATGAATGAATGGGCAACCAGAGAAGCACTACAATTCAGTAATGTGCGTGATATGAGATAGTACATTCATGCAGCTCAGTATGCAAAACTACCAGGCAGTTTTCCTTACAAAAATCAACATTGGCGCCTTTAACATTTTTCTACAACTAATTTTTAGATAAAGGTTAGATTCACGCCGATTAACAAAATACATGTTGATGTAAAAATATAGTGATATACAATAGGTACTTACATCAGCATTGGAGCACAGAGAATTCCCGCAAGATATTTTCCTCGAATACGATCCCAATGGAGGAAGTCTTCTATCGTTTAACCTTATTTTCTAAAAGAGAGATGGGTAAGAAACATGTAGAAAATATGATCAGAATGCTATAAAATTTCATGATGCGAGGTAACGCATACACTTCTTAGAATGGAGTTGACATTCTTTTGTTGGACTGGAGCGGACTAGTTCTTTGGCCACTGGAATCTGCTTATTATCAGTGGGAGTTGGGTTTCTCTGTGCTGGAGCAGTATCTATGAAAAATGGAGTTGGTTTATTATCTCCTGGCGTTTGGATCTTTTGCAAAGACCTGGTTTGTAACCCTTCAGATTCTAACAGAGCCGTCTTCCCCTTGCATGCCTTATAGAGAAGAATGGTGATTCAGTTATAAAACATGCTACGGCAAAGATGGAATAGGTCTTCAAGAATAGAAAGGCATGACATATTGACATGTATTCCTCCATCCGAAATAAATGGACGGGTCTAGGCGTATTTCAGTTCTAGATACATCCAGCTTTATCCATTTCGCGACTTTAATCCGGATGGAGGGAATATGATTTAAGAGCAAGGGATACGACAGACAACACAAGAAAAAACACCGAAAAACCCATCGCAGAACCAAAATATTCAAACCCAATCGATATGAGATAGTACACTCATGCATTTCGGGATGCAAAACTACCAGCAGTTTTCCTTACAAAAATCAACATTGTGGCCTTTAATCATACATTTTGCTGCAACCAAATTTAGATCAGATACAGGTTGGATTCACGCCGATTAACAAAATACATGCTGATGTAAAAATATAGTGATATACAACAGTACTTACATCTACATTGGAGCACAGAGAATTCCTGCAAGAATCTTTCCTCATAAACGATACCACTGCAGAAATTCTTCTATCTGTTAAGCTTATTTTCTAAAGGAGAGATGGGTAAGAAACATGTAGAAAATATGATCAGCATGCTATAAAATTTCATGATGCAAGGATACGCACGCTTCTTAGAATTGAGTTGACATATTTTTGCTCGATCGAACGGACTAGTTCTTTGGCCACCGGAATCTACTTATTATCGGTGAGGAGTTGGGTTTCTCTGTCTTTGGAGCAAGATCTATAAATACTGGAGTTTGTTTATTATCTCCTGGCGTTTGGATCTTTTGCAAAGGCCTTGTTTGTAACCCTTCAGATTCTAACATAGTTGTCTTCCCCTTGCATGCCTTGTATAGAAGAATGGTGCTTTAATTATAAAACATGCGACAGCAGAGAGATGGAATAGGTACTGAAGAATAGAAATGCATGACATATTGACATGTATTCCCTCCATCCAGAAAAAATGGATGGGTCTAGGCGTATTTCAGTTCTAGATACATCCTTTTATCCATTTCGCAACATGTAATCCGGACGGAGGGAGTATGGTGTAAGAGCTAGGGATACGACAGACAACACAACAAAAAAACTAGTTGAATGTAAAACTATATGCTAGCGGAATACATACGTAAATAACCAAGGCAACATACACGTGTATGATTGGGAAAATAAGATGGCATTGCAACAGCGAGCACTAGAACAGCACTTCAAAGTAAGAAAAACATGGTATGGCGTATGATGAAGTACATACCGATGAATAACAATGCATAAGATATTCAAGCATGATGTATTAAGCAGATGGCATTGCAATACAAAGAGAATGACACTACTTGAATTTGAAAACATGTTATCATGAATGGAATAGGTACTGAAAACAGGAAGGCATGACATATTTACATGCATGATCAGCATGCTAAGCACATGGCATTGCAATGTAGTAGATACACTCCAGGACATTATATGCATGTTGTACCCATATCACAGGCCAAGTTAGAGCAAGGACCTTGTGGGGTGAAGAGGATTCATCATATTTCTGCAAGTCTTCTGAAGAACTGACTTTACATGTTCCATCATATTGGGTATCATTGACATCAAGTTTATTGGCCTTTACATTGTTCCGTGAGGTTCTTGTGGATATATCAGTGTGTGCAATTATATCTGACATGCATGGAAGACAACTAGTAGTTAGATTTATGTAAATGAGTGCCTCAGGAGACGACATAAATAGTAAGACTGGGGTTAACTAGCAGCAACAGGTCTCATAAACTAAAGGGAGAACACAGATGAAAGCTACATAATATGTATCGTTTGTACTCGAGATTAACTAGATGGCACACAAAAGTATTAAAGAATAACATAGGTAATACTAGAAGTGGTATAATACTATAATCACCAGCCTGTGGGATAGCATTGGCTGATGGATGATAACTATGGAACATCATTACCTAAAGAACAAGTATCTTAGCTGAACTATGGAACAACGTGAACTCCTGAACAAGACCCGTAAGAGATCAGCATGAATATACAGTGAGATGTGATGATCTTTTTTCCATGCTTAGATGAATAACAAAGCCATAAATGTTGCACACAAGTAAGATGAGGGTACAACCTATCTGGCTGCCATCCATAGGAGTGAGCATCATGTGCTGACTTGTCGATGGCCCTACAGTTGTTGTGGCTGTCTATGTCGGGCACGCGCATTCGATGCAGGGAACCGTTGAGTGGGGAATGTAGCTCCCTTCTGGTGTATGCTTCCCTTGTTGGAGCAGCTGCGGTGAGTCGGAAGACGGTGTGTCTGAAGATGCAGATAACGCACAAAGTTAAGAACGACATATCTCTTTGATCAAAGAAATACACTAAGAGATCAACAAAGAAGGTACGAGAGTGGTCACACGTCTGTTGATCAAGACTAAATTGGGGTCACATGATTTTATTTTATTTTGGTACTGTCCGATCTACGCCGGATGGCTTGATGGCCGTCTTGTGCCTCCCGGATGACACTGTTCGGAATCTTCCCCGAAGAGCCAGCGACCAATGGCAGAGCAGCCTGCCTCCGTCGTCTGTGGCTTCGTCCAAAACCCCGCTCCCCGCCCCACCACACTGCCGTGGTTGCGCCGCCCCCGGGCCAATCCACAAAGACTCCCCGTCATCCAGATCCAGCGGCGGCAGTACCTTCAACCCACGCAACTCTAAAAGATAGCCATCTAAGTGCTGCTTCCGCGGCGAAATTGCGGCCCCACACCCTTACGTTAGACACCAGCCAACCGGCAGCCTAGGAGCTCTGCCGCCTCAAGGGGTGCTGCTTCTCATTGGGAATTGATTGGCCCAGAATAAAAATTCAGACAACTGACGCCTAAATAAAGTGATTTCAGATCGACCTATCTGGCGGCATGGTGAAGTAGGCAGGTCCAGCTGCCGAGTCGGTGAGGCTGGCGCGGTTGCGGTGGTGACCGGCGGCAGGGAAAGAGCGATGTCGCGACGATTGACGGCTACGCGGAAGCAGCGCCAGGACTCTGGACGGATCCGAAGTTGGAGCCTCTCCGGCGCCGTGAACAACGCCGAGGGTGAATCGGCTCCGGTACGGTTCACGCGGCCGTCATCGAGGAAACACCAGTAGCACAGAGTAAGAGGCACACGGCCCAATGCACGACGGCAATTGGACAGCGTCTCCGGCATTAGGGAGGAGGGCGGCTGTGAAATTGGTGCGGTGGGGGCGCCATGGAGGTGGGGTTGAGGTTTCATGCTCGGGAGAAGGGAGCTTCCTGGGAGAAGGTGATTTGAGCCCACGAGGTATGAATGGGGCGGGCGGGGATTGGGAGGAGTGGAACCATGTCTTACGGATGCATTTGTCTGAAATGTGAGGGGAGTTACAGCCTACCCTTGCCTATAGGCTTCTCGCCTTGGGTCCTGTCTTGAGGGTCGGGATAGTAGAGTAACTTTGCTTCTCCCCAAATAGTGGGCGGAGCGATTTCAAGCAGGAGGGCGTGTTTTGAACTATAGTGGGCGCGAGCTTCAAGTAGGAGAGCGTGTTTTGAAATAGTGGGCGCGAGCTATTTCAAGTAGGAGAGCGTGTTTTGCCGACCATGGTTTATGAATTATTCGGCACATGTCATTTCAGCCGAGGAGAAGGCGCACTTGGATGAAGTTACGAACCTACCCTCAATGTACAACGGGCCAATTGATGCGTGTCCCACATAGGACGGTAATTTCGCGTCTCCCATTTATTTGCTTGGGCGAATTCCACCGAGCAGAGAGGATGTTTAATGGTTCGTTCAAATTTTGGGAGAACGAGCATCCACTTCTACCTTACCAAGTCGATTCAAATCAAATTTTTAAATATTAGCTTGCCACTTCTTTTTTAGATGGAGAGATGATGCTCGGGAGTAATGTGTTTTTACATGCTCGTTGCCAGCGATTTACTATATGACAAATAGTTGACCCACTCAAAAACGCGAATCAAACCCAAAATGAAATATCTCGATTCAATGAACTAGCTCGCTCAAGAGGGTCAAAATAGTGAACTAAATCCAAAATTGAACACCTCAATCGAGTAGCATGTTGTACAGTATTATAGTACTCCATGAACATGTTGAAAGTCAAATTAATGAACTTGTTTGATATACGCATATATCCGTTTCATGTGTTGATTGCATACAACATGGTCTCCAATTTAAATATTTGAATGCAAGTTTATATCAGTCTTTGATGCATAAAACGCGACCTCCCCCTCTCCCGGACTCCTGTTCTCTCTCTCTCTCTCTCTCTCTCTCTCTCTCTCTCTCTCTCTCTCTCTCTCTCTCTCTCTCTCTCTCTCTCCGACAATCTTCAATTATGTCGCACGCAACCGACACAAAAACCTTGTTGGTTACTCTCTCTCTCTCTCTCTCTCTCTCTCTCTGTGTGTGTGTGGGGGGTCTTTCTAGTCCGCATTCATATATACACCATCTATAGGTCTCTCTCAAGACACTATGTATGATACTCTAGCTAGTCCAAGCTAGATATCTTGGGTGCACTCATCGTACGCACACAAATTCCTTGGCTCTTTGCCCGTAACTCTCTCACGCACCACTATGTCGTCTCGGAGCTCTTTCCCCCCTCTCTCAAACTCTCCATCCACCTGGGTCACACAAACACATGCATATCTCACTCGCACTCGATAGGCCCATCTAAAACTCTATCTCTCTCCATCGTTCTCTCTCCATCTCACACGCACACACACACACAATCTCATGCCTAGCTAGCCAAGTATGATGGTCTCTCACTCAATTGTAGGCACACGCAGTCCCCCCTATATGTATATGACTAGCTAATCTTAGTCTCCATCACAAACATGTGCATGGTCTATCTCGATTTCTCTCGGGGCATCTTTCTACCCCGCACGCACTCCCTCGATCTCCCACCCATATAGTCCCCTCACGATCTCGAGGGGATCTCCCTATCACAAACACACCCTCTCTCCCTCCCCATGCCTCCATGCCATCCATGTGTCCCTCTCGACCTTTTTTCCTTGTTGGCCAGACCTCTATTGGACATGTGCTACAGGGTGTCTCTCTCCGCTGCAAATAATCACACACTAGCTATCTTCGTGTACCTCCTCGCCTCACTTTTCCATCTCGGAGATGCATGCGTGATATGTTCGCATAAGAAACGAAAAACACACACTCTCTAATTTATCGTTTGTTGTCACTTTCTCTTTCACACACATACTCTTTTTGCACACTTACTCATTCTCCTTCACACGCACTTGATCTGTCTCGACTCAGGCACTCACCTCCGTCCATAGCACATAGATTTATTGAAAAGTCAAACATCACAAAGTTCGACCATGTACGTGGAGAAAAAGAATTACATCTAGTACGGCAAACATATACCATTAGATTCACCATGAGATGTAGTTTTGTATGATGTTCTTTGGTATTGTAGATATAAATAACATTTGCGTAAACCTGATCAAAGTTTCCAAAGTTTGACTTCTAAAAATTTTACATGCACTGGATTATGAGCGGATGGAATATCTCTTTCCCCCTCTCAGCTATCTGACGCACCACTCAGCCTTATCGGGGCTCCTCAATCTCTCTCAAACTTTATTGGTCAGTTTGGTTCGTGACCTGACCCTCATGCCTTGATGGTCGGTAATCGCCTCGGTGTGGATGTGAGATGTAAATATTTCTGCTGGCCAGGCTTGTGTGGGTCTTTGAAGCGTTTGGTTCATGCCCGCCGTGCAAAGCATCAACATCCCATCAATCAATCCATGCATCAATTATTTAATGCTAATATCCATCCATATTGTTGTTAGCCTCGTGGTCGCATCGACCGTGCACGGCCAGAGTTCAAATCGGTCGCTTGGGCCAGGCTACTTGCGTTGTCCGGAGTTCAATGAGGCTAATTAAAGTGCAAGGAACCCAGCCCAGCGGGCTTTCTTTTCACGTGGTAGCAACCAAACAAGTGTGCATGAAATCCAGCCACAACCCTGTGCCACGCATAAAAGATGCTCACGACGCAAGCCAAACGGGCCTTATATCTCCTGGTTCACACATACACATGTCTCGCTCAAGGCTTATACATATAGACCCATCCAACACTTTCCGCCTTGTTCTCTCTCCATGTGACACGCACCCCCTAAGTACCATAATCCCTCATCGCATCATAGGCTCGCTTGGATCCATGGGTTAGAGTTAGTTTGGGTTAGTTTGGAGTCAACTAACCCAAAAAGATCCAAACAGAGGGTTAGTTTAGGTTAGATGCATCTAACTCCATCCAAAAAATCTAACCCACCCAAGGGGTGCTTATTTGGGTTAGTTCTTCTCGAGTCCACTAAAAAACACTTTTTTCTCTTTCTCTCCCCGCAGCAGATCCCTCCCCACTTTCTCGAAGCTTCTCGTCCTCTCCCTCCCTCCCTCTCGCACCGCGCGTGAAGGTGCCTTGCCGTATCCGCGCTCCATCTAACCCTGCCATCCAAACACCTCTTTACTTAGAGTTAGTTCAGGGTTAGAATCTAACTCTAACCTCTAACTGAGTTAGAGTATCCAAACAGGCCATATGCGCAAGCACTCCCCCTCCTAAGTATGATTATCTCTTACTAGCCATCGTGAACACACGTATTGTCTCCTTCCATCCATACGCCTATCTCGATATCTCTCGGGCATCTTCTATCGCCACATGCACCTTGTCACCGATCTCCCACCCATGTAGTCCCATCACGATCTCCGTGGGATCTCTCTATGACAACCATACACTCTCTCCTCTCCATGTCCTGCATTTTCTCCGTCGCCTCTCTCGACCTCTCTCCCTTGTTTGTCGACCCCTCTTGGCCACGTGCTAGGGGTCTTCCTCTCTCGGTTCCAAACAACCACACACTATCTCCTCACCTTGCCTCTGTTGTCGAAGATGCATGTGTGATATGTTTTCATAAGACACGCACGCTTTTTCTCCACTTTTATCGTGTGGTTTCCATGTCTCTTTCACACACGCACACACACTTTCTCTCTCTCTCTCTCTCTCTCTCTCTCTCTCTCTCTCTCTCTGTCTCGTCAGGGACTCTGTCACGTCCATAAGCATATGGATGTTTTGAAAAGTCAAACCACAGAAAAGTTTGACTAAGTATATGTGGAGAAAAACATATACATCTGGAACGATCATTAGATTCATCACAACATGTACTTACTTCATACTATCATTTATCTTTGGTATTGCCGATATAAGTAATTTCTTTATAAACTTGGTCAAAGTTTCAAAAGTTTGACTTTAAAAAAATGTTGTAAGTACATCATCGAACGGAGGGAGTAGCTCTTTCTCTCTCTCTGCTATCTCTCACGGGCCTCCCCTCTCACTCGAATTGTCTATACCGATGGATTATACGCTCACTGTGTCAGCGTATAGCTCTGTATATTGTTTAGTTGACCGGTCAACCAATCCACATGCTGCGTTGTCACCGTGTTCTCGTATCTTGGTGTGCCGCCCATGTGGCGGTGGGTGAAAATAAGTAAACTAGAGGCCCATCTCGACACGCGGTGAAGGAAACAAAGTTGAAACCACTGGGTAGCACCCCGCACGCTAGTAAATTGAGGGCACATTGAGGACAAACTTCTTGCTGCGAAGGACGACTCACAACACCACCACCACTGCGGCGGCATGCATGTAAGGTCGCACTCACAAGACACCCAGCACACAACACACACCAAAGACACGTGTACACCGCTGCCGCCACGGTTGAGATGGACGGCGAGGCAGCCAACAAGTGGAGGCCGCCGAGCCAAAACCGCGATTCTGCGAGCCCGACTTCATCAAGAGCCTCCCCGACGACATGCTGCTCTCATCATCGGCCTCCTCCCCACCAAATCTGCCGTGCGGACCGCCCTGCTCTCCCGTGGCGGCGCCTCTGGCGCTGCGTCCCCTCAACCTCACTCACGATACTGCCTTTGCGACGGGATTGCAAACGCATGGCTGCAGTCTCCAAGATCCTTTCATCGCACCACAGGCCAGCCAGACGCCTTGACATCCGTGATGTTCAGTACCAACTTCAAGGTCCAACCCAAGTTCGACGAGTGGTTCTTATCCCCCGCCCTAGATCAGCTCGAGGAGCTCAGCTTTGAAGCTGGACGATGTCGCTCTCTGCCGCCGTCCGTGCTCCGCCTCATGCCAACGCTGCGCCGCGCCAGCTTCAGCTCCTGCTATCTTCCCTAGATTAATGCCGTGCCCGCCCTTCTTCTCCCTCAACTCAAGCAGCTCGACCTCTTCGACGTTGTCATCTCGAAGAAGGCTATGGAGCACCTGCTCCGCAGCTGTACTGCGCTCGAGTACCTTCGTCTTGAGCAGATCCACGGGTTCATTAGCCTCCACATCGCCTCGATTTAATCTTCAATGGATTTATGTGTCTTGCTGGCCCCGCAACAAGACATCAATTGGGAAGAGATCACTCCAGCTGTTCCACGTTATGGTCATTGAGAATGCGCCTTTCCTTGAGAGATTGCTTGTATCGGATCTAGAAGGTCCAACAAAAATCAGGGTCATTGACGCGCCGAAATTGACAGCGTTGGTGTACTCGTCTGCCAAATTCTCTGAACTCTTTATTGGATCCGTAATCGTTCAGGTACAACACTCATCTTCTTCTCCGTCTTCTTGAAATTCACATTTTTAAATTTCTTCTTGATGTATTTACGATCGTCTTCCAGAAAATGATTCCCACAAGCTTGATCCAGTCCATGCGCACAATGAAGATCTTAGCACTAAAATCTGTCGGCCCCAATCTGGATCAAGTTGTTGGATTCCTTACATGCTTTCCATGCATGGAGAAGCTACTCATCGAGGTGAAACTTCTTTCCTATAAGTAAACGGTAATCACAACATAGCTCAATTTTTTCGTAATTTTCCCAAATTACGATGACAAGTGTAGTGTTCAAAACTACATCTACGCACTGCACCGAAAGAAATGTTTTTAGTATTTTTTCTCACGTGATCACCTGCATCATTTTTCTGTTGTACTACTATAGTAGCCTAGGCTAGTCATAGTGGAAAGTAACTTAGACTACTCCAAAGAACTCTATGGTTACCCTAAGGGCAAGTACTACCTCCGTCTGGTTTACTCTTCCAATTTTGTAGTATCAAAATTTGACCATAGATTTAACTGACAAAATGTTAATGCATGTCACTAAGAACTATATCGTTGGATTCGTATTTGAACATAATTTGAAATGGTGTAACTTTTAGTGACATGCATTGGCATTTTCTTAGGTAAATCTATGGTCAAAATTTTATACTAAATACGAGGTAGTATTCCCTCCGTCCCAAAATTCTTGTCTTACATTTGTTTAGATACGGATGTATCTAACACTAAATGTAACTAGATACATCCGTATTTAGACAAATTTAAGACAAGAATTTTGGGACGGAGGGAGTACAAAAGTGGGCTATGTAGGCTAAAAACATGTGCCAAATTCACTTGTGATGCATTTGGCATCGATGCCCTCCATTGCTCACCGGTGCCCCAACTGGAGCACCTACTTTGCTCCGTGCCAAATTAACTCACGTAATGAAAAAGCACTGCATGGGAGAGAGAGAGGACTGAGGCAATAAAAACACTTGTTTGGGAGAGTGAGAGGCTGGTGTAGTTGGTTTGATTGATTTGTTTATACATGTGGGTCTGTGTGCACAGCGGTGCCAACTCTCTCACATCGCGAGAGCGGTGCCAAAATCTTTTGATTTGACATCGATGCGTATTATGTGGCATACTTTTGCAAAATATGGCATCGGCCACATAGTGGAAGGCAACAAATGCCCAAACTCTTCACGTGCTCCTAGTTAAATGAGAGGAAACAGAAACAGAGAGAGAGAGAGAGAGGGAGAGAGAGAGAGAGAGTGAAAAAATATCACTAGCCAGCCAACCCTATCATATGAGCGAATTATATTGGTACCTCTTGATGACACGACAATCTTATGCAGCCAGCTGCTCTAATATGTTCTCTTCTTTTGCAAATAAAAAAAGACCCGAAAGTGAAAAATGTGCTGCAGTGTAACAATCTCATCGAATGCCTTGATCTCCATCTTACAGAAATTGATTTGATCGACTACCGAGGCAGCAGATCTGAGATTAAATTGGCCAGGTTCTTTGTTCTGGAGGCAAGTGTGCTCAAGGTAATGAGGTTTGGCGTTCTCTAGCGCAACAATGAACGGCGTGCTGATCACCGCAAGCGTCTAAGCCTAAATGACAAAGTCTCCGCAGAAGATGAATTTGTTTTTGAAACATCAAGTGGCCGGAGACTCGAAAACTTATTTGCCCATTAGTGACTTGTCGTATGGTGGATTTTAGTTTGTACGATAACGCTGCATCCACCTAAAGTAACGAAAGTTCTTACGTGAACTTCCTAGTAATTCCCTCTTCCTAGGTGCAGCATTACTCCTAACATTTGTAATATCAGTTTGAAACTTGTAATATTGCCGTGTCCTATTCCCGCGTTTTCAAAATCCTACGAATTAAACAGGACCTCAGTTGGTGATGATGTTGTGCCTCCCATCTTTCACCAGTAGCCGTCGGATCTAGATCTGACGCATACAACCCAAGCTTCTCCATTTTTGCAAAAAGATGACCGCACTTGTTCCCTATTTACAAACAACTCCTTGTCTCTCACAATCAGCCTTATCTCCTCCCCACCACATCTAGAAGGCCGTGGAAAAATCTGGTGCGATGGCCGCTGCCGGAGCAGTCCACCCCCAATCTTGGTGTTCCGTGCAATGCACGGGCATCTACGCACGGGAAATTATGTCGAAAAGGGCTAGTTGTAAGCAGGCTAGCTCTACAGCCATGGTGATAGTGACTGCAGACGGTGAGGCTGACTATGGTATGCCGAACAAGGTGCCTATACTCAGGTGTCATCTACGACGCAGGGTCTTGTCACTTCACTATGAGGAGCAGCACGTAATAATTTGACCAACGGGTAGTACAGTGCTAGTACTCCTAGGAGTACTACATTGGTAGTACTACTACTAGTACTAGTAGCACCACCGTTTGAATTTAGGAGTACTACCACGTCCATCTGGATTTTAGTATTTGACTAGCAATATCTAGTAATGCATGTCACAAAAATGTACTACTCCCTCCGTAAATAAATACATAGTGTTTTATTCCTATCGTGAGAGAACTTAATGTTTTCTTGCTAACTAGAGTCTTAATAGGATTACATGCAATGAACTAAACACTGCATGTCATGTTTGGTAGTCTCAAGTCATTGTAAGCATGCACGGCCAACATCTATATTTGGTTGATATGTCAGTAAATAAGAAACAAGGAGGGAGTTAATGCACCGTGCCTAAGTGTTTTGGGATTATTTGGTTTTCGTAATGTGACTTACACAACATTTTTGTTTACATGCATTAACATTTTATTAGTTAAATCAAAGGTCAAAACTTGGCGCAAAATGCAAAGGGGACCAATAAACCAAGAACATCAAACTTCTCTCGTTTGGCCCCAACTAGAGGTCCGGTGAGATGACTATACTGCACCGGCATGGAGGGGGGCGCAACTTTATTGACTTACGACAACTGCCTTTGGGTGAATGACACGTGGGCCCAGGGGGTGGCTGGCCCACCTATCATACAACCAAAGGCAGGTGCAATAGAGGGCCGAGGAGTAGTACGAAATCCTACGCACCTACGCACGCTAACCAAGGGCAAGAGTGATCACTCGAATCGCAAGATCAGTTGACTAGTAGAAGCTAAGCGAGACCCATGGAGGCGATGAGCGCGAGCATCAGCCGGCTGTGCCAGATGATCCACGACGCCGACCTGTGGCCCGGCAATGAGGAACGTCTCCAGGTAGTATTGCTTGAGGCCGGCAGGGCGAGGGGCCGCTTGGACGACAGCTTGTCTCCTTGTTCGACGAGGTCCTCGTCGGTTTCCTCGACAAGTTCACCGTCGTCAAGAAGCTCGCGGACGACTTTGACGTAAGCCTTCAGCCGACGCGCCCAGGCTCTGCGATGCCCGCCACCCTCAACGACCACTATGGTGACAACCTCTTCTATGCACTGGTGGCCCTGCGACTGCCCACCGTCATGCCGGAGAATGTGCACCTTGAGGTCGCGCTCGCCGCGCAGCGCCTGGCGCAGCAAGACACCATGGACATAATCACCCACGTCTACGCGCATGCAAGAGGAGGATGATAGGACGCTGGCCTTCTTGGACCGTAGGGCAACCTTGGACGCACTATTCAGAAGCACGTTGAGCTCGCCGCCAATGCCGCTGCTCCTCACACGTCGGTTGGTGACCCGGCGCACTAGGGTGTGAGGATGTCGTTGATGGATCCATATGTATTTTTATCTTTCCGTCAAATCCATGTAGTAGTATATGATACTACAGTAATTATCTTACCTTTCGCATCAACTTCATAATTTTCAGACGACGCCATGCATGAACGGGCGCCGTAACCAAACTTTTCATTACTCTAGGCAAAATCATTATTTTCTATCTATCGATCGCGCCATGGAGCAGGACCAAACTTTACAAGTTACGAGTTCAAAAGGAAAAGCCTGCCGTGTTCACGTCGCACCCCCACACGGTTGGTCCGGCACGCCGCTCAAGCGGGAATGCGTATGTGTTGCATTTTCACTTACAAGTGGGACCGTAGTTGAGCAAACCGACTATCGGCAAACCCCACCCGCCCACCGCGTGATGGCTGAGAAAGCAGAGGGAGAAGAGATGGTCTGTATACGGACTCCAAGAAAATTGGTGTCGGATGGGACTCGTGTGGGTGGCGTGTGCCATAGTGCTAGACGTGAATGCTAGTTATGACCCATGCCACCCCACTATATCGAACCTATATCGAGGTACAGTACGTAGAACAAATTTCCTGCAGTCCGTGCTCAGCACTCCTCTATCTCTCTTCTCAGCCAGCCAAATGGACGCTGGAGCCCATCGTCTGTTTGCTCACATGCGGTCCCACATGTCAGTGAAAATGCAAGTGGACCCATTGAACCTGCACATCTTTCACCTCGACGTGCTGGTCATGAAAAACAAATCCAAGAAAGATTTTCGGTGGCCGCTTTTGGAGTTACTCAAGAGTAGTAAGATTCTATTTACAGTTTAACCCAAGATGCACATCTCGTGGCTTCAACTTATCAACTACCACTCTATTTTCTTTCATGACACGACTTGGATGCTGGATGTCCCACGTGTCGGCAAAAGGAGGAAGAACCCGATCAAATCTTCGGTTGTGCTCTCGGATTAGACTAGTTGTGCTAACTTAAAATTTTATTGTGTACTCCTCCGCTCCAAAATACTTGACTTCCATTTGTCCAAAATGGACGTGCCTATATACTAAAACATGTCTAGATACATATATATTTTGACAAATAGAAGGCATGTATTGTGCAACGGAGGGAGTAGAATGGATGCAAGTTTTTGTATTGGGAAGAAGAGTACATCCATATATTGATAGAGCGCAATTTAGTAGATGTTCTATCACTTTTAGCTAGCACAGAGGCTATAGATGAGATTAGTGCACTTGTTGATACTCCTACTTGGTATGCGTGTTGATGCTTAGACGCAGAGAAAAACGGACCGAAGGGAGTACTAGAATAGAGGCTAGACATGAGACTAGATGCGAGGAAGCAACGTCTACTTCTTTACACTCGAAGAAGAAAGAAGCACGCAAGATCGAGCCTCCGCAGATAAACAATGAATGCATCGAGAAGGCACTAATCCAACTTACAGGAGTAGTAAAATGTATTCTTGTGGTTCTTGTTTTCTTTGGTCTTGCTTTTCTAGTCAAAATTATCGTTGGAGTTCATGCAAAACGGAGGTCCGTTTGGGGTTGTGCGTTGCAGTTGGCCTTACAAGTGGGACCGCAGTTAAGGAAACCGACTATCGGCAAACCCCCACCTCGCCCGCCGCGCGATGGCTGAGTTAGAGAAACGATGAGGTTGAAGAGATTGCTCTAGCATGGACTCCAAGAAATATGATGTCAGATGGAAGTCGTTCTGGTGGCGTGTTCCGTACTCCTCGATGTGAATGCTTGTTTTGGCCCATGCGACCCTACTACTCCTACTAGTTAGTACTACTATATAGTACTACTAGTATCGAGGATTCGAGGTGCTGGTTACGTAGTACAGTATGGCTACAAGAAAACACCGCACGACGCCAAAGCATGTGAAGCTAGTACAAATAGTGTACTACTATTGTTGATTGGCCCCATCCGATAACCTGTTGCAATGCACGCATTACAATTATGTATTTGGAAAATATTTTTTTGCCTTGTCGCACCACTCACTCACGTATAACTCGAAAGCCATTCATAAATTTAGTAAGTTTATCACAGGCATATCATTTTATTACATACAACAGGTCATCAACCCACATCGACAACGAGGATACATTATAAATACTAAAGTTTTCACCACACAACAAATAATAAGCAATGAAATGAACTTCAACTCAACCATTCCTCGGCGTTGGAAACACTTGCTTTGAATCACAAGTGATTCTCTGGGACGGGCCATCCATTGTCGATCTGGAGACCAACGCAGGACTGATCATCCAGGCTGAAGCGGCCTACTATATCAGTACCAGGGTAGGGACCACCCAAATGTCCGAGGTATAGACACAATTTCTTCTCATAAATGGTAGTAACGTTGTGTCAACAACAGTTGGATCGCCTTTCACCATCATTGGATAGTTTTGTCCAAGGAAGAGCGAGTTTTCTCCAAGACTATCAATTCTGTACTGTGGAGAAGGAGTTGGCGCTAGCACACTAGTATCCATCCCGAATACCATGCAACGGGTGTTCGAATAGGTCCGGAGAGTGCGACCATGGGAGACTACACCTGCTTCCTTAGCAGTAACATCACCAGTGGGCTGTATACACACGAGAAGAGGTGATCCATCGGAATTAGTTGCCAGGCGCCAAATAGTACATGGGCGCTGCTCGTCCTCATGCTCGTGATCATCACCATCATCATCTCCCCCTTGGTTATAAAAATCTTCAAGTATAGGTGGTGGAATGTTCACAGGACCTTGGAAACACAAGAAGAAGGTTGCATGCATGTGGATGAAACAATTATAATTACGGTGGAAGACAAACGTACCGAAACAACGAGGATGCCATGCAAAAACAGTGCCACGAGTGGTGGCAGCAAACACAAGGCCCTCGTATTGAATTGCATCACAGTACTCATCCGTGTACAGAAACTGATTTTTGAGCAATATCCATCCAGTCAAACCACTGACGACGGCAACAAGCTTGTCGAAGATAGCAACAACTTCATAGTTGTTGTAATTCCAAGAGCGGTTGGGGACTCGAGAAATTGCTATCTTCCGTAGAAGACAGTCACCATGATTGTATTTGAACGTGCGTACAAAACCGGTGTGCTCAACCTTTGGGCAGTCTGCTGAGATTTTTGGAAGTGGAACCCAGTCATGAGTGTACACATTCACAAGTTCCCACTCGCAGTTGGACCCAATGTAAACAACTCAATCTCCATTTGCGCCTGCCCAAGCCTTGCCCTCAAGCGATGGCATCTTAACATCATACGTATCATTATCAAGCGGCATCAACTTGCACAGGCGAGGCCTCCGTCGTGTGGCGCTTAGTCATCAGGGTCACGGCGAAGAAGATAGGGGAGATCAAACCGCTCCTTGAATCTTGGGTTCCTTGTAATGATGTTATTAGTTGAGTCGAGAATGGGCTTGAACGAACCTGCCATGCTAGCCGAGGTGATGACGTCACACTGATCAATGAGTTCCTCCACCACGTCATCTTTCAGATCGGGGCAAGAATAACGGGGTCGTTTCCGTCCTGTTCCCTCCATGGAGAAGACGATCGAACAATGGCAGAAGAAAGGGTGAAGGGCTGAAGGAAAATGGAGGAGGGAGAGGAAGAGCGTGCGACAGCAGTTCCAAAACGAGAGGGAAAGGCGAAGAGTCGGTGGACGGTTGCCAGTTTGCCACGGTTCACGAAGGGGTGCCCCGGCCTACACGTCGGTTCGGAAATACTCCTACTACTCGCCATCGTCTCACTGATATGTGTATCTGGACCACATGTCAATGAGACATGGTGTGTAATTTCTCGTGCAAAATGCGATCTGGCCGCGTTGGCCCGAGGTGCCGCACTAGTTATCAGCCTTTATTTTTTTAATGGCGCACCAGTTCAGTTTTGAAGCACGACTAACTGGTACTGTACGCAGAGAAAATATAAACTACTCTATCACTAGTCCACCTCCATTACTAGTAGTATAAAGAAGATATATAGGCTGGAGCTTCAGCACTTTCTTGCCAAGGGCTGCCCACTTGCTTCTCACACTACCACCCTCTCTCCAGATCTAAAAAAGACGGCCCCTCTCTCCCTCCTCACCGTGGTCACAGATCCGCCGGGGAAGAAAAGGACGTGCAGCGTTGACGCACTCGTCGTCGGCGAGCGAGGTCACGCACTGACGACAAGGCCGTCCTCTCAGACCCTAAGCGCCAGGATCGCTGTCAGTGTGTGTGCGGAGGACGACGACCACGAGCGAAGCCACTTCCCGCCGACCCTCGTGTATGCTACCTCTTTTCAACCATACCCTTGTTCTATTGCTCCATCCGCACGCCGTTGCATGTGGATCTTTTTCCACTCCACCATCTTCCCAATTTGCTATCCTCTCGCTCTGCTGCCACGCAGACGAAAACCATAATTTGCACTATTAAAGGAAACCCTACTTCATGTAGACTAATGCATGTCCTGTTGAATAAGGAAAGGAAGGGAGATCTGACATCCAAGAGAGTAGGCATCAAACCCGCATCTAGGTTGAAAAGGGGAAAATCAGTAGCTAAGGAACGAGTCTCGTGTCTCTTGGTTGAAGAAGGGTAGAAAGGCATGACAACGCAATAGAGAATGACCAGGTCGATCGGTTTGTTGTCCTCACATAGGAAAAAGGTGGCTAAAGAGAACAAAAATGGGACGTAATCCACATATACTGCCTGGATATTTGTTGCTCTGGGCAACCATACCTCCCTTACCACTCTGCGTCCGTGGAGGTACATCGTACTGGTGTGCCCACTGTCCGAATGTGCCTCCCATGCTCTTATTGCCACTTTTTTTGCTGTTAGTATAACGCCAACAGTCAAGTCAAGCAATGCTACTGCTAAAGTGATGCCACATTTAATAATGCCGCTCTCAGTCTAATGCCACAGATAAATTTAAGCAGTGCCATTTAATGTCACTGGATCATTTCAGGGTTAGCTGTTGATTGTGGATGTATTAAAGATTTTTTAGCTAAGGCATTCTAATGCTGTTGCACAGCCAAAGATACCAACGATGAAACTTGTTACTACCTTCAGATTTTTGCACTTTTAATGCTTATAGATTACATACCTCACTTTCATGAGATAAGTTAATTTTTTTATGCAGTGTCACCAAAATGCCAAGGCGCTGATGTCATTTTATTTTGGTTAAACTGCATGCATAATTATGAAGACATGAGGAAAGGTCAAGAGTGGGCACCTCCGCGTCCGGCTGTTGTCTTGATTATCAAGCGGAATGATCAATTTTTTATGTTTGATCGTTTCTCAAGATTGGGATAGCATTTTTAAGGTCCCCCCGAGTTCGAAATGATATTTACCTTGGAGGTACATGGTTTGCAATTTTTTATACTGTCATTAGTTAATAATGCTAGTTACCTTCAAACTTTTGTATTTGGTTTAATGCTCATGCACAGCTAGTATACCAATGCCGAAACTTGTTACCTTTACATTTTGAATTGTTAATTCTTATAGAAACCTTCCAAAGGTTAGAGTTTATTGAAATCAGTTCAAGAAACCATTGTACTGCACCTGTAATAAACTAACTACTCTCTTGTTGCACTAGCCACCGGATTAGTGTATATTTTAGTATTCGAATGGTGTTGCATTAGCGTATGGACATAAATAAAGTGTGGCAAGCTTTCCCGGATATGTGCTCAAGAAAACTACTACCTGTTTTTCTAAATACTAGACGCTTGGGTACTTTAAATTGAACCGCTGAAATGTCTTATATTAAGGAACAAAGGGTGTAGAGTTCACTCAAATTATCCGGTAAAGCTAGTCACACCTTTGTTAAAATTAATTTTCATTATGTTATCGGAGGAGGTCTCAGATGTTTGTCTCTCATGCCTGTCTACTACATACCCGACAACATCATGTAATGTAAAGTCATTTACTATTGTACATTGAAACTAAATTGTCCACGCGGTGATGGCATTTTATTTTAGTAGAACTGCACAAAATTTGCTAAAAAGAAGAGGAAAGGTCAGGAATGGCTCAGTTTTTCAGAAAAAAACCATGTATGCCTTCCTGACATCAGCCGTTGTTGCTTTATTTATTCCTTCAAACAGGTGGTTAGAAACAGTCTTGCTACCTTTTCCCATTATGAAATTGGAATGCTTATATTTGTGAGTCTATGCTTCAACTAGTGCCACTTTTATAGTAATCACACTTTCAATATCTATACAAACAGGGATGCTCGATTTTAGTGGAGCTGCACAAAAATTCCAACTGGTTCAACATTAGGAGCAAGTTTATTTCCAAACCTTTATATCCAATTGGTGGCACTATGAGCTGTTCATTACGAAGGTACATGGTTTGCTACTATCTTGCTACTCTTTTTTGTACTATCATTAGATAGTAATACTAGTGGTATGCATGTGAATTTATTGGGAGGGTGGACCTACATTGGAGGTGTAGGACAGGTTTCAATGATTGGATGCTCAATTTCGTTTGTATCGATTTCACCTCTTCCATCACTGCGAACATGGTGTGGTATATGTTTACTAGCTACTTGATATTTGTGCATGGAGATGTCTCGCCTGCTGCTATTTGGCAAACAAACAAAGTGTCCGCAATTTTGGTTGAACTGCACAAGAGAATAGTATAGTCACTGCATGCAGTGCCATTTGAAAATAGACACAAAGATTGGATAGTCACTTCATGGACTATAGAAAAGTAGTACTGTACTATTTACTGGCCAACACTAGGTGCTTCATTGCTTTGGTATGATTATACAATGGGCATCATTTTCCCTAAGTTAAAGTTTTTATTCCGAAAATAGTCTCATGTGTGATCGAGAGAAGACCAAATCATATTGCAAAGGATGTTCCTCCATCATGTGTGGTTCATTCTCATGGTTCCAGTTGGTGAAACCACTTACTTTTGCAAGAGGAATTGTAGACTTCACAAACAAATTTGTCTTTCGGTGCATCTTGAATGTTGGCCAAGAGAAGCATCCATGTTAGTAGGAAGAATAGATGTTTTTTCTAGATCTTTGCTTTTGGAGCTACATATTTGTATATGATCTGTGAATCATTGAGATGCATTAACATGTTGATCTTATGTATGGGAATCGTACTAGTTAGTTTTAGTTGCGATGCAAGATCCGAAGTGGCTGATCTTTGCTTTTGGAGCTACATATTTGTATGTGATCTATGAATCATTGAGATGCATTAACAGTTACTTAATTCTGTTCGCTCAGTGTTTACAAGTTACTGATCGATCACTAGCTAGCCTACAAATGCGCACCTGGCTGTTTTATTTGCGACACAAGATGCGAAGTGGCCGTTTTTGAATAAAAATGCCTACCTCTGAAGAAACTGACAAGCTACACTATCGATTCTACACGGATAAAAATGCCTACCTCTGAAGAAACTGACAAGCTACACTATCGATCCTACACGGATAAATAGCATATCACGCATGTACTACCTCCTTTCCGGTTTGCAGGGCTCAATTCAAGAAACGACCTACTCGATCCTACACGAATAAATAGCGGATCACACACGTACTAGTACCTCCTTTCCGGTTTGCAGGGCTTAATTCAAACCTCTAACCAACCAAGGTACTCCCTTCGTCCGGGTTTATTAGTCCCGTGAGCAAAGCAAAGAAGACCAAGGCATGGCAATATGTAAGTGCATCTAGTGCCCCTTAGTGATTTTGGTGTATTGAAGACTTATAGGTTAAGGGACTAATGTGTTTATGAGTGTACACAGGTCTATAAGTCTATGAGGAGTTTAATATTTACAGAGAAAGTTGACCCCTAAAAATGAAGTTCTTCGACTGAAGACTTTGGTATTCTGAAGACTTTCTGAAGACTTTGAAATTGAAGAAATTGGTGTGACCTTGAAGACTTGGTATTCATTTGAGGAACATGAAGCGTGAAGACTTTTGTTTTCGTAGTTTCGTTTTTCTCTTTTTTGAGTCATAGGAAACACCGTACTGTTAAAGAGGGTCGAGGAAATACTAAGGAAAAATTTGCATGTGATGCTCAACTCAAAATCCTACACCTACCAATCCCTTCGAAAGTGAAGCCTTTGAAATCTCATACAGTTCAACAATTTCTTCAAAGGATGTGAGACGTAGTTCTTCTGGTCGCTGAGGAATTTGTTCTGACTGAGGAGTTAGGAATTCGCCAGTGCGAATTGCCTATACAGTGAGGATCATGATAGCCCGGAGGAATTTGAGAGTCAAATTTCCGACCGTTGCTGTGCTGCGTGCCAGCTGCTCCAAAATATCTTATCCACCTAACGGCCATATCATTGAAGGGCATTTATGTCTTATCATGTCGGGCTGCTCCCTAGGCTATAAATAGCCGCCCCCTACAACCACTAGCTGGTTGGCTGCTCCGAGAGAAACTGACAATTGTCAATTGAGAGCAACCCATCCTCCGAGGACTTTGAGCGAAAATCATCGAGTGAGGAAAAACCCAAACCCAAACACCTACAAACCCAAAGTGATTGAGCATCATCAAGAGATTGATCCTGCGTGGATCCGACGCTTGTTACCTTTGAAGACTGTGCTTCTTCCACCGGTTAGGCGTCATGGTCTAGAGCATCCAAGAGGAATTGTGGATCGCCGAGTGACCGAAGTCTGTGAAGGTTTGGAAGTCGCTCAAGACTTACCACGAGTGATTGGACGAGGTCTGTGTGACCTTAGTTCAAGGAGAATACGGTGAGGACTTGGTGTCTTGAGCTGCGTGCTCGATGATCGGGTGTCCGGGACTGTGTGTCCTCGAGTTTAAATACTCAGCCGCTCCAACCAGACGTATAACTGAGACAACAGTTGGAACTGGTATACCAAATCATTGTCTTCACCAACCTGACTGGTTCTATTTCCTCAACTCTTTCATTTCCTCATTACTGTGTTGAGTGTTTGTTCATATCTGTGTTAGAAGACTTTGACTGAAGACTTTCTCAATTTCCTCAGTTCAATTTCTTCAGTCTGTTTGTCTTCATCTTGTGTTATCCTCGTGATTACGCTTTTCGTACTCTGTGATTGTCTTCATTTCATCATGATGACCATGCACGTATTCTGTTATGCTTACTTCGAGTACTTATTCCATCGCAAGTAGTTCTTCGCTAAGGAATTTCCTCACTAGCAAATTCCTCGTTGAAGAATTCATAAACATCGCCTATTCACCCCCTAGTCGATATAACGACTTTCAATTGGTATCGAGCAAGGTACTCCCTTGTTACGTGTGATTTTGGTTTAACCACCTGGAGTTTTGGTTATGTCGACCGCAAGTATGATCAAGGTCTCGGCTGGGTGTCCTACCTTTGATGGAACGGACTACCCCTCTGGAAGAACAAGATGCGAATGCATCTTGAGGCAATTGACAATGATCTCTGGTATGTTGTGGAAAATGGTGTTCCCTCTATCTCATCCTCACTGAACGCTACCAATGTGAAGAGATTCAAGCAACTCGATTCTCAAGCGAAGAATATCATATGTTTGCCATCTGAGCAAAGGACATTATGGAAGAGTGAGTGCTTTGGAAACTGCTAAGCTCATCTGGGACAGGCTGTCCAAAGTAAATGAAGGAGTCTCAACTCAGCGTGACTCTCGAGTTTATGTTCTTCGCAATCTCTTCAACCGCTTCAAAAGACTCGACAATGAAAATGTTCAACAAACCTTCGATCGCCTCACTGACATCTCAAATGAGCTTCAAGCGCTTGGTGCCACTGACATCACCGACCATGAGGTGGTGAAGAAATTGTTGAGATCGCTTGATTCCTCATTTGATACTCTCGCACTGATGATACAAGAATGTGTGGACTAAAAATCACTTGATCCAGCTGATATTCTCGAGAAGCTAAATACTCATGAGTTCCAGCTTGCTGAAAAGAGAGATCTCTATGGTTCTAGCTATGGCAAATCATGTGCCCTGAAGGCCAAGGCTGTGTCTGAATCTGATTGTGAAGACTCTGGTAGTAGCCTTGGCGATCCTGAAGAATTGAGCCAGGAGCTAGCACTGCTCGTGAAGAAGTTCAAGAAGTTCTCAAGACGTGGTCGCTTTGGGAAATCCTCAAGGAGCAGTGATTCCTCATCCAGTGACTATAAGAGAAGGCTATGCCACAAATGCAAGAAACCTGGTCACTATATTCAAGATTGTACTCAGTGGGAAAAGGAATTAAAGAAGATGAAATACAAGGATTACAGTTCTGATGACGCTAAGAAGAAGAAGAAATCGTCAAAATCTTCATCGTCAAAATCCTCGAAGTCTTCATCTCACAAGAAGAGCAGCTCCAAGAAGGCTCGGGCATTCATTGGCAAGGAAATGGACTCTCAAGCTGAATCGAGGAACATGAGGAAGAGGAGGCATCGGAGGAGTCCGAGTCCGGTGTGGCGAAGTCCGGCTCTCGCTACTTCATTCGTCGCCAAGTCCATCTTCAACTCAAGAAACCGACCTCACCAACAAAGCTGATGAAGATAGTGATGACTACGCCCCACCTATTGCTTCATGGCAAAGGGTGCCAAGGTACTCAAATATACCTCCTCTGAATCTAGTGAAAATGAATCGATGATGATCTCAAGCCCAGCTACTCTAAACTTGCTAAGATTAACGTAAAACAACAAAGGGCTTTTGAAAAGGTTCAATACATGCTAGATAAAAGTGAAGATATGTTGGGTGAAGAAATGGATCGCACTAAAGCCCCTCGATCGAAAATCTTCAGAGACTTCAGCCTAGGTTTGACAGCCTTCAAGGTCATCACAACACCGCCTTTATCTCGATCATGAGAAGCTTTCTTATGAATTTCTTCAAAGAAAGCAAGATCTTGAGAAGCTTAGAGTGTGTTATGAAGATCTTCAGAAGGAGCGCGATTCATTGCTAGCTCAACAAATCAACGATTCTCAGGAAGAATTTGTTCCTCCATGCTTAAAGTGCATTGAATGTGAATCTGCTATTCTTCACCTGAATGTTCGAATGCTTCAACTGTTACAAATTCTTCACCTGCCTCTACTATCACTAATTCCTCATCTGAGGACATTGCTAGTATCACTGACGATGCAGGGCTGAAGGAATTTTACATGACAGGCATGTACAAAAGCCTCAAAGGGCATCAGACTTTGTGTGATGTGCTTAAAAAGCAGATCCTCTACAGGAACCCTAGGAAAGAGGGTACTGCCTTTGAGAGGAAACTCAATGTCGATGGTACATATTGGAAGCCTGAGCAGTACCCCAAAACCTCATGGGTTGCTGGAAAGGGACCTCCAGTTGATCCATCTAACTTATCTGGCTTTACATGTGAATCTCCTCATTCTTCTGATGAGTCATTTGACTCCAACTATAAACTGTTCAAAAATCAGAATGGTGAAGTATTTGCTAGATATGTTGGCACTAACTGCAGGAACGGTTGCCCTATGAAGAAAATCTGGGTTCCCAAGAAGTGGCTTGAAAGTCTTCAGGTGAATGTCCTCATGACACCACCCGTGAAGAATAGGAACCCAGATCAAACTCTTCATATGGACCAAATTCTTCATATGGATCCAAGTCCTCATATGGACCAAATTCCTCACGTGGATCAAATTTCTCAAAAGGATCAAAGTCCTCATATGATTATGATCGTGCTAACAACTCTGTTTTGCAGGGTAGAGCTAGGGGCTATGAATATGTGCATTATTCTTCAAACCAATATGTTCATAAGTCCTCGAAGAATTTCTCGGCTTATTCATATGCTTACCCTAACCCCTCTTATGTGAAACGAAATGGATTGGCTTCTATGCCACCATTCTCATATGGAGCTCGTAGAGTGATGAACTCTTTGCCACCCCTTCAGATGTGCGTGGTGAAGAAAAAGAACTAATCTCTTCTGCAGGGTCAGGTCTCCAGTCGTGCTTTAACGTTTGAAGAATTTCTTTGAGGACTGACAAAATTGCTGAAAGGACGCAGCTAATCATGAAGAAATGAAGTTTCATTTCACACGCCCTCATACTGCTATATCTGTTTTACTGCTTGATGAAATTCATCTGATGAAATTGATATCATATTCTTCACTGATGAAGTATATGAGATCGTAAGTTGCACTAATTCATCTGCAGGATGATCAACCCAAAGCCAATGAGTGGGTCCTTGATAGTGGATGTACAAATCACATGACTGGTGACAAGAATCTATTGATGGATGCTCCCTTATCACCGTCACATCTGAAGCATATCATCTTTGCTGACAAAGGAAAAAGTCGTATTGGGTCTAGGTAAGGTTGCGATCTCTAAGGACATACACATGGACAAAGTCATGCTTGTTGAGTCCTTAGGATTCAACCTCATGTCAGTCTCAATGCTTTGTGATCTTGATATGGTTGTTGTCTTTGGCAAGTATTGTTGTGTTGTGATTATGGAGGCTGACAATTCCAAAGTCTTCGAAGGCTTTGGGAGAGGAGACTTGTATATTGTTGATTTCTCTGGGACCACAACCAGCTGTGTGCCTACTTGCAAAAGCTTCGTATAGGCTGGCTATGGCATCGACGACTTGGTCATCTTGGCATGAGGAATTTGCACACGCCAGCTTGCAAAGAAGAAGCATGCCATTGGCATTGAAAATGTCAAATTCCTCAAGGATCACTTGTGTGGAGCCCGTGAAGCTGGAAAAATGACCAAGGCCAAGCATCCAAATAAGACTATCATGACCACTACTCGTCCATTCAATTGCTTCACATGGACCTCTTTGGTCCTAATCATTACTCAGCAGTCACTAATGATGCATCTCTATATGGCTTTGTTATTGTTGATGATTACTCTCGTTACACATGGGTACACACTGTTACTTACAAACATGAAGTGCAGGAAGTCTTCAAACGATTTTCTTCGAGGGCTTCAACCAACTTTGGTGTTAAGATCAAGCACATCAGGAGTGACAATGGAACTGAGTTCAAGAATTCCGGTCTTGGTGACTATCTTGATGAACTTGGTATTACTCATGAGTTATCTGCTCCTTATACTCCACAGCAAAATGGCATCATGGAGCGCAAGAACAGAACTCTTGTTGAGATGGCTTGCACTATGCTTGATGAATACAAAACGCCTCGTCGTTTTTGGATTGATGCAATTGATACCGCGTGCCACATCATCAACAGAGTATATCTTCACAAATTCTTCAAGAAGACTGCCTATGAACTCCTCAACGACAAGAAACCCAATGTGAGTTATTTCAAAGTCTTGATTGCTAAATGCTGGATTGGAGATCCTCATCACAATGCTAAATTTGCACCGAAAGCACATGAAGGTTTTATGCTTGGTTATGGAAAGGACTCGCACACCTACAGAGTCTTCAACAATGTTCTCTAAAAGATTGTTGAAACTGTAGATGTGTGGTTCGATGAAACTAATGGCTCGCAAAGAGAGCACCTACCTTCTGTGATAGATGAACCAGCACCTGAGGAATCTATCAAGTTCAAGGCAACCGAGGATGTCATTCCCTCAAGAATCTGCTGAAGAATTCATTCCGAGCAGGAAGAACGTCGAGCTGATGCACTGAAGATAATCTTGAAGAAAATGGTCTTTGAAGAAAATGCTGATCAAATTCCTCGACGACAACCAGCTCACCCTCGCGTTGCAAAAGAAGTGCAAGTTGACAAGATCATCGATGACATTGAAGCACCAGGTCCTCTCACACGCTCAAAAGCTTCACATTTATCTAACTTTTGTGGGCACTATGCTTTTGTCTCTATCACAGAGCCCACTAAGGTAGATGAAGCATTTCGAGCCCGAGTGGATTCAGGCCATGCAAGAGGAATTACATCGATTCGAGCTCAACAATGTCTGAGAACTGGTGAAACGCCCAGATCCTCGCAAGCATAATATCACTGGCACAAAGTGGATCTACCGCAACAAGCAAGATGAAAATGGCCTTGTGGTGAGGAATAAGGCACGACTTGTAGCTCAAGGCTACACACGGGTTGAAGGAATTGATTTCGATGAAACTTTTGCACCTGTTGCTACACTTGAGGCTATTCGCATATTGCTTGCTTATGCTAACCATCATAATATCACTTTATATCAAATGGATGTGAAAACCGCATTCCTCAATGGTAAGCTTGAGGAAGAAGTATATGTTGCTCAACCCCAGGTTTTGAAGATTCAAAGAATCGACAAAGTCTTCAGACTCAACAAGGCCCTCTATGGCCTCAAGCCGACCCCTCGGGCGTGGTATGATACTTTGAAGGAATTCTTCGTGAAGAATGGCTTCACACCCGTTTCACTCGACCCTACTCTCTTTACTAAATCTTATGGTGGTGAACTGTTTGTGTGCCAAATATACGTTGATGATATTATCTTTGGCTGTACTGACCAACGTTATAGTGATGAATTTGCCTATATGATGAGTGAAGAATATCAAATTTCTATGATGGGAGAGTTGAAATTCTTCTTAGGTCTTCAAATTCGTCAACAACACAATGGCATATTCATATCTCAGAGAAATACCTCAAGGATGTTACGAGGAAATTCGGCATGCAAGATTGCAAAGGCGTCAAAATTCCTATGCCCACAAATGGCCATCTATGCACCGATGAAAATGGTATTGACTTCGATCACAAGGTATACCGCTCCATGATTGGTTCTTTATTGTACTTATGTGCATCTAGGCCAGATATAATGCTTAGTGTTTGCATGTGTGCCCGATTTCAGGCTACACCAAGGAATCACACCATAAGGCTGTGAAGCGTATTCTTCGATATCTAGCTCACACACCAACACTAGGATTATGGTACCCCAAGGGCTCTACTTTTGATCTCATTGGATATTCTGACTATGACTATGCTGGTGATCGTGTGGACCGCAAGTCAACATCTGGTACTTGTCATTTCCTCAGACGATCTTTGGTCTGTTGGCCGTCGAAGAAACAGAACTGCATATCACTGTCTACTGCTGAAGCTGAGTACATTGCTTTGCGGCTCTTCTTTGTGCTCAATTGCTGTGGATGAAGCAAACTCTCAAGGACTACGACATCAACGTGAAGAATGTGCCTCTCTACTGTGACAATGAGAGTGCCATCAAGATTGCTCACAACCCAATTTAGCACTCAAAGACAAAGCACATTCAGATTCGTCATCATTTTCTTCGTGATCATGTATTGAAGGGCGACATCTCCATCGAGCATGTGAAGACTGAAGAACAACTAGCCGATATCTTCACAAAGCCCTTGGATGAGAAGAGATTTAGCAAGTAGCGGTGTGAGCTAAATATCTTAGAATCTTCGAATGTTCTTTGAAAAGGACACTCATCCTAACTGACGGTGTCCTGGACTAGGGGGTACTCACCATGTCATCTCCCGATCAGTTGGATTGGGCCGAGGATCCCCATGGCCGTATACTCATGGGCCAGTCCGGGCAGTTGCCGCATACAAGGAAGATTCCACAAGACTTGGTGATCAAGACAAGGACTCCTCCCCCACCGGTGTATTCGGCTAGGACTTTTGTTATCCTAGGCCTCTGGTGCATTATATAAACCGAGGCCAGACTAGTCGATAGATATACAACAATCATACCATAGGCTAGATTCTAGGGTTTAGCCTCTCTGATCTCGTGGTAGATCCACTCTTGTACTACCCATATCATCAATATTAATCAAGCAGTAGGGTTTTACCTCCATCGAGAAGGCCCGAACCTGGGTATAAACATTGTGTCCCTTGTCTCCTGTTACCATCCGCCTAGACGCACAGTTCGGGACCCCCTACCCGAGATCCGCCGGTTTTGACACCGACGTTGGTGCTTTCATTGAGAATTCCGCTGTGTGTTCGGCAAAAGGTCGATGGCTCGCCTGCAGATCAAATGCGACTTCGGCATCTTCGTCACCAGCTCGACTGGTCACCTTGGTTCGACCAAGGACCGCGCCCTACCTCCGATCGTCATGTTCGGATGAGGGCCTTTGTTAACATCAACTCCGATCTCTATCAAGATCATGGAGGAATCATCCAGGGAGCTCAACGTCAACATTGCCCTCGGGCGACCGTACTGTTTTTCTGGACAGCGGACTTGTGTCCGCCGCCACCGCCTCCTCAAGAGTTGTTTTAACGATTGCTTCAGTGGAATTGTGCGGAATTGAGTCTACAACGACCCTGAAAAATTTCGTCAAATTCCGATGGAGGAATCTCTGGCAATCTCCGATATAACGGAGCCGCATTGAATCTGGATGAGAATCTGGACGAGTTTAGGGCGTGGTGTCCAGCTTCTAGCTCGGACTTCCTTTGAAAGATCCGACCGTTGATCGGCTGCGGAATTCCTATATCTACCACCCCTCAAAATTTCAGCTCGATCCGACCGTCCAAACTCCGGGAACCTTCCGATTAGTGCATCACTTTTTGGATCTGTTTTCTGCGCGAAAACAAATCCGACCCGAGTTCGTCTTTTTTATGAACGGGATTTCGGACATCCTTTTTGAAGGAAGTTTTGTATGGGATGTTGTGTTTTGTTTACTAACACATCCCACTAACTTTAAAATCTTTTGAACATGATCTTCAATATCATGCTGGTGTCAAACCAGTCCGACAATATTGCTCCACGGCTGCCGACTCCACGCTTAGGCATCGTCGTCACTTTGTTGAGCCGAGCTCAACTTCTTCGGATCATCATCTCGGCAAGCTGAACAAGAGTCCGGCATCGCGAAGGATAAATCATCACCAACATCGCCGCCCCACGGATTACACGGAGCGGGCATACCGGCATCGCCGCACGGTTGCCTCATCAAGCCGGCATCGACCACGTCACGACCTGCATCGGCAGGGCCGCACTATTGCTTCTTCAAGCTGGTGTCCATCACGCCGACCTACTTCGACATCTCGGCTGGACCGGGGGCTTCGCCAACTCTTCATCAACCTACTCCGGACCCTTCGGCGTCGCTAGCCGACCAGGTCCTTCACGTTAGCTGGACCGAGGGCTTTTTCCTCGGCGAGCCAACCTTTGCCAGCATTGCCAAGCCGTCATTTTATCGCCCATCAGGCAATGAGTGCGCGAATCGAGTCCCAATTTTGGGAATCACCTCCCTTCGGATTGCTACAACAAATAAACCAGGTGCAATTAATCCCAGTATTTTTTGCTTGTTTGGGTTCATTTTTCCCAAGGAATTATTACTCTGGTTTGTCCATCATATATACGCAGGTCTATCAAATGGTGGCCGCATTAACCACGATCGCATGGTGGTTCGGTCAGTTTCCTTACATAGTCCGGTGAATGCCGCATCCGGAACTCGGACCGACCTGTGAATTCAGGCTTGCCACGCCTTTATTGCATTACGCCGACGACCTGCATCGACATTGACTTCGGCGCCAGGACATATTTCTTTTATTACTCACTTTGCATAAATTATTTATTATGCAACAGTTTTTTATTATCATTATTACTATTATCTCCGGTCTGCACTATTTTTTGTGCACAGGAAAATGATCTAGCCGGACTATATCCTTTGGCGACACCTCGGCTGGACGGGGGGCTTCGTCAACACATCATTACCCCATGCAGGGGACTTCGGCATCACTCTGCCATCCTGCATTGACCGTGCTATGTCACCACTTCGGAGTGCCGAGCTCTTTGCTCCGCCACCTCGGGATCGGCTTGGGGGATGGAACCTTGTCCCGCATCAAGCTCGGACCGCGTCGTCAATACCGAACACATTAACCAGCTAAGTTGCCTTCATGCTCAAAGTTTTAAATTTTTAACTTGTGTTCGGCTTGACCAAGCGTTATACTTTTTTTGGAAAAAGTTGCTTGTAAAAATTTTCCTTGTCCAAACTTTGTTTGTGACGCGCAAATTCAAATACCCCGTTTACTTGGGGGCTTCCTTCATGAAGTTTTTTCCTCTTGCACATGATTATACTTGTACGGCTTCGTTCCTTGTTCGTGTATTACGCCACAATATGCACCATATTGACTTAAGTGATTTGCAAGCTGGGTTGCCTTGCTCCTTTGTTTACCCCTCGTTCCCGATTGTTACGCTAGGGAGTAAAGGGAGCACCTCTCATCACGATCGGGTCACCCGAGCGGACCTCGACTGGTGAAGCGAAAGCTAAGCGCTCTTACTATTTTCAATACTGGTCGGCACACAACGGAACTCATGAGTACAAAAATCTATTGCACAAGTCTCATATTAACAATGAGCACCAAGAAAGGTATCGGTGGGGTACTATTTTCTTCAAGATGCTTCTTACACTTTATCGATAATATAGCATAAGTTCCACTGGCGCTTTATGCATTATGCCTTATGACCTGATTGCACGGTTATTGGAAACACTGTCGATATTCTCGACGGATGGAGTACATAACACTTTTTGGTCCTTGACGAAGAGGGAGAAGCCAACGATCGGTTAAGACGCGTTTAAAGTTCGGTTGAACATAGATATGATATAAGTACTTGATGCGCATAATCATTCTTTTACCCAAGTCACTTGGGGGCTCTTATGTTTATTTGAGCCATTTTATAATAAGTGTTTTTCTTCTTAGTCGTTGCAGAGTTTTTATTATTATTTATCACTCCTTTTCTCGAAACCACGAGTGTGCGGTCACTAGCCGGGGAGCCTAATTTCTCTCTCAAAACCGCTAGAGTTTAGTTTTCTAAACTGGCCTAATGAGAAGTACCCCGCCTTCGCGATGGGAGACTGAAGCCGTAGGCTGACCCGCTTGAAGTCTTGAGATAGGATGTGTCATGTTAAGGCACGGCGGAATCGCTTTTCCTAAAGTCCAATTTTGGATTGGCATCGAACACTTGATCTTGTTCGGACGTCATGTTTTTCTTGGCGCTTTTTGGTTTTCCAAGCTTTTGGCACATTTAAACTATTTGTGTGTTTCAGCACAAGTCTCGCGAGGCAACGCCGGACACATTTAGAGATTCGGCAAAACATTCTCGGATATTGCTATATATGCATCGATTTCAATTGTGTCTTGATCAATAGTTGGGTTGCCGGCTCCGCGCTTGCCTCCTACGTTCCGCTTTGTTCGGCTAGGTGTGCAAAGGGAGAACCACTGCGATTGTGCTTCCAGCTCGCATGGTCAAGCACCTCAGTGGAGAAAGCCGAAAACTGTCTGTCACAATAAGCGTAAACTGGTCAGCGATCCGATGACGGTGTTAAACAATGGGCCATTCATAACAATGGCCGAAGTGTTTACGGCTTGACCTTGACTGTCGCCGAACACCACCGGGGGCTATTAACTCACCTCCCAAACTAAATCCTCAATGTTTTGCTCTTACATTGGAGCTGAGGTTTCATGATCATGCTTAGCATGGCAACCCAAAGAAAGGAACCGATAGCGGGACTATTTTCTTTGGAAGACATTTCTTCTGTTAAACAGTAATATAACATATCTCTCTGCGTACCTTTGTTTATAAAACCATATGGCCAGATTGCCTTGTATCCTGTAAATCTTTGCCCTCATAAAGGCTTTATAAAGTAGGACAAACACTCCTCGGCTATTGGCCGAGGAGGTGGAAGCCGATGGTCGGTCAACAAAGTTTTGTACAATGCGGATCCGAGCATTAATGACATAAAGTACTTGGATACATTGAGTCATTACACATAATTTGTGATTTTACTATGGATATCAATCCTTAATTCGGCCACCGGTGCCCACATTAAGGCTCGGGGGCTACTGAGCTTCAGGCTTATTATTTACAAATATTAAAGGGGCACATCGATCCCCGATGCGGTGTTGCCACCCGACCGATGTCTCGGGGCTCTTGCATTGCACATCCAATGCAGAAAATTTTAAGTGTAATACAGTCTCCGAGGAGATTTTGATCCTCAGGTTGGTCGGCCGCACCCAACCTGAGTCTTGAGGACTGAGCACGCCGCTTTTTGTGTCCCAAAGTATTCTGCCGAGCTAGGACTTGATCCTCAGACCGATTTTGCAAATCAACCTGATTCTCAGATGATACGAGGATTAGCGGTCTTATGTCATCCTTCATGTGCATATCGGGTTTTAGACCGATACCCACCTTGAGGGCTACTGGCTATGTATCTCGGCAGAGAATAAATTGCACCAATCAAAAATATTGACAAAAATCGGCCCATGTTCGGGGTGGTGCACCACCTCGGAAGCAGTCCGGCATAAAGCTCGGGCGCTAGTGGATGGCTCCATAGAGGGCATTTCCGGCATTAAGCTCGGCTAAACTCCTTCAAACTTCTTTGAACCAAGGTGATTTACGACACCTCGGATACGGTCCGGCGTTGGAGCTCGGATACATAGTCCGGCGTTGGAGCTCAGATACAGTCCGGCGTTGGAGCTCGGATACATAGTCCGGCGTTGGAGCTCGGACGCAAGAGGACACTGCCTCCCGGGAATAACTTCAAACCCGAGGTGTGGCATAAAAATAACAAGGCATTGATAAAGGCCGTAAACTTTAAGGGGCTCCTCGGATATCCAATGTGTAAACTCTTCGTATGCACTTAGGCGATCCTCAAGATCGAAGATGAGCAGATTTGTTGAACCAGTTTTCAAGACCGATGACCGAAGATGAAGAACGGTTCGTAAGAATCGAAGAGCGTCCCCAACTTGAAGACCGGTTCAGGAGGCTACTGACGGTGTCCTGGACTAGGGGGTACTCACCATGTCATCTACCGATCAGTTGGATTGGGCCGAGGATCCCCATGGCCGTATACTCATGGGCCAGTCCGGACAGTTGCCTCATACAAGGAAGATTCCACAAGACTTGGCGATCAAGACAAGGACTCCTCCCCACCGGCGTATTCGGCTAGGACTCTTGTTATCCTAGGCCTCTGGTGCATTATATAAACCGAGGCCAGGCTAGTCGATAGATATACAACAATCATACCATAGGCTAGATTCTAGGGTTTAGCCTCTCTGATCTCGTGGTAGATCCACTCTTGTACTACCCATATCATCAATATTAATCAAGCAGGAGTAGGGTTTTACCTCCATCGAGAGGGCCCGAACCTGGGTAAAAACATCGTGTCCCTTGTCTCCTGTTACCATCCGCCTAGACGCACAGTTCGGGACCCCCTACCCGAGATCCGCCGGTATTGACACCGACACTAACACTTATGCAGAATTGATGACTTAGATGTGCAACACATGAAGAAACGTTTTTCTTCAATCAATGAAGAATAACACTCTAAGTGTGAAGAAATTAATGAAGAATTCGATTCTCAGAACCCTACTACAATTGTACGCGGTGTCTGAAATCATCATTCTTATACGGTGGGTCACGCCACCACCAAAATTGAAAATCTTCAATTCGAGTTTTTCCTCAGTTTTGAAATTCTTCAGTTTTTCAAATTCTCTAACTTTTCAAAATCTTCACTGTTTCCGTCGTTTTTCTTCATTGGCTATATCTATATATATATGGGTTTATGTCCTCTACAACATTCACTTATGGCTATTTCTTCAAGTTGCATTTTCTGCTAAGTGAATGTGATCGGACCCTTCCCCCTCTATGCTATACTCAACCCAATCTATTCACAAATTCTTCATGTGCGTTCTATTTGAAACTCGTTCAAAATCTTCACTGTGTCCTTGTCAGCTGAAGAAATTGCGAACGGAACTTTTAGCTTATCTTATCCAAAATTTTCGGCTTTGCCGCTCAAACCGTTCCGCTTCCTACGATAGACTTATCTATTCACCCATGATCTAACACGATCTCCACTTTTCAGTACGTGGGTGACACATGTCAAGCGAATGAGAAGGGTCAGGGGCACGTTCATCCAAAATCTTCGGGCGAACAGTTTTTCACCGTGGATATATATACCCCCTCTCCCCTTCCTCACTTCCTTTACTCTGCTCGACCGCTCTCTCTCTCGCTCGAGCTTCTCAAACCCTAGTGCCGCCGCTACTCCATCATCGCCGGTGAGGAAGAGCTTCACTGCCTCGACCTCGTCGCCGTCGTACTCGCACCGACCGCGGAAATCTTCACTCTGCCGCCGCCGTAGCTGTCTTCCTCCGCCGACTTAGGGCGTGGAAGATTTGAACTGACAAACTTCTAATCTACACCTCTCAGTTCGTCGTGTTCTTCACTTCGGGTAATTAAAGGTTACTTTTATTGCTCGCTTTGATTCTCAAGCCTTCCTGAAAATCTTCAAAGGTGTTTATTCTTCAAATATTCACACATATGAACACCTCAAACGTAATATGCTCTTGATTCGTTTCTCTAAGCAATGATTTTTCTTCAAGATTCCTCAATTGTGTGGATCCTCGATCTATACAACTCGAACCTAAGACAAAGAACGCTTAGTGAAATTCTTCAAGACTCATCTGGTCAAATTCCTCAAACTTGTTCTTTTGAAAAACCTTCTGAGAACGCATATGACCTCTCCAAATTCCTCGCAACTATACTCTGTTCACAGGTACTCATGTCCACTGCTGAATCACTAGGTTCTCATCAACTTAACTCATTTGCAGCGTTCCTCGAAGAAAAGTTGCATACTTCTTCAGAGAATTCGATTGTTCAAATTCCTCATCTGAAGACTATGGCTGACGGTAAGAAGCCCCAGAAAGGAGGAAAGAGGCCTGAGGTCATGACTGCTTTTGAGATACCTGAGGACTTATATGCTGACTATTGCACACCTGATGAGGCCAAGTTCGGAAAGGAGAACAAAAATCAGCGCAAGGTGCACATTCAGAGGATTGAAAGGAGATGGGCAAGAGAATGGAGGGAGTACATGTATGTTACTCCAAAGTACATGAAGAAATTCGCACTAAATCCTCCATGCCCAAGAGCTCCATTGGCACTGGTCAAGAAGTCGACCCCACCAAAGATCAAGCGTGGTGAGGATTTTCCGAAGAATGGGCCAAGCGCAAAGCCAAGTTGGCGAGACAAGCCAAAGAAGCGATGAGGAAATTCAATAAAGACTACTGCTCTGCTGCGCCCTTCGAGGCCCCTGTCAAGCCCAGAAAATCAATGGCAAAGAAGCCAGTGCACAAGCCAAGTGCTTCACCAACAGTGCCCTCACGGCCAAAATCCTCAGCAATGCCCTCACGGCCAGAATCTTCAATGCCCTCACGGCCAGTTCCTCATGCTGCTCCTGCTCCTCCCAAATCCTCAGCTCCTCCTCCAAAGTCCTCAGCAGCTCCTCCAAAGTCCTCAGCACCTGTGCATCTGGCCACGTGCCAAAGGACTGCAGACATCTCTATTGCCTCTGGTGTCTCGGAAGTTCCTCGGTACCCAAATTCTTCATCAGGCCCCACTCTGCTGAAGAAAAAGGCAACGACTGGTCGAGGTCCTCGGCCAAGTCCGAAAAAGAAACAGGTTGCCTTCCAAGTGCCATCTGATGATGAAGCTGATGATGATGAACTTGCTGAAATCATCAGAGGCAGACAAGAAAAGGCCGCTAGAGCCAAAGGCACACATGTGCCACTGCTTTTGGATCCAAGGGCGATCCTCGAGTACATTGATCTCTGGCACAAGGATCCAGACACCCCTATGCCTGATTTTCATTTGACTCCTGGACAAAGTCACATGCTGACCCATTTCATCTCTGAAGAGAAATGGAAATTTGAGAAGGCTAGGCAGATCAAGAAGGCTTAGTTCAGGAAAGAGAAGGTCCTAGGAAAAATGTTGTTAGAATGACACCTGATGATCTTCTCAAAATCCAGTCTGAAATCAAAGCCCTCAGCGATGACTTTGATGCCTACTATGCTGATTGGCAAGGAGCCAAAGTCAGATTTGTAAACCTGACCAAGAAGTTCACAAATGTTGCAGCTCCAACGCAACAAGAAGTTCCTCAGGCTGGAGCCTCTGCTCAGCCTACTGAAGAACATGGCAGCACCGATGATGATTTTCAGCCTGCCGAAGACAATGCTAGTTCCAGGGCTGATGACTCCATTCCAGCCGCTGAAGAAATTGCCAGGGCATCCACTAGTGGTGCGCCTGAAGAAAGCTGAAGAAGTCGTGGCAACCGCATCGATTGCGCTGAGGAAATTCAAACAGATTCCTCGGCTCCTCCCGCGCCTACACCAACTCCTATCCTTCCATCTGCATCGGATGTGAAGAAGACCAAGGCTGCAGAGCGAGCTGCGGTGAAGAAAAGGAAAGCATCACCGCTTGTAATCTTCAGCTCCAAAGAAGATGAAGCCTATGACAAGCTCGTTTGAAAATCCGATTGATGCTGTTCCGATTTCCACCATGCCATCAAAGGACCTTGTTCCTTTTGGTGAAGAATATGTGATACCTAGCGGATCTGATGAAGAAAATCATTCTGCTGCTTCGTCAGAGCAGATTGATGAAGAAATTGAAGTGGATGCGATCCCTTCAACACCAATCATTTCCTCGCCAATGCCTCAGTTCACGGTGAAGAGGCTGGCGTTGAAGAAATTGAAGAAGATGTGGATATTGGAAGCACAACGCCAGTGATGAACGATGACTTTTGGGATAGTCAGCATCCAAATTCTCCACTCTTCACTCCAATACAACAAATTCCTCAGTCCCCTGCACCAACAGTTCAAATGGGCTCTGAAGAAACTCATCCCACCTAAATGCATGCATGAAGAAATTCCAGCCACTAGTCTTTGAAGAAACTGCTTGCTACTCCTTTGAACACGCAGATCGCATATGAAGAGGAACGAGAAAATCCTCGGCTGAAGAACACGAGATTGTGATTCACGAGGTTGTGATGCAACTCATCGACACTCCTCTGCCCAAACCAAAGGATCCATTCTCAAGCAAGCAAAAGTTCAAGGCTGAAGACTTCTTTGGCGAGCATGTCTTCTTCACTGATTACAACCCTTATGACTCTGCTCGCATAAGGAAGAGGCATTTCTGGACTAAAAGTCAAGCCAACTTCTATTCCTCTGTACTATTCAACAAAGACAAAGTCTTCGATCATGCACACATTCCTCACGTGGACATGGAATCTCTGCCAGGATTCGAGCCAGTCCTCAGTGTTCTTCATGGTGCTGGTTTGCTGAATTTCTGCACTGACATCTGTGATTGGAATGAAGAACTCATTCTTCAATTCTATGCGAAGCTGCACATCACTGGATATTCTAAAGATGTGAACTCATGGGTACTGGACTGGATGACAGAAAATACTCACTACAAGGCACCAGCAACTAAATTGCTTCGTGCCCTCCCACTCAGTCCTCCCCTTGACGGTGCTCGTTGCATCTACAAATAACTGAAGCTTACAAATCACTACATGCAAGTTACGATGAAGCCTTTGAAGCTGTGGCAGGCCCCTCGAACCAAATTCCTCGTCAAGGAATTATCAGATGTGCCTCGGACTGTCTATCGCATTCGACGAAGACAATGAGTCCTATCAAAGGCCACGACTCAAATGATGAAGAAGTCGTTGGCATCATGAAGAATATGCTTTTCAATATCATTCATGGCGTTCCGTCAACTTCCATGATTTCTTCATGAGGACTCGGCAAACATTGCTATGTCACCTTTTGAGCTGAAGCCTTGTGCACCATGGATTATGAGGTTCATCAGACAAGGTCTTCACTCAATTACAAGGCTGATACTACGAACCACTGCAGCTACTTGCCTCCAATTGAAGTCCTCAAATGGACATTTTCCTCGGTGATGACAAAGGCAAGGCAACTGCTGTGATAGATGAAGGCATTCGTCCATTGGATGGTCAATTTCGCAAGGCTTCATTCTACTCCTACATTTATGAATCTGCCACACATTACTCTGCCAAGCAAAATCCTCAAGCCACAACACCCAGGGTGATGACTGATCGTGAGTTACTCCTCAGTCTTCATCAGAAAGTTGATCTCGATCATAAAAATGGGTCAAGCGTCAGTTTGATTCAATTCTTCACAACATGACCTCAACACACAATGCAGTGAAGAAAAACCAATACTACCTCCATGAAACCTTCAACCGTACCTGGCCTGTTCTATCTCATCTCTACAGCGTAGATGATCGGAAGAACATGGGTCTCAAGGAAGAGTTTGACTGGTCTGCACCTCCACCGAAGAAATTCAAGAAGGTCAAGGTTCCTTCCTTGGTGGCCAGCTCATATTCTTCATCGCGCGACACTGATGAAAATGAAGACTTGGACGACACTGCGGTAGGCCCTACTATGACAACCGACCCCGACAACGTTGGCGCTCCTCCATCAACTTGATATTCTTCAGGGGCGTTAGTCCTCAGTTTCAATCCTTTTGGTCATTTGATGACAAAGGGGGAGAAATTTGAGTTAGTCTTCAAGCGGGTCTACTATATGGGCATTTTTTTGCTAAGTTACAACTCTCGCTCTTCCAAACTTTTATTGGATCGAGTTGTAATCTTAAACCCGATGGTGCTCGATACTTTTGATGTGTTCCTCTGCATGCTTATTCTTCGTTATATGTTAATACACGCATGCTGAATTACATCACCACCATATTTCATCATGGATTTCAAATTCTTCATATTATATGTCAAATGCGTGTATGAATTACAAGATATAGGGGAGATCTCCATGATTCAACTCTTCAAATGTGCATTGCCTCAAAAGCAAATTCCTCACTATGCACATCTTCAGGGGGAGTTCTTCAATATCTTGCAATCAAATTCCTCAATATCAGTATTTACACTTCATATGTTTATCCCCGTTGAAAACTTAACCTATATTGTCATCAATCAACAAAAAGGGGGTGATTGTAAGTGCATCTAGTGACCCTTTGTGATTTTGGTTTATTAAAGACATATAGGTTAAGGGACTGATGTGTTTACGAGCGTACTCATGTCTCTTAGTCTATGAGGAGTTTAATATTTACAGAGAAAGTCGACCCTAAAAATGAAGTTCTTATTTGAAGACTTTGGTATTCTGAAGACTTTCTGAAGACTTTGAAATTGAAGTAATTGGCGTGACCTTGAAGACTTGGTATTCATTTGAGGAACATGAAGCGTGAAGACTTTTGTTTTCGTAGTTTCATTTTTCTCTTTCTTGAGTCATAGGAAACACCGTACTATAAAAGGGGGTCGAGGAAATACTAAGGAAAAATTTCCATGTGATGCTCAACTCAAAATCCTACACCTACCAATCCCTTCGAGTGAAGCCTTTGGAAATCTCATACAGTTCAGTCAAATTCTTCAGTGACAGAGACGAAGTTCTTCTGGTCGCTGAGGAATTTGTTCTGACTGAGGAGTTAGGAATTCGCCAGTGTGAATTGCCTACACAGTGAGGATCATGATAGCCCTGAGGAATTTGAGAGTCAAATTTCCGACCGTTGCTGTGCTGCGCGCCAGCTGTTCCAAAATATCTTATCCACCTAACGGTCATATCATTGAAGGGCATTTATGTCTTATCATGTCGGGCTGCTCCGTAAGCTATAAATAGCCGCCCCCTGCAACCACTAGCTGGTTGGCTGCTCCGTGAGAAACTGACACTCACTAGTAGAAAAAGGGTCAAACGTGAAGCACATTAGTGCCGGTTTGTATTAGAGCCGGTACAAATGTATACATTAGTGCCGGTTCCAACGGCTAGCCGGGCCGCTCTCATTAGTACCGGTTCGTGGCTAACTTTTAGCACCGGTTCGTGCCACGAACCAGTACTAATGAGGGTGGTGGCAGGATGTTGTCAGTCTGGGCCCCCTCCGGCACCTTTAGTACCGGTTCGTGCCACAAACCGGTACTATAGGTCCTCCTGCATATAAACCCTTCGTCCAGCTCGCTCTGTTCTTCCCCCTTTCCCTCTCCTCTCCTCTCTGTTCTTCCTCTTCTCCCTTGAGCTCATCACACATTTTGCCCAAAATTTGTCAAGATTTGAAGGCCCCATCCATTCAAGTGATCACAAAGGTTAGCAACTTTGTCCTTTCATCTCTCATTGCTAGATTAGCTCTTGCAATGCTTTATATAGTTATTAATTTGTGAGTTTAGTAATTTGGGAGGAAATATATATATGTGCTAGTATTTGATTTATATGCAATTTGAGGTCAAAATAACACTTAGTTTGCATATGTAGGTGTGGTTTACTTAGTGCCTTCTAAATCTCTGTCAGAACCACCGTCGATCGCCCACTTGCCGTCCGTCGCCCGGCACCACCTTGTGGTGAGCCTCTTGTTCATGAAATTTTATATAAAAATTGATATTTGTGTGATTTGGATATATAGTTACTCGTATAATAATTATCTTACCCGTCGTTGTTTGTTATACATAGTGCCATGGTTTTGATATCCGTCCCGTCGGCCCTCGTCCTTGTTATGATTCGGATGTGGTATATTCTCTTTTAAAAACTATTTGTTGCATTTCGTGTTTATGACAAATTATGCCCATCAAGTTGACATAGATATTTTTATCTAGGAGGTATGTGAACCGGAAATTCCAACCGACCCGATTGTCGACAGGTTAAATTTAGTTGAAAGAGAAAGCGAGTACTTGAAAGAAAAATTGAAAAGAATTGAGGGGAGAAGATGGAATTGGAGTTGCATGTTGCCGATGTCGCGATGATCACAAGATCAAGATGGAGAAAATGCGCTTGAAGATTAGAAAGATTAGAAAATATGTCATCGATAGTGAGGCTTGGTATCATTATGCTTTGTTGGATCAATTGTTACCTTAGTTGCGATCTTGATCGCATTTGTTGTTGCATTTAAATGCTTTAGCTAGAGAGTTATTTGTTTGTTGCATTTAAGTGTTGTATGAACTTTATGTATGAACTTGTATTAATTTGGTCTATTCGGTGTTGTGTAATGAAGATGAGCCGGCAATGGATGTACGATGACCGATGCTCTCCCAAGTTCGTTGAGGGCGTGCATACTTTTCTGCTTGAGGCTGAGGCAAACAAGCGGGCGGATGGTTTTATGCCTTGTCCATGTGCTGGCTGTAAGAATGGTCGCAATTACTCTACGTCAAGAACCATTCACGTCCAGCTGTTTGAGTCCGGTTTGATGCCCCACTATAATGTTTGGACCAAGCACGGAGAAAGAGGGGTTATGATGGAAGACAATGAAGAAGAAGAGGATGACGACAGCTATCCTGGCCATGGGTTCCCCGAATACGATGATACAACAATGGGGAAGAAGCTGAGCCGTGTAATGCGGAAGAAGCTGGGCCGACAATGCGGGAAGAAGCTGAAGAAGAGGCATCGGATGAGCCCGTTGATCATCTAGGTCGGGCCATTGCCGATGCAAAGAGAAACTGCGCAAGTGATTTGGAGAAGAAGAAGTTGCAGCGCATGTTAGAGGATCACAAAAATTGTTGTACCCGAATTGCGTAGGTGACAAGAAAAAGCTGGGCACCACACTGGAATTGCTGCAATGGAAGGCGAGAGAATGGTGTATCCGACAAGGGATTTAGAAAGTTGCTGGTAATGATAAAGGATATGCTTCCAAAGGACAACGAATTTCGAGAAATGCGTCTGAAGCAAAGAAGGCTGTCTGCCCTCTAGGGTTAGAGGTGCGTAAGATACATGCATGCCCTAATGATTGCATCCTCTACCGCGGTGAGTACGAGGATTTGAACGCTTGCCGGTATGTGGTGCATTGCGCTATAAGATCAGCCGCGATGAGCATGATGATGTCTAGGCGGCGCCAGGAAGAAGATTCCTGCCAAGGTGATGTGGTATTCTCCTATAATACCACGGTTGAAACGTTTGTTCCAAAACAAAGAGCATGCCAAGGCGATGCGATGGCACGAGAAGACCGTAAGAAAGACGGAAAGTTGAGAGTACCGGTGACGGGTCGCGATGGAGAAAAATCGAAAGAAAGTACGGGAAGGAGTTTGCGAGATGACGCAAGGAGCGTATGGTTTGGTCTAAGCGTAGATGGCATTAATCCTTTTGGGGAGCAGAGCAGCAACCATAGCACCTGGCACGTGACTCTATGTTTGTATAACCTTCCTCCTTGGTTGTGCATGAACCGGAAGTTCATTATGATGCCGGTGCTCATCCAAGGCCCTAAGCAACCCGGCAACGACATTGATGTGTACCTAAGGCCATTAGTTGAAGAACTCTTACAACTGTGGAATGGAACAGGTGTACGTCGTGGGATGAGCACATGGGGAAGAATTTGACCTAAAAGGCGTTGCTGTTACGTGACCATCAATGATTGGCCTGCTCTCGGTAACCTTTCGGAGACGGACAAACAAGGGATACCGCGGATGCATGCACTGTTTGGATGATACCGACGGTATATATTTGAATAGTTGTATGAAGATTGTGTACAGGACATCGTCGATTTCTTCCGAGCAGGCATCCCGTAAGAAAGAAAGGCAAGCATTTCAAAGGTGAGGCGGATCACGGAATGACCTCGCCACCGTCTTTGGTGCTGATGTACATGATATGGTCAAGGATTTGAAGGTGATATTTTGAAAGGGTCTGGCGGACAACCTGTTCCAAAGGACGCCGACGGACGCGCACTCCATGTGGAAGAAGAAATCTATATTTTGGGACCTGCCATATTGGAAAGACCTAGAGGTCCGCTCTGCAATCAACGTGATGCACGTGACGAAGAATCTTTGCGTGACCCTGCTTGGCTTCTTGGGCGTGTATGGGAAGACAAAAGATACACCTGAGGCACGGGAGGACCAGCAACGTATGCACGGAGAAGACGGCATATATCGAGGTCATGCAAGCTACGCTCTTACCAAAGAAGAGAAGGAAATCTTCTTTGAATGCACCTTTCGATATTAAGGTACCGTATGGCTTCTAAATCGAATATAAAGGGAATAATAAACATGGCGAGAAAAAGTTCCGTAACCTAAAGTCTCATGACTGCCACGTGATTATGACGCAAGCTGCTTCCGGTTGCATTGAGGGGGCTTCTACGGAAAAGCGTTCGATTAGCCATTGTGAAGCTATGTGCATTTCTCAATGCAATCTCTCGAAGGTAATTGCTCCGGAAATCATACCAAGGTTACGGAATGATTTGGTGCAATGTCTTGTCGATTTTGAGTTGGTGTTCCCACCATCCTTCTTCAACATCATGACGCACGTCCTAGTTCACCTATCTTGAAGAGATTAACGTTTTGGGTCCTGTATTTCTACACAATATGTTCCCCTTTGAGAGGTTCATGGGAGTCTTAAAGAAATATGTTCATAACCGTGCTAGGCGGAAGGAAGCATCTCCAAGGGCCATCAAAATGAGGAGGTCATTGAGTTTTGTATTGACTTTATTCCTGACCTTAAGCCGATTGGTGTTCCTGAATCGCGGCATAAGGGCAGACTGGATGGAAAAGGCACGCTAGGAGGGAAACAAATAATACGTATGGGACGGACATTCTCTCAACTGAAGCACACTACAGCTTCTACAGAATTCAGCCTCGGTGGCTCCGTGATATGGATGAACACAAGAATTTTCTACGCTCCAAACACCCGGAGCGGTCTCGATGACCGGATTACACGTGAACAAACCAGGAGTTTCGCGGTGGTTGCGTACACGTACCATGCATGACACCTCTATTGAAGATGACCTGTACTTGTTGTCCCAGTTACCATCTTCGAATATAATGACTTTCAAAGGGTATGAGATAAATGGTAATACATTTTACACGATCGCCCAAGATAAGAAGAGCACCAACCAAAAGCAGTGGTGTCCGCTTTGATGCGTAAACCAAGACGGGAAAGGAAACATATTATGGTTATATACAGGACATATGGGAACTTGACTATCGGCGTGGTTTAAAGGTCCCTTTGTTTCTGCAAATGGGTCAATATGACACGCGAGGCGGGTAACGGAAGACCCGCAGATGCGGAATGACAATAGTGGATCTCAACAATCTTGCGTGTCTTGACGAACCATTCGTCCTAGCCAATGATGTGGCACAGGTTTTCTATGTGAAGGACATGTCTACCAAGCCAAGAAAAAGAAAAGATAAGGAAGCGAATGCATCGTATTTACGATGAGCCAAAGCGGCACATAGTTCTTTCTGGGAAGAGAAACATCGTGGGAGTGGATGACAAGACAGACAAGTCAGAAGATTATGAAAAGTTTGATGAAATTTCTCCATTCACAGTGAATATTGACCCGAGCATCCCATTAAATGATGAAGATTTTCCATGGTTACGGCGCAAAGGGACACACGCGAAGAAAAAGTTTCACACCCAAAGATCTCGATGTGATCGGCTTCACTATCATCACTTTCTTACATGTTTCACACCCGGAGGAATCTACGTAATAGTTAGGGTAGTTATGTGTTTTGGGATTTGAAACGCGAAGAAATTTTATGTGCAAACAAATTCTTTCATGCCTTTACTGATTTTTAAAGTTAAATTATTCACAAACTAGTTATTCACACTAATTTCAAATAATTCAAAATTTAAACTATTCAAATTTGAAAACTACGGCACTAACAGAAAGTTTGTAATTTTTGTACCTAAAGCAAAAATATTCACAAAGAAACTCTAAATACACAAAAAACAACACAAAAATAAATAAAGCAAAAAAGCCCGCCTACTAGGCCGTGGCGGCTGCATACGACTAGAAACCCAACCTGTTGTTGGGCCAAGATGCAGGCCCACAAAGGCCAAGTGGGCCTGTGGCAGCAAAGAACACGTGAGGCCCGATGGGCCTGCTTTGGAGAGGAGGTCGAGAGAGCGACCGCACGGGGTTTATAAACCGGTCGCGGTGGCCCCTCGGCTAGCGAGGTGGGACTAAACTTGCCGCCTTGCACCTGCTTCACCCCTTTAGTACCGGGTGGTGGCACAAACCCGGTACTAAAGGGGCCTTTAGTACCGGTTTGTGCCACCACCCGGTACTAAAGGGGTCGCTTCCGCTGCTTGGGCTGGCCAAAACAGACCTTTAGTACAGGTTGGTGGCTCCAACCGTACTAAAGGTGCCTTCTCTATATACAACACTTCAAAAATTTCATTCTCCTCGGTTTCTTCATCTGCTTCCCCATTGAACCGCCGCCCGATCAATCGACGCCGTCACCGACCCGTCGCCGTCGCCGCCGTCCCGTCGCCGCCCGTCCCGTCTGCGTCGCCGCCCTTCCCGTCGCCGCCTGCCCGTCCCTGTCGCGTCCTCCTGCGTCGCCGCCCATAGCGTCACGCCCGACCCGTCGCTGCCCCGGCCGTCGCCGTCGCCCGCTGTGAGCTCTTCCTCTAACCCCTCTCCCTCGCCCCAGGCCACCATGGGCCCGCCCTCCCGAGCCCATACACACACACACAAGCATGATGAACACACACACACATACACGTATATATGTATGAATGCATGTATATATTAGTATATACGTATTTTGTATGTTTAATTAGTTTAGATTTTTAGATTATTGTTTTTCACTAGTATATATGTATGAATGCATGTTAGATGGATATAATTAGTGTTTAATTAGTATGGAGTTTTTTATGTAATGTTGTTTTTCTGTTTTTAATGGATGTATAGAAATTGTTTTTTCGGTTTTTAGTGTTAGATGCTTAATTAGTATGAAATAGTATATAGATTTTTGAAATAGTAGAAATGTTAAAAATTTTAGTTATCAAAATCCAATCATTAAAAAATATTATTTTTTGCGGGCATATAGCTAGTATTTGTTCTCGACGATGCCGGCCCGCATCCTCGCCGTCGACCCGTCATGACGGCGTCCGGCCGGCCCATGTCGGGACTGGGCTCCGCCGGGCTGGCACTGGAGGTGCTGCACTGGAGGCGCGCCACTTGATGAGGAACCCGGCCGGGTCCCGTCGTCGACCCTGATCTCGTTTTGTAGGCGTTCGCGTGGGCGATTTGGTGCGGAGGGACCCGGCCCGCCGGAGGAGGCGTCGCCCGTGTCGAGGAGGAGGGCGAGCACGTCCATCGCTACATGGTTGCGTTGGAGGCGGCAGGTTCTCCAATACTGGCGGTATCTTTAGGGATCTCACTTCAGCTATGATCCTGTGAGGTTCCATCTCTTTGGGTGTCCACCGCCATGACGCAGGAACCGCGAGTGTCCTAGATTCTTCCGTAGTATTCGATCTTTAATTAGCTAGCCGGTGATGTACTATTCAATATTATATATTATTCGAGACGATGTATTCGAGATTGTATCTATTATTCTAGACGAAGTATTCGAGATTATATCTATTATTCGAGACGATGTAATTTGAATACTAAATTGTTTTATATTTCTTTTGAATTAGTTAAATAAAAGCTATGGCGCACAATACCGACAGAGAGGGAGAAACAGACCATGTTCGATATGATACTCGGGCGAGATGATAATCGAGAATGAAGAAGATTATGACGGCTCAATTTCTAAACAACACCGAAGAGGGTGATATGATATTCGATCGCGACGACCGAATTGATGAAGTCATGAACTACGATTATGACGATGACGAAGAACACGTTGATCCTGAAACAACAAAGACCGGCGAGGTATATATATTTATATAAGCAGGTTTACGGTGATCATCACATGTTTTAAATGACTTGAAGATATATTAACGAATCGATCTTTGTTCTTTCAGCCATCCGGATCAAGCAAATCTTCAGGAAAAAGGACGAAAGCGAGGCCCGAACAAAAGTTGAAGGAGGGCGTAAAGTACAATATCGGCGATCGAGACCTAATGGCGAACCATTAGCGCCTAAGAAGATTGCGGACAAGTTCATTCGTCGGTCACGGAGTTCTTGTGAAGGACCAACTCCGATCTCCCTTCAAGAATGGAGAGAGCACGCAAAAGACAAAGGACAAAAAGGCAAAGAGGACGCTGCTCCACGTCCGGATGTTACTTTTGTCGACAAGAATCAAAAAGATCTGCTTTAGGATACTCTCATGGAACATTTCACCCTACCAGATCATTTCCACGAAGCAGATGTGCGAGAAAGTCAAGGACGCTGCTCGAGGAAGATGGCGGTTGCATTCAAGAACCACAAGAATCGTGGAATGGAACAAGTACGTCAAGGGAGGAAGGAAGACTCCAGATTCGAGGGAACACTAGAGAACCAACGTGCTCATTGGGACGATTTCATGAAATTCAAGGATTCGGAATTAGCTAAGGAGCGGTCGAGAATAAACAAGAAGAATGCCGAAAAAGGATAAGTTCCATAAAGCTGGGGCGGTGGCTATGCGGTGGCAATGCCTAAGTGGGATAAGTCTGAGAAAGAGATGGAGGATGCAGGTGCCACTCCGGTTACTAAGAGCTGGCCCCCCAGGGTCAGGACTTGGTTCTATGCGCATGGGGGGGCGGTTGGACCCGAAGACAGGCAATGTTTCGACGAGGGCAAGTCTGAAGGGAGCCGACGATGCGATACTTGTTGCAATAGAAGAGGCACGATCGGGGGTGTTCCAGCCCAGAGAGAACGACGAGCTTACGCGTGCCACGGGAAATCCTGAACACCCGAGAAGAACACGAGGCAAGGGCGCTATTCCGTGGTATGAGGGGTTTTCACATGGAACACCGACTCTGAGAACCCGTGCGAGAAAGAAGATTGCGGAGGAGAAGAAGAGGAAGATGGAGGAGGAGCAGAGGAAGCGGGACTATGAACGCCTTCAAGGCCTAGAAGCAAGTCAAGCGGAATTGGCAGTCAAATTCCAGCGGCAGCAGGAGCAGATCGACTCATTTAGCCAGCAAAGGGGGTCTCAGCAGCTACAGCAGCTAGCGGATGATCCAGCATTGGATAGCACCGCCCCATCCATGCAGAGAATCAGCGTGAGTTCCGCCCCGGACGACGCAATGTTGGGTAGATATCCCATGGATGACATCACAGAGAACACTAGCTGCGAGCTACACGTCAAAATGAAGAACATATCCATGAAGGTGGCGGACGGCGTTGCTTTTCCAGTTACCCCGAAAGCAACCTACCATTGCATCCCGATTCCAGAGGGCTATGCTCGTGTCATGGTTGACGAGGTGGTGCAGCCATATTCGGGCTAGAGCTTGACATTCCTGGAGGTGAGGACGGCGCTTTCTCGGAGACGCCAACCATCGTATCATCCTATGGAAAAAGGATCGCATCATCTTTTGAAGGCCACCGACACGCGTCATCCGACTCCTCGTCAAGTCCGCCACCGAGTCAGCCGTCTCCCGCTCACGCAAGTCCACCAAGTCCGCAAAGTGTCAGGCCACTCCTCCTCCAAGTCCGGCAAAGTGTCGAGCCTCCTCCTCCTCCAAGTCCGCCCACAGCGTCGGGGCGTCCACTCCTCCTCCAAGTCCGGCACAACCTCGAGGCCACTCCTCCTCCATGTCCGCACAACAGTGACCCTCCTCCTCGTCCAACTCAGCCCCGTCGGCCGGTGTCTCCGCCGCCTCGGCAATCGCAGAAGAGACACCCGCAGCTATGGTGCTTAGCAGTGCAGTCGAGGTAGTACAGGGAAGTACAAGTGAGGCAAGCGATATAAATATGGTCCAAGCCTCACGCCTCTTCCGCAGAGGTCTTATGACAGGTCCGAGGAGGAAATCGCAGCCATATTGAAGTCCGAGGTGGAAGCCCATTTTGCACCAAAACCGCCACCGCCGCCAAGGGAGAAAGTGCACGAGGAAGCGATTGACCCGGTTCATTCGTATGGCTCAACCACCAGCTCCCAAGCCTGTTGACACAGACTATGAGCGCCACATCGGGAAGTTAAATCGAGCACGTCTACGTGGGAGGCGAGCTCGGGATCGAGCAAACAAGAAGCGGTGTCAAAAATGCGGGAAAACCATTCCCCAGCTGGGAGAACAGGCGGCGCAATCGACCCCCTCGCTTGTTGTGCCAACAACACGTGACAGTACGCGCGCCCAATATTATTGTGGGCAAACAGTTTACGTTTCTGAGGTGGGCAATGTGGTAATAACGGAGGACCATATAATGCAGGCTGAAGTTCTCAAAATCACTGTTGGACAACTCCTCGAGATCGAGCCCATGCACATGCTTAGAGAGGATGAAATAAAAGCGAAATATGTTTGGGGCCAACCTTTGGTCCATCCGGACAAGGTCAAGAACCTCCCAACGAGAATGTATGAATTGCATCAATGGTACATGAACATTACCAAGATTTCCGATCGATTGTCCCTCATGGTGAATGTCAAGGAGGAGCATTACTTCCATGAGAAAGGCTGTGTCCTTGAGTATTACGAACTGTTTCAGTTATACAATCAAGGCCTTTTCGACAAATCTATAAATCGATTGCTATTAATACGTAAGTGATTTCTTTACGTAATTTAAGTCTCAAGCTAGCTGTCTTGATCCTTTTGATCAATCATTACCTGTAATTATCCTCACTATATTCTTTTACGTGGTATTATATGCAGGATGAAGATATATGAAATGAGAAAAGGTGGGCGCTTTGGCAATGGGTTCATTGACCCAAACACCGTTAATGAATACACATGGAAACTAAATCCACGTTATCAAAAGGGCGTGAGGACAACATGCTAGAGTTCTTGAAGCTCCTCAAATACAATGAAGATATACTACTTCCTTACAACTTCCAAAGTGAGTCACCTTGTCTTGTACTACAAATTCTCTGTTTTGCCTACTAGCTAGCTACATGTTTTTGCTTTACATATGCCCGCTTAATTAAGACATGCAAGCGTGTGTGCATGCAGATTTCACTGGTCTTGTGTATCATTAAAGTTGGCCTTGGAACAATTGAAATCTTGGACTCACTACTCAAAGAAAAAACTGACTATAACATCTTGTTTGGGATAGTCAACAGGTAATTTCAATCATTATTAACTATATATCTCGGCCTATTTAGTTCATCATTTTTCATGATATGAACTATTTAATAACCCCTTTATTCATTTTCTTTGTCGGGCGGGGGCTTGGGCAAGGTTCATCAGCGTGACCCCGGGAGAATGGAAACAAAAGCTTAAATGGTTTCGACCCAAGGTAAGTAATTAAGTAGTACTAGCTAGCTAGCTAGCTGCCATCTCTTTAATTATCATGCTTGATTAATTATTATCTGATCAAATTCCATTCTCGTAAAGGCCACTGAAGCGGTAGCGGGGACTGATCTGTGTGCATTCTGCGTTTGCGAGAACATTCGCATGATGGCGTCCGAAAGGAGCAGATCTCAAAGACGAGGAATGGGTACGCTTGTCAAAACACTATTCACAATTTTTACACCATTATCGATATCTAGTCACACAACTAATACACATGCATATTGATCTCCTTCTTAACAGTTCACGAGAGGTGCGGAGAAGCTCCTAGAAAGCGAACACGTAGAAGCACTTCAAGAGGAAATAACGAGATTTTTGCTCGACCAGGTCATAAATCCGAAGGAGAATACTATTACCGCTACCGCCCCCATCGTGCTCGAAGGCACCAATTAGGCTAATGCCACTGGCTCCAAAGGCAACATGCATATGTAGGAGAAATTGTATATAGCTATACATGTGTGTATGTGTGAATTAATTAATATGATGGTTTGTGAGACATTGATGATATATATATATATATATGCATGATTGGTTCTACTAGAAATTCTATTTATATATATATATATATATATATATATATATATACAAAACGTGTACAAAGTGTAGTATCGTTAAATACCAGCAAACGAAAAAGAATTAAATTGATAAAACAAATTTAATTGAAAAATAAAATAAAACAAAAACCCACAAACATTTAGTACCGGTTGGTGTTACCAACCGGTACTAAAAACTCCGACCCCGGAGTGGCCTCGTGCCACGTGGTTGGCCTTTAGCACCGGTTGGTGCTAAACCGGTACTAAAAGGGGGGAGGGGGCTTTAGTGACCACACTTTAGTGCCGGTTGTGGAACCGGCACTAAAGGGCCTTACGAACCGGTGCTATTGCCCGGTTCTGCACTAGTGACTTGTCAATTGAGAGCAAACCATCCTCCGAGGAGTTTGAGCGAAAATCATCGAGTGAGGAAAAACCCAAACCCAAACACATACAAACCCAAAGTGATTGAGCATCACTGAAGAGATTGATCCCGCGTGGATCCGACGCTTGTTACCTTTGAAGGCATGCTTCTTCCAGACGGTCGAGGCGTCATGGTCTAGACATCCAAGAGGAATTGTGGATCACCGAGTGGCCGAGTGCGTGAAGGTTTGGAAGTCGCTCAAGACTTACCACGAGTGATTGGGCGAGGTGCAATGTGACCTTAGTTCAAGGAGAATACATCGAGGACTTGGTGTCCACGAGCTGCGTGCTCAGCGACTGGGTGTCCGGGACTTTGTGTCCTCGAGTTTAAATACTCGGCCGCTCCAACTAGGCGTACAAGCGAGACAGCGGTTGGAATTGGTCTACCAAATCATTGTCTTCACCAACTTTGGTAGCTCTATTTCCTCAACTCTTTCATTTCCTCATTCTTTGTGTTGAGTGTTTGTTCATATATGTGTTAGAAGACTTTGTTGAAGACTTCCTCAATTTCCTCAGTTCAATTTCTTGATCTGTTTGTCTTCATCTTGTGTTATCCTGTGATTACGCTTTACGTACTCTGTGATTGTCTTCATTTCATCCACGATGACCATGCACATGATACGGTATGCTTACTTACGAGTACTTATTCCATTTGCAAGTAGTTCTTCGCTAAGGCCTCACTGGCAAATTCCTCAGTGAAGAATTCATAAAAATCGCCTATTCACCCCCACTCTAGTCGATATAACGCACTTTCACAATAATTAACGGCACACAGAAGTTTAAGCCTAATTAATTCCAGCGATTTAAGTGGCTGAATGCGTGCCGGCAAATTCCTCAGTGAAGAATTCATAAAAATCGCCTATTCACCTCCCTCTACTCGATATAATGCACTTTCACAATAATTAACGGCACGCAGAAGTTTAAGCCTAATTAATTCCAGCGATTTAAGTGGATGCATGCGTGCCCTCGGCTGCGACTCTTTGCATGCTGCTTCGCATACTGTCTGCGAGCGATTCTGAGTGCCTGCATGCAACCGGCTGTAATTAAGGCGGCTAACTGATGCGAAAAAAGATACGCTTTAACTGTTGCGGGCTTTTTAAATCCGTGAAATCATTATTGACAAGGACGGAGATGATTCGTGTGCACTCGTTTGACCGCCATGCCGGCGTGCGACCCAGACGGGACGGGATGACACAGTCATAATTTCAGTTTCCCTAGTTTTCCACGGCAAGCTGGTGCGCCAAGCCATTATGCATTGAATTCCGATGACCGTCGCGCTACCTTCCTCCTATATGTACTGTTTCCCGGCATTCTCCAGTGCCACCGTGACCCAACTCGCCATATCCTCATAAGTCCCCACCAGCCCGACTTCGCTCGCCACGTCCGCCATGCCCCCGCCCGTCCATGATAAGCGGCGCGAGGCCAGTCACCGCCGGAACTAGTGTTCGGGTTTTCACCGGAAAAGCGAGCGGAGGCAGGAGGCATTCTATCTATCTTTAAATGGCAATGCGCAGATCGAGGAGTTGTTGGGCGCGACCGCATGGCGGAGAGCAGGAGTTGTTGGAAGCGCGACCGCTGGCGGAGGAGCAGCGTATACGCCGATATGCTTGGCGCCCGGTGAACATGGAGCAGCAGCGCACCGATGCTCTGAGTCGCGAGCAGAGCGCCCGCAACTGGGCCGACTACGTGGAGGCCGACGCCCGGCAAATAGCCTTGGAGGCCGTCGGGCAAGCACGCGTTCGCGACGCCGATTTTTACTACCAGCTCGTCAAGTGGGTTTCCCGCTTGGAAGCCGAAGCTTCGGTGGACCACGTCGGCATGGAAAGGGCCAGCAGCAGCGCAACGCAGCCCTATCGCACCTCTGGCAAGTCCGGCGGCGCGGGGCGCCATTGCCGGCGTTGGCGTGTACCGTCGGCATCGTCTAGTTAGCTAAGAGTAAGTTAGTACTTGTCTAGTGGGAGTAGATAGTTAACTTGGCTATGATGGTTGTCAACGTGGAAGTTCGATTACTCTATATGTGGATCGAGACCGGTTACTTTGCTCTGAATGTTGAACTTTCCGTTTGAGCGTATGGATTGGGCTGTTATTTTTTAAGTGGGTTGTATTTGTCCTCCACGGGTTTAGAGGCTGACTTGTGGGCCTAGCAAGTCGACGCGTACACAATCGAGGAGATGATTGTGCGTGGAGAGGATGATGAGGACCCGCCAAGGTCATGGCGATGCATAAGCAAGTGCCTCCTTATTTCAAGCCAATAAAAATGGCTCCTCCTAGTGGATTTCGACATCTGGATCCCATGCCATTGTCAATGTTGTCAATAAGCGAGAGAATTACTGTGGCCGGTGACACGAGGACCCGACAGCTCGCCCGATTATTTTTGTTTTGGGTTAATTTGATAAATGCCTCGAGAAATGCCCTTTGCAATTTCCAAACTTTGAAAAATGCCATTTCATGCCATTTCCAGTGGCATTTTTCGAAGTATGGAGTGGCGTTTTTCAAAGTTTGCAAACTGTAGTAGCGTTTTCCAAAGTTTGCAAAAATTGCAGTGGCATTTTTCAAAGTTTGGAAATTGCAGTGGCATTTTTATTGATCGCCATAATTGGAGGGCATTTATCTAATATGTTTATGAGGCGGAGCAGGGGTGTCAAGCTGGGCTGTCTTGCGACAATCGCTTTGTCTAGACAGCCTTTTCTTTTATGTTTACCACAGACCAGCTCGATAGTTTTTTGTTTTTGAAAATGGCTAGCCCAGTTTTTTTTGTGATTTGTGAAGTCAGTCACTTTATCGAGGCTGTTGGGCTAGACGAGGAGAGCTTCATTCGGCTGGCCAAGAAAATGGCCTATCAGTAATGAGAAATGGGTTGTACATTTTTAAAACACATCAAACCGGCAATTATTTTCAAATATCTTTTTTTCATTTCGAGATTTTAAATTGCATTGAATTTTATGCGTGGACACTTTATTGGATTTTATATTGATATACATTTATTTTTTAAATCAGTCTGAATGTGACTCGAAATTTCGGGATTAAAAACAGTTCAGACCGCACCGACATATGCAAAATTTTGTATAATTTTTAACCGTGGCCACAATATGGGCTGTAATGCTAACAAAAGAATAAGGGCTCCAAAAAAACCCGTAAGAATTAGCAACCAGGCTGTAAACTATTTGAAATAATGGCGAGATGGGTTGTATCTTTGTTTTCCACAGATTTGAGGCTTTCCACAGATGGCTGTATCTTTGTTGGATGTCCATCCAACGGCCGTCGTCTTCTTCAATCTCTGCTCTTCCTGCTCGGCCGCTCGGACAAGCGGCGGGACTACTGCTCCCTCCTCCCTGCGGCGGTGTCTTTGCCTTGAGCCTCACCGCCCATCGTACTCCCATCGCTGGCCTAGCTGTCCCTCTACTCACCCTCGGTCCACACATGCTTTGTTATTCTCCGTGACGGCAAGCGAACCGATAAACCCTCGTACTCCTCCGGCGTGGGAAATAAGCTGCGAGTATTCCAGCTCCGTGTTGTTCCCTTCCTAGGCCTCGCCGTCGTCCACTGCCCTGGTGCTCTCGGCGCGGCCTGGTCAACATGGTCAATGAACGACATCCATCGGAAGTGGACTGTGCGTGGAGAGGCTGACAGCTGGGTCCCGCAAGGAAATGCCTCCTTATTACGCGCAAAATAATGATTCCTCCACCTGACATCTGGGACCCACCGAAAGGGCCTCTATATTTCAGAAAAAAGCGTTACCGCTTGACGGCTCGAACCCACCGGCTATATCTTCGCACGCAAGGAAGTGCCTCCTTATTACACCCAAAAAGAATATCCCCGACTAAATTTGGGATCCGATATAGTGGGCCTACTAAGTTGACAGGGACGAAGGGCTTTGTCAACTTAGTCAATATGCACGATTCTAGCTCGACTGACCGTACGATGTCCATCCAACAGCCGTAGTGCTTCTTCAACCTCTGGTCTTCTTGCTCCAGCCGCCCAATGCAGCGCCAGTCGTGCCGCCTGCTCCTACCTCCCGTGGCCGGCTGTGCTGCCGCGGAGGCCTCACCACCCCATACTCCCACCGCTGGCCAGGCCATCCCTCCACTCCACTCACCCACACCCCCTGTTATTCTGCGGCGGCAGCGGTAGCCGCCGAACCAGTGAACCCTCGTACTCCTCTCCGTGTGGGCATCCACCGCGTCTTCCCCGGCTCCGCGTCGTCCCCTTCCTAGGCCTCGCCGTTGTCCACCGCCGTGGTGCTCTCGGCGCGGCGTGGTCAATGTGGTCAACGACCGAATTCCATCAGAAGAATACTGTACGTGGAGAGGCTGACAGTTGGGTCCACGGCAGCCGCAAGGAAGTGCCTCCTTATTACGCGGAAAATAATTATTCCTCCACATGACAGCAGGGACCCGACGGACGGGCCACCAGTATTTCGCGAAAAAAACGTTTGCCCCTGACTGTTGGGACCCACCTGACGGGTCACCGTATTTCACGAAAAACGTTCCCCTGGCATCATTTCGGACCCACCGGAAGTGCCTCCTTATTATGCACAAAAAATGAATACCCCCAGCTAGCTGGGACCCACCTTAATTGGGAGGCTGACTTAATGGGCCTACTAAGTTGAGGGGACGGAGGGCTTTGTCAACTTAGTCAATATAAATGATTCTAGCTCCGGTGACCGTCGATGTCCATCCAGCGGCCGTAGTGCTTCTTCAACCTCTGGTCTTCTTGCTCCGGCCGCCCAAAGCAGCCCGGTCGTGCGCATGCTCCTGCCTCCCGTGGCGGATGTCTTTGCCATGAGGCCTCACTGCCCCCTACTTTTCCCCCCGTTGGCCAGGTCCTGCGGCGACGACAGCCTCACACCGCAGCCGAACCAGTGAACCCTCGTACTCCTCTCAGCGGGGGCTTCCACTGCCGCGTCTTCCCCGGCTCCCCGTCGTCCCCTTCCTAGGCCTCACCGTCGTCAACCGCCCTAGTGCTCTCGGCGCGGCGTGGTCAACGTGGTCAAGGAACGATTTCCATCGGACATGGACTGTATGTGGAGAGGCTGACAGCTGGGTCCACGACCGCAGCAAGGAAGTGCCTCCTTATTACACGCAAAATAATTATTCCTCCACCTGACAGCGGGGACCCACCGGACGGGCCATCGTATTTAGCGAAAAAAACGTTTCCCCCTGTCTGCTTGGACCCACCAATTACATCTTCACAAGCAAGCAAGTGCGTCCGAAAAAACAATTTGCCCCCCTGACTGCTGGGACCCACCAGCTACATCATCGAACGCAAGGAAGTGCCTGACAGTCGGGACCCACCTGGTCGAAGCGTACTAGCGTTGTCATTACGGTTGCGAGCGATATGCGTACATCTTTGGTCGATGTAGAGCGGCGCCGCGTGTTGTAGATGTAGAGGCGGCGCCGCGTGTATTAAGTAGTACAGGCGCCGCGTAGCATGTACATCGCGCGTCATTACAACACCGAGGTGCAAGAAATAAAAATCTGACCCGCGTCACATTACATACGGCGGGGTCTCGAATGCCTACTCATGCATACGTACATGGCTGGGTCGGAATGGAGAAACATCGTTGTCATTGTGTTCATGGGGAGCCAACCGGCTGGGTCGGAACGGAATGTGTGGTCGTGTTCATCGGGAGGGCTTGGACGGAACAGGCGATGGAAACGAGGCCTGGCGTACCGCACAACGGAAGAAACGGCCTTGTGTTCAACCGGCCACATTCGAAACGGGGTCCTTTTGATCGGGAGGGGCCTGGCGTCACGCCAAAGCGGAGAAAGCGGACCTCCTACGGTTGAAGCAGGGTCCTGTTGATCGGGAGGGGTGTGGCGTGCCGCATAAAGCGGAGAAGCAGACCTCCCTACGGTCGAAGCAGGGTCCTGTTGATCGGGAGGGTGTGGCGTGCCGCAAAAGCAGACGAACGGACCTCCTACGGTCAAAGCAGGGGAGTCTGTTCGCCGGGAGGTGTGGCGTACCACAAAAGCAGGACTCCACGGGATACTGTTCATCTCCACCGTCGACCTCCTCCAGCCTCCACGGGCTCCTGTTCATCCAGCCTCCACCGCGCGCTACTCCACCGGCTACTGTTCAAGCACCCCTCTCCACGGGCACCCCTCCATCGTCTACTGTTCATCCAGCCCTCCACACCACAGGGTCCTGTTCAACCACCCCTCCACGGCCACCCCTCCACCGTCTACTGTTCATCCAACCCTCCACACCATGGGTTCCTGTTCATCCAGAGGCAACGCCACCGCTCCTTTATTCATCCAACCCCATAGCGCTCACTAGCAGCGATGGCGAAGAATCGCTTCATCGGGTTTAGTTAACAGCCATCGATCGGTCGCTCGGGTTCGATGTAGCGTAACTGCGATTGCAATCGCTCGGGTTCGATTAGAGCCCAACGCCTTGCTCGGCTTGATTAGAGCCAATGCCTCGCACACCGCAGCGTCACGTATGAGAGAAAGCGTGCATCGCTCCGCCCGACCTCTCACCGTAACGGAAACTCCCGAAATTTTCCTCCCCTCGCTTCTACCATGATTTTTTCCGTCATGGGCGGCCCAAAGAATGTCATGCAACTGCGTCTCCGGCCGCCCAGACGAAAAAGCCCATTTTCTGTCATGATTTTTGTCATAGAAGTAAGAGCCCACCACATCTATGATGATACCGGTTTTGTCACAATTATCATCATAGAAGTGTCATATGTATGACAGAAATTTTTTCGTTCGGCCCAAAATGTCACGGATGTGTCTTTTTTGTAGTGTAAGGAAGGCGAGATGGCCTTCGTCTACCTCCATGATCCTTTGTTGGCGATCTTTCTCGAACCGCCCGGCGACCACCGGCCCGGACCCCTGCCTCCGCCGCCCGCCCTCCCATCGACCTCACACCACCGCCCGTGCTTGGCAGCACCCCCAGGCCATCCCTTTAATCCTGGCCGACCTCCAGATCGGGCGCCGGTAGCTCTAGGACGCACAAGCCCCTAAGATAAACACCAAGGCGCTGCTTCCCCGGCGTAATAGGCGTACTAGTGCCTGTTACGCCGGGGAATGCTCGTTAATTGGGAATCAAGCGGCGAAATTGAAATTCAGAGGCGACGGACCTCTAGCTAAGGTAAAATAGTATATATGGAGAAACCTTGTGCATCGCTACTAGGAACATCTAGTATCAAGAAGAAGCGGTCAACTAGTGTCTTCTGTGGGATGAATACCGTGCAAGCAGAGACGTAAGATTTGCATGAATAAGGGAAGAGGAGTACCTTTTTCGGTTGCCGGTGTGGTCACCTCCACATGTCGCGCCGATCTTCTTCTTTTTACCGGGGAAACCGATGTTCTGGAGGGTGCAGGATTGGACGAACCCATGGCCAAATTGTTGACTGTGTTGCCATGGCTGTATGTCGGCGGAGGGGAAGCAGATCCGAGGCGGCGAAGGACGGCGTAGCAGGAATAGCTCCGGTGCGGTGGAGGGTGGCAAAGTTGGAGCAGCAACGGTGAGGCGCAGGACGGCGTGATTGAACTGGCTCGGGTAAGGACGGCTTGACCTCGACTTCAACTACTAGCTGTGGAGGGTGTTGCGGTGGACGACGACGTCGGGGTATCGGCTCCGACGTGATGGAGGAGGGCGGCGGTTGATGGGTGGGATGGGGTGGCGGACGGAGGACGCCGAGGTTTCACGGCTGGTGGAGAGGTGGTTTTGGCGCCCACGGAATGCGAATGGGGAATCGACGGGTGGGGTGGAACCATGTTTGATGCAGGGGCCAGCTTGTTTTTGGCTTTTTGAATAGAAGATGGGGACGCTTGTTTGAAATTTGGGGAAAGTACAAACTTTGCCCCCTCTTAAATTCGGACCTCTTTGCGGGTTGGGGCAGGGCAGTAATCCTGTGTGTCCCAAATAGTGAGCGGGAGCAATTTTGGCAGCATGTGTGCTTAGATTGTGTATGAATGTTTTTTGAGGCGGTTGCGTGGCGTCTAGATGAAGCTACAAACCTACCCGGTTTAGACCTTTGGACGTCGGGCGGTAGGTTTCACGGGTTGGAGTTATTAGAAAAGTAATTTCCTTGTACTACCAAACATTAGTCTCACGCGGTTTCAGGCGAGTAGAGGCTCTTTTGGCGCTTTGTTCGAAATTTTGAAACACAAGCATTCACGTTTAGAGTACTCTTGAACTATGAGGATTGACCTAAATAGATAACGTTATATTTGACCTTGTATGTTTGAAAACCTCATTAAATTATCCGCTTCTTTTTGAAATTTTGACACTTGAAAATCCTATAACTACGATTATTTTGGAATGGAGGAGCTAAATTTGAATCTATTTTGTACACGACTACATATGCTATTGTGTACAAAATCAGAGCAAATATTGGTGCCCCCATGATTTAGGTATGGTTTACAAATGCCATGATATCAAATTCAAATAATTGAATGGACTTGATGTTGAATTCGATTTTTTTAAACCAACTTAAGTTGAATTCAAATGTGTGCTAGTTCATAGGTAGCTATTTGTAATGTCCATTGTGTAACTTTCGTATGTATAATGTGCTTTACACACACAAATGAACTATACTCACGTGTTTATATTCGATTGCTAAAGCGATGCATTGTCTGGAGTTCAAAATACTAACTATGTGGATCAATTTTGTCGAATAATAACATAGACATGCTCAAATTTGATAGAATCTAGATGTCTGATGGATCAATGACCGCTCCTTACGCGAATTGCAAATATCATGATCCCATCCTAATATTTGGATACAATTTATATCTTTAATCAATGTGTAGAGCTGTCTTTTACGTGTAGTTTCACTTTCCATCGATGGTCTCTCACACATGCTCACACACTCTCTCCCGAGGTGTCTTTCTCGCACACATGCTCTAGATATAACCCTCCCTTCCTCTCGTAACCATTTACAACTATTTTCACGAACCTTTATCACAAGTACTCTTCCTCTACTTAAACATACACACGCACAATCCTCCTCGACCCTTTCTATATACATGGACCTGCCTACGTGTCTCATGTACGCACATTATATTTACGCCTCTCTCACGCATTGTCTCACACCTCTCTTCCTAATCGACGAGTATGATTCTATCAGAGCATTCTGAGATGCCCCTTAAAGTTAGGTTGGATGAATAGTAATATCGGAGATAAAGGGGTTACCTTAGTCCGAGAACCTAGGGTTACAAATCCTAGCCGGCTTTGTCGATGGACACGAGTCCTTCACAATTCTGCTATCTTTGTCTTGTACGACTAGTCATCCATGGTTCTTCCTAAATGCGTCACAGGCCGACCAATGTGGCGCGGGGACGGAACCGAACGAAGGGCCTCACCTCGACCCACCGGACCTCATGCGGTGACACACCCTCTGCCCCCACGTCTCATTATCTTCTCACACCCACACATACCAACACAAACACCACACACACAGAAAATTTCTCCTGGTGCCTCTATTCCCCCCCTTGCATATACACACTCAAGGGAATGGAATCTCTTGTTGTGACGTCATATTCGTCTCCCTCTCTCTAGACCACTCTCATTTCTCGTGCTATCTCTCCCGCCCCCGTCGGCCCCTCTATACATGCCTCTCTCGAATCGTAATACACACACAAACCTCTCTAGGCCCCTTGAATGCATCAACTACACATTCACACATGTTGCATCCACGTACCCCATTGATCTAAAAGCCCTCTCTTCACGTTTATTTAGCATACAACATTCCTTTTGAATAAAGTGTGGCCAAAAATTATTTTAGAGTTTCTACATATATATACAACATTACAAAGTTATATGGAGGAGTACGAACGCTAATTTGCATTGCCTAGTGCCCACAATGATATTTATTCCGCACTGTGAATTTGTATATTTTTATACTATATACAAAGTTAGTCATCTATTCTATATCTATACCAATATAAAAAGACCCAGAGGGGCAGATCCAATCAATCACAGTCATCCTTCCCTGTTAATCCAACAGTCATTATTGTCCTAATGGTGAGTAACTAAACACGTTTAGCGTTAAAAAGTTCTCCTATCCCCTGACCCCCTTCCTTTCTCATCTCATGATGGAAAACCAACTGCCGCACACGAAAGGAAATAAACTGCCGCACGCACCATCGGCGCCGACGCCGCCCCGCTCCGCCATAATCCCCTCTGTCTGCCACGCCTTCATGCCGTCGCCCCCATCACGCCGAGCGACAGCACCATCGGCGACGACGCCGCCTCACTCCGCCCCGATCCCCTCCATCTGCGGCGCCTTCACTCCGTCGTCCCCATCACACCGAGCCGTAGAACCTCCCCGACGTCGCCCGCCCCGAGCCGCAAGACCTGCCCGAGCGCCTACTCCTCCACCGCCTGTCCGGTGAGGCGGGGGCCAGGCGGAGACGGTGGCCAACGCCTACTCCTCCACCGCCTGTCTGGCGAGGCGGGGGCCAGGCGGAGGCTGGGACGGCGCCTTCTCTGGACGCTGCCTCCTACACCGCCTGAAAGGCGCCCGTTCACATCTCCGGCTTCAAACACGCAGCCGCTGTGCCGGAGGTCTTTCATCTCTGCGTTCTTTCCTTAACTCTATTTCTCTCGATGCTGGCTGATACACGTTTCATCTCCGCCTTAACGCCAGTTTAAAAAATTGTTATACTGATTTTGTTCTTGTTCACACCTCAAGCAGATGCAAAATAGTTATTCGGGTGCTTCGAGAATGACTATAACAGAGATGGGTAAGGATATAGAACTGAAGCCAGCCAAACAAAGCTTTGTTACAGAGTTTTAAAAACTTTTCAATCGGTTATTTGCATGCACACATTCAGCAGTTCAGCTTCATTACCCATAGTATACTTACTTCACTTATTTTTTACACATATCAGGCAGATGGAAAATAGTTATGCGGGTGCTTCTCTGTCATGATCACGGAATCGTTCCCAGTTTAGGGACCTTACAAACAAGTCTACAACCGGGACTGAAAATCACGCACATGAGAATCGGGATGTAAAACCGCAGGGCAATCGATGATGGTATGCACGAATATCTGATGATTTTCCCATGATTAGGTGAGTACAATGCAGTACACATATATCACAGTGTGCTGATCAATCTACATAAGCAGCCAAATCTGCTTGCTACTTTATTCAATCTGTATACTCCGGCTCAAGTATATAGGATGCCCTTTTTTTCTTCTCGTACTTACCTGTCCAGCATGTATTACGTATTTTTCTTACAAAAATAAGCATGTATATGTATAATATTCTATACAGTAAAATGTATTTCCTAGAGTACCCTTTGCTTGATACACTCTTCTACTAATTTAAATGCTATTCTAATTCTCTGCAGATGAAGAGGATGCTTAGCTATTAAAGCTATTAATGTTTTTTGCCAAAAAACTCCAGTTTGCTTTGGACTAACATGGTCTAGGCCATCTCATCCATTGTATCAGAATGCAAACTTGGTTCTCTTTTTACTCTATGTTACTACTGCAATAAAGTTATGCTTATTATAATTTTTCAGTTCAAGTGATGATGATGTTTTCATTTCTATCTTGTCATTCCAATGATAATGATTCATTTCGGTGCACACTTATATTTGTCGCTAGTTTCTGCATGACATTTCATGCTGATATTTTTAGCTGCTATATATCTCACCAATGTTCTAATGTCACAGTCTAACTCCTTATTTCTTGTACCTATGCAAAACTGAATATTGAGACATAAGACATAAAAAGAACTCCATGGTACATCCACTGATCACATACCATCAAAGTATTTGTGCATTATTAAATTATTGCATGCTAATTAACTCGGATAATAAGGAATTTTTTGTATATTTATACGTGCATTGCACGTACATGTTTACTAGTAATAAAGAGAAACGAAGAGCATCTGTCTCTCCATCGCATACCCCCCTGTACGCCCCTTTCACATATGCACACAAAACTATCTCCAGGTCCTCTAAAAGTAAGCCCCCAGAAAATTCACGCATGTTTCATCTTTCTCTCGCGATATATGCAATGACGATCATTGTATTTGAAGCGAAAGCACGATACATACATTGGACTTCGTAATCCACTCATTACGGTCACCATTTATGTTTAGTGGTTATTATACGATCCACGGGCTCATCGTAAAACTCTGTATTTGCTCATGACATGACTAGTTGACCGATTAAACGCTCCACGTGGAACCTCTAGTGTTGCATCACATTATCTCACTACAATCGTGCCCACACAACGACTTGTATCTACTCTACATCTACACTCTTATAAAATACATAAAATACACTCTTATAAAAAATGGAGTTGGTGATGATGGTGTGCCTGCCATCCTGCAATATAGGCCGTCCAATTTATATCTGACGGATAGGAAAAAAACTATGGCAATTTTGCAAAAAGTTACCCATACACCTCTCCACATTTGCAAATAAGGCCTTCCCTCGTTCATCCTTTTCTCTCACAAGATAAAAAAGTCATACAAATGCATCTTGATGTTACGTGCAACACACGGGCATCTTGCTAGTAAGAATGAAAACAAACGATAAAAAAATATATTTGGATGGTGGTTCGAAGTCATGACCGCGGGCACATCGGACAAGGTGGCCTTGTATTGGTATGCTGAGCCGTCTGTTTTAACACACATGAGCTGGTGTGGTGATTATACACACACGCACGCATGCACACGAGCTGCATCCACACAACACTCACACAAACACATGCACCCACGCACGCACACAATACTCACACGTACACACGTAGCCACGCACGCACGCAACACTCACACGCACACACGCATGCATGCATGCACACACCAGTACACCACACGACCAACACACACTCTCACGCTCAAGTGCTCAACCTACACGTGCATGCGCACATCGAGGCCAGCGGACACATACACAACCAGGTGATTCCGGCGCGCAGGTTGGAGCCTTATCGGCGCCTGCGTAAATTTGTGTTTATCTGACCTTTTCCCTATGCGAACTGACAGGTGGGACCCACAAGGAACGATGTCAATTTAACTAGTCAACATGGCGCCACGCAGACTATTTGGCCGGTCAACAGAGTGCAATCCGATGCTGAACTGTGAGCAAGTGACCGTATAATCACTGCAAAACGTATATAGTGACCGTAATCAGCTTATTCTGAAGTTCGGTGACCGTATTACGTTTTTCTCTCTATAGGCCCTCCAAAACTACATCTCTACACGTTCTCGCATGTTACATCTAACAACTATGCAATACTGACTACTACTACACTCTAACACAATAAATCATATGTGTTTTCAGTTTTACTAGATATCATATTGTTACTTATAATTATTCAGTTTGCATACATTAAAATTGCCTTTGAAATGTATGGCCAGTATCATCTACCGCGCGGGAAAAATCCTGCCCTTTCCTGTTTAATCGGGTTTGTATCGACGGATCATGCGAAACAGCAAAACTATAGTACTATACAGTACAAGTGACAGATTCAACGGGCGTCGTGTCGTCTACTCCTCCGTCGTAGAGTGGGCGCCGCTTTCATAAATCTTCTAGTCCCTTTCGCCGACATGTGGCACATCAAGCTACCGGGTCCATGTGCCATACCGGAATACAGTGCAGAGCAGCCGGGGTGAAGCACCCCAGTCATGGCGCCGGTGTAGTAATGAGAAATGAGGCGTCAAATCACAAAGCTGCACCTTTCCGCGGATTAAGTTGGAGGTACGAAGTAATAATGCTAAAAAAGAAGTTGGAGGACAAAGCAACCATCATTTCACTCGTTCTTTGAATCCGCTTATCCCTCATCTTCTTCAACTTAACCACGTGGTGCTTCTGCTGTTGTTCTGCCTCATGTGCGATGCGGATCGGCTTGGTAAAGCACTGACACGTGGGACCGCATGTTAGCAAACCGCCAGGACAACGTCCTCCGAAAATAAGAAGCCTCCCCCGCCATCCGCGCGGCAAAATCACCTCCTTTTTACTAATCTTGATTCTATAATTTTTTAGATCAATATAATTGAGATTTGTATAGATAGCACACAGGAGCAAAACCAAGTGGTACAGTTAAGGGCATCCACAATGTGTAGCCAAATGTGAAAATAGCTTTTGGCATCGTGGGAACCATTGTGGACGGTGTTGACAAAGCCAACAAGATGGAACCGAAGCTCCCTGGTTGATTGATTGATGGAATAGAAAAATGCAACATCTCTCCTCTTTCTCCCATGCTTGGACGCATGTCGTATAGAGCATAGAGTCTACTCCCCTGTCCCTTCTATCACAAATCACAAAGCAGTGAGGCGTCAAATCATAAAAGCACGGACGAAGCAACCATCATTTCACTCTTCGCTGACTCCGCTTCTCCATCGTGTTCTTCGAGAAACCATCTCACCGCACTAGTACTCCTAGTAGTACTAGTAAAGGACTTCCTGGATGCAAATAAGGCAGTTGTCTCGGCTTGCAGGTGGCACTTGCTAACGACTTACCGCGGTCTCCCTCAATGGTGTTCTCCATCGAACGCACTTCGCCAAACCACAAAAAAAAAGATATCGTCGATGTCGCCGCAATGGGGAAGGAAGTCAAATATAGTTACTACCTCCATTTTTTGTACACAAGGCTAGTATATCAAAATTACAATTTGCAAAGGGCCACTAATACTAATCGAGGAAAAATTGATGGGTTTAGCAACCAAGGACATTAGTACCCCTGCATGCATGCGGAAGTGAGAAGGTTGGTTTGCATGGCGCTGCATTAATCAAGCGATGAGGAGTGAGATGGTTAGCTCTTTGGTCTTTGGAGAAAAAATACGCATTAATTGACACGTGAAACAAGGATTTGTATCGATTAAATCCCGCAAAGGAAAACCCGCCTTCCTTTTTTAACACTAGTACTCCTAGTAAATGCGTCATTACTTATCCTGTTTGGGTCTAGGCCTTGCATTGCCAAACTTCGCCATACATTTTGTCAAGCTTGCCTAAAGTTTTCAAAATGAGAAGGAGGTACACTTGCATACGGCTGTCGCGGTCGCACCGCACCCTCACTGCAGTCGCTCTGCACGCCATGGTGATATACCGCACCCTCACACGATCGCTCACTTGCGCCGCAAACCCAAACAAGGGAACGCACCCTCACTGACACGTGTTGTCGCATGTGAACAAACCAAACTCAGCCATCCTATCGCTGACACATAATTTTGGTTCATAGAATATGTTTATCCAACCGCTTGTTGGGGAGTATCCGTACGGCCCGTGCGATGGTCTGTTGGGGAAGAAGAAGAGGTGAGGAAGAAGGAAAGACGGGTTAGGAGACGTAGGATATTCATCGAACCGCCTGAAATGGTAGACTGACCCAAGTTAGGCGACTTGCATAACAAATATATGTTTTTACACAGCAAAAGATCCATAAAAACAACAACATAAAGAAAAACTATCATCGCTTTCGCGGAAGAGACGACCTCGTCGTCTTTGGCTGCCGGCCTTGAACCAGCCATCGCTGCCGGCGTGTGTCTCCGCACCGTGGTTGTCCTCGGCCTCCGGCTACTCGTTCAAGCGGGCGTCTGGGCGCTTCTGCGGATGAGAGCACAACCCAGTTCAAGTCGAGGACGTCCGGTTCCGCCTACAGGAGGGCCTCGATGGCAGCGGCATCCGCGCGCTCCATGTCTAGTCGAGCCTCCGCCGCCCGATTCAAGTCCAGGACGTCCGGTTCCGCCTGCAGGAGGGCGTCGATGAGAGCGGCATCCGCGTGCTCTGCGTCGAGTCGAGCCTCTGCCGCCCGGTTCATGTCCAGGACGTCCGGTTCCGCCTGCAGGAGGCCTCGATGGCGGCGGCATCCAGCGCTCCGCCTCAAGTTGAGCCTCCACGCCCGGTTCACATCCACGACATACGGTTACGCTGCGGAGAGCCTCGATGGCAGCGGCATGTGCGCGCTCCGCGTCGAGTTGAGCCTCTGCCTCCCGGTCCTCCTTTAGTATCGCCATGTTGAACCGCTAGTCCACCTGCACCATGGGAGACTTAGACGCTGACACGAAGTCGACGTCCATCGTCTCATACCCATCGAAGGCCTTCTGCGCTGCGACCTCCGCCATGCACATTGGATCGGCTTCCTCATCCTCGTAGCTTGGCTCCAGAGAACTCGGGGATTGGCCCGCCGCAAAGCGAGCTTGGGAACGGAGGTCTGTGGCGCCGACCGCCGCCGCGATTTCTGCGGCGCTCGCCCGTCAGCATCTTGTAGTAAGTGATCTTGCGGCGCACCATGGCTTTCCGGCGAACTAGGGGACGCTTGATGCGGGCTAGGGAATCGAAAGGTGGAGGAATGGGCTGGAGATTTGGTGTTGTTTTAGGGCAGTGGCTGGCGTAGGCCGAGCAGCGAAGGTTCTGCTGTGAATACTGGTTCCGATGACGACCGGTCAATCAGTTTTGACTGTACATCGCTCTTGTAGCGTTCGCGTTGCAGCTCGGCACGCTGGACCCTCCACGTCGCTCACCGAATGGAACGCGCTTCGTCTTGCGTTTTCGCTCGCTTGTGGGACCACAGTTGAGAGCAAACCGACGTCCCTCCCCCTCCCCCGCCCGCGTCATTTATTATACCACCACTCCCTCTGTTTTATGCGGAGTAAATAAAAACAGAGGGAGTATACTCTGAGATGAGGATCCTGACGTGGCGAACCCATTGAGTAACTGAAATGCGGGGCCTAGCAAGCATGGGGTCCTTGATAAAGTGACCGAAAGGGAGGGTAAGGCAGGATACCTACGTCAGTGGATCCACTTCCACTATACTACTTTGACCAAATGTTAGAGTTATAATATATGACATGCAACTTACACAAATGTTAGAGTAATAATATATGACATGCAACTTACACAAAGCATACAGGGTCTAATGCGTTTTTTGAGGCTAAGTTTGACCAAATGATAGAGTAATAATATATGACATGCAACTTACACAAAGCATACGGTCAAATTCGTATGTGAAAGGAGTTTCCAATGATATAATTTTCACATTATACATCTCATGTACTATTAATCTTGTCAATAGTAAAATTGGAAACCATCTCGAGTACAAATCTAGGAGTACGTACGAATCTAACAGTATTGATTGGGCGTTGTTGAATGTTGGTACCTTTTTGATCAAAGTAGAGATACTTTGACTACACATTAAACTTATATGTAAACTAGAAAGGATAGGAGGGAGTATTTTGTACGTTCAAAAATGAAACAAACATTGAATATCCTTTATCTATGATTTGTGGATGCTATGATCACCGGTTCAAAATTTTGAATCCGCCTTAGGTATCACGTGCCCCCACTCGTTCCCTCTCGATTTCATCTCAGGTTCCGGAGATCTATTGAAACAGGACTAGGGTGGGTACATGCGAATGATACTCGGCGGAATGTTCAAATGAGGCATGCGGGAGGATGGACTCGACTGGAGGGCGACATGATCAATGGAGAAGAGGGTTGGAGAGGAATGATAAATAAGAAAACGCCACATGATTATACTTGAACGGCTCAAATAAACAATAAGTTGTCTCGCTTGGCCTACATAAAGGCCTAATGCGCAACGCGGAGCACTGACGCTCGAATATGGCCGGGAAAACAATGAAACCGACATGTGGGGCACACCCGTCGGGATGACGTAGCGCAGACTAGTCCAATGGATCGCTGGCCCACGACCTCCTCGCCACCGACAACCGTTCATGTGGGTCGTTGGGGCCAACAACGGGGCGCATCTCCAGCACCGCCTCTGGACACGGCAACCGCGGTGAGCGACACGCTCATATCGTTGCTAGACACGGTGGGTTTCCGCGTGCCGAGGGTGGCGTTAGTGCTGTGGCACGACCAACGGTATGTTTGGTTTGTGCCCAAGGTTGCCCCATCAAAGCATTGGGTAGCCAAAATTTTGGTTGAGGTATTGGTTGCCCATGATTTGGCCAACATTGGCAAGAAAATGAACTAGAGTTGGCTAGATTTCATTGGCATGCCAAAAAATGGCAACCATCCAAACAAATACCAATCTTTGGGTCATGTCCAAAATTTTGGTAAGGTGCACTTTGGCCACAATCCAAACACACCCCAACACCCGGCTCGGCCGGGAAGCACGGGGTGCCGCGACGCGTCCGCGGAGTGGTGTAAGCGCCAATCGCATCTTCGGACTGAGACCATGCCGGTCGTCTTGCTTTTTCAATGACATGCAGGGATCGCATGTTAGCAAAGGGCATCTCCAACGTTGCCACGGCCGCGGTGACTACCGGCACACCAAAACCCTCGTCCCTCGCCCGTCACATGGGTGCGTTCCAGCCGGGCGCCAGCCTGCCGCATTCATGCCGTTCATTCGTATGTTGTCGTTAAGAGGCTCGGTGCCCGAGGAACCAACTCCGGCGACTTAATGACGCACTCTGACACTTGGCCTCACCGGAATGCGCTACTTAAAGCGGCAACACCCAGCTAACGTCCACACCATAGCACATCATCCTCCTACCTGGCACCACATCCGCCATGACCGCAAGTGCGAACGCTCTGCGGGAGAGCTTGTCTTCGGGGATGAAGCTCGAGGTCGCCGCTCTCGCTCAAGTCGCCTCTCGCGACGCAATAGCGGCGTAGCCGGACGCGGACGTGACCGCACAAGCGGTGGCCACGATGGCGGCCGACGACGGGAGCACCATCAGCCACTTGTCCCACTTGCCGCGTCCAACGTTCGGCACCGCCGAGGTCGGGGACTCCTCCGAGGATGAGTAGGGCATGGGAGGCGGCAGGGCATGGTGTGCCAACTGGCCGGTCTGTATCCCGTGATCTACTCTTCCTTGCCGGAGACCGCACCTTCACTTCACGGGTCTTGAACCCCGCCCCCGTACATAGAGATCGCAGATGGAGGACGTCGGTCGCTGCCGTAGAATAGGTTTAGGGTTGGGTTTCTTTTATTTTTCTGTCCTACAAAAGTTCGAAATGTAATGAAAATCTGCCGTGTTTGCATTAATCTCGGCCGGTGTATATGAACTTTCACAATAATATACATATTGTAGGAGTACTAGCAAGATGCCCGTGCGTTGCACGGAAGATCAAGATCTGGTGGGAGAAAAGGATGAACGAGGGAAAGCCTTATCTGCAGATGTGGAGAGGAGTGCGGGTAAATTGTCATAGTTTCCTTCCTATCCATTAGATATAGATCGGATGACCTATATTGCAGGATGACAGGCACACCATCATCACCAACTCTGCTTTTTATTGAACCGAGACAAATCTAACATGCGGAGTAAAATAAACACATAGGGTCTATACATACACAAATTATCTTAGGCACTCCAATTAATAGTATGTCCACTACACATTCACGCATTTCACATCTTTCTACATCTACGGAAACCTACGAAAGGGTTAACATAAATTGCCTCTCTCTCTCCTCCCCTGATTTTCATGGTGGTGGGCCCCTCCCTCCCCCAATCTACAATCAACAGCTCACACGTTTTCACATTACGTTAATTACATAACTGGGATTACGTAGGTGTAGCATTACTCGTCCTAAAAAACCCAACTAAGCCAACCTCCCAAAGCATATCGCGGGAAAAAGACCCGATCGCGCCGTTTAGTCGGGATTACCGGATTACTAGTAGTAGTATCGATGGATCGCGCTAAGCAACAAAATTTTTTGAGGGGCGAAGCACCTAGTTTAAAAGGAAAAAAAAGGCGGTACACTCACAAGACTCCTCACACTTGCATTGCACCCCACACACGCTCGGGTCCTACACACAGCTCACGCAAATGGAGCAGCGCTTGGCTTGCCTCTTCACTGACACGTGGGACTGCACTTGGAGAAACCGACCATGCGCCAAACTCCCCCACCCACCGCGCGAAAATCCGCCCCCCACAAAAATTCCCCCCAAATCAGATTCAACCGCCCTTCGGCCAACTAGCCAATAATATTCCCCAAACCCCCTCCCCCCGTCCCCCTCCACTCCATTCGCTCCGCCAAAGCCGCCCTTCCCGCCGCGCTGATACGTCGGCGCCGCGGTTCGGCGATCCTCTCGCTCCAATAGTACGCTCTCATAGACTGCCGTCCTCTAGCCGCGCCGCCACCTCTAGCTCCGTTCTTGTGGAGGCACACGGCGGTCAGCGCCGCTACCGCTGGCGACGTTCATGTGGAGACTTACGGCGGTCAGCTTCTCCCACAGTACGCGCATTCTAGACTGAGGCCCAATGTTAGCTGATAGACGCTGTTAATCTCACTGTTTGCCGAAGTAGTTTACTATAAATATGCTCTGCTTAAGAAGCTTCCTTGCCCTATTCTGCACTCAATCTGCTTAGCTGAGATGGCATGCCAAGGCCGCTTAGTTGCTAAAATATCCTTCCATATATTTATTGTGACGTAGATTGCCATGGTATAGTAGCCAATCTGTTAGGTGAAATAGATCTAAACCATTTTATACTCGATCTTTGTTGCACTGCTGAAAGAGCATGCCATAATTTAGCACTCAAATCTGTTTGCTGAATTAGCTTTACATATATTTCGTTACTCAGATATGCTCGTCCAAATATCTTGCCATAGCTTTAGACATCGACCTATGTATTTTTTTCTGGACTTCATAAAAAAGCATATATGTTTTTCCTATAATATCTAGTAGAAGAACTAATTTGTATGTCTAACATATGGACATGACTTGGATAACTTTTGCTCGAAGATTCTCCGCTGCATATGTCGAGGGGGTTGAAAATTTCATGAACTTTATCAGAGCTGAGTACGGTGGTCCGGAATCAGATGTGCTCTACCCGTGTAGCAGTTGTATGAATTCAGTTACAAGACCCCAATCAACGGTGCAAAATCATCTACACTTGTATGGGATGTCGGTCACATATACTAGGTGGGTACATCATGGTGAAGCTTTGAACGTCAATGTTATTGACTACGTGGAAGCAGCAGATCACCATCTTGATCTGCACGATGCTCAGTGGAAGAGGAGGAGGAGGTGGTGGTGGCGGAGCCAGTGAGTTTGACCAACATTGAAACAATGCTACGTAAATGCTCGTGCATTCCGTGAACTTTCACTGCGGAAGAAAAATGGTGGGCCCGCATGTTGGAACAATGCAACGATGTCATCACCCCAGGAAATAAGCTGTCGGTATTCTCAGCTATGGTCACCTTTCTTCAGGTGAAGACATCTGAGCGGATGACCAACAAATCATTCGATGCGATGTTGGCTGCTTTCCGCAAATCTTTCCCAGATGCGTCTGAGCTACCACACGCCTCTGATAAAATGAAGAATTTCCTTCGTGCGGTTGGAATTGGATATGATGTGATCCATGTTTGTAAGAATAATTGTGTTACATTAGGAAGGATTATGCCAACTTAAGTGAATGCCCGAAATGCAAATCATCAAGATGGAAAGATGGCGATGTTGTGAAGAGGATTCCTCATAATGTTCTCGAGACATTTTCCAATTACACCAAGATTGCAGAGGTTGTTTCATGATCTTTGAAACAAGAGAGGATGTACTATGGCATTCTAGGAACAAGGAGTACAGAGATCGAGAATGTAATGAGACATCCATCTAATGGTAGTGAGTGGAAAAGCTTCAATGATAAACACAAAGAGTTTCTTTGCTGACCCGAGAAACATTAGACTTGTCTTAGCTTCAGATGGATTTAACCCATTTGGCCACCAGATGTCTTAGCATGTGGCCAGTGCTTGTTATCCCTTACAACATGCCTCGAAATGTCCGCACCAAAGAATCAAACTACATGATGGCCTTGCTCATCCCAGGTCCAAAAAGTCCTGGAAAGGATTTTGATTTGTTCATGGAGCCTCTTGTGGAGGAACTTCAACAGCTATGGAAGGGTGTTCTCACTCGAAACCTATATAGTAGCCCACCAGCTGATTTCTTTCTGCGTTCTGTTATAATTTGGTGCATCCATGATTATCCGGGTTTGGGCACTATGTCAGGGCGAACGACACATGGTTACAATGCATGTGTTCGTTGTGACAGGAATCCGCTGTCATACGCAATACTTAGCAAGATCAGTTACATTGGACACCGTCGTTTCCTTGCCAAGGACAAGCCGCATCCTAGAAAATACTAAAGACATGTGTTCAATGCAAAGCATGAAAACTGTGATGCGCCAAAGAGGCTCACCGCTGATGAGTTGCAAGTGGAATTAGAGAAGGTCATGCATATTACACGTGAAACCATCACGGTAATGGTAGCGGAAAAGGAAGCATGGCGAGGCGCAGAAGAGATTATCTGTTTACCCGCAGGTCCACTTTGTGGGACTTGGAGTATTGGAAAGATTTGGATCTGCGGCATAATCTTGATGTGATGCACATCGAGAAAAATATATGTGATAGCATTATCGGCACACTTCTTAATATTGAAGGCAAGATGAAATATACCTTAAAATCTAGGATTGATTTGACACACCTGGGTATCAGAAAGGATTTGCAGGTGCAAGATGAAGGTAAACCACGGGATATGGCACCAGCTGTGTACGTCTTGGACAAGGTAAAAAGAAAAGAATTCTGTGAGGTCCTGTCACGTGTGCGATTCCAACATGGATTTGCTTCCAACCCTGAAAGGAGAGTCGGTGCAGATGGAAACAAGGTACAAGGGTTGAAAACTCATGACTGCCATGTCCTACTTCAAAGGGTTTTACCTGTTATCCTTAGAGGATTGGGCATACGACTTATATCTGAGCAGTTGCAGAGTTGGGACAATTCTTCAGGGAACTCTGCAGTAGAAATATCAGGATAGATGCTTTGGAGCATCTTAGAGACAAGATACCAACTATCCTATGTGACCTTGAGAAGATATATCCTCCAGCCTTCTTTGATGTGATGGTGCATTTGGCTGTTCATCTACACGATGAGGCACTACTTAGAGGTCCAAAGATGCGGATGGCTAGATGTACCCTATTGAAAGGCGGCTAGGCACTTTAAAGGGCTATGTTAGGAACAGAGCTAGACCCGAAGGTTCCATTGCAGAGGCCTACATTGCTACCGAAGCGTTGACATTCTGCTCAAAATACATTGAAACGGTGATCGACTTAGCAAAGAGGTGGGTGAAGACAATCCCGGGCTCAATGTTTTCGATTATTCATTAGGAGTTCTGAGGAAGAGTCGACAAGAGGACAAACCTAAAGATTCGGACAAAATGGTTTGGTTTGTGTTGAATAACTGTCATGAGATACTACCTTATATCAAGTAAGTGCAGTATTGCAGCTTATACATCGTAATCTACTAAACTTGCAGCACATTCTTATATATTTAGATGTTTGACGCGATCACTATGTTGTGCAGCATCTACAAAGAGGAGTTCATGCCGCAAAATCCAAGAAACATTGACAAACTGGTTATGGCAGGATTTGCGAAATGGTTCAAGAACCATGTAAGCTTTGAAGTGCACTGTCAGTTTTTTTAATATATTGAGTACATAAGATGATCAGCTTGTATATTTTCTAACCATAGGTTAAGAACATGCGGGAGGATGGGTAGGCAGTTCATGATGCCCTTTACTCACTAGCAATGGGTCCTGATACTCGGGTAAGACATTATGAATCTTGCGTTGTTGGAGATGTGCACTACAACACCCTTGCACGAGACGAAGGCAGGAAGACACAAAACAGTGCCATCATGAGCACGGATACGTATGACAAAGAGACAACTGAAATGTCCGCTAACACCATAAGACATTGTTCGTTGCGATATATCTCGATTCGAGGATCATCGGTCTGTGGTTCTGTTGTGCTGTTGTTGGTATAACCTGTTTTCCAGGATCATAAAACCCAGAGCTGATGATTATTTCAAATCCATCAATGTCAAGGCGGTGTACCAGACCAACGAGCCTTTTATTTTGGCAAATCAAGCAACACAGGTATTTTTCTTGGAAGACACATTTGCACATAGTGATGACTGGAGAGTATTGCAAAGGTTTGAGTAGAGGAATTCGTTTAATGAAGTTGCACAACAAGATGATGCTTACACTGCTCCTGATGTACAAGATAACACAGATGTTCCTAATATCTTTGAGAACCATCACGTCAATGACGCCGACGAAAAGATTGCCTGTCGTGTTGTGGACATACAAGAGTTGATCAAGAAGAAGCCAACGTTCAAGGACGTTGAGGACGAAGAAGAAGATGACAGCATGCGGAATTACAATTCAGACTGATACACATGGCAAAGATGTTGACGCTGCTGCTGCGGATGATGATTACATTGCTTTTGTCGCATTTGCCTGTCAGAAGACGTTTTTTTATCTACTATGTGAAATTGTGTTTGCTATGACAACTGAAACCTGATGAACATGTTGTTTAGTATTTTGCTGTGAGAACATCACTTGTTATGTATGCTGATTTGTGTTTGGTGATTGTATGACAACTAAAACATGATGAAATTGTTGTTTAGTTGTACTCATATTTGGCTGTGAAACTTGAAATTTGATGAGACAGTTTGCTGTTGGACTGCAATTTGCTCGATGTCTTCGAATGAGAACAAAGCTGACCCGACAGAGCCTCTGCTATTTATTTATTTATATGAGCAAAAGGGGATACCCCCTGATTTCCGTTAATAGAAATCATTAGATGTTCACAACACTACGCCCAGCCTGCTACATGTGTTTCATTCATTACTAGTTTCAAAGAAGTGCTCATGTCGTAGCCATCGAATACATCACGAGTGCTACATACACTACAAATAAAGAGACAATCATCCTACTGAGCACATCGATTTTTCCGTTATCTTCACAAGCTCTTTCATCTCCTCATTCTTTGTCAAGGCCGTTCAAAGATTTGTTGCTTGGCCATGATCAGAGGAACTGCTTCTTTAACCTTCTGCTCTGCATCTTCCTCTTCTGTCGTTCCTTCAGTTACTTGTCCAACACCCCAACCTGCTGGTATTGGAATTCCTCGCTAACCAAATAATCAGCATAGTTGCATTCCCCCACATCAGCAACTTCCCAGAAATACAAATCACTACGAATCTTCCCTTTTCTGCACGAATCAAATTGGAAGATCATCAACCAAACTATTAAAAAATCAGCAACTGAAAGCAGCAGAACAACACTTAAACATATTATTACCCCATGATTCGGGCATTTGTAGAAGACGCGACGGAGGACTCTGCTTGATTTGCAGCAGTGGCACCACACCAACGGCAGCGGGTTGCGATGAGCAATCGGTTGCGGTGCTCGTGCCGGCAGGGGTGTGATGAGACCCACGATGGATGAATGCGGGTGGCGATGGCGCATATATCTGGTTGTTACTGGAAGAAGCGGTGGACGAGCAACCGGCGGACATGGTTGCTACGGCGAGCTTCGATGCTAAGCGAGTAAGTAGAGAAGAGGAGAAGCGGATGTTGGATATGTCAGTTTCATTACTTGCAGAGTAGCATAGCACCATATATAGTCATAGTCTAGGTTTGGATTCGAACCAGCTACACGAGCACGTCTTTCTTTTTTCTAAAACTCGGCAACGTCTCTTTACTGGTACACTAGCTTGTTCTGTACGCCTTCCCAAGTCTTTGATTTTGTTTCCCTTTTTCCGAGGAAGGAAGGAGGACAAAATTGAGAGTTCCTGGGACTCGAACCCAAGACCTCTCGGTTGAAAACCAAGGGTGCTATTCACTTATGTGGCAAACGTTCCATGTGAGGAGGACGGCAGACGAACACATTTTCCTCGCAGTTTTCTTCCTATATATAAAAAAGTATGCTACTTGGTGTTCGCTTAGTCAATAAACGATTGTGCCAACCTTGACCGTTGGATTGACATTCAACGCCTGTCGCGTTTTTTCAGTCTCTTCTTCATCGAGCCGCCAAAGCCAAACCAGCGCCGGCGGGACCGCCTGCTCCCGCCTCCCACGGCTGGTTGTGATCTTCCCCAGCTCCTGTTCGTTCCCGTCCGAGGCCTCACCATCGTCCTCCACCTTGGTTCGCTCGCCGCAGCGCCGCCCTCCGAAGTTGTCAACATGGTCAACAATCAAGAGAATAAGGAGATGACTGTACATGGTGATGATGACAGTAGGGACCCAGCATCGCGCGCAGTAATTTTTTTTTTCAGGACAAAGAAGGGTATCAAATGGGTTGTGCGGGACCCATGGCCCGTCTAGCCCAGGCTTTTATTTCATATGTTTAGCACATGACCAGTCCAGTTTGTTTTTTTCCTTTCTGAAAAATGGCTAGCCAGCTATTTTGTTTTTTTGCGTAATAACCAACATAGGCCTACTTGCTTTTCTACGCCTTTGTGGAAATCTTTCAAGACGAGGAGGGATGCATTTTGCCCAGAAAATGGGCTATAAGTAATAAGAAATGGGCTATAAGTAATAAGAAATGGGCTATAAGTAATAATAAATGGGCTATAAAATGAAAAAATACAGCAAATAGGCAATTAGTACCAAAATACTGTTTTCTTTCGGATTTTGATATTTTAGATTTCATTGTTTTTGTGCGGGTAAAATTTTATTGAATTTAAATTAAGGTATATTTAGATTTAAAATTAATTTGAATCTGGCTAGAAATTTTGGGCTGTATGCTGTTTGGGACATATTTGGAGGCTGACTTGTGGGTCTACTGGGTTGGCGTGTACTTTGGCTTTGTCAACTTAGTCCACAAGCGATTCTAGCAGCGATTCTGGTTGGATGTTAATCCAACGGCCATCTTCTTCTTCAATATCTGATCTTCTTGCTCCAGCCGCCCAAACCAGCTCCGGTGGGACTGCCTGCTCCCGCCTCCCGTGGCCGGCTGTGCTGCCGCACAGGCCGCACCGCCCCACCCTACTTCATTGCTGGCCAGGCCATTCCTCTACTCACCCACACCTCCTGTTACTTTCCGGCGATGGCAGCCGGACCAGTAAACCCTCGTACTCCCCACCGCGTGGGCAACCATTGCCGAGTCTTCCCCGGCGTCGTGTAGTTCCCTTCCTAGGCCTCGCCGTCGTCCGCTGCCATGGTGCTCTCGGCGCGGCCTGGTCAACGTGGTCAATGAATGACATCCATCGGTCGTGGACTGTACGCGCAAAATAATGATTCCTCCACCTTACAACTGGGACCCACCGGAAGGGCCTCTGTATTTCTCGAAAAAATGTTCCCCCCGCTGACATGTCGGACCCACCAGCTATATCTTCGCACGCAAGGAAGCGCCTTCTTATTACGCACAAAAAAATGAATACCCCCCTGCTAGCTGGGACCCACCATAGTGGGAGGATGACTTGTGGGCCAACTGAGTTGACGGGAACGGAGGGCTTTGTCAACTTAGTCAATATGAACGATTCTAGCTCCAGTGACCGTACGATGTCCATCCAACGGCAGTAGTGCTTCTTCAACCTCTAGTATTCTTGCTCCAGCCGCCCAAAGCAGCGTCGGTCGTGCCGCATGCTCCTGCCTCCCGTGGCTAGCTGTGCTGCCGCGGAGGCCTCACCGCCACTACTATTCCCACCGCTGGCCAGGCCCTGCGGCGACGGCAGCCTCACACCGCAGCCGAACCAGTGAACCCTTGTACTCCTCTCCGCGCGGGCTTCCACTGCCGCGTCTTCCCCGGCTTCGTGTTGTCCCCTTCCTAAGCCTCGCCTCGTCCACCGCCATGGTGCTCTCGGCGCAGCCTGGTCAACATGGTCAAGGAACGACTTTCATCGGACGTGGACTGTACGTGGAGAGGCTGACAGCTGGGTCCACGGCTGCAGCAAGGCAGTGCCTCCTTATTATGCGGAAAATAATGATTCCTCCACCTGACAGCTGGGACCCATCGGACGGGCCACTGTATTTCGCGGAAAAAACATTTCCCCCTGAGTGCTGGGACCCACCAGCTTCATCTTCGCACGCAAGGAAGTGCGTCCGGGCAAAAAAAAAACGATTCACCGTCTTGACTGCTGGGACCCACCAGCTACACTTTCGCACGCAAGGAAGTGCGTCCGGGCAAAAAAAACGATTCGCCCCCCTGACTGCTGGGACCCACAGGCTACATCTTCGCATGCAAGGAAGTGCGTCCGGGCAAAAAAAACGATTTGCCCCCCTGACTGCTGGGACCCACCAGCTACATCTTCGCAGGCAAGGAAGTGCGTCCGCAAAAAACGACTCGCCCCGACTCATCGGGACCCACTGGCTACATCTTCGCACGCTAGGAAGTGCGTCCGGCGAAAAAATGATTCGCCCACATTGCTTTGGGACCCACCGGCTACATCTTCATACGCAAGGAAGTGCGTCCGCAAAGAAAACCAAAGCGATTCCCCCTCACCGCTGGGACCCACCACTACATCTTCGCTCGCAAGGAAGTGCGTCCGAGCAAAAAAAAGATTCGCCCCCTGACTCGGGACCCCTGACTACATCTTCGCACGCAAGGAAGTGCCTGACAGTCGGGACCCACCTGGTCGAAGCGTACGTAGCGTTGCCATTCTGATCGTGAACGTGTACATACATATATACTGGTGGATGTAGAGTTGCGCACGTGTCGTAGTAGAGGCGCACACGTGGCATGTACACGTACGTACAGCGGCCATGGTGCAAGAATGAAAATACGGCCACGTATGTGTACATACGGGCGGGGTCTCGAACGCCTACTCGCGCATACATATGGCGAGGGCTCGTGTACATGGCTGGGTCGGAACGGAGAAACCATGTCGTCGTCGTGTTCATGGGGAGGCAACCGGCTGGGTCGGAACGGAATGCGTCGTCGTGTTCATCTGGAGGGCTTGGACGGAACAGCCGATGGAAACGAGGCCTGGCGTACCGCAGAACGGAGGAAACGGCCTTGTGTTCGACCGCCACGTTAAAGCAGGATCCTGTTCATCGGGAGGGGTATGGCGTACAGCAAAACGGAGGAAATGGACCTCCTACGGTCGAAACGGGGGTCCTGTTGATCGGGAGGGGTGTGGCGTACCGCAAAACGGACGAAACGCACCTCCTACGGTCGACCTCCTCCAGCCTCCACGAGCTACCATCGACCTCCTCCAGCCTCCATGGGCTCCTGTTCATCCAGCCTCCACCACGTGCTACTCCACCGGCTACTGTTCAACCACCCCTCCACCATGTACTGTTCATCCAGCCCTCCACACCACGGGATCCTATTCAACCACCCCTCCACGGGCACCCCTCCACCATCTACTGTTCATCCAGCCCTCCACACCACGGGGTCCTGTTCATCCAGAGGCAACTTCATCACTCACTGTTCATCCAACGCCCCCCATAACGCTCATTGTTCATCCAATCGATCGGCTTCGATTAGCGGCGATGAGAAGAAGGAATCGCTCGATCGGGTTCGATTAACGATCATCGATCGACCACTCGGGTTCGATAACGTAGCCTGCGGTGCAATCGCTTGGGTTCGATTAGAGCCCAACGCCTCGCTTCGGGTTCGATTAGAGCCAGCGCCTCGCACACAGCAGCGTCACGTGTCTGAGAAAGCGCACATCGCCGGTCCCCGACCTCCCACCGTAACCGGAACTCCCGAAATTTTCCTCCCCTCGCTTCTACCATGGTTTTTCCGTCATGGGACGGCCCAAAGAATGTCATGCAGCTGCGTCTCCGGCCCGCCCAGGACGAAAAGCCCATTTTCTGTCATGATTTTTTGTCATAGAAGTAGGAGCCCACCACATCTATGATGATACCGTGTTTTGTCACAATTATCGTCATAGAAGTGTCATATGTATGACTAAAAAATATTTCGTTCAACCCAAAATGTCACGGATGTGTCTTTTTTTTGTAGTGTATACATATCTTGAGCTGGTGTAGAAACTAACACCGGTCTGTTGTGTCCTCTTGTCCAACTATAGCAAATGCTAGTGGAAATATGTAGTTATTTCCATCTCTCCCAGTGGCACCTAGGATTTGACCACCAATATTCAGTTCAATAAAGCACCCATCAACACCTAATTTAACAAGAAATCAACATTTAAAGTAAACATCTATGATTCAGAAGGTGTGATCTACAAGCATTCTATGGAAAGGAAGTAAAGATGTTACTAACCAATGAATGGCATGCATCCATTGAGAAATCCCTCTCTTGCTCCATTTATGCAGAAGAACATAGCATGAAACTTTGGTCCAGGATGTGGTCTTTTAGTTGTAGGTTTTGGAGTTACTGTTGCCACAACAACTCTACTTCCAGGGATTGTATCGATGATGGTTTGAGCATAGTCCCTCAAACTGGGATACTCTGATTGTGCTCTCCTAATACAGCTTCCAAAACAAGGTTCTTGGCTCTATAGGTCATGTGCCTGGGCACATCAACACCATAGTTCTCCTGGCAGTTGTCAATCATAGTGGCTATGCTAGTGCTTGGATCAGATCTGAACAATGACTCATAGGTCTTTGCAAGAAACTTTGCACTAACCCTAGATGACTTTGTACTGCTAGGGCAAGTGTGTTGCAGCCTCATCTTCTTAATAGCAAATGTATTTTCCCCTTTGATAACTGCAGCAACTATGCAGAACCGTGACTTCTCATGTTTGCAACATGCAATTATCCTTTTGTCTGAGTTTCTGTGGTACCTGAAATTTCTTGCCTGTGTAATGTGCAAGCTCAACAATGCTTCTCTGAGTTGATGTAGATTCTTGAAGAACATGTGTAGACACAACGGATGATGTGGTTGCTCAAGTTTGTCATTGTACCATATCCTAGGTTTTATTTTCTTAGCGCTACTCTTCCTGCATTTTTGTAGGACAAAAGCTGGTGCCTCAGACACTCCCTGACAATCCTTGGTAGTATGGCCTCTAGTTTGTAGGCCTAAAGATAATGGTGGCATGGGGATTATTAACATGAGAATCCAGAACAGAGCCCTCCTTACCAAACACATGTCTAAGTTCTACAACAAAGCTGATATTCCTTGGGTGTCTCTCATTTGGAACACTTATTATGATGGAGTTGTACCCCATGGAACAGTTGTGTGGTTCCTTTTGGTGGAGGGTGAAGGAAATATGCCCTAGAGGCAATAATAAAGTTATTATTTATTTCCTCATATCATGATAAATGTTTATTATTCATGCTAGAATTGTATTAACCGGAAATATAATACATGTGTGAATACATAGACAAACATAGTGTCACTAGTATGCCTCTACTTGACTAGCTCGTTGAATCAAAGATGGTTATGTTTCCTAGCCATAGACATGAGTTGTCATTTGATTAACAGGATCACATCATTAGGAGAATGATGTGATTGACTTGACCAATTCCGTTAGCTTAGCACTTGATCATTTAGTATGTTGCTATTGCTTTCTTCATGACTTATACATGTTCCTATGACTATGAGATTATGCAACTCCCGTTTACGGAGGAACACTTTGTGTGCTACCAAAGCGTCTACAACGTAATCGGGTGATTATAAAGGAGCTCTCTGGTGTCTCTGAAGGTACATGTTGAGTTGGCGTATTTCGAGATTAGGATTTGTCACTCCGATTGTCGGAGAGGTATCTCTGGGCCCTCTCGGTAATGCACATCACTTTAAGCCTTGCAAGCAATGTGACTAATGAGTCAGTTGCGAGATGATGTATTACGGAACGAGTAAAGAGACTTTCCGGTAACGAGATTGAACTAGGTATTGAATACCGACGATCAAATCTCGGGCAAGTAACATACCGATGACAAAGGGAACAACGTATGTTGTTATGCGGTTTGACCGATAAAGATTTTCGTAGAATATGTGGGAGCCAATATGAGCATCCAGGTTCCGCTATTGGTTATTGACCAGAAACGTGTTTCGGTCATGTCTACATTGCTCTCGAACCCGTAGGGTGCGCACGCTTAAGGTTTCGATGACACTTATATTATGAGTTTATGAGTTTTGATGTACCGAAAGAGTTCGGAGTCCCGGATGAGATCATGGACATGACAAGGAGTCTCAAAATGGTCGAGACGTAAAGATCAATATATTGGACGACTATATTCGGAGTTCGGAAAGGTTCCGAGTGATTCGGGTATTTTTCGGAGTACCGGAGAGTTACGGGAATTCGTCGGGGAGTATATGGGCCTTATTGGGCTTTAGGGGAAAGAGAGAGGAGAGGATGGGCACCCCCCCCAAGGCCTAGTCCGAATTGGACTAGGGGAGGCTGCGCCCCCTCCTTCCTTCTCTTCTCTTCCCCTTTCCTTGACTCCTACTCCTACTACTTGGAAGGGGGGAATCCTACTCCCGGTGGGAGTAGGACTCCTCCTTGGCGCGCCTCCTCCTGGCCGGCCGCCCCCTCCCCCTTGATCCTTTATATACGGGGGCAGGGGGGCACCAATAGACACAACAACAACACAAGTTGATCTTCGTGATCGTTCCTTAGCCGTGTGCGGTGCCCCCTCCACCATATTCCACCTCGGTCATATCGTTGCAGTGCTTAGGCGAAACCCTGCGTCGGTAGAACATCATCATCGTCACCACGCCCGTCGTCTTGTGGAACTCATCCCCGACACCCTGCTTTGGATCGAGTCCGGGATCGTCATCGAGCTGAACGTGTGCTGAACTCGGAGGTGCCGTACGTTCGGTACTTGGATCGGTCGGATCGTGAAGACGTACGACTACATCAACCGCGTTGTTCTAACGCTTCCGCTTACGGTCTACGAGGGTACATGGACAACACTCTCCCCTCTCGTTGCTATGCATCACCATGGTCCTTGCGTGTGCGTAGGAAATTTTTTGAAATTACTATGTTCCCCAACAGAGGGATATCATCAAACTTAATGAAGCTTTTAGGCTACACTGTGAAGTACCATAAACATGGGAGATTCTGCTCTTTTCTGGTTTGATGCTTGGATTTTCTTGGGCTCATCAGTTCCTCTCAGGGAGAGGTTTCCCAGGCTATTCTCTTTGTTGAAGATAAGGTATCTGTGAGAGATGTTCTAAATACCCCTGATATGTCTGAGCTCTTCCATCTCCCTTTGTCACCAGAAGCAATGGATGAATTGATCACTGTAAAGACTGGCCTGCTTGACATGAATACTGATGACATCATCAATGATTCTTGGTCTTGGATCCCAGGCAAAGGAAAATTTTCTGCCAAGAGCTACTATACAGTGATGCATGCCCATCTACCTACTGATATGCCGGCCAAATGGATTTGGGAAAGCAGATCAACAATGAAAATCAAGGTTTTTGCGTGGTTAATGTCGTGGTTCTAAGTCTGACAGTAGAATGGGGGTAGGAATGGAGAGGCAAGATCCTAGCTATGGAGTAGTTGTATACGCAAGGGATTTATGAGTTCAGGCCCTTCTCGGAGGAAGTAACAGCCCTACGTCTCGGAGCCCGGAGGCGGTCGACTGGATTATATGCGTATGTGTTACAGGGGTGCGAACCCTTCTGCCTGTGGAGGGGGGGGCTGGCTTATATAGAGTGCGCCAGGACCCCAGTCAGCCCACGTAGCAGAGGGTTTAAGGTACGTTAAGACCTGGCATTACTGGTAACGTCGGACATAAAGTGTCATCATGACCATAAAGACTACTTAATTACAGACCGTTTGGATACAAAGTGATTCCTGAGCACCTGATGGTCGAGTGAGCCTTCTTGGTCGAGTGTCTCCGATTACGTCGAGTGGAAGCCTACCAGTCGACCGGGAGGCAGCTTCTTTCATGAAAGCGTCCTTGGGGAGGGTACCTTTGGGCAGGTCTATGACCCTACCCTAGGTACATGACTTCATCATTAGCCCCCGAATGGATCGAGGTTTGAGTGAGGAAGGAGTTGATAATCTTTCCGACCTGTTCTTTGTGTTGCGAGTGTGTCTTACTCTGGATCGACGACCTTTTAGTGATGACGTCAACTTCTCTTTCAGTCGCCTTGATCCATTCTTAACATTTGTCGAGTGAACTTTGTGAACTTGAGGATTTCCGAGCGACGGATCGGAGGAAGTCTGCTGTCTGACAGGTTGCTCCGTGGTTAGCGGATTTCGCGGGATCAGAATTTTGGGAAGCGCGCGAAGCAAAGAAAACTGCGGCACTCGGATGGGATAAGGCGATGACGCCTCGATCTTCGTGCTGCCTTTTTCGCCACGTATCGCGCGCGTGCCTGTTGCGGGATTTGACAGGATTGCCTGGGCCTACCAGTCAGCCACTCGGAAGCAGCCTCATATAAGGCATCGGACGGGGTATTTTGAACAGTGCGACCCCAATCTTCCCCTCCCTCCGCCTCCAAATCCTTCTGCTGCGCCCTTAGCCTGCTCAGCGCCGCAGCTCAGTACCTGCTTCGCCGGCGATCATGGTGAAGGAGAAGACCGCAGCCTTGGAGCAGGTGAAGAAGGCGGCGGCGAAGGCGAAGAGCGCCCGGTCGGGCGGATCTTCTTCGCGGTCCAAACTGCCGCAAGGTTGCGTCCAGGGAGATTGGATCCGCTTGACCATCACCGAGAAGGACCTCAATGATCTGGCCAACGAGGGACTGATCCCTCATGGCTCGGCGAGGCTTCGGGGAACGGAGTGGCAGCCGCAGCCTGAAGAGGGTGAGTGCGTTCTCCTAGCTACTCACGTAGATCGGGGATTTTCTCTGCCGCCGAATCCTTTTTTCCGGGGGTTTCTGAACTTTTTTGGAGCGCTACTCATCATTTCACTCCCAACTCCATTGCCTATCTTGCTGCTTTCGTGTCGTTGTGCGAAAACTTCTTGGGTTGTCGGCCGCACTGGGGCCTCTTCAAGCATATATTCACTTGTCGCTCTCAGATGGTGAAGAAAGCGAACCCGAATGACGAGAGAACCCAAGTAATCCAGATGTGTGGGGGACTCGGGGTCCAGCTTAGGGGGAAGAGTTCTTTTCCGGCTATGACTCTCCCCGACTCGGTTAGAGGGTGGCAGTCGACCTGGTTCTACTGCCAAGACCAGCCGACGCCAGGCGATCATTGGACCCCCTCCTTTCTCCATGAGTCGAGTGAACAAGCCATCTTCCCTGAAGGTGCTACCAGAAGAGAAGGCCCAAGTAAAGTTGTTGATGGAACGCGTAGTCCAGCTCATTCGCGACGGGGTGACCGGCATGGATCTTCTGGAAGTTTTCCTTCGACGGCGTATTCAACCACTCCAATACCGAGGCCACCCGATGTCGTTGTACTCTGGTACCAACGATACCACTCGGGTCCATCCAGAGGAGGTCAATGACGCCACGTTGGAGAGGTGGATGACAGCCATCACAGGAACTAAAGACAATCCTCGAGGAGCTAGGAGGATTCCACCACTCGACCAGTCTTACGAACCAGACAAGGTATAACCACTTATCTCCGACTGTGATTCTGCCGCATTCATTCTGTTTAGATGCCAATTCGTCGACTGACTTTTGCCTTGTTTTGTTGTCTTCTAGGCCACCACTGAGATGTACTCGATGCCCAACGGGGCGCAGGAACCAGTCGAAGAAGAAGAAGGAAGCGGAGGTGAAATCCAGGAGGAATGGGAGTCCAACAGCGAGAAGGATGAGGGGGACGACAACTCTGGTGAAGAGGAGGAGGAGGAGGAAGACGTCGATCCTCCAAGCTCGGAAGGAAGGTCCAAGTTGACGCATGACCCGGCGGCCGAGCGCGGTAAAGCTGTTGCGCCCACTGGGCAGTCGACGAAGCGACCTCGGACAACTTCCCCTGCGCCGACTGAGAAACCGCCGAAGCAACCTCGAGCAACGTCGTCGAAGCCGGCGAAGGCCCTGCCCAAGATGCGGATGGTCATTCCCACTATCTCCGGGTAATTAGCACAACTTGTATTTCCCTATTCAACATGAGTGTACTTTTGGTCGACTCGATGGTCGATCAGCCGATTCTTGAAATCTGCGGTCGCTACCTCCGAGACCTCAGCCAAGCACGAAGATCAGGAAATGAAAGATGCCGTCACCTCCAACCTTGGTATGATCTCTGCAGTTTCGCTTTTAGTCGATTGGATTTCCATGTTTACTTTTGAATCTTTCTTGTAGTTCCGCCTCATGTCATTGATCTCCCCGATGATGACGAGGAAGCGCCGTTGAGGAAGAGGAAGAACAAGAGGGTGCCTGCTGGCAAGGCTGCTCCAGTTGTGACGATACCTGAGACGCTGGTTTCCGAGGGAGGCAACCCCGCTCGGGCTTCTGTGTCTTTTGCTGTACCGCTGACAAGTGCCCGACCCACTTCGTCGACTGCTGATCCACCATCCCTTTTTGCTACACACCACGTCCGGAAGACCAAGTGAGTGCTGCTAAGGAGGCTATACGCCAGGCAGGGATCATGATGGAGCAAGTGAAGGCAGTCCGAGAGGCCAGCCAGGCGACCTATGATGCTAGTTCAGCTCTCCAGAGCAATGTCCAAGTAAGTCAATCGTTGCTTGCTCTGTTAGGATATGCTACCTGAAACTGCTTGCTCTGTTAGGACATGCTATCTGAAACTGCTTCTTTCTGAAGATTTCCATATCTATACACCCACTGGGTGGGTGTGTCGATTGAGTTTTGTGGGGCATCTTTGAGTGCACCCACCGGTGTAGTCCCCGATACTATGGGGGACTGCGTGCAGTCGACTATAGTCTTTACACTTTGAACTTCTTCACTCGGCCTGGTCGGACCAAGTCGAATGGAACCGTAAAACCGGTGGGGGCACGCTGAGTGCACCCACTGGGTGTAGTCCCCAAGACTATGGTGGGATCAGGCGTCGGCTATAGTCTAAAGAACTATTTTTTACCGCGGTGACCACGACAATTAGCCATGGTTTTAGAATCATAACCTTTTTGCCTCTTTTGGTCGATTGGTCGAACCAAATTGGTAAAACCAAGTGAGGGCACGCTGAGTGCACCCAAGTGTAGTCCCCGAGACTACTGTCGAATGTTTTGATTCGGCTGTAGTCTTAGAAATGCTACGATTTTTCCTTAGTCACTCGGAAGTGATCTGTCTTTGATGTCTTTTGTTGATTGACTCTTTGTAGAAATCATGCAAACTTGTGGCTCGCTATACTGAGTTAGAGAACAAACAGATCCAGCTCAACCTCGACTTGAAGCTTGCTCAGGAGAATTTGCAGAAGGCGAAGGATGAAGCAAAAGGTATGGCTGGTGAGAACTTGACGACTGCCTTTGTTTTTCTGTTCATTCTCAACTCTGTTCTCATTGTTGCTTTGCAGATAAACTGTTGGAGACTCTGAAGAAGAAGGACCTTGACCTTGCAGAGAGGTACGTATAGGCGGCTTTGGAGAAAACAAAGCTCATTGAAGAGAAACTTACCTCGATCGGCAAACTTGAAGATGAAAATGCCAATCTGAAAGCCGCTCTTGACGCGGCCAACAAGGAAGTTAGTCGACTGAAGAACGACAAGATTGATCTGTCTGACAAGGCTGGCCAACTGGCGGGGAAGCGAAATGACCTGGAGGTTTATCTTGGAGGGCTCGCCAAGAAGTTATTTCTCATGCTTGAAGGTAATCTCTTTTATCCGATTGTCTTCTTTGTCACCGGCTCATCGCATGATTGTTGTTTTGAGTCCGAGCTGTGTTTTCGTAATTCTTTCAAAACTTCAAGAAGAAACCGGTCAGTGGAAACCAGCTTGGACCCGGTCAACTCTCCTGTGAAGGACGGTTGCTATGAATGTGCTCCGACCGAGTCTTACGTTGCTAAGCGTGGTGGATTATCTTGCTTTCGACCGAAAGTTGCGGTGTCGCGGATCGACTCAACTCTCTGGCGAGCGGGCGCCTTGAATGACCTTGAATCATAATGACTCGACTGAATGAGATTCCAAGTCGAGTGCAAGAATGGAAAAGTCTTACGCCAGTGTGGTGCTGATGTTGCTCTGTCTCTGGTTCGTGTCCACTGCAAGGAAGCGCAAGAGGACAAGCTGGCGTCCCTCAAAGTTGCCAACACCAGGAAGTATGACTTCCGATCTTTCATGGAGACCTTCATCGATGTTGCTACCCGTATTGCCGACGGAATCGACCTCGACCAGTTTGTTGCACTTTCCAGTCCTCCACCGGAGGAGTAAAAAACTTCTAAGTCCCATCTTAAATTTGCCTCGGAATGCTGAGTGGTTTTTGTAACCGACAAACTTTAATAGGCTTAACGCCTGAGCACTTTCGGATCCGTAGGGCGTTTATCCGAACTTGATCTATCCTTGAACATGCTTTATTTGCCTTCGAGAGAACTTTGCTCTTCATTCGGAATATATTTCATTGTTGTAAGTAGTATCCTTGAGGTGAAACTCCGATCGACTTGTACTTCATCTATCTTGCGGTGGAGACGGAGCACGAACCATGACTGACCTCGTCGTTCTTACAGATTGGGATGGACCGCACGTTGTACTTGTGGCGAAGCTCCGAAGGAGAAGGTAGCAGTCGACTTGTACCTCGTCGTCCTTGCGGATTGGGATGGACCGTACGTTATACTTGTGGCGAAGCTCCGAAGGAGAAACTAGCAGTCGACCTGCACCTCATCGTCCTTGCGGATTGGGATGAATTAGATTACGTGGTAGTCTTGGACTGCAGCTAAGCCTCCGAGCGGGAGGTGTGCTCTCCACTCGGTAGGATTTTTATCACTTAGGCGAGCACTGGGCTGCAGCTAAGCCCCCGAGTGGGAGGTTTGTTCTCCACTCGGTAGGATTTTGAATACTTAGGCGAGCACTGGGCTGCAGCTAAGCCCCCGAGTGGGAGGTTTGCTCTCCACTCGGTAGGGTTTTTATTACTGAGGCGAGCACTGGGCTGCAGCTAAGCCCCCCGATTGGGAGGCCTGCTCTCCACTCGGTGGGATTTCTATCACTTAGGCGAGCACTGGGCTGCAGCTAAGCCTCCGAGTGGGAGGTTTGCTCTCCACTCGGTAGGATTTTGAATACTTAGGCGAGCACTGGGCTGCAGCTAAGCCCCCGAGTGGGAGGTTTGCTCTCCACTCGGTAGGATTTTTATGGTGTAGCTCTGAAGGAGAAGGTAGCAGCCGACACGCACCTCGTCAGTTCTTGAAGCATTCATTCTATTGAATGTTTAAGCGAATCCTTGGGCTGTTGCTAAGCCCCCGAGTGAGAGGCTGACTCTCCACTCGGTAGGATTTTGGATACTTAGGCGAGTACTTGGACTGCAGCTAAGCCCCCGAGTGGGAGGCTGGCTCTCCACTCGGTAGGATTTTGAATACTTAGGCGAGTACTTGGACTGCAGCTAAGCCCCCGTGTGGGAGGCTGGCTCACCACTCGGTTGGATTTTGAATACTTAGGCGAGTACTTGGACTGCAGCTAAGCCCCCGAGTGGGAGGCTGGCTCACCACTCGGTAGGATTTTCAATACTTAGGCGAGTACTTGGACTGCAGCTAAGCCCCAGTGGGAGGCTGGCTCTCCACTCGGTAGGATTTTGAATACTTAGGTGAAGCGGATTCGCAGCTAAGCCCCCGAGTGGGAGACTGGCTCACCACTCGGTAGGATTTTGAATACTTAGGCGATTACTTGGACTGTAGCTAAGCCCCTGAGTGGGAGGCTGGCTCACCACTCGGTGGGATTTTTGAATACTTAGGCGAGTACTTGGACTGCAGCTAAGCCCCGAGTGGGAGGCTGGCTCACCACTCGGTGAGGATTTTGAATACTTAGGCGAGTACTTGGACTGCAGCTAAGCCCCGAGTGGGAGGCTGGCTCACCACTCGATGGGATTTTGAATACTTAGGCGGCGGATTCGCAGCTAAGCCCCCGAGTGGGAGACTGGCTCGCCACTCGAAAAGGATTTTTTTTACAAACTTAGGCGAACCGGATTCGCAGCTCAGCCACCCACTGGGGGAAATTTCAACAAAAAGTAATAACGATCACTAGGAAAATTATAACATTCTGGTCTTAGACAAACAAACTACAAAAGTACTTTTATTACATCTCAACCGAGTGAGTATTTAAGTATAAAAGGGGCGGAGCAGCTCCGCATTCCAAGCTCGAGGCTCGTCGATCCGCGATCAACGTTGTAGAGATGATACGCTCCGTTGTGGAGAACTCTTGTGACGATGAAGGGACCTTCCCAAGTGGGAGCGGGCTTGTGTGGTTTCTGTTGATCCACTCGGAGGACCAAATCTCCCTCTTGGAAGGCTCGTCTCTTCACATTTCTGGCATGGAATCGACGCAAGTCTTGCTGATAGATAGTCGAGCGGATCAGGGCCATCTTCCTCTCCTCTTCCAAGAGGTCGATTTGCATCTTGCCGGGCTTGTTCCGCTTCTTCTTGAGTATAGTTCGACTCGAGGCGCATTGTGAAGCGGTGTCACTCGGCGAACTGCCTTGACTCCATAGACCGGGAAGAATGGAGTTCTCCCGATCGACCGATTAGGAGTGGTCCTCAATCCCGGAAGAACTGATGGAAGTTCGTCGACCCAAGCTCCTGCTGCGTGCTTGAGATCACGCATCGGTAGTGGTTTCAGCCCTTTGAGAATGAGGCCGTTTACGCTCTGCTTGTCCATTCGACCGGGATGAGCAATCGAAGCATAGTCGACCAGCGTGCCACGAGAGGCGCAGAAGGCTTTGAAATTGTCATTATCGAAGTTTGACCCATTGTCGGTGATGATGCTATGCGTAACTCCATATCTGAATATCAACTCTCTGATGAAACCGATAGCGATTGCATGCATCAAGGTTCTTGACGGCTTGGCTTGATCCACTTGGTGAACTTGTCGACTGCTACTAACAAATGAGTGAAGCCGCTTACGCCAGTTCTCGCCGGGTCCAATCATGTCTAATCCCCAAACAGCGAAGGGCCGACGAGTGGAATGGTCTTCAAGGCTGAGGCGGGCTTGTGTGACATGTTGGAATAGAACCGACACCCTTCACACTTGTCGACTATTTCTTTTTCCATTTCATTTGCTTTGCCGGTAAAACCCGCTTTCGGTATGCTTTAGCCACAATGGTCCGAGAGGACGCATGATGGCCACAGGTCCCCGAGTGGATATCCTCAAGAATTATCTGACCTTCTTCTGGCGTGATACACTTCTGGCCGACTCCAGTCGCGCTTTCTCTGTACAACTGTCCCTTGATCACTGTAAAGGCCTTGGATCGATGGACGATCTGTCGAGCCTCTTCTTCATTCTCTGGGAGCTCTTTCCTTAGGATATATGCGATGTACGACACTGTCCAGTCGGGAGTGATGACCACAACTTCCATAATCAGGTCGACCACGGCTGGGACCTCAACTTCAGTCGGATCATTGGCACTCTTTTGCCGGGGCTTCTTACGTGAAAGGATCCTCCTGACCGATGGTGCATGAATGTGCTCCAAAATACATTACTTTGGGAATGGCTTCCCTCTTGGACCCTATCTTCGCCAAATCATCCGCAACTTGATTTTTCGATTGGGGTATATGATGAAGCTCTAACCCCTTGAATTTCTTCTCCAAATTTTCTCAACGCATTACGGTAACTTTGTCATAGCTGGGCTTCGACATCCCACTCCTTCATCACTTGATTAACAACCAGATCCGAGTCGCCAGTAGACCATAAGGCGGACGGACGCCGAAAGTGAAATGGCCATCACGCAACTGTCGTGGAATTGTCACGGCGAGATGTCCTTAGTGTTAGGACTTAGTCATGAGGCCAACGCATCTATGCGGTAGCTTGAGAGGGGTTGAGCGGGACGAGAGACGAGGTTTTACCCTGTTCGGCCCCTCACGGTGGAGGTAAAAGCCTACGTCCCGCTTCATTGATATTGATGATGATGATCACGGTTACAAGAGTGCTCTAACTCGAGAGCTATTGTCTAAACCTAACTTGTCCAACTTGTGGAACTTGTCCCCCTTTTGGGGAGCCCTGCCCCTCCTTATATATGTTGGAGGGGCGGGTTACATGTAGAGTCCTATTAGGATTAGGACTAGTCTATCGCTAATATAAACCGGATACAAGTCCAAGTCTTAGCTCCTTGTAAGATAATATTCCTCCTCCCTTTTCCTCTTAAACCGGCCCACCATTAAACGTGAACCGGCCTTCTGGGCCATGGGCCTCGTCATCCATCTCGACCCGCCCGCCGGGTTACTAATGAACCGTCAAGACCGGGCGGGTAGCCCGTGAACCGCCAAGCTCCGGGCGGGTTACCAGTGAGTCGTCCAGTCCGGCCGGGTTATACCTCCGGCCGGTTTACTCCACGGGGTATATCCCCGACACAACCCATACAGGAGTGATTCATATTCTGCTTCGTTGTTGGAAGAATCAAAGTGAATCTGGAGAACATACTTGAGCTTATCTCCTCGGGGGGAAACCAACACAACCCCCGCACTAGAACCGTTCAGCATCTTGGAACCATCGAAAAACATAGTCCAGTGCTCCGAGTGAACTTGAGTCGGAAGCTGTTGTTCAGTCCACTCGGCGAGGAAGTCTGCTATTGCTTGGGACTTGATGGCTTTCTTTGCCTCAAATTTGATATCAAGGGGAAGGAGTTCAATCGCCCATTTAGCAACTCGACCAGTTGCATCTCTATTATGAAGAATTTCCGACAATGGGGCGTCGCTGACGACTGTAATGGAATGATCAGAGAAATAATGAGCAACCTTCGGTGTTGAACTTTGAAGGCTTTTCCTTCTTCTTCCCGCTCGACCGTAAGTACGGTACTGACGACTTGTCCAGTGGCTGCAATGTAAAGCAACAAAGGCTCTTTGCTGATAGGAGCAGCAAGAACCGGTTGGGTGGAGGGCAGAGCTTTTAGCTCTGCAAATGCTGCATCAGCTTCTGGAGTCCACTCGAACTTGTCTGACTTCTTCATTAGTCGGTAAAGAGGCAATGCCTTTGCACCGAGATGAGAGATGAATTGACTTAAAGCGGCCAAGCATCCAGTAAGCTTCTGGACATCATGCACACACACAGGGCGCTTCATTCGGAGTATAGTGCCAACCTTTTCGGGGTTAGCATCGATTCCCCGCCGTAAACGCAAAACCGAGTAACTTTCCACCAGGAACTCCAAATGTGCACTTTGATGGGTTAAGCTTGATATCATACCTCCTGAGATTGGCAAATGTTTCAGCAAGGTCAGTCAACAGGTCGGAACCCTTTCGTGACTTGACCACTATATCATCCATGTACGCTTCCACATTCCGATTGATTTGAGTAAGCAAACACTTCTGAATCATCCTCATGAATGTGGCTCCGGCATTCTTGAGACCGAATGGCATGGTGACATAACAGAAGCACCCGAATGGAGTGATGAACGCTGTTTTAATCTCATCGGGTCCATACAGACGGATCTGATGGTACCGGAATAGGCGTCTAAAAGACAACCTCTCACATCCCGCAGCTTGAGTCGACTATTTGGTCAATGCGATGAAGAGGGGAATGATCTTTCGGGCAGGCCCGATTGATATGCTTGAAATCGATGCACATGCGCAACGACTTGTCCTTCTTGGGGACCATGACGACATTGGCGAGCCACTCGGAGTGGTAGATCTCTCGGATGAACTCTGCCGCTAAGAGCCGAGCCACCTCTTCACCAATGGCCTTTCTCTTACGGACGGCGGACCGTCAAGATGTTGTTTAACCGGTTTGACTTTTGGGTCGAATCGTGGCGGTGCTCAGCCAGCCCCTCGAATACACCGGCATGTCGCCAGGCTTCCATGCAAAGATGTCCCAGTTCTCACGGAGGAACTGGATGAGCGCTTCTTCCTATTTTGGGTCGAGTGTTGTTGAGATGTTGGTCGGAGCAGCATTGGAATCAGTCGGGTGAATGTGAACCTGTTTCGTCTCACCGGATGACTGCAATGCTGACTCCGTAGCGGGCTTCCTAGCTCGCAACAAATCACTCGGATCTGCGGTTTTCTGATACTCTTGTAACTCTACCACTGCCAACTGAGCATCGGCGATCTTAGAGCCCTTCTGGAAGCACTCTTCCGCCTTCTTCCGATTGCCCGTAACAGTGATCACGCCCTTGGGGCCAGGCATCTTCAGTTTAAGATACACGTAACATGGTCGGGCCATGAAACATGCATATGATGGCCTTCCCAGAATAGCGTGATAAGCGCTCTGGAAATCCACGACCTCAAAGGTCAACTTTTCTTTCAAAATGCTTGAATCACCAAAAACTACATCAAGAGCAATTTGGCGAGTGACTCAGCCTTCTTTCCGTGAATGACTCCGTGGAAGCTCATGTTCGGGTACCGAGTCCGACATCGGAATGCCCATCCCTTTCAACGTCTCTGCGTACAATATGTTCAAGCCACTACCACCATCCATCGTAACTTTGGTCGATCGAGTGCCTTCGACGATCGGGTCGACCATCAACGCTTGCCTCCCGTGGGTGGCAATGTGCATCGGGTGATCGGACTGGTCGAATGTGATGGGGTGCAGGACCATTCGAGATAGTTGGGCGTGGCCGAGGCGACCATGTTCACTTCCCGATTGATAACCTTCAATCGACTTTTGCTTCGGCGTCGGCCAAAAATCATCGAGTGGAATTGACACGGGATATCCATCATCGCTGTCATCTTTGTCCTCAACTTTGTCTATCTCCTTATCCTTATCCTTGGGTTGTTTCCCTTGGAACTGTTGAATCAAGAGCCGACACTGTCGAGTGGTATGTTTCGGGTAAATGAGTTTACCCTCTTCGTCTTTCTTCGTGTGAATGTGACACGGCATATCCAACACGTCATTTCCATCCTGGTCTTTCACCTTCTTGGGGTTCCAAGGACCCTTGGGTTTTCCCTTGAACTTTCCTGGGGTCATAGCCAAGGCCTCTCCGGGAGCAGCCGGCTCGGCTTTGCGCTTCTGCTTTCGACTGGAATTTCCTCCGCCGGCCTCATTAGCGGCCGATTTGTATTTACCACTCCGGAGCCGATCCTCTTCTTCACCATTTGCATACTTGGTGGCAATCTCCATCATCCGACTCAGGGTCATATCTCGGTTCGACCGAATTTCAAACTCAACTCTCTGTTCTTGACACCTTCTTTGAACGCACATACTTGCTGGTGATCGATACATTCTCAACTGTGTGGTGCAAAGTGATCCACCTCTGGATATAATCTCTCAAAGTTTCACTCGACTTTTGCACACACGACCGCAACTCCGTCAACCCTGATGGTCGCTTGCAAGTCCCTTCAAATGTCCTGACAAACACTCGGGCAAGATCTTCCCAAGTGTAAATACTGTTGGGTGCTAACTGATTCAACCACGCTCTGGTTGAACCCTCCAACATAAGAGGCAAATGCTTCATGGCTACCTCATCGTTGCCACCGCCGATCTGAACAGCCACTCGGTAGTCTTCAAGCCAAGTGTTAGGCTTGGATTCACCAGTGAACTTACTGACTCCAGTCGCCAACCTGAAGTTGGGAGGAATCACCGCGGCTCTGATGGCTCTGCTGAAACACTCTGGCCCTGAGACATGAACTCTGCTGCTGGAGGGAACATCTTTGTCGTGGCCTTCTCGGTGAGCTCTATTCCTGTCGACCAAACCTTGAACGATAATAGATCTCGCATCAAAGCCTGGTTCCCTGGGGTCGAATGGAACTCTTCGCCCAACACTGTGCTGGCATCTGTCGTCCTGCTGCCGAGGAGCGTATGATCCACCCCTTGGGGGAGGAGTGGGCACTCGACGTCGATCATTACGATCGAATCGGTGCTCATATTGCTCATGACTCTTGCAGCGATCATCACGCCGCCCCACGTTCCTCACGCCTCGGGGGCGATCTCGGCCTATGGGCCGACTGGACTGAATTCGCAGCGGCGGATCGGCTGTGAATCCTGTTCCACGACTGTGATACGACTGAGTTTTGGTCTCCTGCCGCCCGAAGCAAATCTCTGATTTGTAGCAAACCTCTACCCGCCTCCCGTGGGAAGGCTGAATTGACTACGCTATACTGGTGACATTGCTAAATTCTGAATCGGAGTTCGATATACCTGAGTTGGTGGCTGGAAGAGGCGGCGTCGACCGGATTCTGGAACCCTTGGTCGCACGCGCTCGTCGAGTACTCGCTGAAGGTTCTCCAGTCGAGTGCGCTCAGCCAGGTTGGCCAAGCGCGCATCCTCCAAGGCACGAGCCTTGGGGGTTTCTCCAACGATAGGAGTGTGAAGCGCATCCATTTTCCGGCGGCGAAGCTCCTCCCTCTGAAGCGAAGTAGGGGCTCGGGCAGGTACTCTTCGTGGGTTTACGCCGGATCGCCTCCACCGTCACCTCCGTTGGTGCGGGGGAATCCGGGGGGACTGCGTGGTCCATCGACCATCAGAACCTCTGCCGCCGGGTCACTGCTATCGCTTTTCGGACTCGATCTCTGCGGAGCAGTCGAACAGGCCGTAGAGATTCGTCGGGCTTGATCGCCATGACTTGGGGGTGGCCGATGGCGAGCCACCGCATGCCTCACCCACCGCTGAAGCCTCGACCGACCGGAACCTTGCGCGGCGTGAGAGGCCCAGGGCGGGGCACAGAGCCGACCCATACTTGGGTCGACGGTTGCCTGAGGAGGACACCAGACGGGCAGCAGTGCGTCGCCCATGGACGGGAGCTGTCCACGTCGAGTGGAGCCTCCTGCAGCCAAGCGGAGTCGTCGGTGACGAACGTGAGCGCACCGAGACGGATCTCGCGGCCTTCGACTAGAACTCCACCTGAAACCATGATGTAGGAGATCGAAAGAATCCCAACTTCTCCAACAAATCGCTAGAACACCTGCCCCAAGGTGGGCGCCAACTGTCGTGGTTCTAAGTCTGACAGTAGAATGGGGGGTAGGAATGGAGAGGCAAGATCCTAGCTATGGAGTAGTTGTATACGCAAGGGATTTACGAGTTCAGGCCCTTCTCGGAGGAAGTAACAGCCCAACGTCTCGGAGCCCGGAGGCGCTCGACTGGATTATATGCGTATGTGTTACAGGGGTGCGAACCCTTCTGCCTGTGGAGGGGGGTGGCTTATATAGAGTGCGCCAGGACCCCAGTCAGCCCACGTAGCAGAGGGTTTAAGGTATGTTAAGACACAGGCGTTCTTTAGTAACGTCGGACATAAAGTGTCATCATGACCATAAAGACTACATAATTACAGACCGTTTGGATACAGAGTGATTCCTGAGCACCTGATGGTCGAGTGAGCCTTCTTGGTCGAGTGTCTCTGATTCTGTCGAGTGGAAGCCTACCAGGTCGACTGGGAGGCAGCTTCTTTCACGAGTGTCCTTGGGGAGGGTACCTTTGGGCAGGTCTATTACCCTACCCTAGGTACATGACTTCATCAGTTAATGCTTAAGGATAGGCTCAACACCAGAGATTTGCTGGTTAGGAGGCACTAGAGATCGCCTCAGGAGGACAACACTTGCCCTTTATGTCATGCTCAAGCACATGAAGACAGAGACCATCTATTATTTACCTATCAATTCAGCTCAAGGACCTGGAACTACTTGCAGATTCAGTGGCTAGCTGGTTTGTCTCCTTCAGAGTGCCTTATTGCTGCCAGGAAAAGCTTTGGACAACCTTTCTTCAAAGAGGTTGTTTACCTAGCTTCCTGGAATGTTTGGTTATTGAGGAATGGAAGAATCTTTAGAAATGAGAGGCATACCTTTGCAACTTGGAGGAGGAATTTCATCCATGATATTACCCTGCTATCCCACAGATTCAAGCCTAGTTTAAAACCTTTGTTGTTGCTTTGGATTAATTCTTTACCCTAGTTGGCCCCTTGTAGTTATGTAACTTTGCATGTAATTATGTACATAGGACCATAGGTAAGTAGTCTAACTTTACTTACCAGAACCTTTTTGTTCTTTGTTGCTTGAGTATTAATAAATTACTGTGGGGCTGTTGCCCCACAGTTCCCAGTCAAAAAAAAGCTGGTGCCTCATGGCCATCATCCTCACTGTCAAACAACAGCCCATGATCTTCTTCTTCTTATGCAGGAATGAAATCAGGTTTCACCTCCTCTAGAACACTAGAATGTGACCTAGTGGTGGGACCTCTCCTAACTTGTAGCTTCCTTCTCTTCCTTGCAGGTTGTTGCATGGGTGGTTCTTCTGCTGCAATAACAATCACCTCTTCCTCCTCCTCCTCCTCCTCAAACAAATCCTCAACCTCTGTGTCACCCTCATAATGTAAGTGTTCCTCTTCTGATTCTTCATCTGAAGCTTCATCTTCTGCATCGGGAATGATGTACTTCTCCAGGCTAAAAGTGTTGTTATCACTATCATATGCAATCTCCTCATCACTACTCTTATATCCCTCCCACTCATCTTCCTCCAGCACAGCTTTCAGCTTCCCCTTACTGACATTTCTACTCTCTTGTGTGCACATATATAGCAGTATGTTGAGTAGGTTGCATAGTACTGCTGCTGCACTGACTGTGAAAAACTATACCATGATCATCAACAGCAAGAACACCAGGATCACTGAGATCATACACAATAGGTGGTTCATATAAGACTGTAGCTAATTCATCTACTCTGTGATTGATGTTGCCCTCACTAACAAATCCTGAACTGATAGGTGTTGTTGCCCTCACTAACAAATTCAGAACTAATGAATCCTCATACTGTTTCTTTAGTTCTTGCAACTTGATGTTTGTCTCAATCAGTTCTAGTGCATGCTCTCTCTCAACTCCTGTAGCTGTATTCTTCATGTGGTACAGTTCATCACTGAATGCAAATCCTACTGTTTGCATCAGTGGATATATATTCAAAAATGTGACATCTGAGCTGCAAATCTTCCTATCCAAATTGTTCCCAGCATCAAAGTGAATCCTAACATCCCATATATCATCACCTAACCTATAAGCCACGGCAAAATTAATTTTTTTTCAGTGCTTTCAGAACACTGACCCTAGCCCTCTGATTTGAACAAACAAAAACAAAAAAATGGCGGTACTTACAACACTCCACCCGCTCCACTGGTCAAGTGATGGCTTGTGGTTGGGTTGGCCAACCACATCTCAGCGAGCTGGACTGGTTGCTCCATTGACAGGGGCGCCTCCTCCTCCTCTTCCTCGTCGCCGGTGGAGTTGGGTGAACTGGAGCCGTCCAAACCCACGTGGTCATCGCTTCTGAGGCCAGGAAGGTCGCCGTACCCGCCCACGACACCGCTGCCGCCGGGGATCGCCACAGCAATCTCCTGAGATTCGCGGGGAGAGAGGAGAGGGAGAGGCGAGAACGAAAGCTAGGTGTCGGTGTCAAAACCGGCGGATCTCGGGTAGGGGGTCCCGAACTGTGCGTCTAGGCGGATGGTAACAGGAGACAAGGGACACGATGTTTTTACCCAGGTTCGGGCCCTCTCGATGGAGGTAATACCCTACTCCTTCTTGATTAATATTCATGATATGGGTAGTACAAGAGTAGATCTACCACGAGATCAAGGAGGCTAAACCCTAGAAGCTAGCCTATGGTATGATTGTTGTTCGTCCTATGGACTAAAACCCTCCGGTTTATATAGACACCGGATAGGTTAGGGTTACACAGTCGGTTACAATGGTAGGAGATCTACATATCCGTATTGCCAAGCTTGCCTTCCACGCCAAGGAAAGTCCCATCCGGACATGGGACGAAGTCTTTAATCTTGTATCTTCATAGTCTTGGAGTCCGGCCGTGATTATAGTCCGGCTATCCGGACACCCCCTAGTCCGGGACTCCCACAGTAGCCCCTGAACCAGGCTTCAATGACGACAAGTCCGGCGCGCATATTGTCTTCTGCATTGCAAGGCGGGTTCCCCCTCCGAATACTTCATAGAAGGTTTTGAACACCAGGATAGTGTCCGGCTCTGCAAAACAAGTTCCATATACCACCGTTGAGAGAATTTGCACAGATCTGCTGACGTATTCCGCGGCGCGACATCACACCACGGCCAGGCCTTTATATGAATCGGTTTTTTACCGTTTCTACCTTAGTGCGTTTAGCGAGGCGGTTTCCCTAGCACGTCTTATCAAAGCATAGATCGTGCCCCCTTATTCCGGGATTCTCATCAATACAGACGTGGGTAACCCAACCGCGCCCGTTGGCACGCCTCCTCTATCAAAGGCGAGTCCTAATCGGCCACGGGGTGGGCTCTTGCTATTCAACCTCTTTATAATGAGACCAAGGCCCTGTTCTTTTTACACCCTCCATCGAGTTCGCCTTGCGCTTCGAGTTCCAACACCCAAAGCTTCAGATTCAGGCGCTTCGGACCTTCGACAATGTCCGATTCCGACCAGCACGGCCGATGGTTGCCTTCCTCCGTCACAGAGGAATATGTGCTAAAGATGCGGGACGCCAGGTATCTAACCGGCGAGATCTCGCATAGGCTGCCTGCTCCAGGGCAGGTCATTCCCACTCCTGAGCCCGGCGAGAACGTGGTGTTCGTGTCCCACCTCCTTGAGGTCTAGGCTTCCGACGGATCCCTTTGTGCGGGGCTCATGTTTTATTATGGGCTTGATTTCCATGACTTGAATCCGAGTCCATCCTCCACATCTCGTCATTCATTGTCATATGTGAGGCCTTCCTCCATATTACCCCTCACTTTGGGTTGTGGCTCAAGACCTTCAAGGTGGAGCCAAAGACGATCGAGGGGCCGCAAGAAGAGTGCGGAGGGGCGGTCATAAGCAAATGTGCTGATGCTCCGTGGCTCGAAGGCTCTTTTCAAAAGGAGCTTGGTTTGTGGCAACAGGAGTGGTTTTATATTACCGCTCCTAGGGGCACCAAATGGGCGGTGCTTCCCGCCTTTCGCTCAGGTCCACCATAGCGGCTGGCGTCATGGGTCAACAAGGGACTCGACTGGGGGCCGTCCAAAGACGTTCCTTTGCTGCAGGGCCGTATTCGAGACCTCCAAGAAAGAGAGATCAATCTAGTTGCAGTGGAACAGGTTATGTTGATCCGGCGCCTTCAGCCCTGCAAACGTCGCCCCCTGCACCTGTGGGAATTTAATCCGGAGGGACCACGAGCTCTCCAAAATTTTATGGGCACAACGCCCGGGGAGATGTATAAACTGTTCTTCGGATCACAAGAGAAGTGTCCGGACTTGACTGAGGACGCAGGACTAAGCTGCAATCGCCCAGATACTCAAGTAAGTAGTCCTGTAACCGGACAAGCTGTTCATTTATTTATCACATGTATATGCCCTTTAAAGGAGCCGTTTCTTGAATAGGAGTGGATAGCCAAGGCAAAGTTAATAAGTTGTCCGGCTCCCTCCGGAGACCACGCCGGATCCCATCTTGACCAAGATGTTGAAGGTCGCGCCTTTTGAAGAAAGGCGAAGGGGGAGCGGGAAGCAACTGCCTCTCTGAAGGAGGCTATCAAGGAAGGAGGATTAAAAGTCCCACCTTCCGAGGAGAGAAGAGGACCGCTTGAAGATCCGAGGTCAAGGCCTCAAAGAGGGAAAGGAATCTTCGGCAGAGAGTCCGTGCCGGGAAGTAACCCAGCCGCATTATTTCCCCAAGGATCAGCCCTCCAATGAGCCGTAAGTAAAAGAAGGGGTCTTGTAAATAAGGAACATCCTCTATTTATTTCTAAAGATAACCGAAATTGTACCTTGTAGTTCGGATCTCAGCCCTTCGCAGTGAGCTCGTCTTGAGGATCTTCTTCCGGAGATGATGGAGAGCAACGCCTCCACCTGTCGTACCCTCATGCGAGGCGGGCGACCACGAGGTGTCGTCGCGGAGGGTTCCCCAAGTCCGTGAGGCGGAAGGTCCGGCGCCAAGGGTGTCTTGATCGGAGGAGTGAAGGACCTCTTTGAAGCGGCGGCTATTTCAGAAGATCACCGTGCTCTAATGGGTACGATGATTGAAAGAATTGCATCTGCGGAGAGTGGATTGCATGAAGCCGTCGAAGCTTCTTGGCGGGGTTTGAGGTACAAAAATGATGTACCTTCGGCGATTATGCATATAAAATGCATACTGTATAGATACTAGCCCACGAGACCGGTATGTTGTCAAAATTGACAACGTGCCGAGGATCAAATTCTCAGTTATAACATGTCGCCGCTCCTACACAGGTGGCGGGGCGTCCGGAGGCCAGCCGGACTAATGAATATGCCGAACTAAAGCGGCAACTTGATGAGGCAGATGCCGACATCGCGCTGGTCAATAAACGGTTTGACGAGTCACAAGGTATGCGACTTCTATGCGGACACCTTGTAGGGGAGCTTGACGCCCATGTCTTACTATTCATATGCTGAATGCAGATGGTGCCGCTGCCATGGAGGAGCTGCGGGCAGAACTCACCCGAGCGAAAGAGCAAGCCAGGCTCAGTAATGCGGCCGCTTTAAAGGCGGCCAAAGAGCTAAAAGCAGAACGGGCTGCTCACAGCCGAAGCAGGGAGGAAATGGCCGATATGGCCAGAAAATTGAAGAATATTACCGACCACTGTGAGGTTCTTGAAAAAGAACGTCAAGTGGAGCAAGAAGGGCTGAAAAAAGGCCACCGCCCGAATCCAAGGATGCCCGTTCCGCTTTGAGAGCTGCCAAGGAGGAGCTGAGTCAAGCGGGGCTATTGCGGCTGGAAAACCGTTTTTCTGCGGAGGAAATATCTGGATCCAAAGTATGCTCGATTGGATAAGCTGTGGAGTTCGGAGGATGCTTATCTGGACTTGGCGGCGAAGCGCTATGACGCAGTTGAGCACTTCCGGGCGGAAAGGGGCATCGAAGGGAAGAGCTATATTGGTCGCAATTCCTTAGTCCGGGCGTCCTCTGCCGTGACCGATCGGTTGGCGAATGGGCCGAGCTGAATCGGTTGTCCGGATTTGCCATGAAGCATGTCTTGACTCACTTGTGGCGGGCGGACCCCCGAAGAGCTATTTTGGTTTAGTGCAGCAGTTCCTTGGTGCGGTACAGCGTGTCGACGCAATGAAGCGATCGGCGTGTATTGAGGAGTGCGGATGGCTCTGGCCCGTGTCAAGACATCTTGGGCGAGATGAAGGCCACCGCCGTTGCATCCCAAGATTAGGACAGACCGAGTACTGCCGAGCACTACTTTGAGGAAGTCTGCCGGGCGCTCGTTTAATAGAGGCGCTTGATGCTCGAAGGATATTATGTTTAAATGACATTATGATTTGTGAAAACAATGTTTCAATTATAATATAAGAGCTTTTTATACTTGTGCATTCAAGTAGTAAACTACTCCCTGTCTTGGCCGCGTTTATGTATATGTGTATATAACCTGAAAGATGGTAGTCCTTGGCTTCAGCCCCCACGCACATAGTGCGGGGGTGTTTGCAAAGAAAGCGCTTTTTCACACTTAATCCAACGTCTTGGTCCTATTAAGGAGGTGATAGCGTAGCAAAACAGGCAACCGGACTATAATGCTTTATCACTTTCACTTAGCCATGGGAGTTCGAGGGTGGGGCTACTATATAGCCCACAGGGGCACCGCACTCTCCCGAATTTGGGGTGCGTATGTGCTGACCGAAAACCGGTCCTTCGTTAATGCGGAGGAATCCTAAACATTCCAATTGAGTCATCGAGTGGTTGACCGGTCTCTCGCTATATCATGACGGTCGGTTTTGCTTTCTCTCTTGAGGTGCTCACCCGGCGAACGGGGCACAATGTCAGTAGTTCTCACGGTGCCGCGTTAGCCATGAAAGCAGGCGTAAGGCAGCAAAACACAGGAGCTGGAAACCCAACATTTGACCAAAGACATGATTCGAGCTGATGCATATAAGGCCTAACTCGAGGCGTCGAACACTCCCTAAGGTATTCGGTCTTTATAAAAGCAGGCGAGAATAGTGCCCTAAGCCCCTTGTGTCAAAGGTACGTGCAAAAATTCTAGTGCGGACAATGCCAAAATGCCAGCCTCCTCCTCGGTTATAGTAAGAAATTGGGGATGTATATCAACAAGAGACAGTAAAAAAGGTTTACGCAGGTCTTAATCTGAAAAGAATCCTTTAGCGGGTCCCTCTTTGCGTCTGCTTTGTGTCTCCGTTGTGCCGTATCACGGGCCGGGTGTAGCACGTTGTTCATCTGTAAAGAGAGGAACTTAGTTTTAAAGAAAAGGGATCGTGCAAAGATGTAATTTATGGTAAATAAGCAGTACGATTCGAAGAAGTTAATAAAATTGAGCTTTAGTGTCTCGTGTGATACATGCGTGTAGCCCCTCGTATGGGGGTGTGCCGCTATCAGGCGCCGGACTCGTCTAACCGTGTCCGGGGTTCGAATTACCTATTCAGGTTCTTTGCTTAGCGGAGCCGGATTGGTGTGGGGCTATCAAGGCAGCCTCGCATTCTTCCGTGCTCGAGTGACACTTAATACTCCCTTTTAATGAGATGATGCCGCGTGGACCGAGCATTTTAAGTGTAAGAGATGCATAGTGCGGTATTGCGTTAAAGCGGGCGAAAGCTTCGCGTCCCAATAGTGCTTGATGGCTACTTCTAAATGGGGCGATATGGAAGATTAACCTTTCGCGACGGAAGTTGTCGGATGAGCCGAACACAACTTCAAGCAGTATGTAGCCCGTACAATGGGCATATGGGCCTGGCATTACCCCTTTAAAGGAGGTGTTGCTAGGGCGAATTTTTGTTGGGTCTATCCCCATCCGGCGAATTGTGTCCTGATATATCAGGTTTATGTCACTGCCACCATCCATGAGGACTTGTGTAAATTGGAATCTGTTGATTATAGGATCCAATATCAAGGCAGTCCATCCTGCGTTCCGGATATTTTCGGAATAGTCCTGATGGTCGAAGGTGATTGGTTTTGACAACCGATTGTGCGGCGTGCCTTTTAGTGGGCGCCGCTCTTTTTTCCCTCCGATCACGTGAAGTGAGTTTCTTGTTTAACCTCTTGCGGAAATTCTTTTTGTTTTCCGGGGCTCTGCTTCGGTGCTCGTCATCATCTTCACTTGGTGTGTCGAGCCCCTTGTGTTCGGCGTTGAGTCTGCCGGACTGTTTGAAGACAACAGTTTACGTGGGTATGGTTTTGCGAGCCTCCCAGGAGTACTATGGATTTGACATATCTTGTCCAAGATTTTGTTGAAATTGGATAGCTCATCGCTATCATCTTTAAGGGGCAGTTTTTTGCTGTTCTGCCGTGAGCTTTTGAATCCGGCATTGACCGCCGCTCTCTTTGGACTGTTCCCTTTGATCCGGTATTTGGTCCTTGTTGCGCCGTGGTTTCCGTTCCATCCCTGATTTGAATGTGCTTGGGTCGCTGGTGCTGCATCTTGCTAGCCAGCTGTCCTCTCCTGCGCAAAAGCGGGTCATGAGGCTTTCTAATGCGGCCATTGTTCTTGGCTTTTCTTGGCCGAGGTGTCTGGCGAGCCATTCGTCTCGGACGTTGTGCTTGAAGGCTGCTAGGGCTTCAGCGTCCGGACAGACGACTATTTGGTTCTTTTTAGTAAGGAACCTGTTCCAGAATTTCTGGGCTGACTCTCCGGGCTGTTGAGTTATGTGACTTAGATCGTCTGCATCCGGACGGCGGACATAGGTCCCCTGAAAATTTTCCCAAAACGCATCCTCGAGCTCTTCCCAGCTTCCAATGGCATTTTAGGGAAGGCTCTTGAGCCAATGCCGAGCCGGCCCTTTGAGTTTGAGGGGTAAGAATTTTATGGCGTGGAGATCATCTCCTCTGGCCATGTGTATGTGGAGGATGTAGTCCTCTATCCAGACTCCAGGGTATGTTGTTCCGTCGTATGCCTCTATGTTTATGGGTTTGAATCCCGCTGGAAATTCATGATCCAGCACCTCATCGATGAAACATAGGGGCTGTGCGGCGCCCCTATATTTGGGTGTGCCGTGATGTTTGGATTTTTGGCGTGTTGCATTGCTTTGAAGAGCCTGCTTTCTTGGCCCATAGATGGACCTAACTGGGCCATCCTGTTGCTGTGAATCCTTATGCAGATCGCATATTGGTTTGTGTCTTGGCGCCATTTGTCGCTCTCTTTTTGCCGTGGGGTCGTCCATCCGGCCGGGTGGCCTTCTTACTTTTTAATTGTGGGTGCTCTAAGGCCTCCTCGTCAATTCGAGCGGTAGCTTTCTTTTCGGGTAGCTCTTTGTTCGTGACTATCGCCGTACTTGTTTAATAGTCTTGAATACTTTGCTCCATCTGATCCTGAGTGCATCTTCCGCTGTTTTGAGCTTCCGCTTCTGCTTTTTCAGGCTACGCAGTGGCGACGAGCCTTTTCTGGAGGTCATTTTGCTCCAATAGTTTTTCCGGCGTGAGATCGTCCAGACTGTTGTCTTTGCCGGGGACAGCTTGTTTATCGATGTTGTCTTGTTCGGACGATTGCTCGATAGCTTGTTCGCCATCTGCCGGTTCGCCCTGCTCTATGGCTGGGTCTTTGTTGAGGCGGGAATTGGTCCGGCGTTTACGTTGCCGTTTGGCCTTTTAGAGGGATTTATCCTTCGTGGCGTCCGTTGTTCCTCGTCTTCATTTCCTTTAGGTGTATCCACCATGTATACATCATGGGATGAGGTGGTTGTCCGACATCCTATAGGTCTTTGGCTCATTGTTGTCTCCTACATCGTCGTCCATACCGTCGATGTCTTCGGAGTCGAAATCGAGCACGTCGTGTAAGCTTTCGACCGTGGCTACGAAGTGGGTGGTGGGTGGGCGTTGAGTTTCTTCATCATCCGCGTCCCAACCTTCCTGACCGTAGTCCGACCAGGGCTCTCCGGATAAAGAGAGAGACTTTAGTAAATTCAGGATGTCGCCAAAGGGCGAGTGCTGAAAGATGTCCGCGGCCGTGAACTCCATGACAGGCGCCCAATCGGATTCGATTGGCAGGGGCGCGAAGGGTTCGGAGTCCGGAGAGGAGTCCGGCAACCTGGGGTCGAGGCCTTCGCAAAGGACAGGGATGGAGTTCGGCTCAATCGCCGCAGAGATTATAGCCCCCGAGGCGGCGTCCAACCACTCGTCCTCGATCGGGGAATCCGGCTCCGAATTAAGGATCGGAGTAGATACTGGTGCGGCCTCCAGGACCTTTGTTAATTTTGCAGAGTTAGATCATGCCCATCGAAGCGGTCTGCGGTAGCGCTAGGCTGCGGCTCGAATCCGTCGAAGATCAAGTCCCCGCGGATATCGGCCGTATAGTTCAAACTTCCAAATCGACTGATGGCGAGGCGTAGCTTTCGATCTGCTCCGGATAGCTGCGAATTGGCCCGCAGTGCAAAGCCGCCGAATACGAAGATCTGTCCGGAGAGAAAAGTCTCACCCTGGACCGCATCGTTGTTGATGATCGAAGGAGCCATCGGGCCTATCGGTGATGACATAGAGGAACTCTCAATGAAAGCACCAATGTCGGTGTCAAAACTGGCGGATCTCGGGTAGGGGGTCCCGAACTGTGCGTCTAGGCGGATGGTAACAGAAGACAAGGGACACGATGTTTTTACCCAAGTTCGGGCCCTCTCGATGGAGGTAATACCCTACTCCTGCTTGATTAATATTGATGATATGGGTAGTACAAGAGTAGATCTACCACGAGATTAAGGAGGCTAAACCCTAGAAGCTAGCCTATGGTATGATTGTTGTTCGTCCTGGGACTAAAACCCTCCGGTTTATATAGAACCTTGGGATAGGTTAGGGTTACACAGTCGGTTACAATGATAGGAGATCTACATATCCAGACGCCAAGCTTGCCTTCCACGCCAAGGAAAGTCCCATCCAACACGGGACGAAGTCTTCAATCTTGTATCTTCATAGTCTTGGAGTCGGTAGTGATGATAGTCCGGCTATCCGGACACCCCTAGTCCGGGACTCCCTCACTAGGGTTTGTGGGGTCGGGGTCCGGCTCGGTTCGGAGCCGCTAAGACCGGCCACAGACCTCGTCCTAAGTCGACACCTGCCAGACGCCGTTTCGCCCGGTGTCGCTGACAGTGAGGGCCGCCGCAGTCGAATACATGGTCAATACGGGGTTATACGGCTGTCAGTATTTTTTGTAATGATTAAGCCGAATAGTGGTACTGAATTGCGACATGCACGAAGTGTGGTACTGACTCGTTACATGGTGCTGAAATGTGGTATCTCCTTGCAATTAACTCCGTCTGGTGAGGTAGGCGGTGGCAGGCGAAGGCCGCGGCGGCTGTGAAGAGCAAATGGATCGGGCTGATGGCGAGGGAATGCTTAGCGGAGGAGGTGGTTAGCCCGATCCAACGGCAATAAGGGCGTTCAGACTGAATATCTTCGTGCCACACGTGTGGGCGTTATCAACTCCAACCCTTTTTGATGCCTATTTTAGGCTGCTATTGGAGGTGCTCTAATCCTTAACATAAGGTAACATAAGGTTTTTTTAATTGCCTTAACATAAGTTTTACATGCACTGCATTTAGGCATATTTTGATTCCATAATTCTTAATTTCTCAAATTGCCACACCTACACAAACCACATCAACAGTTTCATGTTCATTCTGCGCCTCCCATTTCCACAACGATCTTGCCAGTGGCATGCCCCTCCATGCTCTTAGCCCAGGCCTCCTGCGCTCTGCTCAGCGGGAACCTCGAGTCCACCGTCGTCCTGAGCTTCCCCTGCCTCGCCAAGCCCACCAGCCACTCCATCTCCTCCCTCCTGGGCGCCAGCATCAGCGGCGCCAGCCTCTTCTTGGCGAAGGTCACCTTCTGCAGGATCGACGTGAGCGCGGCGCCGACCCCCGGCGTGACGTCCGCCACCGTGCCGCCCTCGTCGGCCAGCACCGCCTTGAGCGCCGGCCACGGCACCCCCGCCGCGCAGTTCGCCACCGCGTCGTACCTCCTGCCAGACGGGCTCCGCAGGGCCGCGCCCTCGGGCGTCCCGTAGTCCAGCACCTCGTCGGCGCCCAGGCCCCGGACGAAGTCCACGTTGCGCGCGCCGCAGGTGGCCGTGACGTGCAGGCCCGCGAGCTTGGCCAGCTGCACGGCGTAGTGGCCCACGCCGCCCGAGGCCGCGGTCACCAGCGCGTTCTTCGGGCCGGTCGCGCCGGAGATCCCGTCGAAGCTGACCCCGGCGAGCTTGAGCAGCTGCAGCGCGGAGCCTCCGGCGGCCGGTAGGCAGGCGCCTTCGACGGCGGACACCTCCGGCGGCCTCGCCACCGTGAGCGACGCCGGCGCCACCGCGTACTCGGCGAGCCCGCCGCCGCTCTGCACAGCACAGGCAACGGGTCTCGAGCGTGTCAGAAGTCAGAACACTAGATTTTGACTGTTGGGTAGTATAGACGGAATGGTAGCGTGGCACCATGGCGGTGAACGCGTTGTCCTTACTTACCGGGAAGCTGATGGAGATGACCTTGTCTCCCGGCTTGAAGTTGGTCACGCCGCTGCCCAGCTCCACCACCTCCCCGGCCAGATCGCCCACTGCATGTTTCGCCATGGCAAGACTTCTTGCATGAGCATTGAGCATACAGTATACATGTGGAATTTGACGTAGTGCCCATGTAAAAGGGTCCATCAGTCTGTTTCAGTCTGCATTCAAGTCATTTTTCCCTCTGAAACTGAATATGTTAAGTCGTTTTGTCTAGAATCTGCAAGACTGCAACAGCTGCTTGAATTGGCACTGATTTTAGAAGCTTGTTTCGTTTCTGTTTCAGCAGCATAGAACTAACAATGGAATCAAAAAAAGTTCAGTAGAAAGCAGAGCATGTTTGTTGTGACAGGGGGGTGGGGGGTGGGATCATAATCACTAGCCAAATGATATCGAGGGGGTTTAATCAGCCTTCAAGCCGGTAGGTATCATGCGACTTTCATCTCTGTTTGGCGATTATTGGCGCAACCAAGTCTGAATTGGGTAGCCATGTCGCAGTCTGAAGCTATTCGTAGCGTACGTAGTGGTTCAATTACCTGGCGTGAAGGGGAACTTGCCGGGGAGGAAGGGGCGGAGCATGCCCTTCTGGATCTTCCAGTCGATGGGGTTGATGCTGGCCGCCTCCATCTTCAGCAGCACCTCGCCTTTCTTCGGCGACGGCACCGGCACCTCCACATGCTGTCAGTGTCAAAGAAATCCACCACGGACTTCGTCAGTTCCATCAGTGAACACGTCGAAGAAGAAGAAGAAGAAGAAGAGGAGGAGATGGTTTTCAGTTCAGTTGTGCACACAGAGAGATCGTACCTTGAGGCCTTCAGCTCCACCGCCATACTTGTCGTACTGCACGGCTTTCATCGTCCTCGGGGTCGCCATGGCAGCGCCGTGTCCCGCGTGAGAGAGAGAGAAAGAGAGACGAGTGAGAGACTGGTTGGTGGTGTGGTGTGTAATGCGGTGATGCTGATATGGTTGGCCCTTGTGGACGGGACGTGTCCGTTCTCGCGGTACCTGCCTGAACCATCACCAACAAGCTGTCCAACGTGTCCCGATGCCGCAGAGTGTGTCGTAGTGGTGACTAAACCAGGGCATGGGCAGCCTGGCCTGACGACCCAGCCTGAACCGGGCCTGAAAACCCCAGGCCTGGCCAGGTCGGGCTTTGTTTTGGGCCGGGCTTGGGCCTGAGAATTCAGCCCATTGTTTACTTTGAGCTGGGCTTGGGCCTAGGAAACCAGGTAGTTTACATGGATGCCCGGTCCGGCCCAGCCCAAAATTTAGCTTTATTGTCCCTCGGCCGGGCTTGGGCCTATATATATGCATTTTTTCAGCTGGGCTGGGTTGGGCTCGGGCCTAGACTTTGCAAGTCGGGCTTTGAAAGGCCCAACCCGAGGAATGCCTAGGCCCAATGGTGATGCTGCCCATGTTTTGCCAGGGCTTTTCTTTTCTTTTGATGTTTCCCCTTATCTGTCTGCACCCTTAACGCTCTGGCATCTGTTCATCTATAGAACTTATGTAGGAACTTTAAAAGATAATAATATTATTGATTTTTTTCTCTAAAGCTCTTTGGTTTATATGAATATATATTTCTATTTCTGTGTAGGATAGAAATCATTTTTCACATTTCAAAAGGAAAAAAGAAGATATTAGCCTAGACCCAAATAAAATGTTCTTATACTATGAATCAAATGCCACATCTTTTCTTATAAAAATTAAGATACATGTCATCTCACTTTTTATGATTTTTCATGGTATTCCTATCCGTCTCGAGAGAGGAGTTCCAGTCGTGGAACAAACCCATACCTCGCGTGTTATGGTGGTTACAAAGGGGCCTCGTCACGTAGGGTTTTTCTGCTCCCATGACGGATTGTTGCAAAAACTACACGAAGCAACATGGCCTTCATCGACGTAAGGGGCTATGCCACATCACATTATTATGAATTGGTTGGGGTGTTTAGCCATTTTATTTGCACCCTTTTGAATGTGTGGTACTCGTGATTTATTAGGGTGATCTCTCACATTAAAAATATCAAGAAGTTAGTGTTCTCCCAAATGTTGTGTCGTCTGAAATACATGCCACTTTGTGATGCGTCATGCTACCATGGGTACAAACAACTTGAACCGTAGGAGGCAGGTGGGGTCAGAACACACAACGAGATACTTTAGTTGTCTTGACGTTCATGGCAAGAGAATCTTGAGCTCCGAACACGCCCATCGAAAGATGAACAAGAGCCACAGAGAGATGTGATTAGCACCAGTTGAAATTTTCATCATCAGTGATGCTACCGTCATTGGCGAATAATTGAGACATGGGTCTTGAATTGCTCACAATCAATTATGAGAGATCTAAACAAAAAAATGCCAACATTCAACTTAAACAAAAAAATATCACAACAGAAAATCTAAATTTAGCAGAAACGGATATTTGAGTAATATATAAATTACAACATTATAACACACAACACTATAATTCAAATAAAAACACTATAATCCAACTAAAAAACCTATTATAATTATCTAGCGATGTTATTGTTGGTAATTATGCCAACTAAATAAGAAAAGTGTGCTCACTAAAGCTATAACATGAAAAAAAAACTTTAAACAAATATAAAAGCTTAGTATAAAAAAATAAAAGTGACTCTTACATGTGGGGCCGCCAAACGAGTTCAACCAACTATGGGCCACATGCTTTTTGGTTCTTTCTTGCCGCCGGGTAGCATCTTCATCTCCCTCGTATAGAAACTCAAGGGATTGCACTGACATTCCCAACCGCAGTTTTCTTCTCCACCCTACCACCACCATGTCCTACACCGTGTCCTCATCTACGCCAGGTCGAGTCTCTCTTGCACATCACGCGTTGGGCGTCCTACTGACGTCTACTACGCAACTTTATTCTTATAGACACGTGTTGGGCCTCCAAGCGCAGAGTTTTGTAGGACAGTAGCAATTTTCCCTCAAATAGATGACCTAAGATTTATCAATCCGTGAGAGGTGTAGGATGAAGATGGTCTCCCTCAAACGACCCTGCAACCAAATACAAGAAATCTCTTGTGTCCCCAACACACCCAATACAATGGCAAATTGTATAAGTGCACTAGTTCGGCGAAGAGACGATGGTGATAAAAGTGTAATATTGATGGTAGAAATATACTTTTATAACCTGAATAAATAAAGACAACAAGGTTGCAAATAGTAAACGGGCATAAAAACGGTATTGAAATGCTTAAAAAACAAGGCCTAGGGTCCGTACTTTTACTAGTGCAATCTCTCAACAGTGTTAACATAGTTGGATCATATGATTATCCCTCAAAGTACAATAAAGAATCACTCCCGAGTTCCTATTAGCGGAGAACAAAAGATAGGAATTGTTTGTAGGGTATGAAACCACCTCAAAGCTATTCTTTCCGTTTGATCTATTCAAGAATTCGTACTAAAATAACACAAAGCTATTGTTTCCATTTGATCTATCCTAGAGTTCGTACTAGAATAACACTAAAGCAAGTTCATATTCATAATACTCAATCCACACAAAGAACTATAAAGAGACCCCAAAGTTTCTGACGGAGAAAAACGTGCATCAGGCCCTATGCATAGATTACCCCAATATCACTGCGGGAATCCGCGAGTTGAATGCCATAACATATATCAAGTGAATCAATAAGATACCCCAATTGTCACCTCAAGTATTCATACCGCAAGACATATATCATGTGTTCTCATCTCTGAATATTCAATCCGGCATGACAAAACTTCAAAGGGTAAAGATTCAATTCATCACAACAAGAGTATAGAGGGGAGAAACATCATATGATCCGACTATATTAACAAAGCCCATGAGAGAGAGAGAGAGAGATTAAACACATAGCTATTGGTACAAACCCTCAGCCCCGAGGGTGGACTACTCCCTCCTCATCGTGGTGGCCGCCGGGATGATGAAGATGGCCACCGGAGATGATTCCCCCCCTCGTGAGTGCCGAGCAGGTCTAGCTTGGTTTTCGGTGGCTCACAGACCTGCTGGCGGAACTTCTGATCTAGGTTAACCCCGAAAGGTTTCAGAATATTTGGGAATTTATAGTGCAAAGAGGGGGTGCGGGAGGCCACCGAGGTGGGCACAACCCACCTGGGTGCGCCAGGGGGCCTAGCGCGCCCTGGTGGGTTGTGCCCCCCTCAGGGCACCCCAGGTGCTGCTCTGGCCCATCGAGAGTCTTCTCGCCCATAAAAAATCTACAAAAAGTTTTGCGGTGTTTGAACTCCGTTTGATATTGATTTTCTGCGATGTAAAAAACATGAAAAAAACAGCAACTGACACGTGGCAGTATGTCAATAGGTTAGGCCAAAGATATAAAATTATTATAAAATGATTATAAAACATCTAAGAATGTAAAACAACAACATGAATACTTCATAAATTATAGATACGTTGGAGACGTATCAGCATCCCCAAGCTTAATTCTTACTCGTCCTCGAGTAGGTAAATGATAAAAGAAATAATTTATGAAGTGTGAATGCTAGAAAAGTGCATAAGTTTGATCAATGATAATTTTAATCACTTTTCCTAGCATCATAACATCATTTCTTTCTCATAAAACTTCTCATGTAATAGTAGCAACAAATTCACATGTTAAGGTGCAAACAATGGATTCTCTTGAAACCCAACAACCTATGTTCTCAGTCACCAAGCAATTGCAATTCAACTTATTTAACAGAGTTTAAGTAAGAGCTCCACATACTCAACCATCATATAGTCTTCTATGATTGCTAACACTCACCTTGTACACGTGAGCAAAGCGTTTCAACCGGACACATAGAAATATAGGGGCTTATTGTTTTGCCTCCCAACGTATTCACCACAAGGGTGATGTCAACAATAATAACTCATGCTACCCATATTCAACTGGTCATATGTGCCTAGATCTTTCCTCACTACATGATGCTTTCCAAAAGAGAAAAATAAAAAGGAATAGAAAGAAAAACTTTGACTCTTTGCATAAAAGTAAATACTGAATAGTAAAAGATAGGCCCTTCGCAGAGGGAAGCAGAGGTTGCCATGCACTTTTTTGTTTGTATGCTCAACCCCTTAGTGCAAGATAGCGTCACGTTATATTGCCCCTTATGATAGCAACCTTTATTATGCAGTCCGTCGCTTTTATTGCTTTGCCATCACAAGTTCGTACAACGCTCAATTTTCTCTTACACTAAATGATCTTACACTTTTAGAAGCAACTTTTATTGCCTTATTGCACGAATGACAATTTACTTGAAGGATCTTGCTCAATCCATAGGAAGGTATGGTGGACACTTGAAAAATAAGATTTGGGTTTAAGGTTTTTGGATGCACAAGTAGTATCTCTACTTAGTTTGGAATTTTTGGCTAGCAAAGATGGGGGGCAAGCACCACATGTTGAAGGATCTACGACAATATGACTTCTATGTGAATATGAGCAAACATAAATCATTACGTTGTCTTCCTTGTCCAACGTCAACAATTTTGGCATATAATATTTTGATGGGGGCTCACAATCACAAAAGATTTTTAGGATAGTATATTTGCATGTGAAAGTTCTCTTCCTTATACTAATTATTCGTGAATTGCTTGTATGACCAATATTGCGATTGTCAAGCCTCAAAATATTTCACATTCTAAACCCAATGTGAAGCTACCACTAGGCATGATGTGATTTCAACTTGATGATATTCAATTTATTCAACAATTTACTCATAGGATATAAGTGAAGCACAAGAGTAAATGACAAGCTACTCCAAAAAGATATAAGTGAAGATCATGCAAGTAGTTAAGTAAATAAATAAATATGTGAGGGCTCTCTCTTATTTAAAGACGTTTAGATCTAAGTATCTTATTCAAACAACAAGGAAAACACAATAAAATGGCATTCCAAGGATAGCACAACTCATGTGAAGAAGCAAAAACGTAGGCTCAACCGATACTAACCGATAATTGTTGAAGAAGAAAGGTGGGATTGTCGGTGTCAAAACCAGCGGATCTGGGGTAGGGGGTCCCGAGCTGTGCGTCTAAGGCGGATGGTAACAGGAGGCGGGGGACACAACGTTTACCCAGGTTCGGGCCCTCTCGATGGAGGTAATACCCTACTTCCTGCTTGATTGATCTTGATGATATGAGTATTACAAGAGTTGATCTACCACGAGATCGAAGAGGCTAAACCCTATAAGCTAGCCTATGATTACGATTGTTGTTGTCCTATAGACTAAACCCTCCGGTTTATATAGACATCGGAAGGGGCTAGGGTTACACAGAGTCGGTTACAAGGGAGGATATCTAAATATCCGAATTGCCAAGCTTGCCTTCCACGCAAAGGAGAGTCCCACCCGGACACGGGACGAAGTCTTCAATCTTGTATCTTCATAGTCCAACAGTCCGGCCAGAGTATATAGTCCGGCTGTCCGAGGACCACCTAATCCATGACTCCCTCAGTAGCCCCTGAACCAGGCTTCAATGACGATAAGTCCGGCGCGCTGATTGTCTTCGGCATTGCAAGGCGGGTTCCTCCTCCGAATACTCCATAGAAGATTTTGAACACAAGGATCGTGTCCGGTTCTGCAAAACAAATTCCACATACCACCGTAGAGAGTATAATATTCCACAAATCTAATCCGCTGACAACTTTCATACCGTGACATAACGCCATGGCCCGGTCATTGTTCGAACTGTTTTTCTCAACCAGCTACTCCACATATTGCGAGGCGGTTTTCCTGGCACGTCTTGTCGAAGCAGAGATCGTGTCCCCTTATCACGGGATTCTCATCAATACGGGTGTGGGTAACCCAATCGTGCTTGCTAGTATGACTCCTCGATTTTAGGCAAGTTCCAAACCGCCACGCGGAGGACGCTTGATATTCACCCTCCTTATAAAGGGGCCAAGGCTTGTCCTTTTCTTCTCGCGCTCGATCCTTTCCTTCCCCCACCTCGAATTCCAACACCCAAGGCTGAGGCTAAGCGCTTCAGACCTTCAACAATGTCCGGATGCAACCTTCAAGGCTGGTGGATGGCCTCCTCTATTACAGAGGAGGACATCAAGAAGCTAAGAGAAGCCAGGTATCTGACCGCCGAAATCTCGCATAGGCTGCCTGCTCAAGGGTAGGCCATCCCCACTCCCGAACCCAACGAGAGTGTCATATTTATTTCCCACTTCCTCCGAGGGCTAGGCTTTAGTTTTGATCCTTTTGTTAGAGGGCTTCTGTTCTATTACTGGCTCGATTTCCATGATCTAGCTCCAGATTCCATCCTTCACATCTCGTCATTTATCGTCGTGTGTGAGGACTTCCTCCGCATCACCCCACACTTGACATGGCTTAAGACCTTCAATGTGAAGCCGAAGATGATCGATGGGCGACACACAGAATGCGGAGGTGCCATAATAAGCAAAGGCGCCGATGCTCCATGGCCAAAGGATTCCTTCCCGGAGATGTCCAACTTATGGCAGCGGGAGTGGTTTTACATCACAGCTCCCCGAAGTACCAAGTGGGTAGCTGCCCCCGCCTTCCGTTCGGGCCCCCCGCCACAACTGGCGTCATGGTTCAACAAGGGGCTGGACTAGGGGCTAGTTAATGACGTGCCGACATTGTAGAGTCGCATCCGAGATCTCCCCAAGAGAGACGTCAGCCTTGTCAAGGTAATGCAAGTCATGCTAGTTCGTCGGGTCCTGCCATGCCAATGTCGACCTCTCCGTATGTGGGAGCTCAACCCGGAAGGACCGCGAACTATTCAGCAATTCTTCGGCATGACGCTCGAAGAGATGTATGGATTGTTCTTCAGATCATGAATAAAGTGTCCGGACACCACCGAGGATGCGGGTCTAAACTGGAATCGTCCAGATACCCACGTAAGTAATTCTGCGGCTGAACATGCTGTCTTTTCATTTGTCACAACATCATTCTGAAAAAATCGCTCTTGGCCAGGTCTGGATAAGAAAGGCGAAGATGATCAGGTGTTCGGCCCCTCTTCCCGAAGGCTCACCGGATCATGTACTAGCCAGGATGCTTGAGCACGCACCTTATCAAGTGCCATCAGGGGAAGATAAAGGGAGGAATAAAGAAGCCGAAAGCGGGCCTCACGCATTACTCATCCAAACCGGGGGAATTAGTGTCTCCGCGAAGGAGGATAATCAGGGAGAAGAATCTAAAATTACCTCTCCCCAAGGAAGGAAAAGGACCGCCTCTGAAGACTTGGAAACGAGGGTTTCCAAACGAGGGACGAAACCTTCGTCAGGGGGCCCTGCCCCGGAGGGCGTCCTTACCGCACTGTGCCCGCAAGGGGGTCAGCCCTCCACCGAGCTGTAAGTGAACAAGAGTACTTTTGGTAGATATATCCTGCTTTATCTCCGAGGACAATAACCGAGACGTATGTCTTGCAGTCCGGATCATAGCCCTTCTCAACAGAGTTCGTCTTGAGGATCTTCTTAGGAGATGATGGAGAGAAAAACGCCTCCCCCTGTCTCCCCGCCTCATGGGGAGGACGACCCTGAGGTGTCGTCACGGAGGATTTCTCCTGATCCGCCAAGGCCAGAAGGTAACCCTTTGGCCACCCGAAGTCCGGAGTATTCGACTCCTAAGGAGAGCAACAGAAAGAGTCTGGGACAGTCCAGTGCACAACCGGACGTACTGATGGGTCTTCTGCAGCAAGCGGCTATCTCAGCGGTGCATCGTACTTTAATGGGTACGGTGGTTGAGAGGATTTCATCCGCCAAAAGTGGGTTGCATGAAGCTTTTACAAGTCTGCTAAGAGGCTTTGAGGCACGCAAAGTAATATATATATATATATTTTGACGGTACCGCACGCTAGGTGTGCCCTATATGAATAGTAGCCCATGAGACTCTGGTTGCTGTCCAGAGGCGGCAAACAGAGGATCATAGTCCCAGGTAATGATAATGCTGCTTTCGTGTGCAGGCGGCTGAGGGTCCGGTGGCTGGCCAGACTGCTGAGTTTGTCGAACTGAGGGGGCAGCTTGACGCGGCAGATGCCGACATCACGCTTGTGAACAAGTGGCTTGACGAGGCACAGGGTATGTATTTTTGGGTGGTCAACGGATATTAAGAGGAGCATGATGCTAGTATCTATAATATGCTTTGTATTTGTAGATGGAGCTGCCGCCGTGGAGACCCTTGAGCGTAGCTTGCCCAAGCCAAGGAACAAGCCAGGAGAAGTGATGCGGCCGCCCTAAAGGCGACCGAAGAGTTAAGAGCCGAACAGGCTGCTCATCGCCAGAGCGAAGATAAAATGGCCAAGATGGCTGTTGAGCTGAAAGATGCCGCCGGCCGGTATCAGATTCTTGAAAAGGAAAGCCAAGAGAAAGCGGCGGACCTGAAGAAAGCCATGGAAGCAGCCAAGGAAACCCGCTCTAAAATCAGAGCGGCGAAGGAGGAGCTCCGTCAAGCCGGAGATATCGCGGCCGAAGCCCTTTTGTTGCGACGAAGTTCGTGAGATCCGGCATGCCCCTCTGGATCAATTATGGAGTGCCACAGACGCGTACTTGGACTTGGCAAGGAGTGCTACTGATGCGACTGAGTTTTTCAAAGATCAGAAAGATCACGAAGGGAAAAAGTTGTTCTGGTCACAGTTCAGTGCTCCAACGCGTCTGCTGCTGTTAAATGAACAAATGGCCGAGTGGTCTGAGCTCCATAGGTTGTCCGGACTTGCCATGAGGTCTGTCGTGGATCATCTTTGGCCGGAAGGACCAAGGCCGAATAGTTATTTTGGTTTAGTGCAACGATTCCTTAGTGCTGTGCCGCATATCGACGCTGTAAAGAGGTAGGCGTGCATAGAGGGTGCGCGGATGGCTCTTCCCGTGTTAAGACATACTGGGCAGAGATGGAGGCCACCGCTATTACTACCCGGGGTCCGGCCATAGGCCAGGTCTCGGCCGAGCACTATTTTGAAGAAGTCCTAGAAGACGCTCGTTTAATAGAGGCTCGATTAACGAAGAGTATCATGTTTGAGTGACATGTATCCCAATTGTAAAACGATGCTATTTGGATTATAAAGGTTGTGTTTATACTTTTGCACGAAAGTATTATGATGCCTCTGTGCGGCCGTTTATGTATGTATATAACACGAAAGTTTGCGTTCGTCGGCTTATTTACGCATATAATGCAGCGGTGTTCGGAAAAGCGCGTATTCACACTTGATCCAACGTCTTGGTCCATTAAGGAGGTGATAGCGCGGCGAAAAAGGCAATCGGACTATATTGCTTTAACACTTTCACTTAGCAATAGGAGTTTGACGGTGGGGCTACTATATAGCCCCTGGTACTTCCGCGCTCATCCGAATATGGTGCGCGTACATACATGATCGGGAAACCGGTCCTTCGTTAATGCGGAGGAATCGCGAAGATTCCGCTGAGTCCTCGAGTGGTTGACCAGTCTCGCGCTTTATCATGACAATCAGTTTTCGGCTTTCTCTACTGAGGTGCTCATCAAGATGAACCAGGGCACAATCGCAGCAGTTCTCCCGGTGCCACCCTAGCCGGTAGAGCGGAACGTAAGGTAGCAAAACACGGGAGCCGGGCAAACCCAACTATTGACCAAAGACATGATTCGGAGCTGATGCATATAAGGCCAAACTCGCGACGCCGAACACTCCCTTAGGTATTTGGACTTTACAACATATACTGGGCTGAGTAACGCCCTTGATAGTAAGCCCTGAATTTCCAGGTACGTGCATTAGTCTGACGTGACGAAATGCCAATAACGCCAGATCCCTCTCGGTTGTGATGAGTATCCGGAGGGTGTGAAGCAACAAGAGACAGTAAGAAAGCTTTACACAGGGTCTTAATCTAAAAAGAAACCTTTGAGTGGGGCCCTGCTGCACGTCCGCGCCTGTGTCTCCGTTGTGCCGTATCCTGGAAGGGTGTAACACGATTATCATCTGTAAAAGAGAAAACCCCAGGTGAAAGTCTTCGTGCGAAAAATTGGTTATTCTTAATAAACCATTAAAATGCAATCTAAATAGGGTAAAGCCAAACTGTAGTCCTTTTTACATGCGGGAAGCCCCTAGTACCACCCATGGGGGTATATCCATCGACCCAATCTCAGGTTTATCTAAGTTGTTATAGCTAGTTGTGCACCATACTTGTCTAGCCGTGTCCGCAGTCTTGACGACCGATCATTTATTCTGGTTGGAGAGGTCGTTCAGTGTTCAGCTGCTAGAGCCGCCACACATTCTTCCGCACGTAAGGAACGCTCTGTGTTTCCACACGGACCGGGCATCTTAAGCTTAAGATAAGCGTAATGTGGTACTGCATTAAAACGAGCGAAGGCCGTTCTTCCGAGTAGTGCGTAATAACCGCTTCAGAATGGAGCGATGTCGAAGGTTAATTCTTCGCTTCGGAAGTTGTCGGGAGAACCGAATACAACCTCTAGAACTACAGAGCCCGTGCAGCGGGCCTCTGGGCCTGGTATTACTCCTTTAAAGGTAGTATTGCTTTGGCTGATTCTTGTTGGGTCTATCCCCATTTTGCGGACTGTGTCCTGATATATCAGATTAAGACTACTGCCGCCGTCCATAAGGACTCGGGTGAGATGGTATCCGTCAATTATTGGGTCTAGCACCAAGGCAGCCGATCCTCCGTGCCGGATACTAGTCGGGTGATCCCTGCGATCGAAAGTGATCGGGCAGGCCGACCAAGGGTTGAACTTGGGGGGGGGGGGTGACGGGCTCCACTGCGCCTACGTCTCGGAGTGCGTGTTTGCTCCTCCTCTTCGTTACGTGAATCATGTTCACTGTTTTGACCTCTGGTGGGAATTTTTTCTGTCCCCCAGTGTTTGGCTGGCGAGGCTCATCCTCGTCTTCACTTGGTGTCTCCCTCCCCTTGCGTTCGGCGTTTAGCTTGCCGGCCTGCTTGAAGACCCAGCATTCTCTGTTGGTGTGATTTGCAGGTTTGTCGGAGGTGCCATGAATCTGACATAATATGTCCAGAATCTTGTTTAGGCTGGACGGTCCATCTTTGCTGCCTTTAAATGGCTTTTTCCGTTGACCGGGTTGAGAGCCCCTGAATCCAGCGTTTACTGCCATGTTGTGTGGGCTGTCTTCATTGTTTCGATGCTTGCTTTTATTGTGTCGCGGTTTTCCATTGCCATCCCTGACTTCGGATGTGACTGGGTCGCTGGTGCCGCTACGGGCCAGCCAACTATCCTCGCCCGAGCAAAAGAGGGTCATAAGGCTTGTTAGGGCTGCCATTGTCCTCATTTTTTCCTGGCCGAGGTGTCTGGCGAGCCATTCGTCCTGGACACTGTGTTTGAAAGCCGCTAAGGCTTCGGCATCCGGGCAGTCGACGATTTGATTCTTCTTAGTGAGGAATCTGTTCCAAAGCTTTCGGGCTGACTCTCCGGGCTGTTGAATTATATGACTTAAATCGTCTGCATCCGAAGGTCGGACTTAAGTCCCTTGAAAATTAGCCCTAAAAGCATCCTCAAGCTCTTCAAAACTTCCAATTGAGTTTTCAGGGAGGCTTTTCAGCCAGTGCAGAGCTGGTCCTTTCAACTTGAGGGGCAGGTATTTGATGGCGTGGAGATCATCTCCGCGAGCTGGTCTTTTCATTGTTTTCTTTGGGTGTATCCACCATGTATATATCGTGTGATGAAGTGGCTATCCAGCGCCCTGTGGGCGGTGGTTCCTGTTCCTCTCCTGCATCGTCGTCCATACCGTCGATGCCTTCTGAGTCGAAATCAAGCATGTCGGTTAAATAAATGCCGATAGTGGCTATTAAGTGGGTGGTGGGTGGGGAACGAATTTCTTCGTCGTCCGCTTCCCACTCGAGCCGGACATAGTTCGGCCGAGGGTCTCCTGACAAGGAGATAGACCTTAATGAATCTAGGACGTCGCCCAAGGGCAAGTGCTGGAAGATATCCGCGGAGGTAAACTCCATGATCGGTGCCCAATCAGATTCGATTGGCCCGGACGCAAGCGGTTCGGAGCCCGTGGCCGGGGAAGAATCCAAGGGTTCGGCCACATAGGTATCATAAGAGGTGAAGTCAGTATTCGGCTCTAACGCCGCTAAGTGTGCGACCTCCGTGGTGGGGGTCCATCAACCCGTCCTCGGATGTATCCACCATGTATATATCGTGTGATGAAGTGGCTATCCAGCGCCCTGTGGGCGGTGGTTCCTGTTCCTCTCCTGCATCGTCGTCCATACCGTCGATGCCTTCTGAGTCGAAATCAAGCATGTCGGTTAAATCGTCGATAGTGGCTATTAAGTGGGTGGTGGGTGGGGAACGAATTTCTTCGTCGTCCGCTTCCCACTCGAGCCAGACATAGTTCGACCGAGGGTCTCCTGACAAGGAGATAGACCTTAATGAATCTAGGACGTCGCCCAAGGGCAAGTGCTGGAAGATATCCGCGGAGGTAAACTCCATGATCGGTGCCCAATCAGATTCGATTGGCCCGGACGCAAGCGGTTCGGAGCCCGTGGCCGGGGAAGAATCCAAGGGTTCGGCCACATAGGTATCATAAGAGGTGAAGTCAGTATTCGGCTCTAACGCCGCTAAGTGTGCGACCTCTGTGGTGGGGGTCCATCAACCCGTCCTCGGATGGCACGATCTGCTCCAGATTGAGGACCGGAGTAGGCACATGTGTGATCTCCCGAACACCGTCCGACAGCAGAGCCAAGTCGTCCTCGCCGTGGATCGTCTGGCGCTTTTGACATGGGCTCGAATCCGTTGAAGATCAAGTCTCCGCGGACGTTGGCAGTATAGTTTAAGCTTCCAAACCTGACCTGACGGCCAGGGGCGTAGCTCTCAATCTGCTCCAGACGGCCAAGCGAGTTGGCCCGCAGTGCAAAGCCGCCGAATACGAAGATCTGTCCGGGGAGAATAACCTCACCCTGGATCGCATTGTTGCCGATGATCGAAGGAGCCATCAAGCCTTATGGTGACGGCACAGTGGAACTCTCAATGAAAGCACCAATGTCGGTGTCAAAACTGGCGAATCTTGGGTAGGGGGTCCCGAACTGTGCGTCTAAGGCGGATGGTAATAGGAGGCGGGGGACAGAATGTTTACCCAGGTTCGGGCCCTCTCGATGGAGGTAATACCCTACTTCCTGCTTGATTGATCTTGATGATATGAGTATTACAAGAGTTGATCTACCACGAGATCGTAGAGGCTAAACCCTAGAAGCTAGCCTATGATTATGATTGTTGTTGTCCTACAGACTAAACCCTCTGGTTTATATAGACACCGGAAGGGGCTAGGGTTACACAGAGTCGTTTACAAGGTAGGAGATCTACATATCCGAATTGCCAAGCTTTCCTTCCACGCAAAGGAGAGTCCCACCCGGACACGGGACGAAGTCTTCAATCTTGTATCTTCATAGTCCAACAGTCCGGCCAGAGTATATAGTCCGGCTGTCGGAGGGCCCCCTAATCGAGGACTCCCTCAGGGATGCCTACCAGGGCATCCCCAAGCTTAGATGCTTGAGACTTCTTGAAACATTATCTTGGTATGCCTTGGGCATCCCCAAGCTTGAGCTTTTGTGTCTCCTTAATTCCTCTCATATCACGGTTTTCCTAAATCTCAAAAGCTTCATCCACACAAAACTCAACAAGAACTCGTGAGATAAGTTAGTATAAACCAATGCAAAAACCTTATCATTCTTTGCTGTAGCAAATCACTAAAATTATTATTCAACATTGCATACTAAATGCCTCTGCATATTTAATACTCATATCCTTAAATAGAATCATTAAACAATGCAAACATAACAGCAATCTGCCAGAACAGTATAGTCTGTAAAGAATGCAAGAGTATCAATACTTATTCAACTCCAAACATTATGAAAATTTACCACACTGTAGATAATTTATCAGAGCTTATTATGCAAGGGAATTTTTGCAACAACGGTAAACTTTCTGTTTTCAAACAGCAACATGTAGACTTGTAAAATAAGCATAGTAAAGGCTATCCTTGACATTTTTATTGAAATAAAATATGCAAAAAATTATTCTAAATAACATCTAGCAAATACTAACAAAATAAATTGACGCTCCGAGGAAAACACATATCATGTGACGAATGAAAACATAGCTCCAAGTGAGGTTACCGATAATGTTGGAGACGAAAGAGGGGATGCCTTCCGGGGCATCCCCAAGCTTAGTTGCTTGGATCTTCCTTGGATATTACCTTGGGATGCCTTGGGAATCCCCAAACTTAGGGTCTTGTCACTCCCTATTCTCATCATATCGATATCTCACCCAAAACTTGAAAACTTCAATCACACAAAACTTAACAGAACTTCGTGAGATAGGTTAGTATGATAAAGAGCAAACCATTCCACTTTTGGTACTGTCAAAGAAAAGATTCATAAGTGTTCTCACACAATGACTACTGTAGCATATCATTTCTACAATTTATATTGAGGAATATAAGCCATAGAAACTAGAAGACAAGCAAACTATGCATTGAAAAACAGAATCTATCAAAAACAGAACAGTCTGTAATAATCTGTACTCAAGCACATACTTCTGCTACTCCGAAAATTCTGAAAAAATTAGGCCACGTGAGCAATTTGAATATTAATATTATGCAAAAATAATCAACTCAAAAGCACTCTTCTGTTCAAAATAAGAGTTATTTTCGTGAGCGCAGAAGTTTCTGTTTTTCAGCAAGACCAAATCAACTATCACCCAACATGATCCCAAAGGCTTTACTTGGCACCTTATTGAAACAAAAGCTATAAAACATGATTACTACAGTAGCATAATCATGTGAACACACAAAAACAGTAGGTAAAAGTTTTGGGCTGTTTCCCAACAAGCGCTTTTCTTTAATGCCTTTTAAGCTAGGCATGATGATTTCAATGATGCTCGCATAAAAGATAAGAATTGAAACATAAAGAGAGCATCATGAAGCATATGACTAGCACATTTAGGTCTAACCCACTTCCTATGCATAGGGATTTTGTGATAAAACAACTTATGGGAACATGAATCAACTAGCATAGGAAGGCAAAACAAGTGTAACTTCAAAACAATCAACACATAGAGAAGAAACTTGATATTATTGAGATATGTAAGGGCATAAGTTCCTTTCTCATAATAATTTTCAGAGGCGTCATGAATCGATTCAACATTATAACTATCACATACAACACTCTTTTCATGATGCACAAGCATAGAAAATTTATTACTCTTTATGGCATACATGTCACCATAATAATCATCATAGATAGCAACTTCATTGTCATAATCAATTGAAACCTCTTCCAAAATAGCGGATGTATCACTAAATAAAGTCATGACATCTCCAAATACACTTTCATCAATATTGTCATAAGATTCAACACCCTCCAAAATAGTGGGATCACTACTACCTAAAGTTGACACTCTTCCAAACCCACTTTCATCAATGTAATCATCATAAATAGGAGGCATGCTATCATCATAATAAATTTTCTTATCGGAAGTAGAAGGAATCAAAGGATCATATTCATTAAGCAAAGCATCCCCAAGCTTAGGACAAGCATTATTTCCAGCAAATAAATCTTCAAACATATCATACTCATCAAACATAGCATCTCGAAGCTTGTGGTTTTGCATATCATCACAATCATTCTTATCAATAGCATGAATGGCACCAATAGTATAGCAAACATTATTATCATATTCTTCCAAGCAAGTGCTAAAAATATTTTCAAGATCATAAGGGATATCGTTGTCTTCCAAATCATAATAATTACAAAAAGTAGTAGGTATCACAAAATCATACTCAATATCATCATCCTCCATCGACATATTTGATTCACTTTCATGAGGCACAATGGTGATATGAGCAAAATTATTTGGGAGAGATACCTTTTTACCTCTATTCTTTCTTGTTTTCTTCTTCATCACCACACCATGTGTGGGTTTAATTAAATTTTTCAAGCTTCTTGTTGAAGAGATTGATTGGATAGGAAGCTCCTCCTCGTTACCTGATTCATCATAATAAACACTAGGAGAGTTTTTGTAAACATTTTCCCTTTCATTAGTACTCTCTTCATATTATATTGGTTTCCTTGACTTTAGATAGTTGTCAATATAAGGATTCTCAATGCAATTTACCGCACAAAACATATAAATTTTCTCTAGATCAAAATCAAGAAAACTCTCGAGATTAAATTTTTGAATACGCTTAGTTATGCGTTTCATTTCTTCATACCCCAAAAGGAGACTAAGCTCTTTATGATGCTCAAGGGTAATCAAGTTATCACAATTTTTGGACATGATTTGATCATGAAAGAATTTGCATTGGAGTTTTAAATGACCATGTTCATTGCAAAGTTCACAAGGATGGTGAAAAAATTTACATCTTTCAGCACAATCATCTAGCCTCTCTTGAAAATTTCTTGTTTCTAAATATTTATGCTTCTTGCAAAACCTATCTTCCCTTTTTGGTGTGCAAAGGCACTCCCAATTCACTCCGCAAAAAGTGACATGCTTATAAGAAACATTTTTGTCATGACTTGTGCAATCATCATTAGCATTTTGGATATTCAAATAATTCACACTAACAACATTGCAATCATGCTCATCATTAAAATATTTTGTGCCAAGCATTTTATTGACTTCTCCTTCTAAAAGTTGAGCAAAATTTTCCGAACCATCATTTTCAAGAAAGATATTATAAAGATGATCAATAATAGGATGCAACCTAAATTCCATTTTTTTGTAGTTTTGTTTTTATAAACCAAACAAGTGATAAAATAAGAAACTAAAAGATTCAATTGCAATATCTAAAGATATACCTTCAAGCACTCACCTCCCCGGCAACGGTGCCAGAAAAGAGCTTGATGTCTACTACGCAACTTTATTATTGTAGACACGTGTTGGGCCTCCAAGCGCAGAGTTTTGTAGGACAGTAGCAATTTTTCCTCAAGTGGATGACCTAAGGTTTATAGTTCCGTGAGAGGTGTAGGATGAAGATGGTCTCTCACAAACGACCCTGCAACCAAATACAAGAAATTTCTTATGTCCCAACACACCCAATACAATAGCAAATTGTATAGGTGCACTAGTTCAGCGAAGATATGGTGATAAAAGTGTAATATTGATGGTAGAAATATATTTTTATAATCTAAATAAATAAAAACTACAAGGTAGAAAATAGTAAACGGGCACAAAAACGGTATTGCAATGCTTAAAAACAAGGCCTAGGGTCCGTACTTTAACGAGTGCAATCTCTCAACAGTGCTAACATAGTTGGATCATATGATTATCCCTCAAAGTACAATAAAGAATCACTCGCGAGTTCCTATTAGTGGAGAACAAAAGATAGGAATTTTCTGTAGGGTATGAAACTACCTCAAAGCTATTATTTCCATTTGATCTATTCAAGAGTTCGTACTAAAATAACATAAAGCTATTGTTTCCGTTGATCTATCCTAGAGTTCGTACTAGAATAACAAAAAAGCAAGTTCATATTCATAATACTCAATCCACACAAAGAACTATAAAGAGACTCCAAAGTTTCCGTCGGAGAAAAACTTGCATCAACCCCTATGCATAGATTACCCCAATATCACGGCGGGAAACCGCGAGTTGAATGCCATAACATATATCAAGTGAATCAATAAGATACCCCAATTGTCACCTCAAGTATTCATACCGCAAGACATATATCATGTGTTCTCATCTCTGAATATTCAATCCGACATGACAAAACTTCAAAGGGTAAAGATTCAATTCATCACAACAAGAGTATAGAGGGGAGAAACATCACATGATCCGACTATATTAACAAAGCCCATGATATAGATCACAAGAGAGAGAGAGAGAGATTAAAAACATAGCTACCGGTACAAACCCTTAGCCCCGAGGGTGGACTACTCCCTCCTCATCACGGTGGCCACCGGGATGATGAAGATGGCCACCGGAGATGATTCCCCCCTTCGGCAGGGTGCCGGAACGGGTCTAGATTGGTTTCCGGTGGCTAGGGAGCCCTGCGGCGGCGGAACTTTTGATCTAGGTTAATGATGACCCAAAATTATAGGGGATCTATCGTAGTCCTTTCGATAAGTAAGAGTGTCGAACCCAACGAGGAGCAGAAGGAAATGACAAACGGGTTTCAGTATGGTATTCTCTGCAAGTGCTGAAATTATTGGTAACAAATAGTTTTGTGATAAGGTAATTTGTAACGGGTAACAAGTAATGAAAGTAAATAAGGTGCAGCTAGATGGCCCAATCCTTTTTATAGCAAAGGACAAGCCTGGACAAACTCTTATATGAAGGAAAACGCTCCCTAGGACACATGGGAATTATTGTCAAGCTAGTTTTCATCACGCTCATATGATTCGCATTCGTTACTTTGATAATTTGGTATGTGGGTGGACCGGTGCTTGGGTACTGCCCTTTCTTGGACGAGCATCCCACTTATGATTAACCCCTATTGCAAGCATCCAAAACTACAAAAGAAGTATTAAGGTAAACCTAACCATAGCATGAAACATATGGATCCAAATCAGCCCCTTACGAAGCAACGCATAAACTAGGGTTTAAGCTTACATCACTCTAGCAACCCATAATCTACTTATTACTTCCCAATGCCTTCCTCTAGGCCCAAATAATGGTGAAGTGTCATGTAGTCGACGTTCACATAACACCACTGAGGAGAGACAACATACATCTCATCAAAATATCAAACGAATACCAAATTCACATGACTACTTATAGCAAGACTTCTCCCATGTCCTCAGGAACAAACTTAACTACTCACAAATCATATTCATGTTCATAATCAGAGGGGTATTAATATGCATAAAGGATCTGAACATATGATCTTCCACCAAATAAACCAACTAGCATCAACTACAAGGAGTAATCAACACTACTAGCAACCCACAGGTACCATTCTGAGGTTTCGGGACAAAGATTGGATACAAGAGATGAACTAGGGTTTTATAGGAGATGGTGCTGGTGAAGATGTTGATGTAGATTGACCCCCTCCCGATGAGAGGATCGTTGGTGATGACGATGGCGATGATTTCCCCCTCCCCGAGGGATGTTTCCCTGGCAGAACAGCTCCGCCGGAGCCCTAGATTGGTTCCGCCTCATGGCGGCGGTGTTTCTCCCGAAAGCTTGCTTGTGATTTTTTCAGGGTAAAAGACATCATATAGCAGAAGATGGGCACCGGAGGCCTGCCAGGGTGCCCACGAGGCAAGGGGCGCGCCCAGGGGGTAGGGCGCACCCCAACCCTCGTGGATGGTGGGTGGCCCCCTGTGGTTGATTCTTTCTCCAGTATTTTTTATTAATTCCAAAAACTGCCTCTGTGAAGTTTCAGGACTTTTGGAGTTGTGCAAAATAGGTCTCTAATATTTGCTCCTTTTCCAGCCCAGAATTCCACCTGCCGGCATTCTCCCTCTTCATGTAAACCTTGTAAAATAAGAGAGAATAGGCATAAGTATTGTGACATAACGTATAATAACAGCCCATAATGCAATAAATATCAATATAAAATCATGATGCAAAATGGACATATCAACTCCCCCAAGCTTAAACCTCGCTTGTCCTCAAGCGGAAGCCGATAACGAAAAATATGTCCACATGTTTAGAGATAGAGGTGTCGATAAAATAAAATACGGACATGAGGGCATCATGATCATTCTTATAACAGAAACATATATAAATGTTGTCATATGATTTCTTATGCTCAAGTAATAATCTATTCACAATGTAAAATATGAATCGGAAACTTCATTGAAAACCAACAAACCATAATCCCGGTCATTGAAGCAATTGCAATTTATCATAACATTGGAAAGAGTCATTATAACAGCTTTTCAGCAAGTCCACATACTCAACTATCATTTAGTCTTTCACAATTGCTAACACTCACGCAATACTTATGGTTATGGAGTTTTAATCGGACACAGAGAAAGATAGGGGCTTATAGTGTTGCCTCCCAACCTTTTACCTCAAGGGTAATGTCAACAATAATAGTTCATGCTAACTTACATCCAATTGGATATATATATCAGGATCTTTCCAACACACTGTACTTGCCAAAGGATAAAATGTAAAAAGGAAAGGTGAAGATCACATTACTTTTGTATAGGGTATAAGACAAAAGTAAAAGATAGGCCCTTCGCAGAGGGAAGCAGAGGTTTTCATGTGCTTTTATGGTTGGATGCACTAAATCTTGATGCAAAAGAACGTCAATTTATATTGCCACTTGTGATATGGACCTTTATTATGCAGTTCGTCGCTTTTATTGCTTCCACATCACAATATTGTATAAAGCTTATTTTCTCCACACTAATAAATCATACATATTTAGAGAGCAATTTTTATTGCATGCAATGATGACAACTTACTCGAAGGATCTTACTCAATCCATAGGTAGGTATGGTGGACACTCACGGCAAAACTGGGTTTAAGGATATTCGGAAGCACAAGTAGTATCTCTACTTGGTGCAAATAATTTGTCTAGCATGAGGGGAAAGGCAAGCTCAACATGTTGGATGATCCATGACAATATACTTTATTTCGGATATAAGAAAACATAACCCATTACGTTGTCTTCCTTGTCCAACATCAACTCTTTAGCATGTCATATTTTAATGAGTGCTCACAATCATAAAAGATGTCCAAGATAGTATATTTATATGTGAAAACCTCTCTTAATTTATTACTTCCTATTAACTACAACGATGACCAAAACTATGTTTGTCAACTCTCAACAACTTTTATTCATCATACTCTTTATATGTGAAGTCATTACTCTCCATAAGATAAATATGATGTCTTTATTTCTTTTTATTATTTCTCTTTCTTTTATTCCCTCATGATCATAGCAAGATAATCAAGCCCTTGACTCAACACCAATCTTTATTATATATATATAACTCGCAGACTCGATTACAGAGAAGGATCATAAGGCAAAACTCAAAACTAAATCATACTAAAACTTTATTCTACTAGATCAAGATATTACCGAAAGGACCGAACTAAGAAAAAGGTAAAGATAAGAGTGTGATGGTGATAAGATACCGGGGCACCTCCCCTAAGCTTGGCAGTTGCCAAGGGGAGTGCCCATACCCATGTAATTATGTCTCCTTCTTCGAAGGTGGTGATGTGATATTCTTGGCGATGATGCCCCTTAGGATACAATTCTCTTCCTCGAGCTTATTGACTTGTTGCTTGAGGTCCATTATTTCCTTACGGAGCTTACCCGTGATGGCTAAAACTCCTTTCACCCATGGATGTTGCATAGCTGTGGGAAAACAAGTAACACTCTTTTTCATATTTTCATAAGAGAGAAATTTAACATTGGAGGGGATGACCAAGTTTGGAATTGCTGAGCACTGTAGTTCCCCCATCGTGAGTCCGGCTCGGAAACGGGAAGTGACTTCTTGATCCTCCTCCATGGCATCTATCCTTTTCAAGTCAGCCTCCATCTGTTCCTCCGTTGATGGCCCAAAGTGGTCAGCATCACTGTTTGCTCTTGGTCCCGGTGTCGGATTATACACCCGGCTCTCCCCGACTGACTCTTGAGAAGACATCTTGCTCTAATCTGCGGCAGAAACAACTCGAAACAAAAACAGAGGATATTTGCGTGGTAGGTGGTCAAAACCTTCGGGAGATTATATAATGAACTTTTATTGACCAAAAGAAGTATCGTGCAAGAAAACGGAGTCTGGAGAGCAGACGGGGTGCCCACGAGGCAGGGGGCGCGCCCAGGGGGTAGGGCGCGCCTTCCACCCTCGTGTCCTTCCCGGACTACTTCTTATTTTCCTATTTTCTTAAATATTCCAAAACGGAGAAAAAATGCCATTAGAACTGTTTTGGAGTCGGTTTACTTACCGTACCACATACCTATTCCTTTTCGGAGTCTGAAACGTTCTGGAAAGTGTCCCTTATGTACTCCTCCGGGGTCACGATGTCAATAACATTAGTTTCAACATTTATAGAATTACCTGAGATATAATGTTTGATTCTTTGACCGTTCACCACCTTCGAATTTGTGCCTTCGAAGTTGTTGATTTTTATGGCACCGGAACGATAGACCTCCTCGATAATGTAAGGACCTTCCCATTTAGAGAGAAGTTTTCCTGCAAAAAATCTTAAACAAGAGTTGAATAGCAACACATAGTCACCTAGATTAAACTCACGCTTTTGTATCCTTTTGTCATGCCATCTTTTAACTTTTTCTTTAGACAATTTGGCATTCTCATAGGCTTGAGTTCTCCATTCATCAAGTGAGCTTATGTCAAATAGCCTCTTCTCACCGGCAACTTTGAAATCATAATTGAGCTCTTTAATGGCCCAATATGCCTTATGTTCTAGTTCGAGAGGTAAGTGACAAGATTTTCCATAAACCATTTTCTACGGAGACATACCCATAGGATTTTTATATGCATTTCTATAGGCCCATAATGCATCATCAAGTTTCTTGGACCAATTCTTTCTAGATCTATTAACAGTCTTTTGCAAAATTAACTTGATCTCTCTATTACTAAGTTCTACTTGACCACTAGACCGCGGGTGATATGGAGATGCAATTCTATGATTAACATCATACTTAGCAAGCATTTTTACGAAAGGCGCCATGAATAAAATGTGAACCACCATCAGTCATTAAATATGTAGGGACTCCAAACCTCGGAAAAATAACTTCTTTAAGCATCTTAATAGAGGTGTTATGGTCAACACTACTAGTTGGAATAGCTTCTACCCACTTAGTAACGTAATCAACAGCAACTAAAATATGTGTATACCGATTAGAGGAAGGGAACGGTCCCATATAATCAAAGCCCCAAACATCAAATGGTTCAATAACAAGTGAATAATTCATAGGCATTTCTTGACGTCTACTAATATTACCAATTCTTTGGCATTCAGCACAAGACAAGACAAACTTACGGGCATCTTTGAAGAGAGTAGGCCAATAAAAACCGGATTGCAATACCTTATGTGCAGTTCTATCTCCAGCGCGGTGTCCTCCATAAGCCTCAGAGTGACACTTGCATAGCATCTGTTCCTGTTCATGCTCAGGTACACAATGTCTAATAACACCATCTATTCCTTCTTTATAAAGGTGCGGGTCATCCCAAAAGTAATGTCTCAAATCATAGAAAAACTTTTTCTTTTGTTGATATGTGAAGCTAGGTGGTATAAATTTAGCAACAATTTTAATACATTATAACTGTGCACCTTAGAAGCTCTCTCAGGCCATTAGCATTCACAGCCGCCAGATCTTCAGGTTTAAAGTTTTCGGCCGTTGGATAAAACACTCGCGCAGTACTTCCGGCAAGCTGAGCTGGGCAGCTGCTCCCATGGCAAAATTGGAGCCGCGTGGTTGATCGGGCTCGTATTGGGCTGTCTGACCCATTTTTCCTATCCCCTTCCCCTTTGCTCTCTTAGCCCTCGAGAAACCTAACGAAGCTGGTGGCTGAGGAGACGATTCGGCTGGTGCTCCGCTAGGCCGCTCCAATGGCGACGTCGACCCCGTCGGCCGCTATCTCCCTTGCCGCCGCCGCTCCCCACTGATTTTGCTGCCTCTGCGATGCCTCCCTCCCTCCAAGGCGATTGCATCATCCGAGGCGGGGTCGCGGCACCTTCCCAGATGCGGCGGAGGCACCACATCCCATGGCGACGGGCGGCACAGAGCTCCTCCCACTCTGCTTCGTCCCCACGTTGATGCAGGCCATCTGCAGTGAGATCCTGCCGAGGTGCGCGGTCTTCTTGGTGGATCCAGCTGAGGCGCGCGAGGTGATCGAGGCGATCCAGCGGCGCGTGTTCATCTCGGTGGATCCAGCCGAAGTGCACGAGGTAATCAGCCTAGGAGGCGGCGCCGGCGAGGGTGCACAAGCCGTGCACAAGGCCACGACGACTCCACAAAGACTGTTGCGCTCTCCCTGACCCTCGATCGCGTGCTCTCCGACCTCGACTCTCTCCTCGTCATTGACGGGTGATGAAAATTTCTTCTAGAGGTGAGGCAGTGGGAAATAATCTTGATGCAACAGCGAAAGTGCTACAGATCCTAGCCTCCTCCCCTTGTGTACGTTCTAGTAGAGACAAATAGGAGATTCAGATAGGAGCGGTGGACAATTTTTTTCTCCTCTCTGTTAAATTTCGTTGCTCTCTTCTCTCCTATATGCTATCCGATTTTCTTGATTGTTGGCCATATATTTGTGTACTCAAAATGATGCTGCCCAATGTATATTTTCAGTATATGCTGCTGTCTAATGCTTATACAGCGGAGGGGAGGTTCCCGAGGAGCAGACCCCAATGGCTCTGTCTACGCAGGTGCCATACACTTTCCTGCCCAGTGCAGTAATCACCTGACTCTCCAGAGGTACTCCATGCTAATTTCTCCTCTTTTCTCCAGCAGCCGTGGATTGGATGCACAATTGTTTCACTTCGCAAACAACAACCATGTCAGGAAGCCATGATCTGGAGTGGTCATCGCTCAACAAATGTGAGGCATCCTTCCTCATTCACCCCCGTGGTTTGTAAAGCCTTGGTATTCAACCCGCCTCTATGTAGCTGCTAGCTAGACCGTTTATTACTACTAAATTTGTGATTTTATGAATCTCAAGATGGATGCAGCAAAACCCCATTGAAGAAACATGCTAGAATCCAGCTCCACGTTGGGCTAACCTGAACCTTCATCGCCACCTAGTTATGGCTGCCAAGTTTCCTTTAGTAATGTATATGCATCATGTTCAGACATGCCTGCAAGGCTCCATCTAGGTAGATGTTACGTACTATAGCTTCCCACCACTAATTTCATTTAGTTTCTTGATTGTAAGTTGAACAAACTGAATCTACGTACATATGCAAAAATATTTCACTATGCAAACTACAATATTTGGTCTGCACCTGCAATAGTTTTACTGCACTTGGAATACAATGTCGTGAAGAAAATTATTGTGTTTGCCACAACCTTAGCCTGACATACACATATTCTGAAATGGCCGGCGTTCAAACAAAACAAAGCTTAGCATCCTTCCTCGTTCACCCCCGTTTTATAATGGTTTTGCACAGTGCAGATTCATTGAATGGCTGAGTATTAATTTCATTCGATCTGTGGTGCGATGTCTAGCTAGCAATTGGAAAAACCAATTAGTTAATGAATTGAAGCAGTCTTGTTTGCAAGTGTACCACTTGTTATGTTCTTAAAGAAAAGGACTCGGCTTCTCTAGCTTCGCAAGTCTTTAATAAACATCATAATACAGAGTTGGGCTCATCACTTTATTGACATGCATGTCATCATTTGTGAGAAGTCATTTTCAGTACCATTGATATTGCTTACAAACATGTTGACTAGGCAAATCGAAGCAGATCCATCCAAGATGCTCGTAACTGTTTTCTTTTTGTGCTCTTGTGTTATATCTTCTTGAACAACCCAGCCGACACATTTGTAGTCTAGGCCCAAAATAGGTGTTTACTTAGTTACTAACTCCATTTATTTTGACTTTCTCATCGATGAAGTTGTAGAAAAATACTGAATCTGCCGACATGCATTCTAGAATGGCCATCTTCTTACAAAGGTGAGACTCATTTACTCCCCTGGTTTCGGTTGTGATTGCTCAATCCCTTTCCATTATCTGTAGCCTGGGTTTGCTGCCAGACAACTTTTTATTGTTCCAGTTGCAAAATATATGTCTCAACGGAATATGCTAACCGAGAAGGATGAAATCCCACGAGAAGATGACATGCTAACGGCCAGCTCTACCTTTTTCCAACGTGTGAATCAAGGCTGCTTCGATCGGCTAACTAATGAGATCAATGAGTTTCTTCATTAGGACCTCAGATTGATTCCCAAGTTTTCTCATAGCTAGCAACTCCCTCCATCTGGGTTTATTAGCACTACAAGAAATATGTCAACTTGTGACCACCACTATTGGTCACTGAAAGGTCACTGTTTTCAATTTGTGTCCTTTTTGTGACAAAAAACATAAGGTCAAAAGCTGAGGGTCGTTAACTGACTATAGCGACCTTCTCAGTGAGAAGGTCGTAGACGTTCTGACCAAAATATTCCTACCGTGGCATTTTGGTCACTAGAAACCTCCCGAGCCACGTAGGCATCCAAATGCAAGTGTCGATGTGGCATAAGATTCAGCCCGGTCCAATTCAGTTTTCTACATGGGCCTAGCCCAACAATTCAGCCCATTTGTGTTTTTTTTCTATCTGTCAATTTTTGGTTGGGTTCATGGGCCAAGCCCAATATTGCAGCCTTATTTTTGTTGGGCCATGGCCCTCTTTCCATCAATTGATTTTCTATTTTTTAATTGTTTTATTTTAGAGCTGGTCCCACTAGTCAGATGGGTCCCACATGTCAAAAATTTCAAAAATTCTCAGATTATATTCATAAGTGGGACATAAATTGGTCCCGCTCGTCAAGTTTCCATTTCACATATTTTTAACATACATAGTCACTATTTCAAATAGGACGGGACAAATATAATTCATCAAATAACACTACATTAGTCTTTTACAATCTGTTACAATATTACAATTTACTGTCTACTATAGAATTAAAAACTCTTTGCTAAGTATGGCTTTTGCTGTCGCCATCTTCCTAAGTAGGGCTTCGCTGCTTCGCACTTGGCTTCACGACTTCACACTCAAAAAGATTAGGCCTGAAGCTCCTGAAAAAGAGTGAACATAAAAAGCTGCCAGCTTAAATAAAGAAAAACAAGTAAGAAAAGCACATATATGTTGTCCTTGGAAGGCGAACGCATAGAACAAAGAGGAAAATTGCACAAGAAAAGAGCATAGAAGCAGATTAATTATATGGAACCAAAAACTGAATCATTGCACATCAGATTACACAGGAACAGAATGTAGAAGCAGATTACATTGAAGCAAAAACCAAATCATTATGGAGCACATAATAATACATGAAGAGAAAGAAGCAGCTATATAGGCCAAAACTGGACAAACCACAAACAACAGCACAACGGCGGAAGTAGCCCTATTTGCATCATGTTGAACAGCACAAGCAGCCATATATGCAACGCATAAAGAAAGAACACTCGACATCCAACATCTCAAGACATGCATTGCAATGATTTCTAAGAACATCTAGCATACTAGTTTCCGCAAAGAGCATAAGCAAACATGATACAATATCATTTGCATCTCATCAACCAAATTATTCAAGCAAAGACAACATGCACATGAACAAAGACAGGTTCTGGGTCCTGTTTGATTCACCTAGTTGATGAGGGCGGCAGAGCGGGAGACGAGCTCAATGGAATTCCCATCGAGGATGATCTTATCCTTGACCTTCTCAGACTGCAGCTCCGCCAGATGCGGCAAAGAACACCTCGACAACCACAAAGAACAACAAAGAAGACCAATAAGGACTGCGTGACATTTCATATCATCATTACAGAAGAAAAAATTAAGACACAAGCAATCATAATTTCTAACAACAACAATCATCATCAGTTAAGCACATAGTGAGCAAGAACAAACAATGAATCTTGCATCCATAGTATCTCCTATCAATTTCAATAGTGCAAAATCAGCACACTTCAACTTAAGCTCATCAGTTAAGCACTTGAGCCAAAAAAAGAAACACCGTCAGACTAAAATACTAAAAAAATTGCATGTTTAATCAGCTAACTATACAACAGATTCAGGAGAAGAACATGACACCACAACAAGCACATCAACAGGCAGCAGCTATTGGAGATGATGCTCTAAGCCGGCAACATCGCACAAACATCAAGCGGCAACTTAGCATATATAGCAGGAGCCGTGGTTCACGACCTACGCCGAGGAAAACACAATTATCTTGACTCCATACAAACACTATGGAAGCATCTTTGCTACAAAATAGGCAGCCCTGGCCGCCTCATACAAACAAAGAGAGAAGCATAATGTAAGTGCGTAAGTATGTATTACTAAGTAAATGTGTAGACAGTGGAGTGGAACATGAATATAAATTTCACTGGATATGATCACAGATTCATATGAGGTGTGCATATAAATTTTACATGATAGGATCATAGAATCGCACAACCACTAGGCCTGCCAATCACTTGAACACAAACTAAAAATAGAAGAACTACATGGGAAGTTATTTATGCTGTAATTTTACTAACAGGAGATCATACAAACCTACTTCAATACTGATTTGTGTATATATAAGTCCCAAAGCAGGTCCAGTTTGAGAACTTAATATCTGAATTTGAACATTCTAAATTTCATAGTTAGTTGAGGCTAACTTTTTTAGATGTAATGTAACAATTTAGACATCAATGGGGCACAACTTAGTTAGCTACTAATGTTCAGCAAATTCAAAGATTGTATGTTCTAGCTAACAAAAATATAATACCATGCTTAAGAACTCGGAGCGAGAAAAGTATGTGTCGCTTAAGAGCTACCACAATTGATCTTGGTCAAGGATAAAACAGGTAGATATCATATAATTCTCATCAGGATCATACATTGAATTCATTAAAGTCTATAGATTCATTTCTTAGATATTGAATTGGGAAATCACAAGAAAAGTAGATTAACCAATGTGTCCAGATAACACAAGAAGGCAAGCACTAGTAAATCTTGACTCTTGTGCCACTACATGTACATAACAAGTATTTGACACAATCCTGCAAGCATGCAAATACATGCAGTATTATTTGTCTAATGAAATACATGACATATTCTCCTCGTGTATACTCCAATCAAACACTTGACGGTGGCCAGAGCGAAACGAACAAAGGGAGATTACTGAATATCTTCACAAACTGCACAGAGACACTGCATCTTCAGGTCTGACAAGGCGGGGAGAGGGAGGGGATTACCTGCAGCTACAGGGTGGGAGTTGAGCGAGGTCCATGGTGACCTTCCTTGCTTCCTCCCTCCCTGCTCGGGTGGTTCTCCAATCCAACACATCCTCCGGGCCTAGCTAGGGTTTTTTCTTCTTCTCCTGTAGCAATGGAAAGGGAGGACCATGGCATCACCAACAGTACAGAACTGAGCAACAACCAAAAGCAGAAGCAAATCGAAATCGAAATGAATCAGGCACCTTGACGATCTGCACCTTGACGAAATTGGGTGTCCCTCGCGTGTACCTGCGTGAGGAAACCAACGGAAAGTACATGAGCTGAGGGAAGGGAAGAAGAGTGAATCTCAGAGGAGAAGATGGGCGAGTACCTTGACAAGCATCCATCAGTCAGGCGGCCGAGCAGAAGAACTCCCCCCTCACCTTGGTCAACGAAGGAAGCCGTGGCGTGCTAGATATATCATAAGAAAAGAAGGTCAGGTGAGGTCGCCGGCTGTGGCGACTGTCGCCAAACTTGTAGGCAGGCGGAAATGAAAGGGAAGAGTCAGGCTAGTGTACAGTCCAGACGCTCCCGGATCGGTCGGCGGCGAGGCAACGCGCGTGGCCTGTGGTCCAGCACGCCTTCCTCTCGGTAGCAGACGGACGGAGCTCGGTGGCAGGCATGCATCTTGAAGCAGTCGCCTCCTCACGCACGGCCGCGTCGTCGGAGAAGCAGAAGCGCGCGTGCATCGAGAACCCGTGTCGTAGAAGCCCTTGACGACGGCACTGTCCGATCTGGGAGGGAGCGCCATGGCCGCCGCGCCCTTGATGACGCTCGCTCGATCTCCCTCTTCTCTTTTATTCTTATGTGGGTAGGGAAGGGGATGGGAGGGGAGAGTGTAGGGGAGACCGGCGGCGTGGTCCGAGGGAGACGGCGGCGCTGATGTGGGCAGTGGTGGATTAGGCGGAGCGGGCGGGGGTGGCGGAAGGGGGTGTCGATCTGGATCGGAGGAGGTACCGGCGCGTTGGATCCGCAAGGGTGGGGGTCTCTGAGCGGTGAGAGTGTGTGGGGAATGCCGGAGGAGTGGGGTGGGGGCGGCGGCACGTCGAGATCCAGAGGTTGGGGCGGCGGCGCCGGATCCAGAGGGAGGGAGAGGGTGAGAGCACTATGGTTTGCCGCGCGGGGAGAGAGAGGAGTGCTGTGCGATGGGTTTTTTTAGGGGTAGCTCGCGGTGGGTGGGTGAGACCGTGAGAGGGTGAGGTGAGGGCCCTTGGATCCAGGAGGATCCGACGGTGATTTATCCATGATCCGCGTGAGAGGTCCCTGGACCAATCAAAACACAGTATACCAGTATGATACTTTGACCATTTAAATTGGTCGTAATTGACTAAAAGTAATGCGCTAAATAATGTTAGCTATTTTATTATGATCTGAAAATTTGAAAAAAAACATCTCATTGTGTCAGCAAATTTGACTATAGTTTTCAGGAATAATCACAAATTGAAATAAGACAAATATTTTTTAAAAGAGTTATGAGAAATGAGTTCTTTTAAATTCATTTTCCATTTTTCGAGTGCCCAAAATGAGTTTTTTTGAAGGACCTATAATATATTTGTTGCAAAATTGTATCAAATTAATTTTATAAAATACTAGGACATATTTAATGCACAATTGACCAAATGGTTTGGTGTAATAAGTTTTGATCCACCTCTGGTGAAAAAGACAAATTTTCGCCGATTCAGCTGGAAACGGGTCAAATTTGAACTGCAGCTGCCTTATAGTTTGCTATTTATTTTTTCCAAAAAATCATTTAGAGGTACATAACTATCTATTTAATCAGAGAAACACCAAAAAAAATTCAAGATTCAACCACTAGCTAGGAACGGTCAAGCCCGCCGTTTTGACCGTATTTTGAAACGGGCATAAAAAATTCAAAAAAATCAAAAAATTGGAAAACCTTCGCATTGTGTCATTACATGTGACCAAGTTTCCAGAAAAATAATAAACTTGTAATACGGTAATTATTTAAAAAAAGTGTTCTCAGAAATGAGCTATCATGCATGAAGATTCATGGCTTTCAAGCCAAATGATCAATCTTATGGCCACATTCATGGCATAGTTTGTTCAAATGATCTCATATGGTGCACAAGGGTGCATATTGGAATTCCAAACAATGTTTCCTAAGGGAGTTTTCATTTTCTTTTCACGGAAAATACATTTTCCATTTTTCGAGTGCCCGAAATGAGTTTTTTTGTGAAGGACCTACCATATATTTGTTGCAAAATTGGACCTAATCAATTTTATAAAATACTAGGACATATTTAATGCACAATTGACAAAATGGTTGGGTGTCAAAAGTTTTGATCCACCTCTGGTGAAAAGGACAAATTCCCGCCGATTCAGTAGGAAGCGGGTCAAATTTGAACTGCAGCTGCCTCATAGTTTGATCTTTATTTTTTCCAAAAATCATTTCTAGGTACATAATTATCTATTTAATCAGAGAAACACCAAAAAAATTCCAAGATTCAACCACTAGCTAGGAACGGTCATTCCCGCCGTTTTGACCGCATTTTGAAACGAGCATAAAAATTCAAAAAATCAAAAATTGGGAAACCTTCGCATTGTGTCATTATATGTGGCCAAGTTCCTGTGAAAAATAACAAACTTGTAATACGGTAATTATTTAAAAAAGTGTTCTCAGAAATGAGCTATCATGCGTGAAGATTCATGGCTTTCAAACCAAATGATCAATCTTATGGTCACATTCATGGCATAGTTTGTTCAAATGATCTCATATTGTGCACAAGGGTACATCTTGGAATTCCAAACAATGTTTCCTAAGGAAGTTTTCATTTTTTTTGCACGGAAAATTCATTTTTCATTTTCCGAGTGCCCAAAAGGTGGTTTTTTTGTGAAGGAACTACCAAATAATTGTTGTAAAAATGGATCAAATCAATTTTATAAAATACTAGGCCATGTTTGATGCACAGTTGGCCAAATGGTTGGGTGTCAAAAGCTTTGATCCACCTCTCATGAAAAGGACAAATTTCTGCCAGTTCAGTTGGAGGCGGGTCAAATTTGAACTGCAGCTGCCTCATAGTTTGGTATTTATTTTTTCCAAAAATCATTTCTAGGTAAATAAGTATCTATTTAATCAGAGAAACATCAAAAAATTTCCAAGATTCAACCACTAGGTAGGAACGGTCAAGCCCGCTGTTTTGACCGCATTTTGAAACGGGCATAAAAAATTCAAAAAAACTCAAAAAATTGGGAAACCTTCGCATTGTGTCATTATATGTGGCCAAGTTCCCAGGAAAAATAATAAACTTGTAATACGGTAATTATTTTAAAAAAATGTTCTCAAAAATGAGCTATCATGCGTGAAGATTCATGGCTTTCAAGCCAAATGATCAATCTTATGGCCACATTCATGACATAGTTTGTTCAAATGATCTCATATTATGCACAAGGGTACATCTTGGAATTCCAAACAATGTTGCCTAAGGAAGTTTTCATTTTTTTGCACGGAAAATTCATTTTTCATTTTCCGAGTGCCCAAAAGGTGGTTTTTTTGTGAAGGAACTACCAAATAATTGTTGCAAAAATGGACCAAATCAATTTTATAAAATACTAGGCCATATATAATGTACAATTGACAAAATGGTTGGGTGTCAAAATTTTTGATCCACCTCTGGTGAAAAAGACAAGTTGTCGTCGATTCAGTTGGAAGCGGGTCAAATTTGAACTGCAGCTGCCTCATAGTTTGCTCTTTATTTTTTCCAAAAATCATTTCTAGGTAAATAAGTATCTATTTAATCAGAAATACATGGTTTGATGGCGAGACATCGAGGTTTGGACGGTGGCCGAGGGCCCCAACTCTAGAGCGCGTAAGCTCGCATGCCCGCCGCGTGGTCACCGCGTGACCGTGGCATTGCCATGTGTTCTGGGCGGCCTAGGCATGTCTAGTGGATTGGGCACTCCCCAGGTAGGTGCTAGGAAGAAAATCACCACATAAGATTCTCACGAGGAGACCGATCGATGATCAAACATGAATAAGCAGCCAAGTGTTTGATTTGCAGTACGGGAAATGCACATGGCTAATGGGCGTGAGTTTTGGCTGAGGATGATCGATTAAGAAGACTGTCTTCACAAATTTTCACCTCAAAAGGAGGAGCCTAGGTGGTACTTGCTTTACAAAGTACCACACCGGACATAAATACATCTGACGTTGAAGCTGGGCTCAAAATAATGAATGGATTGAGCTAGCATTTGGTGGAGGATGGTTATTTGGGCATAGGAAAGCATCAAGAAAATGGATACCATTTGGACATGCCAAAGTGGTACTTCCTTCACAAAGTGCAGCTCTGATCAGAATAGGAAAATGAATATTTTTGAATTATTTTTGAACTAGGCAAGGAAGGTTTTTACATATTTGACGAAGATATGACCCAAAGAATTTATGAGATTTTTTTGGGAATTTTGGGAATAACAGAAATATAGGTTGCTTCACAACCTAGGGCAAAAACCGCCACATGGATGATCAAAGTTTGACTCAAAATAGTGGGGGGCCTAATAAACCTGGACAGAGGCACTAGCTAGCAAGTTTAATTAGTGAGTAAGATATTCAGACCTGCAGTCTCCATCTTAATTAGTTTATTACTTAACAATGCCCTCAATACACCTTACGAGAAAACAAGGTCGGATCCGTGGAACACATGATACTAGCAAATATGTTCTCTTACAGATATTAGCAAAAATGTTCTGTAGGTAATGTTGTTATTATTGTTTCTTTCATCAACATACACCATGTTATTTACGGAGCAATTATAACTGTTGTGCACTTCTCCTTGGCACACTACTTATGTAGTTATTTCCTCGATTGATTTTCCTTGCGAACAAGTATTTTGTTTGTACTTCAGTGTAAGCAATTGTAAGTTGGTTAAGATGTAACACAACTTGAGCCATTGTTTCACAACAACCCACTGGCATTTGATATTGAGTTTCAGAATTTTTATTATTATTGTAGATGAGATGGAATTCTACAACCTCAAATCTGAGCAAGTACACATTCAGTCATCTATCCTGACGCAATGCAAAATATTTGTCCCTTAGACCACAATGTATACTTGTATTACTGGCCAGAACGCATTGAGATCTTTTAAGATAGTAAATATCACCCCGAAGTTCTGAAATATTTGTACTGCCTTTTTTCTCTCTCTCATGTCTTTCCTCCTCGATATCTTTTTATTTATCATGATGTGAGTCTTTGCGGGAGTCTTTTTAGGAGGCAAAAAGAGGTCATGTTCCATATCAATCATAATTTATATCTCCGCGCTTAATACCACAACTCAAACATTATACCTAAGGAGAAAACTCAAAATACTACCCCCTCCATCCCAAAATAGATGTTTCAACTATGTACTAACTTTAGTACAAAGTTCTCAACTTTGTACTAACTTTAGTATAAAGTTGTACTAAAGTTGAGACACTTATTTTGAGAAGGAGGGAGTACTTTTTTGCAGATCAATCGGACTGGATTTCTCATGAGTTACATAGCATTATATTCTTGATTTCTCTCTTTAGTTACATCCCATCATATTCTATAAATGGAGAGACAAATACAATATATGAAAGCATTGCAAACAAATGTATACAAGTTACTTCATATCTCTAACAACTCTTTTATGTCAAAATAGACGGGCGCAACAACGCGCGCCATCAATGATATAGTGTAATTAGCATAATCAGCATACCATGGAGCAGTGCTAGAAGCATTTATGATAGATAATTGTTCATCAGGGAAGCTATCATCAATAGGTAGTGGGTCATCAAGAACATTCTCTAACCTAGACAAGTTGTCTGCAACGGGGTTCTCATCTCCCTTTCTATCAATAATATGCAAATCAAATTCTTGTAGCAAGAGAACCCATCTAATAAGTCTAGGTTTAGCATCTTTCTTTTCCATAAGGTATTTAATAGCAACATGATCAGTGTGAATAGTTACTTTAGAATCAACAATATAAGGTCTAAACTTATCACAAGCAAATACAACTACTATAAATTATTTTTCAGTAGTAGCATAATTCTCTGGGCACTGTCTAGAGTTTTACTGACATATTGGATAACATTTAATTTCTTATCAACTCTTTGTCCTAGAACAGCACCTACAGCATAATCACTAACATCACACATAATTTCAAAGGGTAAATTCCAATCAGGTGGCTGAACGATAGGTGCAGAAATCAAAGCTTTCTTAAGTATTTCAAATGCTTCTACAAAATCATCAGCAAAGATAAAAGGAACATCTTTTTGTAATAGGTTAGTAAGAGGCCTAGATATTTTTGAGAAGTCCTTAATGAACCTCCTATAAAAACAGGCATGACCAAGAAAACTTCTTATACCATTAATGTCCTTAGGACACGACATCTTTTCAATAGCATCAACTTTAGCTTTATCAACTTCAATACCTCTTTAGAAATTTTATGCCCCAAGACAATACCTTATTAACCATAAAGTGGCACTTCTCCCAATTCAAGACAAGATTAGTTTCTTCACATTTCTACAAAACTCGATCAAGGTTGCTCAAGCAATCATCAAAACAAGTTCTGTATACAGAGAAATCATCCATGAAAACCTCAATAATCTTTTCACAAAAATCAGAGAATATAGCCATCATGCATCTTTGAAAGGTAGCAGGTGCATTGCGTAAACCAAAAGGCATACGTCTATAAGCAAAGGTACTGAAGGGGCAAGTAAAAGTGGTCGTTTCTTGATCCTCTTTTGACACAGGTATTTGAGAGAAACCAGAATAACCGTCTAGAAAACAAAAATGTGTATGTTTGGATAATCTTTCTAGCATTTGATCAGTAAGAGGTAAAGGGTAATGATCCTTTTTAGTTGCTTTATTTAATTTACGGAAATCAATTACCATTCTATAACCTGTACGATTCTTTGTGGGATCAATTCATCTTTATCATTAGGAACAATAGTAATACCTCCCTTCTTAGGGACACAATAGACAGGACTTAGCCACTGACTATCAGCAATGGGATAAATTATACCTGCCTCTAGAAGCTTTAGTATTTCTTTTCTTACCACTTCTTTCATCTTGGGATTTAACCGTCGTTGGTGATCAACAACTGGTTTAGCGTCTTTCTCTAATTTTATTTTGTGCTGGCATAAAGTGGGACTAATGCCCTTAAGATCATCAAGAGTATATCCAATAGCAGCACGGTGCTTCTTCAGATTTTTCAATAATTTCTTTTCTTCATGATCTGAAAGGTTAGCACTAATAATAACAGGATATATCTTTTTCTCATCAAGATAAGCATATTTAAGAGTATCAGGTAATGGTTTAAGCTCAAACACGGGATCACCCATGGGTGGAGGAGGATCCCCTAGGATTTCAACAGGCAAGTTGTGTTTCAAAATAGGTCCCTGTTTAAAGAATACTTCATCTATTTCCCTTCTTTCATTCATAAACATATCATTTTCATGGTCGAGCAAATATTGTTCTAAAGGATCATTAGGAGGCACGGCAATAGAGGAAAGACCAATAACTTCATCTTTACTAGGTAATTCTTTATCATGGGGTTGTCTATGAAATTTAGCAAAGTTAAACTCATGAGACATATCCCCCAAATCAATAGTAACAACATCCTTTTTGCAGTCAATTCTAGCATTAACAGTATTCAAGAAGGGTCTACCAAATATAATGGGACAAAAGTTATCTTGTGGGGAACCAAGAACAAGAAAATCAGCAGGATATTTAACTTTCCCACACAAGACTTCAACATCTCTAACAATCCCAACTGGTGAAATAGTGTCTCTATTGGCAAGCTTAATTGGAACATCAATTCCTCTATCTCAGCAGGTGCAATATCATGCATAATTTCTTTGTATAAGGAATGAGGTATTGCACTTGCACTAGCACCCATATCACATAAACCATGATAGCAATGATCTCCTATTTTAATAGAAATAACAGGCATGCCTACAACAGGTCTATGTTTATTTTTAGTATCAGGTCTAGCAATTCTAGCAGCTTCATCACAGAAATAAATAACATGCCCATCAATATTATCAGCCAAGAGATCTTTAACCATAGCAATACCAGGTTCAACTTTAATTTGCTTAGGGGGTGTAGGTGTTCTAGTGTTACTCTTACGAACCACAGTTGAAGCTTTAGCATGATCCTTTATTCTAACAGGGAAAGGTGGTTTCTCAATATAAGTAGTAGGAACAATAGGATCAACATTATAAGTGATAGTATTTTCTTCAACTTTAATAGGTGCAACTACTTTTACTTCAATAGGAGGATTATATTTAAACCACTTCTCCTTAGGGAGGTCAACATGAGTAGCAAAGGATTCACAGAAAGAAGCTACTATCTCAGAGTCAAGTCCATATTTAGTGCTAAATTCACAGAAAACATCGGTGTCCATAAAAGATTTAACACAATCAAACTTGGGTTTTATACCTGACTCCTTACCTTCGTCGAGATCCCAATCTTCAGAGTTGCGTTTAATTCTTTCCAATAAATCCCATTTTAATGCAATACTCTTCATCATAAAAGAGCCAGTACAAGAAGTATCGAGCATGGAGCGATTATTGAGAGAAAGCCGAGCATAAATTTTTTGAATAATAATTTCTCTTTAAGCTCATGATTGGGGCATGAATATAACATTGACTTAAGACTCCCTCAAGCTTGAGCTATGCTTTCTCCTTCGCGAAGCCAAAAACTATATATATAATTACGATCATGATGAACAATATGCATAACATAAAACTTTTGATGAAATTCCAATTTCAATCGGTTGTAGTTCCATGATCCCATATCATCACATAGCCTAAACCATGTCAATGCCTTTCCCTTCAAAGATAAAGGGAAGACCTTCTTCTTGATAACATCCTCAGGCATACCTACAAGCTTAAATAATCCACAAACTTCATCCACATAGATTAGGTGCAAATCAGGATGTAATGTTCCATCACCTGTGAAAGGATTAACTAGCAGTTTCTCTATCATACCCGAAGGAATTTCAAAGTAAACATTTTCCGTAGGTTCACTAGGTTGAAGAGCAACTCTTTGCTCTACTGGTCGGGGTGAAGATACCCCGAACAAGCCCCTCAAAGGATTATGTTCCATAGTAACAAGTGACAGTAAATTTCAGCACACTATATAAATTTTTCGTTACCAAATTCCACCTACCAAAGGCGCTTCACTCCCCGGCAACGGCGCCAGAAAAGAGTCTTGATGACCCACAAGTATAGGGGATCTATCATAGTCCTTTCGATAAGTAAGATTGTCGAACCCAACGAGGAGCAGAAGGAAATGACAAGCGGTTTTCAGTAAGGTATTCTCTTCAAGCACTGAAATTATCGGTAACAGATAGTTTTGTGATAAGGTAATGTGTAATGGGTAACAAGTAATGAAAGTAAATAAGGTGCAGCTAGATGGCCCAATCCTTTTTGTAGCAAAGGACAAGCCTAGACAAACTCTTATATGAAGGAAAACGCACCCGAGGACACATGGGAATTATTGTCAAGCTAGTTTTCATCACGCTCATATGATTCGCGTTCGTTACTTTGATAATTTGGTATGTGGGTGGACCGGTGCTTGGGCACTGCCCTTTCTTGGACGAGCATCCCACTTATGATTAACCCCTATTGCAAGCATCCGCAACTACAAAAGAAGTGTTAAGGTAAACCTAACCATAGCATGAAACATATGGATCCAAATCAGCCCCTTACGAAGCAACGCATAAACTAGGGTTTAAGCTTCATCACTCTAGCAACCCTTCATCTACTTATTACTTCCCAATGCCTACCTCTAGGCCCAAATAATGGTGAAGTGTCATGTAGTCGATGTTCACATAACACCACTAGAGGAGAGACAACATACATCTCATCAAAATATCAAACGAATACCAAATTCACATGACTACTTATAGCAAGACTTCTCCCTTGTCCTCAGGAACAAACGTAACTACTCACAAATCATATTCATGTTCATAATCAGAGGGGTATTAATATGCATAAAGGATCTGAACATATGATTTACCACCAAATAAACCAACTAGCATCAACTACAAGGAGTAATCAACACTACTAGCAACCCACAGGTACCAATCTGAGGTTTTGGGACAAAGATTGGATACAAGAGATGAACTAGGGTTTTAGAGGAGATGGTGCTGGTGAAGATGTTGATGGAGATTGACCCCCTCCCGATGAGAGGATCGTTGGTGATGACGATGGTGATGATTTCCCCCTCCTGGAAGGATGTTTCCCCGGCAGAACAGCTCCGCCGAAGCCCTAGATTGGTTCCGCCAAGGTTCCTCCCCGTGGCGGCGGTGTTTCGTCCCGAAAGCTTGCTTATGGTTTTTTCCAGGGTAAAATACTTCATATAGCAGAAGATGGGCACCGGAGGCCTGCCAGGGGGCCCACGAGGCAGGGGGCGCGCCCAGGGGGTAGGGCGCGCCCTCCACCCTCGTGGATGGTGGGTGGCCCCCTCTGGTTGATTATTTCTCCAGTATTTTTTATTAATTTCAAAAACTGCCTCCGTGAAGTTTCAGGACTTTTGGAGTTGTGCAGAATAGGTCTATAATATTTGCTCCTTTTCCAGCCCAGAATTCCAGCTGCCGGCATTCTCCCTCTTCATGTAAACCTTGTAAAATAAGAGAGAATAGGCATAAGTATTGTGACATAACGTATAATAACAACCCACAATGCAATACATATCGATATAAAAGCATGATGCAAAATGGACGTATCAGTTAACCCCGAAGGGTTTCGGAATATTTGGGAATTTATAGTGCGAAGAGGGGGTGCGGGAGGCTACCGAGGTGGGCACAACCCACTTAGGTGCGCCAGGGGGGCCTGATGCGCCCTGGTAGGTTGTGCCTGAAGGAAATATGCCCTAGAGGGAATAATAAAGTTATTATTTATGTCGGATGTGTGGTTCCAGCAAAACCCTTAAGGTTCGAACTCTGGGGTGCGTGCGAAGTTCTTTCCCTCCTACCGATCTACGCCCTAGCTCGCTGAGATCTCGCGGACGAACTCGACGAACTCACAACATGGAAAGACACGAGATTTATACTGGTTCGGGCCAACGTTGTGGTGTAATACCCTACTCCAGTGTGTGGTGGTGGATTGCCTCTTGGGCTGATGAAGAAAAGTACAAGGGGAAGAACAACCTCCTGAGGTTGAGGTGTTCTTGTGCTCTGTGGACTTGTGGATGAGAACTCGATCCGTCCCCCCACTTCTGTGGTGGCTAGCTCTACTTATATAAGACCTGGTCCTCTCCCCAAATATTGAGCGGGAAGGGAGCCAACAACGGCGGGCAAATTTGAAAGGGAATAGCTAGTACAAGCTACCCTGACAAAAGCGGTCTTCGCCTGCAAAAGGCACGGGTGGTGACGCCGTCTTGGGCTCCACGGTGACCTCCGTCTTGTCGTCCTGCTGGTCTTGGTCTCGCTGCACCGATATGGAAACCTTTGCCTGATGCCTCGGTACTCCACGCCTGCGCATGCCTCCTTAGAACCAAAGAGGATACAAGGACGCTGCGCGTGCTGGCGCCCGCCTGGTGCCGGTCGTCATGGCTCACGTCATGAGAGCCTCGCGAGGTTTGCCCCGCCTTGATATCTCTGCTCCTCACGTGCCTGCCTGGTGAGGCCGCTCCCAAGGAGGTCTCGCGCCGTCTGCCTCACGAGGCTTGGCCCCTCGCGAGGGTCTTGAATGCCTTGTTGATGAAGATGGGCCGTACGGGCCCGCTAGCATAACCACGCCATGGCCGTAGGCAGGCAAGTCTGGGGACCCCCGTTCCCAGAAAACCGACAGTAGCCCCCAGGCCCAAGGTGCGTTCGGGTGTCAAGTACGGAGCGCCGCGGGCCCCCAAAGCCTGCAGACTCGGTTGAGGCATGGCGGTTGATTGGATGTGGGCGTCTCCACTTCCCCATGCGGCCTCGGCAACTGCCCGTCCTGACAAAAGGCTGGCGTAGACAGTGTTTGCCTTCATTGTTTCTTCCTCGCCTTGCTCCAGATCCCCTTTCTCGCTCCCCGCCACCGGTACCTCCAGATCTGCTCCAATCTTCTCCACATCTGTGACCCATGGCTCCGCGCAAGACCAAGACCTCCTCGGTGCCGGCTTGGTATGAGCCAGCTCTTGAAGCGCCCATCGTCACGGAAAAGAGCCTCGCCTCCGTGCGCCTGCTGACGGCGGGGGAGAGCAACGAAGGGGGAAGACGGTGCTTCGGCTTGCCTCCGACGTGCCGGAGCCTGAGGGAAACACCTTATTCCCCTTCTTCTTGAGCAGCATCGTCGTCGAGTTGGTTCCCCCCTTCTCCGATTTATTTTTTGAGGTCCTTGACCACTATGGGTTGCAGGCGTTGCACCTCCACCCCAACTCTATCCTGCTCCTGTCCATCTTCGCCTACTACTGTGAGGCGTACCTGGGCATGATGCCATACGTGGCGCTTCTACGCCACTTCTTCTTCCTTTGCGTCAGCGAGGGACACATCTCCGGGTGCACCAATTTCATTGCATCTGGCAAGGCCAACTCAATCTCGAGCACCGGGAAGAGGGCCAACAATATGCAGGCCAAATGGGTCATGATGGACGCCAAGCGCGCCCATCCGCGTTTCGCCTTGCCAACGGAGGCGCCCCAGTTTAACAAGGGGTGGCCTGCGAGAAGCTCACTAATGGCCGCGTAAATCTGTCTTTGCAGGGCGGAATGCAGACCGACACAAGCCGAGGAAAGCGAAGGCGGCGAAGGTCACATGGGCCATGCTCCTGAGGGAATTCTTGTCGCTGCGCGTCGCCCCGCTCCAGGCGCGGTCGCGCCCCTAGTGGGAGCTCGGAGATGAAGAAGACAAGACCCGCCTGAGGCCAGGAGCCCTGCCTGGCGATGAACTGGCTGCTGTCCTTTGCCTACTGGTCGAGGACAACCAGGAGTACCCGCCGAGTGCCTTCGCTCCTTTGTTCCTCCGCAAGGATTGGGAGCCGCTTGTGCTTTCCAGGCCGACCTTCGATGCACGCGGGCTGGTGCCGCCTGCGCTCTCCGGAGCCCCAGCAGCACCAAAGCCGGTGGAGGTGTCCTCCGACGAGTCCGGCAGGGGAAAGGAAGAGGAGGGGGACTTGGAGGCGACCCTCGAAGAGTTGGGGAAAACTCCCCCTTGAGCAAAGCTGAAATCCTCCGCGCCCCCTGATGACGCCGAAGTTGAGGTCCGCCAAGAGGAGGGAGAACCGCCTATCGTCCCGATGAGGAGTAGGTCGTCACTGATCCCTCGGGATGCCGCCCCCGCCTTGGCGCCGCCTGGGGCTGTCTCCAGCTCTCCTGCTGCGCCGCGTTCTGCCGCCAGGGCCCGCACACCCACTTCCCAGGCTCCGAGGCTTTCAGGCTTTAAGCTCCCCAAGCGGAACTATGTCGCGGTGGATCAGTAAGTGTTCGACCTCCATCTTGTTTTCGCTCATGTCGCTGCTTCCTGACTTTCGTCTTTGGCTGTCCAGGCCGCTGCCCGCGGCGAAGAAGAGGAAAGAGGGTACGGTGACCGTGCCCTCTTCTGCTAAGAAAGGAGGCGCCAGCGCCCGCACCTCCCCTGCCCGGTCGTCTTCACAAGGCCAGGAGGAACATCGCTGGGAGGAGTCAGCCCCCATGGCCCCGCTGGCTCCGGAAGTGCCGGCCTCTGGCCCGGTTGAAGAGGTCCCAGCTGCTCCAGAGCCCGCAGTCTCCCAGTCCTTGGTGACGGCGTCGTCTCCTCCCACTGCTGCACCTCCATTCCCAGGTTCTTCTGCTCCTGCTGCTGTTCTAGAGCACGCTCTTTTGGAGATGACCTAGTTGCAGGCAGATCTCCTGAGCGCGGACCCGCGCCTGGTGGCCGGGCGCCTGGAGCTGGCCTCTGGCTGGCTTCATTCCGACCTGGTGGTCCGCGCGACGCTGAGCTAGGCCGCGGCGTCTTCCGAGAAGGAGAAGCAGAGCACCGCCAACGCTGCAGCCGATCATGAGGCGGCGCTGAAAGACGCCAAGGCCGCCCGCGACCGCTGCCAAGAGCTGGAGGATGAGCTGAAAGACCTGCGTGACAAGCGTGCCGAAGAAGAACGCGGCCTCCTGGTGAAGGAGGAGGAGATGAAGGCCCGGGAGGACGCCATCAAGAACCGTGATGCTGAGTTCGAGGAGTTGGGGAAAACGCAGGTCGCCGAGCGCGGCCGGCTGGAGGAGCTGGAGCAGAAGCTGAAGGCGAGGGAAGCCGTTCTTGACGCCAAGGAGCGAGTCTTGGCCGAAGTCTGCGTGGCCTTTGCCGATCTCGGGGAGAGGTCTCGCAAGGCACTAAAGACGCTCTACGAGCATGGCTTGGAGAGGCCGTTGTCCCCCAACGAGGACGGTCCCGCCCTGCTGCTTCCTCCCTTGGTGAAGGCGCTTGAGGAGGTTGTGGATGGTATCGGTCCCACGACAGAGGCAGAAGCTCGCGTCCTGTCTTCAGCTGCATTGACTCGCGTCCTCAGCCACCTGCACCTTCGCAACCCCAACGCCTGTCTTGATGAGCTGCTGGAGCCTGTGGCTGAAGATCACTGCAAAGCCGCCGCCGCAGCCGTGCAAGGTTAGGTAGAGGCCCTGCTGAAGAGGTTGCGCGGCCTTGCCTCCGCACCCTTGTCCGGTGATGCCGCCGATCCTGCGGCTGGTGGTGCAGGTGAAGACGTCGCTGCCCGGGGAGGAGCACCTTCGGCAGGCGACGGCGGTGTCCAGGGGTGAGCTGCAGCTGATCTCCGGTTTCGTCCTTGTAACATGCATCAGGCCTCTTGGAGGCGTTAAACTTTCATTTGATATTGTGAGGACAATATGTTTTGTAATATTTTCTTCGAGATTTTGCGATTTTCCTCCCATTCGCTTTGTGTTCTGCGTCGTCAGAGCCCGGCCCCGCGCATACCTCGACCGCCATTGGGACGACTGGAGACCAGGACGGACCAAGGAGTGAGGGGCTACATGACCAGTTAGGCTCCCGAGTCGCGATGCTCAGGAGTGCCCCTTTACGCGCAAACAGCTGATAGGGAGAGTACGCGAGGATAGACTAATGTTCTACATCGTCAGAGCCCGGCCCCGCGGATACCTCAACCGCCATTGGGCCGACCAGAGACCAGGACGGACCAAGGAGTGAGGGGCTATGTGACCAGTTAGGCTCCTAAGTCGCGATGCTCAGGAGTCCCCCTTGACGTGCAAACAATTTCCATACCTGCCCTCGCCGAGGCCTCGGGAGGGGCGTGCGACGACCAGGTCCGGGAGAAACGTCGGGCGGCGTGCGCTTGGGCGTGACCCGAGAGCATCCCCCAGGGCCGGGAGGCCTGATTGGGTGGCGTACGCTTGGGCGCGACTCAAGCGCAGCCCCCGTGTCCAGCCCCCTCGCGCGGCTCTCCCGAGGGGAGGCATTGCAGTGAGGCCGGACGCTGAGCTCTGGGGCTCCCCGAGGTTGGTACGACCGTGGAGTCGCCCTCAGTTGTTTATCACCAGCGCGGAGCATAGTGCTTCTGCATGTGCACGGGCATAGCCGCTCCTCGGCAGTGTTGACGGCTAGCGCGGAGCATGGTGCTTCCACTTGTGCGTGGGAGGGGGGCCCCTCCGGGAGGAGCTCCCGGGGTGTGTACAGCCCCGCCCTTACATGTGGCTTACACGGCAGGGCTGCGAGGTGTATCTGGTCACTCGTGAGCCAGTGCGGGACTCACGAGGCCCTACCTCAAGGCGGGTTGCGCCTGGTCTTGAGTCTTCGATGGCTGTGTGTTCCTGCGAGATGGTTAGGTGCAAGCGCTCTACATCCTCAGGTCCCGCCCCTCGAGCGAGCTCAGCCGCCGCTGGTATGCCAGGTCGCGATGCCGTGGTCAAGGCCAGGGGGTGAGGGCTGGAGAGCCAGTAAGAGCTCCTGAGTCGCGATGCTCAGGAGCCCCCCTTTTAACGCGCAAGCGGATTGCATCATAGAGGGGTGGACCCATGGCGGGTGGCAACCGAGCAGGCGGTAATCATAGGCAGATTAAGCATGGAAGACAAATCAACTTGGGTAAATGCAGAAAGATACATGCCACTCGTCAGGCCCGAGCGGCTTGGGGATGATGCAGCCCGAGGGGCACCCCCAACAAGGTAAGCTAAAGACATGGGCAAAAGGGATACATACCATAGGGACGGACCCACACGGCCTGGGAATAATGCAGCCCGAGTGGCGCTCCCAGCTAAACAAACTTGGAAAATGTCACCTGGTTCTGTTGACGAAGGAGAGTTGGGGCAGCTGAAGGTACGCGGCGAAGGAATGGCTCCTCACGAGCCACCGGGGCCCTGAGCCTCGGGAGGCTCTGGGGGCTCGGGTGGTTCCTTGAAGACCGTCTCCATCTCTGCCAGGACGGCGTGGTACCTGGCCTCCTGAGCCGCCAGGACACGCCGCATGTTGCGCTGATAGGCTGACGCCACACTCGGCAAGCCGAAGGGCATGCGAACGTAGCTGTGTGGTGGACCCTTGCAGCGGCCTACACGCGAAGGCCAGAAAAGCTCCTGAGACGCGACCCTGTTGAGCCCTGGGACGTCGATGCAGACGCGCAGCCCGGCATCCTCGCCTGGATGGGGAGCTGCGCCTGGTGAGCGGCGATCGTCGCGCATGGCCCTTGCGTCTTGCAGTTCCCGAGTGGTCTTGGTGATGAACTCCTGAGTGGTGGGCACTCCTTGCCCTGTGTTCTCCTGAGGGAAATGTGCCGCGAAGCACGCCTCCAAGTGGTGCCCAAGTGCCTCCCTCGTGAGGTTGGCAAGGTCGGAGTCCCTCGAGAAGAGAGCCCCCGAGCCCTGCCCGAGGAGGGCGCTAGGCGCACCTTCCTATGCAATGGAGGGACGTGCCCCTGGAGCGGGCGCTGATCCTGACGAGGCTCCAGCTGCATCGACACCCTCCTGAGATCCTGCACGGCGTAGTTGCTTCTTCTTCTTGGGGAGGGCCTCAGGAGGGCCCTCGCCTTTGCTGTCGGGGTCGTCGATTGCTGCAGCTTGGAAGGCGCGCTCGAGGGAGCACACCGCATCTCTCTCTTCACATGGGACCGTGATGATTCCGCCGCTTCCCAGCATCTTGAGGACGTTGTAGCCGTGGTGGGTGACCGCCATGAACTTGGCCAGGGCCGGATACCCGAGAATGGCATTGTATGGCAGGCTGATGTGCGCGACATCGAAGTCGATGAGCTCGGTGCGGTAGTTTTTGCGCTCCCCGAAGGTGACAGGCAGGCGGACCTACCCTATCGGTGTGGTGGAACCGTCGGTCACTCCTGACAAAGGCTTGGTAGGCTGAAGCTATTCATACGGGACTTGGAGGTTGTCGAACGTGTCGACGGATAGGACATTGAGCCCTGTGCCACCATCGATGAGGGTCTTGGTAACTTGCACATTGCTAATGACTCGTGAACAAATCATCTGGAGGGCGCCAGCGGTGGCTGCGCACTTGAGCTGATCTGCCGAGTTGAAGGTGATGGTGCACTGGGACCACCTGAGCGGGCACGTGGCCTCGAGCTTGGGGAGGACTGCATTCACCTCACAAGCGAACTGTTTGAAGATGCGCTGAGAGGCTGGGGCCTGAGCGCCGCCCAAGATGCAGGCGATAGCATGCGGCTCCTGGAAGCCCCCAGCCCCCTCGTCCTGATGGTGATCGTCTTTCCTTCTTGGTGGTGGCGGCAGCGGGGGAAGACCTGCGTTGCCCTGAGGACGATCCTCATGAGGCTGGTCCCTCCAAGCGCCCTCGCGAGGATGGTCCTACCAGCGGTCCTCACGAGGCCTGTCGCGCCACTCCTGGCGCGGGCCACGGTCGTCCCAGCGTCCGCCTCCACGTCCTCCTCCTCGGCCGTAGCCCCGGTCGCTGCGCTCGGGGCGTCGACCGAAGCGTCCTTCGCGAATGGCTCTGAGCTCTTGACAGTCGCTGGTGTTGTGGGTGTTCAGGTTGTGGAAGGCGCAGAACGGTCGGCTGCCCTTGGATGACTCGGGCTGGTCTCTGCCCCGCTTGGTGTCCGGCTCCGCTGCGAGCACAGCTGCTTCCTTGCGCTTCACGTCCTTGGCCTTGGCCTTCTTCTCCTCTACACCTGCAGCTGGCAGCTCGAGGAGGGAGAGGCGCCCCTCCTCAGCTCTTATGCACTTGGTTGCCAGGTTGAACAGCTCCTGAGATGTGCACAGCTCCTCGTGGATAGCGAGATCCTCCTTCATCTTGATGCCGCTGATGCCGTCAGAGAACGCGGAGATGATGGCCTCATCCGTGACCTTGGGGATCTTGAGGCGAGTGTTGTTGAAGCGCTGGATGTACTTCTGGAGGGTCTCTCCTGGTTGTTGCTTGATGCGGCGCAGGTCACCCGCGGCCGGCGGGCGGTCGCGGGTGCCCTGGAAGTTGGCGACAAAGCGGTCGCGCATCTCATCCCAGGAGGAGATCGAGCCGTGCTGCAGGTTCAGGAGCCAGGAGCGGGCACCATCCTTGAGAACCATGGGAAACAAGTTTGCCATGAATTTCTCGTCACCATTGGCCGCTTCGATGCTCAGCTCGTAGAGCTGTAGGAACTCCACGGGGGTCGGCGGTGCCGTCGTAGCGAGGAGGCAGGTCTGGCTTGAACTTGCTCGCCAGCGACGCCTTCTACAGCTCGAGGTGAAGGCGCGGCAGCCAGCCGTGGTTGCCGGGGCCCGTTTTAGAGGTGGAGCTTGGTCTTGGTGAGGCCCGCGTGCAGCTACCACAGGTAGCACGCGGCCTTGGCGAGGTGGCGCGGGGAGCGCAGGTAAAGCTTCCCATGGCCGAGGAATTTCTTGGCAGCTTCTCACTTCGCGCGCGGGCACTGGGCGTGGTGGATCACGCCGTGGGGCCGCGCGCCTTGGCGCCAAGGCACCGTCCTGGGGCAGAGGTGGTGGAGGCGCCCGTGGCTGGCGAAGGGCGAGGCAGAGAGTGGGATGACGCCGGGGAGCCCCTTACGGCGCGGACGAGTTCGGCGACGCGGTCGAGCCAGTTCTCGTAGAGGTCGTCAAACGGGCGATAGCACAGGAGCTCGTTCGCCATGAGGAGCGCGGCCTGCGCGTCCATGGGCGCGCGACGTGCGTGGGACGAGGAACCGGCCGGGGTCAGTGATGGAGTGGCGGTGCGGCCGTCCTGCCGCACCAATGGGTGCAGCGAGGACGCTTACTGCTCGTTCCCCGCCCGTCCGGTGGCGGCGTTGGCGGCAGGAGATGGAGAACGACGAGGTGGCCCACCGACGGGAGCCGTCTGAGCAACGAGGGTGGTGAGGGCAGCCCGGCGCTCAGCTCGAGCGCGGTGAGCGTCCGCCATGGAGATGACGGAGCGACGGAAGGGAAGCTACGACGCACCCCTACCTGGCGCGCTAAATGTCGGATGTGGGGTTCCGGCAAAACCCTTAAGGTTCAAACTCTGGGGTGCGCGCGAAGTTCTTTCCCTCCTACCGGTCTACGCCCTAGCTCGCTAAGATCTTGCGGACGAACTCGACGAACTCACAACACGGAAAGACATGAGATTTATACTTGTTCGGGCCACCGTTGTGGTGTAATACCCTACTCCAGTGTGTGGTGGTGGATTGCCTCTTGGGCTGATGAAGTACAGTACAAGGGGAAGAACAACCTCCTGAGGTTGAGGTGTCCTTGTGCTCTATGGACTTGTGGATGAGAACTTTATCCGTCCCCACCTCTGTGGTGGCTAGCCCTACTTATATAAGCCCTGGTCCTCTCCCCAAATATTGAGCGGGAAGGGAGCCAACAACGGCGGGCAAATTTGAAAGGGGACAACTAGTACAAGCTATCCTGACAAAAGCGGTCTTCGCCTGCAAAAGGCTCTGGTGGTGACGCCGTCTTGGGCTCCATGGTGACCTTCGTCTTGCCGTCCTGCTAGTCTTGGTCCCATTGCACCGATATGGAAACCTTTGCCGGATGCCTCGGTACTCCGCGCATGCGCCTACCTCCTTAGCACCAAAGAGGAAACAAGGATGCTGCGCGCGCTGGCGCCCGGCTGGTGCCCGCCTGGTGCCGGTTGCCATGGCTCACGTCACGAGAGCCTCGCGAGGTTTGCCCCGCCTTGATATCTCCGCTCCTCGCGAGCCTGCCTGGTGAGGCCGCTCCCGAGGAGGTCTCGCGCCGTCCGCCTCGCGAGGGTCTTGAATGCCTTGTTGATGAAGATGGGCCGTATGGGCCCGCTAGCATAGCCACACCGTGGGCCGCAGGCAGGCAAGTCTGGGGAACCCCGTTCCCAGAACGCCGACAATTTATTTCCTTATTTCATGATAAATGTTTATTATTCATGCTAGAATTATATTAACTGGAAACTTTGTACATGTGTGAATACATAGACAAAACAAAGTGTCCCTAGTATGCCTCTACTTGACTAGCTCGTTTACCAAAGATGGTTATGTTTCCTAACCATAGACATGTGTTGTCATTTGATGAACGGGATCACATCATTAGGAGAATGATGTGATGGACAAGACCCATTCGTTAGCATAGCATTATGATCGTTACAGTTTCATTGCTACTGCTTTCTTCATGACATATACATGTTCCTCAGACTATGAGATTATGCAAGTCCCGAATACCGGAGGAACACCTTGTGTGCTATCAAACGTCACAACTTAACTGGGTGATTATAAAGATGCTCTACAGGTGTCTCTGATAGTGTTTGTTGAGTTGGCATAGATCAAGGTTAGGATTTGTCACTCAAGACTGGTTCTATCAACGTGCTTCGCACACAGGTGGCTAGCGGGTGTCAGTTCTCCAACTTTAGTTGAGTCGAGTGTGGCTACGCCCGGTCCTTGTTGAAGGTTAAAGCAGCACATACTTGACAAAAAATCGTTGTGGTTTTGATGCGTAGGTAAGAACGGTTCTTGCTCAGCCCGTAGCAGCCACATAAAACTTGCAACAACAAAGTAGAGGACGTTTAACTTGTTTTTGCAGGGCATGTTGTGATATGATATGGTCAAGACGTGATGAGACATAAATTGTTGTATGAGATGATCATGTTTTTGAAATTATCGGCAAATGGCAGGAGCCTTATGGTTGTCTCTTTATTGCATAAGATACAAGTGCCATGTAATTGCTTTTGTTTATCGCTATGTGATAGTAATGGTTGCAAAAAGCATTAGTTGGCGAGACGACCATATGACGACACGTTGATAGAGATCAAGATGATAGAGATCATGGTGCCATGCAAGTGACGATAGAAATCATGAAGGTACTTTGGAGATGGAGATCAAAGGCACAAGATGATGATGGCCATATCATGTCACACATTTTGATTGCATGTGGTGTTTATCTTTTATACATCTTGTTTTGCTTGGTTCGGCGGTAGCTTTATAAGATGAACCCTTACTAAAATTTCAAGGTATAAGTGTTCTCCCTGAGTATGCACCATTGCGACAGTTCTTCGTGCTGAGACACCACGTGATGATCGGGTGTGATAAGCTCTACGTTCACATACAACGAGTGCAAGCTAGTTTTGCACATGCAAAATAATCGGGTTAAACTTGATGAGCCTACCATATGAAGATATGGCCTCGGAACACTGGAGACCGAAAGGTCAAACGTGAATCATATAGTAGATATGATCAACATAGTGATGTTCACCATTGAAAACTACTCCATCTCACGTGATGATCGGACATGGTTTAGTTGATATGGACCACGTGATCATTTAGATGACTCGAGGGGTGTCTATCTAAGTGGGAGTTCTTAAGTAATATGATTAATTGAACTTAAATTTATCATGAACTTAGTCCTGATAGTATTGCATATCTATGTTGTAGATCAATAGCTCGCAAATAGCTTCCCCGTTTTATTTATGATATGTTCCTAGAGAAAACTAAGTTGAAAGATGATAGTAGCAATGATGCAGACTTGGTCCGTGATCTAAGGATTATCCTCATTGCTGCACAGAAGAATTATGTCCTTGATGCACCGCTAGATGACAGACCTATTGCAGGAAGCGGAATCTGAGGCGTTATGAACGTTTGACAAAGCTTGGTATGATGACTACTTGATAGTTTAGTGCACCATGCTTTACGGCTTAGAACCGAGACTTCAAAAATATTTTGAACGCCATGGAGCATATAAGATGTTCCAAGAGTTGAAATTGGTATTTCACACTCATGCCCGTGTCGAGAGGTATGAGACCTCTGACAGTACTTTGCCTACAAAATGGAGGAGAATGGCTCAACCAGTGAGCATGTGCTCAGATTGTCTAGGTACTACAATTGCTTGAATCAAGTGGGAGTTAGTCATCCAGATAAGATAGTAATTGACAAAGTTCTCTAGTCACTATCACCAAGTTACTAGAACTTCGTGATGAACTATAATATGCAAGGGATGACGAAAGTAATTCCCGAGCTCTTCGCGGTGTTGAAATTGGCGAAGGTAGAAATCAAGAAAGAGCATCAAGTGTTGATGGTTTACAAGACCACTAGTTTCAAGAAAAAGGGCAAAAGAATAGAAAGGGAACTTCAAGAAGAATGACAAACAAGTTGTCACTACCATGAAGAAACCCAAAGCTAGACTCAAGCACGAACCCAGTGCTTCTCTTGCCAAAGGAAATGGTCACTGGAAGTGGAACTGCCCCTAGATACTTGGCAGATAAGAAGGATGGGGAAATGAACAAAGGTATATTTGATATACATGTTATTGATGTGTACTTTACTAGTGTTTATAGCAACCCCTCGGTATTTTATACTAGTTCAGTTGCTAAGAGTAGTAACTCGAAATGGGAGTTGCAAAATAAACAGAGACTAGTTAAGGGCGAGGTGACGATGTGTGTTGGAAATGATTCTAAGGTTGATAAGATCACCATCGCACACTCCTTTTAACTTCGGGATTAGTGTTGAACCTAAAATATATGTTATTTGGTGTTTGCGTTAAGCATGAATATGATTGATCATGTTTATTACAATACGGTTATTCATTTAAGTCAAAGAATAATTGTTGTTCTATTTACATGAATAAAATACTTTTATGGTCATACACTCAATGTAAATGGTTTATTGAATCTCGATCGTAGTGATACACATATTCATAAATATTGAAGCCAAAAGATGCAAAGTTAATAATGAAAGTGCAACTTATTTGTGGCACTGCCGTTTAGGTCATATTGGTGTAAAGGGCATGAAGAAACTCCATGCCGATGGACTTTTGGAATCACTTGATTATGAATCATTTGATGCTTGCGAACCATGCCTCATGGGCAAGATGACTAAGACTCCATTCTCCGGAACAATGGAGCGAGCAACAGATTTGTTGGAAATAATACATACCGATGTATGCGGTCCAATGAGTGTTGAGGCTCACGGCGGGTATCATTTGTTTCTGACCTTCACAGATGATTTGAGCAGATATATGTATATCTACTTGATGAACACAAGTCTGAAACACTTGAAAAGTTCAAAGATTTTCATAGTGAAGTAGAGAATCATCATAACAAGAAAATAAAGTTTCTATGATCTGATCGTAGAGGCAAATATTTGAGTTACGAGTTTGGCCTTCAATTAAAAAATGTGGAATAGTTTCACAAACTCATGCCACAGAACACCACAAGATAATGGTGTGTCCGAGCGTCGAACCGTACTTTAGTGGATATAGTGCAATCTATGATGTCTCTTACCGATTTACCACTATTGTTTTGGGATTATGCATTAGAGACAGCTGCATTCACATTAAATAGGGCACCATCTAAATCCGTTGAGACGACACCTTATGAGCTGTGGTTTGGCAAGAAACCCAAGTTGTCGTTTCTTAAAGTTTGAGGCTGCGATGCTTATGTGAAAAAGCTTCAACCTGATAAGCTCGAACCCAAATCGGAGAAATGTGTCTTCATAGGATACCCAAAAGAGATTGTTGGGTACACCTTCTATCACAGATCCGAAGGCAAGATCTTTGTTGCTAAGAATGGATCCTTTCTGGAGAAGGAGTTTCTCTCAAAAGAAGTGAGTGGGAGGAAGGTAGAACTTGATGAGGTAATTGTACCTTCCCCGAATTGGAAAGTATTTCTTCACTGAAATCAGTTCAAGTGATGCTTACACCAATTAGTGAGAAAGTTAATGATGATGATCATGAAGCTTCGGATCAAGTTACTACCGAACCTCGTAGGTCAACCAGAGGACGTTCTGCACCAGAGTGGTACGGTAATCCTATTCTGGAGTTCATGTTACTTGACCATGGCGAACCTACGAACTATGAGGAAGCAATGATGAGCCCAGATTCCGCGAAATGGCTTGAGGCCATGAAATCTGAGATGGGATCCATATATGACAACGAAGTGTGGACTTTGGTTGACTTGCCCGATGATCGGCAAGCCATAGAAAATAAATGGATCTTCAAGAGGAAGACGGACGCTGATAGTAGTGTTACTATCTACAAAGCTAGACTTGTCGAAATTTTTTTTGACAAAGTTCAAGGTGTTGACTATGATGAGATTTTCTCACTCGTAGCGATGCTTAAGTCTGTCCGAATCATGTTAGAAAATTGCCACATTTTATGAATTCTGGCAAATGGATGTCAAAACTACATTCCTTAATGGATTTCTTAAAGAAGAGTTGTATATGATGCAACCAGAAGGTTTTGTCGATCCTAAAGGTGCTAACAAAATGTGCAAGCTCAATGATCCATCCATGGACTAGTGCAAAGCATCTCGAGTTAGAATATACACTTTTATGAGTTGATCAAAGCATATAGTTTTATACAGACTTGCGATGAAGCCTGTATTTACAAGAAAGTGAGTGGGAGCACTACAACCTTTCTGATAAGTATATGTGAATGACATATTGTTGATCGGAAATGATGTAGAATTTTCTAGAAAGCATAAAAGGAGTGTTTGAAAGGAGTTTTTCAAAGAAAGGCCTCGATGAAGCTTCTTACATATTGAGCATCAAGATCTATAGAGATAGATCAAGACGCTTGATAAGTTTTTTCAATGAGTACATACCTTAACAAATTTTTGAAGTAGTTCAAAATGGAACAGTCAAAGAAGGAGTTCTTGCCTGTATATGCAAGGTGTGAAATTGAGTAAGACTCAAAGCCCGACCTCAGCCATAGGTTCTATAAAGTATGCCATGTTGTGTACCAGATCTATTGTATACCCTACACTTAGTTTGGCAAGGGAGTACAATAGTGATCAAGGAGTAGATCACTGGACATCGGTCAAAATTATCCTTAGTGGAATAAGGATATGTTTCTCAATTATGGAGGTGACAAAGGTTAAATGCGTAAAGGGTTACGTCGATGCAAGTTTTGACACCGATCTAGATGACTCTAAGTCTCAATGGATACATATTGAAAGTGGGAGCAATTAGCTAGAGTAGCTCCGTGCGAGCATTGTTGACATAGAAATTTGCAAAATACATACGGATCTGAATATGGCAGACCCGTTGACTAAACTTCTCTCACAAGCAAAACATGATCACACCTTAGTACTCTTTGGGTGTTAATCACATGGCGATGTGAACTAAGATTACTAACTCTAGTAAACCCTTTGAGTGTTGGTCACATGGCGATGTGAACTATGGGTGTTAATCACATGGTGATGTGAACTATTGGTGTTAAATCACATGGCGATGTGAACTAGATTATTGACTCTAGTGCAAGTGGGAGTGAAGGAGTCCTGGACTAGGTTCCTAACCAAAAAGAACCTGATCGTTGACTGTCCGGATGCCGAGGCCCTAGCAGCCATCAAACACAGCATCCGTGACGAATGGCTAGCGCGCCACCTCGGCCAAGAAAAGCCGAAGTCTATGACAGCCCTTACGACACTCATGACCCGTTTTTGCGCAGGTGAGGACAGCTGGCTGGCTCGAAGTAAAAATACAGCCAGCAAGGTAGGCCCCACCGAGGCCAAGAACAGCACCGGCAAGCTCCGACGCAATAGACACAAACGCCGAAGCAATGGCGACAACACCGATGACACCACAGTTAACGCCAGATTCAGTGGCTCCAAGTCCGGCCAATGGAAGAAGCCCTACAAAAGAAACAATGAAGGACCTTCCAGCCTGGACCGCATACTCGACTGTCCATGCCAGATACAGGGCACCCCAAACAAATAAGCCAATCACACCAACAGAGACTGTTGGGTTTTCGAACAGGCTGGCAAGTTAAATGCCAAAAGCAAAGAAAAGGGATCACAAAGTGAGCACGAGGACGAAGAGCCCCGGCAGCCGAACACTGGGGGGCAGAAGAAATTTCCCCCTCAAGTCAAAATGGTGAACATGATATACGCTACACACATCCCCAAAAGGGAGCGCAAGAGAGCACTTAGGGACGTCTACGCGGTAGAGCCAGTCGCCCCAAAATTCAATCTGTGGTCGTCGTTCCCGATCACCTTCGATCATCGAGATCACCCAACTAGTGTCCGCCATGGCGTTTCAGCCGCACTAGTCCTCGACCCAATTATCGACGGGTTTCACCTAACACGAGTCCTCGTGGACGGTGGTAGCAGCCTCAACCTGCTTTATCAGGACACAGTGCGGAAGATGGGCATTAACCCCTCATGAATCAAACCAACAAAGACTACCTTTAAAGGAGTCATACCAGGTGTAGAGGCCCGCTGTACGGGCTCAATCACGCTGGAGGTGGTATTCGGTTCTCCGGACAACTTCCGAAGCGAAGAGTTAATCTTCGATATCGTCCCCTTCCGCAGCGGCTACCACGCACTGCTCAGACGAACCGTGTTTGCTAGATTCAACACAGTGCCACACTATGCTTATCTCAAGCTCAAGATGCCTGGTCCACACGGTGTCATAACAGTCAATGGCAATATGAAACGCTCCCTCCGAACAGAGGAGCACACCGCCGCCCTAGCAGCAGAGGTACAAAGCGGCCTTCTCAAGCAGCACCATAGTACGGCTACTGAGCCCCTGGACATCATTAAGAGGTTCCGGACTACTCTGTAACAGGACAGCGCGGCTCGTTAAGAGATCGATTAGCAACTCGGCCTCCGTCCCAGTCCCGATGAAGTAGTGGCATTCGTACCACGCGTACATAATTACGCACTCAAAATTCCATGAACATCGACGGAGGCACAAGCTAGCCCGGGATCTACAGATCGGCTAGAACGATCCCGGACACACATATAACTTTACTATTTCCTTTTTCCCTTTTTCACAGGTTTCTCTTATGCGGGCCTCTTTCAACGACCTGATTTATGGTCCTGTCAAAGGACAAATACACCGGATCGACATGGAGCACAGGCGCACAGGGGCAGCCCTAGAGGCCAATCCAACGATTACTCTATCTATTTTCAGGACCCACGTGCAACTCGCCTTTAGTTGGGGCATGTCAAATAGCCGGTTTCTTATGGCATTACTTTGTACTGATGCGCTTTGACGCATTAATCCAACTATAATGGAAATAGTTCATGGTCCAAGTTCAAGGGCCCCAGATACCATCTCTGTTCTCCTTCTGTTTTCCTTTCAACTACTTATTTCCTAGCAACCATACACTCTGGTACGTCTCATAATTGCCAGGGGCTCCTCATCGCCCCATAACACGGCAACAAAGTCCGAACACTTCTTATAGAGAAGTTTGGCACCCCGAATTTAGCATTATATGCATTGGCTCCGAATCATGTCTTTGGTCAATAGTTGGGTTGCCCGGCTCCTGTGCTTGCTACCCTACGTTCCGCTAAATCGGCTAGGGTAGTAAAGGGAGAACTACTGCGATTGTGCCCTGGCCTTGACCACATGAGCACCTCAGTAGAGAAAGCCGAGAACTGACTGTCATGATGCGGCGAGAGCCGGTCAACTGTTCGAGGGTTACAAATCGTTGGAGATTTTTTCCGCATTATGCGAAAGATTGGCACTTCTGATTAGATCTTGTGACACTCTGGCTTGAACCGAGGCTGCGCCCATGCTTTATTATAAAACTCCTATGGCTAAGTGAGGGCGTTTAAAATTTGTATAGTCTGATTGCCTTGTTCGTTGCGCTAAACAACTCCTTCAAGGACCATATAATTGGATCAAGATTGTTTAGATTCCATCCCGAACACCTCCGTACTACCTACATGACGGCAGAAGCCGACGACTGGCCAACCCTTAGATTACATACGACACGGCCGCACAGGAGGAAACAATTAAAGCATAACAAAATTACATTACAAAACAGGCTTTGTTTTCATAATACAAGGCAAAGACAACACGAATTTTTTCATTCGAAAATAATGTCCTGCCCGCACTGCACTGCTGCAAGTCAAGACCCTTCTATGACATCCGCAAAATATCGCTCGGGTGTGCGGTGCTCCTTGCCCTCCGGTGGCCCTCTGGCCACTTCAACGGCGTTCATCTTCGCCCACCACATCTTGCAACGGGCGAAGGCCATGCGGGCACCTTCAATACAGGCTGAGCGCTTGACGACGTCTAGCCGAGGACAGGTGTTCACCATCTGTCTCACGAGTCCGAAGTAGCTGCCAGGCATAGCTTCGGCTGGCCATAGCCAGATCATCAAATCCTTCATGGCTAGTTCGGACACCCTATGCAGCTCCACCAGCTGTTTCAACTGATCGGTGAAGGACACAAGAAGCTCTGGCGCCGCATATTGCGACCAGAATAGCTTCTCCGTAGAACCCCCTCCTTCGGCTCGGTAGAACTCCACGGCGTCCGCTATGCTGCATGGTAAATCCGCAAAAGCCCCTGGGGAACTCCGAACCCGGGTTAGTAAAAGGTACTGCTTCTCCGCATACTTGCTTTGCATCTTAAATGCCTTACCCGCCGTGATCTTCTTGGCCTCCTGGATCTCCTGGATGGCGGCCTGGGCCTCATTCTGTGTTGTCTCCATGCTCTGACGAGCCTTGGCGAGTTCGGTCCCTTGAACCGACGTATTATGCTCCAAGGTCTTGCATTTCTTAACCGCATTCTGGAGCTCCTGCTGGACTTCTTTGACCCGGGCCTTGAGCTTCCTACGGGCGGGTTGCTGCTGGACAGCCTTCTCCTCTGCCTCGCCTAGGGCCTTCCTCAGGGCCTCGACCTCAGTCGCGGCTCCTGCACATATTATGACACTGCGGTCAATATACAGCGCTTATTCTTTCCGAACACATAGCAAGTTGTCATTCACCTTGCTTCTCCTGGAGCCGAATTTTAACCTCGTCGAGCTCGTTCTCGGTCCGCTCCAGCCTCTGCTTCAGTTCAGAGACTTCGGCAGCATGCGAGGTTGCGGCCAACAGTGACGCATGCTCATTGAAACATATTAAGTTAGTCTCCTATAACACAGGATTGATCCTCTGTCCGGTTCTTCTCACCGAACACCGGACAATGTCTCAAGGGCTACTATATACACGGGGTTTTTCTCCTTCTTACCTTGAAACCTGTCAACAGGTTGCTGCAGGCTTCATCTAGTCCACTCTTGGTGGACTGAACCTTCTCGATCACCGCACGCATAAGGACACGGTGCTCGTCCATGACGGAGGCGCCTCGTAGCGCCTCCATCAGGTTATCCGGCGCCCCTGGATGGACAGGGGCCACCAGAGGAAGCGGCACACCCCCTCCTTCAAAGGGGGCTGCTCGCCCGACTCCAGAGCCATATGAGTCTCCGGAATCGTATTCGGCTGAGGGCCGAACTGGATGCGTCCCTCTTCGCCAGTCTCCATGGGGATCGGCTCCCCCATGTGTCCGGCAGTGGAGGTCTCGCCTTGTGGCGCCTCCCAGACAGCGTCCTAGGATCCTCCCCGGTTCGGAGCGGTCCTCCGGGACAACACTTCGGTGTCGTCCCTGGCCCCGGGGGAATAAGTAGGCGGTGGCGACATGCTCGCCATCTCCGACGGAGCCAACGAACCTCCAGATGAGGATCGCTGGATGAGGTCGCGGGTCGGACTGCAATAGTACAGTTAACTATGTCAAGATAATGAAGAGAAAGGGCCGGATGTGCGCATGAGCGAGCCATGTCACTTACGATGCGGCCTGGGGCTTAGTGCGGGGGCGTCGTTCCGGACTGCTGTCAACGTCCCATGCGGTGTTGACCGCTAGGACGCCCTTCCCCTTCTTGGGCGTTTCCGCCTCTAGATGCGAGGAAGCCGCCCTCTTCTTCTTTCTCTCCTCACGGGGAGGGTTGTTCCCCTCCTCCTCCTCCTCTTCCTCTTCATTATCCTCAAGGACAGAGGAATGGGCCTCGTCGTCTTCAGACGTCACGTCCGAAGTGCCCTTGCGACGGGGGCCACTCTTGGCCCCCTTGGCCTTCTTCTTGGCCTTCTTCTCCGGTGCCTTATAGGGCACCGACACCAGCATCTTCGCTAGACGCGGGATGACCGGTTCTTCAGGCAGCAGAGCAGGACACTGGATCCGCTTCGCCCTCTCCATCCAGTCCTGAAAAAGCAATAGTAAAAGCTCAGACATCATCCTTGAAACAATTAAGTTGGGGGTACGTCAAATATAACATACCTCGCTGGCGGGGTGTTTACAATCATGACCACGATCTGAATCCGTGGCCGGCGGTTTCTCGTTTCCCTTAAAGAGCAACTTCCAGGCATCTTCGTGGGTGGTCTCAAAGAGCCTCACCAGGGTTTGATGCTTCTTCGGCTTAAAATCCCATAGAGGGCGGTTACTGCGCTCACATGGGAGAATCCGGTGAACTAGCATCACCTGGATTACATCGACAAGCTTGATGTCCTTGGCTATCATGCTCTGGAGGAGCGTCTGCAACGCTATCAGCTCATCGGACGAACACCGGTCCGGACTCTTCTCGACCCAGGAGGTGAGTCGCATGGGAGCACCGGAGCGGAATTCGGCAGCCGCGGCCCAGGTAGTGCCGCGGGGTTCCGTGATATAGAACCATTTTCTCTGCCACTCCTTTACTGTCTCCACAAAAGTACCTTTCAGCCATGAGACGTTGGGTAGCTTGCTCACCATGGCTCCTCCGCACTCTGCGTGCTGGCCATCCACCACCTTCGGCTTCACGTTGAATACTTTGAGCCACAGCCGAAATGGGGTTGGATGCGGAGGAAGGCCTCGCACACGACGATGAACGCCGAGATGTTGAGGAAGGAATTCGGGGACAGATCATGGAAATCCATCCCGTAATAATACATCAGCCCGCAGACGAAAGGGTGGAGTGGAAACCCTAGCCCGCGGAAGAAATGGGGGATGAATACTACCCTCTCGGTGGGCTTCGGTGTGGGGACGACCTGTCCCTCGGCCGACAGACGGTGGGCGATCTCCTTCACCAAATATCCGGCTGCCCAAAGCTCAGTAATGTCCTCCTCCTTGACAAAGGAGACCATCCACTTTCCCTGACCTCCGGATCCGGACATGGTTTCTTGAGTGGAAATGAGATGAGAACTTGGGTGCCGGAGCTCGAGATTGGAAAGGTGGAGACAGAGAGAGGCCATGAGAGAGGAAGACGGAATCCTTATCCCCTTATAGAGGCAACGAATATTAAACGCCTCCTCACTTGCCTTAAGATTCGCCTATTCCCAAGGGTTGTATAAGCGACACGGTTGGGTTACCTATGCCCGCATTAGTGAGAATCCCGCAATAAGGGGACACGATCTCTGCTTTGACAAGACGTGCCAATGGCAACCGTGTCTCGGTACGTGGAGCGACAGACGAAAAATGGTTCGAAATTATGACCGGACAGACGTGATGTCATGTTGTAAAAAGTTGTCAGCGGATAGAACTCGTGTAAAAATATATTCTCTCTGCGTGGTGTGTGTGACAGGTCTGGATACTATCATCGCATCCGAAGACTATCTTGGAGTTCGGAAGGGGGTACCCGCCTTGCAATGCCAAAGACAATCTGCACGCCGGACTCCTCGTCATTGAAGCCAGGTTCAGGGGCTACTGAGGGAGTCCTGGACTAAGGGGTCCTCGGGCGTCCGACCTGTTATCCTTGGGCCGGACTGATGTGCTGAGAAGACATGAAGACCGAAGACTATACCCGTGTCCGGATTGGACTCTCCTTGGTGTGGAGGGCAAGCTTGGCGACCAACCATGAAGATTCCTTCCTATGTAACCGACTCTATGTAACCCTAGATCCCTCCCGTGTCTATATAAACTGGAGGGCCTAGTCCGGATATGACACATTCATTACCATAGTCATACATGCTAGGCTTTTAGGGTTTAGCCATTACAATCTCGTGGTAGATCAACTCTTGTAATACTCATATTCATCAAGATCAATCAAGCAGGAAGTAGGGTATTACCTCCATAGAGAGGGCCCGAACACAGGTAAACATCGTGTCCCCGTCTCCTGTTACCATCGATCCTAGGCCTTGCAGTTAGTGGCCCCCTACCGAGATCCGCCGGTTTGACACCGGCAGGAGGCTGAAGGAAATATGCCCTAGAGGTAATAATAAAGTTATTATTTATTTCCTTATTTCATGATAAATGTTTATTATTCATGCTAGAATTGTATTAACGAAACTTAGTACATGTGTGAATACATAGACAAAACAAAGTGTCCCTAGTATGCCTCTACTTGACTAGCTCGTTTACCAAAGATGGTTATGTTTCCTAACCATAGACATGTGTTGTCATTTGATGAACGGGATCACATCATTAGGAGAATGATGTGATGGACAAGACCCATTCGTTAGCTTAGCATTATGATCGTTACTGTTTCATTGCTACTGCTTTCTTCATGACTTATACATGTTCCTCAGACTATGAGATTATGCAACTCCCGAATACCGGAGGAACACCTTGTGTGCTATCAAACGTCACAACATAATTGGGTGATTATAAAGATGCTCTACAGGTGTCTCCGATAGTGTTTGTTGAGTTAGCATAGATCGAGATTAGGATTTGTCACTCTGTGTATCGGAGAGGTATCTCTGGGCCCTCTCGGTAATGCACATCACTATAAGCCTTGCAAGCATTGTGACTAATGAGTTAGTTGCGGGATGATGCATTACGGAACGAGTAAAGAGACTTGCCAGTAACGAGATTGAACTAGGTATGAGGATATCGACGATCGAATCTCGTGCAAGTAACATACCAATGACAAAGGGAACAACATATGTCGTTATGCGGTTTGACCGATAAAGATCTTCGTAGAATATGTAGGAGCCAATATGAGCATCCAGATTTCGCTATTGGTTATTGACCGAAGATGTGTCGTGGTCATGTCTACATAGTTCTCGAACCCGTAGGGTCCACACGCTTAACGTTCGATGACGATTTGTATTATGAGTAATGTGATTTGATGACCGAAGTTTGTTCAGAGCCCCGGATGAGATCGGGGACATGACGAGGAGTCTCGAAATGGTCGAGAGGTAAAGATTGATATATTGTAAGGCTATATTCGGACATCGGAAAGGTTCCGAGTGATTCGGGTATTTTTTTCAAAGTACCGGAGAGTTACGGGAATTCGCCGAGAGAAGTATTGGGCCTTATTGGGCAATACGGGAATAGAGGAGGCAGGCCAAAGGGAAGGAGCCCCCCCCCATGGGTCCGAATTGGGCTAGGGGACGGGGCGGCGCCCCCCCCCCCCCTGCCCTTTCCTACTCCCTCTCTCTTTCCCTCTTTCTTCTCTCCTACTCCGGAGAGGAAAAGGGGAATCCTACTAGGACTTGGGAGTCCTAGTAAGACTCCCCACACTTGGCGCGCCCCCTCTAGGGCCGGCCTCCTCCTCCTCCCTCTTTTATATACGTGGGCAGGGGACACCCCAAAGGCACAACGGACAATCTCTTAGCCGTGTGCGGTGCCCCCCTCCACAGTTACACACCTCGGTCATTGTCGGTGTCAAAACTGGCGGATCTCGGGTAGGGGGTCCCGAACTGTGCGTCTAGGCGGATGGTAAAAGGAGACAAGGGACACGATGTTTTTACCCAGGTTCGGGCCCTATCGATTGTGGTATTACCCTGCTCCTGCTTGATTAATATTGATGATATGGGTAGTACAAGAGTAGATCTACCACGAGATCAAGGAGGCTAAACCCTAGAAGCTTTCCTATGGTATGATTGTTGTTCGTCCTAAAGACTAAAACCCTCCGGTTTATATAGACACCGGATAGGTTAGGGTTACACAGAGTCGGTTACAATGGTAGGAGATCTACATATCCGTATCGCCAAGCTTGCCTTCCACGCCAAGGAAAGTCCCATCCGGACACGGGACGAAGTCTTCAATCTTGTATCTTCATAGTCTTGGAGTCTGGCCAAAGATGATAGTTCGGCTATCCGGACACCCCCTAGTCCAGGACTCCCTCAGTAGCCCCTGAACCAGGCTTCAATGACGACGAGTACGGCACGCATATTGTCTTCGGCATTGCAAGGCGGGTTCCTCCTCCGAATACTTCATAGTAGGTTTTGAACACAAGGATAGTGTCCGCTCGCAAAACAAGTTCCACATACCACCGTAGAGAGAATAACTTTTGCACAGATCTGCTGGCGTATTCCATAGCGTGACATCACACCACAGCCAGGCCTTTATATGAATCGTTTTTACTGTTCCACCTCGGTAGCGTTTAGCGAGGCGGTTTCCACAGCACGTCTTATCAAAGCATAGATCGTGCCCCTTATTCCGGATTCTCATCAATACGGACGTGGGTAACCCATCTGCGCCATTGATTACGGCGCTTGGGAGATAAGCGAGTTTTACCGGTGGCGGGGACGCATAGCTTCGTCCGTCCATATAAGGGGATAAGGATCCACCTTTTTCACCAACGCCTTCTTCCTCCTTTGCTCATCCATTTTCGCGCACTCGAGCTCCAGCGCCCAAGTCCGCACACCCCACCTCAACCTTCTCCAACTATGTCCGGAGCGGGAGGCAGGTGGATAGCCTCCTCCGTCACGGAGGGGCACATCAGAAGACTACGGGAGGCCGGATACTTGTCCGGCGACATCGCGTGTCGGCTACCCGACGAGGGGAAACTCATTCCAACCCCCAGGCCCCATGAGAGGGTGGTGTTTCTCCCCTACTTCCTCCGCGAACTAGGTTTTCCACTTCACCCATTTGTCCGGGGGCTCATGTTCTACTACGGCCTGGACTTCCACGATCTGGCCCAATTTCATTCTCAACATCTCGGCGTTCATCGTCAGGTGCGAGGCTTTCCTCAGATCCAGCCCCACTTGACTTATGGCTGAAGATCTTCAATGTCGAGCCGAAGGTAGTGGGCAGCCGTCAAGCGGAGTGCGGAGGCGCCATGGTTGGCAAGATGGCCAAAGTCCTATGGCTCGAGGGCTCCTTCGTAGAGACAATAAAGGGGTGGTAATCGGGGTGGTTCTATATCACCGAGCCGCGCGTCCCCAAATGGGCGGCGGCCCCCGAGTTCAGATCTGGCTTCCCCACACGGCTCTCATCATGGAAAGAGACGGGCCTGACGTGGGGAATTCGGACGAGCTATCCGGATTCCAAACATGCGTCCGAAACCTGGTGGACAAGAATCTCAGGCTTGTCAACATAATCCAGGTGATGCTCATCCGCCGGATTCTCCCATGCCAACAACGGGCCTTCAAGTTGTGGGAGTTCGATCCGGCACATCACTCGACTCTAAAAAGGCTCTTCGACACTATGTACGAAGATGCCTGGAAGGTGTTGTTCAAGGGCGCCGAGGCTCCCTCATCCGCTACTGAAGATCGCGGATCCAGCTCGCAGCGTCAAGCCGGCGAGGTAAGTTATTTTACCCTTTACGGGACTCTTTTTTCATAGATTGACTCTATGTGGGATCTAAAACTCCCTAATCTTTGACAGATCGGGTGAAGACGTCCGGACAGATTAACTGTCCGGCTCCTTTGCCGGAAGACCCAGCGGACGCCCGATTGACGGGGCTGCTAGCTCTGGTACCCCATGTGGTGCCGGAGAAGAAGGCCAAGAAGGAGGCCATGGGAACTCGAAGGAGCTCCCGACGCCTTTGGTCTGTCAGATTCTGAAGGTAATCCTCTCCTGAGAACGAGGAGGAGGAAAAAGAAGTCTCTCCCCCAGCGGGGGAGGAGAGGAAAAGGAAGGCCGCCCCAACTGGGGAGGCCGGAGGGTCCAAGAAGGGAAGGACCCTTCCTCCGCACTTCTTCACCAACGTCGACAACGACGAGGAGGAGTGGCCAACAAGGGCCAAGCCCCTGGCGAGATCGTAAGTGTCCGGATACCCATGGCTTTTTTATCATTGCATAGTGTTCTCTAATGCCGAACAATCATGCAGCCCGCCCAAGGGCGAGCTCGCCGCTTCGACGAGCGGGTCCCTGAGTTCATCGGAAATGGAGAGTATTTCACTTCCGGCCGCCTCCTTGCCTCACGCTGCGGACGACGCCGAGGTGGGGCCCCAAGGGGGGCCTGGTCGAGAGGAGGTGGCGCAGGAGGCGCCGCAAGGCAACCTCCCGGACTCCAGGCGCGTGGGGGGCGAGACCCCCAGGGGCTCTAAGCCCGACCCTCGTCCGGACTCCATGCCAGAACCTTCAGCGGTTCCGGAGTCTGGCAAGGGGTCCCTTCGTAAGAAGGGTAAGACGCCGGTGTCCTCCGTCCAGCCGGAGGCACCGGATAGCTTACTGGAGGTGCTTAACAGCGCCTCCATCGAGAGCACCGCCTTTATTATGAGTGCGGTGATCCGTCTGATTCGATCCGCCAAGAGCGGGCTGACCGAAGCCTGTACCAGCCTTCTAATAGGCTTTGAGGTGAGTTTAGAATATGTAAAAATATTACGGCATAGACAGTAGCCCCTGATGCTTAGTTCGGTGTTCGGAGAGAAAAGCCGGACTAAGGATCTAAAAAGATATACGCAGGAGTCTAAAATAAGTATGCCAATATGGGAATGTAGGCTGCGCTGCTGACCTCTGTCGCACTGACTGCGGAGGTCAATGCATTGAAGCAGAGCCTCGAGCGATCCGAGAACGAGCTCGGCTTTGCCAAGAAGCAGCTCGAGGGCAAGGAAGGTAAGTAATACCTTATTAAAGAAATACCTTATAGAAAGGTTTTGGTTGCAAAAAATAACAGGAATAACATGGGTTCTGCAGGGGCCACGAACGAGGTGGCGACTCTGAAGGAAGCGGTGTCCGTGGCCGAAAGCAAAGCGGCGTGAGCGCACCGAGCGAGAGAAGGGGAGGCGAGCTGGCGGAGGTGTGGCAAGAGCTCCGTGCTCTCGTGAAAAACACGAGGGTTTGGAGCGTGACTCGAAGACCCGAGAGTCCGAGCTTGCCTCGGCTCTTGAGAGTGCCAAAGCTGCTAAGGCCGAGGTCCAAAAAGCCCTCCAAGAAATTGAGTCAATAAAGAAGATAGCAGCGGGTAAAGCATTCTTTATGCAAAGCAAGCATGTAAAAGTGAATTACCTATTACTTACCCGGATTCGGAGCTCTCCAGGAGCATTCGCAGATCTGCCCCATAGTGTGTCCGATCTTTGCGTTCTACCGTGCTAAGGAGGGGAGCTCGACGGAAAAGGTGTTCGGTCTCCATGTCGAGGCTGGACATCCGGTGCCCCTAAGCGACCAATGAAGCGGTGGTCGAGCTCCTAAGGTCGCCGAACAGGCCATGAAGGGCCTCATAGTTCGGCCGTGGCCATTGGAAGCCATGCACAGGAGCTACTTTGGGCTAGTGCGGCGGCTGGTGGACGCCTGTCCACGGATTGAAGTCATCAAGCGCTCCGTCTGCATTGAAGGTGCCCGTCGGGCCCTTGCCCGTGCTAAAGTGCACTGGGGCAAGCTGGATGCGGAGAAGCTTGTGACGGACGGGCCACCGAAGGGCAAGGAGCATCGCACGCCCGAAATGTACTATGAGGGCCTCCTGAAGGGTGCCCGCCGTATAGCGGATGAGTGCTCCAAAGATGTAATTTTTGAATAGACTCGCATTTGTTATCCTGTACGCTGAAAACTTGTTCATATGAGCTAAGCAACGCTTGTTAATTTAAAATATTACCTTCTGTGCGGCCGTTTGTCAAATTTGATAGATGGCAAGTCGTTGGCTTCAGCCCCCATGCCACGAGTGCTGGGGTGTTCGGGATAAACTTGAGCGATCTTGTTCCCATTCTTGGGTCCATCGAGGGAGGCGCTCAACGCAACGAACAAGGCAACCAAACTTATAATGCTTGAACACTCTCACTTAGCCATAGAATTCTATAATTTTAAATTTCGGCGAAGCCCCTAGTATTCGGAAGACCGAGTTCGGGCGCTTATCCACGCCTTTGGCTCGGACAATTCCGGTTCCTCGCTCTAAGCGGCATAAGTCTTTAGGGACCCGAAAAACCTCTCGAACAGCGACCGGCTCTCGCCCTATCATGACGGTCATATTTAGCTCTCTCCACTGAGGAGCAAAAACCAGCTCAACCGGGTCACAATCTCAGAGGTTCTCAAGTTGCTACCTTATCCGAAATAAAGGAACTTAAGGTACCAAAAAACGTGAGCCTGGCAAACCCAACTATTGACCCAAGACATGATTCGAGCCGATTCATATAATGCTATAAGTTCGGGGTGCCGCACTTGTGAAAGTGTTCGGACTTATCACACCATAATTTTTGGGGTACTTAAGCCCCTGGTGTATTGGCCGTACCAAAGTGTACGGGTGCAACATGTCATGAAATGAACATATATATAGAAAAAAAGGCAATAATAGGCAAGAGCTATATATTGGTTATTAAAAGGAAACTGCAAATAAAAGCAGAACGATACAAATTGTGCGATAAGCAAGGGATGGGACTATTTAACATGCCCCCCCTCGAGGGTAAGTCATGGATGGTATGTAAAACAGGTATAATGCTCGTAGTAGAGACCACCTGAACACTCGACGTAGCTTTCTGCTTCCCTGGTTGTTGCATCATTAGTTCGACAATTCTAGTGCCGGACAGGACTTCTGGAGAACGGAGTCCTGAAAGTAAGAAAAAAAAGAAAAAAAAAAGAATGACACAATCGGGAGCCCCTGGTGCGGTCGAGCCACATTCTTGGCGTGCCGTGGTCGTGCCCCTCCCCTTATGCCCATGGTATCTCCAGAGCGTAGTTATGTACGCGTATCGCTTCGCAATTTCGCGAGGGCTGGGGTTTAGGCGGATTACTCTGGCGTGCTTGAATCGTGCCAGGCGGTCTTGTTGTAGGTTACTTCGGGCGCGCTTGACAGTGTCCGGACGTTTAGTGGCTGGACTCGAGAATTGCTGTGAGAGGCTGCTTTGTACCTCTGCCGCGAGGGCCGCCGTGTGCTCCTCCGTTCGGAGAGAGCGTTCGGTGTTTCCATTGACCGTGATTACTCCTCGAGGGCCTGGCATCTTGAGCTTGAGGTATGCGTGAAAAGGCACCGCATTGAACTTTGCAAATGCGGTTCGTCTGGCGCAAAGGCGTGATAGCCATCGCGGAACGGGACTATGTCGAAGATTAACTCTTTGCTTCGAAGTTATCCGGGATCCGAAGACCACTTCGAGTGTGGTGAGCCCGCATAATTGGCCTCTGCACCGGTATGACGCCTTTAAAGGTCGTCTTTGTAGGTTTAATCCTTGAGGGTCTATGCCCATTTTGCGACCGTATCCCTGATAAAGCAGGTTCAGCTGCAGCCGCCATCCATCGAGGACTCTAGTGAGGTGAAATCCGTCAATAATTGGGTCAAGAACCAATGCAGCAAAACCGCCGTGGCGGATGCTAGTGGGGTGGTCCTTCGATCGAGGTGATCGGGCAGGAAGACCATGGGTTGAACTTCGGGGCGACTGGCTCCATCGTGTATACGTCCCTTAGTGCACGCTTCCGCTCCCTTTTGGGTATATGGGTTGCGTATATCATGTTCATCGTCCGCACTTGTGGGGGGAAACCCTTCTGTCCTCTATTGTTCGGCGGCCGGGGCTCTTCCTCGTCATCGCTATGCAGCCCCTTGTCATTGAGTTCGCACTTAGCTTGCTCGCTTGCTTGAACACCCAACAATCCCTGTTGGTGTGATTGGCTAGTTTTCGGGGTGCCATGTATTTGGCACGAGCGATCGTATTCAGTCCAAGTTGGACGGGCCCTGAGTATTTCTTTTGAATGGCTTCTTCCGCTGACAGGGTTTAGAGCCTCTGAATCCGGCATTGACGGTCGTATCTTCATCATTGTCGCTGTTGATGCGGCGCTTGTTCTTGTTGCGACGCGACCTGCCATTGCTGTCCTTGGTATCCGAACTACCAGGGTTTTTGGTCAAGTTGTTACTACGAGCTAGCCAGCTGTCCTCTCCCGCACAAAAGTGGGTCATGAGTGTTGTGAGGGCTGCCATGGATTTCGGCTTTTCCTATCCTAGGTGCCGGGGAAGACACTCGTCGCGGATGTTATGTTTGAAGGCTGCAAGGGCCTCTGCATCCGGACAGTCAACGATTTGATTTTTCTTTGTTAGGAACCGTGTCCAGAATTGTCTGGCTGATTCTTCTGTCTGCTGAATTATATGGCTAAGGTCATCGGCGTCTGGTGGTCGCACATATGTGCCCTGGAAGTTATCAAGGAATGCGGCTTCCAGGTCCTCCCAACAACCAATTGATTCTGTTGGCAAGCTGTTAAGCCAATGCCGAGCTGGTCCTTTAAGCTTGAGGGGGAGGTATTTGATGGCGTGTAGATCATCTCCGCGGGCCATGTGGATATGGAGGAGATAGTCCTCGATCCAGACCGCAGGATCTGTGGTACCATCGTATGATTCGATGTTTACGGTTTGAATCCCTCGGGATTTGATGATCCATTACTTCATCTGTGAAGCATAGTGGGTGTGTGGCGCCTCAGATTGGGCTATATCACGGCGTAGCTCATATGAGCTTTGTTCATCGTGTTCGCCCGGCCGGATTTGTCAGATCCGGGCGTGGACGGTTATCATCACGTGTCGTGGGGCGCCCACGCGATCCGTAGATCGATCTTGTATGTTTTGCCTTATCCTCCAATGTATCTCGCAAGTCCGGCGTGTTTTCCCGTGCCTTGGTACTTTTTGAGCGGCGTCGGGGTGTGGCTTGAGCGTAGGGCCGAGAGGCTTCTCTGTCGCGGCCACGGGGTGGCCGGTCTGTCATGTCATGCGCTGGTGACTTGGGTGCTTCCTCCTCTGATCGAGGCAACAGCCTGCGTTTGGGGTAGCTTTTGGAGGGGCATTCGAGTTCATACTCTTCGGATGCAAGGACTTCAGTCCATCTGTCAGCTAGCAGGTCTTGGTCAGCTCTAAGTTGTTGCTGCTTTTTCTTGAGGCTGCTTGCCGTGGCTATAAGCCTGCGTTTGAAATGCTCCTGTTCAAGGGATCCTTAGGCACGACGAATTAATTGGCTGTCGTTGAGGCTTGCCTCATCTTCAGAGGGAGGCGCATAATTATCGTCCTCTACCTCTCTTTCTGCCGCACTGTTGTGCGGACTTGCTTCTCCCTCCTCCTGCACTGAGTCCTGCTGGAGGGGGTTATCTTCGGCACTATCCGGAGTGTTATTATCTCCCGTGCTGGAATCACCATTTTTGCTGTGGCGGGATTTAGAGCGGCGCCGCTGACGTCGGCGCTTGGGCTGTTTCTTGGAGGGGTCATCCTGCGCCGTTCCCATCTTTTAGGATGTCCACCATGTATATGTCGTATGACGAGGTGGCCTTCCAGTGCCCTGTAGGCGCTGGGTCTTGGTCGTCTCCAGCATCGTCGTCCATACCGTCGATGTCTTGGTCGAAATCGAGCATGTCGGTTAAATCATCGTGATGGCTACAAAGTGGGTGGTGGGTGGGCGTTGAATTTCTTCGTCGTCTGCATGCCAACCTTCCTAACCGTAGTCCGCCAGGGCTCTCCGGATAAAGAGAGAGACTTTAGTGAATTCAGGATGTCGCCAAAGGGCGAGTCTTTGAAAGATGTCATGGCGATGAACTCCATGACCCGGCGCCCAATCGGATTCGATTGGTAGGGCGCGGAGGGTTCGGAGTCCGGAGAGGAGTCCGGCACCTTGGAGTCACGGTCTTCGCAAAGGACAGGGATGGAGTTAGGCTCAATCGCCGCTGAGATCGTAGCCCCCGAGGCGGTGTCCAACCACTCGTCCTCGATCCGGGGATCCGGCTCCGGATTAAGGGTCGGAGCGGGCACTGGTGCGGCCTCCAGGACACTGTTCGGCGGCAGAGCTAGATCATGCCCATCGAGACAAGGCGGTCTGTGGCGCTTGCGGCTCGAATTCGTCGAAGATCAAGTCTCCGCGGATGTCGGCCGTGTAGTTTAAACTTCCAAATCTGACACGATGGCGGGCGTAGCTTTGATCTGCTCCAGATGGCCAAGCGAATTGCCCGTGAGTGCAAAGCCGCCCGAATACGAAGATCTGTCCGGGAGAAAAGTCTCACCACGACTGCGTCGTTGTTGATGATCGAAGGAGCCATCGGGCCTATAGGTGACGACACATAGGAACTCTCAATGAAAGCACCAATGTCGGTGTCAAAACCGGCGGATCTCGGGTAGGGGTCCCGAACTGTGCGTCTAGGCGGATGGTAACAGGAGACAAGGGACACGATGTTTTTAGCCGAGTTCGGGCCCTCTCGATGGAGGTAATACCCTACTCCTACTTGATTAATATTGATGATATGGGTAGTACAAGAGTAGATCTACCACGAGATCAAGGAGGTTAAACCCTAGAAGCTAGCCTATGGTATGATTGTTGTTTGTCCTCTGGACTAAAACCCTCCGGTTTATATAGACACCGGATAGGTTAGGGTTACACAGTCGGTTACAATGGTAGGAGATCCACATATCCAGACGCCAAGCTTCCCTTCCACGCCAAGGAAAGTCCCATCCGGACACGGGACGAAGTCTTCAATCTTGTATCTTCATAGTCTTGGAGTCCGGCCAAAGATGATAGTTCGGCTATCCGGTCACCCCCTAGTCCAGGACTCCCTCAGTCATATCGTCGTAGTGCTTAGGCGAAGCCCTGCACTGGTAACTTCATCATCACCGTCGCCACGCCGTCGTGCTGACGGAACTCTCCCTCGGCCTCAACTGGATCAAGAGTACGAGCGACGTCATCGAGCTGAACGTGTGCTGAACACAGAGGTTCCATACGTTCGGTGCTAGGATCGGTCGGATCGTGAAGACGTACGACTACATCAACCGCGTTGTCATAACGCTTCCGCTTTCGGTCTGCGAGGGTACGTGGACAATACTCTCCCTCTCGTTGCTACGCATCACCATGATAGATCTTACGTGTGCGTAGGAAACTTTTTGAAATTACTGCGTTCCCCAATAGTGCCCCCCTCGGGGCACCCCCCAGGTGCTGCTCTGGCCCATCGGGAGTCTTCTGGCCCATAAAAAATCCACAAAAAGTTTCATGGTGTTTGGACTCCGTTTGATATTGATTTTCTACGATGTAAAAAACATGCAAGAAACAGCAACTGGCTTTTGGCACTATCTCAATAGGTTAGTCTCAAAAAATGATATAAAATGACTATAAAATCATTATAAAACATCTAAGAATGATAAAATAACAGCATTAATACTTCATAAATTATAGATACGTTGGAGACGTATCACCTACCCCAACACACCCGCTACGTCCTGTTCTCATCGCATCGTCGGGTGGGTGGTGAAGGGGTACCACTAGATCCGCAACCTTGGCACCATCGCTGACATCCGCAACAAACCACGATGTTGCGACCTCTCCCGCCTCCATGATGCGTCGTTCGACTAGGCTCTGATCCAGAGCATGCGTCGTCTCGCCCTCCGTGTCCGCATCTCTCCCGCCTCGTCGGCGGCAGGGCTAAGGCTGCCGCAACAAACTCCTCACCTGCCTCGCAGACCGCACTGACGTCCACATCCTCGCTGCCAACCTTCTCCACCAGCTCATCGCCGACACCTGCGAGGCTGTCAAGGTTGGCCTCTGATGCGTCGTCGACATGTGTAAGCCGTCGATATGCGTGAGCCCTGAGAGCGTCCTGCCTGCTCACCAGCAACCACAATTTATTGTTGTAGCTACACACTCAATGTAGAAGAATTCAAATTTTAGAATCAAGGGCAAACCCACTTTGAATTTGATAAATGTATTACTTGTTCGCGTATGTCCGACAGATCTACCCGATGTGGATTGGAGATATTAAAATGTAGCTTTCCTAGTTTCATACTTATAGGATCATAACATGAGTGATTCGGCAGATTTGGGCCTAACAAACAAGTTTTTCGTCATTCCAACATGCATCAAATAAAGTCCAGATTCTGGCATGCATCAAACAAAGTCCAGATCAACATCATACTCTGTTCTTACACTTCCTTCTTCTTTTTTTGCATGAAAATCTTTGTACGAACTAGGTGGAGCCGCAGCTCATTATGGGTGGATAAAATGCCCCATTACGTGAGTAAAAATTATGGCGTGCATAAAAAAACTGTCATCCGAAAATTTAGTTCTAGAACTCCTTAATTCAAATTAGTTAGGATGCTCTATAGAACATATTTATCACCACTGTGAATTTGTGAACTTGCACTGATGCTCTACAACTTAGATTATTTGACAGTCATCAATATGTCTCTCTCATATATATCACCACTGTGAATTTGCATGACGAATAGAACATGTTGATCTCAGAAAAATGCCACACACATGTTGACTATACTCGTTGCATCTAATATAAGTCACTGTATAAAGCAACTGAGCCACAATGGATTGGCAAGAGCTGCAAGAGCCAATGTAGTTGATGGGGTTCATGTTGGCCGCCTCCATCTTGAGCAGCACCTCGCCTTTGTTCGGCGACGGGACCGGCACCTCCACACGCTGCGAGTGAAAGTAACAAGACTTAGCCGGTCAGTTCCATCAGCGAACACGTCCAAGAAGAGATGATTTTCAGTTCAATTGTGCACACAGAGAGATCGTACCTTGAGGCCTTCTATTCCGCCGCCATACTTGTCGTACTGCACGGCTCTCATCGTCTTCGGAGTCGCCATGGGCGTGCCGTGCTGCCTGCTTCTGCCGGGTGCGTGTGTGTGTGAGAGAGACTGCCGGGTACGTGAACTAGAACCACCAAGCCTGTCCAATCTCCAATGTGTCCCGATGCCGAAGAGTGTACCCGCTGCAGTGATGCGCATGTTTCGCCAGGACTTTTCTTTTCTTTTCTTTTGCTGTCTGTACGCTCAACTCTTCTGGTAATTGAATGGGCAGTTTACCTGCCGATTTTCTAAACGCGTCACAGCGGCCATCAAAAGTACTCTCTTCGTTCCATAATATAGTGCGCCGGTGGTTTCAAAGATTAAGTTTGATCGTAAATTTAACTACTAAGACCAACTGCAGCTGAAGCAAAAATTATGTTACTGAATTCATATTTTCGATATGAATTTAGTGATATAATTTTTGCTTCGCTGCAATCGGTCTTGTTGGTTAAATTTATAGTTAAATTTAAATATCGGAAAACGCGGACGCATTACATTATGAAATGAAGGGAGTACTTCGCCCGTCAGTGTAAAAGACGCTTTTATATTAGTATAAGACTAGCCACAGTGGGAGTAACTTCAGCAGTAATATCGAGTCCAACTCAGCAAATTTGCTTATGTGACAATGAGTTAATGAGGAGAGAGGTAGTTTGAGTAACTTAGCTAGTTACTGTAACATCACACGTCCCAATGCAATATGAGTCTATAACCTAATAAATGAGGCTTTGCATGTTACCATACTTATGTTACTACCCACTATGAAGATAGTAACATAGTCTAGAGATATGTGTATGTTACTTTCCATTGTGGCTAGTCTAAGGCAGACTAGTGTTAAAAAAGATCCTTATATTCAGAAATAAGCATGTTGGGAGAACATGGGCGTTCTCAGAGTTCAGCGACCGTCGGCCGTCGGATCGAAATTTTGATGCGTTCTGGACCGTTCGATCTCGCTCTTGGCAGCCCTCGTCCGTCGGATCCAGATCATCTACTGCTACAATGAATAGTAGACCGTTGTAAGCCCTCCAGTGTGCCACCGCCTGTAATTTCGCTGCCCCGCCGAGGGCATTTCTGTCATTTTGCGTACAGGGGTATAAAAAGTGGGCCGCTGCCGTTGGATGACCTAAGCCGCCTCCTCCCTCCCGCACTTGCGCCTCCCCCGCGCCCAGCTCCTACCTTCTCGCCTCTCTCTCTCTCTCCCTCGAAACCCTATCCCGCGCCCGCCTCCCTGGCCCGCCGCCCTGCTCCCTGCCTCGCCCGCCCCGCTCCCGTCCAGGGCCAGCCCCACACCGCCGTCATCTCGCCTTCGTGTCCTCTTCCTTCCTCTCCTCCCCATGGGGCGACGGCGGCAAGGACGGCGCGCTGCGCCAGCCCCTCCGCTCCACCAGAGCCCTCCATGTCCCCGTCAGCGCCCTCCTCGCGCTTGAGGACCCCCGGTCACCCTAGGCCCCGGCGTCCTACCAGGTCCTGCTCGCCGTCCTCACCGGCGTCGCCCTCGGCACGCTCGTCTCCGACCCCTCCACTTTGTTTCCTCCATGCTTCGATCTGGTACCTCCATCTCTCCCCCTCTCACCCACCCCCTCGCCATGTGAGTGTGTGTGTGTGTGTGTGTGTGTGTGTGTGTGCAGCGCTCGGTTTGGTTGGTCGCTGGTTCTTCCGAACAGTTGGTCCATTGGGCGCTAGGAGACCTCTTAGGGGTTAGGGACGAACCCAGCGATGTGAGGGATCGGCGATGGCGATTCTTGACCTTGCCGCAACCTTTGCAAATACCTCGAGCGGTAGCGATTGCGGCCTTTGCCGCAACCTTTGCAAATACCCTGACTCAAAGAGGCCCCCAACTTGTCGGTGGTGGTGTTGGTGCAAGCTACATGATTAACCAGTTTGTGTGAACTTCCTTTGGATCAAAGAGGCCCTAGGTTGTCGCACCTCTCACCGGCACCATAGATTCATGTCATGCTTCTCTTTTCTCTTGATGATATGTCATCTGTTTATGATGATGATATTTGTATAGTCTGTTTTATGGGAAAGAGGTTATTCTCGGTGATGATAAGATTTCCTTTGTGCATTGTATATCCTCGGTCATCAATAGACAATGTGTCTTCTACCAAAATTGTTTCTCTGCTATCTCATGCCGATATATTGTTGGTTCACATGCTGTATTGTTGGTTCTGACATCTGGAATATATCATTGCAGGATGATTGTTGATGGGGTGCCGAGACATGTGTGTGAACAACCTCATGTGATTGATGAAAGAGGGCAGGTGGCCGACCACCTTGATATCCATGCCAATAAGGATTATATATGTTCCGTTCAGCATTTTGTTCATATGTATGCCATTCTATAATGACAGCAGTCTTTAGATTTGGATTCAGAGATACTGTAGTGTGTGCCCTATGTTGAATATTATAACTGTAGGAGCTTGCAGTCAAGCTGATTTATTGTGTTGAGAAGTGGGCCCTGGGAGTTGTTAATTGACTAAACGTGTATCTTCTGGGTGTTGTTTTATTTGATGGTCCGGTAAATGACTTACTTGCAGCAATGGTTAGTTGTTTTTATATTTTGTTATGGCTACTAGATGGGTGATTGCGATTGAGACTGTATTCAACTATTGATTTTCTTGATGTGACTGAATTTGGTATGAGGTGTTTGTGTGTTTGGATGCTCTTCAACTTTTCTGGTTATACTAGATACTAATCTACAATTCTATATATGCCATGCTATTTGGCTATCCATTTTCTTGATCTACTTGAATTAGTACTACAGAGATGTCTGATGTACGTGTGTGTGTGTGTGTGTGTGTGTGTGTGGTTTTGCTATTAGGAGAATCAAGGAGGTTCTGTTAGGAGAATTTCCTTTTGTTTCCATGGTTAATTAATCCTAGGAGTATTCAAAAGCAGGCCATCATTGCTATTAGGAGGATCAAGGAGGTTCTGACAGTCTTTTTTGTTTAGTGTACGATGGTCACATTTGTATTGACATCAAAATTCAGATTTAATATGTTTATTGGGAGATCTTACTTCTATAACTAGATCATGAATATCTTTTGATCTTCTAAGAAATAGTTCTCCTGGATATTCCAAGTTATACCTACTCATACATCTGTTATATTACAAAATCATGAATATCTTTTGATCTTCTAAGAAATAGTTCACCACGTCAGCCCACTCCACATTGCATTGGACTATATGCAGTTTACTTTTATCATAAACCATGTGGCTTAAGTTAAGCTTGGCGGGTCACTGATTACTTAGTATGGCAGCTCTTGTTAAAAAAATAGTATGGCAGCTTAGTATTTAGTGCTTACTGTATTAGTCAATCAAGTATGCCGAATACCCTGTTCTGAAAGCACACACATGATATTTGAAGCTTTACATACACTTGGATGGTAACATAATACCCATGTTTGAATTTTAAAATGCCAAATTGGCAATGCTCCTTAACTACCACATATGCTCTGTAATCTCTGACTTGATTGATGGAAAAGATTTGTTTATGATTTCTATAATCTCTATCGGCTATTCCCATAGCAAAATACTTGGAAGGTTTAGTCTTAGGGAATTCTTCATATTTATTTCCCGTTCGAAAGAGAATCCCTCTTCTCGCACCTCTAAGCGGAGAACCCCTTCGAACCCAAGCCGTGGTCAGTATCCTAATTAACCTGCCACTTCTTGGATTATTAATTAGTTAGACAGGATCAATGGAGTTCGTAGTATACTTTGAGTTTATTTTACTGCCTGGAGAAAGAACAAGAGCCCTTTCTTGGAGGGGCGTTCACATGGATGACCGAACTGAGTCCTCTTATTCTTTTATCTTGAAGTACAAATATGGATTGATTTGATAGTATATCTTAGTATAAATTGTTAAGATTCTGAGTCTATAATCTATAGACAGTTACAGTAGTTATGATCAATTAATCGCTCCCCTAATTTTTGTACATTATTCTCACATAGAAAATAATGTTTGTTCCTCTCTTATTTCAAGTTCACGCGTTGTACTGGAGATTACTGTAAGACACAAGCAGAAAGGATGATGTGTTAGTCAAGTTCTTCGTGGAAACCTTGCCTTGGTTGATCTTGCGGGCAGGTAATAGCTATTCTTTTTGGGCTGCTATTTTATTTTCACCCTGTCAACAAAAGTAAACTGCAAAACAATTTTCTTTGAGCAGTGAGCAAGCCTCTGAAATGAATAATTTTGGCCAAAAGCTCAATTTGATATTGCTGTTCTGCGGCTCAAAGGTTGTTGACTACCGTTGGCACTGCCCAGTTACGTCCAGGGGCGGACCTATAACAAAAACTTCCCGGGGTCCACGTGTACGCCGTAAATAATGGATACTATGCAATAATATACACAAAAGTAACCCACTAAATAGCTTAAAATGTCCAATGATAAAAAAAAATTATCAAAATGAAGTGTTCCCTTGAAATTCTTGTTGATTGTGTAAAATTAAACAATAAAAAATAAGATCTCCAAACAATAGGAACAAATATGATCAGGCAACATAAATTCCCTCGTAATTCGTTGATTATTATGTTATCATAAGTGCACAAGGAGTTACACTATTTGTTTTTGTAGGCAGAAACAACAAATAAAGCTTGCTCTTCGAAATGTATGGTTGTGAAGTTAAACTTACTTGACATTGTGTCTTAATGCTGCCGCACGGTCGACAAATAATCCAAGGTTCCAAATGGATGTGAATCACTAAGGAAAATTTATCAAATCACAGAATCCGTGTCTCTGTTGTAATACCCTTGAATTTGAAAACACCGCCATACAATCTAGGTAAAGAAGAGAAAATTGGGATATGTACATATGTTTCAGACAAATTGGCGACCTTACCGAGAGCAATACTATTTCCTTTGATTATTTTAGCAATCTGCAGCCGCCAGCGGATGAGCGCAGGGGATGGCGGCTGATGACTGGCAATTGCTCAGGGGATGAGGGGCGGCGGCGCGACGGAAGGAGGCGAGCAGGCACCAACCGAACTAGCGCAGGATAAGCACGTATGTGAGCGGTAGGATCCAATCGATCGCTATCTTGTTTTCTTTGCTCCCTCAAGACGATCGACAGCCGGATAGGCCTTCAACTAGATGGGCCGTGCCTGAGCTCGCTCCAACTAAGCCAACGGGTGTCCAGATTTATTTTTTACCGGTGTCCAAGTCTCAAATATGAAGTAGTATACACGTAAGCGTAATTATCTACCCGGTGTCCTGTGACACCGGCTACGTGAACGTAGGTCCGCCCCTGGTTACGTCTATCAGGTTGTAAGCTCCTCCATGTTATGTTCCTTTGTTTACTTTTAGTAAGATTTGCCCAGTTGTTGGACTGGTTGATTCCTGTATGACCAAATAATACATTGGAAGATAGAAAAACATGTCTGCATGCATGTAACATAGAAGCCAGTGTTGAGCATGGGAGCCATTTAAGAGAAGCTATCTGAAGCGTTATTTTTTGTACTATTCCATTTTAGGTTCCATAGAGCATATATTTCTTTGTGGGCATTTTAGGCTCCTTTCAAGGAAGAACGGTTAAAACGGGATTAGGACGATCCTCAAAAGCGCTAACAAGTCATGCATCCCTAATTTTACTCTGTAGTGCCAGGTACACCAGAAACATGCTTACCAATACATAGTTGCCACTGCAGGTAAGCGGAAAGGAGGGCCACCATGACCGAGCAGGTCAGGCGGCGCGTCCGGATCGCCAAGGCGCCGCCCCCAGATCGGCCATGGTGCGACCGAGCGGAGCGGGTGAGGAGGGAGACTAGGTCTCTCTCTCTCCCTCTGTCTCGCGTGGGGAGGCAGCCCTTCCTCTGCTTGCTCCCAGCACGGCGCCGACCAAATCCACATCGGCCACAACCACGACATCGTCACTGGCAGTGGCAACTATGTGCTTCTTCTCCATGGAAATGGACATGGAGCTCCAAACCACAGAATGAGAATGCAAGGTCCCTCTTCTACTCCCCCTCCCCCTCTGCTTGCTTGTTTTGATTTGGCCGCTCCCCTCCCTCCCTCACTCCCTGATGCGCGCAGACACAAGCAAGGGCACACCATCGCTTCGCTCCTTCGGGTCACGGCTGCTCCAACCCTACTGGACGCCATGGAAGGTATCTCTCTGCTCCCTCTCCCTCTCATGATATGCTCTGCTTGTCCACGCCCATCCCATTTTCTTACTGCAACTTTCGTGATTCCATTGTGGTCTGAATCAATTGTCTGTCGTCTGAATTTTTCTTACTGCAACTTTTAGGCAGATTTGTCGTATAAATTATGCAGAGAGAAAGGGGGGGGGGGGGAGATTGATATGAAGTGATTGAATGTCTCCATTGTGTTTGTATCATAGGTTGTACCCTCCGCTTTATCATAGGGGTGTGTCCTGGTAGAGTGAAAAGAAATCCCTCCGCTTTATCCCCTACAGTTGTTAGTTTTAGACAAGAGAATTCTGATTAAGATCCTATATTGCATAAATGTACTGTTAGTGTGATTTAACTTCACCATTTTTTTACATCAACCAAGAAAGCATGCTGACATTCTCGATAATCTAATTCGATTAGCATGCAGTCTTATTGTAGTACTACCGTTTTTATATTAACTGAAGTATTCATTGTCCAGGCATTATAATACTCTGATTTTAGCTTACCACGATTTTGAAACAATATTACGCTGCCATATTAACCGAGAAGCTTTCTTTGCTTCTTAGACATATATCTATCCATTCATATGGCATCTCCTTTCTCTTATTATTTAACATAATGTTTAAGAGCAGTTAAAATAATCCTAAACAATCTGGAAACATATAGCTTTGAATAGATATATATTATTTTGCTGAAGAATTCAGTCCATGCATGTTTGGTTCCTGTCACTTCAGTTAGTGGCCTATATAAATTCGATTTAGCCCACGATATTTTTGTATAGCTATTGATTTGCTAGCATATATTCTAAACTTCATTTTGTTAGCTCTTATCTGGTGTTCTTATAATATCCTTTTATATGACGCAAGCTTACTTTGTTCATGAGAGTTTCTCCATGTTTATGAAGAAGAGATTTAGGTTCAGAGCACCTTCGTTTATAAGATCTATTTTCTAATTCTTGATGGTCAATCACATAGCATTAATTTTTGTTTGCTATACAATTTTTCAGGAGTAATGGAATGTTAATTGGCTGGTAGTGGTATGTTCAAGTATGGAAAATGATGAGCTCCTACTTTTTATGCGCTCTATTTAGTAGGTGAGCTACGACCTTCTTCCCCACATGTCTGTGGTAATCAGTTATCCCCCAGAGGGAATTGTGATTGTGATTAGTATCTTTAGACCTTGGCCATATTCGTCAGTACTCACGATCTCCTTCATTTCTCCTCATTTTTTAAATGTATTGACCTCTGGTATATACAACTGAAATCGATGTGCCAAACAACAAGAAATAGAAGTAACAAGGGATATCTATATATTGGAAGATTTTGAGTGCCATTTTATTAGAGTAGTTCTGAAATGCTGCCTCATTTTTTTCCATTCGTGTTGTTTCTCATAGTTTTAAACTAAAAGGAGGAGCTATATAAATTGTCCTTTATCTTTCGAAAACATGTTGTCGTGTAGATTTGTGCAGTCTTGGTCAACTGGTATAGATATGTATAGTTTCAAAAGAACATTACAGATATGTATAGTTTTTGTGGTTTCTAGGTTGTGAGAGTTCCCCACCTAGGGTGGTTTGGATGTATGTTCCTTAGGCAAGCGACATATAGGCAGATCTGAGTTGAAGAGAAGAAGAATTTAGCTATAGAGGTGAAGAAGATCAGCGTGATTTTTCTCCCTCATTTCAACCTTTTCTTGCATTTTGATGCTATAATTTGTGATGATGTGTATGTGGAGTTGTAAAATCATTGCTGCCAACTATCTAAATTTGCTAATATATGAGTTCTCTAACAATGGTTTTGTGTGCTCTAACATAGAGCATGGGTTGCCTGGGGACGGCGCCGGTCCTGTACCACCAAGGCGGTTTCTTTTGTAGTTCTGGATACACAATTTTTCATGAAGAGATGGCTACCCCAAGGCAATCTGAATTAGGTGCTCCTCTATCTTTCTCTCTCACTCACATTTTAGTTTCCCAACATGTGATTCTCCAAACATTATATTGAGAAGTTTTTCTTTCCCTTATTGCTTATGGATAGTTATGGAGCTACTTCCGTATACATCTTCTTCTAGGATATTTTTTCCATCGCTTTCAGTATTGGGAGATCCATCATACATGAGTTGGGTAAACATTTGGGCTGTACATAGCTCCGAGCTTGTGGTCGCAGTACTATTGTTTAAGTTTATCTAAAAAAACACTGAATGTGACTTTGCAAGTTTAAGTGGATGCAGACTATAACAGTAAATGTTTCAGCTAGCATGATGCAAACTTCTGGTTTCTGTGCAAATATTTTCATCGTATGTGTAAACTCTGATAAATGTCATGGTCGCTATGTGATTTTGCTTCTAAACATTTTATTTTTCCCTTAGAGATTGTCTGGAATAGGTGTTATGATGGTGAAATGGTGTAGTTCACTAAGAGCTTATGATTTTGTAAAAACAGGAACACTTCGTTATGCACAACCGTTAAAGGTCCCGAAGAATCCTCCAAGAAGTTAGTTGGAGTGAATAGGCTGATTGAGATGCAAATACCAGAGAGGTAACCATGTTGTATATCTTGAGTTGCAGTATTGATCTTTCTTGTGGGAACAAGCTACAAAATTTCCCTATATTTCAGTATTGACCTAGATTCATTTTCATTCTTCAGTTCTATTCTACAAAGTTTATCAGTGTGGAGCTAATAAAAAATTTTGGATTAGGATGTTTCATGGTAAAGGTTCCCCAAACAAGTATGATCTATTGAACTATTTGTGTTTAGTATATATGTTTTTAGGTCATCCAAAGCCAGAAAGAAAAATCAGTATGATCTATTTTCTGGTTTTTTGTTGATATGCACTAAAAAATGTGGCCTCGTGTGGATGCCTATGGTACTTTTTTTACTGCCGTGGAAGGTAATTGTGATTTTTGGAATTTGAAAGCATGTTTCTCCTTTGGTCAGCAGTTGCTCAAAGTCTTTTTATTGCCATCTGTTTTCTGAAGTTAGTCTCGAAAAGACGAGATGCCTATTCATATTCATATATTCAAATGGTATCTCATCTGTTCAAATTTGTCTTTTCAATATTGAATGTCATGCTTAATCTGTGTTGTTCTGGATGCAGACTTACATCTTGGACCTGCTTGCAACAAAAAGATGAATCAATGGCTCACCACGTAGGCTTTTTTGGTGGAGCAGAATGACGACGCTTCTGAGAATCAGAGATAGTGTAGTGTAGCTTAGGACTACAGAGCTACCTTGTGGATATATTGGCTGTAGAACCAAGTGTACAAACATGTTTCCTTGTGATTGTTTTGTTTTGATTATGTTTTGGTGCAAATGGTTTTTCTAAGTGAGTTGCTCGTCGTGAAGCGGGTAACGCGTGGCAAGGCGCGCCACTTATCTTATGAGACGGCGGCCAGACCAGTATATCAAACAAGAAGAAATACCTCCGACGCGGTGGTCGGGCAGACCAATATATCAAAAAAGATCTTGTACGTATTAATATGGTTGTGCTGCAACCTCTGGTTGGCGGGAATCATGCATGCTGTTTTGATAGCCGGTTTGTTTGAGTGCGTAACTCAACTTGTCAGCCATATATGGCCGTGGTTTGACTACTTGCAAGAAAATGTGCTCCTTGTATTCTAGCGCAGACGGATGAAGTTCTGGATTCTTCGGTGGTATAAATATGAATTTTGGACAGTGACCCAGAAGATACACGAAGATTACAGAGCCCGGTTATGACTCGGAAAATGACAATGCATGCAAAACAACAGCAACGAGATAACCCATTTTCTGCTGATGGTTCCGCCATGTCAGAGATAACCCATTCATTTTCTGTTCAAATTAAGTTTAACATAAACGGGGTGCCAGCATTGTCTCACATGCAGCTTCCATAAAACACTACTCCCTCCGTTTCATAATGTATCACATATTTTTTCTTGAAAAGTCAAACCTCACAAATTTTCACCATGTTTATGAAGAAAGACATTTACATTTAGAATGCAAAACATATATCATTAAATTCATCATAAGATGCAGTTTTATATTTTATATATTTGATATTATAGATATGAATAGTTTTCTTTATAAATTTGGTCAAAGTTGTAAAGTTTGACTTAAAAAAAAACTATATGCACTATATTATGAAACAAAAGGAGCAATACTCTCTTAGTCTCTTTTTACTCTGCATATTAGATTTGCCTAAAGTCAAACATTATAAGATTTGGTCACCCAGGGCACTTCGTCCACTGTTTGATCTTCCATCCACAGAAAATCGAGCGGCTGAGTCGAAAAATAAATTGCCAGCGAGGAGGTTCACCTGGGTCAGCAGGACTGACGATCCACCTATCCCTTTTATATCTTTGTGATGTCCAATGGAAAAACATGACACCTTAAAAGAGAGGGGGGAGGGGAGATAAGTGAAGAAGAGTAGTTTATCACGAAAGTGCATTTCTGCTCCCGAGCTCATTTGAGCTCGGTGAACAGTAAAATCGAAAAAATTCAAAAAAAAATTCAAAAAATTCCAAAAAAAATCCCAGAGAAACATTGACAAAAGTTCTAAGTGCTTGCAAAAGTTCATCATGAAATCACATTCCTGTAAGGCGTGACAAAAAAAACAAATTCAGCCTCCAAAATGCTTTTGAAAGTAGCATTTTCAGAGTACCGATTTTGTTTTTTTGCCACGCCTTCTAGAAATGTGATTTCATGACGAATTTTTGCAAGCACTTAAAACTTTTGTCAATGTTTCTATCAAAAAATAAATTGGAATTTTTTGAATTTTTTTTATTTTTTTTCGATTTTACTGTTCACCCGAGCTCATATGAGCTCGGGTGCAGAAACTCCACGTCCAAGTTATCATAAAAACATATATACCCCGTACGGTGGGCACTACGGGAGTGCCCCCAACATGTCATGTGGTGCGCCTTATCGCAACCATGTATCACACGGTAGCGCGCCTCCCGGAAACATGTCTTTTTTGCACGTGTTTTCGGTTTTTTTTGGGGGGGGGGGGGGGCGCGGTTTTTGTATTTTGCTTGGATTTTCCTAGGTTTTTTGGCATTTTTTTTCATTTGAAGCAAAAAAGCATAGCTGTGCTTTCGTGTGAAGTGTGTCTATGCTTTCCACAGTTGTACTTTCCGAAAAGTCAAAAACACAGTTGTGCTTTCCAGGAAGTGAAAAATAGAGACGTGTTTTCCAAAAAGTGAAAAAAAGCACATGTGTGCTTTAAAAAAATGAAAAACATAGATGTGCTTCTGGTTTTTTTTTGTTAGTTGACTTTTCTTTTTCTTATTTTTATTTCTGATTTTTTTGGTTTCCCCTTTTAAAAAAAATCAGCCAAACCAATTAACATGAGATCTATTTTCGAAGATCTCAAAGGAAGAAACACAATGATTTAAACGGTTCGTGATTTACACCCACGGTTCCAAAGATGAACGTTTTGAAAAAAATGAATGAAGAAAAAACCCACAAAACTCTCGGATTGCGACAGGTATCACAATTGCAGTACGTCACTTGTCACCATGTGAGGGAAGTGAGATTGAACTTTGTAAAGGGCACCCCAAGTCTAGTCAGCTATTTGATTAGAGGGCGAATATGCGGGTAAAATAGTATGTTTTTTTTTGAGAAACGGGTGAAATATTTTTTTTAAACGTCGGCAGGAGAACTGCCAAATTCATTGATCAGAAAGAGGTATTACAAGAAAACCCCCAAATGGGTGAAATATGTGAAGCGCATCGGAGCAACATCTCCTGGTGGCCCAATGGCCCATGCGAGAGAGTTTCTGAGGAGGGTTCCGCTTTCCAGGGGCGGGGATAGTGGACCCGGGGTCACACGATGATTCCCTTCGTATTGTTTGTTGTTGGAGTCGAATCCGATCAGGTTTGCCTCAGAAAAGGAAGAATCCGATCAGGTTGGGCGCAAATAGATTAATTCCTGATAAATAGAGGGCTTGAGAGTCAGAGGAGGAAGAGGCGGAGTGGAAAAGAGAGGATTTTTGGTGTGGACCCATGGATCCTCGTCGCCGGCAAATCCAAGGCAGCCGTAAGCCACTGCCTTATTTTATCTACATATGCCATTTTTTTTTCTGAATGATGTTGTGTTCCTTCATTTGCCGTGCCTACTTTCCATAACGATGACCTGTTGCAGATGCATCAATTGATTCATTTGCTGAAGAAAAGCGCTCACAAGTGGATGCTTCTCAAATTGGCAACAAGTTACGATATTCAGGCTCACACCTTCCGGAGGTAACGATGACCATGTGTTCTACCATCATTGAGCTACCCAGTATTCCCACTGCTACTAAATTGTAACATGATTGATATAATGTGTGTTCAATATACTTGTGCTAACTGCAATAAGAAAGCCATCCTATGCTTTGATATTACCGATTTACCATAGTTGTTCTGCATCAAAGAAGGTGAACGATGTTAAATATACTAGGATGACCTAGCAGACAATGCTCAGCATGAGTTGTATACTGAACTTCAGTCTAGGATAGGCATATAAACATCGCTGAAATACAGCAACTAGTTCTCCAAGATGCCAAACAACCTGGGATATCTTATGCAAGTGTGCTTTAACTTAAGATCCATCTGTATCATTGCAAGGAGTAGAGAATGCTCAATTTGAGAACAAGATTAAATTTATCATAATAAGCATGTAAGCACCGCTCAAATTCAGCAACAAAGCGTACAATCCTAGGATCTGTCACATGTGCAAACACTGATCCCAACCTTGGATATCTGAAGCAAATGTGCTTTAAATCTGCGGTCACTTTCTCACATGCTCCTACAGAGTCCAGCCGTATCTGAAGCCAAAAGTGTTTTCTTCTTCTTACATGGAAAATTTTAGGAATGTCCTGGACACGAATCTGCACCATTTACGATGTTGTGTTTGAGTGGTTTTTAAATTTCAGTTTCAGAAATATTTCGGCACTTACCGAAATTACCAAATTTCAGTGAATTTCAATGATTTTGGTTTGCATTTCGGCCAAAGGACTGAAACATTCACTTGAAATTCAAAAATATATCTGAAAATATTTTAAAAATATTTAAATTCTTGTGTATAACTGAAATATTTTGATCTAAAGGTAAATATTTCAGTGTCTACTGAAATTCATCGAAATCTCACTGGAAGTGAAAACTATAGTCTGACATAGACACAAAGGTTTTATCTAGTATTTAATACCTTTTGCTTCTGCAATTCAAATCTTGAACTTTTCTACTTATGCTTGCAGGATATCTGGCGTCACATATGCTACTTTCTGCCACTGAAAGATGCTGCGCGTGCTGCTTGTGTTTCTCGCGCGTTTCGAAGTTCGTGGAGTTGCCATCCTAACCTCACCTTCAGTAAGGAAACACTGGGCTACGGTCCTCCTGCATGGTCCAGAAAAAGAGAAGTGATGGACTACATGGAAAATGCACGTACACAGAGAAAAACAGCAGGAGATTACAACAGCAGAGTTGACCACATTCTGAGAAACCACTCAGGCACCGGTGTGAAGACACTCAGCCTTGGATTCTATGGTCCTTACAATGCCAACACCAGCTACTGTCTCGATGGTTGGCTCCAGATTGCTGTTACACCAGGCATAGAAGAACTCAGCCTCATACTGCATTCAAAAAGTGATCATTTATCAAAAAAGGCGATCTACAACTTTCCATGCCCACTTTTATCTAATGGCAGTGGAAACTCCATTCGTGAGCTAGACCTTGTCGGTTGCGCCTTCCGCCCCACAGCAGGAATCGGTTGCATGAGAAGCCTGACGAGTCTATATCTGTGTTCTGTGAATATCGAGAGCGCTGAGCTGGGGTTCCTTCTTTCCAGTTCTGCTGCTTTGGAGCGACTGGAACTCACCAGTTGCAGTGAGATAATTTCCCTAAAGATACCTGCCCTGCTGCAGCGCCTCGGCTATCTGAAGGTGTCCCAGTGTTCCATGCTGCAAGTGATTGAAAGCAAAGCCCCAAACATCTGCAGTTTTCACTTTGACGGTGAACAAGTACAGCTATTTCTTGGAGAATCGCTGCAGATGAAGACAATTTTCATGTCACATTCATGTGTTCTTCATTATGCTCGTGCCATGCTCCCATCAAGTACGCCAAATCTTGAAACTCTTAACATATTTTCGACTGGTGAGGTATATACTCTAAAACTCTGGTGCCTATGGGCTAGCGATATGCATATAGCTTCAGTTATTATATTGTAAGAGGGTTAATCTTACAGAATTTTTATGCAGATGGTCAGTACACCAATGCTACCAAGCAAATTCCTCCACCTCAAATATTTGACAATAACTGGATGGACCTTCCCCACGTCCTATGATATTTTCTCGTTGGTTTCGTTTCTTGGCGCGTCTCCTTGCTTGGAGACTTTCAGCCTAAACGTAAGCAACTGTTAGCCCTGCCTGAGATAATTATTAGTGACTGTACCATTTAGAGCCATGAATTCAAGCGTGTTGTTTTTCCATCTGCAGGCATCAAGGAGACGCCAGAAGCATGACTCCATCTTTGAAGATCCCTCACATTTGGAGCGGACTCCGGGACACTGCTACGACAATCTGAGGCATGTGAAGATCACTAGTTTCTGCTCCTCTAAGCTTCTGGTTAAGGTCACATGTCATATTCTTGAGAATACACCATCGCTCGAGTGCCTCACACTCGACATAACTCATGGTGGGTTGAAGTGTTCTGACAAAAGATTTAGCAAATGCTCAGTTGTAAGGAAGGCCACTCTTGTGGAAGCCCCTAAAGCACTCGAGGCTATCCGGGCTTACATCGCAGGAAAAGTTCCCTCCACGGCTAAGTTAATTGTCTTGGAGCCTTGCAACCGATGTAATGCCGTTGGCATTTAGGACTTGTTTGGTCCGTAAGTTTGTAAACGGAATGTAATATAATAACACTGTTAATTTAAATGCATGGGAGAAAAATCAGTCTTGTTTGGTTTCCATGGAATGTACCGTTAATCGATTACACAGCTCTATCGCTCCCTTCGTTTCAAAATAGTTGAAGTCCTACATTTATCCAAATCAAACTTGCTTAACTTTGACCAAGTTCGTAAAAAAAATCTGGTACAACAATAAATAAACTTAGTACTCCCTCCCATCCGAATTAATTGACACAAATCTCTATACAACGTAAAATAGCATTGCCGCCGGAGCAGCAACCGCTGCAAACGAGTTATTTACGCAAAACCACCACCACAGTTGGGACTAGGGTAACAACTTGATACCACATTTGTACTAGGGCACAAAAAACCATCATTCCGTGCTTAATCTATAACACGCAGCACTGATGGTCGAATTTGCTCACGAAAACAACGAAACTGGCTGATTAGGCCCACATGTTGTGCTGACGTGGCGAAGGCAAAAAATTTGACCAACTAATGTGGCAAATGAGACTTGGTCCCCATTTGTCAATGACCAGATGGTCTTCTTCATATCACTGTTTCTGTAGGGCATTCCGACAAGCACCTTCTGGGTGCCCGGAGAGCGGCAGCGTGCTTCTCGCGCCCTGATCCCTCGTCTGCTCATCGCAGACGTTGCCATGGGTGCTCTAGATGGACGGAGCTCGTCGCCGGCCCCCAAGTGCTATGCATCTAGATGGACTCCAACGGCACCATGGCGACGTCCCTCGCGAGCGCGCCAAGAGAGCCGGAGCACGAGCTGCGTGTCAGAGTTGGACGCGGATTTTTAGAGCTCAGGTTTTTGGACACCCTTTATCTTTACCCTCTAACATTGCTTTGAGATCCGTGCTAGACAACTAACTTTGTACATCAGATTTTCTCTTTTTTGTTTTTTTTAAATAAAACAACATATGAACTTCAAACTTTGCAACACACCAAAACATTCTAACTAGAATGTGAGAAAAAACTTTCAGATTTTTTTGTCAAACATAAATATACGAAATTAGATTTTTTGTATTAAAAAATGTACTTTTTAGTATTTATATTGCATGAAAAATTCAGAATTTTTTCCCACATTCTAGTAGGAATGTTTTGTTGAGCTGCCAAGTTTGAAGTTCATATGTTTTTCTATATGGGAGAAACAAAAAAGACAAATGTACTCGCACAAATCGCGATGCAAAAATAAGTGGCTAGATAAGGGGGTGTCCCAAAGCCTATGCTCTACAGAATATTTTCCTGTCAGAGTTAGCCTGGCTCCACATCCGGGGCGGCGTGGACCAGGACCTGGGCGGCGTGGACAAGGAGCCGCGCGGCATGGCTCCACTGCCGACATGGCGTGGACCAGGAGTTGGGCGGCGTGGCTCCACCTCCGACGCCGCATGGACCAGGAGCTGCGCATTGGAGTCAGCCTGGCTCCACCTTCATATACATGGTTGCATCCCTTTTTCATCGTCGGGTCTAGGGGCGGCGTAGGCGAGGAGCTGCTTGTAGCGGGTGTGTTCATGGGGGAGCAAGTAGGAACGGAGACAAGGGGGTTCAAGGTGGGGCGGCGGACGCCATGGAAGGCGGCGAGGTAGCGGTCTGGGCGATAGGGTGGATGGGTGCGAGGCGCGGCCGCCGCCAGCAGGCCCTTCCCGCGCCTCCTCCCTTTTGTCCTGAAGGCCGTTTCCGATCAACGCGCCCGCGTATTTGCCTCCGCTCTGGACCAGCAGCCGCAGGGAAAAGACGAGGAAGAAGATAAAAGGAGAAAGACAATGAGTAACTGAATGGTGGGTCCCCGTCCACCTCAGCTGGTCAAATATTGCCTTGGATTAGTCTTCGCCATGTCAGCCCGACAGGTGGGCCCAATCTGCCAGTTTCACTGTTTTCGCGAGCAAATCAGGCAGTCAGTGCTCTCCGTTACGAATTACGCACAATTTCGGCGGTTTTTTGTGCCCTACCTAAAATCCGGTACCATGTTGTTACCCTAGTCTCAAGTGTGGTAGTTTTGGATAACAAGATCGAGGTTTGAGGCACTTAGAGCATTACTAGTAGAACCCTCAAACCCTCAAATCCTTAAAGCAGTTTTAAGGGTTGAGAAGTGCCACTTTTTGACACTTTTAAGGGTTGAAAAACAGGAGCAAATACTAGAACCCTCAAACCCAACCCTTAAACTGATTTGGAGGAGGTCCATGAACGAGGATGGGGTTGCCATTTCCTCGAACACCTCGTGCGCGGCTGGAGGAGGTTCGGCGACGGTGGCGGGCGGGAGCAAGGCGGGGCGGCTTCTTCCGCGGCTTCTTCACGGCCGGGACGAGCCGGGCGATTTGGAGGAAGCCCACGAGGCCCACGGCCGCCGCCGCCTCTACTTGGGGGCGGCGCGCGGCGCGGCGGGGCGGGCGCCGGGCGGGACGGGCCGGGCGAGAGCCGGGAGGCGGGAGAGGCGCTCGAGGCCCGCCGCCGCTTGGCCCGACAGGTCGCCGCCACCACGCCGCCACGATCGGGCGGGGCGGGCGGGGCGGGCCGGGCGGGCGAGGCGGCGGAGCAAAGCGAGGCTGCCGGAGCGGGCGCGGCGGCGGCGGGGCCCTCCATGGCCGGCGCGGCAGGAGGCGGCGGGAGGAGGAGGCCGGGAGGAGGAGCAGTTTGCTCCCGCGCGAGCGAGGAGCGAGCGAGGAGGAGGAGTGCGGGTTGGGGGGCGATTTTCCTCTCAACCCCTACTTCTACAGATTGCAAACTGGTTTGAGGGTTGGACCTCTAAATTTTTTTACGGGTTTGAGGGTTTAGAGGTTCTAGTCTACGACGTTTTTTTCACGAAAACTGTAAAAAAAAACAATTATTTTTAAGGGTTTGAGAGTTTGAGGGCTCTACTAGTAATGCTCTTATATCATCGCCAGAGGTGGAGCTCGTGCAACCGGAGGTGGAGTTGATGCCATCGGACCAGAGGAATAAGCCAGGATCGCCGCGGCCGCGGTCGTCACAATCCCTGCCTCTGCTACAGTGGATGTCCCGGCAACCACAACTAACGTCCCACCCACAGCCGTCGAGGTACCCGCTGCCGATGGGCGCTCAATAAATATCGAGTGTGGATTCGTTCAGATGGGAGGAGGTAACTTGAGCATCCTCTTCAACTGCCCGGAGTTGAGCCCCTCCACGTTAGCGAGCCACTGGAGGTGAGCACTGTATATGGGTGTGGTGCACGGATTCGGGCAGTGCGATGGTGGAGCGCCGGCATCGATGGTGACGAACCGGCATGGTGAGAGCAATGGAGGTTTGAGCGGTGAGGGGACTGGGAGTGAGTAGTCATGGCCGATACGTCACATATCCTGTGCTTCCCATTTCCCAAGGCATGCAACCGCATGCCACTATGCACCCGTTGGAGCATGGCTCTAGAAAAGTGGTGGATTGAGCCATTTCCTTTTCCTCCTCGGCTAGCCCAAAGCTACTTTAAAGTCCATGCGGGCCAGCTATCAAACAAGCAAATTTGTATCCACGTAATGTTGTATTAAAGTTGATACACTTTATTTTAGGACGGATGAAATATTATATAAACACAAGGTAACCAAGATGTTAAACACGCTCCGCTTCTTTGGAAATGCATCTTCCTTCTTGTGCCACCATTCCTGCAGCGGGCAGCACCCATAGAAGCAAGGGGGTGCTAGTGAAAGTCACGAAGAGTACCGATCTAAACTTCCCTCGAGAAGGAACGTTGCATGAGCTGATGAGCAGATGGTGAATGGTTTCCGGCTCCTGGCAACAAAGAGAGTAGTGAGGTTCCTCCGCAAAAAAAGGGAGAGTAGTGAGGTTGGTGCTTCAACCCATGGCACGTGAGTCTGTTCGATGTCCAAGCTCTTTTATGGAGACAACTACACGAAGAACTTGGCTTGCGAGCTCGTGAAGGATGACCAAAGTTGCGCCACACCAGGAAACTCAGTTTGCCCGAGGAAGAGACCGTTGTTGGTTTGCGGGATCCCGCAAACCGGTCAGTCCACTATAATAACCGTTGGTTTGCGGGATGGATCCCGTAAACCCGGTCCGAACAGATACTCCAAATTCGGCCGCCTCATAAATTTTTTGTGGGGTCTCGAATACAGGCAGGCCATGTAGGTGCAGCTTCATTTCCTCTCCAAAGCGGCATTGCTCCCAACCATGTGTAGTCGTGGTGGAGGACCTCAAGTTCTTCAGCTAGGTGCTCCATTGTATATCCTTTCTGCGTGAAGTGCTTGAGGCTTGTGAGCTGCTTTCCAGCGCCTCTGTATCTTGCTGCTTTCTTTGTTCTAATTTGTTGTTGTACTCTGCAGTTGTACCCTGGCCGGTTGATGGCTTTGTTAATTCAAAGTCGGACTAAGCTAGCGCCCTTCTCAGGCTCGGCCGCGTCTTTTCTCTAGAAAAAAAGAATACGCGAGCCTAATTCCTCCATATGTGCGGGGTTTCACCCGATTTTACCGAATCCCCTTACGGTTGGCGCGAACCCACTTCTGCCGGCTTCAGTTCCCGCCTCCCACCCCGCCGCCGCCGCCAATTCATCCTCGCGGAGTCAAAATGCAGCCGGATGGGGTACCCGCCGCCCCCGGGTGCGCCATACCATGCGTCGTCGCCGCGTCCACCGCCGCCGCTCCATCCGTCCAGGCCTCCCACAACCCCAACTCCTTCCGCCACCGCCCCAATTCCTCCTCCCGCCGCCGCTATCAAGAGAAAGCGACAAGGGAACCATCTTGTTCAAGTCAGCGCAGCCGGTGCGACACCACCGAGTTTCGGCTCCGCTCCAGTTCCAAGCGCCAAGAGGAAGAAGACCACCTCCACTGGCCCTGCCGGTGCGCAGTCAGTCGCGTCAAGGGGTCGGGCTCCTCCTCTGCCTTCTGCCGACCTCGACATCCTCATTGACGGTGAAGCCGCCGGCCATGCCTACAACGTGTTCGATGAAACGGCCGGGAGGTAAAAAAATCTTTTGTTTGGTTTGCTCTGGTTATCTATGTTTCAGCCATTCGAAACACTTGCTTGAGCTTTGGCCATTGATTTTTGTAGCCAAAATGTGCCTACACATATACGGAGATGTTGGCCGAGAGCACGATGAATTTGAGTGCCCCCATTGGCGATTTTGGTGCATCTGTTGGGTAACGTAGTATTTCAAAAAAATTCCTACACACACGCAGGATCATGGTGATGCATAGCATTGAGAGAGGAGAGTGTTGTCTACGTACCCTCGTAGACCATAAGCGGAAGCGTTTATCAACGCGGTTGATGTAGTCGTACACCTTCACGATCCGTCCCGATCAAGTACCGAACGTACGGCACCTCCGCGTTCAGCACACCTTCAGCTCGATGACGTCCTCGCCTTCTCGATCCAGCAAGAGGGGCGAAGTAGTAGATGAGTTCCGGCAGCACAACGGCGTGTGATACGTCTCCAACGTATCTATAATTTATGAAGTATTCATGCTATTATATTATCCATCTTGGATGTTTAATGAGCTTTACTATGCACTTTTATATTATTTTTGGGACTAACTTATTAACCCAGAGCCCAGTGCCAGTTTCTGTTTTTCCCTTATTTCAGTGTTTCGCAGAAAAGGAATATCAAACGGAGTCCAAACAGAATGAAACCTTCGGGAGAGTTATTTTTGGAACGGAAGCCAGAAGACTTGGAGTGTACGTAAGTGAAGAAAGCGAGGAAGGCACAAGGCGGGGCGCCCACCCCCGGACGTGCCCTCCACCCTCGTGGGCCCCTCGTGGCTCCCCTTCGACTTCTTTCGCCTATATATGTCCATATACCCTAAAAACATCGGGAACAGAATAGAACTGAGTTCTGCCGCAAGCCTCTCAGAGCCACCAAAAACCAATCGGGATCCTGTTAGGCACCTGCCGGAGGGGGGATCCCTCACCGGTGGCCATCTTCATCATCCCGGCGATCTCCATGACAAGGAGGGAGTAATTCACCCTCGGGGCTGAGGGTATGTACCAGTAGCTATGTGTTTGATCTCTCTCTCTCGTGTTCTTGAGATGATACGATCTTGATGTATCGCGAGCTTTGCTATTATAGTTGGATCTTATGATGTTTCTTCCCCTCTAATCTCTTGTAATGGATTGAGTTTTCCCTTTGAAGTTATCTTATCGGATTGAGTTTTTAAGGATTTGAGAACACTTGATGTATGTCTTGCATGTTCTTATCTGTGGTGACAATGGGATATCACGTGATTCACTTGATGTATGTTTTGGTGATCAACTTGCGGGTTCTGTGACCTCGTGAACTTATGCATAGGGGTTGGCACATGTTTTAGTCTTGACTCTTCAGTGGAAACTTTGGGGCACTCTTTGAAGTTCTTTGTGTTGGTTGAATAGATGAATCTGAGATTGTGTGATGCATATCATATAATCATACCCACGGATACTTGAGGTGACATTGGAGTATCTAGGTGACATTGGGGTTTTGGTTGAGTTGTGTCTTAAGGTATTATTCTAGTACGAACTCTATGATAGATTGATCAGGAAGAATAACTTTGAGGTGGTTTCGTACCCTATCATAATCTCTTCGTTTGTTCCCCGCTATTAGTGACTTTGGAGTGACTCTTTGTTGCATGTTGAGGGATAGTTATATGATCCAATTATGTTATTATTGTTGAGAGAACTTGCACTAGTGAAAGTATGAACCCTAGGCCTTGTTTCCTAGCATTGCAATACCGTTTACGCTCACTTTTATCGCTTGCTACCTTGTTGTTTTTATATTTTCAGTTTACAAAAACCTATATCTACCATCCATATTGCACTTGTATCACCATATCTTCGCCGAACTAGTGCATCTATATAATTTACCATTGTATTGGGTGTGTTGGGGACACAAGAGACTCTTTGTTATTTGGTTGCAGGGTTGCTTAAGAGACCATCTTCATCCTACACCTCCCACGGATTGATAAACCTTAGGTCATCCACTTGAGGGAAATTTGCTACTGTCCTACACACCTCTACACTTGGAGGCCCAACAACGTCTACAAGGAGAAGGTTGCGTAGTAGACATCAAGATCTTTTCTGGCGCCGTTGCCAGGGAGGTTAGTGCTTGAAGGTATATCTTTAGATTTTACAATCGAATCTTTTAGTTTCTTGTTTTATCACTAGTTTAGTCTATAAAAAAACTACAAAAAATGGAATTGAGTTTGTCTCATACGCTTCATCTTTTTAATATCTTTCGTGAGAATGATGGGAAGGAAAAATGTGCTCAAGTGCTAGAAGAAGAAGTCTATAAAATGTTTGGCACTAAATCTTTGAATGATGAGCATGATTGCAATGTTGTTAGTATGAATTCTTTGAATACCCATGATGCTAATGATATGCAAAGCCACAAGCTTGGGGATGCTATGTTTGATGAAGATGATATTTTTGTCCCCAAGTTTTGATGAGAAAATTTATTATGATGAAAGCATGTCTCCTATTTATGATGATTATTGTGATGACACGTATGCTATAAAGAATAAAGATAACCATGAAACTTGTCATCGTGATTTTAATTTTCAATTGGGTTATACTTCACATGATAGTTATTTTGTTGAGTTTGCTCCCACTACTATTGATGAGAATAGATTTGCTTATGTGGAGAGTAATAAAATTTCTATGCAAGTAGATCATGAAAAGAATGCTTTATGTGCTGGTTATATGGTTGAATTCATTCATGATGCTACTGAAAATTATTATTAGAGAGGATCATATGCTTCTACATATCCTCTCTATGTGTTGAAAATCTTGAAGTTATGCATGTTTTGCCTTCCTATGCTAGCTGGTTATTGTTCCCATAAGTTGTTTTCTCACAAAATCCCTATGCATAGGAAGTGGGTTAGGCTTAAATGTGCTATTAATATTCTTCATGATGCTCTGTTTATGTTTCAATTCTTATCTTTTATGCGAGCATCATTGAAATCATCATGCCTAGCTAGGGGCGTTAAACATTAGCGCTTGTTGGGAGGCAACCCAATTTTATTTTTGTTCTTTGCTTTTTGCTCCTGTTTAGTAATAAATAAATCATATAGCCTCTTGTTAGATGTGGTTTTATGTTTTAATTAGTGTTTGTGCCAAGTAAGACCTATAGGATCTTCTTGGATGATAGTTATCTGATCTTGCTGAAAATTCCAGAAGCTTTCTGTTCACGAAAACAATTGTTTAAAATCACCAGAACGTGATAAAATACTGATTCCAATTGTAGCAGATCACTAATCAAATTATCTAGGTCCTCCTATTCTGGTAGATTTTTCTGAGTTCCATAAGTTTGCGTTAGTTACAGATTACTACAGACTGTTCTGTTTTTGACAGATTCTGTTTTTCGTGTGTTGTTTGCTTATTTTGATGACTCTATGGCTAGTAAAGTAGTTTATAAACCATAGAGAAGTTGGAATACAGTAGATTTAACACCAATACAAATAAAGAATGAGTTCATTACAGTACCTTGAAGTGGTGTTTTGTTTTCTTTTGCTAACGGAGTTTACGAGTTTTCTGTTAAGTTTTGTGTTGTGAAGTTTTCAAGTTTTGGGTAAAGATTCGATGGAATATGGAATAAGGAGTGGCAAGATCCTAAGTTTGGGGATTCCCAAGGCACCCCAAGGTAATATTCAAGGATGACCAAGAGTCTAAGCTTGGGGATGCCCCGGAAGGCATCCCCTCTTTCGTCTTCGTTCATCGGTAACTTTACTTGGAGCTATATCTTTATTTACCACATGATATGTGTTTTGCTTGGAGAGTCATTATATTTTCCTTTTGTTTTGCTTGCTGTATGGATAAAATACCAATATCTGAAATTCTTAAATGATAGGGAGTCTTCACATAGCTACATAATTATTTAACTACTCATTGATCTTCACTTATATCTTTTGGAGTAGTTTGTCATTTACTCGTATGCTTCACTTATATCCTATGAGTAAATAGTCGAATGATTTGAATGTCATAAATCTGAAATTATATATGTTTCATATTCTTATCCCATGGGGAGTAATGGCTTCACATATAAGAATTATAGGTGGTAAATTTATTGAAGGTTAGCAAACATTGTATTGGTCACTTGAACAATTCATGAAAGAATATTGAAGGAAGAGAGATTTCACATATAAATATACTATCTTGGACATCTTCTATGATTGTGAGCCCCATTAATTATTTTCAAACCTGAGCAAATTAGTTGAAGTTGGACAAGGAAGACAACATAATGAGTTATGCTTGGGTATATTTGTATAGAAGTTATATTATTATGGATCCTCTAACATGTGGTGCTTGCTATTTAGAATCCTTTGCTAGCCAAAATATCTGTACCAAGCGGGAATACTACTTGTGCATCCAAATTCCTTGAACCAAGTTTCTTCCATAAGTGTCCACCATATCTACCTATATGCGGTATTTACCTGCCGTTCCAAGTAAATTTGCATGTGCCAAACTCTAAACCTTCAAATAATAATCTGTTTTGTATGCCCGAATCGCTCATGTAGAGACTAGGGGATGTCAGTATCTTCCATGCTAGGTGGGTTATTCTCATGATGAGTGGACTCCGCTCGTCATTCACGAGAAAATGGCTGGTAACTGGGATGTCCAGTCCTATGATCAAAAGATCAAAAACAAATTCGCAAATAATTTAAACAAACTCCCCCAGGATTGTTGATAGTTGGAAGGCACCCGTTGTTTCGGACAAGCCGTGGAGTGTGATTGTTGGTGGAGGGGGAGTAAAATCTTTACCTTTCTGTTTGGGAACTGCCTATAATGTATCTAGTATGGAAGATATTGGGAACTCTTGGTCGTTATGTTGACAATGAAAGCATACCTCTCAAAATTATTTTCATCTATGTTTTTGCTTCGAGCTCTGGCACCTCTGCAAATCCCTGCTTCCCTCTGCGAAGGGTCTATCTTTTACTTTTATGCAAGAGTCAATAGTATTCCTTCTCATTCCAACCTACTCTTTAGTTGGAAGCATCATGTGATGGAAAGATCTAAGCATATATGGCCATTCAAATATATTTGAGCATGAATTATTATTGTTGACATTACCCTTTAGGTAAAAGGTTGGGAGGCGAAATATTAAGCCCCTATCTTTCTCTGTGTTCGATAAATACTATTTGTTCTAAAAATATGCTTTGAGTGGTAGCAATCATGGAAGACTATATGATAGTTGAGTATGTGGGATTTGCTAAATCAAAGCTCTGACATAGACTCTTCCTGAAAATAAGATGAATTGTAATTGTTTGATGACTAATAACACAGTTTGTTAGTTTTCAAGAAAGTTTATGATCTATACTTTAACATGTGAATAGTTTGTTACTTGATCATGCAAAGTTTTATGATATGAGCTACTGTTATGACATATAATGATGCTAGAAAAGGTGATTGAAATTATCATTGATCAAACTTGTGCACCTGCTAGCATTCACACTTCATAAATTCTTTCTTTTATCATTTACCTACTCGAGGACGAGCAGGAATTAAGCTTGGGGATGCTGATACGTCTCCAACTTATCTATAATTTATGAAGTATTCATGCTATTATATTATCCATATTGGATGTTTAATGGGATTTACTATGCAATTTTATATTATTTTTGGGACTAACTTATTAACCCAGAGCCCAGTGCCGTTTACTTTTCCCCTTGTTTTTGATGTTTCGCAGAAAAGGAATATCAAACGGAGTCCAAACGGAATGAAACCTTCGGGAGAGTTATTTTTGGAACGGAAGCAATCCAGAAGACTTGGAGTGTACGTAAGGGAAGAAACGAGGAAGGCACGAGGCAGGGGGCGCGCCCACCCCCCTGGACGTGCCCTCCACCCTCGCGGGCCCCTCGTGGCTCCCCTTATTGACTTCTTTCGCCTATATATGTCCATATACCCTAAAAACATCGGGGAACAGAATAGATCGGGAGTTCTGCCGCCGCAAGCCTCTGTAGCCACCAAAAACCAATCGGGATCCTGTTCCGGCACCCTGCCGGAGGGGGGATCCCTCACCGGTGGCCATCTTCACCATCCCGGCGATCTCCATGACGAGGAGGGAGTAGTTCACCCTCGGGGCTGAGGGTATGTACCAGTAACTATGTGTTTGATCTATCTCTCTCTCTCTCTCTCTCTCTCTCTCTCTCTCTCTCTCTCTCTCTTATTCTTGAGATGATACGATCTTGATGTATCGTGAGCTTTGCTATTATAGTTGGATCTTATGATGTTTCTTCCCCTCTACTCTCTTGTAATGGATTGAGTTTTCCCTTTGAAGTTATCTTATCGGATTGAGTCTTTAAGGATTTGAGAACACTTGATGTATGTCTTGCATGTGCTTATCTGTGGTGACAATGGGATATCACGTGATTCACTTGATGTATGTTTTGGTGATCAACTTGCGGGTTCTGTGACCTCTTGAACTTATGCATAGGGGTTGGCACACGTTTTCGTCTTGACTCTCCGGTAGAAACTTTGGGGCACTCTTTGAAGTTCTTTGTGTTGGTTGAATAGATGAATCTGAGATTGTGTGATGCATTTCGTATAATCATACCCACGGATACTTGAGGTGACATTGGGGTATCTAGGTAACATTAGGGTTTTGGTTGATTTGTGTCTTAAGGTGTTATTCTAGTACGAAGTCTATGATAGATTGATCAAAAAGAATAACTTTGAGGTGGTTTCGTACCCTACCATAATCTCTTCGTTTGTTCTCTGCTATTAGTGACTTTGGAGTGACTCTTTGTTGCATGTTGAGGGATAGTTATATGATCCAATTATGTTATTATTGTTGAGAGAACTTGCACTAGTGAAAGTATGAACACTAGGCCTTGTTTCCTAGCATTGCAATACCGTTTACGCTCACTTTTATCGCTTGCTACCTTGCTGTTTTTATATTTTCAGTTTACAAAAACCTATATCTACCATCCATATTGCACTTTTATCACCATCTCTTCGCTGAACTAGTGCACCTATACAATTTACCATTGTATTGGGTGTGTTGGGGACACAAGAGACTCTTTGTTATTTGGTTGCAGGGTTGCTTGAGAGAGACCATCTTCATCCTACACCTCCCACGGATTGATAATCCTTAGGTCATCCACTTGAGGGAAATTTTCTACTGTCCTACAAACCTCTGCACTTGGAGGCCCAACAACATCTACAAGGATAAGGTTGCATAGTAGACATCAGCGTGGTGACGGTGTTGGTGAAGAACAATCTCCGCAGAGCTTCGCCTAAGCACTACGAAAACTATGACGGAGGATAAACTAGAGGGGACGGGGTTGCCTGTACACGGCTTGGTGTTTCTTGATCTATCTTTGGTGCTAGCCCTGCCCCTCTATTTATATGTTGAGCCTTGGGCTCGAAACTTGGAGTAAAAGCCTCCACAAAGTCGGTTTCACCCGAAAGGCAAGAGTCCTTCTCGGACTCCAGGACCAGACGCCAGGGTTCCTGGCGTCTGGACCCAGACGCCAGGGACCCTAGTGTCTGGCCCCTGGACTCCGCAAAACTTCCTTTTGCGCTTTCCAAAAACCTTGTGGGCTTTCCCCTTTGGCCCAAATAAAGTGTTCCCGTACCCAAACATTTCGAGAAACATCTGGAACCCCTTCCGGTGAATTCCGGAACCCTTCCGGAGACCAAACACTATTATCCCATATATCAATCTTTATCTCCGGACCATTCCGGAGTTCCTCGTCATGTCCGTGATCTTATCCGAAACTCCGAACAACATTCGGTCACCAACATACATAACTCATATAATACTATATCGTCAACGAACGTTAAGCGTGCGGACCCTACGAGTTCGAGAACTATGTAGACATAACCAAGACACTTCTCTGGTCAATAACCAATAGCGGGACCTAGATGCCCATATTGGCTCCTACATATTCTACGAATATCTTTATCGGTCGAACCGCATAACAACATACGTTGTTCCCTTTGTCATCGGTATGTTACTTGCCCGAGATTCGATCGTCGGTATCTCAATACCTAGTTCAATCTCGTTACCGGCAAGTCTCTTTACTCGTTTCGTAGTGCATCATCCCGTAACTAACTCATTAGTCACATTGCTTGCAAGGCTTATAGTGATGTGCATTACCGAGAGGGCCCAGAGATACCTCTCCGGCAATCAGAGTGACAAATCCTAATCTCGAAATATGCCAACTCAACAAGTACCTTCGGAGACACCTGTAGAGCACCTTTATAATCACCCAGTCACGTTGTGACGTTTGGTAGCACACAAAGTGTTCCTCCGGTAAACGGGAGTTGCATAATCTCATAGTCATAGGAACATGTATAAGTCATGAAGAAAGCAATAGCAACATACTAAACGATCAACTGCTAAGCTAACAGAATGAGTCAAGTCAATCACATCATTCTCCTAATGATGTGATCCCGTTAATCAAATGACAACTCATGTCCATGGCTAGGAAACACAACCATCTTCGATTAACGAGCTAGTCAAGTAGAGGCATACTAGTGACACTATGTTTGTCTATGTATTCACACATGTATTATGTTTCTAGTTAATACAATTCTAGCATGAATAATAAACATTTATAATGATATGAGGAAATAAATAATAACTTTATTATTGCCTCTAGGGCATATTTCCTTCAGTCTCCCACTTGTACTAGAGTCAATAATCTAGATTACACAGTAATGATTCTAACACCCATGGAGTCTTGGTGCTGATCATGTTTTGCTCGTGGAAGAGGCTTAGTCAACGTGTCTGCAACATTCAGATCCATATGTATTTTTCAAATCTCTATGTCTCCCACCTGGACTTGATCCTGGATGGAATTGAAGCGTCTCTTGATGTTCTTGGTTCTCTTGTGAAATCTGGATTTCTTTGCCAAGGCAATTGCACCAGTATTGTCACAAAAGATTTTCATTGGACCCGATGCACTAGGTATGACACCTAGATCGGATTTGAACTCCTTCATCCAGACTCCTTCATTTGCTGCTTCCGAAGCAGCTATGTACTCCGCTTCACATGTAGATCCCGCCACGACGCTTTGTTTAGAACTGCACCAACTGACAGCTCCACCGTTCAATATAATCACGTATCCGGTTTGCGATTTAGAATCGTCCGGATAAGTGTCAAAGCTTGCATCGACGTAACCATTTACGACGAGCTCTTTGTCACCTCCATAAAAGAGAAACATATCCTTAGTCCTTTTCAGGTATTTCAGGATGTTCTTGACCGATGTCCAGTGATCCACTCCTGGATTACTTTGGTACCTCCCTGCTAGGCTAATAGCAAGACACACATCAGGTCTAGTACACAGCATTGCGTACATGATAGAGCCTATGGCTGAAGCATAGGGAACATCTTTCATTTTCTCTCCATCTTCTGCAGTGGTCGGGCATTGAGTCTGACTCAACTTCACACCTTGTAACACAGGCAAGAACCCTTTCTTTGCTTGATCCATTTTGAACTTCTTCAAAACTTTATCAAGGTATGTGCTTTGTGAAAGTTCAATTAAGCGCCTTGATCTATCTCTATAGATCTTGATGCCCAATATATAAGCAGCTTCACCGAGGTCTTTCATTGAAAAACTCCTACTAAAGTATCCTTTTATGCTATCCAGAAATTCTATATCATTTCCAATCAGCAATATGTCATCCACATATAATATTGGAAATGCTACAGAGCTCCCACTCACTTTCTTGTAAATACAGGCTTCTCCAAAAGTCTGTATAAAACCATATGCTTCGATCACACTATCAAAACGTTTATTCCAACTCCGAGAAGCTTGCACCAGTCCATAAATGGATCGCTGGAGTTTGCACACTTTGTTAGCTCCCTTTGGATCGACAAAACCTTCTGGTTGCATCATATACAACTCTTCTTCCAGAAATCCATTCAAGAATGCAGTTTTGACATCCATTTGCCAAATTTCATAATCATAAAATGTGGCAATTGCTAACATGATTCGGACAGACTTAAGCATTGCTACAGGTGAGAAAGTCTCATCGTAGTCAACCCCTTGAACTGTTGGGGAACGTTGCAGAAAATAAAAAATTTCTATGCTTCACCAAGATCAATCTATGGAGTCATCTAGCAACGAGATAGAGGAGTGCATCTACATACCCTTGTAGATCGCGCGCGGAAGCGTTCAAGAGAACGGGGTTGAGGGAGTCATACTTGTCGTGATCCAAATCACCGATGACCCTAGTGCCGAACGGACGGCACCTCCGCGTTCAACACACGTACGGTTGGGGAAGACGTCTCCTCCTTCTTGATCCAGCAAGGGGGAGGGAGAGGTTGATGGAGATCCAGCAGCACGACGGCGTGGTGGTGGAAGTAGCGGCGATCTCGGCAAGGCTTCGCCAAGCTCTACGAGAGGGAGAGGTGTTGCGGAGGGAGAGGGAGGCGCCAGGGACTTGGGTGCGGCTGCCCTCCCTCCCCTCCACTATATATAGGGGCCAGGGGGGTGCCGGCCCCTCTAGATCCCATCTAGATGGAGGGGGGCGGCGGCCAAGGGGGTGGCTTGCCCCCCAAGCCAAGTGGGCCCCCCCACCCCTAGGGTTTCCAACCCTAGGCGCAGGGGAGGCCCAAGGGGGGCGCACCAGCCCACCAGGGGCTGGTTCCCTTCCCCACTTCAGCCCATGGGGCCCTCCGGGATAGGTGGCCCCACCCGGTGGACCCCCGGGACCCTTCCGGTGGTCCCGGTACAATACCGGTGACCCCCGAAACTCTCCTGATAGCCGAAACTGGACTTCCTATATATAATTCTTCACCTCCGGACCATTCCGGAACTCCTCGTGACGTCCGGGATCTCATCCGGGACTCCGAACAACTTTCAGGTTACCGCATACTAGCATCTCTACAACCCTAGCATCACCGAACCTTAAGTGTGTAGACCCTACGGGTTCGGGAGACATGCAGGCATGACCGAGACGACTCTCCGGCCAATAACCAACAGCGGGATCTGGATACCCATGTTGGCTCCCACATGTTCCACGATGATCTCATCGAATGAACCACGATGTCGAGGATTCAAGTAATCACGTATACAATTCCCTTTGTTAATCGGTACGTTACTTGCCCGAGATTCGATCGTCGGTATCCCAATACCTCGTTCAATCTCGTTACCGGCAAGTCACTTTACTCGCATCAGAATGCATGATCCCGTGACCAACCACTTAGTCACTTTGAGCTCATTATGATGATGCATTACCGAGTGGGCCCAGAGATACCTCTCCGTCATACGGAGTGACAAATCCAGTCTCGATCTGTGTCAACCCAATGACACTTTCGGAGATACCTGTAGTATACCTTTATAGTCACCCAGTTACGTTGTGACGTTTGGTACCCCCAAAGCACTCCTACGGCATCCAGGAGTTACACGATCTCATGGTCTAAGGAAATGATACTTGACATTGGAAAAGCTCTAGCAAACGAACTACACGATCTTGTGCTATGCTTAGGATTGGGTCTTGTCCATCACATCATTCTCCCAATGATGTGATCCCGTTATCAATGACATCCAATGTCCATGGTCAGAAACCGTGACCATCTATTGATAAACGAGCTAGTCAACTAGAGGCTCACTAGGGACATGTTGTGGTCTATGTATTCACACATGTATTACGATTTCCGGATAACACAATTATAGCATGAATAATAGACAATTATCATGAACGAGGAAATATAATAATAACCATTTTATTATTGCCTCTAGGGCATATTTCCAACATGAACTTGTCGAAAACCTTTCGCAACAAGTCGAGCTTTATAGACAGTAACATTACCATCAGCGTCAGTCTTCTTCTTGAAGACCCATTTATTCTCTATGGCTTGCCGATCATCGAGCAAGTCAACCAAAGTCCACACTTTGTTCTCATACATGGATCTCATCTCAGATTTCATGGCCTCAAGCCATTTTGCGGAATCTGGGCTCACCGTCGCTTCTTCATAGTTCGTAGGTTCGCCTTGGTCAAGTAACATGACCTCCAGAATAGGATTACCGTACCACTCTGGTGCGGATCTTACTCTGGTTGACCTACGAGGTTCGGTAGTAACTTGATATGAAGTTTCATGATCAACATCATTAGCTTCCTTACTAATTGGTGTAGGAGTCACAGGAACCGGTTTCTATGATGAACTACTTTCCAATAAGGGAGCAGGTATAGTTACCTCATAAAGTTCTACTTTCCTCCCACTCATTTCCATCGAGAGAAACTTCTTCTCTAGAAATGATCCATTCTTAGCAATGAATGTGTTGCCTTTGGATCTGTGATAGAAGGTGTACCCAACAGTTTCCTTTGGGTATCCTATGAAGACACATTTCTCCGATTTGGGTTCGAGCTTATCAGATTGAAGCTTTTTCACATAAGCATCGCAGCCCCAAACTTTAAGAAATGTCAACTTCGGTTTCTTGCCAAACCACAGTTCATAAGGCGTCGTCTCAACGGATTTCGATGGTGCCCTATTTAACGTGAATGCAGCCGTCTCTAAAGCATAACCCCAAAATGATAGCGGTAAATTAGTAAGAGACATCATAGATCGCACCATATCTAGTAAAGTACGATTACGACATTCGGACACACCATTACGTTGTGGTGTTTCGGGTGGCGTGAGTTGTGAAACTATTCCACATTGTTTCAGATGTAGACCAAACTCGTAACTCAAATATTCTCCTCCACGATCAGGTCATAGAAACTTTATTTTCTTGTTACGATGATTTTCCACTTCACTCTGAAATTCTTTGAACTTTTCAAATGTTTCAGACTTATGTTTCATTAAGTAGATATATCCATATCTGCTCAAATCATCTGTGAAGGTGAGAAAATAATGATATCCGCCGCGAGCCTCAATATTCATCGGACCACATACATCAGTATGTATGATTTCCAACAAATCTGTTGCTTGCTCCATTGTTCTGGAGAACGGCGTTTTAGTCATCTTGCCCATAAGGCATGGTTCGCAAGTACCAAGTGATTCCAAAAGTCCATCAGTATGGAGCTTCTTCATGCGCTTTACACCAATATGACCCAAACGGCAGTGCCACAAATAAGTTGCACTATCGTTATCAACTCTACATCTTTTGTCTTCAACATTATGAATATGTGTATCACTACTATCGAGATTCAACAAAAATAGACCACTCTTCAAGGGTGCATGACCATAAAAGATATTACTCATATAAATAGAACAACCATTATTCTCAGATTTAAATGAATAACCGTCTCGCATCAAACAAGATCCAGATATAATGTTCATGCTCAACACTGGCACCAAATAACAATTATTTAGGTCTAAAACTAATCCCGAAGGTAGATGTAGAGGTAGCGTCGACGGCGATCACATCGACTTTGGAACCATTTCCCACACGCATCGTCACCTCGTCCTTAGCCGCCTTCGCTTAATCCGTAGTCCTGCTTCGACTTGCAAATATTAGCAATGTAACCAGTATCAAATACCTGTGTGCTATTAAGTAGCTCTAGTAAGGTACACATCAATAACATGTATATCACATATACCTTTGTTCACCTTGCCATCCTTCTTATCCGCCCGAATACTTGGGGCAGTTCCGCTTCCAAGGACTACCGCTTGCGAGAGAAGCACTCGATCTCGTGCTTAGGTCCAGACTTGGGTTTCTTCTCTTGAGCAGCAACTTGTTTGCCGTTCTTCTTGAAGTTCCCCTTCTTCTTTCCTTTACCCTTTTTCTTGAAACCGGTGGTCTTGTTGACCATCAACACTTGATGCTCCTTCTTGATTTCTACCTCCGCAGCCTTTAGCATTACGAAGAGCTCGGGAATTTTCTTATCCATCCCTTGCATATTATAGTTCATCACGAAGCTCTTGTAGCTTGGTGGCAGTGATTGAAGAATTTTGTCAATGACACTATCATCCGGAAGATTAACTCCCAGTTGAATCAAGTGATTGTTATACCCAGACATTTTGAGTATATGTTCACTGACATAACTATTCTCCTCCATCTTGCAGCTATAGAACTTATTGAAGACTTCATATCTCTAAATCCGGGCATTTGCTTGAAATATTAACTTCAACTCCTAGAACATCTCATATGCTCCATGGCATTCAAAACGTCGTTGAAGTCCCGGTTCTAAGCCGTAAAGCATGGCACACTGAACTATCGAGTAGTCATCAGCTTTGCTATGCCGCACGTTCTTAACGTCGTCGGGCCAGATCTGCAAGCTGGCACGGCACCCAGCGGTGCTTCTAGGACGTAATTCTTCTGTGCAGCAATGAGGATAATCCTCAAGTTACGGACCCAGTCCGTGTAATTGCTACCATCATCTTTCAACTTTGCTTTCTCAAGGAACGCATTAAAATTCAATGGAACAACAGCATGGGCCATCTATCTACAATCAACACAGACAAGCAAAATACCATCAGGTACTAAGTTCATGATAAATTTAAGTTCAGTTAATCATATTACTTAAGAACTCCCACTTAGATAGACATCTCTCTAATCATCTAAGTGATCACGTGATCCAAATCAACTAAACCATGTCCGATCATCACGTGAGATGGAGTAGTTTTCAATGGTGAACATCACTATGTTGATCATATCTACTATATGATTCATGCTCGACCTTTCGGTCTCAGTGTTCCGAGGCCATATCTGCATATGTTAGGCTCGTCAAGTTTAGCCCGAGTATTCTACGTGTGCAAAACTGGGTTGCACCCGTTGTAGATGGACGTAGAGCTTATCACACCCGATCATCACGTGGTGTCTCGGCACAACGAACTTTGGCAACGGTGCATACTCAGGGAGAACACTTTTATCTTGAAATTTAGTGAGAGATCATCTTATAATGCTACTGTTAATCAAAGCAAAATAAGATGCATAAAGGATAAACATCACATGCAATCAATATAAGTGATGTGATATGGCCATCATCATCTTGTGCTTGTGATCTCCATCTCCGAAGCACCGTCATGATCACCATCGTCACCGGCGCGACACCTTGATCTCCATCGTAGCATCGTTTGTCGTCTCACCAACTATTGCTTCTACGACTATCGCTACCGCTTAGTGATAAAGTAAAGCAATTACGTAAGCGATTGCATTGCATACAATAAAGCGACAACCATATGGCTCCTGCCAGTTGCCGATAACTCGATTACAAAACATGATCATCTCATACAATAAAATATAGCATCATGCCTTGACATATCACATCACAACATGCCCTGCAAAAACAAGTTAGACGTCCTCTACTTTGTTGTTGCAAGTTTTACGTGGCTGCTACGGGCTGAGCAAGAACCGTTCTTACCTACGCATCAAAACCACAACGATAGTTCGTCAAGTTAGTGTTGTTTTAACCTTCCCAAGGGCCGTGCGTAGTCACACTCGCTTCAACTAAAGTTGGAGAAACTGACACCCGCCAGCCACCTATGTGCAAAGCACGTCGGTAGAACCAGTCTCGCGTAAGCGTACATGTAATGTCGGTCCGGACCGCTTCATCCAACAATACTGCCGAACCAAAGTATGACATGCTGGTAAGCAGTATGACTTGTATCGCCCACAACTCACTTGTGTTCTACTCGTGCATATAACATCTACGCATAAAATCAGGCTTGGATGCCACTGTTGGGTAACGTAGTAATTTCAAAAAAATTCCTACGCACACGCAGGATCATGGTGATGCATAGCAAGGAGAGAGGAGAGTGTTGTCTACGTACCCTCGTAGACCATAAGCGGAAGTGTTTATCAACACGGTTGATGTAGTCGTACACCTTCACGATCCGTCCCGATCAAGTATCGAACATACGGTACCTCCGCGTTCAGCACACGTTCAGCTTGATGACGTCCTCGCCTTCTCGATCCAGCAAGAGGGGCGAAGTAGTAGATGAGTTCCGGGAGCACAACGGCGTGGTGACGGTGTTGGTGAAGAAAAATCTCCGAGGGATTCGCCTAAGCACTACGAAAACTATGACGGAGGATAAACTAGAGGGGACGGGGTTGCCGGCACACGGCTTGGTGTTTCTTGATCTATCTTTGGTGCTAGCCCTGCCCCTCTATTTATATGCTGAGCCTTGGGGTCTAAACTTGGAGTAAAAGCCTCCACAAAGTCGGTTTCACCCGAAAGGCAAGAGTCCTTCTCGGACTCCAGGAGCAGACGCCAGGGACCCTGGCGTCTGGCCCCTGGACTCCGCAAAACTTCCGCTTTCCAAAAACCTTGTGGGCTTTCCCCTTTGGCCCAAATAAAGTGTTCTCGTACCCAAACATTTCGGAAAACATCCGGAACCCCTTCCGTGAATTCTGAACCCTTCCGAGACCAAACACTATTATCCCATATATCAATCTTTATCTACGGACCATTCCGGAGTTCCTCGTCATGTCCGTGATCTTATCCTAACTCCGAACAACATTCGGTCACCAACATACATAACTCATATAATACTATATCGTCAGCGAGCGTTAAGCGTCACGGACCCTACGGGTTCGAGAACTATGTAGACATGACCGAGACACTTCTCTGGTCAATAACCAATAGAGGAACCTGGATGCCCATATTGGCTCCTACATATTCTACGAAGATCTTTATCGGTCGAACCGCATAACAACATATGTTGTTCCCTTTGTCATCGGTATGCTACTTGCCCGAGATTCGATCGTCGGTATCTCAATACCTAGTTCAATCTCGTTACCGTCAAGTCACATTACTCGTTCCGTAGTGCATCATCCCGTAACTAACTCATTAGTCACATTGCTTGCAAGGCTTATAGTGATGTGCATTACCGAGAGGGCCCAATGATACCTCTCCGACAATCGGAATGACAAATCCTAATATCGAAATACGCCAACTCAACAAGTACCTTCGGAGACACCTGTAGAGCACCTTTATAATCACCCAGTTACGTTGTGACGTTTGGTAGCACACAAAGAGTTCCTTCGGTAAACGGGAGTTGCATAATCTCATAGTCATGGGAACATGTATAAGCCATGAAGAAAGCAATAGCAACATACTAAACGATCAATTGCTAAGCTAAAGGAATGGGTCAAGTCAATCACATCATTCTCCTAATGATGTGATCCCGTTAATCAAATGACAACTCATGTCCATGGCTAGGAAACTCAACCTTCTTTGATTAACGAGCTAGTCAAGTAGAGGCATACTAGTGACACTATGTTTGTCTATGTATTCACACATGTATTATGTTTCCGGTTAATACAATTCTAGCATGAATAATAAACATTTATCATGATATGAGGAAATAAATAATAACTTTATTATTGCCTCTAGGGCATATTTCCTTCAGCATCATACGTTGAGATCTACGCGGAGGTGAATGATGAGAATGAAGATGAGGGTGACGTACAAGAGATCGAGGAGGCCGACTATGATGCTAGGGTGGGAAGGATCGAAACCGTATGCAGATGAAGGATGTGTGCTTAATTAAAGCATGTGAAAGCATCTCTCTTCACTCTGTGGTCGGCAAGGATCAAACCTTTGGAAACTATTGGCAAATGATCAAGGAAAAATATCATCAAACGATGTCATTCCCATCCGGCCGGAGCTTGAAGGGCCTTCAAGGCCGTTGGGACACCATCAACAAAGCTTGCGACCATTGGAGCGGATGCTTGGAACAAGTACAGAATGCACCACCAAGTGGCGTCACTATTGATGATTATGTGAGCATTTTCTCATCTCCATGTCCCTAGCCGTGTTCATATAAAGATTATGAGCTCATACTTGTCTCAATGTTTGTGTGCAGGATCGCATCGCCAATGAGTACTACAAGCAAACCCCGGGCACCAATGGTCGGTCATTCAATCTTCAACATTGTTGGAAATGGCTCCGAGATAGTGAGAAGTGGAGGGTGAGGGACAAGGAAACCCCTCCAAAGAGAGACATCAAAGTGGAGGTTGAGGATGATGATGATAGTGATGATGCACCAAGAGGAGGAAGAAACAAGGGCAAACCGGATGGAAACAAGGAGAAAGCAAGAGTAAGAGGACGTCCGAGGCAATCACTTTGAGGGATCAAACTGGTGAGATGGCGAAGATGGAGGAGGCTATGTTAGCCAAGCATTGGGATGCAAAAGTGGCCATGGCTGAGAAGAAAGAGAAGCACAAAGAAGAGAGGTGGGAAAAGAGGTGCGCCTTCGAGGAGTGCAAGCTCATCCTGGAGGAGCAAAAAAGGAAGGACGAGAGGACCGCCGAGGATGACCAGTTCATGATGATGAATCCGGAGGGCATGGATACAATCGAAAGAGAATTTTGGGAGATGAAAAGAATGGAGATCATGTGTCAAAGGAAGATGGAGCTTCAAAATGTTATGGCCGGTGGTGGAGGGTTCGGCATGGGTGGTGGTGTTGAGTTCCGCATTGGTGCCATGGGTGGTGGAGGATTTGGAGGTGGTGGAGGGTTCGGCATGGGTGCCATGGGTAGTTGTGTTGGTTTTGGAGGTGGTTTCCGCAATGGTGGCGGAGGAGGGGCATTTGGAGGTGGTGGGTTTGGCATTGGTGATGGAAGAGCATTTGGAGGTGGTGTTGGTTCCGGTCATGTTGGTGGAAGTGAGGTTGATGCTTTCGGCAAACCATGGTGGTGGAAGTGTGGGTGGTGGTGGTGGTTCTCCTTTTTGGGAATACGCACGAGTGTGCTTATGATGCATTAAAGAAGGGGGAGGGGATAAAGAGCCCCGTCCATGAGTGTCTTACATGTGATTACATGGGGTTACACAAGGCACTCCAACCACGGAAGACGCTAACTAGCTAGCTACCTATCTCCGACTACCCACCTAGTCAAGTAACCAAAAAAAGTTCCGAGATCCCGCTTGATCAGTCCCGCCGCCTTCCATGCCTGGCCCTCGCTCATCACCCTGCCAAGCACGTCATTGGCTGAAGGCACCACACCATCGAAACCATCACGTTCCGGTGCTTCCACAACTCCCACATCACGAGCGAGAGAATTGTCCGTATATCCTTCCCTCCATGGCATGTCGTGGTGCAGCAGTTGCACCAGTCCACCAAAGTTCGGTCGGCCGTTGGAGCGGCGCCATGCATGCCCAAGGCCGAAAGAACTCTATGCCAAACCGTACGCGCGAGGACACACTCAATGAGGATGTGATTTAACGTCTCCGCCCCTTGGTCGCATAGCGGGCAAGAGGCCTGGTGGGGGAGCCCGTGTCAAGCTAGGTGATCCGAGGTCCAGCATCTGTTCCGACCTGCAAGCCAAGCAAAGAAACGGTACTGCCGCGGTGCTCTAGATTTCCATGCCATGTCCGCGTATGGGGCGACCTCCATGCCCCAAAATTTGGCCACGTAGGCCGAGCGCGCTGAGTAGGCGCCGTTTTCCTCCGAGGCCCACCTTGTCGAATCCTCCACAGTGGGACCAAGATCGATGGCCTCTGTTCTTTCCCATATATTTGTAACGCCCCCGATGCGGCTATATCTCCCACGTGTCGAGGCACGACTTAGAGGCATAACCGCATTGAAAGCAATGTCGCAAGTGAGGTAATCTTCACACAACCCATGTAATACATAAGGGAAAGAGATACATAGTTGGCTTACACGCCACTTCACACAATACATAAATAAACATCCATCATTCAAAGTACACTCAAGGTCCTAATACGGAACAAAAATAAAAGAAGATACCCCAAATTCTACACAGATCCCCGATTCGTCCACACTGGGCACCACTACTGATCATCAGGAAAAGACACATAGTAACGACCACGTTCCTCGTCGAACTCCCACTTGAGCTCGGTTGAGTCACCTTGACCGCATCGTCGGCACCTGCAACTGTTTTGGGAAGTATCTGTGAGTCACGGGACTCAAAGCAATCTCACACCAGCGAGATCAAAACTATTTAAGCTTATAGGAAGGACAGAGTAGTATAGTGGAGCTGCAGCAAGCGACTAGCATATATGGTGGCTACTTACGCAAAGAGAGCGAGAAGAGGAGCAAAGCACGGACGTGAAGCTAGTAGCGATCAAGAAGTGATCCTGAACTACTTACGTCGGACATAACTCCAACACCGTGTTCACTTCCCGGACTCCGCCAGAAGAGACCATCACGGTTACACACGCCGTGGATGTGTATTTTAATTGAGGTCAACTTCGGGTTTTCTACAACCGGACATTAACAAATTCCCATCTGCCTCATAACCGCGGGCACGGCTTTGAAAGATATTACCCTGCAGGGTGTCCCAACTTAGCCCATTATAAGCTCTCACGGTCAACGAAGGATATTCCTTCTACCGGAAGACCCGATCAATCTCGGAATCCCGGACTACAAGACATTTCGACAGAATAAAACAAGACCAGCAAAGCCGCCCGATTGTGCCGACAAATCCCGATAGGAGCTGCACATATCTCGTTCTCGTGGCACACCGGATGAGCAGTCCATTACAACTAAAACCAGACCTCAAGTTTCCTTGAGGGGCGCGCAAAGCACTCTAGTTTGGGCCAGCACTCGAAGGAGCACTGGTCCGGGGGGGTTAAAATAAAGATGACCCTCGGGCTCGCGAAAACCCGGGGGAAAAAGGCTTAGGTGGCAAATGGTAAAACCAATGTTGGGCCTTGCTGGACGAGTCTCATTCAAAGCGAACTGTCAAGGGGGTCCCATAAATTCACCCAACCGTGTAAGGAACGCGAAATCAAGGAACATAACACCGGTATGACGGAAACTAGGGTGGCAAGAGTGGAACAAAACACCAGGCATAAGGCCGAGCCTTCCACCCTTTACCAAGTATATAGATGTATTAATTTTAGCAGATATTTATATTGTGATATCCCCAACAAGTAAACATGTTCCAACAAGGAACAACATCTCCATGTTCCAACAAGGAACAAACTTCATCTTCACCGCAACTAGCAACGCTATAAGAGGGGCTGAGCAAAGCGGTAACATAGCCAATCAACGGTTTGCTAGGAAAGGATGGTTAGGGCTGACATGGCAATATGGGTGGCATGATATAGCAAGTGGTAGGCATGGCAGCATAGGCATAGCAAAAGAGCGAGCATCTAGCATAGCAAAGATAGAAGTGATTTTGAGGGTATGGTCATCTTACTCGCAATGTTCTCAGAGTTGTCGAAAGCTTGATCCTCGTAGCGTTCTCAACAGGTTCCTCGTTCACGTACTCGTCTCCGGCTCTACCCAAAGCAACAACACAAACAAAGGAACCACAATAAATCACGGTGCAATGCACAAACAACATGATGCAAAACATGACATGATATGCGAGATGTGATATGCAATGCGTATAAAGCGCCCGGAAGGAAAATGATGACCCAGGCATCAACTTGGCAAACCAAGTATGCCACTGGAAAGATGAGATGATTTCGGTTGAAATCGATATAAAGATCACCGGAATCGGATGCACGGTTTGGAAATGACAAGCAAAACAAGAATGGCACAAATCTGCCATTAACAGCATGATGCCACTTAGCAAGCAACAATAAATTAAGCTACTGCACCCAAACGTATCAACAAAGTATATAGCAGTGATCTACACAAGATGCTTGACAAAAGATGAGCACTGATCTTCGGCTAAATCACATCATAACAGGTTCAAACAAGCATGGCAAAAGTGCACAAAATATCAGGCTGGACATGGCAAAAACAGCATCAGGTTGCAATGTTCAGAGCAAGAAAACTACATGCTACAGGAACTTAAAATAGCAAAACAAGGCATTTCATGAATCTACTCAAAGCATAGAACAAAAGTCCCTTAATGACCATAAGCCAAAAGTGATCCGAAAATATAGTAACACCCATGTCAATATTGAAAGTTTCGTTAACAGATTCAGCAACATGGCATGTCAAAAACTGATAACAAGTAGGCATGTTTAAGAGCTCGATGCACTCACTACAGAGCCTTAAATGATAAACTAAGCATACATTCATCAAGAAGACATGTCATAGAAGACATACATGGCAAGAACAATAACATAGCATAAATGGATCAACCACAACAACCTTGGCAAAATTGAATAACATGTAAACAATCTGCCAGGAAACATTTTATAGCAAAAGTAGAGCTCGATTGACTCAAGCTATGGTACTCCATAATTCCAAACAAAGGCATGGATGGGTAGAGAAAGACATGTTTAACAAAACATCCTTACTGAAGTATCTCAAAATAAGCATAGATCTCTCGGTAGCATCAAGTTAACATGGCATCAAAATATCAGCTAAACAGGGCTGGAATCAGCAACATCAGGACACCTACTTTGCATGCTTGTGCTAGTCACCACATAGATCACAAAAATACATGGCATACACCCCTGGAAAGATGGCATGGCATATTACAAAACACATGTAGGACTCCAATTCATAGGGTGCACACATCAATCATGGCAAAAATAACAAAAGTGCGAGTTCTGTTACGAAACAGAAACTAACATCACATAGCACTCTTCCAACAGCATTTCGGGCATCACGATGAGCTCAAATGAAAATGATGCAATGAAATGAAATTATCTACTCTTCGAGGCGAACATTTTGACATATTATACGCGCAAAATGGATCTACAGATGCAAAGTTACACTCGGTTGAAAATGCAACAAAAACATTGGACGCAAAATAACTTAGAGAAATATTAGGAGGGGAAGAAGTCAACGCGAGGGAATCGAGGCCGGATCGGATCGGGCGGGGCGGTGGAGGAGCGACTCGCCGGAGGGGAGGTGCGGCCGTCGGCGGGCCGATGGAGGAGGGCGGCGCCGCGGGATCCGTGGCGGCGGCGCTGGCCGGATTCCATTGGCGAGTCACGGATGGAGGCGCCGGGCGGCGACGAGGACCGGACCGGGCGGCGGAGGTCGGCGGCGGAGGCGGCGGCGACTGGCGGGCGGCGCTGCCGGCGGGAGCGGAGCGCTGGCGGAGCGGGCGCTGGGCGGCGGCGCTGACCGGCGACGGCGCGAGGACGCGGCAAGCGCGGCGCTGGGTGGCGGCTCGCCCGGCCCGCGGCCGGGCGGCGCTGGGCGGCGGCGCGGACAGGTGGCGGCCTGCCACTGGCTGCGGGGGCGGCGGCGATGTGTCCGGCGCCGGGCGGACACGTCCGGTGGCGGCGGAGGACGATTTTGCTAGGGTTTCGGGGAAGAAGACCCGGATTTGGACGGGGGAGGTGTTTAAATAGGCATAGAGGGAGCTAGGAGAGTCCAAATGAGGTGTAGTTTTCGCCCACACGATCGTGATCGAACGACGGAGAGCATGAAAGCGACTTAGATGGGTTAACGGGCTGTTTTGGAGGGGTGTTGGGCTGCAACTTAAAAGAGGCCTTTCATGAGAGTGCGTTAACTGCTGGAGTACCAAACGAGCTCCAAATGACCCGAAACTTGACCGGTGGTCTACGGGTGGTATACCAAGGCCACTAGACAAACCTCGGTCCATTTCGAGAAGGTTTAGTACCCGCACATGGAAAAACGTAAAAGGGACCGCCGGGGGAGATAGGAGTGCCGGATTGCAAAACGGACAACGGGAAAAATGCTCGGAATCATGAGACGAACACGTATGAAAATGCGATGGACATGATGACATGATGTAAAATGCAAGACATGGACAAAATGCAAAATGAAGAAAAACCCAACCACGGAGGGAATATCATATCACAATGCCGAAAATGGCAAGAGTTGGAGTTACAAATGTGGAAAGTTACATCCGGGGTGTTACAACACTCCACCACTACAAGAGGATCTCGTCCCGAGATCTAGGACTGAAAGAACTCCGGATATTCGGAACGGAGGTGATCCTCGCGCTCCCAGGTAGCTTCTCGGTCGGAATGGTGTGACCACTTCACTTTCAGGAATTTGATTGACTTGTTGCGAGTCTTGCGCTCGGTTTCTTCGAGAATAGCAACGGGGTGCTCATGATAAGAGAGATCTTCTTGAAGGTCAATCTCTTCGAAGTTGATAGTGCGTTCAGGAGTCTTGAAGCACTTGCGAAGCTGTGACACGTGAAACACATCGTGCACGTTTGCAAAGTTGGATGGAAGCTCAAGTTGATAGGCGAGATCGCCTCTTTTACCAATGATCTTGAAAGGACCCACGTATCTAGGGGCAAGCTTCCCTTTGATACCGGGTTACGAGTGCCTTTCATTGGAGAGACGCGGAGGTAGACATGGTCTCCGATTTCAAAAGCCACATCACGGTGCTTATCATCATAATAGCTCTTCCGGGCGCGATTGCGCGGCTTTGAGATTCTCACGAATGACTTGGCACATTTCTTACATACGTGATCAAGTCATTGGCAAGAAGTTGGCGTTCACTGTCTCGGACCAATTGAGAGGAGTACGGCACTTTCGCCATAGAGAATTTCGAATGGGGCCTTGCCCGAACTCGCTTGGAAGCTGTTGTTGTAGGAGAACTCGGCATATGGAAGACAATCTTCCCACTTCATACCGAAAAGAAATGACACAAGCCCGAGCATATCTTCAAGGATTTGATTAACTCGCTCGACTTGGCCACTTGTTTGAGGATGGAAAGCTGTCTTTGAAAGCGAATGTTGGTGCCCATGGCCTTCCTCGAAAAGAATCCCGTAACTTGGAGGTAAAAATGCTGCCACGGTCTGAAGAGATCAATTGTGGAATGCCGTGCAAGGAGACAATCCTGGAGGTGTATAACTCTGCCAACTGAGCTGCTGTGATGGATTCTTTGATAGGAAGAAAATGAGCCACTTTAGTAAGCTTGTCAATGACAACGAAGATAGCATCATTTCCACGCTTGAACTTTGGAAATCCAGTCACGAAGTCCATTTCAATATGATCAAACTTCCACTCTGGAATAGCAAGAGGTTGGAGGAGACCAATTTGGTCTTTGGTGTTCTCGCTTTCACTCTTCTGCAGACATCACACTCATTCACGAATTGAGCAATTTCTCGCTTCATTCGAGTCCACCAATATGACTGCTTGAGATCATGGTACATCTTCGTACTTCCGGGATGAACGGATAGAAGCGAATTGTGAGCCTCGTTCATAATGACTTTTCAGTAGATCACCCTTAGGAACCACAATCCGTCCTCAAAGAAAAGAGTATCTTTGTCATCAACGTGGAAGCACTTGTACTTGGAAATGCCCTTGTCGATACCACGCTTCACCTTCTTCACCATGGTATCCGTAAGTTGAGCCTCACGAATCTGATCTTCCAAAGTAGGAGAGACTATGAGGTTGGCAAGAAAGCCTTGAGGAACAACTTGAAGATTCAGCTTATGGAAAGCTTCACAAAGATCCGGCCGAAAGGGCTTGAGGATTAGACTGCTGCGATAAGCCTTCCTGCTCAAAGCATCTGCAATGACATTGGCCTTGCCGGAGTATATTCAATACTTGGGTTGTACTCTTGAATCATTTCGACCCATCGAGTCCGGCTCGAGGTTGAGGTTGGGTTGAGTGAAAATGTACTTGAGACTCTTGTGACCGTGAAAATGTCCACTTTCCTTCCCAACAAGAGATGTCTCCACGTTATCAATGCATGGACAATCGCCGCCAACTCGAGATCGTGAGTGGGGTAGTTCTTCTCGTTGGGCTTCAATCGGCGTAGAGGTATAAGCCACAACTCTCTTCTCTTGCATTAACACAGACCGAGACCTTGAAGAGAAGCATCACAGAAAACCTCAAATGGCTTGGATTCATCAGAGGAGTCAAGACAGAGCTGTGACGAAGTTTCTCTTTGAGAGTATTGAAAGCAACATCACAATCAGAGACCGGACATACTTCACATGCTTCCGGAGGAGGTTGGAAAGAGGCTTTGCAATCTTGGAGAAGTTCTCAACGAATCTTCGCAATAGCTTGCAAGACCAAGAAATATCTTGAGTTGCTTGACATTACGAGGAGGTTCCCAATTCACAATTGCGGACACCTTCTCGGGATTAACAGCGATGCCCTTGGCGGAGATGATATGACCAAGATAAAGCACTTCATCGAGCCAAAATTCACATTTGGAGAACTTCGCATAGAATTGATACTCTCTGAGCTTGTCTAGCACCAATCGCAAATGTTTGGCATGATCCTTCTTATTCTTGGAGAAGACCAAAATATCATCAAGATAGACCAAGACGAATTCATTGGTGTAGGGGTTGAAAATGAAGTTCATCATCCGAGAGAAAGTTGGAGGAGCATTGACGAGGCGAAAGACATGACAGTATATTCATAAGAACCAAAGCTTGTTACGAATGCATGTCTTGGGAATATCTTGTTCACGAATGCGAATCTGATGATAACCCATACGAAGGTCAAGCTTGGAGAACATCAGAGCACCTTTGAGTTGCTCAAAAAGCTCATTGATGTTGGGAAGTGGATACTTGTTCTTGATTGTCTTCTTATTCAATGGACGGTAATCGACGCAAAGTCGGTCCGTGCCATCCTTCTTCTGGACAAAAGAACACCACAACCCCAAGGAGATGAACTCGATCCGATCAAACCCAGACGCTCTTGTTCATCGAAATGCTTCTTCAATTCCTTCAGCTCATTAGGTCCAAGCTTGTATGGACGCTTGCAAACTGGTTCGATGCCGTGCTCAAGATCAATAACGAACTCAATCGGCGATGAGGAGGCATACCCGAAGCTCTTCCGAAAAGACATCTTGGTACTCACAAACGATCGAATCGAGAGATGGCATTCAGTTCGCCCTTCTCATTGAGAGAAAACAACCGAATGGTTTCATCACGAAGCGGCATAGATGATCACATCATTAGAAGAGTGAGTCAATTGAATTTCCACAGCAGCACAATCAAGCTGAGCTTTGTGCTGAGAAAGCCAGCCCATCCCGAGAATAAGATTAATATCCGAGTCACCAAGAACAATTGGTTTAGCCAGAAATCTATAATCGCCCATCTTGATAGAAACATCCGGGACATAATTATTAGCTGTCATTTGCTTACCCGGGGACACAATTGATAAGGAACTAGGCAATTCTTGATAACCCAACTCATGCTTAGATGCAAATGGTCTTGAGATGAAACAATGCGATGCACCAGTATCAAATAAGACTTTTGCAGAATATCATTAATCGAGATTACCCATGATCACATCGGAAAGATTCCTCTGCTTGAGCTGCATTCATCATATTCACCTTGGCAGACTTGGGATTATGCTTGACCACCGCATTGCTGGAAGATTTCACAGGAGGAGGAGGCGGAAGGCGCCTCTGGTTGAAGCACTTGTTCGCATAGTGACCTTTTCACGACATTTGTTGCAAGTCACCTCGTAGAGCGGACGGTGATAAGGAGCACTTGACCTTGGAGCTTGAGAATTAGACTTGTTCGATAGCTTGGGTTGGGTGGGTGGGAAGATCCACGGCCACCTGAGTTCTTCTCTGCTGGTAAGGCCGACGGAACGGAGAAGGAGGAAGGTAAAACTTCTGCTGCTTAGCTGCCACTTGAGAGGAAGAAGAAGACTGAACTGCATCCCCTGATTCTCTTCTTAGAAGCCTCACATTTGAGCTGGGCAGCTTCTTGCTTCAGTGCCATGTTGTAGAAATCATCATACTTAATCGCTCAAAAGCACAAGAGCTAATTGCAGATCTTCTCTCGCACCACCTCTGAATTGATAGATCATACTCTTTTCATCGTGCACGCCTTGCTTAGCAAAACGAGCAAGCTTCGAACTGGATATTGTATTGATAGATGCACATGTTGCCTTGCTTGAGATTGCGGAACTCCTCACGCTTGCTCTCAACAACACTTTTCTAATGTGGTGAGCTCTGAAATCACGGCGGAACTCATCCCGTGTAATGACACGACCTCCTCTCGAATCTTTGTATTGCTGGTACCACTCAAAGCAGCTTGATCCTTGAGTTGAAACGATGCAAACTTGACAAAATCCTCAGTCGACATTGCTACAATCAAAATGCTTGCAGATGTCCACAAGCCAATCGTCAGCCGTCTGTGGCCTCGGACACGTAAACCTGAAAGACTTCGGCTGATTAGCGAGGAACTGACTGAGAGTAGCAAAATGCGGCTGATTGTTGCCTTGACCTTGATTTCCTTGATTGCCTTGCCCTTGAGTACGCTCTTGCAAGAGCTGCAAAATCATCTGAGCATTGGCATTGGTGGCTGCCATGATAGCTTGCCAGGCCTCTGGAGGCGGAGGTGGAGGTGGAGGTGGAGGTGGAGGGTTCGACTGATCCCCATCATTGCGATCCGGATTCAGACGCGTTGGCGGAGCCATCCTGAAGAGGGTGACATCCGTTAGTCCTTTGATAGACAAATTGATAATTAGAATCAACGGATAGAAATTGCAACATATAGTCTTCACAATAAACATTCGAACAAGAATGAACGAATGAATTCCAAAGTTAATCATCACACGTACATTAAGGTGAGAAGCCACTTAGATAAAGATATGGAAACAACATCTGTCTTAGAAACAAATCGAATATCACAACTGAAAACAAAAGGTTGGCTTCTAGAATGAGCCGGAACAAACACATGATAGAGGTTTCGCCCAAAGTGTTCGTGGTGGGGCCCACACGGACCTGACGATATAGCGGCCGTCATGAATGACAAACAAGACGCGTCCCCGAATCAGCATAGCCAAGGATTCTTTAAGACGCCTCGTGACCATCAGAATCGACCGTGAATGGGCGGACCACTAGACGTTGGACCCCAATCTCAAATCATACATCCGCCGGAAAGATATCCCGTAAGCTACTAGAATTCCCACCTATAAACTCCCGAAACTTTCTGGTTATGCAATCTGGTGTTGGGGATACAGGGACACAAAATATATCACCCAAACTAACAATACCTAGATCCACCGTATCCATCCGTCAACACATAACCAAGAAATCCTCGGAAATCGTGTACCTCGACCTTGAAAAACATCCATTATACAAGTCATGGCAATACTCCCTTTTCGCCTCGATCTTTGGGCTATCGTGGTTATCTCACCAACAACTGCACAAAAGAGATTTCGATGTCGGCAAAACTCGGTATTCCAGTAATCAAGCAACGATAAAATTGTGACGACAACACCTCGGAGCTCAACTCCCGGGACACTGCCACAACCCCTAAATGTCGAGGCACCAAGAACAATGTTCTCGCCACAAAACCATCGGAACGATTCCAAGATACCCACGTGATCCTAAAAAAATTAGTGAAATTTGAGGAGAGAAGAGTCAAAACACTACGTCAGATACCTCACAGAGCGACGAAGGACCGGAAGTAAAAGAATCCTACTCTCCGATATATATAATCCTAAGACTCAAAAAAAATTTCCATTCTAGACTCAACAACGCCAGCAAACAATCAAGTAGGGGGCTCCTAAGTCGGGGAAGGCTCTGATTACCAACTTGTAACGCCCCCGATGCAGCTATATCTCCCACGTGTCGAGGCACGACTTAGAGGCATAACCGCATTGAAAGCAATGTCGCAAGTGAGGTAATCTTCACACAACCCATGTAATACATAAGGGAAAGAGATACATAGTTGGCTTACAAATGCCACTTCACACAATACATAAATAAACATCCATCATTCGTAGTACACTCAAGGTCCGACTACGGAACCAAAATAAAAGAAGATACCCCAAATGCTACACAGATCCCCGATCGTCCCAATCGGGCACCACTCATCGATCATCAGGAAAAGACACATAGTAACGACCACGTTCCTCGTCGAACTCCCACTTGAGCTCGGTTGAGTCACCTGACCTTGGCATCGCCGGCACCTGCAATCGCTTTTGGGAAGTATCTGTGAGTCACGGGACTCAGCAATCTCACACCAGCGAGATCAAAACTATTTAAGCTTATAGGAAGGACAGAGTAGTATAGTGGAGCTGCAGCAGCGACTAGCATATATGGTGGCTACTTAAAAAGAGAGCGAGAAGAGGAGCAAAGCACGGACGTGAAGCTAGTAGCGATCAAGAAGTGATCCTGAACTACTTACGTCGGACATAACTCCAACACCGTGTTCACTTCCCGGACTCCGCCGAGAAGAGACCATCACGGTTACACGCTGTGGATGTGTATTTTAATTGAGGTCAACTTCGGTTTTCTACAACCGAACATTAACAAATTCCCATTTGCCTCATAACCGCGGCACGGCTTTGAAGATATTACCTGCAGGGTGTCCCAACTTAGCCCATTATAAGCTCTCACGGTCAACGAAGGATATTCCTTCTACCGGAAGACCCGATCAATCTCGAATCCCGGACTACAAGACATTTCGACAGCAATAAAACAAGACCAGCAAAGCCGCCCGATTGTGCCGACAAATCCCGATAGGAGCTGCACATATCTCGTTCTCAGGGCACACCGGATGAGCAGTCCGTACAACTAAAACCAGACCTCAAGTTTCCTTGAGGGGGCGCTGCAAAGCACTCTAGTTTGGGCCAGCACTCGAAGGAGCACTGGTCCGGGGTTAAAATAAAGATGACCCTCGGGCTCGCGAAAACCGGGGAAAAAGGCTTAGGTGGCAAATGGTAAAACCAATGTTGGGCCTTATTTGGGACGAGTCTCATTCAAAGCGAACTGTCAAGGGGGTCCCATAAATTCACCCAACCGTGTAAGGAACGCGAAATCAAGGAACATAACACCGGTATGACGGAAACTAGGGTGGCAAGAGTGGAACAAAACACCAGGCATAAGGCCGAGCCTTCCACCCTTTATCAAGTATATAGATGTATTAATTTTAGCAGATATTTATATTGTGATATCCCCAACAAGTAAACATGTTCCAACAAGGAACAACATCTCCATGTTCCAACAAGGAACAAACTTCATCTTCACCTGCAACTAGCAACGCTATAAGAGGGGCTGAGCAAAGCGGTAACATAGCCAATCAACGGTTTGCTAGGAAAGGATGGTTAGGGGCTGACATGGCAATATGGGTGGCATGATATAGCAAGTGGTAGGCATGGCAGCATAGGCATAGCAAAAGAGCGAGCATCTAGCATAGCAAAGATAGAAGTGATTTCGAGGGTATGGTCATCTTGCCTGCAATGTTCTCAGAGTTGTCGAAAGCTTGATCCTCGTAAGCGTTCTCAACAGGTTCCTCGTTCACGTACTCGTCTCCCGTCTCTACCCAAAGCAACAACACAAACAAAGGAACCACAATAAATCACGGTGCAATGCACAAACAACATGATGCAAAACATGACATGATATGCGAGATGTGATATGCAATGCGTATGTGCGCTCCGGAAGGAAAATGATGAACCAGGCATCAACTTGGCAAACCAAGTATGCCACTGGAAAGATGAGATGATTTCGGTTGAAATCGATATAAAGATCACCGGAATCGGATGCACGGTTTGGAAATGACAAGCAAAACAAGAATGGCACAAATCTGCCATTAACAGCATGATGCCACTTAGCAAGCAACAATAAATTAAGCTACTGCACCCAAACGTATCAACAAAGTATATAGCAGTGATCTACACAAGATGCTTGACAAAAGATGAGCACTGATCTTCGGCTAAATCACATCATAACAGGTTCAAACAAGCATGGCAAAAGTGCACAAAATATCAGGCTGGACATGGCAAAAACAGCATCAGGTTGCAATGTTCAGAGCAAGAAAACTACATGCTACAGGAACTTAAAATAGCAAAACAAGGCATGTCATGAATCTACTCAAAGCATAGAACAAAAGTCCCTTAATGACCATAAGCCAAAAAGGATCCGAAAATATAGTAACACCCATGTCAATATTGAAAGTTTCGTTAACAGATTCAGCAACATGGCATGTCAAAAACTGATAACAAGTAGGCATGTTTAAGAGCTCGATGCACTCACTACAGAGCCTTAAATGATAAACTAAGCATACATTCATCAAGAAGACATGTCATAGAAGACATACATGGCAAGAACAATAACATAGCATAAATGGATCAACCACAACAACCTTGGCAAAATTGAATAACATGTAAACAATCTGCCAGGAAACATTTTATAGCAAAAGTAGAGCTCGATTGACTCAAGCTATGGTACTCCATAATTGCAAACAAAGGCATGGATGGGTAGAGAAAGACATGTTTAACAAAACATCCTTACTGAAGTATCTCAAAATAAGCATAGATCTCTCGGTAGCATCAAGTTAACATGGCATCAAAATATCAGCTAAACAGGGCTGGAATCAGCAACATCAGGACACCTACTTTGCATGCTTGTGCTAGTCACCACATAGATCACAAAAATACATGGCATACACCCCTGGAAAGATGGCATGGCATATTACAAAACACATGTAGGACTCCAATTCATAGGGTGCACACATCAATCATGGCAAAAATAACAAAAGTGCGAGTTCTGTTACGTAAACAGAAACTAACATCACATAGCACTCTTCCAACAGCATTTCGGGCATCACGATGAGCTCAAATGAAAATGATGCAATGAAATGAAATTATCTACTCTTCGAGGCGAACATTTTGACATATTATACGCGCAAAATGGATCTACAGATGCAAAGTTACACTCGGTTGAAAATGCAACAAAAACATTGGACGCAAAATAACTTAGAGAAATATTAGGAGGGGAAGAAGTCAACGCGCGGGAATCGAGGCCGGATCGGATCGGGCGGGGCGGTGGAGGAGCGACTTCGGAGGGGGAGGTGCGGCTGCCGTCGGGCCGATGGAGGAGGGGCGGCGCCAAGGATCCGGTGGCGGCGGCGCTGGCCGGATTCACGCGGAGCTCGCCGGATGGAGGCGCGGCCGGGCATGACGAGGGACCGGACCGCGGCGGAGGTCGGCGGCGGAGGCGGCGCATCGGCGGGCGCGCTGCCGGCGGGAGCGGAGCGCGGCGGAGCGGCGCCGGGCGGCGGCGCGCTGACCGCGACGGCGCGAGGACGCGGCAATGGCGGCGCTGGCGCTGGCGGGCGGGTTTCGCTCGCGGCCGGCGCGGGGCGGCGGCGCGGACAGGTGGCGGCCTGCCAGGCTGCGGGGCGGCGGCGATGTGTCCGGGCTGGCGGACACGTCCCGCGGCGGAGGACGATTTTGCTAGGGTTTCGGGGAAGAAGACCCGGATTTGGGACGGGGAGGTGTTTAAATAGGCATAGAGGGAGCTAGGAGAGTCCAAATAAGGTGTAGTTTTCGCCCACACGATCGTGATCGAACGACGGAGAGCATGAAAGCGACTTAGATGGGTTAACGGGCTGTTTTGGAGGGGTGTTGGGCTGCAACTTAAAAGAGGCCTTTGCGAGAGTGCGGTTAACCGTTGGAGTACCAAACGAGCTCCAAATGACCCGAAACTTGACCGGTGGTCTACGGGTGGTATACCAAGGCCACTAGACAAACCTCGGTCCATTTCGAGAAGGTTTAGTACCCGCACGTGGAAAAACGTAAAAGGGGCCGCCGGGGGAGATAGGAGTGCCGGATTGCAAAACGGACAACGGGAAAAATGATCGGAATCATGAGACGAACACGTATGCAAATGCGATGCACATGATGACATGATGTAAAATGCAAGACATGGACAAGATGCAAAATGAAGAAAAACCCAACCACGGAGGGAATATCATATCACAATGCCGAAAATGGCAAGAGTTGGAGTTACAAATGTGGAAAGTTACATCCGGGGTGTTACAATATCAAAGACCTCCAGGAGTAGTGTCTGATCGATGTTAGGGCCTACGTCGCGGGTCCAGGTCCCATTGTGCAGCGCATCCGCCACCGATCAAGTATCGGGTGTATTGTGGTAGGACGCCTAGCGCGACGATGTGCAAGAGCTACGGTTGATGTTGGCAAGAGCTGCAAGAGCCAATGTAGTTGATGGGGTCGGTGCTGTCCTTAGTGAATGCAGGGTCACTTGATCATTCGAGGACACATGTACCGGGTGGCTATAATAGAAGAACTGTTGAAGAGGAGGCAAGCTGAAATCAGAAAAATCAAGAGAACAGAGAACCAGGCTAGGCATGCCATGACAACCATTGGACGTAAAAAATGGCATGTAGCAATTAGTCCTCGGGAGATTAGTACTATCATCATGAATGATTGTAAGAACATTATTACCCCGCAAAAAAAAGATTGAAAGAACATTATTACTTAAGTAATGAATTGCTTTTGCCCGCAAAATAATAATAATAATAATATGAATTTTGGACAGTGGCCCAGAAGATACAAGGACATTACAGAGCCCGGTTATGAATCGGAAAATTACAATGCATGCAGAACAATGCAACAAGAGTTGAAATATGAGATGGGCCTAGAGCCCATATGACAATTTCAGATTTAATCTCCAAGGGCCCATGTAGGTGGCATGACAAGGTGGTGGGAAGTTTAGTCCCACCCCGGAAGTGGAAGGAGAGTTGGAGTGGTTTATAAGGGATTCTCTCCCTCATGCTATTGGAGCTTGAGAAGAGATGACGCCCTCACGCACTCCTACTCCTCCTCCTCTGCTCGCCTCACCACGCCACGCCTCGCCTCGCCTCGTCACGATGCGCTGCGCCGCGGTTTGCGGGATTGAGCCGAGCCGAGCTCACTCCTATGCGCTTCTTTTTGCCGGTCAGGAACGGAGAGTCTTTGACAGGTAGGGCCATGATCTGAGAAGGATAATCCCACTTCTATGCGCTTCTTTTTGGAGCTCAGAAGCATATGCATCTCCAGAAGCTGACTACTGGAAGGATGCGGTCCGTAGCGAGATGGATTCCATCATGGCTAACGGGACTTGGGAGCTTACTGAACGTCCTTATGGTTGCAAACCATTGGGTTGCATGTGGGTGTTCATGTAGAAGCTTAGGCCCGACGGTTCGATTGTAAAGTACATGGCTAGGATTGTGGCCTAGGGCTACGCCCACAAAGAAGAAGAAGATTTCTTCGACACTTATTCACCTGTGGCCAGACTGACCACCATTCGAGTATTACTCTCGTTGGCGGCCTCGCATGGTCTTCTCATTCATCAGATGGATGTTAAGACGGCTTTCCTGAATGGAGAGCTAAAGGAGGAAATCTATATGCAACAGCCTGATGGCTTTGTGATGGATGGTCAGGAAAGAAAGGTGTGTAAGTTGGTGAAATCTTTGTATGGCCTGAGACAAGCGCCTAAGCAATGGCATGACAAGTTTAATGAAACGTTGACATCTGTTGGCTTTGTTGTTAATGAGGCCGACAAATGTGTATACTATCGCAATGGTGGGGGCAAAGGAGTTATACTGTGTTTGTATGTTGATGACATACTGATATTTGGGACTAATCTCAAGTTGATCGAGGAGGTTAAGTCTTTCCTATCTCAGAACTTTGAGACGAAGGACCTTGGAGTGGCTGATGTTATCTTGAACATCAAGCTATTGAGAGATGATGAGGGTGGGATTACACTTCTGCAATCCCATTATGTTGAGAAGGTGTTGAGTCGTTTTGGATATTCGGACTGCAAACCATCTCAAACACCATATGATTCTAGTGTGCTGATTCGAAAGTCTAAATGAAGCTATAGATAAAATGAGATAATATCAGATTGTTGGTTCACTCCGATATCTAGCGGCGCCAGTGGCTCGACATCGCATTTGCTATTAGCAAACTGAGCCGATTTGTTTCCAAACCGGGTGATGTACATTGGCGTGCTCTTGAGAGAGTTATGCGCCATCTGAAAGGTACTATGAACTATGGACTTCACTATACTGGATACCCGTCGGTACTTGAAGGGTATAGTGATGCGAATTGGATCTCTGATGCTGATGAGATGAAGGCCACAACTGGGTATACGTTTACTCTTGGAGATGGTGCTGTTTCCTGGAAGTCTTGCAAGCAAACGATCTTAACAAGATCGACAATGGAAGCAGAATTAACAGCATTAGACACATCGGGTGGCGGCGAGAATGGCTTCGAGATCTGTTGATGGACTTGCCGGTGGTTGAGAAGCCTGTTCCGCCATCCTTACGAACTGTGACAATCAAACAGTTATTGTCAAGGTGAAGAGTTCAAAGGACAACATGAAGTCCAACAAACACATAAGAATGAGATTGAAAGCTGTCAGAAAATTGAGGAACTCCGGAGTGATAGCGTAGGATTATATTCAAACGGCTTGGCGGATCCCTTTACTAAAGGGCTATCACGTGTTGTGATAGATAGCGCATGAAGGGAGATGGGTATGAGACCCACATGAGTTGCCATGGTAGTAACCCAACCTATGTGATCGGAGATCCCGTGAAGTAGGACCTGAGAAAACAAGCCAGTGGTAAACTGAGGAGAGTAACTTTACTAACCCACTCCGTCGGAGATGCAATACTCTCGGAAACTGTATGGAAGGATGACTACTGTCTTAATGTGTTCCAAGGCTTATATGCATAAGCAAGATGCTATCCTACAGAGCGATCTTTGGAGGAACACACCTATATGAGCCCGACTGCTAGTCACAGTCTATGAGATTGGGGTGATCTCTAGCAAGCTCATGAACAGGCCAGGAGTGTGACTAATATGCTCCACCCGAGGGGTCGGCCTTCGGTGGCCTCGTATCAGTGAGACCTGTGGTGAAACTTCTTGACGCTAAACTGACAATTCAAGGCATAGTCCATTGCTCAGTTGTGAAGGAGTGTAACTACTTGGTCTAAGTGGAGCTCAACCTTAATCGGTCTCCACTGAGATCTTTGGTATATCAAAACAGCGTTTGGAACAAAGGACAAACTGGGCCCCTGAGATCTGGTGGGGGATTGTTGAAATATGAGATGGGCCTAGAGCCCATATGACAATTTCAGATTTAATCTCCAAGGGCCCATGTAGGTGGCATGACAAGGTGGTGGGAAGTTTAGTCCCACCCCGGAAGTGGAAGGAGAGTTGGAGTGGTTTATAAGGGATTCTCTCCCTCATGCTATTGGAGCTTGAGAAGAGATGAGGCCCTCGCGCACTCCTCCTCCTCCTCTCGCCACGCCTCGCCTCGCCACGACGCGCCGCGGTTTGCGGGATTGAGCCGAGCCGAGCTCACTCCTATGCGCTTCTTTTTGCCGGTCAGGAACGGAGAGTCTTTGACAGGTAGGGCCACGATCTGAGACGTCGGATCGTGGGCTACCGATTTGGACGTGGGTTCAGCCCACGTCTCTGCACGCGCGGCCGCACATATATATGTGGGGCACTGCCAACCCTAGCCGCCATGAAACAGAACGCATCTCCGGCTCCACGCCCGCGTCGTTCCTCTGCTGCTGCTGCCGCCGGCGACTCCGTCCCGTTCACCGCGTACACGGTTGGCGGAGAGCGAACCTCCGAAACCCCGCCTCCCGGATCACATGCGGGAGAGGCGATTAGGTTTTTGGGTAGCGACTACGCGACTGCTCGCTTCTGTTCATCTACGTCCGCATCACCTTCGTCATCACCATGTCAACCGACACCGACCGTGCCGCCGCTGAGAAGGCTTAGGCCGACAAGAAGGCCGCCGAGGATGTCGCGGCTGCTGCCACCGCCACCACCGCAGCGTGGCCGATTGGAGGGTATACATCGTTTATCCCTCTCATGTTTCTTTCTGTTGTAGCAGTACTAGCGATATGTGTAGATGTTTCTACTATATGCGTAGTACATGCTCTGTTAGATCGTAATCAGTGTGTTATCAATGTTGTCCATGTCATGCTCATGATTTATTCATGGACTAATTTGATCGAAAAACTGCCTATTTTCTTATCACAAGATAACCCATTTCCTGCTGATGGTTTCACCATGTCAGAGATAACCCATTCATTTTCTGTTCAAATTAAGTTTAACATAAACGGGGTGCCAGCATTATCTCACAGGCAGCTTCCACAAAACACTATTCCCTCTGTTTCATAATGTAGTGCATATAATTTTTTTGAAAAGTCAAACCTCATAAACTTTGACCAAATTTATGAAAACCATATATCATTACGTTCTTCATAAGATGTAGGTCCATACTTTATGTATTTGATATTGTAGATATGAACAGTTTTCTCTATAAGCTTGATTAAATTTGGAAAGTTTGACTTTAAAGAAAATTATATGCACTATATTATGAAACGAAGGGGTAATACTCCTTTAGTATCTTTTTACTCCGCATATTAGATTTGCGTGATCAAATGTTATAAAATTTAGCCAAATATATATTTAAAAATTTCAAAGTTGATTGACAAACGGTCTGTTTTTAATAATAGATATAGATATGAACACATGGTCCACCGTTTGATCGCCGGGGCACTTAAGTCCACCGTTTGATCTTTCGTCCCACTGAAACCGGAAGGCCAAGTCGAAAAATAAAGTGCCAGCAAGGAGGTTCACGTGGGTCACCGGGACCGAAGATCCATCTCTCTTTTATATCTTTCTGACGTCCAATGCCAACACATGACACCTTAAGAGAGAGGGGGGTCTATATTTTGCTTGGGTTTTCCTAGGCTTTCAGGCATTTCGCGTTGTGCTTCTGCGTGAAGTGTATCTGTACTTTCCACAGTTGTATTTCCCGAAAAGTCAGAAACACAGTTATGCTTTTCAGGAAGTGAAAAGCGGAGGTGACCTTTTCCAAAAAGTGAAAAACGGGTTTGTGTTTTTTTGTTTTTCTGGTTTTGGGTGTTATTCGTTTTTTATTTCTGATTTTGTAGGTTTCCGGTTTTTATGTTTTTATGTATATTTTTCTTAAAAATCAGCCAAACCTATTAGCACAGGATCTAGTTTTTTTTTTAGAAAGGAGGCAAAAGATTTGCCTCATATATTAATTAAGATAGAAGAAAGAGTTTGAGGGATTACAACACCGCCTTACAAAGGGACTACTCTCCCGGCATGATTGAACTCAACTTCTTAGCACCGGCAGCGACCCAAAGTGCCGCCTCCTCTTTGATGAGTGCACTTTTGTGGCGGAACACCCTCGCATTACGTTCGTTCCAGATGGCCCAAGAGGTGAGCAATGTGAGGGAGGCCACCGCCTTCCTGTTGGGGACGGAGTAGTCGGAGAGTGTGAACCACCACTCCTTGGCGGATTCAAAGTGCTGCCAGCTTGCAGTATCAATGCTTTCAATCTGCAGCCACCCCTTGATCATGTTCCATACCCGGATGGTGAACCGACATCGGAAGAGAAGGTGATCCACTATTTCCTGCCGACGCCTCTGAAGGGGCAAAGGCCACAGTTTGGCCATCCACGTTTGTGTCGGTCAGCGGTCCACACTGTTTTGGGCGGCCAACCAAGCGAAGAACTTCACTTTGGGAGGGGCCCAAACTTTCCAAATAACATGCTCCAGAGGCGAGCGGATCATGCCATGAAATTGCGCCTTGTAGGAAGAAGCCGCGGTGTATAGCCCATTGTCAGTATGCTTCCACAAAATCTCATCCTCCGCGTTGTGTTGCAGTTGGAAGCCCTGAATGCTAGACCAAAGCAGGAGGAATTGGCTGAAATGGTGAATCGAGAAATTGTGTGACAACTTTATTTTGGATATCCACGCATTGTCCAATAGAGCCTCTCTAATTTTCCAATTCTTCCTTGTGGCGGCACCATAAATGAGCGGAGCAATGTCTTTGGGCTTTCTCCCATGCATCCAAGGAGCATCCCAAAAAGGTGTGCGGGCTCCATTGCCAACAGTGATGGTGGAGAAAGGCGTAAAAAGATCATAGTCATTGTCGTCGCACGGGTTCCCCAAACCGACCCACATCTTGGACGGCTCCTTCCACTCAAACCAAAGCCAACGTAGCCTTAGTGCCCTCGCAAATTTTTCCGTGTTGAGTACGCCAAGGCCGCCAAACTCGGAAGGCCTACAAACGATATCCCAATTCACCTTGCATTTTGCACCGGTTGTCTTATCCGATCCTGCCCAAAGGAAGGCCCTTTGAAGCTTTGTGAGCTGTCGTAGAGTGCCCGTCGGCACAATGAGTGGGGTGATGAAGTAGACCGCCAAGGAGGAGAGCACGGACTTGACCAAGGCCGCCCTCCCAATGGCTGTAATATTTTGGCCGTCCCAGCCGCCTAGCTTTGCCGCCGCCTTGTCCAAGAGGAACTGGAAGTCCACTGTTTTAAGTTGCCAAACAGATAAGGGCAGGCCCAAGTATTTGATGGGGAAGGAAGCAGCCACAGCAGGTAAGCTTTGGGTGACGTGTGGCAGGTTGATGTTCTCGCATCGGATTGGGACGACCGAACTCTTCAGGAAGTTGGTGCACAGACCAGTGACGTTCCCAAATAGACGCAAGATGTTGGAGAGGTTGTCGACGTCGCTTTTGATTGGGGCCAAGAAGACAACAGCATCATCGGCGTAGAGGGAGGTGCGCAACGCCACACCTCGGCCACGGATTTTGTGCAATAGCCCTTTCCGAGTGGCGACCTCCAGCAGCTTCTGGAGAGGGTCGATCGCGAGGACGAAGAGAAGCGGAGACAGGGGGTCGCCTTGCCGGAGGCCACAACCATGGACGATTGGCTCACCAGCAACCCCATTCAGCAGGATGCGCGAGGAGGAGGAGCATAGCAAGGCGGCGACCCAATTCCGAAAGATGCTAGGGAATCCTCGTTTCTGAAGGAGGTCCAGCAGGTACTCCCACCTCACCGAGTCGAAAGCCTTACGGATGTCCAGCTTAAAGAGAAGCGCGGGCGTCTTGCGCTTGTGAAGCCGGCGCGCGAAATTTCTAACATACACTGGCTTGTTTTATCTGCATATATGCCATTTTTTCTGAATGTTCCTCATTTGCCGTGCCTACTTACCATAACGATGACCTGTTGCAGATGCATCAATTGGTTCATTTGCTGAAGAAAAGGGCTCACAAGTGGATGTTTCTCAAATTGGCAAAAGGTTGAGATATCCAGGCTCTCACCTTACTGAGGTATGTCAAGATATGCTGACGACAGACTACGATAGGAACAGTAGGAAAACTTTGTTTCTAGTAATTGATACCTTATAGTATATTTTTACATGTGTAGACTTTGTACAAACTCTTTTTCCTGGCACCACAGCAGCAACTTGTGTTCCATTTACAGCTTTGGAAAACCTTTGCAGCTTGTCCATAGCCTCGCCTAGGGTGCATACTCAACATGAGTCATATAGGAGTATATAATAAACTTCAATCTAGGATATAAGCATCTAAACATCGCTGAAATGCAGCAACTAGTTTTACAAGATGCCAAACAACCTCGGATATCTTATGGAAGTGTGCTTTAACTTGAGACCCATTTGTATCTTTGCAAGGAGTAGAGAGAATACTCATTGTGAGAACAAGATTAAATGTGATAATAAGCATCTAAACACCGCTCAAATTCAGCAACAAATTCTACAATCCTATAGGATCATCACATGTGCAAACACTCGATCTCAACCTTAACTCTGCGGTGACTTTCTGCATACTCCTACCGTGTTGAGCCGTGTATGCGAAGCCAAAACTGTTTTCTTCTTCTTACATGAAAATTTTTAGGCATGTCCAGGACACGTATCTTCACTGTTTCCGATGTTATTTCGAGTGGTTTTAAGTTTCAGTTTCAGAAATATTTCCGCCTACCGAAATTACTAAATCTTAGTGGATGTCAATGATTTCAGTTTTTATTTCCGCCAAAGGACTGAAAAATTCACTTGAAATTCAAAAAGATATTTGAGAATATTTTTAAAAATATTTAAATTCTAGTGTATAAATGATATATTTTGACCTAAAGGTAGATACTTTAGTGTCTACTGAAAGTATTGAAATTCAGTGAAACTCATCAAAATCTCACAGAAAGTGAAAACTATATTCTGACATAGACAAGGATGTTTTATCTAGAATTTGATACTTTTGCTTGTGCAATTCAAGTCTTGAACTTTTCTACTTGTGCGTGCAGAATATACGGCGTCATATATGCTACTTTACGCCCTTTGAAAGATCTTTGCAGCGTGCTGCTTGTGTTTCCCAAGCGTTTGAAGTTCGTGGAGGTGCCATCCCAACCTCACCTTGATAAGGAAACAATGGGCTACAAGGAAAATGCACGTAGACAGAGAAAATAACAGGAGATTACAACAGCAGAATTGACCATATTCTCGCAAACCACTCGAGCACCGGTGTGAAGACATTCAGCCTTGGGTTCTATGGTCCTTACATTGCCAACACCAGCTATTGTCTTGATGGCTGGCTTCAGATTCTTTGTCGCACCGGGCATGGAAGAACTTAGCCTTGCACTATTTTCAGACGGTGACCAGTTATTTGACAAGGCAAAATACAACTTCCCGTGCTCACTTTTTATCCGATGGTAGCGGAAACTCCATTCGTGAGCTCAAGCTTGTAGGTTGCGCCTTCCGCCCTCTGGTGAGGATCGGTTGCACGAGAAGCGACAAATCTATCTACGCTCTCTGCGTTTTGTGCATATTACGAGGGATGAGCTGGGGTTCCTTCTTTCCAAATCTCTTGCTTTGGAGCGATTGGATCTCAACGATTGCAGCGAGATAACTTCCATAAAGATACCTTCCTGCTGTGGCGCCTCAGGTATCTGAAGGTGTCCCGGTGTTCCATGCTACAAGTGATAGAAAGCAAGGCTACAAAATATCTCCAGTTTTCACTTTGACGGTGGACAAGTACAGCTATTTCTTGGAGAATCATCGCGGTGAAGGAAATTTTCATATCACATTCCTGTGCTCTTCATTATGCTCGCGCCATGCTCCCGTCCACTACGCCAAATCTCGAAACTCTTGATATATTTTCGATTTGGTGAGGTATATACTCTAAAACTTGAGGTGTCTATGGGCTAGCGATATGCCTACAGCCTTAATTATTACTACCTCTATACCTTAATATATACTCCCTCCGTCCGAAAATACGTGTCATCAAAATGGACAAAAAAGGATGTATCTAGAACTAAAATACATCTAGATACATCCCCTTTTATTCATTTTGATGACAAGTATTCAGACGGAGGGAATATAAGACAAGGATTAATCCTACATATTTTTATGCAGATGGTCAAGACACCAATGCTATCAAGCAAATTCCTCCACCTCAAAACTATTACAATATCTGGATGGATCTTCAAAGACGACCTACAATCTTTTCTCGCTGGTTTACGTTTCTTGACGCGTCTCCTTGCTTGGAGACTTTCAACCTACATGTAAGTAACTGTTAGCCTGCTGAGATATTTATCCGTGGCTAGTAAATTCAAGCGTGTTGGTTTTTCGTCTGGAACCACGAATAGGAAGCCGTAACCATGACTCAATCTTTGAAGATCCCTCACATTTGGGGAGGATTCCAGGACACTGCTATGACAATCTAAGGCGTGTGAAGATCACTAGGTTCTTCTCCACAAAGCTTACGGTTGAGCTCACATGCCATATTCTTGAGAATGCACCATCACTCGGTGCCTCACCTTTGGACATAACTGATGGTGGGTTAAAGTGTTCGACAAAAGAATTCGCAAATGCTATGAGAGCAAGGCTACTCTTGTGGAAGCCCCTAAAGCACTTGAGGCTATCCAAACTCATATCGCAGGAAAAGTCCTCTCCACGACTAAGTTAAATATTTTGGAGCCTTGCAGCCGATGTAATGTTATTAACATTTAGGAATCAAAGCTCGGATTATGGAATGTAGTCATATAATTTTAGATGGCGATTGCTTTGTTCAACCTGTTGTTTGTTCTTGTTCTGGGCTAGATGGAACTCTGTGCTTTTGAGCACAAATGTTGTGGCCAAGTAGAGTTAGTACTATCGGTAAAATAGTGGTCAGTAATGAGATTACGACACCAACTAAAAGGGAAAAAGGCATCCGCATGATGGCTACAGATGCCTGTGTTCCATTCCATGTTTTGCGAGGCCAGCCTTGGTGGCTCTAGTCACCTCGATTCAGAACAGCAATTCAGCAGGTTCCGCAAGCATGAGGTTGACATTGAAGTTCCAATCCTAAGGCCATCTCTAGCAGATCCCATATCTAAAAATTTAAACGTGTTTTGCACATACATGGTTACTAGTGATTTAAAAAGAGCATTCTGTTCTATCATTATTAAAGAAACATCCACCAAAGTAACAAGTGGGAGAAAGTAATAGTGCCACTTTTTCCTTCACATATTATTGGGGCAAAGTGTTACATGGCCAACCATTTTACTTTAGGAAACCACATGGACATATAGTGGTGTCTCCTTGTGGCTACCGGGAAGTAGGAACTAGGGCTGCAGTGTAAGCGAGAAAACTGTTGGGTTGACTAAAAATTGGCAAGTAAAAATGAGTTAGAAAAATCAGTACCTTAGGTCCATAAATGGCCATAAATTGAGCGTCTCCTTAAAGTGCACATGCCCTTTCAGTTTCTTGAAGCAACCATGAGAGTTGTGGCTGAATCTGTTCAAAGTAATCGTGAATACACGTGGTGCCTTGCTGATAAGAATCCTTCTCATTGCAGCTCTAAAAACCTTTGTTTCAACCTATTTCTACTTCTTTTGGTTATCTTGTCCCTTGTGTGCCTTGCCAACCATCTGCAGTCTCTTCCTCCTTCCGATGTTCCTCGTGAAGCCCTCTTCATATCTTTGGTGCTGGCCGCTGGGCAAGATGCTTTGCGTCCCAGGTGAACGGCTACTAGTTAGTCACAACTTCCTCAGCGTTGGCACTACCAGACTCAATCTTTTTGTAGCTAGTAGTACTGCAAGAGGCAGAGTCATTATCACCACAACTCATTGGCACACTTCTTTTTCCAGCGTCTACATCCACATTATGCACATTGTTATCTTTGGGCAAAGTGCGGTTGCCTACTAGAAGACGTAAATTGTACCGCTTAGCTGTTCAAATCCCTACACTCCTGGTAGCATGTTATGGTGTTCTCAGTAGTGTCAACGGCAAACATTGTGCCTGTCTCCAGTGCACCTCCTGAGGGTATTTCACGCACATACTTTAGATGAAAGTATTTTGAGCATATACATGAGAAGAAGCTCTATGGGACCAAAGGCACCTTCAAAGGAACATAGCAACGCTCTGTTGGAACAAGCGGCCCTAATATCTTGCTTTCTACAATTCCAATACTGTATAAACAGCTGGAGGACTAACATTTTTTGGATTACATTACTGTGAGCATTCTACCATTCCTGCCATTCCTTGGCGGTGGTACCAAATTCTTTGTAAGGAAGCAATATAACAGGATGTAAATAAGTTGTGTTCTCAATCGAAGTTCTTAGAACTCAAGGCCTGCTCTTTGGGCATGGCATCATCTCGACAGTGCAATGCACCATGTATGGCATCATTGCTGTCCCAGACCTGTCCTGCCTCAAGTAGAACATGCCAAATCAATAATCTCGAGACTATGTTTTATCCGCATCAAACATAATCCAACCAGGAGATGTCGCCCACCACATATGAAGCGGCCTTGGTCTTGGTTAGCACATGATTCATTGCACTCGGGCACTTTCTCATCGACAACCTGTCCCAATTCGTAACCCGGAATCTGGGAATCATTGCATTCAAAGAATCTGTTCGGACTTTTTTGCTACTCTCCACTATTGCAGGAGACACTCAATGTTTTCATATCTGCGATTTCTGCTCCTTTCTCATATGGACTGCTTGGTCCTCTTTCTTTGGTGGTGATGAAATACTCTTGGTGGAGGCTTCCTTGATCAAACTTGTAGCTGAGAGATCAAGGAACTGGTCATGCTTAATAGACCCGTGTGTGCATTTTCAGTTTTGGACACGGTACTAAACAGGTGACACTCAAAGATGGAATCAACAACTCGAGGGAACCCTAGCGCTGGAAGCATCCTCCGCAACCTTCCACACTTCAGTTTCTATGCACTGGTAGCCTTTGAGGTGAGAGTATCCAATGACGACTCTCATGGTATCATGCTAAGGATAGGCAGTTCTTTGGCCTCTAGGATATAGTTGTTCATGTAATTGAATATGTACTTAGTAACCAACCATTGAGCAACAGATCACAATGACACCGGAAGTAAAGAACTATAATAACTTTACATTTATCGGACATGATAGTCCGAGGAGCGGTGTTTACAATCCCCAAATCTTGCACTAATACGTGAGAAACTACCTCCAAGTGCAAGTATGTTCAACCCCTCATCGCCATAGCCAATGGGTAAATGCACGATCGATCAATTCCAATAGCAGCTAGGAGAACACCGCCATACTTGGTCTTGATATGTACTTTCTGTTTGTCGACATGATAGTCCAAGGAGCAGTATTTACAATCCCAAATCTTGCAGATGCGGTGAGAAACCACAAGTATCTTCAACCTCCTCTCTTTGCATCGCCAATGGGTAAATGCAGTCATTGGGATCAATTCCAATATCAGCTAGGAGAACACCACCATACTTGGTCTTGATATGACACCATCCAGAAGATTATTGGTCTACATGCTGTCAAAAATCCCCTTTTACATGCATCAAAGGAGAAATACCAGTGACTGAACCTTTGTTTGTCATCAAGTGACAGGTGGAAGGCAGACCCAAGATTTGACGTTCATAGCTCATTTACGTAATACCAAAGATCATCAACCTGACTTTCTGCCTCATCAATCTGGCTTTCTGGCTTCTCTCCAGGACTCACTGCCAACCTTCTCATTACTATCAGAATCATCAACCTGACTTTCTGCCTCATCAATCTGGCTTTCTGGCTTCTCTCCAGGACTTGAGTGCACATGATTCCTTGGCTTTTGAAGACTGGTCACAGGAGGAAGCTCGGCGATTGGGATACATCACGACATCATCCATGTCATTCCCACCACATTGGGCCCATGATCATAATACACGGAAGAAACCTTTGTCCGGACCTTGCCATTTCAACCATAATGTCGGTGTCATTCTTACGCCATAAGAACTGAAGACCAACATCCAAATTATTCCCGTGAAAATGAACGAACCAAGAAAATAAATCCATACAGGGTCATTATCTCTATGCTTTGTGTCTATTACGGTGGGGTCATCTTCTACAAATAAATAGTACTCCCTCTGTCTCAAAATGTGGTGCCAAAAAGCGTCTTACATTTTGAGACAGAGGGAGAATAATTACTAACCAATGAAGGGTTTTCTAACTTTTATTGGGTAAGTTCAACCGAAAGTGCCATCAAGCGAGCTCATTCCCTGAGTGCACTTGTATAAGCGGTGTTAGTTTAGGACTAGAGACATGACATCCAAACTGGAATTTATCCTACAAACTTCATTATTTCAGCACCCTAGAATTTCTCAACCATTAACACGTTTAGGAAGCAAATACGTAACTAAGTTTTTTTCAAGTAGTGAACAATGAAGTTGAACACCAAACTGGAAGTCTAGAGCATACTTTGCCATAAGGTATTTGAAATGAAACGAAAACAGGTGTGATCAAACAATAAGAATGAAGTCTGAAAAAATTGACATGAAGAATCTCATAAATACAACCACAATGTGACTTGCCTATTTTTATATAAAAAACGTTAGCTCAAAATACCACAAAAGCTTAGAGTTTAGCTCAGCATGTGCAGGTTTGGTGAAAGTTAACATAGCTTACAATGTTCAGTTGAAGCTTCAGAAGGTTCTGTCGCATCTGTTAGAGTTATAATATAAGTCATGTACCCCTTTGTATTTATCCCGTTGTATAAGGGGTTTCCTGCATATGTTCCACACCTGTACATGTATATATATCGGCCTATGGCCTCATGGGAATACAAGTTGCATATTCCTAACATGGTATCAGAGCTAGGTCAATTTTTTTGCACGCTGCAACTCGTGCGTTTAATCCATCTCCCCGATCGAAGCCGCCGGCCTCGATCTCCCGAGTCTCCCGATCGGATCGATCTCGTCCGGCTCGTCTTGCTCCCGCTCAAACCCGCCTTCCTCGATCTCCCGATCGGATCGAAGTCCCAGCCGGCCTCGCTCCCCAGCCGGTCGCTCCTCTTAGTCCCGCTCGCAGTGGCCGTCTCATTCCCAGCCGGCCCCAACTGACGCAGGCCCGATCAATTCCCTCCAGCCGGCCCTGCCTGCACTGCTGGACTCCATAAGTCCTGTTCTCTCGTCAGATTCTGTTGAAAAAAAAAACATGTCTGCTGCATCGGGCTATGTTGCTGTCCCTCGCTGTCCGGTGATCTTTGATGGTACTAACTACACCGAGTTCACTGGCTTTATGCGCATTCACATGCGTGGCATCCGTCTCTGGGGTGTTCTCTCTGGCGAGGTCTGCTGTCCGCCACGTCCGGTTCCTCCGGTTGCCCCTACTCCGCCGACTCCTTTGGTTCTTCCCTACGGATGCTAATCGGGCCGCCAAGGATGCGGCTAAGCTTCTTGATGAGGCTAGCGATCGTGCTTATGATGAGAGGGTTTTGGCTTATGAGGAGGCTCTTCAGACGTATCATGGTGCTCTGTCTGTTTACACCCGGTGGCTTGATGATGATGCTCGTCTTTGCTGTTCTCCTTGCTAGTGTTCTCGCCTCGATTTGCTTCGAAGTTTACGGGTCTTCCCTACTGTCTTTGAGATGTGGACCCGTCTTCACATGGCGCTATGAGCCCTCTGGTGATGCCTTATACCTTTACGTGGTCCGTCAGAGCATGCTCTTCAGAGGGTGACTCTCTTGTTGATGACTTCTATGCACTGAGTTACGCTATCTGGCGCCCGACTTGATTCTCTCCGCGATCTTGGTTGTCGTACTTGCCCTGTTGCCAGGCTGTCCAGGCCAATTTGGAGTTTCATCGCGTCTACGAGTTCCTGTCTCGGCTCCGTAAGGAGTTTGAGCCCCGGCGTGCTCAGTTGTTTGCTCGTGGCCGTATTTCTCTCATGGAGGCGCTTTCTGAGATTCGTGCCGAGGAGACTCGCTTACGTGGTGCTGGTTTGCTGGAGGTTCCTTCTGTGCTCGCTACTCGGGCTTCTTCCACACCACTGCCTGCACCGACCCCTTCTCGGTCGAGTGCTCCGCCGCTTGCCCACTCATACGGAGGCTCAGGTCGCCCCGTCCACATTGCGGCTCTTGCAACAATGATGGTCATATTGAGTCCCAGTGCTACGAAGAGAAACACTGCGCAAGGCGCGATCATCATCTTCGGGGACTTCGTCATCTACCTCGGCAGCTTCAGCCATTGCTTTGGTGAGCAGGATATTACGAGACTTAAGCGTGCGCTCGCGGCTTCGGTTCTTCCTCGATGGGTACTGCTGGTTACGTGGATCGATGCTTCCCGACCGAAAGCAACCGCCCTCTACGATCGGTACATCCCCATGGGTTACGGACTCTGGAGCTTCTTTTCATATGTCTTCTCATTCTTCCACTTTGTCCTCTCTTGATTGCTGGATTCTCCTGTTCATGTCTTCACCGCTAATGGTACTCCACTTTACATTTGCTAGTAGAGGCAATCTTTCCACTCCTTCTTATTACATTCCTGATGTTGCTCATGTTCCTCGACTTACCATGAATCTGTTTTCTGCGGTCAACTTCTGATTACGGTTGTCGCGTCATCCTTGACGTTGACTCTTGTTCTGTCCGGGACCGTCGCACACACACTCTGGTTGGGGCTGGCCCTCGCCGCCCGTGATTCTCGTGGTCTTTGGGAGTTGGGTGGCTTCATGTTCCTTCGCTGCCACCACCATCGCCAGTTCCTCCGCTTGATGCGCCTCCGTTCTTGGTTCGTTCAGCGGTGGCATCATCGGCTTGGTCATCTGTGTGGTTCTCGGTTGTCGTCTTTAGTTAAATCGAGGTCTTACGGGTCTGTCTCGGAGATGTATCTTTAGAGTGTCGGGGTTGTCGTCTTGGCAAGCAGATTCAGTTACCATATTCACATAGTGAGTCGGTGTCTAGCGTCCTTTCGATTTAGTCCATTACGATGTATGGGGTCCGGCTCCTTTAAACTTGAAAGGCGGTCATAAATATTATATTATTTTCATAGATGATTTCTCTCGTTACACATGGCTTTATTTCATGACTTCTCGTAGTGAGGTGTTGTCTATTTATAAGCGTTTTGCTGCCATGGTTCATACTCAGTTCTCTTCACCCATTCGTGTTTTTCGTGCTAACTGCGCTGGCGAGTATATCTCTAAGATGTTGCGTGGTGTTCTTGTTGAGCACGGAACTCTCTCTCAATTCTCTTGTCCTGGTGCTCATGCTCAGAATGGTGTGGCTGAGCGAAAGCATCGACATCTTCTTGAGACGGCTCGTGCATTGATGATTGCTGCCTCTCTCCGCCTCATTTTGGGCTGAGACCGTCTCCACCTCCACCTATCTTATCAACATACAGCCTTCCGCTGCTCTACGGTGGTGTTCCTTTCGGCGTCTTTTTGATCGTTCTCCCGATTATTCGATGCTTCGCTTGTTTGGTTGTGTTTGCTATGTTCTACTTGCCCTCGCGAACGCGCAAACTGACCGCTCAGTCTGTTGAGTGTGTCTTCTTAGGCTACAGTGATGAGCTTAAGGGCTATCGTTGTTGGGATCCTATCGGTCATCGGATGCGTATCTCTCGAGACGTGACTTTTGACGTGTCTCGTCCCTTCTACCCCCGCCCATCCTCCTCGACTATTTCAGTGGAGGATATCTCTTTCCTCACTTTTCCTGACTCACCTATTACCCCTGTCGAGCCTGTGCCTAGTCGTTCCACTCCCTCTGCTTCTCCACCTCTAGTCGATTTGCAGCCACCATCTTTCCCGGTCTCCTCGCCTAGCATGTCACCGGATTCTACACCTTCATCTCCGGTGACTTCTTCGTCGCCACCCCCCGATTCTACCTTGGCGATTCCTCCTTCTATTGTTCCATCTTTTCCTCAGCATTACACTCGTCGTTCACGACTGTGGATGCCTCTGTGGATGAGTCGTCATCTTCCTCTCAGCCTACTTATGGCTTGCGTTCTCGTCCTCGTCCGCTTTGTTGATCGCTTTGGATTTCCCACGCTGGTGCTGCTGTTCTTGAGCCGACTTCTTATCATCAGGCTGTTGTTCATCCTGAATGGCAGTTTGCGATGGCGAGAGGAGATTGCCGCTCTTGAACGCATTGGTACTTGGGATCTTGTTTCTCTTCCTCCCGAGTCCGTCCGATCACTTGTAAGTGGGTCTACAAGGTTAAGACTTCGCTCCGATGGTTCTCTTGAGCGTCACAAAGCTCGTCTTGTGGCTCGTGGTTTTCAGCAGAACGCAGTCGTGATTATGACGAGACTTTTGCTCCTCATGGCCCATATGACCACTGTTCGTACACTTCTTGCCGTTGCCTCTGCACGCTCTTGGTCTATATCTCAGCTTGATGTTAAGAATGCCTTTCTTAATGGTGAGCTGCGTGAGGAGGTCTACATGCAGCCACCACAGGTATTCTGTTCCTGATGGCATGGTATGTCGTCTTCGTCGCTCTCTCTATGGCCTTAAGCAAGCCCCCCGCTTGGTTTGAGCGCTTTGCCTCTGTGACCCTTTGCTGCTGGTTTTTTGACAAGTGCTCATGATCCAAAGCATTGTTTATTCACCTTTCTCCTCGTGGTGGGACTCTTCTTCTTCTCTATGTTGATGACATGATCATCACGGGGATGACCCGAGTATATTGCCTTTGTAAAGGCCCGTCTTAGTGAGCAGTTTCTTATGTCCGATCTTGGACCTCTTCGCTACTTTCTTGGGATTGAAGTCTCTTCTACCTCGATGGCTTTTTATATCCCGGGAAAAGTATATCCGAGATCTTCTTGCTCGTGCTGCTCTTCTTGACGAGCGTTGTTGAGACTCCTATGGAGCTCAATGTTCACCTCCGTGCTCTCTTGATGGTGATCCTCTCCACGACCCGACGCGATATCGTCATCTTGTTGGCGATCTTGTCTATCTAGCTGTCACTCGTCCGGACATCTCTTATCCGGTTCATATTACGAGTCGGTTGTCTCTACTCCCACCTCGGTTCACTATAGTCATCTCCTTCGTGTTCTTGATATCTTGAGGCACGATCTCTCACCGTCTATTCTTTCCTCGCTCCAGTTCTTTACAACTTGAGGCCTATTCGGATGCTACATTGGGCTAGTGATCCTTCAGATCGCCGTTCACTTTCTGCTTACTGTGTTTTTCTTGGTGGTTCTCTCATTGCCTGGAAGACGAAGAAACAGCTTGCAGTTTCCCGTTCGAGTGCCGAGGCTGAGTTGCGAGCAATGGCCCTTTTGACGGCAGAGGTGACTTGGTTACGGTGGTTACTTCAGGATTTTGGTGTTTCTGTCACTACACCGACTCTGGTCTTATCGGCGATGCAGGTGCTATCGGCATTATGCGATCACTGTGAAGCATGAGCTCACCAAGCATATTGGTGTTGATGCTTTCTATGTGCGTATTTGGTGTGCATGATCAGGTTATTGCTCTTGATATGTGCCTTCCGAGTTACTGATTGGCAGATTTCTGGCGAAGGCCAGACTAGAGCACAACATGGCTTTTATCTCTCCAAACTTCGGTGTTGTTCATCCACCATGAGTTTGAGGGGGTGTCAGAGTTATAATATAAGTCATGTACCCTTTGTATTTATCCCGTTGTATAAGGGGTTTCCTGCATATGTTCCACACCTGTACATGTATATATATCGGCCTATGGCCTCATGGGAATACAAGTTGCATATTCCTAACAGCATCAGTGTTGAATATTGGATTTTGCCCCGTTGTACTCGCTACACTTGATGCCGGCGCTAAAGCACTCTCTAATGCACTTCTCTACTCATTAAGTTCCTCCGTAGTTTCTTCACCTTGGAGAAAGATTGCACCATTAAATCCCTAGAGAGCGCCACACAGGTATGGTAGTCGTATTGAATATTAATCGAACAATTGCCCCTCCCAATTGTTAGAGTTATAATATAAGTCATGTACCCCTTTGTATTTATCCCGTTGTATAAGGGGTTTCCTGCATATGTTTCACACCTGTACATGTATATATATCGGCCTATGGCCTCATGGGAATACAAGTTGCTTTCCTAACATGGTATTAGAGCCTAGATTAATTTTTTCTCGCACGCCGCAACTCGTGCTCGTACCGATCGGTTCCGTATCGATCTCCGGGGGATTCCGGGCGCCGTTGTTCCGCTGCTAGCAGAGGATCGAAGCCTGCTTAGTCCGGATCGAAGCCGCTTTCGCTTCTACGCCGCCGAAGCGTCGATCCAACGCCCGAGCGCGACCGATTCGTCTACGTCGCTAGAAGCGCTCGATCCGACCACGCTGGCCTTCCTGCCCGATCGGCGGGCCTGCCTTTCCACCTGATCTACTTCCAGCCTCCGCTCCAGATCAATTGAGGCTGCCGTCTCGTTTCCCAGCCGGCCCAAGCGACGGGGCCCTGATCTCCTGCTCCCGCTGATCTCTGCCTAAAAAAATGTCTGCTGCATCGGGCTATGTTGCTGTCCCTCGCTGTCCGGTGATCTTCGATGGTACTAACTACACCGAGTTCACGCGGCTTCATGCGCATTCACATGCGTGGCATCCGTCTACGGGGTGTTCTTTACGGCGAGGTCTGCTGTCCGCCACGTCCGGTTCGCCGGTGGCTCCTATTCCGCTGACTCCACGGTTCTTCCTCCGGATACTAATCAGGCCGCCAAGGATGCGGCTAAGCTTCTTGATGAGGCTGCTGATCGTGCTTATGATGAGAGGGTTTTGGCTTATGAGGAGGCTCTTGGGCGTATCATGGTGCTCTGTCTGTTTACACCCGGTGGCTTGATGATGATGCTCGTCTTGCGGTTGTTCTCACTGCTAGTGTTACGCCTCAGTTTGCTTACGAGTTTACAGGTCTTCCCTCATCTTTGAGATGTGGACCCATCTTCGTCGGCGCTTATCAGCCCACTGGTGATGCCTTATACCTATCAGAGGTCCGTCAGAAGCATGCTCTTCAGCAGCGTGACTCTCTTGTTGATGACTTCTATGCACGAGTTACGCTGCTCTGGCGCCCGACTTGATTCTCTCCAGATCTGGTTGTCGTACTTGCCCTGTTGCCCGGCTGTCCGAGCCAATTTGGAGTTTCATCGCGTCTATGAGTTCTGTCTCGGCTCCGTAAGGAGTTTGAGCCCGGCGTGCTCAGTTGTTTGCTCGTGGTCGTATTTCTCTCATGGAGGCACTTTCTGAGATTCGTGCTGAGGAGACTCGCTTACGTGGTGCTGGTGTGCTGGAGGTTCCCTCTGTGCTCGCTACTCGTGCTCCTACGCCATCTGCTGCACCGACCCCTTCTCGCTCGAGTGCTCCGCCGCTCTTGCCCACTCCTTCTGGAGGCTCAGGTCGCCCCCGTCCACATTGCGACTATTGCAACAATGATGGTCATCTTGAGTCTCAGTGCTACGAAGAAGAAACACTGCGCATGGCGCGATCATCATCTTCAGGAACTTCGTCATCTACCTCGGCAGCTTGACCCATTGCTTTGGTAGGCGAGGACATTACGAGACTTAAGCGTGCGCTTTCATGGCTTCAGGTTCTTCCTCAGCGAATGCTGCTGGTTACGTGTTGATGCTTCCCGCACTAAGCAATCACCCTCTACGATCGGTACATCCCCATGGGTTACGGACTCTGGAGCTTCTTTTCATATGTCTTCTCATTCTTCCACTTTGTCCTCTCTTCGATCCTTTGGATTCTCCTGTTCATGTCTTCACTTCTTGATGGTACTCCACTTTACATTTGCTAGTAGAGGCAATCTTACCACTCCTTATTACATTCTGATGTTGCTCATGTTCCTCGCCTTACCATGAATCTGTTTTCTGCTGGTCAACTTACTGATTCTGGTTGTCGCGTCATCCTTGACGTTGACTCTTGTTCTGTCCAGGACCGTCGCACGCACACTCTGGTTGGGGCTGGCCCTCGCCGCCGTGATTCTCAGGGTCTTTGGGAGTTGGACTGGCTTCATGTTCCTTCCGCTGCCACCACCACCATCGCAGTTCTTCCGCCTCTGTCGCCTCCGTTCTTTGGTTCCTTCCAGCGGTGGCATCATCGACTTGGTCATCTGTGTGGTTCTCGGTTGTCTTCTTTAGTTCGTCGAGGTCTTACAGGGGTCATCTCGGAGATGTCTCTTTAGAGTGTCGGGGTTGTCATCTTGGCAAGCGATTGATTACCATATTCACATAGTGAGTCGGTGTCCAAGCGTCCTTTCGATTTAGTCCATTACGATGTATGGGGTCCGGCCCCTTTAAGCGAAGGTGGTCATAAATACTATATTATTTTCATAGATGATTTCTCTCGTTACACATGGCATTATTTCATGACTTCTCGTTACGAGGTGTTGTCTATTTATAAGCGTTTTGCTGCCATGGTTCATACTCGGTTCTCTTCACCCATTCGTGTTTTTTCGTGCTGACTCATTTGGCGAGTATATCTCTAAGATGTTGCGTGGTGTTCTTCTTGCTGAGCACGGAACTCTCTCTCAATTCTCTTGTCACGGTGCTCATGCTCGAGAATGGTGTGGCTGGCGAAAGCATCGACATCTTCTTGAGACGGCTCGTGCATTGATGATTGCTGCCTCTCTCCGCCTCATTTTTGGGCTGAGGCCGTCTCCACCTCCACCTATCTTATCAACATACAGCCTTCCGCTGCTCTACGGTGGTGTTCCTTTCGGCGTCTTTTGATCGTTCCCCGATTATTCGATGCTTCGCTCGTTTGGTTGTGTTTGCTATGTTCTTCTTGCCCTCATGAGCGCGCAAACTGACCGCTCGATCTGTTGAGTGTGTCTTCTTAGGCTACGATGATGAGCATAAGGGCTATCGTTGTTGGGATCCTATCGGTGCGTCGGATGCGTATCTCTCGAGACGTGACTTTTGATGAGTCTCGTCCCTTCTACCCACGCCCATCTTCCTCGACTTTTTCAGTGCAGGATATCTCTTTCCTCACTTTTCCTGACTCGCCTCTCACCCCCGTCGAGCCTGTACCTCTCCGTTCCACTTCCTCCCCTTCTCCACCTCTAGCTGATTTGCAACCACCATCCTCCCCGGTCTCCTCGCCTAGCATGTCACCGGGTTCTTCACCTTCATCTCCGGTGATTTCCTCCCCGGTCTCCTCTCCCGACATGTCACGGATTCTACACCTTCATCTCCGGTGACTTCTTCGTCGCCACCCCCCGATTCTACCTTGACGATTCCTCCTTCTATTATCCCATCTTTTCCTCAGCATTACACTCGTCGTCCACGACCAGTCGATGCCTCTGTGGATGAGTCTTCATCTTCCTCTCAGCCTACTTATGGCTTGCGTTCTCGTCCTCGTCCGCTTTGTTGATCGCTTTGGATTTCCCACCGGTCTTTCTGTTCTTGAGCCGACTTCTTATCGTCGGCTGTTGTTCATCTGAATGACAGTTTGCGATGGCGGAAGAAGATTGCTGCTCTTGAAGCCTTTGGTACACAGGATCTTGTTTCTCTTCCTCCCGAGTCCGTCCGATCACTTGTAAGTGGGTCTACAAGGTTAAGACTTCGCTCGATGGTTCTCTTGAGCGTCCAAAGCTTCGTCTTGTGGCCCGTGGTTTTCAGCAGGAGCACGGTCGTGATTATGACGAGACGTTTGCTCCTGTGGCCCATATGACCACTGTTCGTACACTTCTTGCCGTTGCCTCTGCATGCTCTTGGTCTATATCTCGACTTGATGTTAAGAATGCCTTTCTTAATGGTGAGCTGCGTGAGGAGGTCTACATGCAGCGACCACACAGGTATTCATTCACGATGGCATGGTGTGTTGTCTTCGTCGCTCTCTCTATGGCCTTAAGCAAGCCCCCGGCGCTTTGGTTTGGCGCTTTGCCTCTGTGACCACTCTGCTGGTTTTTCAGCAAGTGCTCATGATCCGGCATTGTTTATTCACCTTTCTCCTCGTGGTCGGACTCTTCTTCTTCTCTATGTTGATGACATGATCATCACGGGGATGACCCAGTATATTGCACTGTGTAAAGGCCCGTCTTAGTGAGCAGTTTCTTATATGCGATCTTGGACCTCTTCGCTACTTTCTTGGGATTGAAGTCTCTTCTACCTCGATGGCTTTTTATATCCCGGAAAAGTATATCCGAGGATCTTCTTGCTCGTGCGCTCTTCTTGTGGTAGCGTTGTTGAGACTCCTATGGAGCTCAATGTTCACCTCCGTGCTCTTGATGGTGATCCTCTCCACGACCCGGCCGATATCGTCATCTTGTTGGCGATCTTGTCTATCTAGCTGTCACTTTCGTCCGGACATCTCTTATCCGGTTCATATTACGAGTCGGTTGTCTCTACTCCCACCTCGGTTCACTATAGTCATCTCCTTCGTGTTCTTCGATATCTTGAGCCACGATCTCTCACCGTCTATTCTTTCCTCGCTCCAGTTCTTTACAGCTTGAGGCCTATTCGGATGCTCATTGGGCTAGTGATCTTTCGGATCGCCGTTCACTTTACGCTTCTTGTGTTTTTCTTGGTGGTTCTCTCATTGCACGGAAGGCGAAGAAAGCGACTTGCAGTTTCCGTTCGAGTGCGAGGCTGAGTTGCGACAATGGCCCTTTTGTGGCAGAGGTGACTTGGTTCTGGTGGTTACTTCAGGATTTTTGTGTTTGTCACTACACCGACTCTGGTCTTATCGGCGATGCAGGTGCTATCGGCATTGCAGCGATCTGTGAAGCATGAGCTCACCAAGCATATTGGTGTTGATGCTTTCTATGTGCTATTTGGTGTGCGAGATCAGGTTATTGCTCTTGATATGTGCCTTCCGAGTTCTGATTGGCGGATTTCTGACGAAGGCCCAGACTAGAGCACAACATGGCTTTATCTCTCCAAACTCGGTGTTGTTCATCCACCATGAGTTTGAGGGGTGTTAGAGTTATAATATAAGTCATGTACCCCTTTGTATTTATCCCGTTGTATAAGGGGTTTCCTGCATATGTTCCACACCTGTACATGTATATATATCGGCCTATGGCCTCATGGGAATACAAGTTGCATATTCCTAACAGCATTAGTGTTGAATATTGGATTTTGCCCCGCTGTACTCGCTACACTTGATGCCGGCGCTAAAGCACTCTCTAATGCACTTCTCCACTCATTAAGTTCCTCCGTAGTTTCTTCCTGCTTGGAGAAAGATTGCACCATTAAATCCCTAGAGAGCGCCACACAGGTATGGTAGTCGTATTGAATATTAATCGAACAATTGCCCCTCCCAATTGTTAGAGTTATAATATAAGTCATGTACCCCTTTGTATTTATCCCGTTGTATAAGGGGTTTCACATATGTTTCACACTGTACATGTATATATATCGGCCTATGGCCTCATGGGAATACAAGTTGCTTTCCTAACATGGTATTAGAGCCTAGATTAATTTTTTCTCGCGCCGCAACTTCGTGCTCGTACCCGATCGGTTCCGTATCGATCTCCGGGGGATTCCGGGCGCCGTTGTTCCGCTGCTAGCAGAGGATCGAAGCCTGCTTAGTCCGGATCGAAGCCGCCTGCTACGCTTCTCGCCGCCAAGGGCGTCCGATCCAGCCGCCAGGGCGCGACCGATTTGTCTCGTCGCTAGAAGCGCTCGATTCAGCCACGCCTGGCCTTCCTGCCGATCCAGCCGGGCCTGCCTTTCCACCTGATCTACTTCCGGCCTCCGCTCCAGATCAATCGAGGCTGCCGTCTCGTTTCCCAGTCGGCCCAAGCGACGAGGTTTAAGCGTCAGGTACCTGAGAAACGAATCCCCCGAAACTGCGGACGGGGTTGGGGCAGCGAGCACGCCAGCGAGGCAGCGAGGCTTCTCGGCGGAGGCGGAGGAGCACGGCGGGGCTTCTCGGCAGCGAAAGCGGAGGCGCCTGACGGGCTTCTCGTCGGTCGAGCTAGGCTACAGCGGCGGCCTTGGCGAAGCGAGGCGGTGGGGATTGAGGGCCGCTAGACGAAGACCAAATGGTCAACGAGGCTTACATGTGGGGCCACCAAACCGCACATTTCTTCCTCCCTTTGCAAAGTTGAACCAGCGCGCGCTGGGCATGCCGCATGCTTCCTCCGCGCCGACTGCCCTGCTGCCCATATCAACCCACCGTCCCTGCCACCGGCATTCCCCACCCCAATCCCCACCTCCACCGCCAACCGCCAAGAGAGAATACAGAACCCGTCCTCCCCAGTTCCACCGGCGTCGTTGAGTCCGAGGTCCGAGCCATGGCGGGCGCCCCCATCCCCATCAACATCCGCTCATTTGGAGGAGGCCGCGACCTGTTCGATGCGGGCGGGCCGCTTCGTCGTCGTCGTCCGCAGCGTCGGCTCGCTCGTGGGCGTCGCGAGCTAGCCGTGCTCCTACGTGGCGCCCGCCGGCTCCACGGATGGGGCGTCCTCAACTATCACCGGTCCGCTTCCTTGGCGCCATTGCACCAGTACCTTGGTCGTCTGCGCGTCTACCACCTTCCGAACCTCCGACGCCGCCCGTACTATCGGCCTTGCGGCCGAGAACGCCCGCTGCGCCCGGCGTCATCGACGTCCTCTCCTACGGCGTGGACCACGAGGACCACGAGCTGCGGAGCAGCTGGTTCGCCAGCAGGTTCGCCCTCATCGCCGACCTCTCCCTAAACCAAGCCGCCTCCCCGTGGCAATCGCCGGTAGCGATGATGAACCTCGACGACTACCTCGCAGCCCCGTCATCCTGGTGGGCCGGTCGGTGAGAGCTTCGCCCGCTTCGATTGAACGCCATGGAATACTCTACTTGCATTGAGTCGTCCTAATGCTTGCGATTGCGATTGAAGCTCGTAGTCATGGAATGCTTCCTCTGGATTGTGTTAGTTGTTGGAAATATGAGCAAATTACTACGAGATTTAATCCGAATAAATAGGAAATAGATCATGACAGCAATAGCAAAGATTAAACTAATCATGCGAACTAGCATAGCAGATGAACAGATCACATCTAGGACACATACTAGAAACATGAATTCTACCACGATCTCGAACAGGAAGGACAGAATCACATACGGTGCAGCGGGATCAGCACCGCCGGCGTTGACGTTGTCGCCCATGTCGTCGAGGATGAGGTTGCCGAGGTCGGGGAAGAAGTCGTCGTCATGAAGTCGTCGCTGCCAGCAGATTCTTGAAAGCGCTCCCCAAAACCTGATCGCCCCTCTCCCGTGCGGGATCACGAGGCGGGGTTCCGGAGCCTGCTGTCCCTTCTCCCGGTGCATGCGAAAGGAGGGATGGAGAAGGCTTGCTTGGCGGCGCAATGATCTGGGCGCTGGTGAGAAACCATACGGCGGGCGGCGGCTAGGGTGAGCGTCTGCTGACTATATAGTGCGGGCGGGTAGGTCGTGGGTGTAAACCCCCACGTCCGAGTCGTCACGATCCAAAAGAATCGGAAACGGTTCAGTAATTAACGCGTCCGTTAATTATTAATTAATGACTCATTAATTTTTACTGAGGAGCATAAATATAGACAACATGCATAGCTCCATCTTCGGCTCGGCTCAATCCAAGCAACCATGCGGCCTTGTGGCCTTGGCCGAGTCGGCGGCGAGGAGGAGGAGCGCGCGTGTAGGTCTCCTCTTCTCATGCTCATACAAGTGGTAGAAGAGCTCACCTTATAAAGAGGTGCAACTCTCTCTCAACTTATGAGGTGGGACTAAACTTTAGCCTCACTCACTCCACTCACATGTGTGCATGAATGGGCCAAGAGAATTTCAGAATTTTAGTTGGGCTTTGGGCCAAAAGCCCACTAGCAAATTCCAACAATCCCCCACAAAGTCTCATTGGCACATTTCACCATTTATTTCCAAAACATTGTTTATATACCGGTGCTTAGTGGAGACTGTGAAGTTGAACTTCCACTTAGAGATTTATGCTACACTAGATCACAACTTGAATAGTGGACTATGCCTTGAACTACAAGTTTTACTGCGAGACTAGTTTCACACAAACTCTTGACCGATCTTTGGGCTGCCGCAAGGCTTCCCTGCGGGTGGAAGCGTATACGTCATACTCCGGGGCCTTTCATGAATTTATTAGAGAACACCCAATTCTCACAGACTGCGACGTTAACAGTCAAATTCATATAGGTGTGTTCCTCAGAAGATGTTCTGCAGGACAACATATCTGCTTACCCGAATAAGCCACTTGGAACACATTAAGATAAGTATCAACCTGCCATGCAGATCAGGAGAGTATTGCATCTTCACGGAGTGGGATAGTTAACATAGGGATACTCTCCTCCCAGCTGACCAACAGCTTGTCTCCCACTTCTACTTCACGGGATCTCCGATCACATAGAGTGGGTTATCACTATGGACAACTCATGCGGTGGGTCTCAGACCCATCTCCATCGATGCATTATCTATCACATTACGTGATAGACCCTTTGTGAAGGGATCTGCCAAGTTTTTTGACGTTTGGATATAATCCAATGTAATAACTCCGGAGTTCCTCAGTTTCCTGACAGATTTTAATCTCCTCTTCACATGCCTTGAGGACTTTATATTGTCCTTAGAACTGTTTATCTTGACGATCACATTTTGATTATCACAGTTCATCGGGATAGGGGGTATTGGGTTTTCAACCATAGGTAAGTCCATCAATAGCTCACGAAGCCACTCTGCTTCAACAGTGGCAATGTCTAATGCTGTGAGTTCTGCTTCCATAGTTGACCTCGTTAAGATGGTCTGCTTGCAAGACTTCGAAAGCAGCGCCACCACCAAGTGTAAAAACATAACCACTTGTGGCCTTAATCTCATCGACATCGGATATCCGATTCGAGTCACTATAACCCTCCGGTACCCTTGGATACCGGTGTAGTGAATCCCATAGCTCGCGGTGCCCTTCAAGTAGCGCATAACTCTCTCACGCCAAGACGCCAATGATCATCTCCGGTTTTGACACAAACCGACTCAGCTTGCTCACAGCAAAGGAGATGTCAGGCCTCGTGGCACTCGCCAAATACATAAGCGAGCCAATAATCTGAGAATACCTCAGTTGATCTCTAGCAATAAGTCGATTCTTTTGAAGCAACACACTAGCATCATATGGAGTTGTAGAAGGCGTGCAGTCGCTATACCCAAAACGACTCAAGACCTTTTCCACATAGTGAGACTGAAGCAGTGTGATCCCACCATTCTCATCTCTCAACAGCTTGATGTTTAAGATAACATCAGCTACTCCTAGATCCTTCATCTCAAAACAGCGAGATAAGAAATCCTTAACCTCCTTGATTAAATCAAGTTTGGTTCCAAAGATCAATATGTAAATGCGACATACGCATAAAGATAACTCCTTCGCCCCCACCATAGCGATAGTACACGTACTTGTCACCATCGTTTACTACAAAGCCTGCAGCTTTTAATGTTCTTTCAAACTTCTCATGCCACTACTTACGAGCTTGCTTAAGGCCATATAAAGACTTTAACAACTTGCACACCTTTCCTTCTGACCAGGTACTACAAAACCATCTGGCTGATCCATGTAAATTTCCTCCTTCAACTCTCCATTGAGGAAAGCCGTCTTAACGCCCATTTGATGAGCGAGAAGACCATGTGAGGCAGCCGGTGATAGTAGCACCAATTGTGGTCGATCTAGCCACGCAGGTGAGTAAGTATCAAAGAAGTCTTCACCTTCTTTACAGGTATAACCCTTAGCCACAAGCCGTGCCTTGTACTTTTCAATCGTACCATCGTGTCTAAGCTTCTTCTTGAACACCCACTTACATCCTACAGGTTTGCACCCATAAGGACGGTCGGTGATCTCCCAGTTCCGTTAGCTAAGATGGAATCCATCTACTTCTGAACAACTTCCTTCCGATGGTCGACATCGGAGATTCATAGGCTTCTGAAATAGTCACAGGTGTGTCATCCACAAGGTACACAATGAAATTATCACCAAAGGACTTTGCAGTCCTCTGTCTCTTACTCCTTATAGGAGTTTCATTGTCACCCTCAACTGGATTCTCAACGTGTTCCATCGCAATGGTGGGTTCAGGAATTACAGTGAGTTCCTCACTAGATGGAATAGGCATCTCCTGATTTGATGAACTTGACATATCCTTCATAGGAAATATGTCCTCAAAGAAAGTTGCATCATTAGACTCCATGATCGTACCAACATGCATGTCGGATACCTCAGATTTTATTATCAAAAATCTATAGCCAATGCTATGAAAAGCATAGCCCAGAAGAACACAATCCACGGTTTTTGGTCCAAGCTTGTGCTTCTTGGGAATTGGTATATTGACTTTCGCCAAACAACCCCAAGAACGTAGGTAAGAGAGTTTCAACCTTTTCCTTTCCCATTCCTCAAATGGAGTCATGGTCTTATGCTTTGTGGGAACTCGGTTTAGGACATGACACGCGGTCATTAGCGCCTCCCCCCACCATTGCTTGGAAAGACCCGATGTGTCTAACATGGCGTTAACCAAATCAGTTAGAGTTCGGTTCTTTCTTTCGGCCACCCCATTAGGCGAGGTGAGTAGGGAGGCGTCCTCTCATGGATTATACCATGTTCCGCACAAAACATATCAAATTCATTGGAAAAATACTCTCCACCACGATCGGACCTAAGCCGTTTAATTTTTCGATCAAGTTGGTTCTCTGCCTCAGCTTTATAGTTTTTGAAGAAAGTTAAAGCCTCATCTTTTGATTTCAGAAGATACACATAACAATATCTAGTGGAGTCATCAATCAACGTCATGGAATATCTCTTTCCACCTTTTGTCAACACGCCATTCATCTCATAAAGATCAGAATGTATAAGCTCTAGTGGTGTCAAGTCTCTTGCCTCTGCAGTCTTATGGGACTTGCAAGGTTGCTTAGCTTGCACACATACTTGGCACTTAGAGCCTTTGACAGCAGAGATTTTCGGAATTAAATTCAGATTGGCTAGCCGCGTCATGCAACCAAAGTTAATGTGACAAAGTCGTGAATGCCAAATATCAGACTCATTGTTGTGGCAAACATAATTAATAACTTTAGTGTAAATATCTGACAAAGATAGGCGGAACAAGCCTCCGCACTCATAGCCTTTTCCAACAAATTGTCCACACTTGGAAATTACAACTTTATTGGACTCAAAAACCAACTTAAAACCATCTCGACATAAACGGGAACTGCTAACGAGATTTTTATTGATGGACGGCACATGATGAACGTTCTTCAGACGCACGGTCTTCCCCGAAGTAAACTTTAGATCGACCGTACCAACACCTCGAACGATGGCATGTGACCCGTTCCCCATCAGCACGGGAGAAGTCCCTGTGGCCTGGTAAGAAGAAAACATGGAGGCGTCAGCACAAACATGTACATTGGCACCGGTGTCAATTAACCAATCAGGGAATTGAAATACTGAAAGGATGGTAGGAAAAATACCGTACCTGATTCCTTCATATCGAGATCACCGATGACAACATTAGCGGACTTGCCGCTCTTCCCATGTTCGCGCTCCTCAAAGCGGTTAGGACACCAGAGCCCAGTGATTAGGATCACCGCAGACATGGCAAAGTCCCTTCCCCTTCTTATGAGAATTCTTCTTGAAGTTGGTAGAATATGATGGCTTGTTCTTTGTATCAAACTTGTCTTTGCCCTGAGTTTTGTTCTTGTTGTTTTTGCCCTGAGTTTTGGCTTGTTTCAGGGAAGTAGCAAAATTGGTGCTCAAGTTCTTTTGCGAGCGACTGTATCTCATGAGCCTGCTGTACAACATGCGTGGCGTGGCGTGGCGTGGCGTGGCGTGGAGGAGGAGGAGCACGCGTGTAGGTCTCCTCTTCTCATGCTCATACAAGTGATAGAAGAGCTCACCTTATAAAGAGGTGCAACTCTCTCTCAACTTATGAGGTGGGACTAAACTTTAGCCTCACTCACTCTACTCACATGTGTGCATGAATGGGCAAAGAGAATTTCAGAATTTTAGTTGGGCTTTGGGCCAAAAGCCCACTAGCAAATTCCAACATTAGTCTTAGTCATCATCTGTTGTTAGTTGTTACTTGTAAATCCTAGTACTATTTCATATCTGTTAGCTGTAAATTTAGTCCATCGGGGATCTACGCATCATAAATTCCTTGAGAATTATGTCAGACAGAGAAAATACGCACCTCTTCTTCTATACAGTACTATGTGCTTGAGAATTGAGATGCATATTCACCGGTCGATTACGGTATGTGTGCTTGAGAATTGAGATGAATATTCAGCGATGAGTACATCGTCAGACGGTGCCCGCCTCGCTTTCCTTTCCTTGGTCTGGATGCAGCGCACACGGACCACCGGCCGGGTCCTGCCATCGGCATCACCAAAGGTCGGCGGCCGCGTCCGGAACGCGCACGCGTGGCAACGGGGTTCACGGCGCCCTGAATCTCTAGTGCTCTGCACTTCGGCATGCACGCACGCTGCAGCGCTCAATCATCACCATGTCTTGATTTGGTGTGGCTTCGTGCTCCAAATTGGGTGGCTTCTGTTCTGTTGCGATGTATCGCGAGTCAACCAGCTAACTTCTCCAATCTTATGTTACATCGGCCTGTCCTCTGCGGCGATTCGATTCACTGCCACTTTGTTTTTGCTGGCATACGGATAGCACTAGGGCGATTTAGCGCTGCATCTTCTTCAGTGTCGATTTTTGTTTCGTGTCAGCATGCGGATCCCATCTCACGGCCAGCAGAATTCTCAATTTTACCTCCCTTGTTTGATTGAAGGGGAATTTGAGGATTTGCCACACCATATTTTGCACTTTGAGGATTTGCCCCTGTTTTGGTTGTAACCCAGGATTTGCCACACCTTATTTGAAAGATTGAGGATTTGCCCTAACACGACTGGCCCACAACAACATGACCAAAATGCCCTTGTGTTTGAGGAATCCAGTCCAAACGCGTTGCCCGATAACCCTCTCATATCATCCTACCGGCTACAGCCTGCGGCGGCAGCTACCACTCTGGCCCGGGGCGGTGATTTATGGCGTTACGACGACGGCGGCGACCTCGATCTCCCGATGGCGGCGACCTGGTAAGATCCCCTACTACCCCTCGTTCTTAGTGACATCGATGCATAACAGCTATATTTTCTTGTTCTCTGAACTGTCACTTTATTTCTTCCAACACCGATGTTTCAGCCCATCAATCTTTGATTAATAGCCCCATTTCTAGTCAGGTTGGAAAGGAAAGAGCATGGACCTGTGCAAGAGCTCGGGAAGGCACAACACGATGCGTCATCAGCAAGCTCGGGGAGGCACGGTAGGTAGCAGCAGCAGCTCGGGAAGGCAGCACACGGTGAGGCCGCAGCAAGCTCGGGAAAGCACAACAGGGTGCAGCAGGAACTTGGGGGAGACTTCCAAGGCTGGTGTAGCCACTGTGAGGTTGCACGCCGGCGACGTTCTTGCGATGGCCAGCCGCCAGACGAGCAGTACGGAACAGCGAGCTAGGGTTCATGCCCGATTGAGGATAACTAAAACAGTGGGTTGGGGATATTTTGGTCACAGAATTTGTCTTTGTAATGTGCCAAATGATCCAAAGAGTACATTAGGGGCAAATCCTCAATCTTTCAGCAAAGATGTGGCAAATCCTGGATTACAGCCAAAACAGGGGCAAATTCTCAAGGTGCAAAATAAGGTGTGGCAAATCCTCAAATTCCCCTTGATTGAATGATAGAAACATGTCGGTCAGGAAGCAATAATTCTAGACTTACGGACCAACTTGTCACGGAGGGCATTACGGGATTACGTGTCCTTGCCTAATAAACTTTCTCCTCCCTGATTTTAGCCGTGGCCCCTCCAGCTTCCAATTAACTGATGCAACCTCTCCCTATAGATTGGAATCCGCATAAAAATGCCCGTGAGTGTAGCAAAGCTCGTCAGGAAGTATCTGTGTTTCATCTGCCGTTTCTTCCCTGATGATTCTATTTCTACGCTGCAGAGGTGAGTATTTAAACCCAAAAAGAAACACAATTGTTTTTTTTTTTTGAAACCAAACACAATTGGGGTTTATGTCCCCTGAACTACCACTTTGCTAACCGTGGCAAAAAAACTACCACGTTTGCCTAACTTTGTGGCAAAAAACTACCAAGTGAGTTTGATGACCGTTTTGACATATTGAACGCGTTTTTGATATGCAGGACCCACTTGTCAGGGATGACATCGCGGCAAAGTCAACTCCGTTTTATGCACACGAACCCAACGAGCCATGGACCCAGGTCAGTCATCGGCCGAAGCTCCCCTGCTTCCCTCTCATGGCACACGAGGTATTCGAGGACATGCCGAGAGAGGACAGGAGGAAGATACCCAGCTCTCCATTGGAATAGAAATTGCGATGTTCCGGGTGGCCAAGTGATATGCATGGATCTTCATGTGGCTTCACATGACCTCTATGGTGCGAGCTAGGTTTGTGATTGTGTGCATTTAAGTCGACGTTGCTTGCTCGAATAGTTGGGATGATGATTCTGCGTGCTTGGGGAGAAGTGATGAAGATGACGTCTATCTGCTACCTCGACGAAGCTTTCTTCCTTGTAGTGTGTGTGCGCGTGCGTGTGCGTGTGAGGCATTTAGTGTACACCGCTCAGCGGATTGTGATGGTTTTATCCATTTTTTCGTTAATTAACAAACCAACTTTTGAAGGCATCACAACACGGTGGTGTTTTAGGGGTTGCCCCCATCGCTCCCTCGGCTACTGCAGTTGTGTAGGGAAGACGTCGTGCTTTCACGCTTGCCTGCTACTCTTAAGCAGGCATCAGATGCGTGCCTAGGCTGCTTGGCAGGTCCTCGGGTTGCCTAATGTCATTAGTAGAAAACAGGGCTTTCGTCCAGGCCAGTTCAGCCCATTAGTCCCGGTTCAATCCAGAACCGGGATCAATGGAGCTATTTGCCCCGGTTCGTGAGCCCAGGGGGCCGGCCGGGCCACGTGGGCCATTGGTCCCGGTTCGTCCGGACCTTTTGGTCCCGGTTGGTGGGACGAACCGGGACCAATGGGCCTGGCTCCTGACCCACCACTATTGGTCCCGGTTGGTGGCATGAACCGGGACCAAAGGCTTCCCTTTAGTCCCGGTTCATGCCACCAACCGGGGCTAATGGTGCTGTCTATATATAGCCCCTCAAGAAGAGCAAAGCACGCTGCTCTGTTTTTTCTGGCCGAGGGGGAGAGGGCTTGGTGGTGCTCTAGCTCACCTCTTATGCACACAAGGTGTTCGATGGAATGCCCGAGCCACACTACTTAAGGTTTCTCCTCTCCAAGCTCGACCGCCAAGCTCCATTTTCCTCAATATTTATCTAGGTTTAGCGGTCCGTCACGCCCGTCCCGTCTTCATCGCCGTCGATCACCGCGCCGATCTCATCGCCCGGCACCAACGTGGTGAGCCTCTTGTTTTTATCTTCTTTATGAAATGAAATATATTATTACTTGTTTGTTTAGATAGATACTTGTATTATTTTCTTACTTTTATTATTGCATCTTATATAGTGCGATGGTTTTGGTATCCGCCCCCGTCGGCCCTCGTCCTGTCTATGATTCGGATGTGGTATATATTATCTTTTCATAACTATTGGTTCATTTATTATTTATAAAAATTATGCCGACCAACGTGACATAGATTTTATTTATCTAGGAGGTTGTTGAACCGGAAATTCCAACCGACCCTATTGTCGAGAGGTTAAATTTAGTTGAAGAAGAAAACAATTTCTTGAAGGAAAAATAAAAAAAAACTTGAGGAGGAGAAGATGATATTGGAGTTGCATGTTGCGGATGTCGTCGATGATCACAAGATCAAGATGGATGCAATGCGCTTGAAGATGAGAAAGATTAGAAAATATGTCATTCATACCGAGGCTTGGTATCATTATGCCGTTGGATCAGTTGTTACCTTGGTTGCGATTATGACCGCATTTGTTTTCGCATTGAAATGTTTTACATAGTTTCAATGTATGGTTTAATTAATTTAGATGTTCTGCAGAGCTTTATGTTGTTAGATGAGAACTATGTATGTACTTTGGTTTTTATATGATGATGAACTTCTATTAATTTGGTCACTTAATTATCTATTCATGATGTTCTGTAATGATTTTTGACACACTTAATTATATATAATGCACGCAGATGAACCGGCAATGGATGTACGGTGACGTATACACACCTCCGAGTACATTAAGGGCGTGCATGATTTTCTCAAGTGGCTGAGGCAAACAAGCAGAATGGTTTTATGTGTTGTCCATGCCCTATATGTGGGAATCTGAAGTCTTACTCGACCGGAAAATCCTTCACACCCACCTGCTTTACAAGGGTTTCATGCCACACTATAATGTTTGGACGAGGCACGGAGAAATAGGGGTTATGATGGAAGACGGCGAGGAAGAAGAGTACGATGACAAGTATGTGCCCCCTGAATACGGTGATGCTACTGAACATCAAGATGCACTGCAGACGATGTGCACGATGGTGCTGGAACGAAGCTGCTGAAGATCAAGAGGAACCAGACGATGTGCCCGATGATGATGATCTCCGCCGGGTCATTGTCGATGCAAGGACACAATGCGAAAGTCAAAAGGAGAAGCTGAAGTTTGATCGCATGTTAGAGGATCACAAAAAAGGGTTGTACTCCAATTGCGAAGATGGCAACACAAAGCTCGGTACCGTACTCGAAATGCTGCAGTGGAAGGCAGAGAATGCTGTGCCTGATAAAGGATTTGAGAAGCTACTGAAAATAATGAAGAAGAAGCTTACAAAGGATAACGAATTGCCCGACAGTACATACGCAACAAAGAAGGTCGTATGCCCTCTAGGATTGGAGGTGGAGAAGATACATGCATGCCCTAATGACTGCATCCTCTACCGTGGTGCCTACAAGGATCTGAACGCATGCCCGGTATGCGGTGCATTGCGGTATAAGATCTGACGAGAGTACCCTGGTGATGTTGATGGCGAGCCTCCGGGAAGAGGGTTCCTGCGAAGGTGATGTGGTATGCTCCTATAATACCACGGTTGAAACGTCTGTTCAGAAACGGAGAGCATGCCAAGTTGATGCGATGGCACAGTGAGGACCGTAAGAAAGAAGGGAAGTTGAGAGCACCCGCTGACGGGTCGCAGTGGAGAAAAAACGAGAGAAATTACTGGGATGAGTTTGCAAAGGACCCAAGGAACGTATGGTTTGCTTTAAGCGCGGATGGCATTAATCCTTTCGGGGAGCAGAGCAGCAATCACAGCACCTGGCCCGTGACTCTATGTATGTATAACCTTCCTCCTTGGATGTGCATGAAGCGGAAGTTCATTATGATGCCGCTTCTCATCCAAGGCCCTAAGCAACCCGACAACGACATTGATGTGTACCTAAGGCCATTAGTTGAAGAACTTTTACAGCTGTGGAATGGAAACGGTGTACGTACGTGGGATGAGCACAAAAAGGAGGAATTTGCCCTAAAGGCATTGTTGTTCGTGACCATCAACGATTGGCCCGCTCGATAACCTTTCGTGACGGACAAACAAGGGATACCACGCATGCACGCACTGTTTACTTGACAATCGATAGTATATACCGAAGCTGCGGGAAGAATGTGTACCTGGGCCATCATCGATTTCTTCCGACCAGCCATCAATGTCAAAAGAAAGGCAACCATTTCAAAGGCGAGGCAGATCACCGGAAGAAGCCCGCCATGCGTACCGGTGATCACGTACTTGCTATGGTCAATGATTTACGTGTAATCTTTGGAAAGGGTCCCGGCGGACTAGCTGTTACGAATGACGCCGAGAATCACGCACCCATGTGGAAGAAGAAATCTATATTTTGGGACCTACCCTCTTTGGAAAGACCTAGAGGTCCGCTCTTCGATCGACGTTATGCACGTGACTAAGTTCCTTTGCGTGAACATGCTTGGCTTCTTGGGCGTGTATGGGAAGACAAAAGATACACACGAGGCACGAGAGGACCTGCAACGCTTGCACGAAAAGAGGGCATGCCTCCGAAGCGGTATGAAGGTCCCGCCACTACGCTCTTCTAAAGAAGAGAAAGAAATATTCTTTCAATGCCTGCTTAGTATGAAGGTCCCGACCGGCTTCTCGTCGAATATAAAGGGAATAATAAATATGCCGGAGAAAAGTTCCGAACCTAAAGTCTCATGACTGCCACGTGATTATGACGCAATCGCTTCCGGTTGCATTGAGGGGCTTCTACCGAAAAGCGTCCGATTAGCCATTGTGAAGCTATGTGCATTCCTCAATGCAATATCTCGTAAGGTGATCGATCCAGAAATCGTACCAACGCTAAGGAGTGATGTGGCGCAATGTCTTGTCGATTTCGAGCTGGTGTTCCCACCATCCTTCTTCAATATCATGACGCCAGCGTCCTAGTTCATCTAGTCGACGAGATTGTCATTCTGGGGCCCGTATTTCTACACAATATGTACCCCTTTGAGAGGTTCATGGGAGTCCTAAAGAAATATGTTCAGAAACGCGCTTAGGCCGGAAGGAAGCATCTCCATGGGCCAGCAAGCGAGAGGATGCCATCGGGTTTTGTGTTGACTTCATTCCTGGCCTTAAGAAGATAGGTCTCCCTAAATCGCGGTATGAGGGGAGACTGACTGGAAAAGGCACGCTTGGAAGGGACTCAATAATATGCAGGGACGAATATTCTTGGTCTCAAGCACACTACACAGTTCTACAGAACTCTACCTTGGTGACCTCGTATGTCGATGAACAGAAGAAACGATCTGCGCTCCAAACACCGGGCGGTCGACGGATCGGATTACATGTGAACAAATCAGGACTTTCGGCAGTTGGTTGGAAACACGTCTCGGAGGTGACAGCACTGTTTGTGATGAGCTGTACTTGTTGTCCGTGGGACCATCTTCGATCAGTAATGATTTGGAAAGGATACGAGATAAATGGGAATACATTTTACACGATTGACCAAGATGAAAGAGCACCAACCAAAACAGCGGTGTCCGCTTTGATGCAGCAACCGACAAGGAAATGACACATATTATGGTTACATAGTAGACATATGGGAACTTGACTACGGAGTAGATTTTAAGGTCCCTTTGTTTAAGTGCAAGTGGGTCAATCTGTCAGAGGCGAAGTGCAGGTAGACCCACAAGATGCGGAATGACAACAGTGGATCTGAAAAATCTTGGGTACACTGACGAACCGTTCGTCCTAGCCAATGATGTGGCACAGGTTATCTATGTGAAGGACATGTCTACCAGACCGAGGAAAAGAAAAGATAAGGAAGCAAATACATCATACAATGAGCCAAAGCGCCACATAGTTCTTTCAGGAAAAAGGGACATCCACAGGAGTGGAGGGCAAGACAGACATGTCTCAAGAGTATGAAAAGTTTCATGAAATTCCCCTTCAAAGTCAAGGCTGACCCAAGCATCCCGATAAGCGATGAAGATTATCCATGGTTACGGCGCAATAAGCAAGCGACACAAGCGAAGAAAAAGTGAAGACTTTCTCTCGCAACTATTATGATGATACCATGCCAACTTTGTAATGCATTTAGTATGATACCATTGTCCGATTTGTACATGCACATGCTATGCCAACTTTTTCATAGTTCATTTGAAAACTATGAATTTGAAAACCTCGCCAACCGAAGGGCGCTCACACCGGTTTATAAGCCCGTCCCTCTACACCTTTGTTTTGTTGTAAGCGTAAACAAAATAAAATAAATAAAGCAACAAAGAAAACAAAAAAGTGTTTTCAAATTTGAAAACTAATGGCACTAACAGAAAGTTTATAATTTTTCTAAAACTAAAATAAAAATAATTAAAAATAAAAGAAAAAACAACAAAAATAAATAATGCAGAAATGTAACAAAAACTGAAAAAATAAAAATAGCAACAATAAGTATTTTGTTGTAAGTAGAAACAAAATAAAATAAATAAAGCAACAAAGAAAACAAAAAAGAGTTTTCAAATTTGAAAACTAATGGCACTAACAGAAAGTTTATAATTTTTCAAAAACTAAAAGCAAAAAGAATTAAAAAATAAAGCAAAAAACAACAAAAACTAAATAATGCGTAAAACAGAACAAAAACTGAAAAAAAATAAAAATAGCAACAATAAGTATTTTGTTGTAAGTAGAAACAAAATAAAATAAATAAAGCAACAAAGAAAACAAAAAGAGTTTTCAAATTTGAAAACTAATGGCACTAACAGAAAGTTTATAATTTTTCTAAAACTAAAAGCAAAAAGAATTAAAAATAAAGCAAAAAACAACAAAAAATAAATAATAATGCAGAAAACAAAACAAAAACTGGAAAAAATAGTGTCGCCCTCTTTGGGCCCCCAAGGCTGAATACGACTAGAAACCCTACATGGGCTGTGATTCAGGCCCGAGGAGGCCAAGTAGGCCCTGAGCACATAGCTAGTGACAGATTAGGCCGAAAGCCTGCAGGTTGAGAGGAGCTCGAGAGGGTGGGCGCCAGCGCTTATAAACCACTCTCGAGCTCTCTCAACTAGCGAGTGGGACTAAACTTTGAGCGCTGAGGCAGCACAAGGCCTTTGGTCCCGGTTGGTGGCACCAACCGGGACTAAAGGGAATTAGTCCCGGTTGGTGCCACGACCGGGACTAATGCCTTTAGTCCCGGTTGGTGCCTGAACCCGGACCAAAGGTCCGCTTCCGCCCTTTGAAATTCTTGAAAATTGGCCTTTGGTCCCGATTGGTGGCACCAACCGGGACTAAAGTATTAGTCCCGGTCGTGGCACGAACCGGGACCAAAGCCTTTCTATATAAGCAAAGACTTGGCGTTTTTCAGATTTCATCGCCGGTTCCCGCCCGACGACGCCCGTCAGTCGCCTGCGTGCTTCGCCGTCGCCCCTGCCCGTGCTGCGTCGCCGTCGCCCAGCCCCTTGCCCGTGCTCGCCGTCGCCCTTCCCTGCCCGTCCGCCCCAGCCTCGCCGGCGCCCTCGCCGCCCGCCGTCGCCTCGAGCTCCCCTCTGGGCTCGCCCGTCGCCCGCTCATCGTCGCCGTCGCCACCCTTGCCCCGTCCCACCCCGGGCGCCTCGCATGCCCCCGTCTTTGTGAGCCGCCCGGCTCTTTTTATTTCTTTAATTTTTTCATATATATATATAATGTTTAAGCTCTTTTTCTATTTTTATGCTCTGTTTTTTTATGTTTTAATTTTTTTGTTCATATGTGATGTATATGTGTATGTGGCTATAATGTATATGTGTATGTGAACAATGCAAAAGATAGTTTTTAGAAAAAATAGGATTTTTTTCTGTTCATAGATTTTTTTGGTGATATTAATTATTGTAAATATGCAAATGTTTGTATATTCATATGAACAATGAATTAGGCAATACTACTTCATGTATTTTTAAGAAGGAAGAAGAAGAAAAAAATGAGAGGAAAAAGGAAATAAGAAGAGGAAGAAAGGAGAAGAAGAGGGAGAGGAAGAAGAGGAGAAATAAATAAGAAGAAGAAAAAGAAGAAAAGAAGAGGAAGAAGAAAGGAATAGAGGAGAAGAAGAAAAATAGAAAAAATTCTAATTTTTCTTCTTCTCCTCTATTCTTTTCTTCTTCTCCTCTTTTTTCTTCTTCTTCTTCTTCTTCTTCCTTCTTCCTCTTTTCTTCCTTTTTCCTTATTTTCCTTTCTCGAGGGATAAGAAGAAAAAGAAGAGGAGACGACGAAAGACAGGAATAGAGGAGAAAGAAGAAACTTTGACACGAGGGGGGTACCGATACCCTCCCCGATAACATTATTTTCCCATGTATATGTATGTTGCGTCGTTGTCGATATAACGAGGGTGTCGAGGATCACCGAGGGTCGAGGGTCGGGAACTAGGGTAGAGGGTCGAGGGTCGTTAAGGGGTCAAGGGTCGAAGGTTTCGTGGTCGAGGTTCCTATAGTGTCAAAGTATTGAAGAAATCCATGGCTTCATCATTAGCAAGTAACCATGGCATGATGGTACGAAGTCCTCCAAAGTTATTCTCGAATGGAGTCCGGATAGGATAATTTGCCTTTTTATGCGAATCTCAGCAAAGGCCTTTCAAATAACGATATTCGAAAGGTTCTTGCTGAACTTTGTACCAAAAAGCAAATTATCCTATCTGAACTCCGCTCCAAAATAACTTTGGAGAGCTTCGTACCATCATGCACCTGTTACTGCCTAATGATGAAGACATGGTTTTGTTGAATCCTTTGACACTAGGCAACCTCCCGACCTCGGCGATCCTCGACCCTTGACCTCGACCGCCGGGCGATCCACGACCCTCTACCCTACCGCGGGCGTCGATGCCCACGTCACTTGTGGGACATAGATGTAGTGTTCAACGTCGACCCCCTCCCGATAGCTTCAACACGTGGGGGGGGGGGTCGATATTACCCCCTCCTAGCTTGAAGCGTTCTCGAGGCCACCCCTAACCCTTGAAGCGTTGTCGAGGCCACCCCAAACCCTAGAGAAGCAGCGTCGAGGCCACTAATATGATTCCTTATTGTGATTAGCTAGCTAGTTCTACGTTTGCCACTAATATATCTATATCTGTCATGTTTGAATAATAATTGCCATGTTGTAAATATTTGTAGAAACTATGGACACCCGCTGAGAAGAAGCACAAGAAGCGTTGTTGAGGGACATAATCGCACAAGGAAGTGATGCCGTCTGCTCTTGATGTTTCTCAACGACAACGATGGTCTGGAAGGAGAGGGTGAAGAAGCAGTTGGCTATGATTTACATGGCTCCGATGACCCAATGCCGGTGCAAGAAGGAGAGGGTGAAGAAGTAGACCGTGAGGACGGCTCCGGTGATCACCAAACCGAGTCCGGCCAGGTATATATATTAGTTAAGCCTGTGTTGACTAGCTCTCGTCTTTGTTTTGGTATGTATACATATTAATTAACTCGTCTTTGTTCTTTTTCTAGCCCTCCGGATCGAGCACAACTTCGGTAAAGAGACGAGGCCCAAGAAAAGTTGAGCTCGGATGAAAAGTTTGAGATCATACAAATCGCGCGACGGCCAACCGATTGAACCCTACCGGACAAAGAAGGCATTTGTTGCTCGGTCGGGGTTCTCGTTAGGGACAAGATCCCGATCAGCATCCACCAATGGTATAAGCCTAAGAACGAAGACCACCGAGGTGTCTTGTGTCAATGATATGCGAAAAATGATCTTTGGACCGAGCTGAAGTCAAATTTTACCCTACCGCTACAGGATGATCCGGAGAAGCCGATAATAGAGCCATTAATTAAGTCTTTTGCTCTTAAGAAGATGGCGAGAACTATTCAGGAATTGGAAGAAAGAACTCAATACGTATGTCGAAAAAAATGAGACACCAGAATTCAAGGGCAAATATGAGAAGATCGAGATGATCGCCCGCATTTGTGGCCTACAAGACATCGAAAAAGAGTAAAAAGATGTCGGCGACAAACAAGAGAAATGCTGCGAAGAAGAAGCTTCACCATCGCATGCGGGGTCGTGGCTACCTCGTAGCCCGGCCTAAGTGGGCCAAGGCTGAGAATGATCTGCTTGATAAAGGGATCGAACCAGAGACAATGAACTGGCGGACCGTTGCGGACTTGGTTCTTCGGGGCGGCGGATCCTTGGACCCTATAACGAGGAAGTGCATTTGGACGGACGAACAATTGGACATACCACCAAGAGGCTTCAGCAATATATCGAATCAGCGCAGCAAGGGAAGTTCGTTCGCATAGGAGAAGGACGAGCTCACAATGGCCTTCGGGAATCCTGAGCACCACAGGCGGACCACGAGGCACGCCAGCTCCGTTCGTGGAAGGCTGGATTTCGGACGTGAGGGTTACAAAACCCATGAGAGGAGGAAGAAACTGGAGCAGAGCCTAATGCAGGCGCTTACACGAAAGGGTAATGGGGCTAGAGGAACGAGAAGAGGAACGAGAAGCGGCAGATCACAGCAAAGCGACACCGCGAAGCTACCCCGCCATCTCAGCGGAGAAGCAGCGTGGCTTCCACCGAGCTGCTTCAGCCAGAGCATGCCTTGACGGCTCCTGCCAGCTATCCCGTGGATGCTACCACGGATGCTGAAAATTGCCACCTTATGGCGCAATGGAGCAATTTGAAGGTCAAGGCGGCTGTTGGCTCTGTTTATCCTACTAAACCCGACTCAACTTTTCACCGCCGCCGATTCCGAAGGATATGCTAAGGTGATGGTTGATGAAATAACGGAGGGATTTGAGGACCTCCGGCTTGACCACCCTACCGGTGAAGGGAGTATCGGCTGAGTTACGCTCAAGACTCCATGCCTATGGCGGAAGGATCTCATCAACCTTCCGAACTGGGCGCCTCCGCCTCCTCCTCCTCCCGTGAGTCAGGGCACTCCGCCTCCTCCACCGCCTCCTCCTCCGGCGAGTGACGATCGGGGCACTCGGCCGGCTCCTTCTCCGGCGCGTGGCGGCACTCCGCCTCCTTCTCCGCCTGCACCGGCGCGCCCGAGCAGCCAGCCTCCTCCTTCTCCGCCTCGTCAGCAAGGGCGGAAGAGACCCGCCGCCGCTCCGGCTGCTCCGGCGCGTCATAGTCCTTCTCCTCCGCCTCGTAAGCAAGGAAAGAAGACATCCGCTCCGTCTGCTCTGTCGGCGTCTAGCAGTACAGCCAAAGGCGGGAGGAGATACAGATTCGGTCCTTCTCTCAAGACTCCGGAGAAGTTACCGTCTGAGAGGAAGCGAGGAGGAAAACGCAAAGATCGCGCAGACGAAGTGGATGACTGGTTTCAAGGGTTGAAAGCAAAGAGACATCCACCTCCCGGAGGAGAAGGTAGATCCGGTCAAAGCGAAGCGCACTCGCTGCCCCGACAAAACCACCCAAGTCTTCGCCGAAGGCAACTATGAGTGCATTATTGGAAAGGCATTTGCCGAAGCGGAGAGGTCGGGAAATGCTGTCGGTGATCAAAGGATGAAAGAACGACGAGCTGAAACAAATTGCCCAGCTCGGCGAACAAGCCGGGCAATCGTGCCCCCGCTCAAGGTGCTCGCTAGCGACATCGCCGATCCGAGGATGGTGCCCGGTTATGGCAATCCTGCAGATTACCTGCCCGGCGATGTACATTATGATTTCTTGGAGGTGCAGATACAAAGATACGAGTACGGGAAGCCTCTCGTCAAAGATGAAAGTTCTCTATCAACGATGATGCGAAGATTGCATGATTGGTACATGAAAACCTGCAAAGAGTCTCAGGGGAGGAGTACTTTGTATGTGAGAGTTAAAAGGAGCATGACCTCCTTGGAATTGAACTGTTGCCTATTCCATTTGAGGAGTTCTATCAGTTTTTCAATCAATTGGCCCTCGATAAAGCAACGGTCACCTGCAACTGTCTGTAAGTAGTACTACTTCTGTCATTAACTCTCTCTATATAACTCAGCCCTTTCATTGCATGTATTTATAATTATCCTCACTATATTATGCAGATTGAAGATCGCCGAATTGAAGAAAAGACAAGTGGGTGATATTGGGTTCATTAACACATATCTCATAGATGCAACTGAGGTTAAATTTCGTGCTGAAGATACCGAGGCCAACTTGCTACAATCGTTGGTAATAAATGAACACAAAGATATAATACTCTTTCCTTACAACTTCAAGTGAGTGTTACTGTCTTGTGGCATATTCGGTTTCCTTATTAGTCCAGGTTATAGTAATGTAATATTGATGAGTTATGCATGTGTGCGCAGCTACCACTATATTCTCCTAGAGATTAAGCTTGAGAAGGGAGTAGTAACTGTCTTAGACTCCAAGCGAAAAGATCCCAAGGAGTATGCGGACATAACTGAAATGCTCGAGAAGTAAGTTAAATCAATCATTATCCACCATATCAGCAACTTTGTTCATTTCTGATATCAAGTAATTGTTTTCTTCGTATGGCAGGGCTTGAAGAAAATTCACCAAAAAAGCTCCGGGACTACCGAAGAAGCTGCAATTTAGACACCCGAAAGTAAGTACTATATAGTAGCATATTCCACGCATCTCCTAGTGATTCAAGCGCTAGTTTCATCAATACCATTTAGCATGCTTGCTAATTATCAGTTTGATTGACCTCTATTTCTTGTAAAGTGGTTGTGGCAGGAACAAGGGAATGATTTCTGTGGATACTACGTTTGCAGTCCATCTGCCACACGACCTGTGAGAGGGCTACTCCGACAAACAATATGAAGTGCGTAAATAAAAATATTCACAATTTTATTTTATTACCATCATTTGTGTTGAGTTTCATTCATTCATATATATATATATATATATATATATATATATATATATATATATATATATATATATATGTATTGACCCCTTTCTTAAAATTAGATGTTTGAAGCGGGATGAACTCCTAGCACCAGATCGCATGCGAGCAATTCAAGAGGAATTGGCGGCATTCTTTCTTGACCACGTGATCGCTGAAGACGGAGAATACTATGTGGACCACACGTCCGTATGTTAGGAGATTATATATTTGTAAAAGATAATTATTGTATATATGTAGCCGGTAGTGTCGGATAGATATACGAGAACTTGTTGTTCGACCAATCTCTCGGAGAAGGAGAGGTGGTCGATATCACTTCTCTCTGTATGCATATATGTTCATGACGATCTTCTGTTTGCTTAATTACTAGCTAGCTAGCGTGTCTAGCTAGTCCTCTCTATATGTATGTATAGTACGTAGCGTCGACCAAGCACGGACAAAAGAAAGGACACTTTTCTCTATTAATTAGCTAGCTATAGCACAATATATGAAACACCTAAATTAACCCCCAAAACCCCCAACCCCCTCTTTTCAAAAAACAAAAACCACAGCCATAGAAATCTTGTGGCGTGGATGCCTATTGGTCCCGGTTGGTGCCACCAACCGGGACCAAAGGCCCTCCTACTGGGCTCGGCCGGACAGGCCACGTGGAGGCCCATCTGTCACGCAGTTGGATTGAACCCGGGACTAAAGGTCGAGGCATTAGTACCGACCCTTTAGTCCCGGTTCATGAACCGGGACTATAGGCCCTTTTTCTACTAGTGTGTGGTAGCCTTCCCCCCCCCCCCCCCCTCACTCACTCTCGCTCATGTGAAAACTGTACTTGTGCATGTTGTTTTACATGGACGTTTTGGCACCAATATATGAAATGGGGAAATCCCTCCCCCCCCCCCCCCAATTTCAAAAGAAAAACAGACCAACTCTCTTATTAATAATGAATGAGGTAAATCTTTTAGCTCCGTTTCAAAAATTATATAAGCCATTACTTTGAATAAAAAGTAGCAACATAGGATGTGCCAAGGAACTTTTTTCCAACACAACCTAGATCACTTAACTTAAGTGGCAAAGAATAAATGAACATGGATATAAGGAGCAAGCAAATGCCAAACACCAGATCCAAAACCAAACTTGAGAGGCTTTATTTGCCAGACCATAGAAACTTGAGAGAGAGTCTATTTGTCAGGCGCCTGAAAGAACAGTCATTTTTTATACGAACCGTCGGATTTCGATCCAGTGGTCCAAAATAGATCGAGACTGTTCATCATCTTCTTCCCTTCCTTCTTCCTCCTTCCAATCCTCCAGCCTACCCCGCCCTAACAGCTAGCCTGCACCACCCGTGGCCGGCATGCGCGCCGCCCCGCATTCCCCACAACAACCCCCCCCCCCCCTTCCGTTTGGTAGCCACCGCCCCGCCTTCCCCACAACCTCCCCCTACTGTTGTTGCTAGCCATCGCCCCGGTCGTCTCTCTAAGCCCGACACCACACATGAAAACCTCTGGTGATCCCCCGCACCGCTGCACCCCTAAGATAGATAAGGGAGCCAATTACTTCACCCTGAGATAGATGTTGGGGCTAGTACTTCTCTGGCAAAGTCCGGCCACGAGGGAAGGAAGAAGGTGAAGGAAGGAAAGAAGAAGGAAAAAACTGACTATCTCGAGAAGGAATTTCAGGAACATGAGAAATAGCAAATCCGTAGAAACATCAACCTGTTGAAGATTATCAAGACGTCATTAATCACATGATGTATCGCAATGGGCTTCCTTACATTCTTGGACAGATGGGAGCAGCTCTAGCTTCTTCGGCAATCGGTATCACTGCAACTATTTACTTTGAATTTACGTATTGTAGTAGTACTAGCATCATCACTCTGTGTCATCGGCGACGCCCATGTCGACGACGACCTTGCCGGTGGCGTGACCGCTCATGCTCTTGGCCCAGCCCTCGTGCGCCCTGCTCAGCGGGTACCGCGAGTCGATCACCACTCGGAGCTTCCCCTGACTCACCATGCCCAGCAGCGCCTCCATGTCCTCCTTCTTGGCAGACGCGATCAGCGGCACCAGCTTCTTCCTGGAGAAGAGCACCCAATGGAGCACCGCGACGGCCGCGGACGCGAGGCGCGGGGTGAGGTCCACCACCACGCCGCCGGCGTCGGCCAGCGCCGGCTTGAAGGCCGACCACGGGAACCCCTCCCCGCAGTGCACCACCGCGTCGTGCTTCCGGCCGGACGGACCGCGCAGCGCGGCGCCCTTCGGGGTGCCATAGTCCAGCGCCTCGTCGGCCCCCAGGCTCTGCACGAGGTCCAGGTTGCGCGCGCCGCAGGTGGCCGTGACGTGGTGGTGGCCCGCGAGGCTTGCCAGCTGCACGGCGAAGGTTCCGACGCCGCCCGAGGCCGCGGTCACCAGCACGTTCTTGGGAGGGCCATCGCCGGCGTCGAGGCCGACCCCGGCCCTCCTGAGCGCGGCGAGCGCCGTGAACGCGGCGATCGGCAGGCAGGCGCCCTCCACTGCGGACACCTCTGGCGGCCTCAGCGCTGCCTGCGACGCCGACACCACCGCGTACTCGGCCAGCCCGCCGCCGCCCTGGCAAACAAACACAACAACACCGCAGGCACGTCAGGCCACGGTACTACATGACAGTTGCAGCTGATGTATCAATTCTTACGTACCGGGAAGTTGACGGCGATGACCTTGTCGCCCTGGCTGAAGCCGCTCACTCCGGCGCCCGTCTCCACGACTTCGCCGGCGAGCTCCCAGACGGGGGTGAAGGGGAACTTGCTTGGCAGGAAGGGCCGCGCCTTGCCGTTCTGGAACTTCCAGTCCACCCGGTTGATGTTGGCCGCCTCCATCCTGAGCAGCAGCTCGCCTTTCTTGGGTGACGGGATCGGCACCTCCACATGCTGAAAGTGCACACGTGAATCAGTCAAGTGAGTACGTGTTTTTACATCAAGTCAGGTGATTTGTGCCGTGTACCGGTGTACGTACCTTGAGGCCTTCGGCTCCTCCGCCGTACCTGTCGTACTGCACGGCTCTCATCGTCCTCGGAGAAGAAGAAGAAGCCATGGCCGTGAACTTGCCCGCCGCTCGCCGGAGGATTGTAGTTGGAACTTGGAAGTGGTGTCTAATTGCCGAGACGATGATGCGTGGAGTTGGCAATGACCCTGAGTGTCTGCGTGGATCATGTTATATGGCGCCGATCGAAGGTCATCTGCGGCTTGATTTGTTTGACCCGGTGACCACCTGCTCGATCAACGCTCGACGGCGCGGCGAACAAAGCGTATGTACGTACGTGGCCAGGCTCCGCGCCGCACGCCGGTCGCCGGTGCCGTGGTCGGGGTGCGCCAGGGGGCAGCGACAAGTCCGCGTGATAAGAGACCGCGAACGGGCAGAACTACCAGGATGTATCTCGGCCCTTGTACTACCAAGAAAAATCAACTCCGCTGCCTGGATAACACATTAACACGTGCGAAAATCGCCTTTTTGTCGCCATGGATACATGACAAGTCGTCTCCATCGGTGCACGTTCGTCGCACTTCTCTGAAGAGAGCTTCGACCTTCAGCCGTAATCTCCTTCCATGCCAGCTCAGCGCATCCCACCAACCTGAGACGCCGCCGTGCACCAGAGCATCCGCATACCTCAAAAGTGGCTCCACTTAGGTCCGCAGATGTCACGTATGTCCGCGGATGGGTTCGGGCTTGTCCATGAAGAAGGCACTACCATCTTTCAATTTTGGTCCGCTGCAACCACAAATCTTAAAGAGAGAATTTCTTATTTGACTCTTTCTTAAAATTTGCTTCCTTATTTGGCCTAAAATAAACATTTCTTCCCTATTTGACACCTAAAATAAATTTTGTTCCTTATATGACACTTCTGTCCATTTTAGGCACTAACGGTGTTAAGTTTGAGGTGAAAAGACCATCTTGCCCCCTAGTGCATTTTGTAACTATTTTGGATGTAGTAAAAAAGCAATCAGTTCACCCATGTTTTGGAATGTTCAATGGATGATGCACATGTATATGTACGCTTATGTAATCTGATTTGTACATGTAAAAGCTGTACAAAACACGTATAATTTGTACAAGCATATCTATGATCAATACAGTGCCATATTTTGATTATTGTTTGATGATCTTTTTACGCACTAAACCCAATTATTTATGTAAGCTGTGGTGGACGGGCAAACAAATAAATACGCGAGTGTATATATGTGAGAAAATATAACTTTGGTCTATCAAAGTAGTACTGTATGACGTGTAGGTCCCACGTGTTACTAGAAAATATATGAGTGAGAGAATATATTCAATATTGGTCTTTATTTGTAGAGTTCATCATATAGAATAGAGTGCTGCAAAAAGATTAAAGTTTTACACTTTGATCTAAGAGAAATAATTGCTAAAAGAGATAAATATGTGCATGCAAAACTAGCCAACTTTGTAATTGGCCTGCATGCATGCACTCATGTATACTCCGTATTTGCACCCAACGGTGAACAAGCCAAGGCCCACGTACGTTAGCTATCAGCGGTCGATAAAGCCTCCCGTCCCATGCAACCGTGAGGGAAGGCACGCACGCAGGCCGACAGGCTCGTAGGAGACGCACGCACACGCACCGCCAGGCTCCACGCCGCAGCTCTTAGAGCAAGTACAATAGAGCTGACTCAGCCGGCTATAAGAATTAAATTAGTATATTTCTGCTTAGTTGGAGGAAAGAGAAGAGGAGAGAGAAGGTAAGCGGGCTCTTCGTGAAGAGCTTCAAAGACGCGCTTCCTAGGCACTTTGTGAGAATGAAAGGTGGTCACATGATAAAAAATAGTACACTCTTTTGATGTACTATTGTACATGTTGGCTATAAGATGGACTCTAAATGACATGGCACTGGCTTATAACCAGCAGCTGGCTATACTATTAACCATGCTCTTATCCACGGCCACGCATGCCGAGGCTCCCTTCAACCCGCACGTCATGGCGCCATGTGCGTAGACGCCCAAGGCCGAGGTCGCCTCAGTGTCGTGGGCTAATCGGCCGGCGAGACTAACCAAAATATTGTATATGGCACTGTACTTTCTGTGAGTGTATATGGTAGTGTAATTATTCATAAAAAAATATTGTACTGATATATATGCTAGTAAAAGTTCTACGGATATTTTGTATGCTTTTACACGCAAAGACTTACCTAATGAATAAAATATTAGAGCATACACATATATGCACAGCATCCATTAAACATTACTACATCTAGGATAGTTATACATGGACTAGGGGCAAAATAATCTTTTCACTTCACACTTAAACCCTTTACTGTCTAAAATGGACGAAAGTGTCAAATAAGGAACAAAATTTACTTTAGGGGTCAAATAGGGAACTTTTTTTATTTTGGGTCAAATAGGGAAGCAAATTTTAAGAAAGGGCCAAATAAGGAATTCTCTCAATCTTAAATCCCGTCTTTTTTATACTACATCATGCAACGCTAGGTACTGCATACTACTCCACGACCTTCGTGTCGCCACTGCCGGATAGACCAGCCTTACAGTGCGTTGGGCCTTGAGCCATAGCTCCGGCTCTCGTCGACTCCACGTCCGCAAAGAGTTCGTCACGCTTTGTTTGCAGAGGTAGCGGCAATTTGCCTCCGCCTCGAGCTCTGACTGGATGGAGTCAAGGATGATCTCCTACTCTGCCACCTCCTCGAATTCTTCTAGCACGACATCCATGGTGAATCCGAACTCAGGGGGCGTCGGATATGCCTCGTCGCCCTCAGTCTCTGCATCCTCCATCTCCGTGTTCGGCGCCCCTGCTCCAGCGCGTGCTGCTCCGCCTCGTCATGCACCATCTCGTCTTGCTCCAAAAAGTTCAGAGGCAAGCCGGTGGCGATACCCGCGGCGTGCCATTCCTGGATGTCTGCTAGGATCTCCGACCGGTGATGCGGAGTGAGCATTTTATAGGCAGTGATCCGCTAGCGGACCATCGCTTCCAGCAGATGAAGAGACTAGAGTGGATTGGAGTCAACGGCAAGCTCGGAGTGGCAACGCAGATGGGAGGGAGAGGGTGGAAATTGGAGTGGCAAGGGTTGAGGCTCGTCGTCCAGCTTAAATAGCCGGATTTGGCCCCTCGAACTGCACGCTGGAGCGGCGGCATGATGTGTTTTGGCGTGTGTCCTCATGGGTCCTTCCCTTCAGTCCAACATGGTGAACACGTCGGACACGACCGAGCTTTCCCATATCTGCCCTATACATGGCTAAATATGGGAGGGTGCCGGTCGGCCCAAACATATAAGGCATGTTTGAGGCAGAGCGGATTTCCAGCGGACAAGCACCTGTGAGGCCGGTATCTCGTCCGGCCATATCGGTCTTGCGATTCCCGAGCTGCTGTCCACACTGGCATTACAAACAGTCCTGGCGTTGTTATACAAACGGGACGTGCTGTATAATACTACCTCTGTCCCGATTTAATTGACGCCAGTTGTACACAAAATTGTACTAGCTTAGCTCTCCCTTCGCGTCACTTAATTCGGGACGGAGGGAATACATGGTTGGGGAGATGGTTAGTGGCCTGCACCCAATAACTATCTCACTGAATGATCAGCTAATCTACCGCGTCGTGCCGGTGAAAAACATTCAAAAATCAGTCGTGGGATTTCTTAGTTACGGGGATGCAGGAATCCGATGGAGGATATGTGCTGGGTCTTGTACAGGTGATGCTGATAATTAAGTGATCCTTTCTTAACCCTGAGTAAACAGAGTTAATTAGAACTAATTAGTATATTCTAGCTAGGTACTGAATATATGTACTGACGCCGGGTTAAAATTAGAATCTGGCTGCTTACGTTGTTTTTCCATTGTTATCTTGACTTTTAAGTTTTAACCATCGATCAGTGGCTAAACGAAAATTAACTAGTAATTAGCATGATTTGAACTAATTATATTCTAACTGGGTACAACTGAATATGTGCCTCTCATATCCTGCGTGTGACTCAGGTGCTTAATACAGGGTTAGACTTTGATTCTGGCTGCTTACGATGATTTTCCATGGTTTGCTAAGTATAATTAATTGTCATAATTTGAACAGTACTGTTTAATTATAAATAATAGTGTTCACTTCTGTTAAACAAGTCGTGGTGCAACTAACTCATCGTGCGTGACCAATATTTCTGGTGGTGTACCAACTCATCTACCAAGTCGTGGTGCATGTCACGAACCAGTGAAATCGAACATATTATGAGCCCCCCGAACAGGAAAAGCGGTCCCAGTAGTGGCCAGCTGCGAAAGGGCCTCGCTAGGATATACAACATGCATATACGCTGAGGGATATTGGCTTCTGTTAGGAAATACAACGTGTAATAAATGCAGTTTGTGGATCCAGAGGAGAACAATGGTGGGGATACAGAGACCCGAGGGTGTAGTCCACCAAAACGACTATTTGCTGTTTGAGGAGACTAGTTGGATCATAATTTTATGACTGGTCACTGACCGAACAAGTAATGCCACACCTATGTATTTTTTTAATATTATTATAAACCTGGTGAGTTAGGATTAGAGAAGTAGCAAGAAGGGGGTCCACCCTGTTAAATTCACAAGAGAATTAGTTTTGAAAGTTTATCGTAAGACTACTTCGTTGTAGAATTATTGATGACCGAACCGTCTGTCCAAACATATAGATGACATTTGAGGAGCCTGATTGTAGATGTTCTCGCCCCTCCCCCTCCCTCATGTCCCCGTCGTCAAGCATGTAGCCTTGATGTCACGGTGGAGGTCAAAGCTGGTGCTCTCAAAGATCAATTCTCTCGACGACATGTTGCATTGCATGTACTCCCTCCGTCTTTTTTACTCTGCATATAAGATTTTGTCAAAGTCAAACTTTGCAAAGTTTGATCAATTTTATAGGAAAAAATATGAACATCTGCAATATTAAAGCTATATGGTATGAAATGTAATTTCGTGATGCATCTAACAATATTGATTTTATATTGTGAATCTTGATTTTTTTTCTACAAACTTAGTTAAATTTAACAAAGATTGACTTTAACCAAATCTTATATGCAGACTAAAAAGAAACGGAAGGAGTATTACTTTTTTCTTCAATACAGTTTTTACCGGAAAAGGGTTTCCCCCCGCTTTGTATTTCAAAGCACCAACACTGATACAGAGCAGACGCTGGGGCGAGCAGCACAACAAGCCAAAGAAAAAAGAAAGAAAGAGAAACAATGCCAACACCGGCAGCTCGACAGACGCGAATGACCTACAACCGTTGCACCCTCCGAAATCTACCCACCACGATCCTAGGTTCCGATCCTCCGAGTACCAAGCAGCACCTCCAGGAAGGAAACGACGCCGACGACGCTGCTGCCCGGACGTATCCTAGGGTTTCCCCCGGCACACGGAGGGTAGAGGGGAATGAAGACCACCGGCACCCTCCAGGGAGGAATGGTGGCACCCGCAGGCGTCACCGCACCGGAGCCGGAAGATCCGGCAAGGATTTCTCCCAACTCCAAACCCCACTGCCCAACCGGATCGAAGCCAACCAACCATCTCGCCGTCCACCAGCATGCGTCACCGCGGTTGTAACGCCACCCACGCCGCCTCACTGAGATCGCCACCACGAGGCCAAGAGAACAGGGAGGGGGCGTTGGACGATGGGAGCAAAGAGCGCCAGAGCTACCGGAGGGAACCACCTCCTCCGCCGTCGTGCAGAGGCTCGAGCCTCCGCACTGCCGTCGCCGCCGTCCGTACGCAGCGGCAGGGCATACCAGGCCACCCCTGGCCCGGCCAGGCCTGAATCGGGCCCGCTAAGCGCCGCCGGCCACGCTGCAACAGGGCAGCGCCAGCAATGCCAGCACCCCAACGCCCATCGCCGCTCCCCCGCCTCCTGGGAGCCACGCCGTCGACCCGCCCCGCCGTTGGCCCGCCCGAACCCAGATGGGGCCCGAAGGGCCAGATTTTAACCGGCGGGCGCCGCCGTCAAGCGCCACCCCGCCGCCAACGGCGACGCCGTCAGCCGATCTCCCACGCCGCGCCAGGAAGCCCCGCCGTCGCCTAGGGAACACCTGAAGGAAATATGCCCTAGAGGCTATAATAAAGTTATTATTTATTTCCTCATTTCATGATAAATGTTTATTATTCATGCTAGAATCGTATTAACCGGAAACATCATACATGTGTGAATACATAGACAAACTGAGTGTCACTAGTATGCCTCTACTTGACTAGCTCATTAATCAAAGATGGTTATGTTTCCTAGCCATGGACAAAGAGTTGTCATTTGATTAACGAGATCACATCACTAGGAGAATGATGTGATTGACTTGACCCATTCCGTTAGCATAGCACCCGATCGTTTAGTATATTGCTATTGCTTTCTTCATGACTTATACATGTTCCTATGACTATGAGATTATGCAACTCCCGTTTACGGAGGAACACTTTGTGTGCTACCAAACGTCCACAACGTAATCGGGTGATTATAAAGGTGCTCTCTGGTGTCTCCAAAAAGGTACTTGTTGGGTTGGCGTATTTCGAGATTAGGATTTGTCACTCCGATTGTCGGAGAGGTATCTCTGGGCCCTCTCGGTAATGCACATCACTATAAGCCTTGCAAGCAATGTGGCCAATCAGTTGGTTACGAAATGATGCATTACGGAACGAGTAAAGAGACTTGCCGCAACGAGATTGAACTAGGTATTGGATACCGACGATCGAATCTCGGGCAAGTAACATACCAATGACAAAGGGAACAACGTATGTTGTTATGCGGTTTGACCGATAAAGATCTTCGTAGAATATGTAGGAGCCAATATGAGCATCCAGGTTCCGGTATTGGTTATTGACCGGAAACAGTTCTAGGTCATGTCTACATAGTTCTCGAACCCGTAGGGTCCGCACGCTTAACGTTACGATGACAGTTTTATTATGAGTTTATAAGTTTTGATGTACCAAGGTTGTTCGAGTCCCGGATATGATCACAGACATAACAAGGAGTCTCGAAATGGTCGAGACATAAAGATTGATATATTGGACGATTATATTCTGACACCGGAAGTGTTCCGGGTGATTTCGGAGAAAACAGGAGTGCCAGAGGGTTACCGGAACCCCCCCGGGAGAAATAATGGGCCTTATGGGCTTTAGTGGAGAGAGAGAGGGGCAGCCAGGATGGGCCGGGCGCCTCCTCCGGGTCCGAATTGGACTAGGAGAGGGGGGCGCCCCCCTCTTTCCCTTTCCCTCTCCCCCTTCCTTTCCCCCTCCTAGTAGGAGTAGGAAAGAGGGAGTCCTACTCCTACTAGGAGGAGGACTCCTCCTCCTTGGTGCGCCCCCAAGGGCCGGCCGGCCTCCCCCCTTGCTCCTTTATATACGGGGGCAGGGGGGCACCCTAGAACACACAAGTTGATCTTCGTGATCGTTCCTTAGCCGTGTGCGGTGCCCTCCTCCACCATATTCCACCTCGGTCATATCGTACCGGTGCTTAGGCAAATCCCTGCGTCGGTAGAACATCATCATCGTCACCACGCCGTCGTGCTGACGGAACTCATCCCCGACACCCTGCTGGATCGGAGTCCGGGGATCGTCATCGAGCTGAGCGTGTCAACTCGGAGGTGCCGCACGTTCGGTGCTTGGATCGGTTGGATCGTGAAGACGACGACTACATCAACCGCGTTGTCATAACGCTTCCGCCACGGTCACGAGGGTGCGTGGACAACACTCTCCCCTCGTTGCTATACATCACCATGATCTTGCGTGTGCGTAGGAATTTTTTTGAAATTACTACGTTCCCCAACAGTGGCATCCGAGCGTGGTTTTATGCGTTGATGTTATATGCACGAGTAGAACACAAGTGAGTTGTGGGCGATACAAGTCATACTGCTTACCAGCATGTCATACTTTGGTTGGCGGTATTGTTGGATGAAGCAGCCGGACCGACATTACGCCAGACGCTTTACGCGAGACTGGTTCTACCGACGTGCTTTGCACAATTGGCTGGCGGGTGTCAGGTACTCCAACTTTAGTTGAACCGAGTGTGGCTACGCCCGGTCCTTGCGAAGGTTAAAACAACACTAACTTGACGAACTATCGTTGTGGTTTTGATGCGTAGGTAAGAACGATTCTTGCTCAGCCCGTAGCAACCACGTAAAACTTGCAACAACAAAGTAGAGGACGTCTAACTGTTTTTGCAGGGCATGTTGTGATGTGATATGGTCAAGAGGTGATGCTATATTTTATTGTATGAGATGATCATGTTTTGTAACCGAGTTATCGACAACTGGCAGGAGCCATATGGTTGTCGCTTTATTGTATGAAATGCAACGCATACCTGTAATTTCTTTACTTTATCACTAAGCGGTAGCGATAGTCGTAGAAGCAATAGTTGGCGAGACGACAATGATGCTACGATGAAGATCAAGGTGTCGCGCCGGTGACGATGGTGATCATGACGGTGCTTCGGAGATGGAGATCACAAGCACAAGATGATGATGGCCATATCATATCACTTATATTGATTGCATATGATGTTTATCCTTTATGCATCTTATCTTGCTTTGATTGATGGTAGCATTTTAAGATGATCTCTCACTAATTATCAAGAAGTGTTCTCCTGAGTATGCACCGTTGCCAAAGTTCGTCGTGCCTGCACACCACGTGATGATCGGGTGTGATAAGCTCTCGTCCATCTACAACGGGTGCAAGCCAGTTTTACACACGCTGAATACTCGGGTTAAACTTGACGAGCCTAGCATATGCAGATATGGCCTCGGAACACGGAGACCGAAAGGTCGGCGTGAATCATATAGTAGATATGATCAACATAGTGATGTTCACCATTGAAAACTACTCCATCTCACGTGATGATCGGTTATGGTTTAGTTGATTTGGATCACGTGATCCCTTAGATGACTAGAGAGATGTCTGTCTAAGTGGGAGTTCTTAAGTAATATGATTAATTGAACTTTAATTTATCATGAACTTAGTCCTGGTGGTATTTTGCAAATTATGTTGTAGATCAATAGCTCACGTTGTTGCTTCCCTATGTTTTTTATATATGTTCCTAGAGAAAACTAAGTTGAAAGATGTTAGTAGCAATGATGCGGACTTGGTCCATGATCTGAGGTTTATCCTCATTGCTACACAGAAGAATTATGTCCTTGATGCACCGCTAGGTGACAGACCTATTGCAGGAAGCGGATGCGGGCGTTATGAACGTTTGACTAGCTCAATATGATGACTACTTGATAGTTTTGTGCACCATGCTTTATGGCTTAGAATCGGGACTTCAAAGTCGTTTTGAACGTCATGGACCATATGAGATGTTCCAGGAGTTGAAGTTAATATTTCAAGCAAATACCCGAGTTGAGAGATATGAAGTCTCCAACAAGTTCTATAGCTAAAAGATGGAGGAGAATCGCTCAACTAGTGAGCATGTGCTCAGATTGTCCTGGGTACTACAATCACTTGAATCAAGTGGGAGTTAATCTTCCAGATAAGATAGTGATTGACAGAATTCTCTAGTCACCACCACCAAGTTAGTAGAACTTCGTGATGAACTATAATATGCAAGGGATGATGAAAACAATTCCCAAGCTCTTCGCGATGCAATAATCAGCGAAGGTAGAAATCAAAGAAAAACATCAAAGTGTTGATGGTGGACAAGATCACTAGTTTCAAGAAAAAGGGCAAAGGGAAGAAGGGGAATTTCAAGAAGAACAGCAAGCAAGTTGCTGCTCAAGTGAAGAAGCCCAAGTCTGGACCTAAGCCTAAGACTAAGTAATTCTACTGCAAAGGGACTGGTCACTGGAAGTGGAACTACCCCAAGTATTTGGCGGATAAGAAGGATGGCAAAGTAAACATAGGTATATTTGATATACATGTTATTGATGTGTACTTTACTAGTGTTTATAGCAACCCCTTGGTATTTGATACTGGTTCAGTTGCTAAGAGTAGTAACTCGAAACAGGAGTTGCAGAATAAACAGAAACTAGTTGAGGGTGAGGTGACGATGTGTGTTGGAAGTAGTTCCAAGATTGATATGATCATCATCGCACACTCCCTATACTTTCGGGATTAGTGTTGAACCTAAATAAGTGTTATTTGGTGTTTGCGTTGAGCATGAATGTGATTTGATCATGTTTATTGCAATACGGTTATTCATGTAAGTTAGAGAATAATTGATGTTCTTTTTACATGAATAAAACCTTCTATGGTCATACACCCAATGAAAATGGTTTGTTGGATCTCGATCGTGTGATACACATATTCATAATATTGAAGCCAAAAGATGTAAAGTTAATAATAATAGTGCAACTTATTTGTGGCACTGCCGTTTAGGTCATATTGGTGTAAAGCGCATAAAGAAACTCCATACTGATGGACTTTTGGAATCACTTGATTATGAATCACTTGATGCTTGCGTACCATGCCTCATGAGCAAGATGACTAAGACTGTTCTCCGGAACAATGGAGCGAGCAACTGACTTATTGGAAATAATACATACAGATATATGCGGTCCGATGAGTGTTAAGGCTCACGACAAGTACCGTTATTTTCTGACCTTCACAGATGATTTGAGCAGATATGGGTATATCTACTTAATGAAGCATAAATTTGAAACATTTGAAAAGTTCAAAGAATTTCAGAGTGAAGTTGAAAATCATCGTAACAAGAAAATAAAGTTTCTACGATCTGATCGTGGAGGAGAATATTTGAGTTACGAGTTTGGTCTTCAATTAAAACAATGTGGAATAGTTTCACAAATTCGTGCCACCTGGAACACCACAGCATAATGGTGTGTCCGAACGTCATAACCGTACTTTATTAGATATAGTGCGATCTATGATGTCTCTTACCGATCTACCACTATTGTTTTGGGGTTATGCATTAGAGACAGCTGCATTCACGTTAAATAGGGCACCATCAAATTCCGTTGAGACTACGCCTTATGAACTGTGGTTTGGCAAGAAACCAAAGTTGTCGTTTCTTAAAGTTTGGGGCTACGATGCTTATGTGAAAAAGTTTCATCTAGATAAGCTCAAACCCAAATCGGAGAAATGTGTCTTCATAGGATACCCAAAGGAGACAGTTGGGTACACCTTCTATCAGAGATCCGAAAGGCAAGACATTCGTTGCAAAGAATGGATCTTTTCTAGAGAAGGAGTTTCTCTCGAAAGAAGTGAGTGGGAGGAAAGTAGAACTTGATAAGGTAATTGTACCTTCTCCCGAATTGGAAAGTAGTTCATCATAGAAATCAGTTCCAGTGATGCCTACACCGATTAGTGAGGAAGTTAATGATGATGATCATGAAACTTCAGATCAAGTTACTACCGAACCTCGTAGGTCAACCAAAATAAGATCTGCACCAAAGTGGTATGGTAATCCTGTTCTGGAGGTCATGTTACTTGACCATGACGAACCTACGAACTATGAGGAAGCGATGATGAGCCCAGATTCCGCAAAATGGCTTGAGGCCATGAAATCTGAGATGGGGTCCATGTATGAGAAGAAAGTATGGACTTTGATTGACTTGCCCAATGATCGGCGAGCCATTGAGATTAAATGGATTTTCAAGAGGAAGACGGACGCTGATAGTAGTGTTACTATCTACAAAGCTAGAATTGTCGCAAAAGGTTTTCGACAAGTTCAAGGTGTTGACTACGATGAGAATTTCTCACTCGTATCTATGCTTAAGTGTGTCCGAATCATGTTAGCAATTGCCACATTTTATGAAATCTGGCAAATGGATAAACAAAACTGCATTCCTTAATAGAATTATTAAAGAAGAGTTGTATATGATGCAACCAGAAGGTTTTGTCAATCCTAAAGGTGCTAACAAAATATGCAAGCTACAGCGATCCATCTATGGACTAGCGCAAGCATCTCGGAGTTGGAATATACGCTTTGATAAGTTGATCAAAGCATATAGTTTTATACATACTTGCGGTGAAGCCTGTATTTACAAGAAAGTGAGTGGGAACACTACAACATTTCTGATAAGTATATGTGAATGGCATATTGTTGACCGGAAATAATGTAGAATTATTCTGCAAAGCATAAAGGAGTGTTTGAAAGGAGTTTTTCAAAGAAAGACATCGGTGAAGCTGCTTACATATTAAGCATCAAGATCTATAGAGATATATCAAGACGCTTGATAAGTTTTTTCAATGAGTACATACCTTGACAAGATTTTGAAGTAGTTCAAAATGGAACAGTCAAAGAAAGAGTTCTTGCCTGTGTTACAAGGTGTGAAATTGAGTAAGACTCGAAGCCACACCACGGCAGAAGATAGAAAGAGAATGAAAGTCATTCCCTATGCCTTAGCCATAGGTTCTATAAAGTATGCCATGCTGTGTACCAGATCTATTGTATACCCTACACTGATTTTGGCAAGGGAGTACAATAGTGATCTAGGAGTAGATCACTGGTCGGCGGTCAAAATTATCCTTAGTGGAATAAGGATATGTTTCTCGATTATAGAGGTGACAAAAAGGTTCGTCGTAAAGGGTTACATCGATGCAAGCTTTGACACTGATCCAGATGATTCTAAGTCTCAGTCTGGATACATATTGAAAGTGGGAGCAATTAGCTAGAGTAGCACTATGCAGAGCATTGTTGACATAGAAATTTGCAAAATACATACGGATCTAAATGTGGCAGACCCGTTGACTAAACTTCTCTCACAAGCAAAACATGATCACACCTTAGTACTCTTTGGGTGTTAATCACATAGCGATGTGAACTAGATTATTGACTCTAGTAAACCCTTTGGGTGTTGGTCAGATGACGATGTGAACTATGGGTGTTAATCACATGGTGATGTGAACTATTGGTGTTAAATCACATGGCGATGTGAACTAGATTATTGACTCTAGTGCAAGTGGGAGACTGAAGGAAATATGCCCTAGAGGCAATACTAAAGTTATTATTTATTTCCTTATTTCATGATAAATGCTTATTATTCATGCTAGAATTGTATTAACCGGAAACATCATACATGTGTGAATACATAGACAAACTGAGTGTCACTAGTATGCCTATACTTGAGTAGCTCATTAATCAAAGATGGTTATGTTTCCTAGCCATGGACAAAGAGTTGTCATTTGATTAACGAGATCACATCATTAGGAGAATGATGTGATTGACTTGACCCATTCCATTAGCATAGCACCCGATCGTTTAGTATATTGCTATTGCTTTCTTCATGACTTATACATGTTCCTATGACTATGAGATTACGCAACTCCCGTTTACCGGAGGAACACTTTGTGTGCTACCAAACGTCACAACGTAACTGGGTGATTATAAAGGTGCTCTACAGGTGTCTCCAAAAAGGTACTTGTTGGGTTGGCGTATCTCGAGATTAGGATTTGTCACTCCGATTGTCGGAGAGGTATCTCTGGGCCCTCTCGGTGATGCACATCATTATAAGCCTTGCAAGCAATGTGGCCAATCAGTTGGTTACGAAATGATGCATTACGGAACGAGTAAAGAGACTTGCCGGTAACGAGATTGAACTAGGTATTGGATACCGGCGATCGAATCTCGGGCAAGTAACATACCAATGACAAAGGGAACAACGTATGTTGTTATGCGGTTTGGCCGATAAAGATCTTCGTAGAATATGTAGGAGCCAATATGAGCATCCAGGTTCCGCTATTGGTTATTGACCGGAAACAGTTCTAGGTCATGTCTACATAGTTCTCGAACCCGTAGGGTCCGCACGCTTAACGTTACGATGACAGTTTTATTATGAGTTTATAAGTTTTGATGTACCAAAGGTTGTTCGGAGTCCCGGATATGATCACGGACATGATGAGGAGTCTCGAAATGGTCGAGACATAAAGATTGATATATTGGACGACTATATTCGGACACCGGAAGTTTTCCGATTGATTTCGGTTAAAACCGGCGTGCCGGAGGGTTACCGGAACCCCCCCCCCCCCCCGGGAGAAATAATGGGCCTTATGGGCTTTAGTGGAGAGAGAGAGGGGCAGCCAGAATGGGCCGGGCGCCCCTCCTCCGGGTCCGTGGACTAGGAGAGGAGGCGACGCCTCTTTCCCTCTCCCTCTCCCCTTCCTTTCCCCTCCTAGTAGGAGTAGGAAGAGGAGTCCTACTCCTACTAGGAGGAGGACTCCTCCTCCTGGCGCCCCAAGGGCCGGCCGGCCTCCCCTTGCTCCTTTATATACGAGGCAGGGGCACCCTAGAACACACAAGTTGATCTTCGTGATCGCTTCCTTGGCAGTGTGCGGTGCCCCCTCCACCATATTCCACCTCGGTCATATCGTAGCGGTGCTTAGGCGAAGCCTGCGTCAGTAGAACATTATCATCGTCACCACGCCGTCGTCTTGTGGAACTCATCCCGACACCTGCCGGATCGAGTCCGGGATCGTCATCAAGCTAAACGTGTCTTTGAACTTCGGAGGTGCCGTGCGTTCGGTGCTTGGATCGGTCGGATCGTGAAGACGTGCGACTACATCAACCGCGTTGTCATAACGCCTTCCGCTTACGGTCTCACGAGTGCGTGGACAACACTCTCCCTCTCCTTGCTATACATCACCATGATCTTGCGTGTGCGTAGGAATTTTTTGAAATTACACGCTTCCTCAACAACTTCCCAGCCTCTCCGCCTGCCACGAGAGCAACCGAGAGGGGAAAGGGGCCGCCACTGGCCGCTGCCGCCAGCCCAATGGCGAACGCCGCGACGGCGGCAAGGAGGGGGAAAGAGGGGAGCTGGCGAAGGAGGAGTTGGGCGCGGCCGGTCGCAAGCGACGCGTCGCAAGAGCCGGAGGGGGGGGGGGGGGGAGGAGAGGGGGGGCTCTACCTCGAGGAATGGTTTTCTTCAACAACAAAAAAGAGGGGCTCCTCAATACAGTTTTTCAGTGTACTATGCGAGAAGGAGGTTTTGTCTTAGAGCGACACGAAAAGGCAGTTAGGTTCAGAAAAAAAAAACGAAAATGCAGTTGATGGGCTAGACGCCCATCGTCGCTTGTAAAGGACGTGTGTTCGGGCTGGGCTTCATTAATCATCATCATCGCCGCTCGCCGCGAGAAGTTTGTTTACTACCCCAGCTCGGATTACCGCATCATCATCATCGCACGAACATTTGGACACGAACCGGAGACGGACACCTGAATGCGAATCCTAATTCGAGTCCAAATGCATGTCCATCCATCATCCACCTTCCGGTACTATATATTCCCACGCCAGGAGGAATCAACTCCAGAATCTACAGACCACGACGATCGACATTGCACCGGACAATGACGACGGCGAGATATTGCTCGACATCGGCATCGGAAACCGCCGGCGGCGACGGTGAAACCAAATCCACGGAGGTCACAACGAACGACGCCGCGTCCACGCTTGAGTCCGGCTCAACCAGCGCCGCGGCGGCGCCCTCCTCTGTTGAGCCCGTTGACGCCGTTTCGCCGCCGGCGGCTGGACAGCAACCCGGTCCGGCGGAGCCGGGATGGATACGTGCAAAGCTGGGCCTCCAACCCGACCACCCACTCCACTCCATCGCCGAGAAGCGCGTCCAGCGGTCGGACCTCGATCTGCAGTAGGGCCGCTTGTCGATGCCGCGCGGCGATGCCGTCGGCCGCCTCCTCCCGCTCCTCTCGGATAAATTATTTTATATGCATACTGATTTGGATGCATTTAAGTGTTACCGATCAATATTTCATATATATGTATATTCATTTTTATGTTATGACATCCATATTAAGGGCCCGACTTTTAGTCTCGCCCCGGGCCCCCAAAATCTCAAGATCGGCCCTGTCCTCTCCGAGGAGCAGCGGCGCGCCGCCAAGCTGGAAAACCCCTGGGAGAGGCCGGAACCGCAGGCGTGCCGTAGGGCGCGGGGGAAGAAGCTCGGCAGGCTCGTCGTGCCGGTCTACGTCAACCGCGCCGGTGACCGGATGGATGCTCAGCTGACACGATGGGAATCTAACGCCAGCACGGTGCTGAAATTCGGAGACCACGGGAGCTTCGTCGACGCGAGTGGCCTGGAAGTGATGGATGAAATCCAGATATGGGCGTTCCAGCGGGACGGCGGTCCATGCTTGGTGATTCACAAGGTCGGCGACGATGAGACGACGACGGCGCCAGCAGATGCGGCAGCAGGAGAGCAACAAAGCAAGCCGTCTAGTGAAGAATAGGATTCCATGTCTGTCTGGATGTGTAGGTTCAGTTTTTGTTTAGAGATCCTGAGACCAAATTGTTGATGCAAAATATTCCTTCCGTTCCGTTTCTAATACACGACGTTTTACGCCTGAAATATATAATCTCTAAAGATGGTAAGCATTTACAGGATCGTGAGATGTTTCCATGACAAACTTAATGGTTGTTTTGTTGGACATCAGCTGTTGATGAAAACTTATAGGATTTCATGATAATTCTGTAAAATAATTATGACACTATGAGCTACGGAGGTGTAGTAACGTTAGAAAGAGAGAGAAGCACGGCAAGAAAACTAATGATGTTCCTAGCGAAACCTGCAAAACCCAACACCTAAAACCCTCAGTGTTCATTCCTATCTTGCGACTCAAACCCGCAGTTTGCGTCCCTTCCAAGCCTGCAAACCTCAAACTCAAAACATGAAAGCGTGTCATCATATCCTTGGCAACCGACAGAACAGCTGTGGTGCCGATTATCTCGGTAAACCGAGCTACACAAATTGCACGTAATGCTGACCTCAAGAATTAATAACTGCTAAAAGGTCCAGGAACACCCTAGTAAACAAATTAGAAGAACGAAGAGGGCAATTAGGGTGGCTTGTGTTCAGATTTAGGTGTTCCCTAAATCAGAAACTAAGAGCACAGTCGTGAAACAGATTAACTTTGTATGCAAACCAGAAACAAGTACCGCATCATATTACCATAGGAACATATTACATATACATGAAAGGTATGCAAATGCAAACTGGGGGCAGACATTCCAACCATAGTGCTTTAACTATGAGCACATGAGCTGCACAGCTAAGACATGATCATAGGAGAACAAGTCCCTTCTAAATTGAATTAAGGACATTTGTCATATACTCAAAGTTTATGATCTGCACATTTATGAAATATACTCACACGCAGATGAAAATTCTGCACAGCATACTCAGCCAGTTTCCCTGTCCACAACTCTTGCCTGTTCCCGTGTCGTAAATGATCTGCACATCAGCAAAGTAGACACTGTTTTAGAACATAGAGAAAACCCATACAAAGAACACCGACGGAAACAGAACTGCGCACTGCATGAATAGCCTAGATAAGGTGAGGAAGCAATGCAACCAGTCTTGATAACAAACATATTTAAATTATTTCAGGGTTTATCAAGAAGTTACAACTGCATGCTGAACAATTAATGAGTATAACGATCAACCCAGCTGCCTGTGAGAACTAAGAAGGCTCACCTATGAGAACGTGAGAGTTCGGGTGTACCTGAAGAGCTGGCCAAGGCGCTCGATGTCAAAACCAGTTCCCCTGTCCACAACTCTTGCCTGTTCCCTTGTCGTAAATGATCTGCACATCAGCAAAGTAAGACACTGTGTTTTAGAACATAGAGAAAAACCATACAAAGAACACCGACGAAACAGAACCGCGCACTGCATGAATAGCCTAGATAAGGCGAGGAAGCAATGCAACCAGTCTTGATAAGAAACATATTTAAATTATTTCAGGGTTTATCAAGAAGTTACAACTGCATGCTCAACAATTGATGAGTATAACGATCAATCCAGCCGCCTGTGAGAACTAAGAAGGCTCACCTATGAGAACGTGAGAGTTCGGGCGTACCTGAAGAGCTGGCGAAGGCGCTCGGTGTCAAAGCCATAGGGTAGGTTCCCAGCGGACACAGTGGCCTCCTCGCCGGGCTCAAAGTTCTGGTGCTTGAATGATTGCCTCAGTGTTACCCACTTTGTGTCCTTGTCGGTGGCATGACAATGACCACCATTCAAGAGCCCTTTGCCCCATTGCTTGCATGGAGCTGGAGCATCACACACATAACAGTAGCACTGCATTTGAAAAGAAAAAGAACAGCAACGGGCCGCATTACAAAAGCTATGCTGTCGACTCTGCTACTGTAATCATATTACCAACAGAATCAGGGACAGGGGGTGACAATGCTTGTGACTTACCATTTTACAATGCTTTGGGTGAGGAGTGGTGCTAAAGGGCAATTCAGAACATAAATGCCGCGGGTGAGGGAAATCCTTGCACGCTATCTGCAGAAGGATGGCATGTAGTAGCTGCGATTTAGAATGCCAACACAGTCCACAGGCAAAATGCAGTAAAACTGAAGATGCTCATCGACAGTAAGGATGGATAACATGGACAGATACTTCAGCAGGCCACTTCCATGTTACAGGTTGAACAATGAAAGTCTTTCCGAAAAAGTATGATCTGAAGCAGTGAACGTGATATGCATATAAAACATATGCTCTCTGAGTCTGAGCCACGGTTCGATTCGAAATGAATTTTCTGACGAAATCAGTGGTCTGATCATCTCTACGCACGGACCCCAGCGTAACAAGGTTCGCAGTGCCCTGCTTCACTAAAATGCACAAAATCGCGTGGATCGAAACGGAAGGGAACAAACCAATCTGTACCTTGCCTTTGACCGCGACGATCTCCACCTCGTCTGACGCGCCGTCCCCCGCGCTCCTCCCCTTGGCGCCCGCAACCACAGCCGGCCCGTCAGGGTCGCCGTCCAGGATCACGCAGTCGTCGTCCTCCTCCTCGTCGTCGTTGTCCTTTCTGGCGCGAACGCCGCGGGACTTGCCCTTCTTCCTCCGCGGCACTGGCACCGGCGGCGACGAGTCCCCGAGCAACGCGACCCGTCCGAGGGAGCCGGGAGAGACAGACGACCTCCGGGAGCCCTCGTCCTCGTCGGAGCTGATCACCACCACGTCGCCCGGCGGCGGGCCCATCCGCCGAGGAGCGCGATGCCGCCACGGCGGCCCGTGGGCTTCGGGTTTGACCGCCGGGAGGGGAGCGCGGCGAGCTGGGAAGCGGACGAACAGGCTGGGCGAGGCGGGGAAAGTGGCCGGCCAGCGATTGGGGGAGGAAGGCGGCGCGAGCGCGGTATCCGAGGGTGACTGCGCAGACGATGTGGGCCCCACCAGTTTGGCAGCTCGGGGGCGGCTGCTTTCGCCCGCCCGCTCTGGTTCTCGAAATTTCGAATTTTCGTATGGTACGCCACAGGATACGTGCACGTGGACACACCTCCACGAGACTTTTGTTTGCCAAGGTGAATATATTAATATCGCGAGGATGCCAGATACACCCAGCCTCTGCACGAACAAGATGTTTGAAGACATTCAGGATGCACACAACCAAGAACAAACCTCCACACGACATATACGTTCATCAAAGGATGGATCTGATTAATTACAGCCTGCCAACCCTAGCCGCCACAGCCAAGAGAGCCAACCCTTCCGGCGGCTCCCCTCCGTCAGTAACTCTTGGTCGTCGATGGTGAGGGGGTAGCCGGATCCTGCGCGTGCAAATCGTTTTAGTTTTAGGTCTAGGTCCCCAGTAGTTTAGGTTTTTGGATTATTCGACGTCTTGGCTTCGGTAGCGGCGATGGTGATACTGAATAAAGAAGCTCTGTATTCTTCTCTGACGAGGCGATCGTCTCTATGGTCGGTGATGGATTTGATAACCAGTCTATTCAAGTTGGGATGTCGTGGCGGCGGCGACATCCTTGTGGTGCACATGTGTCATTTGACTCCGCCGTTGCGACGGCATTTGCTCCAACATCGGCGCGGAACTTGAGAGGTAGCTCGGGAGCGAATGCAGATTATGGTCTGCATCGACAACATCTGAAAGATGGAACATATGTTGATTCGTGGCTGATGGATGGCAGATATGCTTTCCTCCTTCGTGTCTTTGTCGTGGTGAGGGTGCCAGATCCGGGGTTAGATGGCGTGTTCGAAGTTTGGTCTCGGTTTGATTTGTTCAACGGCAAGGACTTCATTTTTGGTGAGCCATCTTGGAGGTCCGAAAGCTGCATATCAGCGATGGAGCCGCGTCGAGTTCGGATGAGAAGGTGATCTGTCATTTTTTTCCTTCGGCGGTTGCTGTGGAGGTGCCGGAGACAGGTGATGGACGTTGGTGTCAAGCTCAGAGATGTTCTGCTGTCTTTTCAGTTTTGTCACGTCGATCTTTACATAACTTGTACTTTAATATTTTTAATATGAATGAGACACGTATTACCATGAAAAAATAGGATGAACCATATATTGCTTAAGGCCGCAACCGTCGAACCCGAGCGCCACCGGCGTCGACATTCTCCATCTTCGGTGACCTAGCCGCCCGATGAGCGATGCCTTCTGTTCTCGCCTATTAGATCTGGAACCAATGTCTCATGTCAGTCCACTTAAGTGAAGCGGTACGTTTTGATCTGAGTCATTCGTTGATCATAAAACCCAATGATCACGTTTTTATTCTAGGTCAAAGCGGTACCAGCCTATCAAAGAGTACCACATGTTAAAAAGAGTACCACATGTCCCTGTTTAAAATGAAAAGAATTCGACTAGGTATTAGGCTCTGTAACTTCTACAAAAAGCCCATGTGCACTAAAAATATCACAACTTTCATTCTGCTAATCCAATTGACGTGAAACTGTTTGCAACTTATAGAGAAAAACGTTCCACCAGAAGAATAAAATTTCAATTTTAAATAGTTTAAAATTGAATTTAAAATAGAGTCTCTTTAAACCTATATAGGGTCTAAAATGCAATCTATAATTCAACTTGTTTGATTCTTTTTGCAAAATGATCCTAATTAGTTGAACCTTCGAAGGAACTCACTAGGATTCAAATTCGAACAAGTTAAAATCTAAATTAAAATAAATTTCAATAGAAACCTTAACTCAAATGAACTCAAACTTAAATAGTTTATAACTTTCAAACCATGGAATTAATAATAATAATTTTTGCACTTAAATTCCAGAACTTTGAACTAAACTTTAGGAATGCATTCTTTGAACATATCAAATTCAAACCTAATTTGAATTTAATTCAAACTAAAATGGGACTTGTGAACCAATTCAATAATTCAAATTAAATGGAAAGCTTTGGAAATGAATTCATGGACCAACTATGAACTAAATTGAATTGAACCCAACCTTTAAAGACTTAATTCAAGTTTAATTCAAATTCAAAACAATTCAAAGAAGTTTGAGTACTATTTCAAATTCAAATTTAATTTCAAATCAAACTTTGAATATGAATTCAGGTAAAGCTTTGAATTATCTAACCTCACTTGAACTATTTGAAAATTCAAATTCAAACTTGAATTTTATATTTAAACTAAATTCAAATTTCAATATGAAATCCAATTTGATACACAACCAAGTTGAAATATGAATCATTTTGAAACCAAAATTCAATCTTAGAAACGAATTTTGAACTGAAACAAAACTAAGTCAAGTTACAAATGAAATTCATTTTAACCAAAAGCCTAACACATACACCCTAGGATGTTGAACCAAATGGAGAAGAACCAAATCCTATCCTAAGCCAAACTACTTTGCTAGTGTGTGTGCTTGGTTCTTATTTGTCATTCATGCAAGCATTTTCTTTGAATGGATTATGTTTTTATGTATGTTGTATGTGTTTGTTCAACTTTTAGATTGCAAGGAGTGCGACCCCTGTGAGTGTGAGCAGTGCACAAGTGACATCAATAACCAAGGCAAGTTTCACTTTGATTATGACTCCCCTACTACTTGATTATGTATTGTAGTATGCCACGATAGGTATGTGAGTTCAGGCTTAAGCTATGACATTGTATTGATAGCTAGTAGCAAAAACTTAGGTTCCATTACCCTGTTCCTTGTAACCAACATGTAGACAATGATTAGCTTGCTATGATATAACGGGGTTGGAATCACACTAGAAGACATGTTACTATATATTGGTTGGCTACCTAATGACAACTTAACTAATCAATCATCTAGGTGGATTGGCTTTGATTGGGTAATCACGGTGTGATTTTGGTGGGGCCTGCCGCCCAGGTTCAAAGGGACTGTATGAGTTTCAAGTTAAGTAGCTTCCACATGTAATCGTGAGTCATATGGCTCTGTCTTGACCAAGTAAGTTCTGGGAACTATCCTAGGTAGACCAACAGATGTAGGTGCGTAGGTTGGAGTGGGTCTACCTGGTGGAGCAAGCAACTGCCTCACAAAAGTCTTGTCCTGGTCTACCTGGCTACTCTACAGTTGAGTTTAGTAGCAGAAGGGTGCAACTTGATCTTGCGGGTAAAGCACACAAACCTCTGGAGAGTGTGCAAACTGATCATGATTAGCCGTGTCCTCGGTTATGGATAAGTTTGAGCAACATGGCTGAAAACTCTCTGGAAGATCTCATCATCATCTCTTTAAAAAAACTTGGTGGGTTGAACAATGGGATAAGTCTCTGCTTGGTGACACTAATGGTGTGATGCTATCGGTCAAACTAGTGGGCTAAAGATCCAGGGCTGTTGTGAGATGTCGTGAACCCAAGTATGCTACGGATTGTTGTGAGATGTAGTGTGTTCTATGTATAGAGTAGATCCACTTATATACGAAGATTGTATAAAACTATCGCTTTACGCAAACGAAGCCAAATTTCCGCTTATTCCAAAAGCATGTATGTGAGATAGGACTATTATAATTCTTGTGAATCTTGCCCATACACTAAATGTATTGATGCCTAGCAGATGCAACGCATCATGCTGCAGGTGACTACTTCGAGGAGTGACTTACGTATGGCTACGTGCATCCACTCAACATGGTTCCACATGGCATAGATGGAGCTCTACCAAAAAATATTTCATTAGAGTTTGCTTATGTTTCCACTATCGTGAACTCTTTATGTTCGTAACATTATTCATTTGGCTAACCTCTGATAGTGGTTTGTAAGACTTATGCAAATTCTAGATTATTGCGATGTAATGGGACGATACATTTATGTTTGATATTAGATTGGTATCGTCTATGCTGACGGTTCGATCCAGGGGCTGTCATGATAAGCACGGGAAGCATCAGCAGAGCAATAGCATCCATGTCGGTGAGCTGAACCCTTCCCTTCCCACTTTCTTTGTTGCAAATGGCCGCCTGCCAGAGACCAGAAGCTCATACTGACGCTGACCAGGACGTGCCCCCACCGGGGACTCCATCAGCCCCGAGATCACTCTACGACGATAGCCAGGCGTGTTTTTCGCTTTATACCGAAAAAGTATCTGTTGGAACACAACTACCTCCACGTCCTCCACGCCACCAGCATGCCCGGGTCCTGTGCCCACGACTGGCTCGTCCCACATGTAGCTCACGTCTCCACAGGACTAGCTAGTTCAGTTGTAGCCTTATCCTGCCGTTGTAATCCGTGTATATATATGTGTAACCTGTGCAGTCATAATCAATACAGAGAGTTTAATCCTCCAACTTGGTATCAGACGCGAGTTCTCCCTGAGACCTCACCATGTCCTCCTTGGCGCCCACCCTCCCCGTTGCCATCAGCGCCGCTCTTCCTGCTCCTCTGTCGGGCACCACGGCGCCTCTCCCCATCGCCACGACGCCCCTGCCCGTCGCCACGGCGCCTCCTGCCACGGTGCCTCCTGCCACGGCGCCTCCTGCCATGACGCCTCCTGCCACGGCGCCTTCTGCCACGGTGCCCCCCGCGACGGCGCTGCTCGCGGTCACCCTCCCGCTCACGGGTCCTCCGTCCGTCGGGGCCTCATCTTCCTCCGGCATCCCCAACATGCACCGGCTCAACATCGGACACTTCCTTGACTTCAAGCTGGACTTCGTGTAAGTGCATCTAGTTCCACCCCTAGTTGGTTTTGGAGTATTGACGACAAACATGATTGAGGGACTAATGTGTTTGTGAGAATTGCAGGATAACACATGTAGTAGTCCCTCATTGATTTGGTTTACCTACCGGAGATGACCCCTAAAAATGTGTGAAGACATTGAAGACAATGGTGGTATGTGAAGATATTCACAACGAAGATTATGACTCGAGAAGACATTCACGTGAAGACTATGGAGTGTGAAGACATAGCTGTTTCGTAGTTTCCTTTTCTTGTTTGTTGAGTCATAGGAACCACCGTACTGCTAAGTGGGGTCCAAGTGAACAAAGTCAGAGTGACTGAAGTGATGCTCAACCAAATCCTAAGTCTTCGAGCAAAGACAATGAGAGCAAATCTTATCCAGAGCTGGATGAGTCGCCTTTACTTGTAGCCCAAGTTAAGCTGCCGCGTGTTTTTGAAATCTGACCGTTGGAACACGTGTCAGTTCCTTAGTGACCCAGGGTCATTTCAGACAAATCAGGTCGAGTTGCCTAGTGGCTATAAATAGCCCACCCCCTACACCATAAATTGGTGGCTGCTCGGGAGTTAGTGCAGGGCTTTTGTCGTTTGAGAGCAACCCACCTCCGAAGCTTTGAGAGAAAGATCCTTGCGAGGACAAAGCCCAAAACACCCAGAGCCAAAGAGTGTTAGGCATCACTGAAGTCTTTCTGTCTGCGTGACACAAGACTTGTTACACTTGAGGACTGTGAATCCTCCAAATGTTAGGCGTCGCGTTCTGAGCATCCAAGAGTCATTGTGGATTGCCAGTGAACAAAGTCTGTGAAGGTTTGGAAGTCTACCTTAAAGACTTACCAGAGTGATTGGGTGAGGACTAAGTGTCCTTAGCTCAAGGGGAATAAGGTGAAGACGCGGTCTTCTGAGTTGAATCTCAGCCTCCCTAACCAGACGTACAGTTGTCACAGCAACTGGAACTGGTCCAACAAATCCTTTGTCTTCACCAAGCAACTGGTTCTATCTCTTCCTTCACTTATTTACAGTTTGTCTTCGTGAAGTCTTTTGCTTGCTTGTCTTATCTGTTTGACTTCACTGTGTGACGACTATTGTTGTTTGACTTCATACTATCTTCCATCTTGACCCATACTACCTAGCTGCTAATAGTCTTCGTGCTTTAGCTTCATTACTTGCTTGACTATGGCTTGTCTAGTGTAGTCTACCTTCCGCTGCATGCCAATAGGTTTGTTTCTATCGTTTGTCTTCGAAACTCCCATGTTCTGAAGACTTTCATAAAAATCGCCTATTCACCCCCCCTCTAGTCGATAACTAGCACTTTCAATTGGTATCAGAGCAAGATAATCCCTTGTTCTGTGTGATTCGATTTAACCACCTGGAGTTTTAGCTATGTCGACTGCAGGGATAATCAAAGTCTTTGCTGTGTGTGCCCTGTCTTTGATTGCACTGATTACCCCTACTGGAAGAATAAGATGCGCATGCATCTTGAAGCCATTTATGTCGATCTATGGTATGTCATCAAGAACGGCGTTTCCAAGACTGGTGAAGGTGTCACCCCTGCTGATGTCAAGAAGTTCGTTCAACTGGATTCTACTGCCAAGAACATCATCTGTGGTCATCTGACCAAAGGACAATATGGCCGTGTGAGTGCTCTGGAAACGTCGAAGCTAGTCTGGGACTGGCTCTCCAAGGTCAATGAAGGCGTCTCAACCCAGAGAGATCAAAGGATCAGTGTCCTTCGCAACCTCTTCAACCGCTTCAAGAGAAATGACAATGAGAATGTCCAGCTCACGTTTGATCGCCTCACTGATATCACAAATGAGCTTCATGCTCTTGGCACCACTGAGATCACCAAGCATGAAATCGTCAAGACACTCCCGAGAACACTTGACAGCTTGTTTGACACCCTAGCCCTGATGATTCAAGAACGCCCTGACTTCAAGACTCTCGATCCGTCTGACATACTCGAGAGGCTCAACACACATGAGTTCCAGTTATCTGAGAAAAGAGATATCTATGGTCCTAACTATGGACGTACTCGTGCCTTGAAGTCAAAGGCTATTTCCTCATCTGAAGAAGAATCTGACTGCAGTTCTGGGGATCCTGAAGACATTGGAAAGGAGCTTGCTATGCTTGTGAAGAAGCTCCAGAAATTCACCAAGAAGAAAGGCTTCAGAAAATCTTCAAGATCCAGCTCAAGAAATGATGAAGCTTCCACTCATGACCACAAAAAGAGTACATGCCACAAGTGCAAGAAACCTGTTCACTACATCTCTGAGTGTCCTCAGTGGGACAATGAGAATAAGAAGAAGAAGAAGAAGAAGAAGAAGAAGAAGAAGAAGAAGAAGAAGAAGAAGAAGAAGAAGAAGAAGAAGAAGAAGAAGAAGAAGAAGAAGAAGAAGAAGAAGAAGAAGAAGAAGAAGAAGAAGAAGAAGAAGAAGAAGAAGAAGAAGAAGAAGAAGAAGAGCAAGGAATATGATTCTAATGACAAGAAGAACAAGAAATCCTCAAAGTCTTCTTCCAAGTCTTCCTCCAAGTCTTCATCACATAAGAAGAGCTCATCTGGCAAGGCTCGTGCTTTTGTTGGCAAGGAGATGGATTCAGAGAAGGAGTCTGCTTCTGAGGAGGCAGAGGTGGAGTCTGAGGAGGAGTCTGACTCTGGCGTTGCAAGTCTGGCTCTAGCCACATCCTATGTTGCCAAGTCCATCTTCAACACTGAAGACACTGGCTCCGTCACCAACACTGATGCTAATGACAAGGACGACTCTGGCCCCACCTACTGCTTCATGGCACGTGGTGCCAAGGTAAACTCACGTGATGCTTACTTTCAAACATCAAGTGAAGATGACTCTGACTGTGAATCCAAACCCAGCTACAAAACACTTGCTAAAATTGCAACTGAACAACAGAAAGCTATGGAACATATTAAAAAACTGTTAGCCAAAAGCGATGACCTGTTGGACGCGGAAATGACCTGATCTCGGTCCTTAACTAAAGACATAAAAAATCTTCATGTTAAGTACGAGGAACTTGATAGTCGTCATGAAACGCTCTCAACAACTCATGAAAAGCTTTCCTATGATTATCTTCAAAGGAAGCAAGAACTTGAGAAACTGAGAGCAGTCCATGAAGATCTTCAAAAGGAAAACGAGTCACTTCGCGCTCAACAGACCAGTCCCGCTCAGGAAGGATTTGAACCACCATGTCTAAAATGCCTTGAGCGTGATAACGCTACTTCTGTTGCTGAATGTTCTACTGCTGCTACTGTCACAATATCTTCAACTGCTGATGTGGTAACTAACCCCTCTGCTGAGGATGCCACTACTATTGCTGATGAAAATGCTAGGTTGAAGACATTGCTTAAGACTGGGATGTACAAAAGTCTCAAAGGGCATCAGACACTATGTGATGTCCTCAAAAAGCAGATTCTGAACCGAAACCCTATAAAAGAGGGTGTTGGGTTCGAGAGGAAAATGAATGTTGATGGTTCTTAATGGAAGCTTGAGCAGTACCCCAAAACCACATGGGTTGCTGCAAAGGGACCTTCAGTGGACCCATCCACCTTATCTGGCTTCACTTGTGCTAACCCGATTATCATTGATGAATCCTTTGATGCAAACTATAAACTGTTTAAGAATCACCATGATGAAGTGTTTGCCAGGTATATTGGTACTAACTGCAGGAATGGACCACCCATGAAGAAGATCTGGGTGCCCAAAAGGTGTCTTGAGAATCTTCCTGTGAATGTCATCATGACACCACAAGGGAAGAAGACAAACCCCAGACCAAAGGCTTCATATGGTCCAAAGGCTTCATACAGACAGAGGACTCACCGAGTCACCCTAACGCCAATGTTTTGCGGTGGAAATCATACTCAGACTTATGAATATGAGCGTGTTTCTTCAAAACGCTATGTTCATAAAACTAAGAACTTTTCTGCTTATTCATATGAGTATCATTCATCTCCTGCGAGGCTATTTGCTAGGGCTCCAAAGCTGGAGTTCTCAAATGCTGCACTTAGACTCATTGCTTCGAAGCCACCCCTGAAAATGTGGGTGGTTAAGAAAACTTAACTCTCTTTTGTAGGGAAAGGTCTTCAGCCTGAAATCAAAGGCGTCCGATGCTTATGCTAGGGACCTAAATCATCTTGTGGGGTGCAAGATAAAATGCCCAAATGGTCTTACTATGTATTTTATTCCTGAATCGCTTGCCAATCATCCTATCAGACCTAACCTTGATCTGAGCTTTGATAATCCTCTTGTCCGTCAAATGTTTATGCTTCACAATACTCTTGGTGAAGCCTATCCCCCTAACTGTACTCTAGGATATGACACCACATGCTTCATAAAGGATTATGGATAGTGGATGCAATAACCACACGACTGGTGATGGAAGTCTTCTGTTGGATTCAACACTACGTCCATTTGACAAGAGCCACATCACATTTGCTGACACTGGTAAAAGCAAGTCTTTGAAGGGTATCGTAAAGATGATTTGTACATGGTAGATTTCTCAGCAGGACCCCAGCTGGCCGTATGTCTTCTAGCAAAAGCTTCAGAGTGCTGGCTCTGGCATCGGAGGCTAGGACATGCGGGCATGAGGAACTTGTACACACTCACGAAAAAGAGACATGTTGTTGGTATCGAGGGCGTCAAGTTCAAGAAGGATCATCTGTGTGGTGCCTGCGAAGCTGGAAAGATGACGAGGGCCAAGCATCCCTCAAAGACAATCATGACTACATCTCAACCCTTCGAGCTGCTTCATATGGATCTCTTTGGACCTACTCACTACTCTACTCTCACTACCACTGCTTGTCTCTATGGCTTCGTCATAGTTGATGATTACTCGAGATATACATGGGCGCATATAATCCTTTACAAGAATGAAGTGCAGGATGTCTTCAGGCGCTTTGCCTTTCGTGCCATGACGAACTATGGCGTCAAGATCAAACACATCAGAAGTGCCAACGGCACAGAGTTCAAGAACACCGGCCTTGATCTTTACCTTGATACATTAGGCATCACTCATGAGTTCTCTGCTCCATACACACCTCAGCAAAATGGCATCGTTGAGTGCAAGAGCCGGACACTCATAGAGATGGCTCGGATGATGCTTGATGAATACAAGACTTCGAGAAAGTTCTGGCCCGAAGCCATTGATACTGCATGCCATGTCATCAACCATGTTTATCTTCACAAGCTTCTGAAGAAGACATCCTATGAGATCCTAGCTGGTAAGAAGCCAAATGTAAGCTACTTTAGAGTATTTGGTGTTGGATCAAGGATCCACATCACACTTCAAAATTTGCACTGAAAGCACATGAAGGTTTTATGCTTGGTTACGGAAAGGATTTGCACTCCTACAGAGTCTTCAACCTCTTTCACTATAAAGTGGTTGAAACTGTGGATGTGCGGTTCGATGCGACTAACGGCTCGCAAAGAGAGCACCTGCCAAATGTGCTAGATGAAGTCCCTCCGAGTGAATTAATCAAGCTTATGGGTACTGGAGAGATCATACCTTCTGAGGCACAGGCTGAAGAGGAACTTATTATTTCTGCGCCTAATCAACCTGAAGACAATGCTCGGCTTGAAGTCAATGCTCAAAATGAAGACAATGATCAGCAAGATCAAAATGTTCGTCCAGTTCATCCTTGTGTTGCAAATGAAGTACAGATTGAGAAGATAATTGATAGCATGAATGCACCAGGTCCTCCCACTCGTTCAAGAGCAACACAGCTAGCAAATTTCTATGGGCACTTTGCATTTGTCTCAATATCTGAACCCAAGAAAGTTGTTGAAGCCTTCATGGAACCTGAATGGATTAAAGCTATGCAAAAGAGCTTCAACAGTTCGAGCTGAACAATGTGTGGGAATTGGTCAAGCGTCCTGATCCTCGCAAGCACAACATCATAGGCACCAAATGGATATATCGCAACAAGCAATATGAGCATGGTCAAGTTGTCAAAAACAAGGCTCGTCTTGTTGCTCAAGGATACATTCAAGTTGAAGGGATTGACTTCGATGAAACATTTGCTCCGGTGGCTAGGCATGAAGCCATTCGCATACTGCTAGCCTATGCCAACCATCACAACATCCTTCTGTATCAAATGGATGTGAAGAGTGCCTTCCTCAATGGCAAGATTGAAGAAGAAGTGTATGTTGCACAACCTCCTGGCTTTGAAGATCCAAAACATCCTGATATGGTATACAAGCTCAACAAGGCACTGTATGGACTCAAACAAGCCCCTCGTGCTTGGTATGACACACTCAAAGACTTCCTGAAGAACAAAGGCTTCAAACCTGGTTCCCTGGATCCCACTCTCTTCACGAAGACATATGATGGAGAACTATTTGTGTGCCAAATCTATGTGGATGACATTATCTTCGGCTGCACTGACAAGAGATACAGTGATGAGTTTGGACACATGATGCAAGAGCAATATCAGGTGTCCATGATGGGTGAGCTGAAGTTCTTCCTTGGTCTTCAAATTCGTCAGCAAAGCGACGACATCTTCATATCTCAAGAGAAATACCTCAAAGACTGCCTGAAGAAGTTTGGAATGCAAGATTGCAAAGGTTACACGATGCCAATGCCAACCAAGAGTCATCTGAGTCCCGACGCCAATGGTAAAGAGTTCGATCAAAAGGTATACCGCTCCATGATTGGTTCTTTACTTTATTTATGTGCATCTAGGCCAAATATCATGCTTAGTGTTTGCATGTGTGCCCGATTTCAAGCGGCACCAAAGGAATCGCATGACTTAGTAGTGAAGCGAATTCTTCGATATTTGGCTTACACCCCAACACTAGGGTTATGGTATCCAAAGGGCTCAGAGTTTGATCTAGTTGGATTCACGGATGCTGATTATGCTGGTGACAAGGTGGATCGCAAGTCTACATCAGGCACATGTCACTTTACGGGGACGATCACTTGTCTCGTTGGTCTTCAAAGAAGCGAGCTGTGTGTCTCTCTCCGCTGAATCTGAATACATTGCTCTTTGGATCTTCTTTGCGCTCAGCTTCTATGGATGAAGCAAACTCTAAAGGACTATGGCATCCATCTGAAGCAAGTACCACTCTACTGTGATAATGAAAGCGCCATCAAGATTGCCAACAACCCAGTCCAGCACTCGAAGACAAAGCACATTGAGATTCGTCATCACTTTCTCAGAGATCATGTCATGAAGGAAGATATTGATATCATTCACGTCAACACTGAAGAGCAATTGGCAGATATCTTCACAAAGCCTTTGGATGAGAAAAGGTTTTGCAAGTTGCGGTGTGAGCTAAATATCTTGGAATGCTCAAATGTCCAGTGATTAGGCACACATCCTAACACCTATGCATATTGATGACTTAGATGTGCAACACACGAAGTAATGTATATCTTCAATCAATGAAGACATACACTGTAAGTGTGAATACATTAATGCGGAATTTGACTTTGGAGCGCCACGATAGTTGTGCGCCGTGTCTGGGTGTCGGTGTACAAAAAGAGGGGCACACTTTTGTACCCCTTTACCTGTGCACGGTCAGTCAGAGCCGCGCACACGACCACACCAAGCAGAACAGGGGAGGTGAGCCAAGGTAAGACCGAAGCCCAAGACAATCAAGGCAACGCCAAGGCCAAGACCACAAAGAGCAGAGGGACGAAGCAGGTTCCCCCGGCAAGACCCTTGCCGGGCGGCCTCAGCGGCCCCGGCAAGACCCTTGCCGGGACAGCTCGCCCCACACCAACAGAGCGAGCCACCCTTGAGCCCACGATCCCCAACACCATCATCCACGTGGGGCCAGGGCTCGGGAGGCACCTCCATGGTGGCATGCAGATCTTTGTGAAGACATATTCAAGATTATATGAGGATTAGAAGACGACGATCCTCGGCAAGATCCTTGCCGAGGAAGGCTACTGAGACCCGGCAAGACCTTTGCGGGGACGACAACAGCATACGGCAAGACCCTTGCCGGGCCACCCGGCAAGGCCCTCGCCAAGGATGCCAGTGGGACCACCGCCAGGCCTGCGCCAACCAAGCTTCCGCTGCCGTTCCCATGCAGCGGCCAGCCCAACCAGCTGGGAGGGCACCTGCGTGGCAACATGCAGCTCCCAAGCCAACTCATCAAGCGCCTGCGTGGCGGCATGCAGATCTTCGTGAAGGCCCTACCACCGCGCCTCCTCAGCTTCCTGACTGCCTACATGGCGCCACGCACCTCACTGGCCAGGGCGCGTATCAAGACGAGGAAGAGCAGCGACGGACGGGACGAGCCTCACTCCAGTCCCCAATAAAGCAAGGGGACACCTAAGCTACGCATTAAATGTGTCTTGTCCTATAATAAGAGCGATAAGCTTAGGGCACTGTACGCCTTTCCACCTCCTGTGTGTCACTGTGGCAGCCTCTTTCAACTATAAAAGGAGGCCCATGGCATACTGGAGAGGGATTCGGCTCTTTCGAACCACGCGCTGACCACAGCTAGTTCGAGAGCTCAAGAACTCCCAGAAATACACCCACCAAAGCAGGACTAGGGTTTTACGCATCCTCGCGGCCCGAACCTGGGTATCCTTGTGCTGTCTACTAGCCCTGCTCTCCTCGCAACCCTGCGCCCCGGCAACCGTAGTAGGGATTCTTGTGATCCCATAGGTGTCGTTCCACACCGACATCTTTGGCGCGCCAGGTAGGGGGCGCAATTGTGAGAATCTGGTCTGGTAGTTAGCCTAGCAGTTCTTCATCGCCATGGCCCCTAAGAAGAAGACGGCCATGGCGATCGGCTCGTTGGGAGCCGGACGGCCCGTGCCAGTGCGGACGAGCAGCGGGCCGGTCGCAGACAGGACCTGGGCCGCGGCCCGCGAGCACCAGCATCGCCCAGGCAGTCGGAGCCTGGTGAGCGGTGTTTTTCGTGCGCCAGACGACTGGCTACACGTCTCCGGATCCAAAGACGGAGCTGGGCCCCCCGCAGGCGGCGCGGGGCCCTCCGGGGGTGTCGTTGTGCCGACTCCGGGCGGCGCGGCGACCTCCAGGACGCATACACCGGCGACCACCGTGCGTTCTTCCCATGGTGTGCGCGCCGAACAGCGTCACCACGTTGGTGACCCTGGGCACCGCCGTGGGAAGAGCCGTGTGCGCCATCAGCAAGATGAAGGGGTTCAGCACGCTCGCCAAAGTGCTGGCAAAATTGGCACGCAGCCGCTGGGTCATGACGGAGCTCCTTCTAATGTAGTTAGAAGTCGAAACGCGTCGTGATCCACGCAATTGTCGTCGCCGTCCACGCCGCCAATGAAGCTTTGGCAGCGTCAGGCTCCTCGATTTCCCTCTGCCATGCGGAAGCTTCGGCGAGTGGAGGGCCACCATCCGGAGCCTCGTCACCGTCGCCAACAAAGACGATCTGCAACTAGCGGGGCCCTCGGGCCGGCGCCCCACCGAGCCACCACATGCTGGCGCTGGGAGGACCGAGGGAGCTGTGGCCACGGTGCACTCTCCTCCTCCTCGCCAGCCGCCGCGGGCGTCGGCCCGTCGTGACGACGCTTGTGATAACATCTCCATAGCATCGTCTGACCCGCGGACCCTCCGCGACCAGCGCCAAGTCCTTCGGGAACGAGCTCATGAAGACGCTCGAACCACCGTCGAGCGTCAGCGCGAAACGTTTTGCCAGTCGGACAAGCGGGCAGGACCCGCTATGGACCACCCGGCACCGGGGGGCTCTGGCGGCCTACCTTACGAGGTGGGCCGCCCGGCCTTTACCCGTGAGCTGCGGCAGTTCCAGTGGCCGTCCCACCGCACGTTCAAGCCCGACGTCGGCGAAGTACACCGGCAAAACCCATCCGTCCGAGTTCCTCGGCATCTACACCATCGCGATGCGGGCTGGGCTCGTGGCGACAAGGTGCTTGCCAACTATTTCACCGGGCGCTCAAGCCCAATGTGATGTCTTGGTTGATGCACTTGCCGGTGGATTCCATTTCTTCTTGGCCAGATCTGTGCCATGAGTTCGTTGGCGCCTTCACAGGAGGCCACCAAGCTCATGGCCAGGCCAATGATCTGCATATCATTCCTCAGAAGGAAGGGGAGACCCTGCGCAAGTACATCTAGAGATTTAGCCGGGTGCAGTACAACATTTCCGACGTTCATCCCGCCGCTGTGATTAGCGCGTTCCACCAGAACGTGCGCAATCGCAAGATGCGTGAGGAGCTGGTGATGACCAAGGTTACGGATGTGGCTGAGCTATACGTTCTGGCCGATAGGTGCGCCCGGGATGAAGAGGGAAGGAAGTACCCCGGCAAAGACGCCGGCGCGGAAACCGACTCTACCGGTGAAGACGCCGCCACCCTGACGAAGAAGAGCCGGCGTCGCAACAGGAAACACAAAGGCAAGGCCCATGCTTGCCGTTGAGGGATCTGACGATACCGGTGCCGGCAAGAAGGTCAAGGTAGACGCCCCCGGCAAGGAGATTTCCAGGTGCGCCGCCTGCCGGGCCCTGGTGGCTACCGACAAGCCAGGAAGCTCCGAAAAGCAATACTGCAAGATCCACTACACCAAGGGCCACGACCTCCAGAACTGCCGACAAGTCGAGCTGCTTGCTGAGAAGCAAAATGCTGAGTACGAAAGGAGGGACAAGGAGAAGGACCAGGACGGTGCTAAGGGATCCGGCAAGAAGCGTGGCGGCCAAGGAGGCCGCCCCGACAAGGACAACCAGCAAGAGAGGCCCGCCCGGGGCCGTGACAAGAAACAAGAAGATGATGATCACGACGAGGATGACGAGTCTGGTGAGCAAGGGTTCCAGAAGGCTACGGAGGCCATGTGCGTCGATGGCGGCATCTCGCTGCATACCTCTCACCGCCAGCTCGAGCAGTGGGCACGTGAGATTACAGCAGCAGAGCCTTCGTTCGACGCTTAGAAGCCGCTAAAGTGGTCCAGCACGCCCCTCATCTTTGACGACGAGGACCACCCTGACCACACTACCGCAGTCGGGTGTTTTCCATTGTTGGTCTCGCCACCGATATGCAACCTCAGGGTGAACAAGATGTTGGTTGACGGCGGGGCCGGCCTGAACCTGATCTCGCCTGTCGTGATCAAAAGGTTGCAAATCCATGACGGAGACCTCGAGGAAACGGGCATGTTTCAAGGGGTCAATCCGAGGAGGAGCCAGCCGAAGGGAAAGGTCACACTGCCCGTGACATTTGGAGGAGAGTTGAACTGCGGAGAGGATCGTCTTTGACGTGGCTGAGATCCCCTTGCCCTACAACGGGATCCTCGGCCACCCGGCACTAGCCAAGTTCATGGCGGCATCACACTACGCCTACAACATGCTAAAGATGCCCTGGCCATTGACCATCATCTCCGTCCCCTCCGACAAGAAGGACGCGTTGATCTGCGTCGACCAACTCTACCGGGAAGCAGTTGCAGCAGCTGCCGTCAAGGCACCTGCTCCTGCCACTGAAGGCCCGGGAGGGAAGAAGGAGCCCGGCAAGACCTCTCGCACCCACTCCGGCAAGTGCACCTCCTCGGAGTGTTGTGCTACCGTCGAGGACGTGCCAGAGAGCTCTACTAACAAGAGCAAGAGATCCAGAGCCGAGCCGCCGCAGACCAAGAAGGTGCCCGTCGGGGAGGATGGCACAGGAGGGGCCTTCATCATAGGCTCCACCCTCGACAGCAAATAGGAAGGCGCGCTCATCACCTTCCTGCGGGAAAATGTCAACGTGTTTGCATGACAAGCATCCGACATCCCCGGTGTTCCCAGGGAGGTGATTGAGCACCACCTAGCTGTCTTCCCCCTCGCACGGCCCGTCAAGCAGAAGGTCAGAAAGTAGGCTCTGGAAAGGCAGGAGTTTATCACAGAGGAGATTAGGAAGTTGGAAGCGGCAGGTTTGGTGAGAGGGGTGCTCCACCCGACGTGGTTGGCCAATCCGGTAGTGGTGCGCAAGGCGAATGGGAAGTGGAGGTTGTGTATTGATTACACAGATATTAATAAGGCTTGTCCTAAGGACCACTTCCCGTTGCCGCGCATCGACCAGATTGTTGACTGATACGTCCATTTTGCATCATGCTTTTATATCGATATTTATTGCATTATGGGCTGTTATTACACGTTATGTCACAATACTTATGCCTATTCTCTCTTATTTTACAAGGTTTACATAAGGAGGGAGAATGCTGGCAGCTGGAATTCTGGGCTGGAAAAGGATCAAATATTAGAGACCTATTCTGCACAACTCCAAAAGTCCTGAAACTCCATGAAAGTCATTTTGGGAAATAATAAAAAATATCCAGCGGAAGAAGTTCACTGTAGGGGCCCCACAGCCACGAGGGTGGGGGCGCCCTACCCCCTGGCGCGCCCCCTACCTCGTGGGCCCTCCGTGGCCCTCCGAGCCCATCTTCTACTATATGAGGTCTTTCATCGAGGAAAAATCAGAAGCAACCTTTCGATCTAAACTCCGCCTCACGAGGCGGAACCTTGGCGGAACCAATCTAGGGCTCCGGCCAGGCTGTTCTGGGGACACTTCCCCTCGGGAGGGAAATAATCGTCATCGTCATCACCAACGCTCCTCTCATTGAAAGAGGGCAATCTCCATCAACATCTTCACCAGCACCATCTCCTCTCAAAACCCTAGTTCATCTCTTGTATCCAATTCTTGTCTCCAAGTCCGAGATTGGTACTAGTAGGTTGCTAGTAGTATTGATTACTCCTTGTAGTTGATGCTAGTTGGTTTATTTGGTGGAAGATCATATGTTCAGATCCTATATGCATATTAATACCCCTCTGATTATGAACATGAATATGCTTTGTGAGTAGTTACGTTTGTTCCTGAGGACATGGGAGAGAAGTCTTGCTATTAGTAGTCACGTGAATTTGGTATTCGTTCTATATTTTGATGAGATGTATGTTGTCTATCCTCTAGTGGTGTTATGTGAATGTCGACTACATAACACTTCACCATTATTTGGGCCTAGAGGAAGCCATTGGGAAGTAATAAGTAGATGATGGGTTGCTAGAGTGACAGAAGCTTAAACCCTACTTTATGTGTTGCTTCGTAAGGGGCTGATTTGGATCCATATGTTTCATGCTATGGTTAGATTTACCTTAATACTTTTGTTGTAGTTGAGGATGCTTGCAATAGAGGTTAATCATAAGTGGGATGTTTGTTCAAGTAATAACAACACCCAAGCACCGGTCCACCCACATATCAAATTATCAAAGTACCGAACGCGAATCATATGAACGTGATGAAAACTAGCTTGACGATATTCCCATGTGTCCTCGGGAGCGCTTTTCCTATTATAAGAGTTTGTACAGGCTTGTCCTTTGCTACAAAAAGGATTGGGCCACCTTGCTGCACTTTATTTACTTTTGTTACTTGTTGCTCGTTACAAATTATCCTATCACAAAACTATCTGTTACCACTTATTTGATGCTTGCAGAGAATACCTTGCTGAAAACCGCTTATCATTTCCTTCTGCTCCTCGTGGGTTCGACACTCTTACTTATCGAAAGGACTACGATAGATCCTCTATACTTGTGGGTCATCAAGACTCTTTTCTGGCGCCGTTGAGTGAAGCGCCTTTTGTAGGTGGAATTTGGTAAGGAAAAATTTATATAGTGTGCTGAAATTTACTGTCACTTGTTACTATGGAAAGTAATCCTCTGAGGGGCTTGTTCGGGGTATCTTCACCCCGACCAGTAGAGCAAAGAGTTGCTCCTCAACCTAATGAACCTACTGAAAATGAATATGAAAATGTTCCCTTTGAATTTCCTTCAGGTATGATGGAAAAACTGCTAGCTAATCCTTTTGTAGGAGATGGAACAAAGCATCCTGATGAGCACCTAATATATGTGGATGAAGTTTGTGGACTATTTAAGCTTGCAAGTATACCCGATGATGTTGTTAAGAAGAAGGTCTTCCCTTTATCTTTGAAGGGAGATGCATTGACATGGTATAGGCTATGTGATGATACGAGATCATGGAACTATAGAAGATTGAAATTGGAATTTCATCAAAAGTATTATCCTATGCATCTTGTTCATCATGATCGCAATTATATATATAATTTTTGGCCTCGCTGAAGGAGAAAGCATCGCTCAAGCTTGGGGAGACTTAAATCAATGTTGTATTCATGCCCCAATCATGAGCTCCCAAGAGAAACAATTATTCAAAATCTTTATGCTCGGCTTTACGAAAACAATCGCACCATGCTCGATACTTCTTGTCTTTGGCTCTTTTATGATGAAGACTATTGAATTTAAATGGGATTTATTGGATAGAATTAAACGCAACTCTGAAGATTGGGATCTCGACGAAGGTAAGGAGTCAGGTATGACACCCAAGTTTGATTGTGTTAAATCTTTTATGGATACCGATATTTTTCGTAAGTTTAGCACTAAATGTGGACTTGACTCTGAAATAGTAGCTTCCTTCTGTGAATCTTTTGCTACTTATGTTGATCTCCCTAGGGAGAAGTGGTTTAAATATCATCCTCCCATAGAAGTAAAAGTAGTTGCACCTATTAAAGTTGAAGAAAAGACTGTCACTTATAATGATCCTATTGTTCCTACTTCTTATGTTGAGAAACCACCCTTCCCTGTTAGAATAAAGGATCATGCTAAAGCTTCAACTGTTGTTCGTAAAAGTAATATTAGAACTTATACACCTTCTGAGCAAGTTAAAGTAGAACCTAATATTGCTATTGTTAAAGATCTCTTGGATGATAATATTGATGGGCATGTTATTCAATTCTGTGGTGAAACTGCTAGAATTCCTAAACCTGGCGCTAAAGATAAACATAGACCTGTGGTAGGCGTGCCTGTTATTTCAAGTAAAATAGGAGATCATTGTTATCATGGCTTATGTGATATGGGTGCTAGTGCTAGTGTTATACCTTATACTTTGTATGAAGAAATTAAGCATGAAATTGCACCTGCTTTGAGATAGAAGGTATTGATGTTACAATTAAACTTGCCAATAGAGATACTATATCACCGTGGGAATTGTTGGAGATATTGAAGTCTTGTGTGGGAAAACTAAATATCCTGCTGATTTTCTTGTTCTTAGTTCCCCACAAGATAGCTTTTGTCCCATTATATTTGGTAGACCCTTCTTGAATACTGTCAATGTTGAGATTGATTGCAAAAAGAATGTTGTTACTGTTGGCTTGGATGATATGATTCATGAGTTTAATTTCTCTAAATTTAGTAAACAACACCATGAAGAAGAATTGCCTAGTAAGGATGAAATTATTGGTCTTGCTTCTATTGTCGTACCTCCTAGTGATCCTCTAGAACATTATTTGCTAGACCATGAAAATGATATGTTTATGAATGAAAGAAGGGAAATAGATGAAGTATTCTTTAAACAGGAACCTATTCTGAAACATAATTTGCCTGTTGAAATCCTAGGGGATCCTCCTCCACCCAAGGGTGATCCCATGTTTGAGCTTAAACTGTTGCCTGATAATCTTAAATATGCTTATCTTGATGAAAAGAAAATATATCCTGTCATTATTAGCGCTAACCTTTCAGAGCATGAAGCAGAGAGATTATTGAAAACTCTGAAGAAGCACCGTGCTGCTATTGGATATACTCTTGATGATCTTAAGGGCATTAGTCCCACTCTATGTCAACACAAGATAAATTTGGAAGAAGATGCCAAACCGGTTCGTGATCATCAATGAAGGTTGAATCCTAAGATGAAAGAAGTGGTAAGAAAATAAATACTAAAGCTTTTGGAGGCAGGTATAATTTATCCAGTTGCTGATAGTCATTGGGTAAGTCATGTTCATTTTGACCCTAAGAAGGGAGGTGTTCTTTGTTGTTCCTAATGATAAAGATGAATTGATTCCACAAAGAATTATTACAGGTTATAGGATGGTAATTGATTTTCCGCAAATTAAATAAAGCTACTAAAAAGATCATTACCCCTTACCTTTTATTGATCAAATGCTAGAAAGATTATGCAAACATACACATTATTGCTTTCTAGATGGTTATTCTGGTTTCTCTCAAATACCTGTGTCGGCTAAGGATCAATCAAAGACTACTCTTACATCCCTTTTGGTACTTTTGCTTATAGACGTATGCCCTTTGGTTTATGTAATGCACCTGCTACCTTTCAAAGATGCATGATGGCTATATTCTTTGACTTTTGTGAAAAGATTTGTGAGGTTTTCATTGACGACTTTTCCGTCTATGGATCCTCTTTTCATGATTTCTTGAGCAATCTTGATCAAGTTTTGCAGAGATGTGAAGAAACTAATCTTGTCTTGAATTGGGAAAAGTGCCACTTTATGGTTAATGAAGGTATTGTCTTGGGGCATAAAGTTTCTGAAAGAGGTATTGAAGTTGATAAAGCCAAGGTTGATGCTATTGAAAAGATGCCATGTCCCAAGGACATCAAAGGTATAAGAAGTTTCCTTGGTCACGCCGGATTTTATAGGAGGTTCATTAAGGACTTCTCAAAAATTTCTCGCCCTCTGACTAATTTATTACAAAATATATACCATTTGTCTTTGATGATGATTGTGTAGAAGCATTTGAAATACTTAAGAAAGCATTGATCTCTGCACCTATTGTTCAGCCACCGGATTGGAATTTACCCTTTGAAATTATGTGTGATGCTAGTGATTATGCTGTAGGTGCTGTTCTAGGGCAAAGAGTTGATAAGAAATTAAATTTTATCCATTATGCTAGTAAAACTTTATACAATGCTCAAAGAAACTATGCTACTACTGAAAAAGAATTCTTAGCAGATGTATTGCTTGTGATAAGTTCAGACCTTATATTGTTGATTCTGAAGTAACTATTCACACTGATCATGCTGCTATTAAATATCTGATGGAAAAGAAAGATGCTAAACCTAGACTTATTAGATGAGTTCTCTTGCTACAAGAATTTGATTTGCATATTGTTGATAGAAAGGGAGCTGAGAACCCGCTGCGCATAACTTGTCTAGGTTAGAAAATGTTCTTGATGACCCACTACCTATTGATGATAGCTTTCCTGATGAACAATTAAATGTCATAAGTACTTCTCGTAGTACTCCATGGTATGCTGATTATGCTAATTACATCGTTGCTAAATTTATACCACCTAGTTTCACTTACCAGCAAAAGAAAAAGTTTTTCTATGATTTGAGACATTACTTTTGGGATGACCCACTTCTTTATAAATAAGGAGTAGATGGTGTTATTAGACGTTGTGTACGTGAGCATGAACAGGAACAGATCCTACGCAAGTGTCACTCCGAAGCTTATGTAGGACACCACGCTGGAGATAGAACTGCACATAAGGTATTGCAATCCGGTTTTTATTGGCCTACTCTCTTAAAGGATGCCCGTAAGTTTGTCTTGTCTTGTGATGAATGTCAAAGAATCGGTAATATTAGTAGACGTCAAGAAATGCCTATGAACTATTCACTTGTTATTGAACCATTTGACGTTTGGGGCTTTGATTATATGGGACCTTTTCCTGCCTCTAATGGATATACACATATTTTAGTTGCTGTTGATTACGTTACTAAGTGGGTAGAAGCTATTCCAACTAGTAGTGCTGATCATAACACCTCTATTAAAATGCTTAAAGAAATTATTTTTCCGAGGTTGGAGTCCCTAGATATTTAATGACTGATAGTGGTTCACATTTTATTCATGGTGCTTTCCGTAAAATGCTTGCTAAATATGATGTTAATCATAGAATTGCATCTCCATATCACCCGCAGTCTAGTGGTCAAGTAAATTGAGTAATAGAGAACTCAAATTAATTTTGCAAAAGACTGTCAATAGGTCTAGAAAGAATTAGTCCAAGAAACTTGATGATGCATTATGGGCCTATAAAACTGCATATAAAAATCCTATGGGTATGTCTCCGTATAAAATGGTTTATGGAAAAGCATGTCACTTACCTCTTGAACTAGAACATAAGGCTTATTGGGCTATTAAATAGCTCAACTACGATTCCAAACTTGCCGGTGAGAAGAGGTTATTTGATATTAGCTCACTTGATGAATGGAGAACCCAAGCTTATGAAAATGCCAAGTTGTTTAAAGAAAAAGTTAAAAGATGGCATGACAAAAGGATAAAAAAGCGTGAGTTTAATGTAGGTGATTATGTATTGCTATACAACTCTCGTTTAAGATTTTTTGCAGGAAAACTTCTCTCTAAATGGGAAGGCCCTTACATTATCGAGGAGGTCTATCGTTCCGGTGCCATAAAAATCAATAATTTCGAAGGCACAAATCCGAAGGTGGTAAACGGTCAAAGAATCAAACACTATATCTCAAGTAATCCTATAAATGTTGAAACTAATGTTATTGAAACCGTAACCCCGGAGGAATACATAAGGGACACTTTCTGGAATGCTCCAGACTCCGAAAAGGAATAGGTATGTGGTACGGTAAGTAAACCGACTCCAAAACAATTTTTAAGGCAATATTTCTCCGTTTTGGAATATTTAGAAAAATAGAAAAATAAGTAGCATTCCGGGAAGGACGCGAGGGCCCCACGAGGGTGGAGGGCGCGCCTACCCCTCGGGCGCGCCCCTACCTCGTGGGCACCTCGTGTGCCTTCCGACTCCGCTTCCTTGCACGATACGTATTTTGGTCGGTAAAAATTCATTATATATTCTCCCGAAGGTTTTGACTCCGTATCACGCAATTATCCTTTGTTCTTGTTTCGAGCTGTCCCATCGCAGATTAGATCAACATGTCATCCCGAGTTCAAGGAGAAAGCTATGTGGATGATTACCTAGCAAATCCTAAGGTCTATGGAGATGTGGAGCACGATGGTTGGACCACGGAGGAAGAAGAGGACTATGAACCCAAGGGGAAGGAGGAGACGAGCTCAGATGAAGATGAAGCCCCATTACCTCAACCTGGGGACATGCATGTGGATTTCAAAAAGTCAAGTCTCCCTGCTAGGGTAAAGAAACCAAAGATCGAGTTTATCCCTTTTCGTCTCCTGCAGGAAAATAAGAAGGACTTATGCAAAAAGATATTAACCCTGGAGTGGGAGATTGATGATTTGAGGGACCAAAATTCCGTCCTCAAGCGCAAATTAAGGGAGAAGTCTATGCCATCAACTAAGTCAACATCACCGCCACCTTCTTCACCAAAGAAAGGAGACATAATCACATGGGTATGGGCACTCCCTTGGCAACTTCCAAGCTTGGGGAGATGCCCCGTATCGTATCGCAACCACATCTCCTATCTTTACCGTGTTCTTAGTTCGATCCTATTAGTAGTATCTTGATCTAGTAGAATAAAGTTTATGGCATGATCTAGTTTTGAGTTTTGCTTTATGATCTCTCTATGTAATCGAGTCCGTGAGCTATATAATAAAGATTAGTGTTGAGTCAAGGGCTTGATTATTTTGCCATGATCTTGAGTGAATAAAACAAAGAAAAATAATAATAAAAAGAAACAAAGATTTCATATTGATCTTATTGAGAGTAATGACTTCACATAGAAAGGGTATGATAATTGAAAGTTGTTGGGAGTTGGCAAACATAGTTTTGGTCACCGTTGCAATTAATAGGAAGTAATAAGGAAAGAGAGGTTTCACATATAAATATACTATTATTGACATCTTTTATGATTGTGAGCACTCATTAAAATATGACATGCTAAAGAGTTGATGTTGGACAAGGAAGACAACGTAATGGGTTATGTTTTCTTATATCTAAGATAAAGTATATTGTCATGGATCTTCCAACATGTTGAGCTTGCCTTTCCCCCTCGTGCTAGCCAAATTCTCAGCACCAAGTAGAGATACTACTTGTGCTTCCAAAAACCCTTAAACCAGTTTTGCCATGAGAATCCACCATATCTACCTATGGATTGAGTAAGATCCTTCAAGTAAGTTGTCATCGGTGCAAAGCAATAAAAATTGCTCTCTAAATATGTATGATTGATTGGTGTGGGAAAATAAGCTTTATACGATCTTGTGATGTGGAAGAAATAAAAGCAACGGACTGCATAATAAAGGTTCATATCACAAGGGGCAATATAAAGTGACGTTCTTTCACATTAAGATTTTGTGCATCCAACCATAAAAGCGCATGGCAACCTATGCTTCCCTCTACGAAGGGCCTATCTTTTATCATTATCTTCTACCTTATGCAAGAGTCATGGTGATCTTCACCTTTCCTTTTTACATTTTATCCTTTGGCAAGCACAATGTGTTGGAAAGATCCTGATTGATATATCTAATTAGATGTAGGGGCATGAGTTATTATTGTTGACATTACCCTTGAGGTAAAAGGTTAGGAGGCGAAACTATAAGCCCCTATCTTTCTCTGTGTCCGATTAAAACTCCGTAACCACAAGTATCGCGTCAGTGTTAGAAATTATGAAGGACTAAATGATAGTTGAGTATGTGAACTTGCTATTAAGCTCTCACATAGACTCTTTCTGATGTTATGATAAATTGCAATTGCTTCAATGACTGAGACTATAGTTTGTTTTTTCTCAATAAAGTTTATGATTCGTACTCTGCATCGTGAATGGATTATTACTTGAACATAAGCAATCATATGACAAATATCAGCCTTAACCCCAATAAGAATCCCTTCTGCAGTACTAACAGCAGGTAGCCATTTCCAATGGAAATTGGATCTAGGATCAAAGACTTCAAGCTGAAGAGTAGTAAACTCTTCTTTTTTGGTCTCAGAAACACAAATAACATATGGGCAATTGGCTCTAATGAGCTCTTTTAATTTGTCAGCTTTGTTGGGGCCATTAAGCCCTCTAATATTCCAAAAATCACCTATCATTTAGCATCAAAGATAATTTTCCTTCTTCCTTTGGAGGAAGAAGATTTTTGGACCTCAAACCAGGGGGAGTCTGAAGTAGAGGCCACATTATTATGTGTCTCTACTTCTGTCTCCACATAGCCCCTAGGATCAAGATCAGACCCTCTGAATTCCTCACCAGTAATGTCTATATTGGGAGGTAAAAATATATCAGGGTTTTCAAAGTTAAATTTAGCAAGTCTATCTAACTCTATGTGCTTAATAACAGCAATATTCTCTCTGATGTTTTCACTGCTGGTGCCCAGGCTTATCCCTGAGCTCTCTGCAGTATTTAACAGGAAATCATCATCAAGACAAGCAAAAGAATTTTGAGTACCTTTTCTCAGAATAGGCTCATCTAAGTTTTTGATACGCTTCAGCTCTTGAGCTTTTAGTAAAGCAGGTATGTCATCTTTCTTGTTCCTGGTACTCACTCTGGAAGCCACCACAGGACCCCATTTCTGTTGAGCATTGCTATTCTTCTGGGCCACAGGGTTGACCACTTCAGCACCAGCTTCAAATCGGGCTAACAGAGGTGCACCAAGGTTGATATTTTGATTTTTCTTGACCACTTCCAGGTAGCTTTTAGTCATAGGGGCACCTGGCATCTTGGAGGAGGCCACATTAGAGATATTTTCATTAGGAGCAGGTGTGGAACACTGAGCAGCAGACCCACTGCTCCCAGCAACATTGGTTTTACTGATCTTGTGGTTACTATTCCCTGTGTCCATATCCTCTCCAAGTAGGTCATCTTCGCTAGTATCAAACTCCTCTTCAGTGTGCTTTTTTTGAGAGGGATTATCATCAGGGCTTGGAGGCATGTCTTGCCCACTTCCTGGGCCGGTTTCCACAAAGAACTTAAGTAGATGTAGCTCATGATTAATCTCCACCATTCTGTCTCTAGGAATCTTGGATGGATCTCTCACAGCAACCTGAATCCTCACCTTCTCATAAAAGCTCCTGAAGATAGTGTGCCAATCTACATTAACCAGAACACCAAGCATAGTAGAAATCTGAGCAATGATGTTCCAAGAGATCCATTTAGGAGGTATTCCTTCAATTACAATCCAAGTTTCCTCCAAATAGTCAAAGGCTGGTATCTCTCCATTCCAGTCACTAAAGGAAATAGTCACCCCTTCCTTCTTCAGATTGATGGAGTGGTATTCCACCAACTCTTTGATCTTTTTATGAGGGGGAAACCTGACAATGAATTTTTTACTGTCATATCTCCTGATCTGCCAAGGCCAGTTGGTTTTCCACATATCAGAAAAGCAAACACCCAACTCTGCTTCATTGATCTCTCCTTTTTCAACTAAGACTAGCCCAACATTGCCAAAGTTCAGCCAATCACTGTCTTCCTTGCCCCCAGTCTCTATGTGGAAAAAACCCAGACCATTGCTGGCACTCCCCCAATACATAGCAGCTGGATAAGGTTTGTACCAGGTGGGGCAAGAATCCATGTGGTGACCAGGGGTTTTGCACATGAAGCAAACCTTGGAGGAGGGGCACATACCAACAAAATGGCCTGGAAGGCCACAATTGTAACAGACAGCTCCAATATACTTGGGATCAATGTTTAAGGAAGAGGAGTCCTCATTTGGAGCAGTCTGCACTGCGGTCTGCCTGTTCTTCTGATTCTTCTTCTTCTTATTCTTGCTGGACTCTGGCTGACTGCTCTGCACACTGCCTCCAGTAGAAGATCCACTCCCCCCATACTGAATTTGCTGCATCTGCGGGGTAAACGCCTGAGGAAAAACTTGAGATGGAGGTAGATATTGGAAAGGAAAATTTTGCTGATTCTGCCAAGGCGACAGTTGTTGCATCTGTTGCATCTGGGGGTACCCAAACATCTGTCCTCCTGTCTGCATCATAGCTTGTGCCGAGCCAAGCGGGAAAATCGGAGGCTTGGCGTAGATCGACATTGGAGGCGGAGCAGGAACTGGCACCTGAGCTGCCACCTGAGGTGGAGGCGGCGGCACAGCCCCCTCCTGGCCCTGCGGAGAAGGAGCAGGCGGACGGCCATTGCGTCCCCTCCCCAGGCCATATCTTCCTCCGCGAGAGCTATTGTCTCGTCCTCCTCCCGCCATCTTGACGATCGATGCAAAGGTGATCTTCCCTGATTTCCTCGCCCAATGGTCACGCGAGAAGGAAAAAAAATTGGAGCAGGTAGGTGGTCTGAATCTCCAATCGGGTGGCAATCTGACTCAGAGAACTCTCCCATGGTGAATTTATCCTTCCGAATCCAAACCAGGTTGGCACGCCTGGGGATAGGGGGACGAACCCTAACCCCTCTACGACCAAATCTCACCTGGTGCGGATCCAGATCTCCACGGGGGGGGGGGGGGGGTGCCTTTTGTACGGGCGCAACCACTCCCCCCCCCCAACGCACCGCTGGTGACTGGGCAGGCGGGGTCCGAAACCAACTGCTCACTGACCAGCAGGGCCCTCCTGGCAGTGACTCTGCCCCGTCCCACAGCTCTTCTCACCGGAGACCCGAAGGAACACGGTGGCGGCGAAACTTGCCTCTTAGCATCGCCTTGTCCCCGCGGCACAGGCGAATATGGAGGTGTAGCACCTCCACCAGGATTCAAAATTGCAGGGACGACGGTGGCCAAAACGAGGAGTCTATCGGCGCGCCGGTAGGCAGCACCCCCAGTAGACCCTCCCATCTCTTCGCTCGCCGGGGATCCTCTGATTTCGCCTCCGCCCTCGCCCACTGGATGAACTCGGCCGACGGGGAGACAAGGAATGGAGGCATCCTTTGCCTCTCCGCCGCTGTGGCCTCGTCGTAAATCCTCTTTGCCAACACCCTCTGCTCTTCCTCGGCCCTCAATCGACAAACCTCTGCATATCTGGTCGCCACAGCTCGCGTCTCCGGATCTCTCACCGCCGGCACCGCCCGATCTACTGCCTTCCACTCCTGAACCCGCTGGATCCATGCGAAAGTCGCGTCGCGGATCCTGGTCGCCCTTTCCACCCACCTCCAATCTCCGGTGGCCATGAGCACCGCATGCGGAAACGGTGTGATCAATCTCACCATCTCCGAGAAGGTCTCGCGGTCTATCGGGGGATCTCGCGCAGGCGTAGGGGAAGGGGAAAGGGAGGCAGCTCCGTTCGCCGGGCCCGGCCCACGCCGCCGGGAGGCATGACGCAGGGCGCGCGCAGCTAGATCTGCGGTGGGGGCAATGGCGTGCGGTGGGTGAGGGGTCGCCGTCGCGAGGGAGCGGGGAGGAACGGGTGGGGGGGGGGGGTGATAACCTGTTCGAATGTATCTTGTTTACTAATCCTCACGTATCAGTACGAGTTTGTCCTATGGTTCCCATGTTCATGCGGCGTATTGACTCTGGGCCTCATTGTCACTTTCCAATGTAGAGGGTAAATGTATTTTCTTAACTCTGATTTGATGTTGCAATTTTGTTTCCTTGCAGAGAGATATGTTCAAAGATATACTCCCATTCATTAGATCTGAAGTATAAGCCCGGGGTTCAAATTGAGGGGACGAGTAAAGCACCTGCTAATATGGTACTAATATTGACAATACTGTGTTTGACATCATCTCTCCCCATTATTCATGTTACAAGTAATCAGGTGACCGTATCTATGATCCTGCTTCCTGTGTTGATTGCAGTTCTCCTGCAGCCTGCAGGTATCAAAGAACTACCCCTGCAGGTATAAAGAATTAACCTCTTGAGTAGAATGTAAGTAGCAAGAGCTTACATATTTAACTCCTAGGATGTTTTTCTGCTTCGGAATTGGATGTTATCTTTTGCTGGTAACATATATGTGCTTGCACAAAAAAGTAGGTTAAACCGATGCTAAGTATTCAAGCTGACATATGGCCTCTCGGTCTAATTAAAATTGTTCAATTTATATTTATTATTCAACATTTTTCTAATTATTTCATAAATATATATTATTCTTGTGTTAGAATGGGCGGGCGCGGCAACGCGCGTCTTCGTGATCTAGTCTTCACTAAGGGACTGCCAACGGCTATCTTCAACGAGTTCCGGGACAGCCTCAACATGGGTATGTTGGAACACAACTACCTCCACGTCCTCCACGCCACCAGCACGCCCGGGTCCTGCGCCCACGACTGGCTCGTCCCGCACGTAGCTCACGTCTCCACAGGACTAGCTAGTTCAGTTGCAGCCTTATCCTGCCGTTGTAATCCGTGTATATATATGTGTAACCTGTGCAGTCATAATCAATACAGAGAGTTTAATCCTCCTACTGTATCACGCAACTGTATCACGCAACACCAAAATATCTCTGAAACTTGGGTGATATTTCAGGGAACAGAAATCTGAAACTAGGATGACATATACCAGTCCCATTAACCCAATCCAGAACAGATTGGCAGATACATTAGAGAAATTTAACCAGGGTGCATATTGGTCTTAGCCTCTTAGGTCACGATCCAAACAACAAGCACGAAAATTTTGTTAATGAACGACACTGGTTCACTTCACCATGCATGCGGTAGGTTCCTACTATGCCTTTCTCTCGCCTGCTTTCAGATCTGACTCGCAGACTTGACCAGCTCCTCACTGAATTCCCAGAGTTGCTTCGCCAAAACGTCGCTCTCTGCCAATTTGCTCGTCTTCTCCTCGTTGCAGTCCGCAAAGTATTTGCCTGTGACTCCCTTCAGCTGGTGGCTGAGCCCTACATAGCAGGTGGTTGCTGCTCCCTGCAAATGAAACCGCAAGGCATCCTCTATCAGACAAGGTTTAATTTCAGAAGAAACTACACAATGAAATGGTCGTTACTCGAAGGTAAGGGTAGAAAAGAACCTGGGGTACATTCTTCCAGATCAAGCAAGTGACAACTTGAATTGCCTCTGCAAGTTAAAAAGAAAATTCATAACGCCGTGGACATAAAGGCACTTGTCAGAAAATGGTGCATAGCTAAAACTTGATGACACTTGACAAATACATTCACAAGAACAGAAAAATGAGCCGGGGAGCGTACTCATGACAGCATAGGAGTGCCTCATCAAATTGGTCATGATTACTCCAGGATGAAGGGAATTAACCGTGATGTTAGCTCCTTCCTCCTGTTTCAGTAACATACAGTTTATGGTGCGTCAGAATAGTTTGAACTTTTTTAAGACACTCCCAATTAGTATGAGCTCTCTCAGTTAGCTTTCCTCTTCCTCTGAATAAATAAGGTAAAAGGAAGAAAATTTGAGGATTTTTATTACCTTGAGCCGTCTAGAGAGCTCCTTAGCGTGTAGTATGTTTGCAAGCTTGGATTGTCCATAGGCCGACCTTCTGTCGAATCTGCCAGTGCAAAAACCATCAGTAACAGTTCAACCGACAATAGATCTCCAACTCCAAAGAATCATAAGGAACCATACGTTTTCTTGTCATTGAGTTTATCGAACTGAATCCCCTTCGGATATGTATGCTCGTGGGCAATCGATGACAGGTTCACGATGCGGCCCTCGATACCCGTAGACTCAGCGGTGGCTTTCATGTTATCAAGCAGCAGGTTGGTCAGCAGAAAGTGACCTGATTGATCATAACAAGAGAGACAAATATCAGTATCAGAAAAGATAGATAGATAACTAACGCTGTGGCGAGACAATATATACCTAGGTGATTGGTGGCAAACTGCATCTCGACCCCGTCTTCGGAGAGCTGGAAAGGGCAGAACATCACACCTGCATTGTTTCTGCAGAGCACAAGGGTTTTGGACGGCTTGGTTATTCAGAGGAGCGTGCATACGGACATACTGTAGAAGAAAATGGAGTATCATAAGATCGAGACGAAGGGAACTGTTGGTTACATCAAGATGTTGAGAGGGAGGTTCATGGAGTTGAACTGCTCGGCGAAGGCCCTGACGGACTTGAGGGAGCTGAGGTCGAGCTTCAGGACGTCGACGCGGGCGGCCGGGTTCGCCTCCGTTATGCTCTTCTTCGCCTCCGACGCGGCCTCCATGTTCCTCGCCGCGATGATGACATGGGCTCCCCTCAGGGCCAAGACCCTCGACGTCTCCAGGCCGATGCCGCTAGGTCCCCCTGTGAATGAACAAAACACGAGTCTCAGAGTTTCCTTGCCCTTCGAACATGCTACAAAAGGGATTGATTGTGACAGAACTTGAAGTTTACTCGAACATATTGATACTGTAGTTGTTACCTGTGATAACGACGGTGAGATTTGAGGCGTCGACGCCGTCGGTGACCTGCTCCGCCGTGGACGCCGACCCGAACCCGCTGGCGCCCGGCCTGCCGGTGATGAGCGACAGGAGACCCATCTGATGAGTGATGATTCTCAGCTCCCAACACTAGCAAGCCCGTGATGTGGTAGGAGTGACATATGCGGCATGCACATTTAACAGCGTAGGCGTGGAACAGGTCAAAAACACTACTATAACAGAACAAGGATACAAAAACAAAATTTGAGCCCCCAAGAACAAGAGGTAGTAGTCGATGAGCATCGTTCTGGGCATCATCGAGCCTCATCCACCCGACGGACTGATCGATGGGAAGATTCGCTAATCCTTCTCGGTCACCACCTGGAGAAAAGCCGTCCGATCGTGTTAGTTTTATACATTTCGTTGTTTCTGCCAGCACCGGCACAGCAGGTTAGCAGGCGGAGAAGTTTCGGGCGCGGCCCAGCACACAGATGGGCCAAGTTAGCAGCGAAAAATCACATGGTTTGAAGTTTAAACGCTTTTCCTTCTATTTTTTGAATAGAAAACGTTATTATTATTTTTCTTTATTCATGGTTTGTAGTTAGAGCAACTCCAATAGCTCCTGTAAAAAACTTCCGGTAAAAGTCATTTTATTGGATGTCTGTATAATTTAGGACCTTAATATCCAGCGATCATCAGATACGAGGATGTCTTTTTTTTTTAGAAAAGGAGGATGACCCCCGACCTCTGCATCTGGTAGATGCATACGGCCACTTTATTGATTATTCTCGAGGACCTTACAAAGTGTTACAACAATAAGCCTGAATCCACCAACTAGGCAACATATGCCGCTACTCCTATCCATATGATGAAGGGGTGCTAGCTGGGCCACTACACAGACCACTCACCTAAATCTAACATCAAAAGCCGGAATCCCCAGCCTAGCCACATACCGGGTCCGGGGTATAAACCGGTCTGACGCACTCACAGGTGTCGTCTCCACCATCTTTCACTGGTCCATCTCCAAGCAGATTGAGGTGCCAACCTTGGCAGGCCCTCCGCATCAACGCCGCCATGACGCCAAATGACGACCACCACCTACGGTAGAACATCACCAAGCAGATGGATCGCTACCACAAGATGAAGATCAGCGGTAGAATAGATAAATCGCCGCACACATTGCCGCCGCCAAACACCTCACACGCACCACGAAGCGCCCACCGTGCTTCCGGGGACCCCAGGCGACGCCTTCAAGAAGGAGCGCGACGAAGGTACGACGCCATCGCCCGCAAGGGGAACTAGAGCTTTAGCCCAAATGAAGAGCACAGTGAGAGACGGGATAGGACCTCGACAAGGCCTCCAAGAAGGGAACCGACGCCCACAAGGCGCCGCCATTGTCGTGGCCTCCGCCGACGGCCAAGGGTTTCCCGATCCCGCCCCGTCCCAACCGCCCGCCAACGACACAGCGAGGAGCGCCCGCAGCCGGAGAAGGCGTCGGACTTCATCATAGCAGGCACGCCGGGTGACGGGGCACCCCGACCCACCGTAGTAGACGTCCACCGAGACCTCGCCGCCCGCACAGCCGAAGTCGCGGACCACCATCTCCCACGGCCGTCGCCCGTCGATAGGCCACGCCGCCGTCCAGCCCGAGGCCGCCGCCCGTCATCCACCCATCGCGCACATCCCATCAAAACACGGAGGACGCCCCACACCGCCGCCACCGGGGAGACCACGCCATGAGCACCCAAGCCGGGCGACGGTTAGGCTGCGCCGCCAGATCCGGCGGATCCGCCCACCAGCCGCCAGAGAGGAGCCAGCCCGATCCAGGCCGAGCCGGCCTGATCTGGCAGTTCGGCGGCCACCAGGATTGAAGAGACGGGCGGCGGCGTCTGATGCGGGGAGGGGGCGCCTCCACGTCGAGGCGGGTGCGCGGGGAAGCCCCGCCGCCGCCTACTGCCGCGCGGGCGGCTGCCGGCGGCGGCGGGGGAGGAGGAGGGGAGGCGGGGGGAAACCTGGGCTAAGAGCCACTTCGAAGTCGCCCGGAGCGGACGACGCGGGGATACGAGGATGTCTGCAACGAAAGATTGGTTCAATCACGAAGCAACCCTAGAACAAACAGCCCAGCACGGATGTTTTTTAATTTAAAAAAAAAGCACGGATGTTTTTTTGATACGAAAAAACCCAAACCTCCACCTGAACCCACTGCATACAGGGCCTTTCGCCGGTCACAGATCCCTTGTGCGGAAGTACTACGCACAATTTCCTTTCTATTTGTGTTTCCTCTCGTCCCTGGCGGCTGGAACCCTAGCCGCTGCCAGGAGAGGCCAATCTTCCAGTGTCGTGCTCCGGCGGCTCCCCTCCGCCGGTGACCTTGATCATCGAAGAGGGGGAGGGGGGGGGGTCGCCGGGTCATTGTAGTCTAGGTTTTTAGACTGCTCATTGTCTTGCTTCGGCGTCGACGATGATGACACTGAATAAAGATTTTTCAGATCCTTCCCTGATGAGGCCACCAGTCTTATGGTTGGGGATGGATTTAGAAATCAAGCGCCGTCCTCGCGGTGGACTTGTGTCTTCAGGCTCCGTTGTTGCGACGGTGTTTGTTCCAGCGTCGGCGCGGAGCTTGGGAGGTAGTCCAGGAGCGAATGCAGATTGTGGTCTGCATCGATGACATCTTGAAGACGAAACATGTGCTGGGTTCATGGTTCGTGGATGGCAGGTATGGTTTCCTCCTTCGACGTCTTAGTCGTGGTCGGATGCCAGATCTGAAGTTCGATGGCGTGTCCGGGTGTTCCCCCGGTCTGATTCGTTCAACGGCAAGGGCTTCACTTTTGGTGAGCCACCTTGGAAGTCCGCAAAGCTGCATATCAGCGATGGAGCCACGTCGAGCTCGGGTGAGGAGATGATCTGTCATTCTTTTCTTCGCCGGCTGCTGTGGTGCTGTCGGAGGCAGGTGACGGGCGTTGGTGTCAACCTTAGAGATGTTCTGCTATCTTTTCAGTTTTATCCTTACGTGATTTATACTTTGATCTTTATGATATGAATGAGACACGTATTACCATGCAAAAAAAATTTCTTGTGTGGAAAGAAAAAACATGGTTTATAAAATGGAAAACGCTATCCTTCAGCCGACGGATGCACGCGCAGCGTCTGCCGCCTGCGTAGCCGTCGGATCAATTTTGATCGAGCGCTCACACTGGCCACAAGTCCTGTGCAGCCATTTTTTTTGCAATAATCGTACTGTTTCAGAAGGTTTCTGCAACAGAGATCTTGTTTCAGAAATAAATAAAAAATGATTCAATGGTGAAGTTTTTTTCAGCAACAACGGCTAGTTTTAGAAAGTTTCTGCAACAGAGGCCTTGTTTCAAAAAAAATGGTTCAGCAGCGAAGATTTTTTTTCTTCTGCAGCAAGGGGTCTTACTTCAGCAACATAGCCCCGGTTGCAGAAAGTGTTGAAGGAGCGCACGATCTTAAAGCGTACGAGGCCAAGCATTGCAACACGATGCATGTTTCAGAAACATAGCCTCAGTTGCAGAACTCGTCAAAGGAGTGCCAGGCATGGGAGCTCGTCGCCGTCATGCTGGAGTAGAGGCCATGCCTGTTCTCCAAGCAGGCCCCTTGGTGAGCTCGATTTGCATTCGATACAAACATCTAACATGATATTTGTGCGCCATGGTGTTGCAGAGAGTTCAATTTAGCTCTTGCACGCCGGTGATGGGCTGATTTTGGGGGCGGGTTGGCGACGGTGCCGCGCTGGGCGCAGCTCTGTTAGGGCCGGGGGGAAGTTTGTTGTCTTGTTTCTACAACAACGTGCATGTTGCGGGAATAATGAGGGAGACATGCGCCATGGTGTTGCAGAGAGTTCAATTTAGCTCCTGCATGCCGGCGACAGGCTGATTTTGGGGGCGGGTTGGCGGCGGTGCCGCGCTGGGCGCAGCTCTATTGGGGCCGGGGGAAAGTTTGTTGTTTTGTTTCTGCAACAACGTGCATGTTGCGAGAATAATGAAGGAGGCATGCGGGACGCGCAAACTAGATCAGACGGCTAACAACTCAGGGGTCCAACGGCTGTCCAGGAGGCGGATAATTTCAATACATCTAGCGGCGGACTCGTAGCAGCGCAAAATTGCCATCAACAAAAATGTGAATATTTTTTTTGGGCAAATCAGAGAGCTTTATTCAAATAAAAGCATTCCCCAGACAGTCAGCTAAGAGGCTGGTCACAAGGAAGCTAGAGGTTTCCTCTAGTCAGCAATCCATTACATTCAATGTGCATGCATGTTTTGCACAAAGATGCGCAGGAAGATTTGCCGGCCGGTTTACATGTTGAACATCAAATAAAACAAAACTATCGCTAAGCTCTCCTATTTCTAGCAAGATTGGGGCCATAACTGAACGAGAATTGTGGCGGGTTTTCCAGAGCATCACCAGCTCCAGGCAGTCCACTTCCATGATCACATGCGAGAATCCTCTTAAAGCAGCAAAAAGAACTCCATCTCGCAGCGAAAAAGCTTCAATGATAAGAGGATCCGAGATCCCTGTATACGGTTTGCACCACGAGCCTAGAAGAGCAGCGGCCGAGCGAGCAACACCTCCTGCTCCACCTCGGCCATCTTCTAAATTGAGCGCGCCATCTGTGGTGATTTTAATCACTTCCCCCTCAGGTGGCCACCACCCAAACCCTGGCAGAATCTCAGCTGCTTTGCGCGGAAGATTCACGAGAGCAATGGCCTCCTTTGTAGAATGAACAGTGGCTGCTGGGTCACGTCCTTCTTCCCCATGCTTGATACGGTTTCGGGAGTGCCAGATTGACCACATGATTGTTGTAATCTTTGCTCGGTCATCATCAGAAAACCTGGCGTCACATATGATATCGCGCGCCCATGAATCTGGGTGGAGACGCGGAAGCCGGAGACCAAACCACGCATACGCCTCCTCCCAAAAACAACGAGCATGCGCACAATGTATCAGTGCATGCTTTAAATCCTCGCTCATTGCCATGCATACCTTGCATCGATCAATGACTGCAATATGGCGGTATTTGAGAGTACTTTCATCTGGAAGAATGCCGCGGAGAACTCTCCACCAAAAGACTCACACTTTGGGAATTACATTGAGCTTCCATAAGGCCTTCCACAACTGTTGATCGTTCCCTGAGGTTCCGGTAGCCATCCCTTCCTCTCGAGCAAGATGCTCGTTGCGAGTCATGAGCGCGAGGTACGCCATCTTCATAGTGTAGTTGCCAGATGTAAGGGCATATTTATCCCGTAAGTGTTTTGGTAATTGATGACGATACTTTTGCGGACTAATCGTATGCTTTGAGTCCCTCAGATGGTTCATCTCTAGGCTCGAGACGATTCGGTGCCCCTCGGAGACTATTGAAGACGGCGTCGTCCTACGTTTCTTTTTGGTGGATTTGAGTCATAGGAGATCCGTACTATTAAGAGGGGGTCCACGTCGAAAAGGTTTGGGTGGATTCAACACGTACACTTGTCCCTCCTTTCCTTGCACTTTGGAGCTTCCCTTCATTATCTTGGTTGTGCAAAAATCTGACAACTACTACTGTACTTGCGGTAGTACAGCAAGTACACGCGGTAGTGCCGCTGGGTGTCACGGTAGTACCGCTCCTCTGGAGCGGTAGTATCGCGGGTCCCAGGCCTAGTGCCGCTCCGGTGCGGTAGTAGGGGCGGATGTAATTTTTACATCCGCGCCCTGCATACTACCGCTCGTCCGGTAGCAGTAGTACCACGGAGCCCACGGTAGTACTGCTCCCTATGAGCCGTAGTAACGTGGCCCTCCTACCTAGTACCGTAGTTTCACGGTAGTAGGCACGCGCTACGGTAGTACCGCGTCGGATTTTTGTACCACCGCAGATTCAGCGGAAGTTGGCACGGATGTAATTTATTTCATCCGCGCCCTTCCCAGGCCGTGACTCTCCTGCCTTGCGGTAGTACCGCAAGGGGGAGCGGTAATACCGCTGCAAGCGGTAGTACTGCCCCTTAGTCGCTAGTTCCGGCTGTCTTTCTTGCCGGTAGTACCATGGTCCGCCACGGTAGTACCCGCGCAGCCTCATGATAATTACCAGCGGCGTCATGGGCTGAATATGTGGATAACGGTTGGATTTTTCCCACGACTATATAAGGGCGTATTCTACCTCTAGTTGACCACCTCTTCTCTCTCTAAGCTCCATTGTTGCTCCAAGCTCCATTTTGGCCCGATCTCTCCCTAGCCAATCAAACTTGTTGATTTGCTCGGGATTGGGTGACAAGGGCCCGATCTACACTTCCACCACAAGATATTTGATTCCCCACTTATCCCTTGCGGATCTTGTTACTCTTGGGTGTTTGAGCATCCTAGACAGTTGAGGTCGCCCGTGGAGCCATATTCCATTGTGGTGAAGCTTCGTGGTGTTGTTGGGAGCCTCCAATTAAGTTGTGGAGATTGCCCCAACCTTGTTTGTAAAGGTTCAGTCGCCGCCTTCAAGGGCACCAATAGTGGAATCACGGCTCTTGCATTGTGCGAGGGCGTGAGGAGATTACGGTGGCCCTAGTGGCTTCTTGGGGAGCATTGTGCCTCCACACCGCTCTAACGGAGACGTACTTCCCTCAAAAGGAAGGAACTTCGGTAACACATCCTCGTCTCCACCGCTCCACTCTTGGTTATCTTATCCCTTTACTTGTGCAAGCTTATTTGTGTTCCTATCCTTGCTTGCTCTTGTGCTTGTGTTGTTTGCATCATATAGGTTGTCCACCTAGTTGCACTTCTAGACAACCTTTATTATTGCAAAGTTTAAATTGGTAAAGAAAAGCTTAAAATTGTTAGTTGCCTATTCACCCCCTCTAGTCAACTATATCGATCCTTTCAATTGGTATCGAGCCTCGTCTCTTTTAAGGACTTTACCGTCCAAGAATATGGTTGACGTCGTAGATGATGTGGGGAGCACTCCGGTGCGAATCCGATATCATCTACGGAGATGGGGGTACCTCGATCTCTCGTGAGGAATTCAATGTGGCGTTGGACACATTGAAAAACTCCATGACGAAAGCGAGGTCAAGGACATGTTTAAGGAATTCCTAGAAGGGCTTAAACTTTCCACCGCACCCGTGAAAGTGGGTGATCCCGCCAACACGGGAGCGGATGCTAACTCCGATAAGGGGAAGCTACTAGTGAGAAAGCCCCTCGTCTATGGTAAGAATGGCACCGACATCTTTGCCCATGTGCAACCTCCGCTTATGGTGGACCGATTCCTTCCACTCATTTGAATCATGCCGGTCCACCACCTAAGATTGATAAAAAGGAGGATTTTGATTCTTGGGTTTATCGTTTTAAACGTCATTTAAATCATGTGAACACTAACCTTTGGAGAATCATTGAAGAAGGTTTCTATGCGCATGATCCGAGCAACTTTTCTCCAAGAGAGGTCGTGGACCATCAATTCAATGAGAATGCTCTCTTCATCATCCAAGAAGCAATCCTTCCCGAAGACCTCCCTCATCTCCGGCCTTACTCCCGTGCCAAAGATGCTTGGCTCAAGGTGGTTTCCCTTTATCGAGGAAGCGCAAGCATTCAACGCTCCAATTATGAAGTGGTCCAAGATGAAGCCGATGAGTTTGCAATGAAGGAAGAAGAAGAACCTCGTGAGCTCTATCGGAGAGTAACCAAGCTTCTTTGTCTCCCTCCGGGATCATGGAAGTAAGGACACAGATGACAACTGGATCAAGCGCCAATTCCTCAAGGCAATGATGCCCTACCACAAAGCCATGTCCTCCGTCATCCGTCAACGACCGGACTTCCACACCCTGTCCTCAAGTGATGTGTTGGATGAGTTTGTGGCTATGAGCATATTGGACAAGACCGCCGACAATGCGGTGCTTCGCTCCCAAAGAGCAAAGAAGCCCAACCTCGCTTTGAAGGCCAAGATTTGTGTCGAAGAAGATGGAGAGGAGGAAGAAGAAGAGAGCAACCTCAATGATACTAAGTATGATTATCATGAACACATGGCCCTTGCTTCAAGACAATTTTGGAGCAAGAAGAACTCAAGGCCCAACTTCAACAAGAGCAACTCAAGTGGCACTAAGGGCAAGCAACGAGTGAGGACTTGTTTCAATTGTGGAAATGTGAGTCACTTTGTTGCGGAGTGTCCATATGAGAAGAGGGAAGACAATGGTGGCAAGCTCATCCGTAAGGACAAGGCCAAGTCTTTCCCCAACAAGAGCAACTTCCCAAAGAAGACTCCTCACAAATCCTTGGTGGCTCAAGAAGAGTACAATGAGGATGATGATGATGATGAGGATGGTGAATCGGTTGCCATGGCCTCCGTGGCCATTGCAATGACTCCTCGGGTGTCTCTCTTCGGTTCACCCAATGAAAGCATCACCGCCAAGTGCCTCATGGCTAAAGCCACCAACAAGGTAACCCCCAACATCAAAACTACCATCATCAATCATTCTTCTTTGACGGATTGCATTGATGAACATGAGGGGACTAATGTGGAGGAAAATGAATTTGAGATCTTTATGAGTAAACTCAAGGGTAAATCCAAGAAGCACTTCGTTGCTCTCTTGGAACAACTTGGTGAAGCCAATGTCATGATCGAGACTCATGAAGAAACCATCTCTAAGATGGAAGGGCATAGTCGTGACTATTCCGATGAGACTTCCGATCTTTCCAATGCTCTTGAGGAAGAGCGTGGTCTTCGTTCGGCTCTTGAGGAGTCATACAACGATGATCATGCTAAATTAACGAAAGACCTTGATCATGCACTTGTTGTGTCTCGTGTGATTAGCTCAGATAAGGCAAAGCTTGGAGTTGATCTTGCTAGACTCAACGAGGACTTTGACATTCTAGACAAGGCTCACAAAGTCTTGAAGGGTGCTCATGCTAGTCTCAAAGAGTCTCATGATCAACTCCAAGTGAAGCTAACCAAGGAGAAAGCCACCTTTCCTCATATGATATTGATTGATAATGCAAATGCTACTAACCCTTGTTGTGAGCATGTGCATCTTGTTGAGGAGAATGCTAAGTTGAAGGAGCAACTTGAAAAGGGCCTTGTCACATGCGTTCAAGGTGAGAAGAACCTTAACGACCTTTTGAGTAATCAAAAGGAAGTTGTAGCCAAGGAGGGGATTGGGTTCAGCCCAAGCCCAAGAGCAAGAAGAAGAATGACAAGACCAAGCAACCTCCCCCTCTCAAGCAAACTTTTGTGAGGGAGGGAGAGGGTGCTTCCAAGAAGAAGAAGAACCGTGCAAAGGGTGGCAATGCCAAGAAGGACAACGTCATCCCCATGAACATAGCCGGCGACTTTAACCCCTCATATGTGTTGTGCGGTGCTAGTGATGGGCATGTTTATGCTAAATTTGTTGGTTCTTCTTCTGAGTACATTGAATGGTCTATTTGGGTTCCTAAGACCCTCGTTACTAACATCAAAGGACCCATTACCAAATGGGTACCTAAAACAAAGCATTGATCTCTTGTAGGGGTTTGCTTCCGGTGGGGGATCATGGTTGCTTGATAGTGGAGCAACAAATCATATGACCGGGAGCAAGGACATGGTGGTGGACGTGCAAGAGATTCCATCTATGCCCACCAATGTCGAGTGGGGTGATGCATCACATTCTAAGGTATTGGGTCTCGGCAAGGTTGTCATTTCTCATGATCTTACGATCGAGAAAGTCATGCTTGTTGAGTCCCTTGCATACAATTTGCTTTCCGTTCGTCAACTTGTAGTCATGGGTTTTGCTACCTTCTTTGACATTGATACCGTGGCCCTCTTATGGAGAAAGACTCTTAAAGTAGCCTTTGTTGGGCATGTCGAAAACGGTCTCTATGTGATTAACTTTTCGGAGCGACCCACTAAGACCGCGACATGCCTAATGGCTAAAGTTGACGTGGGATGGCTTTGGCATCGCCGTTTAGCCCATGTCAATATGAGATCTTTGCAAAGTCTTCTCAAGGGGGACCATGTCCGTGGACTAACAAATGTTAGTTTTGCCAAAGACCGTGCTTGCGGTGCTTGTATTGAAGGAAAGCTTCATGAGAAGGCTCACCCTCCCACGACCATCATATACTCAAAGAGACCCTTGGAGCTCCTTCACATGGATCTCTTTGGGCCACCATCATTTGATAGTCTTGGAGGTAGAAAGTATTGCTTGGTGATTGTGGATGACTATTCAAGATACACTTGGGTATATTTCTTCAAGAGGAAGAGTGAGACTCAACAAACCGTCATCGACTTTGCAAATGAAGCTCAACGTCAACATAATGCAAAGATCTTGACTATAAGAAGTGACAACGACACCGAGTTCAAGAACTACACCTTGGATGAGTTTCGAGTGATGAGGGAATCAAGCATCAATATTCTGCACCATATACCCCTCAACAAAATGGTGTTGCGGAGAGAAAGAACCGGACGTTGATGGATGCGGCAAGGACCATGATGGCGGAGTTCAAGTCTCCATACAACTTTTGGGCGAAGCCATCAACACCGCATGTCATGCATCCAATCGGCTCTATCTCCGCAAAGGTTTGAACAAGACTCCTTATGAGATACTCACCGCAACAAGCCCAACCTCAAGTACTTCGGGTTTTCGGGTGTAAGTGTTTCATTCTCAAGAAAGGTGTTCGCTTGTCTAAATTTGAAGCTAGAGCTCATGAGGACATATTTGTTGGTTATGCTACAAACTCTCATGCTTATCGTGTCCTCAATAAATCCACGGGACTTATTGAGGAGACGTGTAACATGGAGTTTGATGAGAATAACGGCTCCCAAGTGGAGCAAAGTGGCACTTGTGATGTAGGTGATGAAATTCCTCCCCAAGCCATAAGAAGAATGGGAGTTGGTTTTATCATACCCATTGAGGAACCCCTTGTGGGCGAAGGAGAAGGACAATGCTCCACTCAAGTGGAGCCATCACCAACCCAAGGCCCACACGCTTCCGAAGAACAAAGTGAAGGCCCTCAACCTCATGAACAAGACCAAGGGAAAGATCGTGCTCAAGACGATGATAACACTTCAAATGATGCCCAAGGTCAAGTTCTCTCCCCCGAGCATGCTCAAGATGAAGATCATGCTCAAGACGGCGCTCAAGATGATCAAGTGACCCCTCCTCATCTCACCTCCGAGGAGGAATTAGAGTGTCGTGCCGCCAAGATTGCTTCCAAACTCACCACCAAAGGCCATCTCATGGAGAATGTGGTTGGAAGCCTAAGAAAAGGGGTAAGCACTCGTAGACAATTGGCAAACTATTGTGAACATCACGCATTTGTATCTTGTGTTGAACCTCAAAAGGTCTATGAGGCGCTCGAAGACTCGGATTGGCTCAATGCCATGCATGAAGAACTCAACAACTTTGAGTACAACAAGGTGTGGAGATTGGTGCCAAGGCCATCGGAGAACCACAACGTCATTGGAGCCAAGTGGATTTTCAAGAACAAGAAAGATGCTCATGGGAACATCATTACAACAAGGCAAGATTGGTAGCACAAGGCTACTCCCAAGTCGAGGGTATCGACTACGGTGAAACCTTTGCTCCGTTGCTCGTCTTGAATCCATTCGTTTGTTGATTGCTTATGCTTCCCATCACAACTTTAAGTTGCAACAAATGGATGTGAAAAGTGCTTTTCTTAATGGTCCCATTAATGAGTTGGTCTATGTCAAGCAACCCCGGGTTCGAGGACCCCTACTTCCCGGATCATGTGTATCAACTCGATAAGGCACTCTATGGCCTTAAACAAGCCCCACGTGCGTGGTATGACCACCTTACCGAGTTGTTACAAGATCGTGGATTTGAAGTGGGGCAAATCAATCCCACTCTTTTTACTAATAAGGTCAATGGGGAGTTGTTTGTATGCCAACTATATGTTGATGATATTATCTTTGGTTCTCCTAACAAAGCTTTCAATGAGGAATTTGCCGCTTTCATGACCTCCAAGTTCAAGATGTCTTCGATGGGAGAGTTGAAGTTCTTCCTTGGTTTCGATATCAAACAAAGAAGAGAAGGAACCTTCATCAACCAACCCAAATACACTCAAGACATGCTCAAAAGATTCAAGCTAAGTGATGTCAAGTCGGCTACTACACCAATGCCCACCAAGTGCCAACTTGACATTGATCCCAATGGTAAAGCGGTGGATCAAAAGGTATATCGCTCCATGATTGGCTCCTTGCTTTACCTTTGTGCATTTAGACCGGATATCATGTTGAGTGTGGGAATGTGTGCACAGTTTCAAGCCGCACCGAAGAATAGTCACTTTGTGGTGGTCAAGCGAATCTTTCGATATTTGGCTCATACCCCAAACTTTGGCTTATGGTACCCAAGAGGAGCAAACTTCAAGCTTGAAGGATTTACGGATTCCGATTGGGCGGGTGAGGGAGTTCCGGACTAGGGGGTGTCCGGATAGCCGAACTATCATCATCAGCCGGACTCCAAGACTATGAAGATAGAAGATTGAAGACTTCGTCCGTGTCCGGATGGGACTTTCCTTGGCGTGGAAGGCAAGCTTGGCGATACGGATATGTAGATTTCCTACCATTGTAACCGACTCCGTGTAACCCTAACCCTATCCAGTGTCTATATAAACCGGAGGGTTTTAGTCCGTAGGACGAACAACAATCATACCATAGGCTAGCTTCTAGGGTTTAGCCTCTTTGATCTCGTGGTAGATCCACTCTTGTAACAAACATCATCAATATTAATCTAGCAGGATGTAGGGTTGTACCTCCATCAAGAGGGCCCGAACACAGGTAAAACATCGTGTCCCTTGTCTCCTGTTACCATCCGCCTAGACGCACAGTTCGGGACCCCCTACCCGAGATCCACCGGTTTTGACACCGACATTGGTGCTTTCATTGAGAGTTCCACTGTGTCGTCACCGATAGGCCCGATGGCTCCTTCGATCATCAACGACGGCAGCGGTCCAGGTGAGACTTTTCTCCCGGACGGATCTTCGTGGTTCGGGCGGCTTTACTGCGGGCCAATTAAGCAGCCATCTGGAGCAGATCGAAAGCTACGCCCGCCGTCGAGTCAGATTTGGAAGTTTGAACTATACGACCGATGTCCGCGGAGACTTGATCTTCGACGGATTCGAGCCGCAGCCAAGCGCGCCGCACTGTCTCGATGGGCATAATCTAGCTCTGCAGCCGAACAGTGCCCTGAAGGCCGCACCAGTATCCGCTCTGACCCTTAATCCGGAGCCGGATCCCCCGATCGAGGATGGGTGGTTGGACACCGCCTCGGGGGCTTTAATATCTACGGCGATCGAGCCGAACTCCATCCCTGTCCTTTGCGAAGACCTCGACTCCAGGGTGCCGGACTCCTCTCCGAACTCCGAACCCTCCGCGCCCTTGCCAATCGAATCCGATTGGGCGCCCGTTATGGAGTTCACGGCCGCGGACATCTTTCAGCACTCGCCCTTTGGCGACATCCTGAATTCACTAAAGTCTCTCTCTTTATCCGGAAAGCCCTGGCCGGACCACGGTCAGGAAGGTTGGGATACGGACGACGAAGAAATTCAACGCCCACCCACCACCCACTTCGTAGCCACTGTCGATAGCCTACACGATGTGCTCGATTTCGACTCCGAAGACATCGACGGTATGGACGACGATGTAGGAGACAACAATGAACCAGCACCTATAGGATGCTGGACAACCTCACCCCATGATGTATACATGGTGGATACACCTAAAGCAAATGAAGACAAGGAGCAACGGGACGCTACGAAGGATAAATCCCTCGAAAAGCAGTGAAAACGACAACGTAAACGCCGAACAAAGTCCCGCCTCAAGAAAGACCCAACCATAGAGCAGGGCGAACCGGTGGACAACGAACAAGCTATCGAGCAATCGTCCGAACAAGACAACTTGGATAAACAATCTGTCCCCGGCAAAGACAACAGTCCGGACGATCTCACACCGGACAAACCATTGGAGAAAAATGACCTCCGAGAAAAGGCTCGTAGCCATGGCGTAGCCTGAAAAAGCAGAAGCGGAAGCTCAAAACAGCGGAAGATGCACTCAGGATTAGATGGAGCAAAGTATTCAGCACCGTAGATAAGTACGGCGACAGTCGCCGAACAAAGAGCTACCCGAAAAGAAAGCTGCTTCCCGAATTCGACGAGGAGGCCTTAGAGCCCTCACAATTAAAAAGTAAGAAGGCCACCCGGTCGGATGGACGACCCCACGGCAGAAAGAGAGCGGTGAATGGCGCCGCATACAAGCCAATATGCGATCCGCATAAGGATTCACATCAAGAGGATGGCCCAGTTAGGTCCATCTATGGGCCAAGAAAGCAGGCTCGTCAAAGCAATGCAATACGCCAAAATTCCGAAGTTCACGGCACACCCAAATATAGGGGCGCCGCACACCCCCTATGTTTCACCGATGAGGTGCTGGATCATGAATTTCGGTGATTCAAACCCGTAAACATAGAGGCATACGACGGAACAATGACCACTGGAGTGCGGATCGAGGATTACATCCTCCACATACACATGGCTAGAGGAGATGATCTCCACGCCATAAAATACTTACCCCTTAAACTCAAAGGGCCAGCTCGGCATTGGCTTAAAAGCCTCCCCGAAAATTCCATTGGAAGCTGGGGAGAGCTCGAGGATGCATTTCGGGAAAATTTCCAGGGGACTTATGTCCGCCCTCCGGATGCAGACGATCTAAGTCACATAACTCAACAGCCCGGAGAGTCAGCCCGGAAATTTTGGAACAGGTTCCTTACCAAAAAGAACCAAATAGTCGATTGTCCAGGACGCCAAGCCTTAGCAGCTTTCAAACACAACGTCAGAGACGAATGGCTCGCCAGACACCTCGGCCAAGAAAAGCCAAGAACAATGGCTGCATTAACAAGCCTCATGACCCGCTTTTGCACGGAGAGGACAGCTGGCTGGCTAGATGCAAGCACCAATGACGAGTACATCCGAAATCAGGGATGGAAATGGGAAATCACGACGCAGAAAAGATCAGCGCCGGAATAAAGAAAATGGCCCAAATAGTACGGCGGTCAACGCCGGATTCAAAAGCTCTCGGCCGAACAACAAAACACTGCCCCTAAAGGATAATAAAGGACGAGCTATCCAACCTAAACAAGATTACGGATAGATCGTGTCAAATACATGGTACCTCCGGGAAGCTCGCAAACCATACCCACAGAGATTGTTGGGTCTTCAAATAGTCCGCAGATCAACGCCCGAACACAAGGGCTCGACAAAAAATGTAAAGATGAAGACGAGCACCACAAGCAGAACCCCGGAAAACAAAAAAAATTCCCACAGGAGGTCAAAACAGTAAACTCACTTCACGTGATCAAAAGGAAAAACAAAGCGGCGCCCCTAAAAAGCGCGCCGCACACTGGTTGTCAAAACCAATCACCTTCGACCATCAGGACTATTCCGATACTATCCGGAACGCAGGATGGACTGCCTTGATATTGGATCCCATAATCGACGGATTCCAATTTACACATGTCCTCATGGATGGCGGCAGTGACATAAACCTGATATATCAGGACACAATCCGCAGGATGGGGATAAATTCAACCAAAATTCGCCGTAGCAACACCTCCTTTAAAGGAGTACTGCCCGCCCATACGCCCTCTCTGCACGGGCTCCATACTGCTAGAAGTTGTGTTTGGTTCATCCGACAACTTCCGTCGCAAACGGTTACTCTTCCATGTCGCCCCGTTTGAAAGTAGCCATCAAGCACTATTGGGACGCGAAGCTTTCGCCCGCTTTAACGCAATACCGCATTATGCATCTCTAACACTTAAAATGCCCGGTCCACGCGGCATCATTTTGTTAAAAGGAAGTATTAAGTGTTACTCGAGCACGGGAGAACGGGAGACTGCCTTGACAGCCCCACAGCTATCCGGCTCTGGTAGGCAAAGAACCTGAATTTGTCATTCAAACCCCGGACACGGCTAGACGAGTCCGGCGCCTACTAGCGGCATACCCCCATACAAGGGGTCGCAGGCATATATAACAAGAGACAATAAAGCTCAATTTTATTTAATTCTTCGAACCGTACTCTGTTTATTTAATATTAAGTACACCTTTCGCACGACCCTTTTTCTTTCAAACTAAGTTCCTCTCTTTTACAGATGAACAACGTGCTACACCCGTCGAGGATACGGCTGCGGAGACACAGCGCAGACGTGCGAGAGGGACCCGTTGCAAGGATTCTTTTTGATTAAGACCTGCGTAAACCTTTTTTCACTGTCTCTTGTTGATATACATCCCCGGTTCCTTAATATAACCGAGGAGGAGGCTGGTGCTTTGGCATTGGCCGCACTGCAATTTTTATGGCGCATCTAGACACCAGGGGCTTAGGGCATTATTCTGCCCATTTTCATAAAGACCGAATACCTTAGGGAGTATTCGGCGTCTTGAGTTAGGCCTTATATGCATCAGCTCCGAATCATGTCTTTGGTCAAATGTTGGGTTGCCCGGCTCCTGTGTTTTGCTGCCTTACGTTCCGTTTTCATGGTTAACGCGGCACTGTGGAGAACTCTGCGATTGTGCCCGGTTGGTAGGCGAGCACCTCAAGAGAGAAAGCCGAAAACTGACCGTCATGATATAGCGAGACTGGTCAACCACTCGATGACTCACAGGAATGTTTAGAATTCCTCCGCATTAACGAAGGACCGGTTTTCGGTCAGGTACATACGCACCCCGAATTCGAGAGAGTGCGGTGCCCCCAGGGGCTATATAGTAGCCCCACCCTCGAACTCCTATGGCTAAGTGAAAGTGATAAAGCATTATAGTCCGGTTGCCTGGTTTGCTATGCTATCACCTCCTTAACAGGACCAAGATGTTGGATTAAGTGTGAAAAAGCTCTTTTTGCAAACACCCCGCACTATGTGCGTGGGGGCTAAAGCCAAGGACTGCCATCTTTCGTGTTATATACACATATACATAAACGGCCGCCTGAGGAGTAGTTTACTACTTGAACGCACAAGTATAAAAAGCACTTATATTACATTGAAACATTGTTTTCACAAATCATACATGTCATTTAAACATAATATCCTTCGAGCACTTGCGTCTCTATTAAGCAGCGCCGGCGTGACTTCTTCAAAGTAGTGCTCGGCGGTACTCGACCCCGTCTCAATCACGGGATGCAACGTCGGTGGCCTTCATCTCTGCCCGGTATGTCTTGGCGAGGGCAAGAGCCATCCGCTCCCTCAATGCACGCCGATCGCTTCATTGCGTCGTACGCTGACACCGCACCAAGAAACTGCTGCACTAAACCAAAATAGCTCTTGGTGAGGTCCGTCCGGCCACAAGTGAGTCAAGACATGCTTCATGGCAAATCCGGACAATCGATTTAGCTCGGCCCATTCGCCAACCGATCGGTCGTGGCGGAGGACGCCCGGACTATGGAATTGCGACCAATATAGCTCTTCCCTTCATGCCCCTTCTGGCCCCGGAAGTGCTCAAAGCAGCGTCCTGGCGCTTCGCCGCCAAGTCCGTATAAGCATCCTCTGAACTCCACAATTTATCCAACTGAGCATACTTTGGATCTGTATATTTCCTCCGTAGCAGAAACGGTTTTCCAGCCGCGATTGCCCCGGCCTAACTCCGCTCCTCCTTGGCAGCTCTCAAAGCCGATTGGGCATTCTTGGATTCGGCGGCGACCTTCTTTAGGCCCTCTTGTTCCGCTTGACGCTCTTTTTCAAGAACCTCGCGGCGATTGGTAGTATTCCTTAACTTTTTGGCCATATCGGCCATCTCCTCTTTGCTTCGGCAGTGAGCAGCCCGTTCAGCTTCTAGCTCTTCGGCCGCCCTTAAAGCGGCCGCATTACTACTCATGGCTTGCTCTTTCGCTCGGGCGAGCTCTGCCCGCAGCTCCTCAACGGCAGCGGCACCATCTGCATTAAGCATACAAACAGTAAGGCATGGGCGTCAAGCTCCCTTACCAGGTGTCCGCATAGAAGTCGCATACCTTGTGACTCGTCAAACCGTTTATTGACCAGCGCGATGTCCGCATCCGCCTCGTAAAGTTGCCGCTTTAGTTCGGCATATTCATCAGTCCGGCTGGCCTCCGGACGCCCCGCCACCTGTTTAGGAGCGGCGATATGTTAAAATTGAGAATTTGATCCTCGGCACATTGTCAATCTTGACAACATACCGAGTCTCAGGAGCTACTATCTATACAGGGCGCATTTTATATGCATAATTGTCAGAAGGTACATCATATTTGCATTCCTCAAACCCCGTCAGTAAGCTTCTGACGGCTTCATGCAATCCGCTCTCCGCGGGTCCAATTCTTTCAATCACCGTACCCATTAGAGCACGGTGATCCTCTGAAATAGCCGCTCGCCCGAGCAGATCCTTCAGCTCCTCCGACCGCACGCCACTTGGCGCCGGACCTTCCGGCCCGCCCGGACTTGGGGCCCCTCGCGGCGACACCTCCGGGTCGTCCGCTTCTATGAGGGTGCGATAGGTGGAGGCGTTCGCTCTCCATCATCTTCTACGAAGATCCCCGAAGACGAAGCTCTGCTGAGAAGGGCTGAGGTCCGAACTACAAGGTACAATTTCGGTTATCTTCATAAATAAATACAGGGATGTTCCTTATTTACAAAGACCCCTTCTTTTTACTTACGGCTAGCTGGAGGGCTGATCCCCTAGGGGAAATAATGCGGCTTGGTTACTTCCCAGCGCTGGACTCTCTGCCGAAGATTCCTTCCCCCTCTTTGAGGCCTTGACCTCCGGATCTTCCGGAGCGGTCCTCTTATCTCCTCGGAAGGTGGGACTCTTAATCCCTCCTTCCTTGATATCCTCCTTCGCAGAGGCGGTTGCTTCCCCGCTCCCCCCTTCGCCTTCTTCAAAAGGCGCGACCTTCAACATTTTGGTCAGCATGGGATCCGGCGTGGTCTCCGGGAGGGGAGCCGGACACCTTATCAACTTTGCCTTGGCTATCCACTCCTTTTCAAGAAGCGGCTCCTTTAAAGGGCATATATATAAAATAAATGAATGAACAGCTTGTCCGGTTACGGGACTACTTACTTGAGTATCTGGGCGATTGCAGCTTAGTCCTGCGTCCTCGGTCAAGTCCGGACACATCTCTTGTGATCTGAAGAACAGTTTATACATCTCCACGAGCGTCGTGCCCATAAAATTTTGGAGAGCTCGTGGTCCCTCCGGATTGAATTCCCGCAGGCGGAGGGGGCGACGTTTGCAGGGCTGAAGGCGCCGGATCACCATAACCTGCGCCACTGCAACCAGATTGATCCCTCTTTCTGGAGATCTCGAATGCGGCCTGCAGCGAGGAACGTCCTTGGGCGGCCCCAGTCGAGCCCCTTGTTGACCCATGATGCCAGCCCACTGTGGTGGACCTGGCGGAAGGCGGGGCGCCGCCCATTTTGTGCCCCCGGGAGCGGTGATATAAAACCACTCCGTTGCCACAAACCAAGCTCCTCTTGAAAAGAGCCCTCGGGCCACGGAGCATCAAAGACATTTGCTTATGACCGCCCCTCTCACTCCGCTTGCTGCCCTGGATCATCTTGGCACCACCTTGAAGGTCTTGAGCCACAATCCAAAGTGCGGGGTAATATGGAGGAAGGCCTCACATACGACAATGAATGACGAGATATGGAGGATGGACTCCGGATTAAAGTCATGGAAATCAAGCCCATAATAAAACATGAGCCCCCGCACAAAGGGATCCGTCGGGAAGCCTAAGCCCCGACGGAAGTGAGACACGAACACCACGTTCTCGCCGGGCTCGGGAGTGTGAGTGACCTGCCCTGGAGCAGGCAGCCTATGCGAGATCTCGCCGGTCGACATTCAAGGCCTCGCAGCTTCAAAGACATCTTCTTCGTGACGGAGGAAGACATCCATCGGCCGTCTTTGGTCGGAGCCGGACATCGTCGAAAGTCCGGCGCTGAATCTGAAGCTTTGGGTGTTGGAACTCGAGCGCGAGGCGAACTTCGATGGAGGGTGTAAAAAGAAGAGGGCCTTGGTCTCACTATAAAGAGGTTGAATACCAAGAGCCCACCCGTGGTCGATTAGGACTCGCCTTTGATAGAGAAGGCAGGCCAGCAGACGCAGTTGGGTTACCCACGTCCGTATTGATGAGAATCACGGAATAAGGGGGCACGATCTACGCTTTGATAAGGCGTGCCAAGGAAACCGCCTCGCTAAACACGCTGAGGTGGAACAATAAAAACGATTCATATGAAGGCTGGCCGTGGTGTGATGTCACGCCCGCTGAATACGTCGGCAGATCCGCAAAACTTATTCTCTCTACGGTGTTATGTGGAACTTGTTTTGCGAGCGGACATTATCCTGGTGTTCACAATCTTCTATAAATTATTCGGAGGAAGAACCCGCCTTGCAATGCGAAGACAATATGCGCGCCGAAGTCGTAAATGCGTCATTGAAGCCTGGTTCGAGGCTCTTGAGGAGTTCCGGACTAGGGGGTGTCCGGATAGCCGAACTATCATCATCGGCCGGACTCCAAGACTATGAAGATAGAAGATTGAAGACTTCGTCACGTGTCCGGATGGGACTTTCCTTGGCGTGTAAGGCAAGCTTGGCGATACGGATATGTAGATCTCCTACCATTGTAACCGACTCTGTGTAAACCTAACCTATCCGGTGTCTATATAAACCGGAGGGTTTTAGTCCGTAGGGGAACAACAATCAGACCATAGGCTAGCTTCTAGGGTTTAGCCTCTTTGATCTCGTGGTAGATCCACTCTTGTAACACACATCATCAATATTAATCTAGCAGGCGTGAGGGTTTTACCTCCATCAAGAGGGCCCGAACCTGGGTAAAACATCGTGTCCCTTGTCTCCTATTACCATCTGCCTAGACGCACAGTTCGGGACCCCCTACCCGAGATCCACCGGTTTTGACACCGACAGCGGGAGACAAAGTGGATAGGAAGTCCACTTCCGGAGGGTGCCAATTTCTTGGCTGCTCATCGGTAAGTTGGTCTTCCAAGAAGCAAATTTGGGTGTCTCTCTCGTCCACCGAAGCAGAATATGTGGCGGTCGGTAGTTGTTGTGCTCAACTCCTATGGATGAGGCAAACTTTAAAGGAGTACGGTGTCATTTGTGACAAAGTGCCTCTTTGGTGTGATAATGAAAGTGCCATCAAGATTTCTCTCAACCCGGTGCAACACTTCAAGACGAAGCACATCGAGATTCGGTATCATTTCATCCGGGATCACATTAGGCGAGGGAGATCGAGCTCAAGTATGTCAACACTCGGGATAACCTTGCGTATATATTCACGAAGCCCTTAGATGAAGCAAGATTTCAGCGAGTTAAGGCATGAGCTAAATATCATCGATTTGAGCAATGTGACTTGAGCCCGTGCACTCCCCACCACACTCAACTTGTTGTCTAGTTTAGGTGTAGGCATGGACATAGGGGGAGTGTTGTTCTCTCAATGAACTCTCCCTCCCCCCATTATGCATAAATCGATCACCTCTTTCACATTAGCCATTTTTATGGTACTTGTGTTCCAAAGACGAGTTTTGGTCATGGGCCCAAGGATAATTCTTCATGTGCCATACCATCCAACTCAAACATAGGTGGCTTCGGCCACCGCCCTCTCTCCTTGAGAGGCCTTGTCGCTTGGTGGTTTCTTGTTGTCTTTTGCCTCTGGTTTGTGCTAGATCTTGTGGTTTCTTGTGTGTGTTTAGTCTCCTTGCAAAGGCCCTCTTCTCATTTTTGGAAACTTGCGGTGACTTGAGTTCACGGTACTACCGCGGCCAGCTGCGGTACTACCGCAGCATGCCACGGTACTATCGCTTGCGGGAGCACGGTACTACCGCGACCTCACGGCAGTAATTTTTCTTGCCGCTGGTTGAGCGGTACTACCGCCTCGGTGCGGAACTTCCGCCCGGCGGCGGTACTATCGCGATGATACGCGGTACTACTGCTGACGGTTCGAGGGCGTGGGGATAAGGGCGGGCGGGGAGTTCTAACTCCCCATACCCATTCATGATCCTCTCCCACGCCGCCTCCTTCTCTCCCTTGCTCAAGAACGGAACCGCGTCCTTCGCGGATCTCCTCCACCGGCTGCCCTCCCGTGATTCCGACCGTGGGATCGTTTCACCACGTGCTCTTGCTATGGACCCAGGTTTTCCCCAACTCCTCTCCATGTTGATGGTGTTTGGTGTTTCTAGGTTTTGGGGAGGCTTGTGTGTTCTTGAGATTGATAGGCTTAATCTCTGCAAGAATAGGATGAAGGAGTGTGGTATTGCATAGGATTTATATGTGTATTGTTGTCATGCGTTAGATCTGATCACTGTAGCACCGCCGTTGTTTCGCGGTTCTTTTCAGATTCAAATCGATAGTTGGATCTGCTGCGACGCGGTACTACCGCCCGTATGGCGCGGTACTACCGCGCTCTGTGCGGCACTAAAGCTCTACTTCCGCTCCAACCACGGTACTACTGTGACCTCGCACGGTACTACCGCGTTTGGAGCAAGATTAATGCTTTAGTGTCACAGTGGGCAGTCCTACCGTGACTCACACCTATCGCATGCCAACTTTCTCATATGTCTCCTATGTGTTTCTTGTGCTTTATCGTGGCCTTTGCATTGATCTTCTTTGCGTCTTTGGTGCTTTGCGTGTGTGTCTCGGTGGTGGCTCTCGCCGGTCCAATCCCAGCCGTGACACTTTGGCTCCAAGCGTCTGCGCAAGAACCCCGTGAAGCACCAGAGGGCTCCTCCTCTGCCCCCAAGCGCCATGTCAAGACAACTGCTAGCAAGTACAAGGAGCCCGCCAAGGGCATGGATGAGATGCCCCAATCTGACTACGTCCGTCTCAGGCAGATTGACCCGTACGTGACCCCTCGTTCCTCTGTCATGGGCTGTGAGCTGTTCTGGAACAAGCATCAAACCAACGTCTATCTGGATGTCATCAAGAACAAGCAGAATACCTATGTGGATGTGAAGTGGATTGACATGCATCACTTGAGGAAGGACAAGTTTCGTGCCTACTTTGGAGAGGCTCTGGACTTGGTGGAGCAGTTTGGCATTGAGCATGTGATATCCTTTCACCTTGACTATGATCCTGAGCTCATTGGTCAGTTCTTTGCTTCAGTTTACTTTCACCCCAATGAGGAGAGGAGGATGACCAATGGCCGTAAGCTGACTGCTACCTGGAAGGAGTTCATGGATTTGCTCCAAGTTCCTGATGACGGGCTCGACTCTCCCGTGGTTGTTCGCCCCCATGCCAACTCTGACTCTGCCAACAAGGACAGGCTTGCACCGTACTATGTTGAGAAGATGCTTCCAAGTGGCAAGATAGGGTTGGTGCTCAACTCTTTTCTGGATATCATGTACCGCATCTTCCGCAACTCCTTGTTCCCTCGCATTGGTGACAAGGACAAGGTTCATGCCTATATGGTGGATATGATGCTCATCTGCGAGGAGGCTCGTTTGTCTCAGACTCAGCCACTTGATGTCTCACACATCATGTGGTGTGAGCTTCGGTTTGCGGTGTTCAACCGCAAAGTGCCTATCTACGGGCCCTATCTGTTTCTGCTAATCTCAAGGACCTGGGAGAAGATGTTCCCTGGTGAGGAGTTCCTTGCCCTGACTGGATTCGCCATGACCCCATCTGTCTGCGTGTCAAACCCAACTGGGCCAACACTACTACTCGTGCCGAGGCGTCTGCTGCTAGGGCTGCTGTTGGAGAGGAGGATGATGGCGCCGAGAATGTTGCTGGGGGCCATGCTGCTAGGCCTTCCCAGAGCTCCTCTATGCCTTCATGGGCCATGAAGCTGAAGGACAAGATGAAGACTCTTTTCTGCATGCAAGCCAAGGGGCAGTACAGGACTCACGTGGCATCCAAGGAGAGTCGTCAGCCGGGATGTAAAGATCTTGAAGCTCTATGGTGAGGAAGTGTCTGGCGGGTGCGAGGAGCACATCACTCCAGAGGCCGAGTGGATGGCGAAGCAAGGCTACAAGTGGACTGATTACGAGGAGGACGCCGAGGAGTCCATCCTGCTGGCCGAGGAGTCCGACGGAGAGGGTTGGGATGAGTTCCCTCCTGCTTGAGCCACCGCTTGTGTGTAGGTGTCCTCTCTGCCTTTTTGTGTCTCGATGCCAAAGGGGAGAGAGCGTGAGATTCTTGAGTCTTGTGTCGTGGTTCGTGTTTGGTGTGTTTATTGCGTTTTCGGTTGAACCTCGTTTGAACCTCGTTTTAGTTGCTTTTCCCTCATATGGTGTAAGACATATGCACTCTATCTATCTTAGCAAGCTTGTGTTATATCGTGCTATATGTTGCTTAGATGTTATTCTTCGGACCTTTGTCTCTAAAATATAGGGGGAGTGGTGATCCTAGTACGTGTGCTATGCAGTCCAAAGCATTCATCCAGAGTGCACACATCTAGGGTGAGCCCGTCTATATTTTGGAGAGGAGGGGTTTGCCCTTTCTCTATATTATTGTATCTTTGTGCAAATCCCGTATTGTCATCAATCCACCAAAAAGGGGGAGATTGTAAGGGCATATTTATCCCGTAAGTGTTTTGGTGATTGATGACGATACTTTTGTGGACTAATCATATGCTTTGAGTTCCTCAGATGGTTCATCTCTAGGCTCGAGACGATTCGGTGCCCTCGGAGACTATTGAAGACGGCGTCGTCCTACGTTTCTTTTTGGTGGATTTGAATCGTAGGAGAGCCGTACTATTAAGAGGGGTCCGTCGGAAAGGTTTGGGCGGAATCAACACGTACACTTGTCCCTCCTTTCCCTGCATTTTGGAGCTTCCCTTCGTTATCTTGGTTGTGCGAAAATCTGACAACTACTACTGTACATGCGGTAGTACCGCTCCTCTAGAGCGGTAGTACCGCGGCTCCCAGGCCTAGTGCCGCTCCGGTGCGGTAGTAGGGGCGGATGTAATTTTTTACATCCGCGCCCACCGGTAGTACCGCTCGTCCAGTGCGGTAGTACCGCGGAGCCCATGGTAGCACTGCTCCCTATGAGCCGTAGTACCGTGGCCCTCCTACCTAGTACCGTAGTTTCACGGTAGTAGACGCGCACTATGGTAGTACCGCTCCTGGGGAGCGGTAGTACCGCGTCGGATTTTTGTACCACCGCAGATTCGGCGGAAGTTGGCATGGATGTAATTTATTTCATCTACGCCCTTCCCAGGCTGTGACTCTCCTGCCTTGCGGTAGTACCGCAAGGGGGAGCGGTAGTACCGCATAGCGGTAGTAATCGCCTTATAGTCGAGCTAGTTCGGCTGGGCTGCTGCCATGATAGTACCGTGGTCCGCCATGGTAGTACCGCACAGCCTCATGGTAGTACCGCCCTGAGCGGTAGTACCCGCGTCTCATGGCTGAATATGTGGATAACGGTTGGATTTTTCCCACGACTATATAAGGGGCGTCGTCTACCTCTAGTTGACCACCTCTTCTCTCTCTAAGCTCCATTGTTGCTCCAAGCTCCATTTTGGCCCGATCCTCTCCCTAGCCAATCAAACTTGTTGATTTGCTCGGGATTGGGTGACAAGGGCCCGATCTACACTTCCACCACAAGATATTTGATTCCCCCCACTTATCCCTTGCGGATCTTGTTACTCTTGGGTGTTTGAGCATCCTATACGGTTGAGGTCACCGTGGAGCCATATTCTATTGTGGTGAAGCTTCGTGGTGTTGTTGGGAGCCTCCAATTAAGTTGTGGAGATTGCCCCAACCTTGTTTGTAAAGGTTCGGTCGCCTCCTTCAAGGGCACCAATAGTGGAATCACGGCTCTTGCATTGTGCTTGGCGTGAGGAGATTACGGTGGCACTAGTGGATTCTTGGTGAGCATTGTGCCTCCACACCGCTCTAACGGAGACGTACTTCCACTCATAATGAAGGAACTTCGGTAACACATCCTCGTCTCCACCGGCTCCACTCTTGGTTATCTTATCCCTTTACTTGTGCAAGCTTATTTGTGTTCCTATCCTTGCTTGCTCTTGTGCTTGTGTTGTTTGCATCATATAGGTTGTCCACCTAGTTGCACTTCTAGACAACCTTTATTATTGCAAAGTTTAAATTGGTAAAGAAAAGCTTAAAAATTGTTAGTTGCCTATTCACCCCCCCCCCCTCTAGTCAACTATATCGATCCTTTCACCAGATTTTTAAAAAGGTCAAAGCAAAGGAGTCCTCACCCCCCCCCCCCCCCGCTGGATAGGGATATTAAGAATGGCATCAGCGTCGGGGGCAATGAAAATTTCCCTAACAACATCTTGCCTCTAGGACCAATTCTCAGAATCAATGAGCTCGGAAACTCTCTCGACATTGGTATTAGGAGGTCTCGAGATCGGGCGCATGGAAATAGTACCTGGTATCCAATTTTGGTGCCACACTAAAATAGTACTTCCATCGCCCACCCTTGCAATCAACCCAATATTTAGGGCATCTCTTCCCGCGATGATTGCCTTCCAGGTAGCCGATGCCAATTTTGGAACCGGCGCTTGCATAAAATCAGTCTCCGGGAAGTATCGTCCTTTCAAAACCCTTGCACACAAGGAGTTGGGGTTCGTCATGAAACGCCACCCATTTTACCAAGCATAGCAAGATTGAACAAACGTAAGTCTCTAAAACCCATTCCACCCATGCACTTTGGCTTAGTCATTTCCTCCCACGACAACCAATGCATTGCTTTCTTATCCAAAGAGCTGCTCCAGAAAAAATTCGCCATGGGGGAGGTCAGACTCTTGTATACCTTTTTTGTGAACAAAAAGGTGCTCATCGGATAGGTAGGAATAGCTTGAGCTGTTGACTTGATGAGCGTCTCACGCCCAGCGCATGCAAGCAATTCTTCCGACCACCCATCCATGTACCCACGGGCTGTTTCACCGATATGATCAAAGGTTCCACTCGTGATACGACCAATAGCCGTTGGCAAACCTAGATATTTCTCATTGAACGCTTCCACTTGGATATTCAACGCAGTTTTCATAACTTCCTTCACTTGGTCAGGAGTGTTTGTACTGAAGAAGATGGAGCTCTTTTCCCGGTTAACTCGCTGTCCAGAAGCATCACCATAGATTCTCAAAATCTCATTAAGTCTGAGAGCGCTATGATCTTTTGCATCAATAAAAATGAGACTGTCATCTGCAAAGAGCAAATGAGAGATCCACGGTGATCTATAGCTTACTCTCAAACCTCTGTCAATGAAACCTCCATTGTAAGATTTCAACAAGGAGGAAAAACCTTCCGCACATATTAGAAACAGATATGGCGAGGCAGGGCCGCCTTGACGGAGCCCCCTTGAAGGGGTGAAGAACGGAAGTAGCTCACCGTTTACCCGAACCGAAAAGCAAACTGAGGATACTCATTTCATGATCAGCCTGACAAAAACAATACTGAACCCCAACTTGAACAGAATTGCTTCGAGATAATGCCACTCGACACGGTCTTAAGCTTTCATCATATCAAGCTTGACCGCACAAGAATAATTATTTCCATTTTTCCTTCTTCGCATTGTGTGCACACTCTCGTATGCCACAAGCACATTATCAGTTATTAGACGACCCGGAACAAAAGCACTTTGTTCCTCACTGATAATCTCGTCCATGATGCATCACAGCCGGTTTGTAATTGCCTTACTCGCAAACTTATACAAGACAGAGCATAAAGCGATTGGACGGTACTAAGAAATGGACTGGGGATGCTTTACCTTTGGAATTATGGTAATGGAGGTGTCATTCAGTCCAGAGGCTAATTCCCCACCATTTAAGAAATCCAAAACTGCATTAGTAACTTCTCCACAAAGAAGGTCCCAGTGCTTTTGATAAAACCCCCCAGTGAACCCATCCACACCGGGAGCTTTTGAAGGAGCCATATGGAAAAGCACGGTTTTAACCTCCTCTGCATTGTAGGGTTTAGTAATCTCCATGTTCATCGCATCTGAGATTTTGGCCGAAACATGAGCTAATACGCTTGGATCATGAAAGCCATCAGACTGGTATAGGTTCTGATAGAACTGTTGTACTTCCTCCTTGTCCTTGCTCTAATCCACACAGACCGATCCATCAGATCGCTTGAGTCCCTGAATTTTGTTCATCCTCTTACGCTGCCTGGCTTGGGCCTGAAAATACTTGGTATTACGACCCCCTTCCTGTAGCCAAGGAACGCGAGACCTCTGCCGGTACCACACCTCTTCCAGATGCAGTGCCTCTTTTAGTTTCTTAACAATACTTTGCTCCTCATCCGATGGGCCACGCCCAATGGACAGAGAACGGAGCCGGTCGAGCTTCTTTTGAAGTTGTCTGACCTGCCTTGTCAAACACCCAAACTCCCTGGATCCCCATGGAACTCCAGAGTTGCTTGCAATTCACCCAGTGCCGAGGCAATGCCTTGTAGCCCTGGACCATGTTGGATTCCTCGCCAAGTTTCAGAAACGAGCCGATCGTAGTCCGAGTGAGTTTGCCAGACATTTTCATACATGAACTGCTTTTTGGCCCTAGATCGTGGCTCGAAAGTCTCTTTGATTTCTGCAACAACAAAACAGTGATCGGACTCCACCGAAGAAAGGTGTCGAACCCTGATGTACTGAAACTTTTGCCGGAAATTTTCATTAGCAAAGGCTCGCTCCAACCGTGCTTTTACGTTATCCACTCCAGACTGGCGATTATCCCATGTGTAGGCCGTGCTTGACCATCCCAAGTCCTGGAGGGAGACATCATCAGTGACCTCCCTAAAAGCTCGCATTTGTCGCTCCGGGCGAGCAGCCCGGCTAAAGTGTTCATTTGAGTATAGAGTCTCGTTGAAATCCCCCATGCACAGCCATGCATCATGAGGAATAGAGTGTAACGAACGTAAGAACCGCCAACTATGGTGTCTTTCGTCCGCACGCGGTGCTCTGTAGAACCCCGTGAACCTCCAGGGTGGAGAGTTCAGTAGGTTGATGTCTACTACACAACCTTCTTCTTGTAGACGTTGTTGGGCCTGCAAGTGCACAGGTTTGTAGGACAGTAGAAAATTTCCCTCAAGTGGATGACCAAAGGTTTATCAATCCGTGGGAGGCGTAGGATGAAGATGGTCTCTCTCAAACAACCCTGCAACCAAATAGTAAAGAGTCTCTTGTGTCCCCAACTCACCCAATACAATGGTAAATTGTATAGGTGCACTAGTTCGGCGAAGAGATGGTGATACAAGTGCAATATGGATGGTAGATAAAGGTATTTGTAATCTGAAAATATAAAAACAGCAAGGTAACTAATGATAAAAGTGAGCGTAAACGGTATTGCAATGATAGGAAACAAGGCGTAGGGTTCATACTTTCACTAGTGCAAGTTCTCTCAACAATAATAACATAGATAGATCATATAACAATCCCTCAACATGCAACAAAGAGTCACTCCAAAGCCACTAATAGCGGAGAACAAACGTAGAGATTATGGTAGGGTACGAAACCACCTCAAAGTTACTCTTTCGGATCAATCTATTCAAGAGTTCGTACTAGAATAACACCTTAAGAAACAAATCAACCAAAACCCTAATGTCACCTAGATACTCCATTGTCACCTCAGGCATCCGTGGGCATGATTATACGATATGCATCACATGATCTCAGATTCATCCAACCAACACAAAGTACTTCAAAGAGTGCCCCAAAGTTTCTACCGGAGAGTCAAGAAAACGTGTGCCAACCCCTATGCATAGGTTCATGGGCAGAACCCGCAAGTTGGTCACCAAAACATACATCAAGTGGCACGTGATATCCCATTGTTACCACAAATAAACACGGCAAGACATACATCAAGTGTTCTCAAATAAAGACTCAATCCAATAAGATAACTTCAAGAGGGAAACTCAATTCATCACAAGAGAGTAGAGGGGGAGAAACATCATAAGATCCAACTATAATAACAAAGATCGCGATACATCAAGATTGTGCCATAGAGAGAACACGAGAGAGAGAGAGAGAGATCAAACACATAGCTACTGGTACATACCCTCAGCCCCGAGGGTGAACTACTCCCTCCTCGTCATGGAAAGCGTCGGGATGATGAAGGCCACCGGTGATGGGTTCCCCCTCCGGCAGGGTGCCGGAACGGGCTCCTGAGAGGTTTTTGGTGGCTACAGAGGCTTGCGGCGGCGGAACTCCCGATCTATCTTGATATTCGATGTTTTTAGGGTACGTAGGCTTATATAGGCAAAAGAAGTTGGTCGGGAGGTGCTCGGGGGGCCCACGAGACAGGGGGGCACGCCCAGTAGGGGGGCGCGCCCTCCTATCTCGTGGAGTCCTCGGGGATCTTCTGACGTGAACTCCAAGTCTCCAGGATCATATTCTTCCCAAAAATAATGCTGCCGAAGGTTTCATTCCATTCGGACTCCGTTTGATATTCCTTTTCTTGAAATCTTTGAAGCAGGCAATAAAAGCGACAATATGGGCTGGGCCTCCGGTTAATAGGTTAGTCCCAAAAGTAATATAAAAGTGTATAATAAAGCCCATAATCATTCAAAACAGATAATAAAATAGCATGAATGCTTCATAAATTATAGATACGTTGGAGACGTATCAAGATCTAAGCTTAATTCCTACTCGTCCTCGAGTAGGTAAATGATAAAAGAAAGAATTTATGAAGTGTGAATGCTAGAAGGTGCACAAGTTTGATCAATGATAATTTCAATCACCTTTTCTAGCATGATAATATGTCATAATAGTAGTTCATCTCATAAAACTTCTCATGATAAAGTAACAAGAAATTCACATGTCAAAGCATAGACCATAAACTTTCTTGAAAACTAGCAAACTTCATTCTCAGTCATTCAAACAATTGCAATTCATCTTTTTTTCAGGAATAACAAACTCCACATACTCAACTATCATATAATCTTCTACAATTGCTAACACTCACGCAATACTAATGGTTATGGAGTTTCAATCGGACACTGAGAAAGATAGGGGCTTATAGTGTTGCCTCCCAACGTATTCACCTTTGGGTGATGTCAACAATAATAGTTCATGCTAACTTACATCCAATTGGATATATATATATATATATATATATATATATATATATATATATATATATATATCTGTATCTACACAACACGAGGAGCTTGCTGCTACGTCTCGAGCTTATGCGTTGGATTTCCCCGAAGAGGAGAGGATGATGCAGCACAAGATGGCGTAAGTATTTCCCTCGCTTTTGAGAACCAAGGTATCAATCCAAGAGGAGACCACGCCAAGTCCCTCGTACCTGCACAAAACGATAGCTACTCGCAACCAACGCTTAGGGGTTGTCAATCCCTTCACGGTCACTTACGAGAGTGAGATCTGATAGAGATAATATTTTTGGTATTTTTTATATAAAGATGCAAAGTAAAAAGTAAAAGCAAAGCAAGTAAATAAAGTGATGGAGATTGATATGATGAGAATAGACCCGGGGGCCATAGGTTTCACTAGTGGCTTCTCTTAAGAGCATAAGTATTCTACGGTGGGTGAACAAATTACTGTTGAGAAATTGATGTAATTGAGCATAGTTATGAGGTTATCCGTGCAATGATCATGTATATAGGCATCACGTCTGTGACAAGTAGACCGAAACGATTCGCATCTACTACTATTACTCCACTCATTGACCGCTATCCAAAGATGCATCTAGAGTATTAAGTTAAAAAAGAGTAACGCCTTAAGCAAGATGACATGATGTAGAGGAATAAATTCATGCAATATGATAAATACCCCATCTTGTTATCCTCGATGGCAACAATACAATACGTGCCTTGCAACCCTTTTACATCCGGGTAAGGACACCGCAAGATTGAACCCAAAGCTAAACACTTCTCCCATTGCAAGAACTACCAATCTAGTTGGCCAAACCAAACGGATAATTCGAAGAGACTTGCAAAGATAACTTAATCATACATAAAATAATTCAAAGAAGAATCAAATATTTTCCATAGATAAGCTGGATCATAAACCCACAATTCATCGGTCTCAACAAACACACCGCAAAAAGAAGATTACATCGAATAGATCTCCACGAGCGAGGGGGAGAACATTGTATTGAGATCCAAAAAGAGAGAAGAAGCCATCTAGCTACTAACTATGGACCCAAAGGTCTGAAGTAAACTACTCACACTTCATCGGAGAGGCTATGGTGTTGATGTAGAAGCCCTCCGTGGTAGATGCCCCCTCGTGAGCTCCTAACAGGCCCCAAGATGGGATCTCGTGGATACAGGAAGGCACGGGCAAGGAATTAGGTTTTGGCTCCGTCCCCGATCTGTTGGGGGTACGAGGTATATATAGGAGGAAGGAGTACGTCGGTGGGCGTCAGGGGCCCATGAGGCAGGGCGCGCCAGGGAGGGGCGTCCCCCACCTCGTGACCGCCTCAGCACTTCTTGGAGTAGGGTCCAAGTCTCCTGGATCACGTTCAGTGAGAAAATCACGTTCCCGAAGGTTTCATTCCGTTTGGACTCCGTTTGATATTCCGTTTCTTCGAAACACTGAAATAGGCAAAAAATAGCAATTCTGGGCTGGGCCTCCGGTTAATAGGTTAGTCCCAAAAATAATATAAAAGTGGAAAATAAAGCCCATTATAGTCCAAAACAATAGATAAAGTAGCATGGAGCAATCAAAAATTATAGATACGTTGGAGACGTATCACTTGCCAAAGGATAAAATGAAAAAGGGAAAGGTGAAGATCACCTTGACTCTTGCATAAAGTAAAAGACATAAAGTAAATGATAGGCCCTTCGCAGAGGGAAGCAGAGGTTGTCATGCGCTTTTAGGGTTGGATGCACAAAATCTTAATGCGAAAGAACGTCACTTTATATTGCCCCTTGTATATGGACCTTTATTATGCAGTCCATCGCTTTTATTGCTTCCATAACAAGATCGTACAAAGCTTATTTTCTCCGCACTAAGTCATGCATATTTAGAGAGCAATTTTTATTGCTTGCACCGATGACAACTTACGTGAAAGATCTTACTCAATCCATAGGTAGGTATGGTGGACTCTCATGGCAAAACTGGGTTTAAGGATATTTGGAAGCACAAGTAGTATCTCTACTTGGTGAAAGGAATTTTGGCTAGCATGAGGGGGAAAGGGAAGCTCAACATGTTTGAATGATCCATGACAATATACTTTAACTGAGATGTCGGAAAACATAACCCATTACGTTGTCTTCCTTGTCCAACATTAACTCTTTAGCATGTAATACTTAATGAGTGCTCCCAACTATAAAAGATGTCTAGGATAGTATATTTATATGTGAAATCTCTCTTCCTTCAATATTCTTTCGTGAATTGTTCAAATGACCAATACAACGCTTGCTAACCTTCAATAAATTTACAACCTCTACTTCTTAGACGTGAAGTCATTACTCCCCATGGGATAAGCAAATGAGGCAAATATAATTTCAGATTTATGACAATCAACTCATTCAACCATTTACTCATAGGATATAAGTGAAGCACACGAGTAAATGACAAACTACTCCAAAAAGATATAAGTGAAGATCAATGAGTAGCTAAATAATTATGTAACTATGCGAAGACTCTCTCTAATTTAAGAATTTCAGATCTTGGTATTGTATTCAAACAGCAAGCAAAACAAAATGACATTGCAAGGATAGCACAACTCATGTGAAGAAGCAAAAACTTAGGCTCAACCGATACTAACCGATAGTTGTTAAAGAAGAAAGGTGGGATGCCTCATCGGGCATCCCCAAGCTTAGATGCTTGAGACTTCTTGAAATATTATCTTGGGGTGCCTTGGGCATACCCAAGCTTGAAATTTTGTGTCTCCTTAATTCCTCTCATATCATGGTTTCTCTTTTTATCAAAAGCTTCATCCACAACAAACTCAACAAGAACTCGTGAGATAGATTAGTATAAACCAATGCAAAACCTTATTATTTTCTACTCTAACAAATAACTAAGATTATTATTCAACATTGCATACTAAATGCCTCTGCATATTTAATACTCCTATCCTCAAATAGAACCATTAAACAAGCAAACATATGCAAACATAACAGCAATCTGCCAAAACAGTACAGTCTGTAAAGAATGCAAGAGTATCAATACTTCCCTAACTCCAAAAATTATGAAATGAAATTCCCACTGTAATAAATTTATCAGAGCTCAATATGCAAAAAGTTTCAACATTATACCATTCTCTGAATTTTCTAGGGAATTTTTGCAACAGCGGTAAACTTTCTGTTTTCAAACAGCAACATGTATACTAGCAAAATAAGCATGGCAAAGGCTATCCTTGACTTTTTTTATTGAAATTAAAGATGCAGAACATTATTATAAATAACATCAAGCAAAAACTAACAAAATAAAATGACGCTCCAAGCAAAACACATATTATATGGCGAATAAAAATATGGCTCCAAGTAAAGTTACCGATGAACGAAGACGAAGGAAGGGATGCCATCCGGGGCATCTCCAAGCTTAGGACCTTGGTTGTCCTTGAATATTCCCTTGGGGTGCCTTGGGAATCCCCAAGCTTAGGCTCTTTCCACTCCTTATTCCGTAGTCCATCGAATCTTTACCCAAAACTTGAAAAGTTCACAACACAAAACTCAACAGAAAACTCGTAAGCTCCGTTAGCGAAAGAAAACAAAACACCACTTCAAGGTACTGTAATGAACTCATTCTTTATTTATATTGGTGTAATATCTACTGTATTCTAACTTATATATGGTTCATACCATCCGATACTACTCATAGATTCATCAAAATAAGCAAAGAACACAAAGAAAACAGAATCTGTCAAAAACAGAACAGTCTGTAGTAATCTGTAACTAACGCAAACTTCTGGAACTCAAAAAATTCTAAAATAAATTGGTGGACCTGAGTAATTTGTCTAGTAATCATCTGCAAAAATAATCAACTAAATATCACTCTTCAGTAAAAAGTTGAAGCTAATCTCGTGAGCGCTAAAGTTTCTGTTTTTTACAGCATGATCATAAAGACTTCACCCAAGTCTTCCCAAAGGTTCTACTTGGCACAAACACTAATTAAAACATGAAAACACATCTAACCAGAAGCTAGATGGATTATTTATTACTAAACAGAACCAAAAAGTAAGAAACTAAAATAAAATTGGGTTGCCTCCCAACAAGTGCTATTGTTTAACGCCTTTAGCTAGGCATGGTGATTTCAATGATGCTCACATAAAAGATAAGAATTGAAACATAAAAAGAGCATCATGAATAATATGACTAGCACATTTAAGTCTAACCCACTTCCTATGCATAGGGATTTTGTGAGCAAAAAACTTATGGGAACAACAATCAACTAGCATAGGAAGGCAAAACAAGCATAACTTCAAAACTTTAAGCATATAGAGAGGAAACTTGATATTATTGCAATCCCTACAAGCATATATTCCTCCCTCATAATAATTTTCAGTAGCATCATGAATGAATTCAACAATATAACCAGCACCTAAAGCATTCTTTTCATGATCTACAAGCATATAAAATTTACTACTCTCCACATAAGCAAAATTCTTCTCATGAATAGTAGGAGTATCATAAGAGACTTGAATACTATAAAGTGTTTCCACATTAAAAGTGTAATGTTCAGAAAAAGGGTAATCATAATCATGACAAGATTTGTAAATATAATCATCACTACTTTTTATAGCATAAGTTTCATCACAATAATCATCATAAGTAGCAACTTCGTTCTCATCATAATCGATTGAAACCTCTCCCAAGATGGTGGAATCACTAAATAAAGTTGACACTCTTCCAAATCCACTTTCATGTTCATTACAATAAGATTCAACTTCCTCCAAAATAGTGGGATCACTACTTCCTAAAGTTGACACTCTTCCAAACCCACTTTCATCAATATAATCATCATAGGTACAAGGCATGCTATCATCATAACAACTTTGCATATCAAAACTTGGGATGCTAAAAATATCATCTTCATTAAACATAGCATCCCCAAGCTTGGGACAAACATTAATTCCAGCAAATATATTCTCAAATATTTCATTCTCATCAAACATAGCTTCCCCAAGCTTGGGCTCTTTCATATCATAATCATAATCACTCTCATCATTAAAAATATTGATCGCACCAATAGTATAGCAATTATCATCATCACAATGAGTAGTAGGAGCAACATCATTTGGAAGGGATACCTTTTTACCTTTGTTGCCCCTTCTTTTCCTTTTCTTTTCACATTATGTGTGGGTTCAACCTTCCTCTTTGAGCTCCTTATTGACGAGATTGGTTGAATAGAAAGCTCCTCCTCGTTACCTGATTCATCATAAGAAATAATAGGAGGATATTGGAAAGTCTCTTCCCTTTCATTAGTATTCTCATCATCTTCTATTTGCTTTCTTTTTCTTTATGTAATTGGCAATATAAGGATTTTCAATGCAATTCACCGCACAATACAAATAAATCTTCTCCAGATCAATATCAAGGAATTTATTATGGGCAAATTCTGGAAGGTCCTTAAGTAAAAATTTCAACTCTTCATAACCCAAAAGAAAACTAAGTTCATTATAATGTGCAAGGGAAATCAAATCATCACAATTTTTGGACACAATTCGGTCATGAAACAATTTGCATTGGAGATGTAAATGACCACGTTCATTGCAAAGTTCACAAGTACGGCAAAGGAAATTCAAATTTTCAGCACTCACATCTAGCCTTTCTTGCAACAATTTAGTTTCTAAATGCTTATGCCTCTTGCAATAAATATCTTCTCTATTTGGTGTGTTCATGCAAACATGCACTCCACACAAAGTTGACATGCTCATAAGAGATATTTTCATCATAACTAGTGCAATCATCATTAGTACTATGGATATTCAAGGAGTTTATACTAACAACATTGCAATCATGCTCATCATTCAAAGATTCAGTACCAAGCATTTTAATGCACTCTTCTTCTAGCACTTGAGCACAACTTTCCTTTCCATCAAACTCACGAAAAGATATTAAAAAGATGAAGCGTATGAGACAAGCTTAACTCCATTTTTTTGTAGTTTTCTTTTATAAACTAAACTAGTGATAAAACAAGAAACAAAAAGACTCGATTGCAAGATCTAAAGATATACCTTCAAGAACTCACCTCCCCGGCAACAGCTTTAAAAGAGCTTGATGTCTACTACACAACCTTCTTCTTGTAGACGTTGTTGGGCCTGCAAGTGCACAGGTTTGTAGGACAGTAGCAAATTTCCCTCAAGTGGATGGCCTAAGGTTTATCAATCCGTGGGAGGCGTAGGATTAAGATGGTCTCTCTCAAACAACCCTGCAACAAAATAGCAAAGAGTCTCTTGTGTCCCCAACACACCCAATACAATGGTAAATTGTATAGGTGCACTAGTTCACGAAGAGATGGTGATACAAGTGCAATATGGATGGTAGATAAAGGTATTTGTAATCTGAAAATATAAAAACAGCAAGGTAACTAATGATAAAAGTGAGCGTAAACGGTATTGCAATGATAGGAAACAAGGCGTAGGGTTCATACTTTCACTAGTGCAAGTTCTCTCAACAATAATAACATAGATAGATCATATAACAATCCTCAACATGCAACAAAGAGTCACTCCAAAGCCACTAATAGCGGAGAACAAACGTAGAGATTATGGTAGGGTACGAAACCACCTCAAAGTTACTCTTTCGGATCAATCTATTCAAGAGTTCGTACTAGAATAACACCTTAAGACACAAATCAACCAAAACCCTAATGTCACCTAGATACTCCATTGTCACCTCAAGCATCCGTGGGCATGATTATACGATATGCATCACACAATCTCAGATTCATCCAACCAACACAAAGTACTTCAAAGAGTGCCCCAAAGTTTCTACCGGAGAGTCAAGAAAACGTGTGCCAACCCCTATGCATAGGTTCATGGGCGGAACCCGCAAGTTGGTCACCAAAACATACATCAAGTGGCACGTGATATCCCATTGTCACCACAGATAAACACGGCAAGACATACATCAAGTGTTCTCAAATCAAAGACTCAATCCAATAAGATAACTTCAAGAGGGAAACTCAATTCATCACAAGAGAGTAGAGGGGGAGAAACATCATAAGATCCAACTATAATAACAAAGCTCGCGATACATCAAGATCGTGCCATAGAGAGAACACGAGAGAGAGAGAGATCAAACACATAGCTACGGGTACATACCCTCAGCCCCGAGGGTGAACTACTCCCTCCTCATCATGGAGAGCGCCGGAATGATGAAGAAGGCCACCGGTGATGGGTTCCCCCTCCGGCGGGGTGCCGGAACGGGCTCCCAAGAGGTTTTTGGTGGCTACAGAGGCTTGCGGCGGCGGAACTCCCGATCTATCTTGATATTCGATGTTTTTAGGGTACGTAGGCTTATATAAAGAAAGAAGTCTGTCGGGAGGTGCTCGAGGGGCCCACGAGATAGGGGGCGCGCCCAGTAGGGGGGGGCGCCCTCCTATCTCGTGGAGTCCTCGGGGATCTTCTGACGTGAACTCCAAGTCTCCAGGATCATATTCTTCCCAAAAATAACGCTGCCGAAGGTTTCATTCCGTTTGGACTCCGTTTGATATTCCTTTTCTTCGAAATACTGAAATAGGCAACAAAACAACAATATGGGCTGGGCCTCCGGTTAATAGGCTAGTCCCAAAAGTAATATAAAAGTGTATAATAAAGCCCATAATCATTCAAAACAGATAATAAAATAGCATGAATGCTTCATAAATTATAGATACGTTGGAGACGTATCATAGGTTATTAGTAACCAAAACATCGATGTGACGTTGACTATAGTTCTTAAGTTCAACTGACACATCACGGGACCAGAATAGACCAATGCCACCGCTGAGGCCTGCACTGTCTACTGCAAAACTACCAGCAAAACTCAAAATGCTCGGCAAATCATCTACTCTTTTTGCTCCGACTTTCGTTTCCATGACAAAGAGAAGAGCGGGGCCTTCCAACTTCACAATACTGGGAAGTTTACGAACTGCCTCGGGGTTCCCAAGCCCCCGGCAGTTCCAGCTGATGCAACTCATTGGGGCTGGCAGGACCGCGATGCGGTCTCTGCCGAGTTTTCAGGTGTAGGTTTCTTCTTCTTTATTTCCCTAAGAAAGTCCTCTCCATCCTCATGGCTTGTTGATGATGTATCAGTTCTTGCTAGGATATTACCATCAACATCCGTTTATGTACCCCCATCAGTCAGCAGCAATGTGGTCTTAACCACAGGCTTGCAAACTTGGTTCGGCGCATCCTTGCGTTTCTGCTGCTGCCTGTTCTTGACTGGGGAGTTCACCTCCTCTCCCGTGTCTCTTTTGTTACTAGAATTCCTAGTAGCATGTTTGCTGCTTGCCCCCGTATGATCTTTGAAGGAATTTTCTGACGACTGCGACTTACGATAGTCCTCAGGCACCCGCAGCATATATCCAAAAGGGAGCTCGCCCTTCTCATCTCGCGATCCCGGTGATGGGCAGTACGGATCCGAGTGTCCCAATCTACCACAAGAGAAGCAGACATATGAAACCTGTTCATATTGTATGTCATACATATCCACTTTCTTCCTCCTGGCAGAATCGATGAGAATCCACCTCCGCAAAGGCTTCTCGACCTCGATGGTAATCCTTGCTTGAAGAAAACCACCAGTGTGGTCAAAGCTAATTGGCTAGGCGTGTTTATCCATCTGTTTTGCGATTGGTGCCCACCACGACTCATCCCTTAAATTAAAGGGTAAATTCACTACCCTAGCCTAGATTTGGAGCTTGTCAAACTTAACTTCGTCCAGTCTCATATGTTCTTCAAATTCAGCCAACACCACGGCATGCTTATTAGTGTGTCATGGCGATCCACCCCACACGTGATCTCGATCACGTTGGGTTTCAAAATCAGCCACAAACGTGTTAAAGCCCACAGATCTAAACTTCAACCCCCTCGGATTACCCCAAGCCGGCCGTAAGGCATTGGTGATGGTCTGTATATGGAGCAGGTTGCGGTGTAGAATCTTGCCCGCCACCAACCACCTTGCCGGCGCTCCCTCGACGCGATCATTGAGTACCAAAGGAGTCGCCTCTTCTTCAGAGATATCGAGTTTACCCAGGGCTTCCTCCAGTTTCTTCCTTGTCGCGCGATCCGCTCGGGCCGCGCCTTCCCCACCCCCGCTCGCAGCTGCGCCAGGAGCAGCCATCTTGCAGCGGACAGGATCTCACCACCGTCGACAGATCTCCGGGCGAAGACGAGTTCCACGGTCAAAACCCTAATCGCCACCAGCGCCTCCAGAGGGTTTTAGGGTTTCGGGGAAAGGTAAATTAGTCAAAAAAATGTGAATAATTTGGGATACATAAAAAGCAATATAGAAAAAAATACATAGCTCGTGCTGTATAAAAATAAGTTGCCATAGTACGATATAGAAAATAGTATGCCGGAAATTTGCCATGCCATTGCATGATAAAACATGGCCTGTGGTGACATCAAAAAGTTGAACATCAAGTTTATGTATAGCCACATGCAAAAAAATAGTTGTCATTCTCTAGTCAATAAAATTGGCACATATTTTTGAAAAAAAATCAAGTGTACTATACCTAACCCCTAAACGATTCCATGATTCGTCCTTCCACAAAACGGTAAACCACGACATGACCACAATCACTGTATATTCAAACAAATTTTCATTATCTATTTTAATAAAATTGACATGATCAGTGTTGAGTAACGTGATTGTATAGGAAAGATAGGATAGCGTAGGATATTATTCTACCTTGCCTTGTACTCCAAGATGATCATGTACTCCTATATATATGCCCACGAGGCTCAAGCAATATAACGAACTATTTCACCAATCCTCTCTCTCCCTTTTAACATGATATCTATCACAAGTCGATCCTAAACCCGAGCCGCCGCCGCTTCCGCACCTGCGCGCCGCCCCCGGGGCGGTCAGCCTCCATGACCGCCGCCGGGGGCCGCGCCACCCGTACCTAGGGTTCGTCCGCCGGTCGTGTTGACCGGCTGCCCTAGAGAGTTTTTTCCCCGAGCCTTGCTCCGGGGTTTTCTCTCTCCCGCCGGTCATCTTGATCGCGCGGTTTCTTTTTGGTTTTCCGATCTATTCTTGATTGGTTTGCGTCATCCACCGCCGCCGTCGACCCCGAGCGCCTCTACTCCGACCCCGGCACGACCAGCCGGCCTCTCCTCCGACCCGGCGGCCACGCGCGCCGAGGCGGTCCTTCGCCACAGCCGCTCGCGCGCCGGCCCACCCGTCGATCTATGCCAGCCGTCATCGCCCTGCTCCGACCGGGACTCCTGCATCACCCGACCCGGTGGCCTCGCGCCATGCGGCGGCCAATCATAGCCGCCCTGCCGCCCGCCGTCGCCGGCTTCATCTCGGACACCGCCGCCACCCCGTCTCCACCGAGCGGCGTCCCGGACCTCGCGCGTGATTGAATTGATCACCCGCCCGCCGCCGCGATCCGCCTCATCTACGCCGTGCGACTGACCTGGCCCGTCTGTTGCGCGCGCCTCCGCAGGTCCCGTGAAGATCGTCCCCGAGTTCAGCGCGTCCCTCCATCGATCGAGCAACGGGTTGCCGCTGCGTCGCCCCGTCGGGCCACAGCGCCGCCGCCCCGTGGTTCTTCTCCTGGCTGCACCGACCCGCGTCACAGCTGCATTGCCCCTTCGGGCCGTAGTGCCGCGTCCCCGTGGTCCACCGCCGCCCCGAGGCCGTCCGCTCCTGGTCGTCCCCGTGGTCGCACCGACCCTCGCGCCGACGCTGCGTCGCCCCGTCGGCCGTAGCGAGTGTGGCACGCGGTCCACGCAGCCGCCCCGAGGTCGCCCGCGGTTGCAGGCCCACACTGCTCGCGCCGCTTCTTCGCCATCGCGCCATGCCCGCGGTCTCCGCAGCCGCCCGAGGTCTTACCGCCGCCGCTTCGACCTGCCCGCCATCGCTGCCGCCCTTCTTCGCCGTCAGAAGCCGCTGCCCGCGTCCACTCCGTCGTCACCGCGCGATGACCTCCCGTGGTATGCGTCGCGCCGTATCCCTTGGCGCGGGAACGCCATCGTCCGCGCCGGTCTTCGTCACGTTGTCAGGGTTTTCCGCCTACTTCGAGCACCGCCGCCGTGCTCCTAATCACGCCGCCGCCGCCGCTTTTCTTTGGCCACCGCCGCCGCTACCCCGTAGCCGCCGTAGCTGCCCGTCCACCTCCTTCGTCTTCATCCAGCACCAGCCCGTCGTCAGCGTCGCCGTCATCTACCCCGACCAACGTTGGTGACATTGGCCCCGCGCCGATGGACGCCACAACCGTCGTCGAGTTCTTCTCTGCTGACCCTCCGACTTCTTCGACATGGCGTACAGCTCGTGCAGGTTCTAGTCTCCGCATGCCTGGTGCTGGCAACACCGCCGCGTGCCTTCTTCCACGACGTGTCCCCGGGCCTGGCAAGCCTGGTGCGGCGCTTCGTCTACTTCGTCTTCATCCGTCTACGCATGCCCGGTGTTGGCAACACCGGTGCGTGCCTTCGTCTATGATGTGTCCCCGGGATTGGCAAACCCGCCGCGACGTGTCGTCAACAACATCTCCTCTCCGGCGCACCACTACTTCGACACCACTGCGCCCATGCTAACTCGGCGCCCCCTTGCGCCCGCGGCTCCACGGCGACTTCCTCGACACCGGCCACCCCGACTCAACATCGACCACGACATTCTTCGCACGGCTACCTCGACCACGGCTCCACCACACACGCTCTCGGCTACATCGACAAACGGCACAAAGGGCTACCGCCTGCTTGAGCAACCTCGTCGGTTTTCACTCCAGCCACGACTCGCGATGAATCGACCGTTCTGTTGTGGGGGTGTCCGTTAGCTTGCCTTCGATTCTTCTCGATCTCACCGTCTGCGTCGCTACCGTTATGACTGCTGGGGATGTTGAGTAACGTGATTGTATAGGAAAGCTAGGATAGCGTAGGATATTATTCTACCTTGCCTTGTACTCCAAGATGATCATGTACTCCTATATATATGCCCACGAGGCTCAAGCAATACAACGAACTATTTCACCAATCCTCTCTCTCCCTTTTAACAATCAGGTTGCAGCTATTCTGCACGTGGGCCAGATGAGCCCAACTGTGAACAGTAAAGTTGTTTTAAATAGATTTTTTTTTAATTTTTGGTGGTGCAAGATGCTTTCGTGCAAATTTTGGGGAAGGACATTGGAGGAGATCGTGGCAAAAAGACAAATTTCGAATGCGCGAGAAACTCTTGAAAACATTACTATTTGCATCCGATTTTGTCTTTTTTGTCACGGGCTCCTCGAATGTCCAAGCACCCTAAAATTTCACTCCGACATCACACACTTAAGCATCTTGCATCATGAAATTTTTGGGCGTTTTTGAATTTTTCAGTTTTTATTTTGTTTTACTATTCATTGGGTGTAGATGAGCCCAGGCTCCGAATTGAATTATCGATCACCGGTGTGGCTATTCTGCATACGCTTGCTTTACATGATTACTTCCACAGTTAATGGTGCAAGATCAGAGATCCAGCTGCTATGGTCAGAGCCCAACGAATGCTTTTCGTGACACTTATTTTTCTTCATATAAACACTCATCGTCAACAAATAAAAACACTACGAAGTGAACACTTGTATTGCCAATTGGGAGGGAGACATGTCGTTTCACAACAAACTCCATCCTAAACAAATACCGTTTGCTTAGAGACAAACGGGTTACAGCCAGAATCAACCATGAAGGCAGGAGCTGCAGACTGCAGAGGCTAGGAGCTCATGTCACAACTCAAAAAACAATGACATGGAACATCGACAAACTCTACAGTTATCTCTACACATGAATGTGCTCCACCAGCAAGTGCCTTGCTTAATAGAGTTGTTTCTTGCTCATCAACCTGACATGCACATCTGACACCATTGCAATTTGTAGGCGTGCATTCTTCAAGTAAATGAATTTTCTTCAAACGCGTGGCACGCTCCATGATGAAGCAGATGTATCGCACCACCTTGGCGTCTTCTCTAAGCCCATAGCCTTTCATCTCAAGGAGACTCAAGTTCTGGTGCTCAAATTTTGGTGTTTTCCTTACTACATTATTGGTCTCGCGGTCGCGGAGCAGAGTATGCAATAAAGGCTGGTATAGCTTCTCGGAACAAATCATAGAAACAAAAAAAAAACTTTGCATCATAAATATATGTGGAACATGTGTAATTCAATTTTTTTGTCTTCGAACTAATCGTAGTAAAAGGAGCTACTGACTGGTTGGTTATTGTGCGATAATTGTAACACTAGATTTGCCATGAAAAATGCTGGCTATATGGTAGTAGTAACCTTTTTGTTTCACATTCTTATACGTATAACGTAGTCATGAGAATCCATTGCTGCCATTACTTTCCGAGTAACAAAAAAATCCTTTGGTGATATGAATTTTCTAGTATTATCCTAAGTCAAACTATCTCAAGTTTGACCAATTTTATAGAGAAGAGTATCAACATCTCTGCTTTCGTAGTGTATTCATCTGTTGTCGTAGAAGTTGGTGTTGTTCTCTACAAGTTTGGTCAAATCTAAGATAGTAGGACTTAAGACAAGCTTAGAAATCCATATATTTTTCGATGGGAGTCAGATCAAGCATCATGCAAGCCATACAGTAAACAAAGTAGTTCAAAAAGATTGCACTAATTAATAGGGATGGATATTGAGTGCGAATGGCCCAAAACACATCCGTTTGTAGGTGTTTGCAAGAGTGATTTTAGGGCAAAAAAAGTGTACCGTACCTTAATAGAGAGTTTCTCCAGCAAAGGTGCGGCTTCTAGGGCAAAAAGAGTGGAGGACAGTTCCCGAATTTTCGAGTTGGAGAGGCAAATAACTCTGAGGTTACTGAATGCGGAGAAGAGCTGTCTTGGATTTTCATCATAGTAATGCAGATGTAGTGCTGAGAGGTTTATCTCTCGAAGGCAAGGAACGTGCCCAAACCTAACCGGGCAGCCCCCAACCAAGCAATCGATGGAATCGTAAAAAACTCGCTCTAGTCTTGGGGCGCTGGTCAGCTCAACTCCTTGGAAGGAAGAATTCCGGATCTCCAAGCTTAGTAGCGAAGAGGCCGGAGCGTCTATCTGTAGCATGGAGCACATGGTGCCGCCACAACGGCGCAAGGAAAGGATCTCGAGCCGACTGCAGGCGTCGAGGAGATCCGAGACATCCGAGTCGCAGAAACGAATGTTGTGCGGTTTGTGTATGGGTCAGTCACTTTTTTTACCCCATAGAACGTATGGTGAGGTGTGTCATGTGCGTGCGTGTGCGAGCTAGCTAGCTTCGGCTAGCCGTGGCGCGTGAGCTGGCTAGCTCCAGCTGCGTCCATGCGTGAGCTAGCTAGCTCCGCGTCGCGCGTGAGCTTACTAGCTCCGAATTTGTCGGTGCGTGAGCTGGCTGGCCATGGTTAGTACCATGATATTGCATTGCACAAAAAATAAATATAAAAAATGTATATATTTTTTTAAAAAGAAGGAAAGCCCCCGACCGCTGTATCAGAATATTGCATGCAACCAATTTATTAACCAAAAGTATGTAAACAGAGTCTGAGGTCTAGAACTAGTTCACGAAAGGAGCACAAGAACAGTAAAGATAAAAATATGTCACTGCCGGCGGAAAATCAGGCTACAGTGACTAAACACCTAGCCTTCGTATTACACTTTCAGAAAAAAAAACACTAAAACTAAATCAAAATAATTAAATTTTCTAAGAAAGAATGAAACCCTTTAAGAAGAAAGATAAAATGAAAATGAGAACACTTTCAAAACTTGCACAGAATTTGCATATATTACACCTTTTGAAATATGCAAAGAAAAAGCATATAATAGTGCATTTTTTGCACTGTACTATAATTTTCATAGTGTAACTGAAATGATGTATTTCCTTTAAGAAGAACACAACAACGAAAAACTTGCGCATAACTTTGCACCAAAATTGCACTTTATTGAATTATGCAAAAATAATCATATAATCATGGAATTTTGGCACATATTATATAGTATTTGTTTGTATAAAATTACACTCAGCCAAAAACCACAAAAAAAAATAACCAATAAAGGAAAAGAAAGGAAAGAGGAAAAATAAAAACCCATAGAAACAGAAAAACGAAATAAAAAAGTGAAGCGAAAATACCCTTAAATAGAAAGAAAATGATATAAACAACTAAAACAAAATAATGACAAAATTTGCACACAATCCGCACATAAATTGCGCTTTGTTATAATATGCAAGAATAAACACATATAGTGAAAATTTTCACAAAAACAAAATTATCTAAAGAAAGAATGAATTAGTGGCATTGGTATTTGATCCATGGTGTCTCTACTTCTCCGGATCAAAATAATGAATTAGTGGTATCGGTATTACCGTTTAAGAAAGAAAAGTAAAAAAAATAATAACATTTGCACACGGTTTGAATAGAAATTGCGCTTTTTTATAATATGCAAAAATAGGCATAAATAGTGAAATTTCACAAAAAAAAATCCTTAGTAGGAATGAATTAGAGGTATTGGTATCACCCTTGAAGAATAAAGAAAATGAAATAAAAACTTAAACAAAATTAAAATAGTGAAGTTTTCTAAGAAACAATGAATTGGTGTCATTGGTTTCCCATTAAAGAAGAAACGAACAGAAAATAATAAAACAAATAATGAAATATTTTACAAACTATTTGCACTGAAGTTGCGCATTTTAGTGTACATATAATCATGAAATTTTGGCACATATTATATAGTATTTTTGTATATAATTACACTTAGCCCAAAACTCACAACAACAAAAATAACCAAGAAAGAAAGAAACTGGGGGAAAGAAAAACCCATAGAAACAGAAAACAGAAATAAATACAAAGTATCCAGACAATAAAAATAAAACCCACGACCATAGAGACTCAGAAAAACAAAAACAAAAGCACCTAAAAACAAAAAGGTATTAAAAAATCAAGGGAGAGTGAGGAGGGCTGGATTGCACAGTTGATGGGCTTCGGCCCAGAAAGAATTCGACTGACCCACACAACACACAACACGAGTCAGAAAAAAAAAAGCAGCACGAATCTTACAGAAAAATTCAATGGCCACAAATTCGATTGATCCAAAAGTGAAATTTCAGCTGACTGAAAAGTAACTAAATTGACGTTGTGCAGGGAGAGGCTGGTGAGCCAACCAAAAGTAACGGGGCAAGTCCCAAGGAGTGACATGAAGCGCCCCTTGGACATGATGCGTCGCCCAGGGTAGATACTGACGGGGTCGACGCCGGAAAGTATGGTGAACTCCAGAGGCCTGGCCGAGCTCCTGCCGCTCTCGGCGACGGCGTCTCCGATGGAGCGGAGGTGAGGGTCTAGGAGGTAGAAGGTCAGGCGTAGGCTCTTGATGCTCCGCTGTTTGGAGGGAGCCAGGAGCCACGTCGTGGCCTTGGTGTAGGCCGTCATTATATCGTCCACCGTGCGACGAGGAGGAATAGGAGAGGGATCCTGAGGACGCGGTGGTATGAAGTCGACGACGTCGATGGTGAGAACGGGGAGCAGGCGAGGGAGGGGCTTCCATCGTCTCGCGAGGGCGCCGACCCTCACGGCGGTGCGCGTGTCCAGCAGCTGGAGGACGGCGAGGAGGACGTTGTCGGGGAGCGCGCTCAGCCTGTCCTCGTCGTCATGCTTGGCTCGTTCCTCCATCCCTTTGCCCTCCATCCCTTTGCCCTGCTGAACAGACGGTGATTTTCGCAAAAAAGAACAGACGGTGATAATCACGTCGGTGGAATTGTGAAATAGATTGACGGGGGGACAAATTATAGGACGGTTGTATGTACTGTAAGCACCAGATCGGTGAAAGAATTAACAAAGGCAGTAGCTAGCTGTTAAGATTTTTTACTTACAATGTTGTTAATCTCCATGAGGACGGATTGGAGCAGACGATGTCACCGCGCGGCGCCAGCGATAGGGTTTTATTCGGTGCAGAGGAGTCCCATATACTCCTGCTACGACTCGTGATGGCCATACACAGCACGGTCATGTCCGTTTCAGATCACAACTCACCACGGAACCCATCCGTCCGAAGCAGCGGATTATTGGATTCCTTGACGAAGCCTGGGACTGGGAGGCTCTCACGGGCGAGGCTATGTCTCGCTTCTAGACCGTCGCCTCGCCTGAATCGACGTGGTAATGGCCGGCCCATAAACACTGTTCGTTTGATTCCTTTTTCTTTCGTTTAACTATCGTTCCGTACCTTTTTCTTTCGTTTAACTATCGTTCCGTACACCATGGAGACTTTGAGCAATAAAACTTGGTTTATCTTTCCATATATATATATATATATATGGAAAATGCATCCTACTACCGGGTGTAGCTACATCCATTTCCCATATACTACCATGTGGTAGTATATACTTTAATTTATTATTTTTAGTATGTTTATATACTATATCTAAGATACTTCAAAGTGAGTTATATGAAAAAATTGCAAGTGAGCTCATGGTTTTATTGTATTTGTAAAATACGTACATATTTATACCTGAAATAGAGTATGCACAAAATATGATACATACTACCAAAATATATATATAGGACAAATGTTTCCTACAAGCAGTGGTAGTTACCACCACTTACGTTTTGTATGTTGTATGTAGTATCTATCGAAACCAAGATTATGTACGTATAGTATGTAGTATATAACAATAATTAGGTAGTATATATACTAATTTTTAGGTAGTATGTACCATGTTTTGACTATGCTTTTTTACGCATAAATATGTACATATTTCATAAATATAACAAAAACTATGGGCTCATATGCAATTTTTCATGTAACTTGCTTTGAAATATCTTAGATATATTATATGAACATATTTAAAATAATAAAATAGTATATATATAATACCACATGCTAGTATATAAGATATGTGGGGTATCTACCATCGGGTGGTAGGATGGATTTTCCCTATATATATATATATATATATATATATATATATATATATATATATACATACTAATAAAGCAGATACTGCTTCTGGTCATCCGTCATCCATTTTTATAAAAAACACCCTGACTTTACTGATAATTAACCCGCAATCCTATTGTCCAGTCAACCTGAACCGATACGGGCAACATAAAAGAAAAGAAAAACACTCGAACAACCCACGACCTTGCCTCCCATCCATCTGCCGCGCGCCGCCACCGCCGGCCAGCGCCCATCCGGCGCGCGCCGCCGCCGGCTCTCGCCGCCGCGCCCACCCTGGAACCAAACGAACTTCCTCCAGAGGAGAAGGGAACGGAACAAATTTTTTCAGAGGAGAAATAAACTTCAAAGCAGAGGAAGAAAGGGGGCAACACTGTCGCACGCGTTGTGGTCGGGAACGAGGACGAGTCCAGCAGCTACGGAGATGACCGTGTCGCTCCTGACCGGCACGGGGCAGTTCAACATCAGCGACTCCGTGCCGGCACTGTCGTGGCTAGACCTGCAGGGACTGCAGACAAGCTGCGTCGGGTGCACCGCCAGTTCGACGGGCTCATCACGAAGCTACTGGTGGAGCATGCGGCAACGGCCGAGGAGCGCGCCCAGGAGGAGGGCCGGCTGGACTTCGTGGACAGGCTCCGGTTGGTGGCCTGGAGCAGGCCGGGGCGAGGGGGTCAACGCGAGCCGCGAGCAGAGGGCGAAGCGAGGATAAGGCGCGGGATCGGCCGGACCTCTGGGGGGCACGCCACAAGTGGCGGAGGCTGTGGGCGGGGCCGTCCGAATCGGGTCGGAGGCAAGGCTTCTGGCCGTATCCGGAGTGGGCTGAGACTGGGGCGGGACGGCCAGATCAGACCCACGGCAGAGGAGCTTCCATGGCGCCACCCGTGGCGTCTTTGGGTTCCTCGTCGATAAGGGTTGCTGCCCTGGCTCTGGCCAACCACCACGGCCGCGCGCACTCCAGGAGAGTGGAGTGCATCGTCGGCGCAACACATGTAGAAGAGAAGGAGGAGGAGCACCGGGAGATAGTGGCCGGAGAAGAGGAGCAGCAGCGCTGAGTGAGAAAGAGGAGTAGCGATGTGGATAAGGCACGCAGATCGGCAGATGGATGAGAAGGAGTGGCGTTGGCCGCTCGGCGCTTTTCTTTAATGAAACCAAATGAAATTGATCTTGTACCGGCTGGAAGCTACTGGATGCATGCGTCTAGCATCAATTACAAATTTTTATTTTCCGGAAGAGCAACGATTATTACTTGCCGTTGTTTGTATTTATTTGATGATATTTGTTGTTACATTATATATACGTCTTTCTTTCAAAATAAGTGTTATAATTTTAGTATAACTTTGTACTATAGTTAATACAAAGTTAATACACTTATTTTAGGGCGAAGAGAGTATAATAATTAAAATTAAGTGAAATATTAGAAAGAAATACTCCCTTAAACTAATATAAGGCGTTTGGATCACTACTTTAGTTTACGTAGGAGAATCTGAAGGGAGTATTTCTTAAGGGAGAAGGTATTTGGAGCTCACCGGTGCTTGCTATCCATGAAGATAGTATTTCTTAAGGGATAAGGTATTTGAAGCTCACCGGTGCTTGCTATCCATAAAGACATTCGTCAAATCTGGATGCCATGGGGGAGATAGGGTGGAGAGACGAAGGGATGAAGAGCAGAGAGACGAAGGGATGAAGAACAAAGAGCGGCAAGCATTGTAAATACTTTACTTTCCCGCTATCATATTTTTGAAGTGGGAAAGCACAATATGAATCAATGTTAATGGGGATTGCAAGATATAGGAATTAATATATGATCTGTTTGAAACTGTTACAGGTATGTGAATGATGCACAATTACTTTGGCATCGAAGGAGTAGCTGATGATCTACTAGATCGATAAATGCTTAGATTTTTTTAATTATTTTTACACGGGGTTGTTAAATAACAACAACTTATTACACATAATTCAATTTCTTTAGAGAGAGTTGAAGAAGTGGGTTATATTGGTAGAGAAAAAGATTACGAGCTTTTGAAATACAATAAGATCTTCATAAAGTGGATCCATACAAGTCTTACAACAATTTAATTGAAAAATCTTATTATTCACCGTGACAGGTAAACTCTTGAATATCACCTGAACACTCAGATTTATTTTATACCCGTTGCAACGCACGGGCATTTTTGCTAGTAACCTCTAAAAGAACTATCGTTCGTTAACTTGGTTTCCTTTTTCTTTTTATATTTTTAAAAATAATCTAAAATACATATATTGCAAAAAAAAGTTAAAGATGTTTCAACACGTATTCAAAAAATGTTCAAAAACATGTATCTGAAGAAATGTTAATCATATATTTTAACATTGTTAAATCTATGTAAAATAAATGTATCACATTTATACAAAAAATGTACCATATCTATGAAAACATTAGACATCAAAAAATGTATTTTAAAAAATGTATCACTGAACTTGAAAAACAATGTTAATCGTGTATTTAAAAATTGAGCAGTATGTGTGAAAAAATGTTAATTTGTTCGAAAAATCTACAACATGTATGAAAAAGTAGACAGTAGAACATATATTTCAAAAAAAAAATGTTAATCATGTATTTTAAAAAATGGTAATGAAGTGTAAAAAATTGACATCATTCAAAAAAGTGTTTCAATTTTTTTAAACATGTATTCAAAAATAGTGTTCAAAAACATGTGTTTGATAAAAAGGTTAATTATGTATTTGAAAAAAAAATCCATGCATAAAAAATGTTTCAGGTGTATATAGAAAAGGCACAATGTCTATCAAAAGAAGTAGACATGAAAATATATATTTGAAAATAATCATGTATTAGGAACTGTGAAACATATATAAAAAATATTTCATGCATATACGTAAATGTAGAATATGAATAAAAAATGTAGACAAATGTAGACATGAGAACACATATTTGAAAAAATGTTAATCATGCCCCCGCAAAAAAATGTTAATCATGTGTCTGAAAAATGTAAACGTGTATAATAAAAATAGTTCTTCTGTATAAAAAAAATGTACAATATATATGTAAAAAGTAGGCAGAAAAAGATAATCTAAAAAAACCAAAGAAACCAAAGGAAAATAAAAAAATGGAAAATGAAATAAAAACACAAAGAAAAGAGACGGCAAAATAAAAAAATGAAAAGAAACTCAATGAAAACCATAAAATAATAAAATAGAAAGAAAGAAAAACAATTAAAACCGGACGATTCCAGCAAGTGTGTACAACAAAGAAGAAAACACAAATCTAACGTGACCACTGAGCGAGCGGTGAACGCAACGACTTAGTGAGCGACCGAGCGAGCAAAGCGCGCTAATGGATCGGCTCATACCCGCGGACGCCAGAGTCAAGGCGTAATAGAAATTAGTATGAGCGATATATAGCTCTAGCAGGCTCTCACATCATCTGCCAGTACAAGTGTCGCGGTCATACTGTCCTTCTGGCCCATCGCCCTACACGGTGTTTTGTGTTCCCTGTTTGATTTTGTTTCGTGGTGATGTAGTAGTCTGAGCCAGTGTAGGTGGTCTTGTTGACTGGTGCCTGTGTGGGGTTCATAGAAATTAACCATCACATTTGAGGTCAAGTTTGTAGAGAACATTGATTTTTTTTACAAAAGCCACAAGTATTCAATAATTAATTTGCAGATACCGTACCGTGATCACCTTACAAACCGCTCGATGGGCAATTTCTATTTACACGTATGTCGCGGGTAGGGGTGCGGATATGTGTCGCTTATGGCGACATGGAAGCCAGCGTCGCCTGAAGGAATAGCCAACTAGGCCAACCCAGTAGCAGGTTTGTACATTTGTTCACACTGCTTAGTTTTTTTACACGTAATAAGAAAAAAGTTAAAAAACATCTGTTTTTGAGAAAAGTGTTAAACATGTATTTGGAAAATGTTAAACATATATACAATAAATGTTTTATATGTATACAAATAATGTACAAGGGGTAAAAAGTACATATGAAAACATGTATTTGAAAAATGTTAAAACATATATACAATAAATGTTTTATATGTATACAAATAATGTACAAGGGGTAAAAAGTACATATGAAAATATGTATTTGAAAAAAATCTTAATAATTTCATTTAAAAAATGTTAAATTTGTATAACAAAATGTTCCTTGTGTATACCAAAAATGTACAGTGTATATGAAAGAGTGGACATAAAAAACAGTTATTGTTAGAATGATGTTAATTGCGTATTTATAAAATGGTAAACATGTATAAAAATATGTTTTCATATGTATACGAGAATGTACAATGTGCATGAAAAAAAAGTAGAAATCAATTTTGTTTTCGAAAAATCTTAATAATGTAATGGAAAGTTATTAAATGATGTTAAAAAATGTTTTTGGTGTATATACGAATTTTAGACACCAAAAACATAATTTTAAAATGTAATTGTTTATTCAAAAAATGATAAAGATGTATAAAAAAATTCTTGATGTATATGAATAATGTAAATTGTGTGTGAGAAAGGTAGTCATATATTGAAAAAGAAGAAAAAGGATGTAAACCAAATGAAACAATTGAACAATGTTAAAACAGAAGAAAACAAAGAACAAAGGAAACTAAAAAGATAAAGAAGACAACTGGGGAAAAAACCCCCGAAGAAACCAATGCAAAACAGTCAAAATAATGCTTGAGTGCTGGGCCGGCCGAATACACCGCCTTTTAGGCGAGCCCTATTAAAAACCAGCATGGGCGATATATAGGCGTAGCGGCTGGATAACCATGTAGCAGTATTCCCCCAACCCGCGCAACACAATTATTCTATAAGTCTCTTTTGCCTTGTTTTACAAAGGTTCTATAACTTTCCCTGGCCAATTTTATTTCTCAATTTATTCGACTTTCTTCTAGTTTTTTTTAAATTCAGGTACATTATTTTGATTTCCTGAAAACTTTTAAAATGCACGAATATTTTCCAAATTTGTGATCAATTTTTATAAAAAAATTCAAATCACACTTTTCTAAATTCATGATCCCTTTTTCGAATTTAAGAACATTTTTGGATTCTCTTTTATTTTCATTCTCTTTTTCCTGGTTTTTTATTTCCTTTTTCTTGTTCCAATTTTTTAATTCACAATTTTTTTTGAATTCCCAGAAAATTTCTGAATTCACTACTATTTTTTGAATTCATGAACATGTTTTCCAAATTTGCAATAATTTTCCCTATTTTCCCAACTTCATGATTTTTTTTAAACCTATATTTTTTTAGAAAAGGAAAAAAACCTATATTTTTAGCATAATACAATAGAGAAGACCCCTATCGTGTCTCATTTTCTAAAAGTAATGGATATGTACAATGGTGTGATTAGTACATTTGATGTTTACACAGAAAATCTGCTACTCTTTATTCATCAGATGATATGGTTATAGGTATTACATTGGGATAGGTTAAAATGATGAAGGTGTTACATTCGGATCATGTGGCTGTCCGAACCAAAGATGGCGCCCCTGAATCCTGATCCAATGAAAGCGCATGCCTAGCAAGATTATGAGGCCCAAAAATTGAGCTCCTCAACTCTTTTGTAAAAGCACAAGATGTAAACAGATTTTTCCAAGACCTAATTTCTTGAACTACTCCACTATAGTTTCCTCCTGAAGCTTCACTGCATGTTTCGTGCTCACTATTCTCTCCTCCAGTAATTATTTGGGAGATTGCTGATGGCATGGCCAAGGTAAATGAAATGATTCAGAAAATATGGGCATAAAAAAAAAGCTTAGATTGACTGTCATGAAGGTCGAACCATCACCTGAACATGGGAAATATTTGTGAACAACGAATTTCTCTAAGTGAATTAGGGGGGTTCCCTTGCTGTTCTCCCGCAGGGCGACTCGGCGGCGCTAACCCTAGGCGCCGCCGCCCCTCCCTTCTCCTCTCCCTTGCCACCATCGGAGGGGGTCGCCGGAAAGCCGCGCGTCCGCCGGGGAGGGTGGTGGCGAGGATTTGTCCGCTCTGTTTCACGCAGGGGGCTCTGGAGCCGGGGCGGCGGCCTCAGGTGGTGGTGCGTCGTCGTCTTCAGCTGGCGGCCGTCGCTGGTGCTGGCCGCCCCCCTTGGCCACACGGGCGGCAAGGCGCGGGTGGTTCGGGCGCTGGCGGCTGGGCGCCCGCCCGGATCTCGACGCCTCCGCCCCAACCCTTTCGCCCCTGTCGGATCTGGTCTCCGGCTGCCCAGTCGCCAAGGCGCGTCTGTGGTAGGGGTGGGGAGATGTGGGGCTGGAGAAATCCACGGTAGCCATGCAACACGACGACGGCGACGCCGAGGGCGCCGTCTCCTACTTGTAGGCGCGTGAAGGTGACCCCTTTCCTCCTTCGCCTCTCTCCCCTTTCGTGCACTGGGTGAAAACCCAAATCCTCTCGATTGGGCGGCTGACGTCAAGGGCGCCATCACCTTCATGGAGGTGCCGCCGGTGAGCATTGGGTGGTGGCAAGTTCGGTCTGGTTGGTGGGCGTCTGGCGGCGACATGGTTGGAGTTGGTGGTGTCTTGAGGTTCGCTCTCAAGTTCGTGGCTTCCCACCATTGTTGCTCACATCGCAGCCCCACCGTGCATTTTGCTTCTCCTTGCGTGTTGGTTCCCTCCCAGTGCCATGTTTGCCTTTGTGGGGCTCGGCGACACGAGTTGGTGGTGCCCTGATCTGGCTTTCCGAGAGGCAATGGCGTCGGTTGTACACCTTTGCTCTTGGGAGAGCGTTTGCATTGTCCGACGGATCGGCGCCTCGTGCCAGGCGAGGGGCTAGGGAGCCCCTTCGGAGATGTAGGGGGTTGTCAACGGTTCCCTTGCCCCCCGCGTTGCTCCCGCAGGGGCGACTCGGGCGGCGCTAACCCTAGGCGCCGCCGGCCCCCCTCCCCCCTTCTCCTCTCCCTTGCCACCATCGGAGGGGGTCGCCGGAAAGCCGCGCGTCCGCCGGGGAGGGTGGTGGCGAGGATTTGTCCGCTCTGTTTCACGCAGGGGGCTCTGGAGCCGGGGCGGCGGCCTCAGGTGGTGGTGCGTCGTCGTCTTTGGCGGCCGTCGCTGGTGCTTTCCGCCCTTGGCCACACGGGCGGCAAGGCGGCGGGTGGTGGCCCTGGGGCGCGGCGGCCGCGGGGGCGCCCGCCCCGGATCTGACGTCTCCGCCCCCAACCCTTTCGGCCCCTGTCAGATCTGGTCTCCGGCTGCCCCAGGTCGCCGGCGCCGCGTCTGTGGTAGGGGTGGGGGAGATGTGGGGCCTGGAGAAATCCACGGCTGGCCATGCCGGCCACGACGACGGCGACGCCTGAGGGCGCCGTCTCCTACTTGTAGGCGCCGTGAAGGTGACCCCTTTCCTCCCTTCTGCCTCTCTCCCCTGCTCGTGCACCGGGGTGAAAACCCAAATCCCTCTGGATTGGGCGGCAGCGACGCTCGCGGCGCCATCACCTTCATGGAGGTGCCGCCTTCGGTGAGCATTGGGTGGTGGCAAGTTCGGTCTGGTTGGTGGGCGTCTGGCGGCGACATGGTTGGAGTTGGTGGTGTCTTGGAGGTTCGTCTCCAAGTTCAGTGGCTTCCCACCATTGTTGCTCTGTCATCAGCAGCCCCACCGTGCATTTTGCTTCTCCTTGCGTGTTGGTTCCCTCCCAGTGCCATGTTTGCCTTTGTGGGGCTCGGCGACACGAGTTGGTGGTGCCCTGATCTGGCTTTCCGAGAGGCAATGGCGTCGGTTGTACACCTTTGCTCTTGGGAGAGCGTTTGCATTGTCCGACGGATCGGCGCCTCGTGCCAGGCGAGGGGCTAGGGAGCCCCTTCGGAGATGTAGGGGGTTGTCAACGGTTCGGTCGGAGTCTATGGAGCTGTCAGCGTTACCCTCACATGGTAGTTGGGTCTCATCAAGGCTTGCTGGTGTCTCGGCGGGATGGATTGCACTAGGTGGGGGGCTTCATTGTCTTCAAGCTGGTCTTGTTCTTTAGTTTCTTCATCTTTGCTTGTAGATAGTAGGAAGCCTATTAGCTGCTTGCACAGCAGTCTGTATCCTTTTAGCTGTTGATTTGTTTCGTCTATGTAAGTTGGCGGTTGATGTAATCCTGGCCGGTTGATGCATAGTTTAAAAAACCGGACCGGACCAACGGTCGAATCGGAAAAAAACCGGAACTGGCAGCCTCATCGGTTTTTAAGCTAATAAGACCGTTCTGCAATCAGACAAAAAAAACCGATCGAACCGGCCGGTTTTCTAGAAAACCGGTGAAAAAACCGGGCCATTGAATCGGAAAAAACCAGGAAAAAAGTTATAATAGAAATTGGGAAAGTGGGATTCGATCTAAGGGCATGTGAGCTGTAGTCGGGGCCTGCCCATGGCCCAATAACCAATTTGGTTGTGCTACTTTGTTGTCCACTACATGGTTATAATTTTATTTGACCATTGTTTCACTCTATATTAGCACATAATATTATTTTATTTCTTAAAAAACCGACAATCGAACCGGTGAACCGGCGGTACGACCGGTAAAAACCTGAACCGACAACCTTTTCGGTTCGATTTGCGGTTCGTTTTTTAAACTATGGGTTGATGGCTTTGTTAATTCAAATCCGGGCTCGACTTGAGCCTTTGTTCTAAAAATAAATAAATTAGGGGACCGGTACGGTAGTGTATGGAGTTTTGATGATGATGATGATGGTGATAATGCAAAGGATTCATATATACTTATATTTGCACATAGCAGAACACAAGTTTGCATAAGGACAAAGCTCCAGTTGCTCTATACAGTTTGTACAAGATTATTCTGAAGAAGAGGGTGACTCTGAACAAGTTATCTACTTTCATCAGTGTTTTGAGATGCACTTCAGATTGTTCAATTATTCTACTTTGTTAATTAGATCTACACCAAAACACGGATATGTACTCAGAAGCTAAGTGTGGGTCAAGATTACTCATTCTTTGCACGTAGAAGCATTACATGACTAATCACTGACCATTTGTACATGGGCTTGTGTTGCATCTCTTTGGGCTTCTTGACAGGTTACTGATAGCCGGCATGAGCAGTGCATAACATAACATAACTGCGACTCACTCAGGAAAATATTCGCAAGGCAAGAAGAAAGTTTAGCACAACAGTACAACCAAACGAGCTACAAGTAGAACTTAGTTTATTACAACATCCAGTGCTCCTTTCTTCACCCTACTTTTCTGAAGAAACGACATCAACCCGGATCTTGAGAGAAATTCCAAATGCAGAGTCGTATCCTATGCATACAGCTACAAGAGTGCTCAACAGTTGGATTGCCAGAAAATGGTTGCGTTGCCCACAATCTAATTAAATCCATGAAAATGGGCTTACTTCCCACTTTCTGGAGATGAGGCCTTCATATAAATTCCATGGTCATGCTTATACGATGCCTCAAGAGACGAGAAGTCCCATGTATTTTTTGGGTCGGCTGCGCAGCTCTTTTTGCAGTAGTTCCAAATTGCGTGTGCTCCATCCTTCTTCATGAAGTGATTCCATGCTTTCGATCTTGATTTTGATCTTGGTGCACTTATCGGTTGAGTAGAAAGTCTGGTGTTGGATAACACTGATACTTGCTACAGCATTTTCAGTGCTCCCTCGCATCCTTTTGCTTCTGTGAAGCACCAAAGCTGGTTCACAACGCCTACTTTCTGGATTCTGGGCATCAGTTTTCTTCAGAAACCCATTACCAGTCACAGGCATGTCACTGAGTTGAGGAGAACCAAAGTCTCCACGAGTAGATATACCTTCACCAGTATAAGAACTCTGCAACCATACTGCAACATCACAGGTTGAAATCCCTGAATCCCCACATGCGAACATCAGCAACATGGAATGCCACATCACAGGTTGAAATCCTTGAGCTTGTATTCTTGACGCTACCAATTCCGTCATTGCAACGTGGAACCCAGGTTTGAGCCAAGGGCAGCTTGTGATAAACAAATTAATGTGAAACTCCAAGTATACTCCCAAGAGCATGTGTAAACCTCTCCCCTGACAGACGTCTCTGTTAATCTTTCTCGGAAATGGACATCTCTGTTAATCTTTCTGAGAGATGGGCCAACTTTATAATGAGCATTTACACACAGCAGCGCCACAAATATGTGTACAAAAAAGATATAGTAACTAATTTAGCTGATACTCTGTATAATCGATCATGTACTTCCAAATATGGTCTACATAAGAGGTGTGCCTACATGACCAAGCAGAGACACAACTTTCTCATTCAATCATGCTTACACGCCTCACTGAGGCCTGAAGAACAGCATCAAGCTAGTGTCAGCTATCATCATCAGAATTACTACGTTCAGCAGCAGAAGAGAACTACAAGCTTCCTTTGCTAGCCACGACGATCACAGCCGAATCTCCCCTTCCTCTAAATCTTCTTGCAAGCTTTGGTGGTGGTGCTGGTGCTGGTGCTGCTGCTGCTGCTTCAGGTCCTGGTCGTCAACCTTGAGAAAGAGTCCAATCTGTCGCAACAAGTTGTTCGGCCTCGCCGTGTTGTACTGATCAATGCCGAGGGCCTTCACGTCCTCGTCTAGGGTCTCGTTGAACATTGCCGTCCTCTCCATCTGGAGCACTTGCTGACGGGCCTTCTCCCTCGCCCGGGACGTCGTCTCCTTTCGCCGCCTTTTCAAAATCTCGCTGGCACGGGCGATGAGGTCGCGTGTTGGAGGCGTAGTGTTGGCGGCGCGCTCTGCCGGAGCTGCACTGTCGACGCTCTGGTGAGATGAACCAGAATCCGAACCGCTGCTGCCGGTGATGATGGTTGCATCTTGGCCAAGATTCTTCACCGGTGAGGCGTCGCCGCAGATGTCCACGTGCTCCTCATCCTCTTCGACGAGCTGCACTGGTGTCGGCCTGACCGGCAAAGGGGAGACGCCGCCGACGATGTCAACGTCTTCATCCTCCTCTTGGTCCATCATCTTCTTTTTGTGCTGATGCGTCGACGGATTCGCCGTCTCTCGAACGAACTTGTCCAGCTGCTTCTGCATCTCCACAAGGGCCTCGTCTTGGACGGCGTGCATCTCGATCTCGATGTAATCGTCGCAGATGCCGCGGCGGCTCTGCTTCTTCAGCAGCTCCAGGATATGAGCAGGGAGCACATGAGATTCAGAGAGCTTCGCCAGCTTCGTGAGGTCCGCGTAGAGTTGGTTCCGCTGCTTGGACGTCATCTTCTTCGCGGGAACGGCATGGGACGCCTTCCTCTTCTTGGCTGGTGGCTCCTCGTCTGGACGACTGTCCTTGACGCGCACGCGGGGAGCCGACGGGGACGAGGCGGGAAGCACGTCGGCCGCCTCGGCGAGGAGGCGACGGACAGCGACGAGCTCTGCCTGGAACCGCTGGCGAAGGGTCTCCAGCGGGCGCTTCCGGCCGGACATGACGCTGAAGGGCTCCCGGTTCCGGTGGGCAACCTCCATGGGATTGAGAACAGCGGACGGCGGTCGCTGGGGTAAGGGCCGGAAGAGGCGATTGGATGCGGTGGAGGAGAGGAGACGATGGGAAAGATTGGATGGGCGCTGTAGATGGGATCGAAGCCCTTTTAACTGGTGAAGTGATCCGTGATGTGATCGAAGCCGTGTTCATTTGTGATCCGGGAAGAAATCGGAATGCAGTCCGAGTCAGTTCAGTACAAGCTTTGGATTTGGTTGCTTGCATCTCAAGCTTAGCTTGATTCATCATGGCCATGGCTTCATTTTCCCCCAGTTCGTCCTGCTCGCCGTCTCTCTCCGACGCCTTTCAGGATGCGGAACCGAGTACTCTCCCGACACGGTGTTCCGCTCCGCTCCTACTCTGCTCAGCGCGTCTCTCTCACGCCTGGTTTTGTGAAGTCAACTCGTCTGGCTCCCAGTTATTCTTTATAATGCTTTCCAAAAAAACTATTCACTACAATTCATTTAATTCTACAATCAGATAATTTTTAGATGCAATTTACTTTAATTTTTTGGGGAAAATTAAAGTCCACCAAAAATCAAGGTTTTTTTAGAGGCTTGATTTTGGGCAGTAGCATTCTTACTAGCCAATATTCATTTCTAGCCTGGGCTCATCAACACACAGTGAATAGTAAATTAAAAAAAACAATTTTTTTCAAAGGAGATGTTTCAGTGTGTGAGGTCCGTGCCAATTTTCTGCTCGTTCGGACATCTGAGTAGTTCTCAGTAAAAACAAAGGGTCTAAATAGTACAAGAACAGTAAACTGTTTCACATATCAAAATTTGTATTTTTTTTTTGCTAAGAGCTATTCAAATGCTCAAATAAGGTGAAATTTGGCACAAACCTCACTGAAGCATTTTTCACCTCAATTTTTGGCTCGTTCGGACATCTGAGTAGCTTTCAGCAAAAAAAAACCCAAACAGTACATGAACAGTAAATTGTTTCATAGACCTCAAATTTGTTTTTTTTTTGCTGAGCTCTACTCAGATGCCCAAATGAGGTGCAATTTGGCACAGACCTCACCATTGAAGCATATTCCATGCAAAAAATATATAATATTTTTTTTCTAGTATCTTTTTTACTGTTGATGACGAAAGCAGATGAAATCGCAGAAATGAGATTTTCTTTGAATGCAAGCGGGTGATTGATCCTTTTTATGATTCTTCATAGAGTTTGTGCATTAATTAACTCTTTTTCGATTTTGTAGAAAAACTAGGAAAGACAAAGAGAGCTAGTAAGGCTACTCGAGTAAGTAGCAAATGAGATCTTTAATGCAGCTAAAGGACGACACCCTGGTGGTTGAAGGAAGAAACAATGTCGTCAAGTTGTAATGAGATTGTATTTCAGCTCGCTGAGCTTCAAACACTCATGTTGGTTTGTTTCAACACATTGCTTTGTATTAGCTTTTCATTTTTCATTTGTTTTTCTTTTGTCTGTTGCAATTTCTTTTGCAAGTTAGCTCCCCCCCCCTCTTAAAAATATATAGAATAAGGTTTCTTTTGCTTTGCTATTTTATTTTTGCCCCGGGTTTCGCTTGAATTCTTGTCTATATTTTTACAATTGAGCTGATCTACATCGGGCAAGAAAGAACGCATCCTTAAAGAAGAGAAGTGTGGAACTCCCGTCTTTTGCACCAGAGGAACCAGTTGAACGGTGATCGAGGTTATGCCAAAATCGATTTTGCATTTTTACATGGTGCTTTATATTCTCGCTAGTGCCATGGTCTTGTCATTATATGTGCTTGTACGTGTGAAGATGTGATTTCTTCACCTCTCTTGATGTTATGCTAAGAACTCTGCCGGCCAATGAACGATCCACCTGAGTTTCGACTCGAATTTCGGCTAGGCGTTTAACGTTCGTAGTGGCGACACTACAACGGATAGTATTTGGCTTTCTTGAAACAGATAGCAAGGCAATAGTATTTGGCTTTCTCGAAATAGTTTGGTAATAACTGAGTACTGATTGCATGAGCCCGAAATAGATAACATATTGGTCCATAGTACTTGAACTTAAGCCACAACAATACCATATGCATGTCTCATTTCTTTGCCATGATCCCATCATTGGACAATGAAAGCTGCAACAAGCAATGATTGAAAGAATTAGTTGAGAGCCTTGATGAGTAGAGACTCGTAGGTGTTAATAGAAAGTTACTCTAGTATCACGTTGCCTTTACATATCTTTCACTCCCGTAATTTATGTTTTAATTTCTCAACAAAGAAGAACTCCTCTGTGCGTTCCTGGCAAGCAAGTGTTAACTAGAGTAAATAGAATAAGAGCTACTCTACTATTTTATCTAGTTAAGCAAGAACTTTGTGTTGATTATCTTCTCTTCACTAACACTCGCATAATAACCATGCCATTGATACATGTATACTAAGTTTTAAGCTAAAGAAGCGGAGCGCTATCTAGGCATACCGATTGTAAGTGAAATAAAATATTTTTATTATTTCGGTTTAAACAACTGAGTTCCTTACAATTTGAGTTTCTATCTATGTTGCTCGAGTACGATCAAATTTTAAGTTTGGGGGAGTTGATGAGTGTATTTTTTACGCTCATCACACCCTTGTTTAAACCGGTTTACTAATAAAATCGGAGATATTCCCTCCAATATTGCCACTAATGACTAATGAATGTTTGAGATTACGAAATCCTCTCTTTATTTTGTTTCCACGGGAAAAGAAGCCATACATGGATAAAAATAATCATTTATATGGAAAGAAACATAATGGAGAAAGAAGAGATCAATTGGGAGGCACACCAGAAGAAACAGAGCGCAACACGACGTCTGGCATGAGCGCATACTAGCGAGCATATCAAGTGCGAACCACACAGTGGCGTCCAACCCTACAACTTTTACAAAGGGCCTGTACCAGATTCATGAAGGAGTGTTTCCAAAAACTCCCATCTCCACACTAGAAGCCACTCACTAACCCTATCTGCCGCCATTTCCTACTTCATCTCCACAGCCACCACCTTCAAGTTATCCATACTTTTAATCGTGCATCACATCTGGCAACCATTGTAAGACATATTATCAATAAATATTTCTTCTTTATGTCTTCTTCAATGATTTCTTCCTGCGGTCCGTTCACCATGTGTGAGTAATTCGTTAAGGCAATGGGTTGAGGCATAGCCTTGCGATGTGTTTGTAAGAGGGACCGATGGAATGACTTTGAATGAACACCGTGTATGTGTGAAATAAAATTACGTCATAATTGTCTCTTGTCTCTTTCATGTTCTTCGACCCTATAGGTACCCAGAGTCAGCCATGAGGAGGTTAGGAGCAAGGAGGAAGTGGAGTGCTATTGTGGACACCTGTGACTGAAAGGTTTTTAGTACGGTAGTGTGAAGCAAATCCTTGGGGATACATGACACATAATCATTAAATGTCATCCAATGTCTTTTCCTGATTTATCTTAACTACCGAGGTAAACCTGCGCAATGGAAAGGGCCTACGGTTGGGCAGCTGACTCTTGATACATGGCACATTTCGGTCAAGATGTAATTTATACACATCCCCCACTTCGAGTCTTTGCAAGCATGTCTTAACATGTGCGTTCCATAGCACAAGTTAAGATCATGATAATCCTGATCAGAAACATATGGTTGTAAGAATCATGTTTTCATACCCAGGCCGTTTTCATTATGATTATTTCAGAAGCAAAGGTGATAACGATCGGGTCTAAAAACTGGAATTTAATTCTCTCGCAAAAGCACAGAAGAAACCCTTGTTGTAAGTGCACGTGTTCTCATGGGTTCGATAACTCAGGGTCACACCTTGGGGAAAGAGGTTGGGAAACTTTCTCCTATCTGTTACCGGATCACTAAAGGGACTCATCAGTTGCCACAACCTGCACACTAGTCAGACAATCTCTCATATTTGACTCTGAAAATTTTCCTCCTCTTCTTTATCTTGAGCGAGACTGCATTCTTTAAGGTCTTTGTCACATCGATCTTCACTTGAACATTGAAGAAATTACCTTCAGAGTCTTGAGATTTTGGCACTGGATAGATGAACTCACTCACTATTGCTGAGAGAGACTTAATAAACGAGAAGAAGCCGTCTGATAAATCATGGATTTGTATCCATATGTATACCTTATTCAATGGGATAGTTGATGGTCTTGTGAAGCCATCATGGGAGCAGAACCGCAACTTTTCCTTTGAAGGTCGAAGGTCCTTCTTCCATGACACGTACCCAGTCTCCGAGGCACGAGAACTGCAGGGTGTAGAGATTGTTTCAACATGACCATGGCTTCTTTTTCTCCCAACTTGTCTAGCTCGTTGTCCCTCTCTGACACCTTCTGACACTCGGAACTGAGTAGTAATTAAGGCATTCATTTTTTTCTTTAGAAATAAAAAATAAACCATTTTTAGTAACCTCTAGGCTTTATTGATCAATATTAAAAAATATAGGTAAAACGTCCTGATCATGGGGAAGACCCAATCAAACATGCCTCCCCCGATCTAGTAAAAGAGCGCGCCTAACTAGAGTATGTGGTTCAAAGTTTGAGTCTCTTGACTCATGAACAAAATTACATGAAATGGAAGAACGTTCCCACGACTTGATGTCCTTGATCACCCAACCATAGCTCCCGCCTGTAGCCTTATGAATATGATTTACTACTATCTTGCAATCTGATGCGATATGTATTTGCTGAATTCCAAGGTCACACCCAAGAGAGGGCTTCACAACATGCCATCACTCCAAGGGATGTAGGGTCAGCCATCCCCCTTATAACATAAACAGAAGAGCCCATGTATACCCCATGTTCGTCTCGACAAACGGCGGCTGATGTACCTAGACAACCTTGGCTCGAAACAACCGCATCCACATTGATCTTGTACTTCCCAGGCAGCAACTATGTAGCATGAGACTGGAAAAATTCCTATATTCCTCGTATTGGGCCTCGACATTTTGTCCAAAAATGTCACTCCAGCGGTGTAGCTATACACTTCTTGGGATTCTAAAAAAAAGCTATACACTTCTCAGCCCGCATAATTTCTGAAGCGTGTTAGCAAGCTCGTGAGCCTCCATATAAAAATGTTGCGGGCGTTGGTATAGAGCATGCTCCATCTGAAAGTGCACTTGATTATGTTGCTCCGCACATAGAGGATTTACTCAATGCAGCCGCTAGTGCTATGAGTGAACCATGTAAGGACAAAGAAATGTTGACCCAACTAAGCAGCAAATAGATGAGTTTCTTAGTTCTGTGAAGCTAAGAAAAAAGGGTTCAATCAAAAAACTTAAAGAGAAAGAAAACTTGGCTTGATATGCTACTCATGGGAAAGCGAAAGCCAACTAAAGCTACCGCACCAAAAAAAGGGAGCAAAGGTATGTTGCAGATAGTATACATTATGTTGACATTGTTCATTTGTAAACTAATTACTATAATTTTCATTGACATCACTAAAAGAAAAAGGATGGTGTGCAACAAGATAAAAATGATCATGTACAACCTCAAGTACAAGTGAAGAACAACATGAAGGAAATATGCCCTAGATGCAATAATAAAGTTGTTATTTATATTTCCTTATATCATGATAAACGTTTATTATTCATGCTAGAATTGTATTAACCGGAAACTTAGTACATGTGTGAATACATAGACAAATAGAGTGTCCCTAGTATGCCTCTACTTGACTAGCTCGTTAATCAAAGATGGTTAAGTTTCCTGACCATAGACATGTGTTGTCATTTGATGAATGGGATCACATCATTAGAGAATGATGTGATGGACAAGACCCATCCGTTAGCCTAACATAATGACCATTTAGTTTTATTGCTATTGATTTCTTCATGACTTATACATATTCCTATGACTATGAGATTATGCAACTCCCGAATACCGGAGGAACACCTTATGTGCTATGAAACGTCACAACGTAACTGGGTGATTATAAAGATGCTCTACAGGTGTCTCCGAAGGTGTTTATTGTGTTGGCATAGATCGAGATTAGGATTTGTCACTCCGAGTATCGGAGAGGTATCTCTGGGCCCTCTCGGTAATACACATCATTATAAGCCTTGCAAGCAATGTAACTAATGAGTTAGTTACGGGATGATGCATTACGGAAGGAGTAAAGAGACTTGCCGGTAACGAGATTGAACTAGGTATAATGATACTGACGATTGAATCTCGGGCAAGTAACATACCGATGACAAAGGGAATGGCGTATGTTGTTATGCGGTTTGACCGATAAAGATCTTCGTAGAATATGTAGGAACCAATATGAGCATCCAGGTTCCTCTATTGGTTATCGGCCGGAGATGTGTCTCGTTCATGTCTACATAGTTCTCGAACCCGTAGGGTCTGCACGCTTAACGTTCAATGACGATTTGTATTATGAGTTATGTGTTTTGGTGACCAAAGTTTGTTCGGAGTCCCGGATGAGATCACGAACATGACGAGGAGTCTTGAAATGGTCGAGAGGTAAAGATTCATATATTGGATGGTTATATACGGACACCGGAATGGTTCCGAAGAGGTTCGGGGATTTTTCGGAGTATCGGGAGGTTACCGGAACCCCCCGGGAAATTTAATGGGCCTCATGGGCCATAGTGGAGAGAGGGAAGCAGGCCACAAGAGGTGGCGTGCGCCTCCCCCCTGCCCAATCCAAATTGGACAAGGGGTGGGGGCGCGGCCCCCCTTTCCTTCTCCCTCTCCCTCCTTTCCCCTTTCCCCCTCTCCGTTGGAAAGAAGGGGGAGCAAATCCTACTAGGAGTGGAGTCATAGTAGGACTCCCCCCTTGGCGCGCCTCCTCCTGGCCGGCCACCTCCTCTCCCTCTCCTTTATATACGGGGGCGGGGGGGGAGGGGACCCCAAAGGCACATAAATTGTTCTCTTAGCCGTGTGCGGTGCCCCCCTCCACAGTTTACTCCTCCGGTCATAGCGTCGTAGTGCTTAGTCAAAGCCCTGCACAGATCACATCACCATCACTGTCACCACGCCGTCGTGCTGACGGAACTCTCCCTTAACCCTCTACTGGATCAAGAGTTCGAGGTGTTGGGGAACATTGTAATTTCAAAAAAATTCCTACGCACACGCAAGATCCATCTAGGTGATGCATCGCAACGAGAGGGAAGAGTGTTGTCTACGCACCCTCATAGACCGAAAGCAGAAGCGTTTAGTAACACGGTTGATGTAGTCGAATGTATTCGCGATCCAACCGATCCAAGTACCGAACGCACAACACCTCCGTGATCTGCACACATTCAGCTCGGTGACGTCCCTCGTACTCTTGATCCAGCTGAGGCCGAGGGAGAGTTTCGTCAGCACGTCGGCGTGGTGACGGTGATGATGAAGTTACCGGTGCAGGGCTTTGCCTAAGCACTATGACAATATGACCGAGATGGATTATAAAGGAGCAAGGGAAGGGGGCTGGTGGCCTCATAGCATGCGCCCCAAGGGGGGAATCCTACTCCTACTAGGAGTAGGTTCCCCTTTTCCTAGTCCAACTAGGAGGGGAAGGAAAGAGGAGAAGGGGAGAAGGAAAGAGGGGGCCGGCCCCTAAAGTCCTAAACCAATTCGGTTTGGGCCTAAGGGGGGCACACCCCACACTTCCTTGCTGCCCTCTATTTCCACTAAGCCCATTGACCCCCCCCCCCCCGGCGAATTCCCGTAACTCTCCGGTACTCCGAAAAATACCCGAATCACTCGGAACCTTTCCGATGTCCGAATATAGCCTTCCAATATATCGATCTTTACGTCTCGACCATTTCGAGACTCCTCGTCATGTCCGTGATCTCATCCGGGACTCTGAACAACCTTCGGTACATCAAATCACATAACTCATAATACAAATCGTTATCGAACGTTAAGCGTGCGGACCCTACGGGTTCGAGAACTATCTACACATGACCGAGACACATCTCCGGTCAATAACTAATAGCGGAACCTGGATACTCATATTGGCTCCTACATATTCTACGAAGATCTTTATCGGTCAAACCTCATAACAATATATGTTGTTCCCTTTTTCATCGGTATGTTACTTGCCCGAGATTCCATCGTCGGTATCACCATACCTAGTTCAATCTCGTTACCAGAAAGTCTCTTTACTCGTTCCATAATGCATCATCCCGCAAATAACTCATTAGTCACATTTCTTGCAAGGCTTATACTGATGTGCATTGCCGAGAGGGCCCAGAGATACCTCTCCGACAATCGGAGTGACAAATCCTAATCTTGATCTATGCCAACTCAACAAACACCATCAGAGACACCTATAGAGCATCTTTATAATCACCCAGTTATGTTGTGATGTTTGATAGCACACAAGGTGCTCCTCTGGTATTCAGGAGTTGCATAATTTCATAGTCATAGGAACATGTATAAGTCATGAAGAAAGCAATAGCAATAAACTAAACGATCATAGTGCCAAGATAACGGATGGGTCTTGTCCATCACATCATTCTCTAATGATGTGATCCCGTTCATAAAATGACAACACATGTCTATGGCTAGGAAACTTAACCATCTTTGATTAACTAGCTAGTCAAATAGAGGCATACTAGGGACATTCTGTTTGTCTATGTATTCACACATGTACTAAATTTCCGGTTAATACAGTTCTAGCATGAATAATAAACATTTATCATGAAATAAGGAAATAAATAATAACTTTATTATTGCCTCGAGGGCATATTCCCTTCAGTCTCCCACTTGCACTAGAGTCAATAATCTAGCTCACATCGCTATGTGATTTAACACCAATAGTTCACATCACCATGTGATTAACACCCATAGTTCACATCGCCATGTGACCAACACTCAAAGTGTTTACTAGATTCAGTAATCCAGTTCACATCGCCATGTGATTAACACCCAAAGAGTACTAAGGTGTGATCATGTTTTGTTTGTGAGAGAAGTTTAGTCAACAGGTCTGCCAAATTCAGATCCGTATGTATTTTGCAAATTTCTATGTCTACAATGCTCTCCACGGAGCTACTTTATCTAATTGCTCCCACTTTCAATATGTATCCGGATTGTGACTTAGAGTCATCCAGATCGGTGTCAAAGCTTGCATCGACGTAACTCTTTACGACGAACTCTTTGTCACCTCCATAACTAAGAAACATTCCCTTAGTCTTCTAAGGATAATTTTGACCGCTGTCCAGTGATCTATTCCTAGATCACTATTGTACTCCCTTGCCAAACTCAGGGCAGGGTATACAATAGGTCTGGTACATAGCATGGCAAACTTTATAGAACCTATGGCTGTGGCATAGGGAATGACTTTCATTCTCTTTCTATTTTCTGCCGTGGTCGTGTTTTGAGTCTTACTCAACTTTACACCTTGCAATACAGGCAAGAACTCCTTCTTTCACTGTTCCATTTTGAACTACTTCAAAAATCTTGTCAAGGTATGTACTCATTGAAAAATCTTATCTAGCGTCTTGATCTATCTCTATAGATCTTGATGCCCAATATGTAAGCAGCTTCACCGAGGTCTTTCTTTGAAAAACTCCTTTCAAACACTCCTTTATGCTTTCCAGAAAATTCTACATCATTTCCGATCAACAATATGTCATTCACATATACTTATCAGAAAGGTTGTAGTGCTCCCACTCACTTTCTTGTAAATACAGGCTTCACCGTAAGTCTGTATAAAACTATATGTTTTGATCAACTTATCAAAGCGTATGTTCTAACTCCGAGATGCTTGCACCAGTCCATAGATGGATCGCTAGAGCTTGCACATTTTGTTAGCACCTTTAGGATTGACAAAACCTTCTGGTTGCATCATATAGTTTTGACATCCATTTGCCAGATTTCATAAAATGTGGCAATTGCTAACATGATTCGAACAGACTCTAAGCATCGCTACGAGTGAGAAAATCTCATCATAGTCGACACCTTGAACTTGTCAAAAACCTTCTGCGACAAGTCGAGCTTTATAGATAGTAACACTACTATCAGCGTCCGTCTTCCTCTCGAAGATCCATTTATTCTCAATGGCTCACCGATTATCGGGCAAGTCAATCAAAGTCCATACTTTGTTCTAATATGTGGATCCCATCACAGATTTCATGGCCTCAAGCCATTTCGCGGAATCTGGGCTCATCATCGCTTCCTCATAGTTCGTAGGTTCGTCATGGTCTAGTAATATGACTTCCAGAACAGGATTACAGTACCACTTTGGTGCGGAACGTATTCTAGTTGACCTATGAGGTCCGTGATACGTCTCCAACGTATCTATAATTTTTTATTGCTCCATGCTATATTATCTACTGTTTTGGGCAATATTGGGCTTTATTATCCACTTTTATATTACTTTTGGGACTAACCTATTAACCGGAGGCCCAGCCCATATTTGCTGTTTTTTGCCTATTTCATTATTTCGATGAAAAGGAATATCAAACGGAGTCAAAACGGAACGAAATCAACTGGAGAAGTTATTTTTGGAAGGAAAGCTACCGGATGGACTTGGACCCCACGTCAAGGAAGGAACGAGGAAGCCACGAGGGTGGGGGCGCCCCCACCTCGTGGGGCCCTCGTGGCGCCCCTGACGTGCTTTTTCCGCCTATATAACTCCACGTACCCTAAAACTTCCAGAACGGAGATTAGATCGGGAGTTCCGCCGCCGCAAAACCTCCAGAGCCACCAAAACCAATCGGGACCACTGTTCGGCACCTGCCGGAGGAACCCTCACCAGCCGACCATCTTCATCATCCGGCGCTCTCCATGACGAGGAGGAGTAGTTCACCCTCGGGGCTGAGGGTATGTACCGATAGCTATGTGTTTGATCTCTCTCTCTCTCTCTCTCTCTCTCTCTCTCGTGTTCTTGATTTAGCACGATCTTGATGTATCATGAGCTTTGCTATTATAGTTGGATCTTATGTTTCTTCTCCCCCTCTACTCTCTTGTAATGTATTGAGTTTTCCCCTTGAAGTAATCTTATCGGATTGAGTTTTTAAAGATTTGAGAACACTTGATGTATGTCTTGCCGTGCGTATCTGTGGTGACAATGGGATATCACGTGATTCACTTGATGTATGTTTTGGTGATCAACTTGTGGGTTCCGCCCATGAACCTATGCAAAGGGTTTGGCACACGTTTTCGTTGTGATTCTCCGGTAGAAGCTTTGGGGCACTCTTTGAGGTTCTATGTGTTGGTTGAATAGATGAATCTGAGATTTTGTGATGCATATCATATAATCATACCCACGGATACTTGAGGTGACATTGGAGTATCTAGGTGACATTAGGGTTTTGGTTGATTTGTGTCTTAACGTGTTATTCTAGTATGAACTCTAGGGCTGTTTGTGGCACTTATAGGAATAGCCCAACGGATTGATTGGAAAGAATAACTTTGAGGTGGTTTCGTACCCTACCATAATCTCTTCGTTTTTTTCCGCTATTAGTGACTTTGGAGTGACTCTTTGTTGCATGTTGAGGGATAGTTATGTGATCCAATTATGTTATTAATATTGAGAGGACTTGCACTAGTGAAAGTATGAACCCTAGGCCTTGTTTCCTAGCATTGCAATACCGTTTACGCTCACTTTTACCACTTGTTACCTTGCTGTTTTTATATTTTCAGATTACAGAAACCTTTATCTACCATCCATATTGCACTTGTATCACCATCTCTTCACCGAACTATTGCACCTATACAATTTACCATTGTATTGGGTGTGTTGGGGACACAAGAGACTCTTTGCTATTTGGTTGTAGGGTTGTTTGAGAGAGACCATCTTCATCATACGCCTCCCACGGATTGATAAACCTTAGGTCATCCACTTGAGGGAATTTTTCTACTGTCCTACAAACCTGTGCACTTGCAGGCCCAACAACGTCTACAAGAAGAAGGTTGTGTAGTAGACATCAGTTCGGTAGTGACTTGATCTGAAGTTTCATGATCATCATCATTAACTTCCTCACTAATCGGTGTAGGCATCACTGAAACTGATTTCTGTGATGAACTACTTTCCAATTTGGGAGAAGGTACAATTACCTTATCAAGTTCTACTTTCCTCCCACTCACTTCTTTCGAGAGAAACTCCTTCTCTAGAAAGGATCCATTCTTAGCAACGAATATCTTGCCTTCGGATCTGTGGTAGAAGTTGTACCCAACAGTTACTTTTGGGTATCCTATGAAGATGCACTTCTCTGATTTTGGGTTTGAGCTTATCAGGATGAAAACTTTTCACATAAGCATCACAACCCCAAACTTTAAGAAATGACAGCTTAGGTTTCTTGCTAAACCACAGTTCATACAGTGTCGTCTCAACGGATTTAGATGGTGCCCTTTTTAACGTGAATGCAGCTGTCTCTAATGCATAACCCCAAAACGATAGTGGTAAATCGGTAAGAGACATCATAGATCGCACCATATCTAATAAAGTACGGTTATGACGTTCGGACACACCATTACGCTGTGGTGTTCCAGGTGGCGTGAGTTGCGAAACTATTCCACATTGTTTCAAATGAAGACCAAACTCGTAACTCAAATATTCATCTCCGCGATCAGATCGTAGAAACTTTTTCTTATTACGATGACTTTCCACTTCACTCTGAAATTCTTTGAAGCTTTCAAATGTTTCAGACTTATGTTTCATCAAGTAGATAAATCATTTGTGAAGGTCAGAAAATAATGATACCCGCCGCGAGCCTTGCTACGTCTCGAGCTTGCGTTGGTTTTCCCCGAAGAGGAGGGGGTGATGCAGCACAGTAGCGTAAGTATTTCCCTCAGTTTTTGAGAACCAAGGTATCAATCCAGTAGGAGGTCACGCGCAAGTCCCTCGTACCTGCAGAAAACGATAGCAACTCGCAACCAACACTTAGGGGTTGTCAATCCCTTCACCGTCACTTACGAGAGTGAGATCTGATAGAGATAATACTTTGGTATTTTTGGTATAAAGATGCAAAGTAAAAAGGTAAAAGCAAAACAAGTAAATAAAGTGATTGAGATTGATATGATGAGAATAGACCCGGGGGCCATAGGTTTCACTAGTGGCTTCTCTCAAGAGCATAGGTATTCTACGGTGGGTGAACAAATTACTGTTGAGCAATTGATAGAATTGAGCATAGTTATGAGGTTATCTAGGTATGATCATGTATATAGGAATCACGTCCGTGACAAGTAGATCGAAACGATTACGCATCTACTACTATTACTCCACTCAAATGGACCGCTATCCAAAGCATGCATCTAGAGTATTAAGTTAAAAACAGAGTAACGCCTTAAGCAAGATGACACGATGTAGAGGAATAAATTCATGCAATATGATAAATACACCATCTTGTTATCCTCGATGGCAACAATACAATACGTGCCTTGCAACTCTTTACATCCTTTGAGTAAGGACACCGCAAGATTGAACCCAAAGCTAAGCACTTCTCCCATTGCAAGAACTACCAATCTAGTTGACCAAACCAAAGCGGATAATTCGAAGAGACTTGCAAAGATAACTCAATCATACATAAAAGAATTCAGAGAAGATTCAAATATTATTCATAGATAAGCTGGATCATAAACCCACAATTCATCGGTCTCAACAAACACACCGCAAAAAGAATATTGCATCGAATAGATCTCCACGAGAGAGGGGGAGAACATTGTATTGAGATCCAAAGAGAGAAGAAGCCATCTAGCTACTAGCTATGGACCAAGGTTTGAAGTAAACTACTCACACTTCATCGGAGGGGCTATGGTGTTGATGTAGAAGCCCTCCGTGGTGGATGCCCTCTCGTGAACTCCTAACAGGCCCCAAGATGGGATCTCGTGGATACAGGAAGTTACGGCGGTGAAATTAGGTTTTTGACTCCGTATCTGGTCTAATGGGGGTACGTAGGTATATATAGGAGGAAGGAGTACGTCGGTGGAGCTCCAAGGGGCCCACGAGGTAGGGGGCGCGCCCAGGGGAGTGCGCCCTCCACCCTCGTGACCTCTCCGGAAACTTCTTGGAGTAGGGTCCAAGTCTCCTGGATCACGTCCGGTGAGAAGATCACGTTCCCGAAGGTTTCATTCCGTTTGGACTCCGTTTGATATTCTGTTTCCTCGAAATACTGAAATAGGCAATAAACAACAATTCTGGGCTGGGCCTCCGGTTAATAGGTTAGTCCCAAAAATAATATAAAAGTGGAAAATAAAGCCCAATATAGTCCAAAACAGTAGATAAAGTAGCATGGAGCAATAAAAAATTATAGATACGTTGGAGACGTATCAGGCATCCCCAAGCCTAATTCCTGCTCGTCCTCGAGTAGGTAAATGATAAAAAGAGAATTTTTGATGCGGAGTGATACTTTGGCATAATTTCAATGTAAATCTTCTTAACCATGGTATGGATATTTAGATCCGAAAGATTCAAGACAAAAGTTCATATTGACATAAAAATAATAATACTTCAAGCATAATAATCAAAGCAATCATGTCTTCTCAAAATAACATGGCAAAAGAAAGTTCATTCCTACAAAATCATATAGTTAGGCTATGCTTCATTTTCGTCACACAAAGATGTTCCCAAATTCTATACCCCCGATGACAAGCCAAGCAATTGTTTCGTACTTAAATAATCTCAAACTTTTTCAACCTTCACGCAATACATGAGCGTGAGCCATGGATATAGCACTATGGGTGGAATAGAATATGATGATGGGATTGTGTGGAGAAGACAAAAAAAGAGAAAGTCTCACATCAACGAAGCTAATCAATGAGCTATGGAGATGCCCATCGATTGATGTTAATGCAAGGAGTAGCGATTGCCATGCAACGGATGCACTAGAGCTATGAATGCTCAACAAAAGAAAACTAGTGGGTGTGCATCCAACTTGCTTGCTCATGAAGACCTAGGGCATTTTGAGGAAGCCCATCGTTGGAATATACAAGACAAGTTCTATAATAAAAAATTCCCACTAGTATGAACAAGACAACTCACTATATGAAAAACATGGTGCTACTTTGAAGCACAATATATGAGACTCACTATATGAAGAACAAGGTGCTACTTTGAAGCACAATATATGAGACTCACTATATGAAGAACAAGGTGCTACTTTGAAGCACAAGTGTGGAAAAAGAGATAGTAGCATTGCCCTTTTTATATATATATATATATATATATATATATATTTTGGGCCTTCATTTTTTTTCTTTTGGCCTTTCTCTTTTTTTTGATTGGGCAATGCTCTAATAATTATGATCATCACACTTCCACTGATTACAACTCAATGATTACAACTCGATACTAGAACAAGATATGACTCTATATGAATGCCTCCGGCGGTGTACCGGAATGGTGCAATGAATCAAGAGTGACATGTATGAAAAAGTAATGCATGGTGGCTTTGCCACAAATACGATGTCAACTTCATGATCATGCAATGGCAATATGACAAAAGTAATGTATGTGATGATGATGATAAACGGAACGGTGGAAAGTTGCATGGCAATATATCTCGGAATGACTATGGAGATGCCATAATAGGTAGGTATGGTGGATGTTTTGAGGAAGATATAAGGAGGTTTATGTGTGAAAGAGCGTATCATATGACGGGGTTTGGATGCACCGGCGAAGTTTGCACCAACTCTCAATGTGAGAAAGGGCAATGCACGGTACCGAAGAGGCTAGCAAAGGTGGAAAGGTAAAAGTGCGTATAATCCATGGACTCAACATTAGTCAAAAGAACTCATATACTTATTGAAAAAATTTAGAAGTCATCAAAAATCAAGTACTACGCGCATGCTCCTAGGGGATAGATTGGTAGGAAAAGACCATCGCTCGTCCCCGACCGCCACTCATAAGGATGCACAAGCCAGGTACACTTCATGTTTCAAATTTGTTACACAACTTTAACCATACGTGCATGCTACGGGACTTGATAACTTCAACACAAGTATTTCTCAAATTCACAACTAATCAACTAGCACGACTTTAATATTATCACCTCCATATCTCAAAACAATTATCAAGCATCAAACTTATCTTAGTATTCAACCCACTTAAAAGAAAGTTTCACATATCTTGAATACCAAGTATATTAACATTGCAAATTACCATGCTATTAACGACTCTCAAAATAATCTAAGTGAAGCATGAGAGATCAAGTTTCTTTAAAACAATCGACCACCGTGCTCTAAAAGATCTAAGTGAAGCACTAGAGCAAAAATTATCAAGCTCAAAAAGATATAAGTGAAGCACTATGAGCAAACTATCAAGCTCAAAAGATATAAGTGAAGCACATAGAGTATTCTAACAAATTTCAATTCATGCATGGATCTCTCAAAAGGTGTGTACAGCAAAGATGATTGTGGTAAACTAACAAGCAAAGACACAAATAATACAAGACGCTCCAAGCAAAACACATATCATGTGGTGAATAAAAATATAGCTCCAAGTAAATTACCGATGGAAGTGGGCGAAAGAGGGGATGCCTTCCGGGGCATCCCCAAGCTTTGACTTTTTGGTGTCCTTGGATTATCTTGGGGTGCCATGGGCATCCCCAAGCTAAGGCTCTTGCCACTCCTTGTTCCATAATCCATCAAAAGAATTCAACAAAACTTGAAAACTTCACAACACAAAACTCAATAGAAATCTCGTGAGCTCCGTTAGAGAAAGAAAACAAAATACTACTTTAAGGTACTGTAATGAACTCATTCTTTATTTGTATTGGTGTTAAAACTACTGTATTCCAACTTCTCTATGGATCATAAACTATTTTACTAGCCATAGATTCATCAAAATAAGCAAACAACACACGTAAAACAGAATCTGTCAAAAACAGAACAGTCTGTAGTAATCTGTAACTAACGCAAACTTCTGGAACCCAAAAAATTCTACCAAAATTAGAAGTCCTGCGCAATTTTTTTATTGATCATCAGAAATTGGAATCACTATTTTATCACATTCTTGTGATGTTTAATAATTCGGGCACTGAGCACAAAGATTCTGGAAATTACAGCAAGATCAAATAACTATCTTCCAAGAAGATCTAATAGGTTTAACTTGGAACAAACACTAATTAAAAGATAAAACCACATCTAAACAGAATCTAGATGGATTATTTATTACTAATCAGCAAGGAAAAATATTGGGTTGTCTCCCAACAAGCGCTTTTCTTTAAAGCCTTTTTAGCTAGGCATTGATATTTCAATGATGCTCACAAGAAAGACAAGAATTGAGGCACAAAGAGAGCATCATAAAACATGTGACAACCACACTTAAGTCTAACATACTTCCTATGCATAGGAATCTTATAGAAAAACAAATTATCATAGCAAGCAAAAACTAGCATATGCAAGGATGCGGAAAGGAACGATAGCAATCTCAACATAACGAGAGGTAATTTAGTAACATGAAAATTTCTATAGCCATATTTTCCTCTCTCATAATAATTACATGTAGGATCATAAGAAAATTCAACATAATAGCTATCACATAACATATTTTCAACACGATCCACATGCATGCGAAGTTGACACTCTTCCAAACTAGTGGGATTACCATTAACTAAAGTCATGATTTCTCCAAGCCCACTTTTATAAAAAAATTCATAAGATTGAATATTCTCCAAATATGTGGGATCTAAAGTTGACACTCTTCCGAACCCACTTTCAATATTATTGCAAACAATATTATCAATCTCATATTCATCATGGGGCTTAAATAAATTTTCAAGATCATAAGAAGAATCACCCCAATCATGATCATTACAACAAGTAGTAGGCATAGCAAGACTAGCATCCCCAAGCTTAGGGTTTTGCATCTTATTAGCACAATTGACAATAAAAGAATTTATAATAAAATCATTCCAATCATGCTTTTTATTCAAAGATCTATCGTGAGTTACTTCACAGATTTCAGGCAAAATCTTATAAAGATAATCTAGTGCATCCAAATTACTAGGAATTGGTTCATCATAATTGGATCCCTTAAAAAGATCGGCAAGCGGATCAGAATCCAAAGATATTGGCTTCATTGTTTAGGAATAAATACCCAACTATTTCAAGCAAACGAGCCAAGAAAGACATCAAGGCAAGGCGAACGGAAAAGAGAGGGCGAATAAAACGGCAAGGGTGAAGTGGGGGAGAGGAAAACGAGAGGCAAATGGCAAATAATGTAATGCGAGAGATAGGGATTGTGACGAGTACTTGGTATGTTGACTTTTGCGTAAGCCTCCCCGGCAACGCGCCAGAAATCCTTCTTGCTACGTCTCGAGCTTGCGTTGGTTTTCCCCGAAGAGGAGGGGGTGATGCAGCACAATAGCGTAAGTATTTCCCTCAGTTTTTGAGAACCAAGGTATCAATCCGATGGGAGGTCACGCAAGTCCCTCGTACCTGCACAAAGCGATAGCAACTTCGCAACCAACGCTTAGGGGTTGTCAATCCCTTCACGGTCACTTACGAGAGTGAGATCTGATAGAGATAATATTTTTGGTATTTTTGGTATAAAGATGCAAAGTAAAAAGGTAAAAGAAAAACAAGTAAATAAAGTGATTGAGATTGATATGATGAGAATAGACCCGAGGGCCATAGATTTCACTAGTGGCTTCTCTCAAGAGCATAGGTATTCTACGGTGGGTGAACAAATTACTGTTGAGCAATTGATAGAATTGAGCATAGTTATGAGGTTATCTAGGTATGATCATGTATATAGGCATCACGTCCGTGACAAGTAGATCGAAATGATTACGCATCTACTACTATTACTCCACTCATCGACCGCTATCCAAAGATGCATCTAGAGTATTAAGTTAAAAAGAGTAACGCCTTAAGCAAGATGACATGATGTAGAGGAATAAATTCATGCAATATGATAAATACCCCATCTTGTTATCCTTGATGGCAACAATACAATACGTGCCTTGCAAATCATTCTGTCACTGAGTAAGGACACCGCAAGATTGAACCCAAAGCTAAGCACTTCTCCCATTGCAAGAACTACCAATCTAGTTGGCCAAACCAAACGGATAATTCGAAGAGACTTGCAAAGATAACTCAATCATACATAAAAGAATTCAGAGAAGATTCAAATATTATTCATAGATAAGCTGGATCATAAACCCACAATTCATCGATCTCAACAAACACACCGCAAAAAGAAGATTACATCGAATAGATCTCCACGAGAGAGGGGAGAACATTGTATTGAGATCCAAAAAGAGAGAAGAAGCCATATAGCTACTAGCTATGGACCCGAAGGTCTGAAGTAAACTACTCACACTTCATCGGAGGGGCTATGGTGTTGATGTATAAGCCCTCCATGGTGGATGCCCTCTCGTGAATCCTAACAGGCCCCAAGATGGGATCTCGTGGATACTGAGGAAGTTACGGCGGTGGAATTAGGTTTTGGCTCCGTGTCTGGTCTAATGAAGTGCGTAGGTATATATAGGAGGAAGAATGCGTCGGTGGAGCTCGAGGGGCCCCACGAGGCGGGCGCGCCCTCCACCCTCGTGACCTCTCCGAAACTTCTTGGAGTAGGGTCCAAGTCTCACGGATCACGTTCTTGAGAAGATCACGTTCTGAAGGTTTCATTCCGTTTGGACTCCGTTTGATATTCATTTCCTCGAAATACGAAATAGGCAAAAACAACAATTACAGGTTGGGCCTCCGGTTAATAGGTTAGTCCCAAAAATAATATAAAAGTGGAAAATAAAGCCCAATATAGTCCAAAACAGTAGATAAAGTAGCATGGAGCAATAAAAAATCATAGATACGTTGGAGACGTATCAAGCCTCAACACTCATCGGACCGCATACATCAGTATGTATTATTTCCAATAAGTCAGTTGCTCGCTCCATTGTTCCGGAGAACGGAGTCTTAGTCATCTTGCCCATGAGGCATGGTTCGCAAGCATCAAGTGATTCATAATCAAGTGATTCCAAAAGCCCATCAGCATGGAGTTTCTTCATGCGCTTTACACCAATATGACCTAAGCGGCGATTACCACAAATAAGTTGCACTATCATTATTAACTTTGAATCGTTTGGCTTCAATATTATGAATATTTGTATCACTATGATCGAGATTCAATAAACCATTTATATTGAGTGTATGACCATAGAAGATTTTATTCATTTAAATAGAACAACAATTGTTCTTTGACTTAAATGAATAACCGTATTGCAATAAACATGATCCAATCATATTCATGCTCAACGCAAACACAAAATAACATTTATTTTTAGGTTCAACACTAATCCCGAAGGTAAAGGGAGTGTGCGATGGTGATCTTATCAACCATTGAATCACTTCCAACACACATCATCACCTCGCTCTTAACTAGTCTCTGTTTATTTTGCAACTCCCATTTCGAGTTACTACTCTTAGCAACTGAACCAGTATCAAATACCGAGGGGTTGCTATAAACACTAGTAAAGTACACATGTATATCAAATATACCTTTGTTCACTTTGCTATCCTTCTTATCCGCCAAGTATCTACGGCAGTTCCACTTCCAGTGACCATTTCCTTTGCAGTAGAAGCACTCAGTTTCAGGCTTGGGTCTAGCTTTGGGCTTCTTCACGTGAGTGACAACTTGTCTGTCATTCTTCTTGAAGTTCCCTTTCTATCCCTTTGCCCTTTTCTTGAAACTAGTGGTGTTTTTAACCATCAACACTTGATGCTTTTCTTGATTTCTACCTTCGCCGATTTTAGCATCGCGAAGAGCTTGGGAATTGTTTTCATTATCCCTTGCATATTATAGTTCATCATGAAGTTCTAGTAACTTGGTGATAGTGACTAGAGAACTTTGTCAATTACTATCTTATCTGGAAGATTAACTCCCACTTGATTCAAGCAATTGTAGTACCCAGACAATCTGAGCACATGCTCACTGGTTGAGCTATTCTCCTCCATCTTGTAGGCAAGTACTAGCAGAGGTCTCATACCTCTTGACACGGGCATGAGTATTAAATACAAATTTCAACTCTTGGAACATCTTATATGCTCCGTGGCGTTCAAAACATTTTTGAAGTACCGGTTCTAAGCTGTAAAGCATGGTGCACTAAAATATCAAGTAGTCATCATACCGAGCTTTGACAAACGTTCATAACGTCTGCATCTGATCCTGCAATAGGTCCGTCACCTAGCAGAGCATCAAGGATATAAACCTTCTGTACATCAATGAGGATAATCCTCAGATCACGGACCTAGTCCACATCATTGCTAATATCATCTTTCAACATAGTTTTTCTCTAGGAACATATCAAAAATACATGGGGAGCTACATCATGAGCTATTGATCTACAACATAGTTATGCAAATACTACCAGGACTAAGTTCATGATAAATTAAAGTTCAATTAATCATATTACTTAAGAACTCCCACTTAGATAGACATCCCTCTAATCATCTAAGTGATCATGTGATCCAAATCAAGTAAACCATGTTCAATCATCACATGAGATGGAGTAGTTTTCAATGGTGAACATCACTATGTTGATCATATCTACTATATGATTCACGCTCGACCTTTCGATCTCAGTGTTCCGAGGCCATATCTGCATATGCTAGGCTCGTCAAGTTTAACCTGAGTATTCCACATGTGCAAAACTGGCTTGCACCTGTTGTATGTGAACGTAGAGCTTATCACACCTGATCATCACGTGGTGTATCGGCACAACAAACTTTCGCAACGGTGCATACTCAGGGAGAACACTAGTACCTTGAAATTTAGTGAGAGATCATCTTATAATGCTACCGCTGAACTAAGCAAAATAAGATGCATAAAGGATAAACATCACATGCAATCAATATAAGTGATATGATATGGCCATCATCATCTTGTGCCTTTGATCTCCATCTCCAAATCACCGTCATGATCACCATCGTCACCGGCGCGACACCTTGATCTCCATTGTAGCATCGTTGTCGTCTCGCCAACTATTGCTTCTACGACTATCGCTACTGCTTAGTGATAAAGTAAAGCAATTACATGGCGATTGCATTTCATACAATAAAGTGACAACCATATGGCTCCTGCCAGTTGCCGATAACTGTTACAAAACATGATCATCTCATACAACAATTTATATATCATCACGTCTTGACCATATCACATCACAACAAGCCCTACAAAAACAAGTTAGGTGTCCTCTACTTTGTTGTTGCAAGTTTTACATGGCTGCTATGGGCTGAGCAAGAACCGTTCTTACCTACGCATCAAAACCGCAATGATTTTTCGTCAAGTGTGCTATTTTAACCTTCAACAAGTACCGGGCGTAGCCACACTCGATTCAACTAAAGTTGGAGCAACTGACACCCGCCAGCCACCTGTGTGCAAAGCACGTCGATAGAACCAGTCTCGTGTAAGCGTACGCGTAATGTTGGTCCGGGCCGCTTCATCCAGCAATACCACCGAATCAAAGTATGACATGCTGGTAAGCAGTATGACAATTATCGCCCATAACTCTTTGTGTTCTACTCGTGCATATAACTTCTACGCATAGACCTGGCTCGGATGCCACTGTTGGGGAACACAGTAATTTCAAAAAAAATCCTATGCACACGCAAGATCCATCTAGGTGATGCATAGCAACGAGAGGGGAGAGTGTTGTCTACGTACCCTCGCAGACCGAAAGTGGAAGCGTTTAGTAACGCGGTTGATGTAGTCAAACGTCTTCGCGATCCAACCGATCCAAGTACCGAACGCACGGCACCTCCACGATCTGCACACATTCAGCTCGTTGACGTCTCTCGTACTCTTGATCCAGCTGAGGCCGAGGGAGAGTTTCGTCAGCACGACGGTGTGATGACGGTGATGATGAAGTTACCGGCGCAGGGCTTCGCCTAAGCACTACGACGATATGACCGAGGTGGATTATGGTGGAGGGGGGCACCGCACACGGCTAAGACAATTGTCAACTTTTGTGTCTTTGGGGTGCCCCCTGGACACGTATATAAAGGAGCAAATGGAGGGGGCCGGCGGCCTCATAGGGTGCGCCCCAAGGGGGGAATCCTACTCCTACTAGGTGTAGGTTCCCCTTTTCCTAGTCCAACTAGGAGGGGAAGGAAAGAGGAGAAGGGGAGAAGGAAAGAGGGGGCCGGCCCCCAAAGCCCTAAACCAATTCGGTTTGGGCCTAGGGGGGGCGCACCCCACACTTCTTTGCTGCCATCTATTTCCACTAAGGCCCATGAAGGCCCATTGACCCTCCCGGCGAATTCCCGTAACTCTCCTGTACTCCGAAAAATACCCGAATCACTCGGAACCTTTCCGATGTCCGAATATAGCCTTCCAATATATCGATCTTTACGTCTCAACCATTTCGATACTCCTCGTCATGTCCGTGATCTCATTCGGGACTCCAAACAACCTTCGATACATCAATTCACATAACTCATAATACAAATCGTCATCAAACGTTAAGCGTACGGACCCTACGGGTTCGAGAACTATGTAGACATGACCGAGACACATCTCCGGTCAATAACCAATAGCGAAAGCTGGATGCTCATATTGGCTCCTACATATTCTACGAAGATCTTTATTGGTCAAACCGCATAACAACATACGTTGTTCCCTTTGTCATCGGTATGTTACTTGCCCGAGATTCGATCGTCGGTATCACCATACCTAGTTCAATCTCGTTACCGGCAAGTCTCTTTACTCGTTCCGTAATGCATTATCCCGCAACTAACTCATTAGTCACATTGCTTGCAAGGCTTATACCGATGTGCATTACCGAGAGGGCCCAGAGATACCTCTCCGACAATCGGAGTGACAAATCCTAATCTTGATCTATGCCAACTCCACAAACACCATCGAAGACACCTGTAGAGCATCTTTATAATCACCCATTTACGTTGTGACATTTGATAGCACACAAGGTGTTCCTACGATATTCGGGAGTTGCATAATCTCATAGTCACAGGAACATGTATAAGTCATGAAGAAAGCAACAACAATAAACTAAACGATCATAGTGCTAAGCTAATGGATGGGTCTTGTCCATCACATCATTCTCTAATGATGTGATCCCGTTCATCAAATGACAAACATGTCAAGTAGAGGCATACTAGGGATATTCTGTTTGTCTATGTATTCACACATGTACTAAGTTTCCGGTTAATACAATTCTAGCATGAATAATAAAAATTTATCATGAATAAGGAAATAAATAATAACTTTATTATTGCCTCTAGGGCATATTTCCTTCACGAGGGACGTCATCGAGCTGAACGTATGCTGAACATGGAGGTGCCATACGTTCGGTACTAGGATCGGTTGGATCGTAAAGACGTTCGACTACATCAACCCTGTTAACCTAACGCTTCCGCTTTCGGTCTATGAGGGTACGTGGACACACTCTCCCCGTCTCGTTGCTATGCATCTCCTAGACAGATCTTGCGTGATCGTAGGAAATTTTTTGTTGCATGCTATGTTCCCCAACAGTGGCATCCGAGCCAGGTCTATGCGTAGATGATATGCACGAGTAGAACACAAAGAGTTGTGGGCCATTCAGCGGTATTGTTGGATGAAGCGGCCCGGACCAACATTACATGACCATGTTCATGAGACCGGTTCTACCGACGTGCTTTGCACACAGGTGGCTGGCGGGTGTCTGTTTCTCCAACTTTAGTTGAATCGAATTTGACTACAGACGGTCCTTGTTGAAGGTTAAAACAACACACTTGACGAAAAATCGTTGTGTTTTGATGCGTAGGTAAGAACGATTCTTGCTTGAAGCCTGTAGCAGCCACGTAAAACATGCAACAATAAAGTAGAGGATGTCTAACTTGTTTTTGCTGGGCATGTTGTGATGTGATATGGTCAAGACGTGATGAGATATAAATTGTTGTATGAGATGATCATGTTTTGTAAAAGTTGTCGGCAACTGGAAGGATCCTTATGGTTGTCGCTTTATTGTATGAAATGCAAACGCCATGTAATTGCTTTACTTTATCACCAAGCGATAGCGATAGTTGTAGAAGCAATAGTTGGTGAGACGACAATGACGCTACGATGGAGATCAAGGTGTCAATCCGGTGACGATGGAGATCATGACGGTCTTTAGAGATGGAGATCAAAGGCACAAGATGATGATGACCATATCATGTCACATATTTTGATTGCATGTGATGTTTATCTTTTATGCATCTTATTTTGCTTAGTACAGCGGTAGCATTATAAGATGACCCCTCACTAAATTTCAAGGTATAAGTGTTCTCCTGAGTATGCACAGTTGCTACAGTTCGTCATGCCGAGACAACACATGATGATCGGTGTGATAAGCTCTACGTCCACATACAACGGGTGCAAGCCAGTTTTGCACATGCAGAATACTCGGGTTAAACTTGACGAGCCTAGCATATGCAGATATGGCCTCGGAACACTGAGACCGAAAGGTCGAACGTGAATCATATAGTAGATATGATCAACATAGAGATGTTCACATTGAAAACTACTCCATCTCACGTGATGATCGGGCATGGTTTAGTTGATATGGATCACGTGATCATTTAGATGACTAGACGAATGTCTATCTAAGTGGGAGTTCTTAAGTAATATGATTAATTGAACTTTAATTTATCATGAATTTGTCCTGATAGTTTTTGCATATCTATGTTGTTGTAGATCAATGGCCCGTGCTACCGTTCCCTTGAATTTTAATGCGTTCCTAGAGAAAGCTAAGTTGAAAGATGATGGTAGCAACTACACGGACTGGGTCCATAACTTGAGGATTATCGTCACTGCTGCATAGAAGAATTACGTCCTGGAAGCACCGCTAGATGCAAGGCCCGCTGCAGGAGCAACTGCGAACGTTATGAACGTCTGGCAAGCTAAAGCTAATGACTACTCGATAGTTCAGTGTGCCATGCTTTACGGCTTAGAATTGGTACTTCAATGATGTTTTGAACGTCATGGAGCATATGAGATGTTCCAGGTGTTGAAGTTAATATTTCAAGCAAATGCCCGAGTTGAGAGATATGAAGTCTCAAACAAGTTCTATAGCTGCAAAATGGAGGAGAATAGTTCTGTCAGTGAACACATACTCAGAATGTCTGGGTACCACAACCACTTGACTCAGCTGGGAGTTAATCTTCCTAATGATAGTGTCATTGACAGAGTTCTTCAATCACTGCCACCAAGCTATAAAGGCTTCGTGATGAACTATAACATGCAAGGGATGGAAAAGTCAATTCCTGAGCTCTTCGCGATGCTAAATGCCGCGGAGGTAGAAATCAAGAAGGAGCATCTAGTGTAGCTAGATGGTTAACAAGACCACTAGTTTCAAGAAAAAGGGCAAAGAAAAGAAGGGGAACTTCAAGAAGAATAGCAAGCAAGTTGTTGATACGTCTCCAACGTATCTATAATATTTGATTCTTCCATGCTATTATATTTTTTTACAGAAAGACTGTAAGGGAACCCCTTACAGTATAATTGGTGCAACAAACCCAAATTGCAAGTACCATGCCTTGAACCTGGGTGGGTGGGAAGGCATCAGCCCCTTCCCACCACTAGGCTATACCTTAGTCTGCTTCCATGCTATTATATTACCCCTTTTGGATGTTTATGGGCTTTATTTTACACATTTATATCATTTTTGGGACTAACCTACTAACCGGAGGCCCAACCATATTGCTGTTTTTTTTGCCTATTTCAGTATTTCGAAGAAAAGGGATATCAAACGGAGTCCAAACGGAATGAAGCCTTCGGGACCGTGATTTTTGGAACGAACGTGATCCATAGGACTTGGAGTGCAAGTCAAGAAGCTGCCGAGGCTCCCACGAGATAGGAGGGCCCCCCCTATAGGGCGCGCCCCCTGTCTCGTGGGCCCCTCGGGCGGCCACCGACGTACTTCTTCCTCCTATATATATACCTCGCATGCGAAAACATCCGAGGGGCGAAACACAATTTCCACCACCGTAACCTTCAGATCCGTGAGATCCCATCTTGGAGCCTTCACGGCACTCTGGGAGGGAAATCGACCACGGAGGGCTTCTACATCAACACCATAGCCCCTCCGATGAGTTGTGAGTAGTTTACCACAGACCTACGGGTCCATAGTTATTAGCTAGATGGCTTCTTCTCTCTTTTTGGATCTCAATACAATGTTCTCTCCCTCTCTTGTGGAGATCTATCCGATGTAATCTCTTTTTGTGTGTGTTTGTCGAGATCCGATGAATTGTGGGTTTATGATCAAGTTTATCTATGAATAATATTTGAATCTTCTCTGAATTCTTTTATGTATGATTGAGTTATCTTTGCAAGTCTCTTTGAATTATCAGTTTGGTTTGGCCTACTAGATTGATCTTTCTTGCTATGGGAGAAGTGCTTAGCTTTGGTTTCAATCTTGCGGTGTCCTTATCCAGTGACAGGAAGGGTTGCAAGGCACATATTGTATTGTTGCCATCGAGGATAACAAGATGGGGTTTATATCATATTGCTTGAGTTTATCCCTCTACATCATGTCATCTTGCTTAATGTGTTACTTTGTTCTTATGAACTTAATACTCTAGATGCATCTTTGGATAGCGGTCCATGTGTGGAGTAATAGTAGTAGATGCAGGCAGGAGTCGGTCTACTTGTTATGGACGTGATGCCTATATGCATGATCATGCCTAGATAATCTCATAATTATTCGCTTTTCTATCAATTGCTCGACAGTAATTTGTTCACCCACCGTAATACCTATGCTATCTTGAGAGAAGCCACTAGTGAAACCTATGGCCCCCAGGTCTATCTCATATCATATTTGCTTTCAATCTACTTTTATTTGCATCTTTACTTTTTGCATCTATATTATAAAATACCAAAAATATATTTATCTTATCTTACTATCTTTATTAGATCTCACTTTCATGAAGTGGCCGTGAAGGGATTGACAACCCCTTTATTGCGTTGGTTGCGAGTTCTCGGTTGTTTGTGTAGGTGCGTGGGACTTTTGAGGAGCCTCCTCTTTGGATTGATACCTTGGTTCTCAAAAACTGAGGGAAATACTTACGCTACTATTGCTACATCACCCTCTCCTCCTTGAGGAAAACCAACATAAGCTCAAGGCGTAGCAAGAAGGATTTACAGGCGCCGTTCTTGGGAGATCTTCGCTCAAGTCAAGACGTACCAAGTACCCATCACAAACTCATCTCCCTCGCATTTACATTATTTGCCATTTGCCTCTCGTTTTCCTCTCCCCCACTTCACCCTTGCCGTTTTATTCGCCCTCTCTTTCCCAATTTCTCTCTCTCTTTCGCTTGCCTTTTGTTTGCTTGTCATTTGTCTAGTTCCTTATCCGCTCCTATGTCTCCCGAGTTTGAAGTTCTTCACTTCAAGCAAAGGCAAGGAGAAAACTTAAAAGATGCTTGGTATAGGATGATGGAATCTTATCGCAAATGCACCCTAGAGGTGAACTTTAGAATTCTTCTTCGCAATTTTTATGTTGGTTTAAATATGATGCATAGACAACTCTTGGATTGCAATGCCAAGGGAAATTTTATTGAAATTGATCCTAGTATTGCGCATGAAATTATAGAGGTAATAGTGGGAACACTACCTCAAAAGGGAGGATCGCATCCTACCCAAGAAGAAACGCAAGTGTTTGGAAAGATTTGCGAAGTAATAAAAATATTACAAAAGTCTCTTGAGCCTCTTAAAAGTGTTAGTGGAAATCTTCATCGCATGAATATGTTGATTACTCTTTGCAATAAGCGGTTGGATTCTTTAGATCTAAAAATTTTCGAGTATGAAGGGAAGCGGAAAGAACCTCCCGGATTCGAGCATGACTCCGCTAAAAAACTGAAAATTAAAGATGACACTACTTAGATCTATCCTTGCTTTTATGCCTAGCTAGGGGCGTTAAACGATAGCGCTAGTTATGAGGCAACCCAATTTTCTTTATGTTTTTTGTTTTTATTTCTGTTTAGGAATAAATAATCCATCTACCTTCTATTTAGATGTGGTTTTATGTTTTAATTAGTGTTTGTGCCAAGTTAAACCTATAGGATCTTCTTGGATGATAGTTATTTGATCTTGCTGTAATTTCCAGAAACTTTCGGTTCATGAAAACAATTGTTAAAAATCACCAGAACGTGGTAAAATAGTGATTCTAATTGCTGCTGATCAATAAACAAATTGCCTAGGTCGTCCTATTTTGGCTGAAGTTTTTGAGTTCCAGAAGTTTGCGTTAGTTACAGATTACTACAGACTGTTCTGTTTTTGACAGATTTTGTTTTTCGTGTATTGTTTGCTTATTTTGATGCATCTATGGCTAGTAAAATAGTTTATAATCCATAGAGAAGTTGGGATACAGTAGGTTTAACACCAAAACAAATAAAGAATGAGTTCATTACAGTAACTTATGTGGTGGTTTTGTTTTCTTTCACTAACGGAGCTTATAAGATTTCCTGTTGAGTTTTGTGTTGTGAAGTTTTCAAGTTTTGGGTAAAGCTTTTATGGACTATGGAATAAAGGGTGGCAATAGCCTAAGCTTGGGGATGCCCAAGGCACCCGAAGATATTCAAGGATAGCCAAAAGCCTAAGCTTGGGGATGCCCCGGGAAGGCATCCCCTCTTTCGTCTTCGTTCATTGGTAACTTTACTTGGAGCTATATTTTTATTCGCCACATGATATGGGTTTTGCTTGTAGCGTCATGTATTATATTAGTCTTTGCTTTTTAGTTTACCACAATCATCCTTGCTGTACACAACTTTTGGGAGAAGCCTATTTGATTAGAATTTGCTAGAATACTCTATGTGCTTCACTTATATCTTTTGAGCTTGATAGTTTCTGCTCTAGTGCTTCAATTATACTTTTTAGAGCACGGTGGTGACTTAATTTTGAAGAAATTTCTAGTCTCTCATGCTTCACTTATATTATTTTGAGAGTCTTTTAGAACATCATGGTATTTGCTATGGTTATAAAATTGGTCCTAGAATGGTAGGCATCCAAGTTGGGTATAATAAAAACTATCATAGGAAGTGAATTGGATGCTATGATCAATTTGATACTTGATAATTGTTTTGAGATATGGAGGTAGTGATATTAAAGTCATGCTAGTTGGGTGATTATGAATTTAAAGAATGCTTGTGTTGAAGTTAGCAAGTCCCGTAGCATGCACATATGGTTAAGTTGTGTAACAATTTTGAAACATGAAGTGTACCTGGCTTGTGCATCCTTATGAGTGGCGGTCGGGGACGAGCGATGGTATTTTCCTACCAATCTATCCCCCTAGGAGCATGCGCGTACTACTTGATTTTTGATGACTTCTAAATTTTTGCAATAAGTATATGAGTTCTTTTGACTAATGTTGAGTCCATGGATTATACGCACTTTTATCTTTCCACCATTGCTAGCCTCTTCGGTACCGTGCATTGCCCTTTCTCACCTTGAGAGTTGGTGCAAACTTCGTCGGTGCATCCAAACCCCGTGATACGATACGCTCTATCACACATAAACCTCCTTATATCTTCCTTAAAACAGCCACCATACCTACCTATTATGGCATTTCCATAGCCATTCCGAGATATATTGCCATGCAACTTTCCACCGTTCCATTCATCATCATCATGACATACTTTACTTTTGTCATATTGCCATTGCATGATCATGTAGTTGACATTGTATTTGTGGCAAAGCCACCATGCATTATTTTTCATACATGTCACTCTTGATTCATTGCACCATCCCGGTACTCCGCCGGAGGCATTCATATAGAGTCATATCTTGTTCTAGTTTCGAGTTGTAATTCATATGTTGTAATCAATAGAAGTGTGATGATCATCATTATTAGAGCATTGCCAAAAAAAGGCCAAAAGAAAAAAAAGAAAGGCCCAAAAAAAGAAAAAATAATAAATAAAAAGGGCAATGGTACTATCTCTTTTTCCACACTTGTGCTTCAAAGTAGCACCTTGTTCTTCATGTAGCGAGTCTCATATTTTTGTGCTTCAAAGTAGCACCATGTTTTTCATATAGTGAGTCTCATAAGTTTTCTTTTTCATACTAGTGGAAATTTTTCATTATAGAACTTGGCTTGTATATTCCTACGATGGGCTTCCTCAAATGCCCTAGGTCTTTGTGAGCAAGCAAGTTGGATGCACACCCACTAGTTTTATTTTGTTGAGCATTCATTTATAGCTCTAGTGCATCCATTGCATGGAAATCCCTACTCCTCATGTTGACATCAATTGATGGGCATCTCCATAGCCCGTTGATTATCCTCGTTAATTTGAGACTTTCTCCTTTTTTGTCTTCTCCACACAATCCCCATCATCATATTCTATTCCACCCATAGTGCTATATCCATGGCTCACGCTCATGTATTGCGTGAAGGTTGAATTTTTTTTGAGATTATTTAAGTATGAAACAATTGCTTGGCTTGTCATCGGGGGTATAGAAGTTGGGAACATCTTTGTGTGACGAAAATGAAGCATAGCCTAACTATATGATTTTGTAGGGATGAACTTTCTTTTGCCATGTTATTTTGAGAAGACATGATTACTTTGATTAGTATGCTTGAAGTGTTACTATTTCTTTTATCAATATGAACTTTTATTTTGAATCATTTGGATCTGAACATTCATGCCACAATAAAGAAAATTACATTGAGAATTATGCTAGGCAGCATTCCACATCAAAAATTCTCTTTTTATCATTTACCTACTCGAGGACGAGCAGGAATTAAGCTTGGGGATGCTTGATACGTCTCCAACGTATCTATAATTTTTTATTATTCCATGCTATTATATTACCCCTTTTGGATGTTTATGGGCTTTATTTTACACATTTATATCATTTTTGGGACTAACCTACTAACCGGAGGCCCAGCCATATTGCTGTTTTTTGCCTATTTCAGTATTTCAAAGAAAAGGAATATCAAACGGAGTTCAAACGGAATGAAGCCTTCGGGACCGTGATTTTTGGAACGAACGTGATCCAGAGGACTTCGAGTGCAAGTCAAGAAGCTGCCGAGTCTCCCACGAGATAGGAGGGCGCCCCCCCTATAGGGCGCGCCCCCTGTCTCGTGGGACCCTCGGGCGGCCACCGACGTACTTCTTCCTCCTATATATACCTACGTACCCCGAAAGCATCCAAGGGGCAGACGAAACACAATTTCCACCTCCATAACCTTCTGTATCCGCGAGATCCCATCTTGGAGCCTTCGCTGGCACTCTGCCGGAGGGGGAATCGGCCACGGAGGGCTTCTACATCAACACCATAGCCCTCCGATGAGTTGTGAGTAGTTTACCACAGACCTACGTGTCCATAGTTATTAGCTAGATGGCTTCTTCTCTCTCTTTTGGATCTCAATACAATGTTCTCCCCCTCTCTTGTGGAGATCTATTCAATGTAAACTCTTTTTGCGGTGTGTTTGTCGAGATCCGATGAATTGTGGGTTTATGATCAAGTTTATCTATGAATAATATTTGAATCTTCTCTGAATTCTTTTATGTATGATTGAGTTATCTTTGCAAGTATCTTCGAATTATCAGTTTGGTTTGGCCTACTAGATTGATCTTTCTTGCCATGGGAGAAGTGCTTAGCTTTCGGTTCAATCTTATGCGGTGTCCTTACCCAAGTGATGTAAAGGGTTGCAAGGCACATATTGTATTGTTGCCATCGAGGATAACAAGATGGGGTTTATATCATATTGCTTGAGTTTATCCCTCTACATCATGTCATCTTGCTTAATGTGTTACTCTGTTCTTATGAACTTAATACTCTAGATGCATCTTTGGATAGCGGTCGATGTGTGGAGTAATAGTAGTAGATGCAGGCAGGAGTCGGTCTACTTGTTATGGACGTGATGCCTATATACATGATCATGCCTAGATAATCTTATAATTATTCGCTTTTCTATCAATTGCTCGACAGTAATTTGTTCACCCACCGTAATACCTATGCTATCTTGAGAGAAGCCACTAGTGAAACCTATGGCCCCCGGATCTATCTCTTATCAGATTTGCTTTCAATCTACTTTTATTTGCATCTTTACTTTTTGCATCTATATTATAAAATACCAAAAATATATTTATCTTATCTTACTATCTTTATTAGATCTCACTTTACATGAAGTGGCCGTGAAGGGATTGACAACCCCTTTATTGCGTTGGTTGCGAGTTCTCAGTTTTTTTGTGTAGGTGCGTGGGACTTTTGAGGAGCCTCCTACTGGATTGATACCTTGGTTCTCAAAAACTAAGGGAAATACTTACGCTACTATTGCTGCATCACCCTCTCCACTTCGAGGAAAACCAACGCAAGCTCAAGACGTAGCAGTTGGTACTCCCGGGAAGAAGCCCAAGTCTGGACCTAAGCCTGAAACTGAGTGCTTCTACTGCAAAGGGACTGGTCACTGGAAGCGGAACTGCCCCAAGTATTTGGCGGATAAGAAGGATGGCAAAGTGAAAGGTATATTTGATATACATGTTATTGACGTGTACCTTACTAATGCTCGTAGTATCGCCTGGGTATTTGATACTGGTTCCGTTGCTCATATTTGCAACTCGAAACAGGGGCTACGGTTTAGACGAAGATTGGCTAAGGACGAGGTGACAATGCGCGTCGGAAATGGTTCCAAGGTCGATGTGGTCGCCGTCGGCACACTACCTTTACATCTACCTTCGGGATTAGTTTTAGACCTGAATAATTGTTATTTGATGCCAGCGTTGAGCATGAACATTATATCTGGATCTTGTTTGATGCGATACGGTTATTCATTTAAATCAGAGAATAATGGTTGTTCTATTTATATGAGTAATATCTTTTATGTTCATGCACCCTTGATGAGTGGTCTATTTTTGTTGAATCTCGATCATAGTGATACCCATATTCATAATATTGAAGCCAAAAGATGCAAAGTTAATAATGATAGTGCAACTTATTTGTGGCACTACCGTTTAGGTCATATTGGTGTAAAGCACATGAAGAAACTCCATGTTGATGTGCTTCTGGAATCACTTGATGCTTGCGAACCATGCCTCATGGGCAAGATGACTAAAACTCCGCTGTCCGAAACAATGGAGAAAGCAACTAACTTATTGGAAATAATACATATTGATGTATGCGGTCCGATGAGTGTTGAGGCTCGCGGCTGGTATCATTATTTTCTGACCTTCACAGATGATTTGAGCAAATATGGGTATATCTACTTGATGAAACATAAGTCAGAAAATTTGAAAAGTTTCTACGATCTGATCGTGGAGGTGAATAGATGAAATAAAGTTTCCGGTTAATACAACTCTAGCATGAATAATAAAAATTTCATAGTGAAGTAGAAAATCATCGTAACAAGAAAATAAAGTTTCTACGATCTGATCGTGGAGGTGAATAGATGAAATAAAGTTTCCGGTTAATACAACTCTAGCATGAATAATAAAAATTTATCATGAAATAAGGAAATAAATAATAACTTTATTATTGCCTCTAGGGCATATTTCCTTCACGAGGGACGTCATCGAGCTGAACGTGTGCTGAACATGGAGGTGCCGTACGTTCGGTACTAGGATCGGTTGGATCGTGAAGACGTTCGACTACATCAACCGCGTTAAGCTAACGCTTCCGCTTTCGGTCTACGAGGGTACGTGGACACACTCTCTCCGTCTCGTTGCTATGCATCTCCTAGATAGATCTTGCATGATCGTAGGAATTTTTTTGAAATTGCATGCTATGTTCCCCAACACAAGAAAGGAGCAAATTTGAAGCTTCTAGAGTGGAATAGCATCATGAATTTCACCCATCAGCTCTTGTCGGCTCCACCATAGTATTTTGGGGCAAGTACAAGTGAAAAAGTATGATCCCGATCTGTTCTAGCGTGCAAGTTCGTTAGATCGTATTTTGGATATGATTAACTATAGTATTTTGGGGCTAACCATAATATTTTGTGGCCTAATTGTAAAAGTCAATTGGCCAAATTTCCACACTTGAATCATTATTTTGGTAGTTGCACCTGGTTCTGAAATTGAGCTTCCGAATTTCAATAACAAGTGGCTTGTTGTATCTTAAGAAAACTGAAGAAAAGTGTACTGCGTGGAAGGATGGCAATATATTGTCTATTTCTGTAGCTTATTTCTGCTACTCAGTAGAGAGTCACATATGTTATATATCTCTACTCCTTTATGTTAATTTTTGTATTGTGTGGGAGTGAGAAGTACACTAGGTGAAAGAAAAACTGTAGCTTATTTCTGCAAAACCTGTAGATTTTCTCTGCTAATCTTTTGATTCATTCTCTCCAAAAAAATGACGACAATAACTGCCACACATATGGACGTTAAGGGGTCTGTCCACACGTTTTGTGTGGTGTCTAAGAAGACCAGCTCACACGCTTATATGTGGGCAAAACAACTAGCGCTCACACGCCTCTTTTTTCCTTGCGGTCCCTTTCACACGCCTACATGTGGGCAAAATGCATAACGCCCACATGACCTCTCTCAGCCACCTACCTCACGGTCCCGCACGCCCCGCGTGACAGTCACCACGCTCCCCGCAGTTGCCATGGTCCGGACCCTTCTCAATGTCCGTTTAAATGCAGTTGCCATGTCGCTGAACTACAGTTGCCATGTCGGACAACTACAGTTGCCATGGTTGTTCAACTGCAGTTGTCATCTCAGGTCAAGTGCCAGATGCCATTTTGGACAACTGCAACTGTTGTCATGTATGGTCTGGTTTACTATAGTTGACATGATTTGAAAACTTTAGAGGTTGCCACCTACTAACACTAAGCAGTTGCCATGTATTGTCTGGTTTACTACAGTTGCCATGATTTGAAAACCTTAGGAGTTGCCACATACTAACACTAGGCAGTTGCCGTGTAGCGCTACAAAAAGACATGGCAAAACAACATGTTCGGGTAAAAGAGAGAGTTGCCATCTGCTTACAAGCACACTATGGCAGTTGCCGTGTACCCTGCAAAACACATGGCAACTGACATGTTCGGGTAAAAAAAAAAGAGAGAGTTGTCATCTGCTACACTAGGGCAGTTGCCATGTACACTGCAAAACACATGTCAACTGGCAGCTTGGGTGTGGGAAAGGAGACGGGCGTGTGGCCGAGATGGCAAATGCCCACACACCAGCCCTTGTGCGTGAGTGAAAACTGGCGTGTGGGCAAACTGCTAAACGCCCACACACCGACCTCTCCGTGTGTTGAAACGGACGTGTGGGCGACCGCGTGAATGCTCACACACCAGCCCAGTCCTACGTGGCACCATAATCATGCCAAGATTCGTGCACCCAGAAACGGACACGGATCCACGCGTGTGTGCGAGATGCAAACGCCCACACGTATGGGCGTTAGTGTTTCCGAAAAAAAATAGTTATAAGTTATCTATGCAAAAAAATGTTAGCTTATCTATGTCATGTTGTTTATTTAGTACGTATATAAGCTGCCTGTATTGTTAACCGACTGAAATTCCTGCTTGTATTGTCTAGTAACTGAACCAAGTCTGAAGCATTTCCTCTGTTTGGCTGTGTTGGATGGATGCCACGTAAGTATGAATCCCTGTTTTGCTTTGGGTCACTGCTGTGCGTTAGATGCGCTTTGGACGGCTGATGAATACCCAGATGTTACAGCGTGACTGTCCATGGGCAAGTCACGTGATCTCTGTCCAAGGAATTGGACCATGTATCGACGAGAGGGGGCTTCCCCGGCTTTACAATATAAAACAACCACCACATCAAGGATACATAGTTTAGAAAAAAGAAAGAAAGAAAAAAAGACGAAAAAAAATACAAGAAGCTACAGAACGGCTATCCACAACCAACCCATGCCCTGCCATCGATGCATTGCAACTAAGAGCATTTCCAGCCGTTGGCCCCGAGGGGCACCTAAAATCGCCGCCTGAGGTGAGCCGGTGCAAAAAATGTGCCTGGGGGCGAGTTGGTCCCCAGCCACCGGCTCCAGGGCCGCCCCCAGGCGGGTTTAAAAAATAGAAATGTATACCAAATTTTGGCATAGTTCGGTGAAGTTCGGCTAAAACATGACAAATTCCGGCCAACTTTGCATATATTTTGATAAAGTTCGCCGATTTTTATTACATAGCAAATATATAAGTAAACTAATCTAAAAGAAACTGGCTGAATACCGAGTAGTCGCCGTCGTCGCCGCCATCCTCGTCGTCGGCCTTCTCCTCCTTGACGCGGGCGCCCCTGCTGGACCCGGCATCGCCATGGTGGACTGGTGGCGGCGGCGGCGCGTCGTCGTCGTCGCTGTCGTCGATGACGACGACTCCTCCTTCGTCCCGCCCCCGGCAGCGCTCCGCGAAGCGCTGCAGGACGGCGCACTGGCGCTCCATCGCCATCTTGAGGGAGTCCTGGCGTGCCCATTCAAGGGCCGCGTCGTCGTCGCGCTCGACCTCGCCGTGCTCCGTCTTCACGGCGGCGAGCCCCGGCTCTGCCTTCACCGGCGCGAGCCCCGGCTCCGTCTTTGGCTTGACGAAGCGCGGAGGAGGAGCCGACGAGGAGGCACGCCGGCCGCCCTCGTTGATGACGATGCCGGCGCTGCGAGTGCGCCGGCCGAGCGGCGACTCCGCCGCGGGCTCGGCCTTGACGCCGAGCAGCGCCGGAGTGCCGGAGGAGTGCGAGGAAGAGCGCGAGGAGGAGGAAGAAGAGGAGGAGCCGAACCTCCTTGGTGCCCATGGCCCCTCACGTCGGTGGTGCGCCGGGGCGGCCGCGGCCGCCCACGTCGGGGGGTACGCCAACGGCGGGTCGTTGCCGCCCACGAGGTGCGTCGGCCGCCCTCGAGTGTCGCGGCCGGGACGCCCACCACAGGTGGCGCCCTCGCTGTTCTTCACGCCGACCACCACCGCGCCCGTTGGTGGACGCCATCCGCCGCTGTGGCGGCGCTGGAAATCGCCGCCCAAGCCGCATGGTTATCGGGCGGCGTCACAGGGAAGGGAGCGTTAGGCGTCGGTGAGGGAGGCGCCTGACGTCGACCTCCTCGGCCAGTAATGGCGGGTTTAGCCGCAGCGTCAAGCAACGGGGAATGGGCACTCCCGTTCTTTGAGCCTCCAACCCGTCGGCCGGCGCGCAAGTCCGCGGCGTCGGGATGTTCGCTGGAACAGGAGCCGGACTCCTATTCACGGGCGTCGCGGCGGCGAAGCCGTTAGCGCCGCCTGCCTCTCGGGAAACGCCGCCATCGGGGAGGGGAGGGAGAGGGAGGGGCTGGGCGGCGGCGCTCGGGAGAGGGAGAGGGAAGGCTCGGTGGCGCTCGTGAGAGGTATAGCTCGGCGGAGAGGGCTGGGCTGGTGTGGCCACAGGCGGGCGAGGCCATCGGCTTATATAGTCGCGTCACGCCCGTGTGTACGCGCGCGAGGGAGGGGAGGCGTCGGCGCGCTGTCCCATGACGCGCCGCCCGTGAGGAATCAATGGCAAGGCTGACCGGCGGCGACAGCCTTGCCATTGATTCCCTGCGGGAACCGAGGCGTTTGGGGAAGACGAGACGCGGTGTCACTGACATGGCTTTTTCGCGCCAAAACCACTCGCCCCGGCGCCCACGGCGCGCCAGCCGGTTCGTCAGGTCCGCCTGGCGCTGATTTCGCCTGTGCCCGGCGAAAATCGGGCTCTGGCGCGATCGGGTCGTTTTTCAGCCGGCCGAAAAAAACTACTGGGGAGGCCTTCCTGGGGGCGCGGCTGGAGATGCTCTAAGGGAGCCACCTGCTGCCGGAGGAAGAACATGCTCCATCAACTCCCAAGGACAAACCAAGAGGATGAAAAGCACGGCTACCTCACCTCGTCGAGCCGCAACCCTCGCAACATCACTTCACCAGAAGGGACCATGGAGCCCACTGTAAGCCGCCGAATGGGAAACACTGAAGACAACCGGCGACCCACACCCAAGCCGCAACTCCAACCACTACCTCCTTCGTCCCAAGGCGGCGTCTTAGGAAGGAAAATGACGCTACAACACCGTCGCCGTCCAATCCGAAGATTTTGGGCTTTCACCTGAGACATGGATGACACTCTGGATCTCGGAGCCGCCTTCAAGAAGGGAAGCGGCACCCAGAGCATCATCGATATCGTGACCGGCGCACCTGTCTAGGGGTTACCCCATTCCAGAGCCCCAGGCCACCTACCGCCAGCAGATCCGGCCACCCGGAGGACACCGACATCTCCGGCCAATGGGGAAGGAAGAGGAGGAGCGAGGGTAGGGTCGCCTTCTTCAGCATGAAAACCACAACCGCTGTCGTCTTGCCACCCGAGCGGCCAAGACCAGCACGCTGCTCAACAAGCGCCACCCCAGCCACCCGGAAGGTGACGCCCTCGTCGGAAGTGGCCACCGCCACCGAACCCCGCGTTCCATGTACCGCGCACCACCAGGCAACGCCCCGAGCCGCCCGCAGGCAATCAAGGGGCCATATCCGAGCGGATCAGACCCAAGATCAGAGGAGGCGCCCTTCCCCCGATCTGGAGCCAGAGGTTCGTACACAAATCGAGAATTCAAATTTCTAATAGCACACGAATCCACATGGATAGCAGTAGTACATCCAACATGACCGACCGTGGCTTCGGCTGGACCACGGTCTTTTTTTAAGAAAAGGAGGATGACCCCCGGCCTCTGCATCTGGGAGATGTATGCGGCCATTTTATTGATTATTCTTGAGGACCTTACAAAGTAGAACAACAATATGTCTGAATCCGTCATCTTGGCAACATATGTCGCTACTCCTATCCATAAGATGAAGGGGTGCAAGCTGGGCCACATAACCAGACCTCTCACCTAAGCCTAACATCTAAAGCCGGAGGCCCTGATCGAGCCACATACCGGGTCCGACGCACTCACATGCGCCGCCATCTTTCGGTGGTACATTTTCATAGAAGATTGAGGTGTCAACTTTGGCAGGTCCTCCGCCATCGACGCCACCACAACGCCAGACGACGACCTCCACCTACGCGAGTCCATCTCCAAGCAACAGACGTAGATCCATGCTAGGATAGGGCCGCACCACCGCCGTCGCCCACCACCCACAAGTGCCACCCAACCCCAAGGTTTCCAAAGCGGCGCCTTTAAGAAGGGAACAACGCCGTGAGCGCCGCCGCCGCCCAACAAAGTTAGGGCTTTCGCCCGGGAGACCTAGGGGAAGGGGCAGTGAGGAGATCAGTCCATACCGACGCCTCCAAGGAGGGGAACGGTGCCATCAGGCGTCGCTGTCGACGCGGCCGGCCATGGCCGGCCAGGGATTTCGCCCGAACTAGATCCCTGCCACCAGCAGCGCCTCCTGTACAGAACTGGCGACCAAGGGAAGCGCGGCTCGACCAGGCTGGCCTGCACGCTGAACAGGGGAGGAGGAAAGGCGCCAGATCGCGCGCACCGGCCGCCGCAGAAGCCGCCGCCAGCCGCCAACGACCACCGGGATCCCGCCGCCCGCACAGCCAGGACGCCAGATCCACCGCCCGCTCGACTGCTCGTCGGAGCCTGCCATGCCTCGCCAAAGGAGCCGCCGCTCCAGATTCGGGACTCTCCACGCAGAGGCAGGGCAGCCGAGGCCCCGCCGCCACCATCCTTGGAAGGGAGGAAGGGGGGGGGTGAGCCCAGCGGCGCGGCTAGGGTTTGCCCCCCTTGTCGCCCGAGCGGGCGGCCTGTGGACCATGGTCCTAAAACTTTCCTCTCTATAATAAACAACTCGTCAACAAATCGAAACACTACTAAGTACACACCCTGTATTCCCAATCGGGAGAGAGAAATGTCGTGAACTCCATCCCAACTCAAAACCGTTTGCTTAGAAACAATTTATGGATTACAACCAGAATCAACCATGAACAAAGAAGCTGCACAAGCTAGGGTGTAGCGACCAGACCCGAATGGATCTAGTGCTCTGTGCTCAGTGTCATCCACTGGATCGATAATCTTTGACACCACACGATGCCGAAGGATTTATAACAGAGTAGCAATCACACACTTATTACATTGTTGTCCACAAGGGAACTTAATACAATAATATGGCTTAAGGCCATCTAAAGATAACAATGAAGGCTTGGAAGACAAGTGAGTCCATCAACTCCATCGGCATCACCGAGTATAGAACCACGACCTAACACCTTACTCGACGTTCGAAAAGTCTGCATAGCGTGAAAGTTGCAGCCCAAAACGGGTCAACACATGGAATATGTTGGCAATGTAACACATAGAGAACAATGAAGCAACAAGCCTATACTACATGCATATATGGCTGGTGGTAAGGCTCTCTGATTTACATTTTGCGAAAAGCCAATTTTTCCCTACATCAAAGGAATAATTTTATTTAACTATCATGGTGGTTGTTAAACATTGAGAATGGTTGACAGCATCCTCAATCCCAATTAAAAGTACTCATTAAAACCCAATAACTTTATTATTAGAGTAACATGTTGAGATTCACATGATATTCAAGTACTAGATACTCAAGATGTCCATAACCGGGGACACGGCTAATCATGATTAGTTTATACACTCTGCAGAGGTTTGCGCACTTTTCCCCACAAGACTCGATCGCCTCCGCTTGGTTCTCGCACTACATGGTGTTTGAGAAACGGATGACCGAGACATAGTCTTTCAGAAGCGCTAGCACCTTACATGTGGGTAGACCGTACCAACCTACACCCCCTACATCAGCTAGCCTACCCGTAAGAGTTCGCACAACTTAGTCAACTATGCCAGAGCCCATAATTGGCTTGTGGCTGCACACGGAAGTTTCTAGTTTGAATAATCTTATGATCCCTTAGAGCACAGGTGGCGGTCCGAAGAAATACAGGCAAGTCCTCGATAGAAACCAGGTGCCTCAATCCACCCAGATGTGTGTTTAGGTTGCCACCTTAAATAAACCATTAATTAACAATCTCACATCTGTCATGGATATTCACTCACCCAATCCACGTCTACTAGCATAGCATGGCATAATCAAGCAAACGTAGAAGTAACTCCCAAGGTTCCATAAGTAAAACAGGTAATAGGTACTACCTCAATCTACTTCCCATCCCACAATTTAATTAGATCCTAAACATGCAAGTGTTTGAGGGTTTGATCTAATGCAATAAAACTGGGTAGTAGAAAAGTATGATCAAAGTGTTACTTGCCTTGCTGATGATCCGCGAGTCCTAGAGATTCGAAGTAACAAGCGGCGCACCGGTGATCTAACGCAGACAAACAACAAGCATAAAATAATTACTCATCTAATGCACGGGTAAATCTCTAATAAAATATCTAACCAGATAGTTCAACTTAAGAACCCTGGTTGCAAAAGAATCGAATCAAATAAAGCATCGAAAGTCGGAACTCGAGAGAGAACGACTCGGTTTAGCAAATCTGAAATTAAGTCAAAATTTTACAGTAGCAAAACTCTGTGTAAGTAGGTTAGTCGGAACGGCGGTTTCATAACGAAACTCCGGGCGCTTGAATCACCTGATTCCGATAAGCGAGCAAGAAATAAAACAGATTTGAAAATCGGATCGTAAATCGAATCAAAAATAATGGATTAAATCCGATTTAAAAGAAAACGCATTTAACGGATTAAATAACGGACGTTCGTTAACAGAACTAATCCAACGAACGCGTTCATTGAAACGAACGGGTCGGTGAACGTTCACTAAATAAGAAAACCGAAAAAAATAAAACCATCTAGGTTTTTGAAAAAAAACCGAACATCGCAAAAAAAACCGGATCGGTCTTTTTAAAAAAAAACCGGATCGGATCGGATCGGGGCGGCGGCTACCTCCGGCGGGTCTTCGCCGGCGGGGCTCCGGGGGGTCCGGGCGACGGGGCGAGGGGCGGCGAGTCGGGAGGGGGGCGACGAGGGGCGGCGGGGTGCTCCGGCGACGACGGAGACGGCAAGCGCCCTCAAGGGCGGCGGGGTCGCTGGCTCGGTGGAGGCGGCAAGGGGCGGGTTGAGGGAGAGGAGGGCGCAAGCGGGGTTAAATAGGAGGGGGGTCCGTTGCCTTGGGAGGGGGCGGCGCGCGCGTGTCCGAGCCGGACACGGCGGCGGGCGGAGTTCTGGGAAGGAGAGGGAGGTGGGCAGGGCCTGGCTGGCTGGGCCGGGCCTTGGCCCGAAGGCGTTTTTAAACAAAACAAAACGGATTTAAAAAAATACCAAAGCGAACTCCGATTTTAATAAAATTAATTTTCCCGACTCCTAAAAATGAGTCGAACAAAATGAACTTTAAAAACGGCAAACATGCATAAATTTTTAAAATGCTCATTTTTGCCTAAACAAAATAAATCTTCCAAAACCAAATTTTGATTTATTTATAATATCTTCATTTTTCCTAAATATTGGGAAAGTCATATTATTCCCTCTCTTAAGTTTTTATAGGAAAAACTTTATGAAGATAATTAAATAAATCCAATGATCCTATTTTCAAAATTTGAGAAATCCCAAATATGAAAATAATGAAACTTCCAACTCTCTCCGAGGGTCCTTGAGTTGCGTGAAATTTTCTAGGATCGGAAAATGCGAGAAAAATATGATATGCATGATGACCTAATGTATAACATTTCAAATTGAAAATTTGGGATGTTACATAGGGGCTCATGTCACCGTCGCACGAACTAATGCAACATGGGACATTGATTAATTCTACGGTTATCTCTGGAGACGAAGCTGCTCTACTAGCGAGTGCCTCGCTTAATAGAGTCGTATGTGCCTCATCGACATGACATGCACATCTAACACCATAGCAATTTCTAAGCGGACATCGTTCAAGTAAGTGGATTTTCTTCAGACACGCGGCACGCTCCGTGATGAGCCAGATGTATCGCACCACCTTGACGTCTTCTCTAAGCCCAGCATAGCCTTTCAACTCCAGGAAGCTCAAGTTGCGATGCTCAAATTTTGGTGTTTCCCCCACCGTGTTGGTATTGTAGTTGTAGCGATCCGGGGGAGTGAAAAAAGGCTGGTATAGCTTCTCAGAACAAATCGTACATAGAAACAAGAACATGCCACAATAATTAGAACATGTGCAATTCAAATTTTCTATCTTTGATTGCGAGATGATAGTTGTAAAATAAGCTATTGACTGGTTACATGATAACGGTAACACTAAATTTGTCATAGAATGTGATAATCGCTTAGTACTAGCTTTGTTTATTATACATTCTTGTGTGTATAAAGTAGCCATGCAATTCCATTGTTGTTACTACTTTCTTTGTAGCAAAATCAATGAATTTTCTAATTTTATCTTAAGTCCAAATGTCTCTTTCTTTTTTTTGTTCTTGATAGCTTACCAAGTTTGACCAACTTTGTAGAGAAGAGTATCAACAGCTAATTTTTCTTGGTGTATTTACCTGCCGTCATAGATGTTGATATTGTTCTCTATAAGTTTAATCCAATATAAGATAGTAGGACTTTGAACAAGCTTAGAAAGCCGTTTATTTTACGACGAGGAAATAAGATCAAACTTCATGCCGCACACAAAAACGAAGTAGTATGAAAAAATAGCAGTAATAGGGATGGATACTGAAAACAATAATGCACATGCACTAGTGGAAAAAGGGTCAAATGTGAAGCACAATAGTGCCGGTTTGAATTTCAGCCAGCACTAATGTGTACACTAGTGCCGGTTCGTGGCGGCGATCAATAGCACCGGTTCGTGGCGAACCTTTAGTACCGGTTCATGCCACGCACCGGTACTAAAGAGGTTGTGTCAGCCTGCGGTCAGACTATGGCCCCACCATCACCATTTAGTGCCGGTTCGTACCACGAACCGGTACTAATGAGGTTATGGCAAGCTGTTTCTAGTCCCACCTCGCTCCCCTAACAAGCCTTTTACCACCTTAAATATGTTATTTCTCAAACTATCACAAGCACTTGGTCTTCATTGAACTCTATGTGTAGAATTTATGGCCGCAATATGAGTCTTCATCGGTTTATAAATCGTTGATGACTCATATTGACAATTCAGATTGTACACACAAAGATCATTGATGATCAAAGTATTTTTGATGTTATAAGATCATATTGACAATTTAGACTGTAAAGAAATATAAGATCATGATCTAAATGCTCTTATATTTTTATGCTCAAGATGCACCATTCAAAGCAACGCCATCAACTTTCAACCGTTTATGCCTTCATTTGCTATTTTTCATGCATTTAATGATTTGTTTTGAGAACTAAATGACCTGGAAATTGAAAAGCACTACAAATGAACTCTGAAAAAGTTGAAACTTGGCATGGTATCATCATTTCACCCACATATCATGTTCAAAAAGTAGAGAGGGTTACGGCAAAACTGGATGCACTTCGTTTACAAACTGGACAATCTCTTTCAAGTATTCGGGTTTATGACGAAATTAAAATCATCTGTTACAAAAGCATTTCATTTTTAAACTTATTACAACTCCAGACTTTTGGTGCATTCAAGATGCACCATTCAACTGCTAAGCGGGAGGAGCTCTTAAGTACCGGTTCCAACTGCTAGGCGGGAGGAGCTGTTTAGTACCGGTTAAATGGCGAACCTTTAGCACCGGTTCGTGCCACGAACTGGTACTAATGAGGTTGTGTCAGGTAAGGCTGGGGCCCCACGAGCACCTTTAGTACCGGTTCATGGATGAACCAGTACTACAGTTTCTTAGTAAGCTGTTTTTTAGTCCCACCTCGCGAAGAGAGAGGGACTAGGAGCGGTTTATAAGCCATGAGTGCAGAGACGATGAAGAAGAGACTCAATGCTCACGTTGCTTAGCTTCAAGCCTTCAGGAATATGGTAGACTGCGGAGCTATGCGCAGTGCGATTTACACTATTCGAAGGCTTGAAGCAAATTAACGAGCATTGCACCTCTTTTTATTTTTAATAACTTATTACAACTTCGGACTTCTTACATTATGGCAAAAACTAATTGCACGTCGGCATTTCTTTTTTAAACTTTGGTTATAACTCCAGACTTTGACCATCAAGTTTTGCGTAAAAGAAAAACAGCGAGAAAAGAAAAAATAGCAGAAAAGAAAAAATAGCAGAAAAAAACTATAGCTGAAAAGAAAAAAACTATATAAAATGACTGTGAAATTGAAAATCACTACAAAATGAACTCTGAAAATGTTAAATTTTGACAAACTAGATGAAAAACTACTCACAAATAATTAGAAGAAAATAAATATAACAGAAAAGAAAAAACTATACAAAAAACTACGCAGAAATAAATAGAAGAAAATAAAGCAGAAAAGAAAAAACTATAAAAAATTAGCGCTGCCTGTGGCCTGCTAGGCCACGGGCGTGCAATTACAGGCCTTAAAGGCCCAACAGACTCACAGGGCAGCGCGCAGAATTTAGGCCCACAAGCCTGCTATATAGAGGAGTTCAAAGAGGTAGCCGCGGCTGGGTTTATAAACCAGTGCGGCTGCCCTTCGCCCGGCGAGGTGGGACTAAACTTTGGGGGGGCAGCGCGCGGCCTTTAGTACCGGTGGGTGGCTCCACCCGGTACTAAAGGGTGATCTTTCGTCCCGGTTGGAGCCACCAACCGGTACTAAAGGCCTGCTCTTCCCGCCTCTTGGCCTGGCCAAAGTTGGCCTTTAGTACCGGTTGGTGGCTCCAACCGTTACTAAAGGCCCCTCCTATATATAGCACTTACGAAAATTTCAGTTGCATCTCCCCCACTTGCCTCCAACCTCTCGCGACATCGCCGCTGCCGATCCCGTGCCGCCGCCTGTCGCCGTCGTCTGTCGTCGTTGCTGTCATTGTCCCTGCCGCCGCTGCCGTTGCCGTCGTTGCCGCTCGCCGCCGAAACGCCGCTGCCGTCGTCTGCCGTCGCTGTCCCAGACGTCTCTCTTCGCACAAGGCGCTTCGCCAGACGTCGCCGCCCAAGATCAGACATACTGGCCAGACGTATGGGGCGGCGCGCATGTATACACACACATACACACATACACACACATATATACACACATACACACACTACACACATACACACACACATTTTTTTACTTATTTTCTGTTTTCTGTTTTCTGTTTTTTAGAAAATTTAATTAGATATTAATTAGCTAGGTATGTCAATTGTTAGAGATGAATATAGTTAGATATATATTTGAATTGGCTAGATATTAATTAATGTTAGATAGTAATAAGTGTTTAATGTTTCACCTATATGAACATATAGGAAATGTCATCTGACTGAAAAAGATTTCATTATGTGCGAACACCGTGAAGACTAAGCGACTGTGCGACAGAAATTTCCTTGTTGATGGTAGGCGCTTGCATCAAGCTGAATGAGACATTCGAAGTGGATACTGTAAGTCACAACGGCAATTATTATTTGAATGCAAAGCATATGCTTCATTTGCTTCAACTTATAATTTTAAAGCATGACTTATGCTTCATTTGCTTCAACTTATAATTTTAAATTTTCACTATTCTACTAGCGCATCCCTTGCCATGCAAGAATTTTTGTCTTTGATAAGATAGGTTTTAGTGCTATAGATGATATGGAGGTAAAGAGAGTTTACTTGAAGGCAGAGCATGGGTATACTTTCAACGTCAAATTATATAATGGAGACACATACACCCATTTTGAATGCAAAACTTGGCAAGCACTATGCAAGGCTTATGCATTTGAGCCTGATATGGTTATCACCTTTGATATTCGTCCGAAAGATGATATTGAAGGTAATATAGACATCTGGCCGATGTGCAAACGCCTCCAGTTCTACCATTATGTGAGTTTTTCTCAACCATGCATGCATATGTTTATGTCTTTGATACAGTTTATTCAAAAATAGTTGACAACTAATTTGTATTGTCAGCTTATTTCGGTTCAAGCAAACATGTCCGGCGCTTGGTAGACAGGACCTACTACTGCCCGGGGCTCAACTAAACTGCGAGGAGAAAAGTCATTATGTTTCATGGCTTGAGGATCTTAATACTGTCAAGACAAATTTTTTTCCTGAACTTAGAAATGTTAGTACTCAAAACGTGCGACCAATGGTGATCGTATTGAACTACGGTCACATCTATAGTCGAAAGATGGTAAGATTTTAACTATTTGTCCTTAATTAGTGCATCTTTGCATACATTATTATTAAAGCTAAACTTTCATTGCTTAGTATATTAATTACTATACAATGTTCTTTCATCAACATGGACTTCCGATGACAGTTGTGCCTCAGTGGATCGAGACAAAAGGTCGCATGTCAATGGTTAGCTTACGACCAAGATTTCCTACATTACACATGAGTGCATTCAGGATTTCTGAAAGCGAAGAATGCTTAATAGTGAAAGATTGGAGCAAAATTGTAAACGATCGCAGAGAAGTACTAGGGGGCAGCAAGGAGAAGCACAACCCAAGATTAGGAGACATATTCATCTGCATGCTCCAGTATGATGAATCAGGAGAGCTATACATGTTCTATGCTATTCTACCTGAGAGGGAGCAGCAGGAGTAGCTAGCTAGTTCATGCTCTTAATTAATTAGTACTTGTCCTCTCTCATGCATGTCCGTATTGTCCTGAACTTCGATGTTGGTGATGATTATGTTGAACTCGATGATATCTTTGCTTCTGTTACAAAGTGAACTCGATGATTATGTTGGTGATTAGATAGCTAGCGGTAATGACTATGATGATTAAATAGTAGTGGTAACTATAATGACGACTATGATGATTTTAGCTAGCTAAAGTTTATTTATTTATTAATATGCGATGATGATGATGATGATGATGACCACTACAACTCACTATAACGTAAAACAATCCTAAATTAAATTGATAACACAAATTTAATTGAAAAATAAAAATAAAACAAAAATCCACAAACATTTAGTACCGGTTGGTGTTACCAACCGGTACTAAAACTCCCTGCCCCGGAGCGGCCTCGTGCCACGTGGTTGGCCTTTAGCACCGGTTCGTGCTGAACCGGTACTAAAGGGGGGGGGGGCTTTAGTGACCACACTTTAGTGCCGGTTGTGGAACCGGCACTAAAGGGCCTTACGAACCGGTGCTATTGCCCGGTTCTGCACTAGTGATGGGCTTGCATGTGTTTGCAATACGAATTTTAGGGAAGAAAACAAGGCGTACCTTAATAGAGAGTTTCTCAAGCAAAGGTGCGGCTTGTAGGATGAAAAGAGTCCCCACCAGTTTGTGAGTTTCCAAGTTGTTGAGACAAATAGCTCTGAGGTTACTGAAGGCGGGGAAGAGCTCTCTTGGATTTTCATAGTAGTAATGCAGATGTATAGTTGAGAGGTATACGTCGTCAAGCCAAGGAACATGTCCAAACCGCACTGCTGGGCAACTCCCGTGAAAGCTATTAACGTCCTCGTCGCAGAAAAGCCGCTCCAGTTTCGGCACACTGGTCAGCTCAACTCCATGGAAGAAAGGCTCGCGGATTTCCAAGGTCAGGAGCGAAGATGTGGGAGCGTCTATGCGTAGTAGCATGTCTTCGGAGCTAGAGCCACACTGGCTCAAGGAGAGCAGCTCTAGTCGACTGCAGCTGCCGAGGAGATCCGAGATATTGGAGTCGCTGAAACAGAGGTTCTGCAGGGAGAGTCTGGTGAGCCCACTGAAAGCGACGGGGCAAGCACCAAGGAACGACATGAAGCGCCGCCCAAGCATGGCGCGCTCCGCATCGTTCACCGTGAGCACGTCGACCTCTGCCCTTATGACGAACTCCAGGGCCTCGGCCGTGCTTCCACAGCAGCTCTCGGCGACGGCGTCTCCGCACTAGTAGAAAACAGGGCTTTCGTCCAGGCCAGTTTAGCCCATTAGTCCCGGTTCAATCCAGAACCGGGACCAATGGAGCTATTTGCCCCGGTTCATGAGCCCAGGGGGCCGGCCGGGCCACGTGGGCCATTGGTCCCGGTTCGTCCAGGACCTTTTGGTCCCGGTTGGTGGGACGAACCAGACCAATGGTCACAGCTCCTGCCCACCACTATTGGTCCCGGTTGGTGGCTTGAACGGGACCAAAGGCCTCCTTTAGTCCCGGCTCATGCCACCAACCGGGTCTAATGATGCTGCCTATATATAGCCCCTCGCGCAAGAAGCGAGCACACCGCTTGCTCTGTTTTTTCCGCCAAGGGGAGAGGGCTTGGTGGTGCTCTAGCTCACCTCCTATGCACACAAGGTGTTCGATGGAATGCCCGAGCCACACTACTTAAGGTTTCTCCTCTCCAAGCTCGACCGCCAAGCTCCATTTTCCTCAATATTTATCTAGGTTTAGCGGTCCGTCACGCCCCGTCCCCGTCTTCATCGCCGTCGATCACCCGCGCCGATCTCATCGCCGGCACCACCGTGGTGAGCCTCTTGTTCTTATCTTCTTTCTAAAAGGAAAAATATTATTACTTATTTGTTTATATAGATACTTGTATTATTTTCTTACTTTTATTATTGCATCTTATATAGTGCGATGGTTTTGGTATCCGCCCCCGTCGGCCCTCGTCACATCTATGATTCGGATGTGGTATATATTATCTTTTCGTAACTATTGGTTCATTTATTGTTTATGAAAATTATGCCGACCAACGTGACATAGATTTTATTTATCTACGAGGTTGTTGAACCGGAAATTCCAACCGACCCTATTATCGAGAGGTTAAATTTAGTTGAAGAAGAAAACAATTTCTCGAAGGAAAAAATAAAAAACTTGAGGAGGAGAAGATGATATTGGAGTTGCATGTTGCGGATGTCGCTGATGATCACAAGATCAAGATGGATGCAATGCGCTTGAAGATGAGAAAGATTAGAAAATATGCCATTCATACCGAGGCTTGGTATCATTATGCCGTTGGATCGGTTGTTACCTTGGTTGCGATTATGATCGTATTTGTTTTCGCATTGAAATGTTTTACATAGTTTCAATGCATGGTTTAATTAATTTAGATGCTCTGCAGAGCTTTATGTTGTTAGATGAGAACTATGTATGTACTTTGGTTTTTATGTGATGATGAACTTCTATTAATTTGGTCACTTAATTATCTATTCATGATGTTACGTAATGATTTTTGACACACTTAATTATATATAATGCACGCAGATGAACCGGCAATGGATGTACGGTGACAGACACACCTTCGAGTACATTAAGGGCGTGCATGATTTTCTCGAAGTGGCTGAGGCAAACAAGCGGAATGGTTTTATGTGTTGTCCATGCCCTATATGTGGGAATACGAAGTCTTACTCGACCGGAAAATCCTTCACACCCACCGCTTTACAAGGGTTTCATGCCACACTATAATGTTTGGACGAGGCACGGAGAAATAGGGGTTATGATGGAAGACGGCGAGGAAGAAGAGTACGATGACAACTATGTGCCCCCTGAATACGGTGATGTTACTGAACATCAAGATGCACCAGACGATGTGCCCGATGATGATGATCTCCGCCGGGTCATTGTCGATGCAAGGACACAATGCGAAAGTCAAAAGGAGAAGCTGAAGTTCGATCGCATGTTAGAGGATCACAAAAAAGGGTTGTACCCCAATTGCGAAGATGGCAACACAAAGCTCGCACCGTACTCGAATTGCTGCAGTGGAAGGAAGAGAATGTCATGCTCGATAAAGGATTTGAGAAGCTACTGAAAATAATGAAGAAGAAGCTTCCAAAGGATAACGAATTGCCCGACAAGACATACGTAGCAAAGAAGGTCGTATGCCCTCTAGGATTGGAGGTGGAGAAGATACATGCATGCCCTAATGACTGCATCCTCTACCGTGGTGCCTACAAGGATCTGAACGCATGCCCGGTATGCGGTGCATTGCGGTATAAGATCGCACGAGATGACCTCGGTGATGTTGATTTGGCGAGCCTCCCAGAAGAGGGTTCCTGCGAAGGTGATGTTGTATGCTCCTATAATACCACGGTTGAAACGTCTGCTCGTAAACGGAGAGCATGCCAAGTTGATGCGATGGCACAGTGAGGACCGTAAGAAAGACGGGAAGTTGAGAGCACCACGACGGGTCGTAGTGGAGAAAAATCGAGAGAAAGTACTGGGATGAGTTTGCAAAGGACCCAAGGAACGTATGGTTTGCTTTAAGCACGGATGGCATTAATCCTTTCGGGGAGCAGAGCAGCAATAACAGCACCTGGCCCGTGACTCTATGTATGTATAACCTTCCTCCTTGGATGTGCATGAAGCGGAAGTTCAATATGATGCCAGTTCTCATCCAAGGCCCTAAGCAACCCGGCAACGACATTGATGTGTACCTAAGGCCATTAGTTGAAGAACTTTTACAGCTGTGGAATGGAAACGGTGTAATGACGTGGGATGAGCACAAAAGGAGGAATTTGACCTAAAGGCGTTGCTGTTCGTGACCATCAACGATTGGCCCGCTCTCAAGAACCTTTCGGGACAAACAAACAAGGGATACCACGCATGCACGCACTGTTTACTTGACACCGATAGTATATACCGGGAAGCTGCAGGAAGAATGTGTACCGGGCCATCGTCGATTTCTTCCGACCAACCATCAATGTCGAAAGAAAGGCAAGCATTTGAAAGGCGAGGCAGATCACCGGAAGAAGCCCGCCATGCGCATCGGTGATCACGCATTTGCTATGGTCAATGATTTACACGTAATCTTTGGAAAGGGTCCCGCGGACTAGCTGTTCCGAATGACGCCGAGAATCACGCACCCATGTGGAAGAAGAAATCTATATTTTGGGACCTACCCTCTTTGGAAAGACCTAGAGGTTCGCTCTTGATCGACGTGATGCACGTGACGAAGAACCTTTGCGTGAACCTGCTAGGCTTCTTGGGCGTATGGGAAGACAAAAGATACACACGAGGCACGAGAGGACCTGCAACGCTTGCGAAAAAGAGGGCATGCCTCCGAAGCGATATGAAGGTCCCGCCAGCTATGCTCTTACGAAAGAAGAGAAAGAAATATTCTTTCAATGCCTGCTCGATATGAAGGTCCCGACCGGCTTCTCGTCGAATATAAAGGGAATAATAAATATGCCGGAGAAAAAGTTCCGAACCTAAAGTCTCATGATCGCCACGTGATTATGACGCAATCGCTTCCGGTTGCATTGAGGGGCTTCTACCGAAAACGTCCGATTAGCCATTGTGAAGCTATGTGCATTCCTCAATGCAATATCTCGTAAGGTGATCGATCCGTAAATCGTACCAACGCTAAGGAGTGATGTGGCGCAATGTCTTGTCGGTTTAAATTTGGCGTTCCCACCATCCTTCTTCAATATCATGACGCACGTCCTAGTTCATCTAGTCGACGAGATTGTCATTCCGGGGCCCGTATTTCTACACAATATGTACCCCTTTGAGAGGTTCATGGGAGTCCTAAAGAAATATGTTCGTAACCGCTTAGGCCGAAGGAAGCATCTCCATGGGCCATCAAATGTAGGATGTCATCGGGTTTTGTGTTGACTTCATTCCCGGCCTTAAGAAGATAGGTCTCCCTAAATCGCGGTATGAGGGGAGACTGACTGGAAAAGACACGCTTGGAAGAGACTCAATAATATGCAGGGACGGATATTCTTGGTCTCAAGCACACTACAGTTCTACGTAACTCTACCTTGGTGACCCGTATGTCGATGAACACAAGAACGATCTGCGCTCCAAACACCCGGAGCGGTCTGACGATCGGATTACATGTGAACACATCAGGACTTTCAGCAGTTGGTTGGAAACACGTCTCAGAGGTGACAACACTGTTTGTGATGAGCTGTACTTGTTGTCCAGGAGACCATCTTCGATTGTAATGATTTGGAAAGGATACGAGATAAATGGGAATACATTTTACACGATTGATCAAGAAGAAAAGAGCACCAACCAAAACAGCGGTGTCCGCTTTGATGCAGCAACCGACAAGGGAAATGACACATATTATGGTTACATAGTAGACATATGGGAACTTGACTACGGAGTAGATTTTAAGGTCCATTTGTTTAAGTGCAAGTGGGTCAACTGTCAGAGGAGGGAGTGCAGTGTAGACCCACAAGACGGAATGACAACAAGTGGATCTGAAAAATCTTGGGTACACTGACGAACCGTTCGTCCTAGCCAATGATGTGGCACATGTTATCTATGTGAAGGACATGTCTACTGCATCGAGGAAAAGAAAAGATAAGGAAGCGAATACATCATACAATGAGCCAAAGCGCCACATAGTTCTTTTCAGAAAAGGGACATCCCGGGAGTGGAGGGCAAGATGACATGTCTCAAGAGTATGAAAAGTTTCATGAAATTCCCCTTCAAAGTCAAGGCTGACCCAAGCATCCCGATAAAGCGATGAAGATTATCCATGGTTACGGGCGTAATAAGCAAACGACATAAGCGAAGAAAAAGTGAAGACTTTCTCCATAACTATTATGATGATACCATGCCAACTTTGTAATGCATTTAGTATGATACCATTGTCCGTTTTGTACATGCACATGCTATGCCAACTTTTTCATAGTTCATTTGAAAACTATGAATTTGAAAACCTCGCCAACCGAAGGGCGCTCACACCGGTTTATAAGCCCGTCCCTCTACACACACCGTTTTGTTGTAAGCAAAAACAAAATAGAATAAATAAAGCAACAAAGAAAACAAAAAAAGTGTTTTCAAATTTGAAAACTAATGGCACTAACAGAAAGTTTATAATTTTTCTAAAACTAAAAGCAAAAAGAATTAAAAAATAAAGAAAAAAATAATGCAGAAAACAGAACAAAAAACTGAAAAAAATAAAAATAGCAACAATAAGTATTTTGTCGTAAGTAGAAACAAAATAAAATAAATAAAGCAACAAAGAAAACAAAAAAGAGTTTCCAAATTTGAAAACTAATGGCACTAACAGAAAGTTTATAATTTTTCTAAAACTAAAAGCAAAAAGAATTAAAAATAAAGCAAAAACAACAAAAACTAAATAATGCGTAAAATGTAACAAAAAACTGAAATAAAAATAAAAATAGCAACAATACGTATTTTGTTGTAAGTAGAAACAAAATAAAATAAATAAAGCAACAAAGAAAAAAAAAAAGAGTTTTCAAATTTGAAAACTAATGGCACTAATGAAAGTTTATAATTTTTCTAAAACTAAAAGCAAAAAGAATTAAAATAAAGCAAAAGACCAAAAGAAAAATAAACCAAAACCAAAATAAACTAAATAAAGCAACAAATAAAACAAAAAACAAAAAAGTGCCACCCATCGGGCACCCACGGCTGAATACGACTAGAAACCCTACCATGGGCCAGATTCAGCCCGCTGGAGGCCCAAGAGGCCCACAGCACATATTGCACGTTTAGGCCCGAAAGCCTGCTTTGGAGAGGAGCTCGAGAGGGAAGGCGCACCGCACCTTATAAACGGGTGCGGCTCCCTCTCAACTAGCGAGGTGGGACTAAACATTTGGCGCGGGGCAGCACAAGGCCTTTGGTCCAGGTTGGTGGCATCAACCGGGACTAAATGGAGCATTGGTCCCGCCGTGGCACCGGAACTAATGCCCCTTTAGTCCCGGTTGGTGCCACCAACCGACCAAAGGTCGCCGCTTCCCGCCTTTGGGCTGTGAAAATTGGCCTTTGGTCCCGTTGGTGGCACCAACCGACTAAAGGGGGCATTAGTCCCGGTTGGTGCCACGAACCGGGACCAATGCTCGATGTATATAAACAACACTTGTGAAAATTTTCAGTTTCATCGCGCATTTGCCCCCGACGGCGCTGACCTCCTCGACGCCGCCAGTTGCCCGCCCGCTGTCGCCGTCGCCCGTGCTCGAGCCCACGCCGTCGCCCGGCCGCCCTCGAGCCCAGACGCCGTCGCCACCCAGCGCCGCCCGGCGCTGTCATACCCACGCCGCCCGCGCCGTCGTTGCGCCACCTCAGCGCCGTCCGTCCGTCGCCCGCCCGCCTCTGCCTCGCCGTCGCCTCTGCCTCGCCCGCGCCGCTTTGGTCGGCAGCACCGCCTCTTCCCCTTTTTTTTGCAAATATAGCTTTTTTCCTGATTATGTGTGTATATGTATGAGTATATGTATATCTGTTTATATGTCTTTTTATGGATTTTTTGTTTTTGCATTTTTATAAAAATGTATATATGTTCTCTGTGTATATATATGTTTTCTGCTCATAGATTTTATTTGAACATTATTTTAAAAAAAACAAGCAATACTACTTCATGTATTTTTAAGAAGGAAGAAGAAGAAATGGAATGAGAGGAAAAAGGAAAAAAGAAGAGGAAGAAAGGAGAAGAAGAGGGGAGGAAGAAGAGGAGAAATAAATAAGAAGAGGAAAAAAGAAGAAAAAGAAGAGGAGAAGAAGAAGAAAAAAATAGAAAATATTCTATTTTTTCTTCTTCTCCTCTATTCCTTTCTTCTTCTCCTCTTTTTTTTCTTCTTTTTTTTTCTTCGATCTTCTCCTCTGTCATCGTCGATATACCCCTCCCGATAACTTCAACATGAGGGGGGGGGGTCCATATACCCCCTCCCGATAACTTCAATACGTGGGGGGGGGGTCGATATACCCCCTCCCCGATAACATTAATTTCTCCCGTGTATGTATCTCGTCGTTGTCGATATTACCCCCTTGAAGCGTTGTCGATATTATCCCGGGTCGAGGGTTCTAGGGTCGAGGGATCGAGGGTTCGAGGTCGCCTAGGGTCGAGGGTTCGAGGTCGTCGAGGTTCAAGGGTCGAGGATCGCCGAGGGGCGAGAGGGTTCCTAGTGTCAAAGTATTGAAGAAATACATGGCTTCATCATTAGCCGGAAGTAACCATGGCATGATGGTATGAAGTCCTCCAAAGTTATTCGAATGGAGTTCGGATAGGATAATTTGCCTTTTGTATGCAATTTCAGCAAAGGCCTTCCGAATAACGATATTCGGAAGGTTCTTGCTGAACTTTGTACCAAAAGCGAATTATCCTATCTGGGACTCCGTTCCAAAATAACTTTGGAGAGCTTCGCACCATCATGCACCTCATTTTCGCCAATGATGAAGACATGGTTTTGTTGAATCCTTTGACACTAGGCAACCTCCCGACCCCTCGGCGATCCTCGACCCTTTGACCCTCGACCGCTCGGCGATCCACGACCCTCTACCCTACCAGGGGCGTCGATGCCCACGTCACTTGTGGGACATAGATGTAGTGTTCAACGCCGACCCCCTCCCGATAGCTTCAACACGTGGGGGGGGCGATATTACCCCCTCCTAGCTTGAAGCGTTCTCGAGGCCACCCCTAACCCTTGAAGCGTTGTCGAGGCCACCCCAAACCCTAGAGAAGCAGCGTCGAGGCCACTAATATGATTCCTTATTGTGATTAGCTAGCTAGTTCTACGTTTGCCACTAATATATCCATATCTGTCATGTTTGAATAATAATTGCCATGTTGTAAATATTTGTAGAAACTATGGACACCCCGAGACGAAGCACAAGAAGCGTTGTTGAGGGACATAATCGCACAAGGAAGTGATGCCGTACGCTCGTTGATGTTTCTCAACGACAATGATGGTCTGGAAGGAGAGGGTGAAGAAGCAGCTGGCTATGATTTACATGGCTCCGATGACCCAATGCCGGTGCAAGAAGGAGAGGGTGAAGAAGTAGACCGTGAGGACGGCTTCGGTGATCACCAAACCGAGTCCGCCAGGTATATATATTAGTTAAGCCTGTCTTGACTAGCTCTCGCCTTTGTTTTGGTATGTACACATATTAATTAACTCTCGTCTTTGTTCTTTTTCTAGACCTCCGGATCGAGCACAACTTCGGTAAAGAGACGAGGCCCGAAGAAAAAGTTGAGCTCGGATGAAAAGTTTGAGATCATACAAATCGCGCGCGGCGGCCAACCGATTGAACCCTACCGGACAAAGAAGGCATTTGTTGCTCAATGCAGGGTTCTGGTTAGGGACAAGATCCCGATCAGCATCCACCAATGGTATAAGCCTAAGAACGAAGACCCTGAGGTGTCTTGTGTTAATGATATGCAGAAAAATGATCTTTGGACTGAGCTGAAGTCAAATTTTACCCTACCGCTAGAGGATGATCCGGAGAAGCCAGTAATAGAGCCATTAATCAAGTCTTTTGCTCTTAAGAAGATGGCACAACTATTCAGGAATTGGAAGAAAGAATTCAATACGTATGTCGAAAAAAATGAGACACCAGAATTCAAGGGCGAATATGAGAAGATCGAGATGATCGGCTCGCATTTGTGGCCTACAAGACATCGAGAAAAGAGTAAAAAGATGTCGGCGACAAACAAGAGAAATGCTGCGAAGAAGAAGCTTCACCATCGCATGCGGTCGTGGCTACCTCGTGGCCGGCCTAAGTGGGCCAAGGCTGAGAATGATCTGCTTGATAAAGGGATCGAAACAGAGACAATGAACTGGCCAGACCATTGCCGGACTTGGTTCTTCGGGGCCGGCGGATCCTTGGACCCTCTAACAGGAAAGTGCATTTGGACGGACGAACAATTGGACATACCATTCAAGAGGCTTCAGCAATATATCGGGCAAAACAGCAAGGGAAGTTCGTTCCAGACGAGGAGAAGGACGAGCTCACAATGGCCCTCGGGAATCCTGAGCACCACAGGACGGACACAAGGCACGCCAGCTACATTTCTTGGAAGGCTAGATTTCGGACGCAAGGGGTTACAAAACCCATGAGAGGAGGAAGAAACCGGAGCAGAAAGCCTAATGCAAAGGCCGCACGAAAAGGGTAATGGGGCTAGAAGAACGAGAAGCGCAGATCACAACAAACGACTGCCAAGCTTCCCGGCTACCCCGCCATCTCAGCGGAGAAGCGGCGTGGGTTCCACCGAGTTGCTTCAGCCAGAGCAGCATGCCTTGACGGCTCCTGCCAGCTATCCCGTGGATGCTATCACGGATGCATAAAATTGCCACCTTATGGCGCAATGGAGCAATTTGAAGGTCAAGGCGGCTGTTGGCTCTGTTTATCCTACTAAACCCGACTCAACTTTTCACTGCCGGCCGATTCCAGAAGGATATGCTAAGGTGATGGTCGATGAAATAACGGAGGGATTTGAGGACCTCCGGCTTGGCCACCCTACCTTTGAAGGGGAGTATCGGCTGGGTTCTGCTCTGAAGACTCCATGCCTATGGCGGAAGGATCTCATCAACCTTCCGAACTGGACGACTCCACCTCCTCCGGCAAGTCAGGGCACTCCGCCTCCTCCACCGCCTCCTCCTCCGGCGAGTGACGATCAGGGCACTCGGCCGGCTCCTTCTCTGGCGCGTGGCGGCACTCCGCCTCCTTCTCCGCCTGCACCGGCGCGCCCGAGCAGCCAGCCTCCTCCTTCTCCGCCTCGTCAGCAAGGGTGGAAGAGACCCGCCGCCGCTCCGGCGCGTCGTAGTCCTTCTCCTCCGCCTCGTAAGCAAGGAAAGAAGACATCCGCTCCGTCTGCTCTGCTGGCGTCTAGCAGTACAGCCAAAGGCGGGAGGACATACAGATTCGGTCCTTCTCTGAAGACTCCAAAGAAGTTACCGTCTGAGAGGAGCGAGGAGGAAAACGCGAAGATCGCATGCATCAAGTGGATGGCTGGTTTCAAGGGTTGAAAGCAAAGAGACATCCACCTCCGGAGGAGAAGGTAGATCCGGTCAAAGCGAAGCGCACTCGGCTGCCCCGACAAAACCACCCAAGTCTCCGCCGAAAGGCAACTATGAGCGCATTATTGGAAAGGCATTTGCGAAGCGGAGAGGTCGGGAAGTACTGTCGGTGATCAAAGAATGAAAGAACGACGAGCTGGGAAACAAATTGCCCAGCTCGGCGAACAAGCCAGCAATCGTGCCCCCGCTCAACGTGCACGCTAAGCGACATCGTCGATCCGAGGATGGTGCCCGGTTATGGCAATCCTGCAGATTACCTGCCCGACGATGTACATTATGATTTCTTGAAGGTGCAGATACAAAGATACGAGTACGGGAAGCCTGTCGTCAAAGATGAAAGCTCTCTATCAACGATGATGCGAAGATTGCATGATTGGTACATGAAAACCTGCAAAGAGTCTGAGGGGAGGAGTACTTTGTATGTGAGAGTTAAAAAGGAGCATGACCTCCTTGGAATTGAACTGTTGCCTATTCCATTTGAGAAGTTCTATCAGTTTTTCAATCAATTGGCCCTCGATAAAGCAACGGTCACTGCTCATCGTCTCTAAGTAGTACTACTACATCATTAAGTATCTCTATATAACTCAGCTCTTTCATTGCATGTATTTATAAATATCCTCACTATATTATGCAGATTGAAGATCGCCGAAATGAAGAAAAGACAAGTGGGTGATATTGGGTTCATTAACACATATCTCATAGATGCAAATGAGGTTAAATATCGTCTTGACGAAACCGAGGCCAACTTGCTACGATCGTTGGAAATAAATGAACACAAAAATATAATACTCTTTCCTTACAACTACGCTGCGTGAGTGTTAATGTCTTGTGGCATATTCGGTTTCCCTTATTAGTCCAGGTTATAGTAATGTAATATTGATGAGTTATGCATGCGTGCAGGTACCACTGTATTCTCCTAGAGATTAAGCTTGAGCAGGGAGTAGTAACTGTCTTAGACTCGAGACGAAAAGATCCCAAGGAGTATGCGGACATGACCGAAATGCTCGAGAAGTAAGTTAAATCGATCATTATCCACCATATCAGCAACTTTGTTCATTTCTGATATCAAGTAATTGTTTTCTTTGTATGGCAGGGCTTGGGGAAAATTCACCAAAAAAGCTCCGGAACTACCGAAGAAGCTGCAATTTAGACACCAAAGTAAGTACTATATAGTAGCATATTCCACGCGCATCTCCTAGTGATTCAAGCGCTAGTTTCATCAATACCATTTAGCATGCTTGCTAATTATTAGTTTGATTGACCTCTGTTTCTTGTAAAGTGGTTGTGGCAGGAACAAGGGAATGATTTCATGCGGATACTACGTTTATGAGTCCATCCGCCACCACGACCTGTGAGAGGGGCTACTCCGACAAACAATATGAAGTGCGTAAATAAAAATATTCACAATTTTATTTTATTACCATCATTATTGTTGAGTTTCATTCATATTATATATATATATGTATTGACCCCTTTCTTAAAATTAGATGTTTCGGAAGCGGGATGAACTCCTAGCACCAGATCGCATGCGAGCAATTCAAGAGGAATTGGCGGCATTCTTTCTTGACCACGTGATCGCTGAAGACGGAGAATACTATGTGGACCACGCGTCCGTATTGTAAAAGATAATTATTGTATATATGTAGCCGGTAGTGTCGGATAGATATACGAGAACTTGTTGTTCGACCAATCTCTCGAAGAAGGAGAGGTGGTCGATATCACTTCTCTCTGTATGCATATATGTTCATGACGATCTTACGTGTGCTTAATTACTAGCTAGCTAGCGTGTCTAGCTAGTCCTCTCTATAATGTATGTATAGTACGTAGCGTCGACCAAGCACGGACAAAGAGAGGACACTTTTCTCTATTAATTAGCTAGCTATAGCACAATATATGAAACACCTAAATTAACCCCCAAAACCCGCAACCCCCCCTTTTCAAAAAAAAAATACAAAAACCACAGCCATAGAAATCTTGTCGGCGTGGATGCCTATTGGTCCCGGTTGGTGCCACCAACCGGGACCAAAGGCCCTCCCGCTGAGCTCGTGGACAGGCCACGTGGAGGCCCATCAGTCCCGGTTCTGGATTGAACCGGTACTAAAGGGCCAGGGTATTAGTACCGACCCTTTAGTCCCGGTTCATGAACCGGGACTAAAGTCCCTCACCAACCGGGTCAATAGGCCCCTTTTCTACTAGTGCCGATGGAGCGCAGGTAAGGGTCCACGAGGTAGAACGTGAGGCGCAGGCTCTTGATGCTCCGTTGCTTGTTCGGAGTGAGGAACCACACCGTGGCGGCGGTGTAGGCCATTATCATATCGTGCATCGTCCGACAAGGAGAAGAGGGGTCCGGAGAAGGCGGTACCAGGTCGGCGACAACGGAGGTGCCTCCATCGTCTCACGAGGGCGCCAACCCTGACGGCGGTGCCCTTGTCGAGGAGCTGGAGGACGGCGAGCAGGACGTCGTCGGGGAGCGCGCTCAGCCTGTCGTCGTCGTCATGCTTGGTTCGTTCCTCCATCCCTTTGCCCTGCTGCACAGATGATGATGATTTGTCAGGGGAGCCCGTTTCGAGGAGCTGGAGGATTGGGGTAGACGTCTAGACGATGTCAGCGCGCGGTGCCGGCGATAGGGTTTGATCGGTGCGTAATATATTGGCCGCTGACACGATGGGGGGCCAGTCTTATTTGCAGCTTCAAATCCGATTCAGATTGCAGGTTCACAGCTCCCCAGCCGACTACGGAACCGATCCGTCCGAACCAGCCAGGGCACGGTAATGAGCGGCCAGTCTTATTTCACGCGTAAGTCATCGAATAGCAACCTATCACGTACCCCTTCCGTCCACCGGCCCATTTTGGTTTTCTGAAAGGTTCTAGAACCTTCCCTCAATGGATTTTATTTCTTTGTTTTTTCTTCCGATTTTATCTTTTCATTTTTTAATTTTTCTTTTATTTTTAAATTTCGTTTATTCTATTCCTTTTTTCCATGTTCTTTTTATTTTTCACTTTGCTTTCCTTTTTCTACTTTCCTTTTTTATTTTTATTTTTTCCTTTTGCCAACCTCTTTAAAATTCATGAATATTTTTTGAATACTTGAACATTTTTTTAAATCATGAACATTCCCCAAATTCACGAACATATTTTCCAAATCGTGGACATTTCCCAAGTTCACGAACATTTTTCATATTTGTGGACAATTTTCGAATTCATAAACATTCTTTTACAAATTATCAAACATTTTTTTAATTGTGAACACTTTTCTGAAACTTGTTAAGTTTTTTTGAATTGAAGAACATTTTTTTTCAAACTTTGGGAATAATTTTTGAAATTCATAAACTTCCTTTGTTTCGACAAACATTATTTGAATTCATGCACATTTTTTGAATCAGCAAACATTTTTTGAATTGATGAAATTGTTTATAAATTTGGAAATGATTTTTAAAATTTGAAAATATTTTTGAATTTTGTGATCATTTTTTTAAAAATTCATGAACATTTTATGCAATCTCAAACATCTTTCAAATTAGTGTGCTTTTTTGAATTTGTGAACATTTTTCAATTTTTCAAATTCATGAAGAGTTTTAAAATTAATAAATTCTTTTGAAATACCGACCATTGTTTCGACTTTGAGATTCATGAACAGTTCTCAATGTAAAAAAACTAAAGGACCAAAAAAATGAAAGAAGGAAAACGAAAAACACACGGGCATCACACACCCGCACATGGGCCAGCCCCAATCATGCACGGAGGAGGGAGGGGGTGCGCGGTCGCAGAGTATCCAGCGCGCAGGCCGCTGATTATGGACTCTAGGTATGAGCGGCTGATCCATGCTAATTCGATTCTTTGACCACCCCAAGGATGCTCTCACACCTAGAGGGTCGGCCCAAGTAGAGCGCTCGGGAGGATAAATAATGTTGCACTTACTGTTCCTGTCGCAGCTAATGTGTGCTACGGTTTATCTGAAGAACAACAGATGTCGTCTGAGATACTTTCGGTCCATCACCTCCAACTGCCATCTTGATGGTGAGAGGTAGATGTACATTATATCTTTAGGAGTTTGTTTTCTTCGTCAATGTCTAATGGTGGTCGTGGTATTTCTGTGAATAAAGTTACCTTAATCTCTTATTTGTGATGTCACTGAGGTAAAGAGGTTTCTGTCCTCGCAGATCCTATTGTTAAGATCTGATGAGTCTATCTTATTGTGCCATGCTATTTTTGTTGGTTTGATTCTTTATGAAGTTAGAATTTCTCCTATGTGATGGTACCCCGACCGAGGGGTCCCTTGCCACGTCGGTTCCCGACCTGGTGGGCCGGGCTAAGGTGCCCTAGGTCGGTTCCATCATGGGCCACATTGGGTAGCTCATGGCAGATCATATAAAGACCGTTGTCGGTGTCAAAACCAGCGGATCTCAGGTAGGGGGTCCCGAACTGTGTGTCTAGGCGGATGGTAACAGGAGACAAGGGACACGATGTTTTTACCCAGGTTCGGGCCCTCTCGATGGAGTAAAACCCTACTCCTGCTTGATTAATATTGATGATATGGGTAGTACAAGAGTAGATCTACCACGAGATCGTGAGAGGCTAAACCCTAGAAGCTACCCTATGGTATGATTGTTGTTCGTCCTACGGACTAAAACCCTCCGGTTTATATAGACACCGGATAGGGTTAGGGTTACACAGAGTCGGTTACAATGGTAGGAGATCACATATCCGTATCGCCAAGCTTGCCCTCCACGCTAAGGAAAGTCCCATCCGGACACGAGACGAAGTCTTCAATCTTGTATCTTCATAGTCCAGGAGTCCGGCCAAAGATGATAGTTCGGCTATCCAGACACCCCCTAGTCCAGGACTCCCTCAGTAGCCCCTGAACCAGGCTTCAATGACGACGAGTCCGGCGCGCATATTGTCTTCGGCATTGCAAGGCGGGTTCCTCCTCCGAATTCTTCATAGAAGTTTTTGAACACAAGGATAGTGTCCGGCTCTGCAAAACAAGTTCCACATACCACCGTAGAGAGAATAATTTTTACACAGATCTGCTGACGTATTCCGCGGCGTGACATCAAGTTGATGTGCGGCAAAGCGCACCTTCTCTGCATCTGTGCATCCAGCAGTGGCTAACTCTCTTCCGACCTTGCGGAGCCAATCATCGGCCACAATCGGCTCAGTGCTGCTAGAGAACACTGGCGGATTCAGCCTTAAGAAGCGGGTCAAGTTGTCAACAGGGGGTGGTGGCGGTGGATTGTTGTTGTTGTTCTGGTTCTGGATGAGCATCTGCATCAGGGCATTCTGCTGCTGGATCAGCTGGGTGAGCTCCAGTGGAAAGCTGAAACCGGGTCACGTCTCGGAGGCATCTGGTGTTTTGGAGTGGATGAGAAAATTAGAATAGAACAAGGGTCTAATGAGAAAATATCACTACCCATATGAATGCACAATCATAATCACACCAATCATTTATTCAATCATCTCAAACATGGTTCAATCTCGGATTACAAATTCTCATGACTAATCGAAAATAACGGCCTAACTGATCGACGGAAAAATAAAATAACATGGCGGTCGACTAAATGTCTTCATCAATAATCCTTGCGTCCTCTGGTGCGGCGTCCTCCGGTGGGGCGTCCTCTGATGCGGCGCCTCCTCTTGCGGCTTTCTTCGGTGGAGCTCCCTTCATAATCCTGGTCATTGCTCACGAGGGGTCCGTCATCTCCACTCGGAAAAAGGTCTTCTCCCAGTTCCATCTTCTCCTCTAATGCGGCAACATCCATCTTCAGCTTGTCGACTCTCTCCATGAAATCCTTGATTTCTTCTTCATGGTCAAGGAAGTCCGCGTGTGCCTTCTCCTCAGGTTCCAGTTCACGGAACAACATCCTCCTGTGTACCTTCGCGTTACGGCGAGTCTAAATTTCCCGTTTCCTGAGGAGACTCTCCAAGTCTTGGACATATGAGAGAATGGAGTCGTCTTCTACAGTACGGATGATATCTCCATTCCTAGCTCTGCGAGAAATCATGGCGAGGTCTGATGGGTCGAGCTCGGCCTGTACTCTTCTCGGAGATGTCCAAGTGCACGATATATCGCCATGTCTCTTCCGAGAATCCAACCGAAATCGGTGAACTCAAAGTCAATGGGCTCTGAATGTCCTCCAAAGGTCCTCCCGGAATGTGCACCTTAATCATGGCGGGTATCCGTCGGGAGTGCATTGGTAGGCTTCCGGTGATTGAGGGCGAGCAATCTTCAGCTTCTTCACGATCTGAACCATCTTCTTGCCGAGAGGCATCGTCTCATCTGGCCGGCAAAACTCCAGCGTAACCGGGGTGAACTCGGCCATCTAGAATGTTGAAAATCGTAGAGAAGTCGAAATGAACAGGGAGAATTACGGAATGATAAGGACATAAAATAAATAGTCTCTTCCTATGGCTTTCCGATCCTAGGGGTTACGCCCCTACGGTCGGCGTGTGCTCTGATACCATCTCTGTAGCGACCCGACCCAAAATCGGTCAAGTCTCCGTAACTGGCATTACCATCCCAAGATCATGCTTTGGCACACAGTACATTGATGAAATAATCAAAGTTCAATCACACCTGAATTTATTACACGATTCTCATATCGAGTCTTTATTACAATAGAATAAATTTCGGCCAAGGCCAACTCATGAGAAATAAACTAAATAAAGGCTGCAGGCGTAGAAGAATAGCGAGCCCATCCGACTCCATAGGGCAATCGCCAAGCGTGGATCGTAGCCTCACTCCTGATCGGAAAACTCCTCTGCAACATAAGACGTTGCAGCCGTGTAGGTCGGCATTTTGAATATGCCGGCAAGTCAAAGAGAGAACAACAATAAAATTTACTAACACTATATGCAATTTGGTTGTGGGGCTCTAAGTTTCATTTTTTGCGAAAAAGCCGCTTTTTCCCTATAACAAGGACTTGTTTGCAATTACTATAAAATGTTGGTAGTTATTGAGATGGTTCCGCCAACCAATGTCTCATTCCCAATTATTAAATAATCCCCTCAATTAATTTATTAAGTTTGGTGTTGAGATATCCGAAATACTCCAAGTTCCAGAGGCTCAAATTGTCCGTAACCGGGGACACGGCTAACCGATTAGATCTTCACTCTGCAGAGGTTTGTGCATTTTACCTGCAAGAATCGTTCCCTCCTTTTAAGTCTTTGCACTTCCTGGTGTTTGAAGACGGGATGAACGAAACAGGGTCTTCCGAAGAGTTCCTCTGGTCCACTGCCGGTGCCCATCCAATCCTACCGTTCTTCTACATCTCGTAGCACCGTCCGGCCAGAGTCACACCTAGGGTCGACCAAGCCAGAGCCCATAATGGCTTGCGGCTGCACAGGTAAGCTTCCGGGCATGAAGTATTCTTCCGTCTCTTTGAATCTGGGTGAAGCTTTCCGCAAGATGTCATGGCGCTTCTCCATGCATCCCGGCCAACCACTGGATTCTCCAGGGTGCCCGTCAACCGTCCTCCACCCAGTGGTGAATTTTGAAGTCCATCTTGAGCTTGAAGTCATGGGGTTGTCATCATCTTGACTCTCACATCTCCCTTATGAATCACTCAAACAACCCCGTCTACGAGCATAGCAAAATGAACTACTTCGTCCCGGGCCATGGTAACAAGGGGAAATGGTTTCATCCTACCTCATGATACTACTCAAGAACATAACTTAAAATTCTCCTACTGCATGCATGGTGGGGAGGTATAATTCTAATGCAATAAAATCATAGGTATTGTAAAAGAAATCATGATCAAATGACTTGCACGGTGACGGTCTTGAAAGCTAGGGACTCGTGATAGCAGGCTTAGCACTCGGAAATTCTACCGAATCAAACAATAGTACAATAAGTATGGCACAATATAACATAACAGCAAGTTGGAAGTAAAACACCCAAGCACTCAAACCAAAATCCAAAGAAAACTCGGAGAAAGCAAATCAAGGTTTTCACCACATCAAGCATCAACTAAGAAATAGTTTTACACAACTAAAACTTTTCTTAACAGAACCTAAGCATGGGTTTTGCTAACTAACAGAAGGAAAACATCATACAAACTAGGAGCAAAAGAATCACATCAAAAGCTATTATAAAACTCCTATTATGCCTATAACAATCCTAGCAAGGAATAATAAAATAAAAATTTTATTTATTGTAAATAAAAGTTCATGTTCTAAAACTACAGAAACTAATCTAAAATAAACTATGACATAGGTAAGATAAAATTATTTACTAAATAAAACAATAGGAAAACAGTAGCTAGTTAAATAAATAAGAAACACATGATTTTGACTAAAACTATTTTTTATTAAATCTAAAATACCCAAATAAATTCCTACGGTTAGGCAAGGTCAAAACAAAGTAGTGACAAAAGAATCACTAAAATAAAATAATCCTAACTCATTTTATAGCAGAAATACTAATCTGTCTAAAACTAAAATAAAACAATTTCTAATAATTTAAACATGACTAAACATATTTTCTACAGAAACTACAACAAATTTTCAAACTAACAAAAAAGAATCAACTAAAAATATTAAGTAACCTAAAAGATATGGATTTTACAAAACTGAAACTATTCTGTCAAAAAACAGAAACGAAAAATAAAACTAAAAAGAAAAAGCTGGCTAGTGGGCCTATCTAACGCCAAGCGTCAAATAACTAAAACGACCGGGAAAATAAACCGAGTCGGGCCGGTCTAACTAAACCACTAACTAAACCAAAATAAAAACCGTAAGTAAAACCGGATCTTTAAAATAAACCATACCCCTTCGGGGATCTAATCTAAAGCGTCGATTTTAGATCGGACGGCGGAGGGGAGTCTGGTGGTTTACCGCGGTGGTCGACGGTGACGGCGGCTCGGGCGGCGACGGCGGGAAGGCTCCGGTGGTCTGGGGCGACGGCGGAGGCGTCCGGCGGGTGCGGCGGAGCGAGGGGGAGGTCGAGGTGGAGTTGGTGGAGCTCGGGGGGATATGTGGAGCTCGGCGGGGCGGCAATGGCGCGGCGGCGGCGTCGGGCTCCGGCGAGGGATTGCGGGCGGGGTAGAGGGTTTAGGGGATCGGGGAGGCGGAACAGATTCGAGGGGGGTATTTATAAGGCGGGTGCCGACTTGGAGGAGGGGGCGGATCGGGGAGGCGATCCCGAGATCCCCGGGATTCCGGCGGCGGCGGCGGTGGTTGGCGTGGGCGAGGGGAAGGAGACGAGGTGGGGCCGGCGCGTCGGTGAGAGAGGGGGAGAGGGTTTCGGTCGGGCGACCGAGGGGGAGAGGACTCGGGCGCGGAGGCGCTGAGGCAGAACGGCTCGGTGGGCCTGAAATTTGGCCCATTGGTGTCAATTTGCCGGGTGGGCAGTTAGCTGGTGGCGCTGGGGTTCTTTCCTTTTTTTGAATTAGGGAGAGGGAAAATATATATAATATTTTTTTATATAGGACATATATATATATCAAAATGATCGGGAATTTATCCTACAATTTGAACATTTTTCGAGGCAAAACTCAAACTTTAAAAAAATCATTTTCTAAAAATCCCAAATAAAATCAAATTTGAATTCAAACTTTTTGGCAACATTTTTCATCTGACATTTTTGGATTGTCATGTTTACTCCTCTCATACTTTTTCTCAAGTATTTCTCAGGCATTGTTTTGAAATAAATTTCAACTGGCAATTTGAATTCAAATTCCACAAACTCAAAAGCCTCTGAAATACTTCAAATGTCACTCAATTCAAACAATATGCATAGATGCTTAGCTATAATTGTAAAACATTCCAAATGGGAAATTTGGGATGTTACACCTGTATAGATAGTAGCCCCTGAGACTCGGTGTGTTGTCAAAAGTGACAGCGCGCCGAGGATCATAATCTCAGTTATAAGATGTCGCCTTTCCCATATAGGTGGCGAAGCGTCCGGTGGCCAGCCGAACTGATGAATTTGCCGAACTGAAGCGGCAACTTGACGTGGCGGATGCGGACATCGCTCTTGTGAATAAGCGGCTTGACGAGTCACAAGGTATGCAATTTCTCCGCGGACACCTGGTGAGGGAGCCTGACACCCATGCCTTACAACATGTATGCTTGATGCAGATGGTGCCGCTGCTATAGAGAATCTTCGGGCGGATCTCGCCCGAGTCAAGGAGCAAGCCAGAAAAATTGATGCGACTGCCTTGAAGGCAGCCGAAGAGCTAAAAGCCGAACAAGCTGCTCACTGCCGAAGCAAGAAAGAAATAGCCGAAATGGCCGTGAAGTTAAAGCATGCTTCCGACCGCTGCGCGCTTCTTGAGAAAGAAGGTCGAGCGGAGCAATAGGACCTGAAAAAGGCCGCCACCGAGGCCAGGGATGCTCGCTCTGCGATGAGAGCTATGGAGGAGGAGCTACGTCAGGCCGGAGAAATCGCGGCTGGAAAGCCCTTTCTGCTGCGGAGGAAATTCACGGACCCTAAGTATGCTCCGTTGGGCCGGCTGTGGGGTGCGAAGGATGCTTATCTGGACTTGGCCGCGAGTGCCGTAGACGCGGCCGAACACTTCTGAGGTCAAAAGGATCATGGATTGGAAGAACTTTTTTGGTCGCAGTTTCATAGTTCAGAGCGTCCACTTCCGTTAACCGATCGGTTAGCCGAATGGGCTGAGCTGAATAGGTTGTCCGGACTTGCCATGAAGGATGTCGTGACTCATTTGTGGCCGAAAAGGCCCGAGCCGAAGAGTTATTTTGGCTTGGTGCAGCAGTTCCTTGGCGTGGTGCCGCATATTGATGCGATGAAGTGGTCAGCATGCATAGAGGGTGCGCGGATGGCTCTTGCCCGTGTCAAGACATACTGGGCGAATATGAAGGCCACCGACGTTGCATCCCCGAGTTCGGACGGAAGCCGAGTGCCTATCGAGCACTATTTTGAGGAAGTCCCGCAGGGCGCTCGTTTAATAGAGACGCAGTGCTCGAAGGATATTATGTTCTAATGACATGTATGATTTGCGAAACAATGTTTCAGTAAAATATAATATCTTTTTATACTTGTGCGTCCAAGTAGTCAAATACCTCCTGTGCGGCCGTTAATGTATATGTGTATATAACCTGAAAGATGGCAGTCTTCGGCTTCAGCCCCCACGCACATAATGTCGGGGAGTTTGCAAAAAAGCGCGTTTTCACACTTAATCCAACGTCTTGGTCCTGTAAAGGAGGTGATGCGTAGCAAACTAGGCAAGCGGACTATAATGCTTTATCACTTTCACTTAGCCATAGGAGTTCGATGGTGGGGCTACTATATAGCCCCTGGTGGCACCGCGCTCTCCCGAGTTCGGGGCGCGTATGTGCCTGACCGGAAAACGGTCCTTCGTTAATGCGGAGGAATTCTAAACATTCCGATAGGTCATCGAGTGGTTGACCAGTCTCACGCTATATCATGACATCGGTTTTGGCTTTCTCTCGAGGTGCTCTCCGGCCGAACCGGGCACAATCGCAGAGTTCTCCACAGTGCCGCGTTAGCCGATATAGCGGAACGTAAGGCAGCAAAACACAGGAGCCGGGAAAACCCAACATTTGACCAAAGACATGATTCGGAGCTGATGCATATAAGGCCTAACTCGAGACGCCGAACACTCCCTAAGGTATTCGGTCTTTATGAAAACGGGCCGAACAACGCCCTTGATAACAAGCCCCTCGTGTCCAGGTACGAGCAAAATTCTGGCGCGGCCGATGCCAAAACGCCAGCCTCCTCTTCGGCTATATCAAGAAGCCGGAGGATGTGTATCAACAAGAGACAGTAAAAAGGTTTACGCAGGGTCTTAATCTGAAAAGAATCCTTGCAACGGGTCCCTACTGCACGTCTGCGCCTGTGTCTCCGTTGTGTCGTGTCCTGGACGGGTGTAGCACGGTGTTCATCTGTAAAAGAGAGGAACTATGTTGAAAAAAAGATCGTGCAAAAAATGTATTTAAAATAAACGGAGTAAGATTCAAAAAATGAATAAAATTGAGCTTTATTGTCTCTTTTGTTATGCATGCGTGGAGCCCCTTGTAAGGGGTATGCGGCTAGTAAGCCCCTTGTTTATTTATGCCGGACTCGCCTAACCGTGTCCGGGGTCTGAATGACCTATTTAGGTGCTTTGATTAGCAAAGCCGGATTAGTGTGTGGCTGCCGAGGCAGCCTCACATTCTTCCGAGTTCGAGGAACACTCAAAGTTTCCCTTTAATGCGATGATGCCGCGTGGACCGGGCATTTTAAGCGTAAGGGATGCATAATGCGTTATTGCGTTAAAGCGGGCGAAAGCTTCACGTCCCAATAGTGCTTGATAGCTACTTTTGAATGGAGCGATGTGGAAGACTAACTTTTCGCGACGGAAGTTGTCGGATGAGCCGAACACAACTTCTAGAAGTAGGGAGCCCGTACAATGGGCATATGGGCCTGGCATTACTCCTTGAAAGGAAGTGTTGCTATGGCGAACTTTGGTTGGGTCTATCCCCGTCCTGCGGATTGTGTCCTGATATAGCATGTTTAGATCACTGCCGCCGTCCATTAGGACTTGTGTAAATCCGAGTCCGTCGATTATAGGATCTAATATCAAGGCAGTCCATCCTGCGTTCCGGATACTTCCGGAGTAGTCCTGATGGTCGAAGGTGATTGGTTTTGACAACCAGTGTTGGGACTCCGCTGGTGTAGACCGTGCGGCGCGTATTTCAATGGGTGCCGCTCTATTTTTCCCTTCTGTCACTTGAAGTGAGTTTACTGTTTTGACCTCTTGTGGGAAATTATTTTGTTTTCCGGTGCTCTGCTTGCGGGGTTCGTCGTCGTCCTCGCTTGGTGTGTCGAGCCCCTTGTGTTCGGCATTGAGTCTGCCGGACTGCTTGAAGACCCATCAATCTCTGTGGGTATGGTTTGCAGGCTTCCCAGAAGTACTGTGGATTTGGCATATCTTATCCAAGATTTTGTTTAAGTTGGATAGCTCGTCGCTATTATCCTTAAGGGGCAGTTTTTTATTATTCTGTCGAGAGCTTTTGAATCCGGCGTTGACTGTCGAGCTCTTCGGGCTGTTTCCCTCAGTCCGGCGCTGTTTCCCGTTTCCATCCCTGACTTCAGATGTACTTGGGTCGCTGTTACTGCGTCTTGCCAGCCAGCTATCCTCTCCCGCGCAGAAGCGGGTCATGAGGCTTGTCAATGCGGCCATTGTTCTTGGCTTTTCTTGGCCAAGGTGTCTGGCGAGCCATTCGTCTCGGACGTTGTGTTTGAAAGCTGCTAGGGCTTCGACGTCCGGACAGTCGACTATTTGGTTCTTTTTGGTGAGGAACCTGTTCCAGACTTTATGGCTGACTCTCGGCTTGTTGAGTTATGTGACTTAAATAAATGCGCATCCGGAGGGCGGACATAAGTCCCTTGAAAATTTTCCCTAAAAGCATCCTCGAGCTCTTCCCAACTTCCAATGGTATTTTCAGGGAGGCTTTTGAGCCAGTGCCGGGCTGGCCCTTTGAGCTTGCGGGGTAAGTATTTTATAGCGTGGATGTCATCTCCCCTGGCCATGTGTATATGGAGGATGTAATCCTCAATCCAGACTTCGGGGTCTGTTGTTCCGTCGTATGCCTCTATGTTTACGGGCTTGAATCCCGCTGGAAATTCATGACCCAGCACCTCATCGGTGAAACATAGGGGGTGTGCGGCGCCCCTGTATTTGGGTGTGCCGTGACGTTCGGATACTTGATGTATTGTATTTCTTACTAAGGCTTGTTTTCTTGGCCCATAGATGGACCTAACTGGGCCATCCTTTTGGTGCGAATCCTTATGCAGATCGCGTGCCGGCTTGTGTGCGGCACCGCTTGCTGCTCCATGTTTGCCATGTGGTCGTCTATCCGACCGGGCGGCCTCTTTGTTCTTTTATTGCGGGGGCTCTACGGCCTCCTCATCGAATTCTGGCAGTAGTTTGCGCTTCGGGTAGCTCTTTGTTTGGCGATCGTCGCCGTATTTCTCTGCAGATGTTGAGTACTTTGCTCCATCTGATTCTGAGTGCATCTTCCGCTGTTTTGAGCTTCCGCTTCTGCTTTTTCAGGCTACGCGCAGCGGCGACAAGCCTTTTGTGGAGGTTCTTCTGCTCCAACAACTTGTCCGGCGTGAAATCGTCCGGAATGTTATCTTCCTCGGGGACGGGTTGTTTATCCAAATTGTCATGTTCGGACGGTTGCTCGATAGCATGTTCGCCGTCCACCGGTTCGCCCTGGTCTATGGCTGGGTCTGTGTGACTGCCGTCTTTGTCGAGGCGGGACTTGGTGCGGCGTTTACGTCGCCGTTTTGACTGCTTTTTGAGGGATTTATCCTTCGCAACGTCCCGTTGTTCCTCGTCGTCACTTCCTTTAGGTGTATCCACCATGTATACATCATGGGATGAGGTGGCTGTCCAGTATTCTATAGGTGCTGGTTCATAGTTATCTCCTACATCGTCGTCCATACCGTCGATGTCTTCGGAGTCGAAATCGAGCACGTCGTTTAAACTTTCGACAATGGCTACGAAGTGGGTGGTGGTTGGGCTTTGAATTTCTTTGTCGTCAGCATCCCAACCTTCCTGACCATAGTCCGGCCAGGGCTCTCCTGATAAAGAGAGAGACTTCAGTGAATTCAGGATGTCGCCAAAGGGCGAGTGCTGAAGGATGTCCGCGGCGGTGAACTCCATAACAGGCGCACAACCGGATTCAATTGGAAGGGGCGCAGAAGGTTCAGAGTCCGGAGAGGAATCCGGCTCCAGGGAGTCACGAGCTTTGCAAAGGACAGGGATGGTGTTCGGCTCAAGCGCCGTAGAGATCGTAGCCCCCGAGGCGGTGTCCAGCCACTCATCCTCGATCGGCGAGGTCGGCTCCGAGCTAAGGGTCAGAGCGAGCTCTGGTGCGGCCTCCAGGGCACTGTTCGACGGCAGAGCTAGACCATTCCCATCGAGACAGTGCGGCACGCTCGGCTGTGGCTCGAATCCGTCGAAGATCAAGTCTTAGCGGATGTCGGCCGTGTAGTTCAAACTCCCAAATATGACCTGATGGCCAGGGGCGTAGCTTTCGATCTGCTCCAGATGGCTTAACGAATTGGCCCGCAGTGCAAAGCCACCGAATACGAAGATCTGTCAGGGGAGAAAAGTCTCACCCTGGGCTGCGTCGTTGTTGATGATCGAAGGAGCCATCGAGCCTAAAGATGACGACACAGAGGAACTCTCAATGAAAGCACCAATGTCGGTGTCAAAACCGGTGGATCTCGGGTAGGGGGTCCCGAACTGTGCGTCTAGGCGGATGGTAACAGGAGACAAGGGACACGATGTTTTTACCCAGGTTCGGGCCCTCTCGATGGAGGTAAAACTCTACTCCTTCTTGATTAATATTGATGATATGGGTAGTACAAGAGTAGATCTACCACGAGATCAGAGAGGCTAAACCCTAGAAGCTAGCCTATGGTATGATTGTTGTTCATCCTACGGACTAAAACCCTCCGGTTTATATAGACACCAGATAGGGTTAGGGTTACATAGAGTCGGTTACAATGGTAGAAGATCACATATCCGTATCGCCAAGCTTGCCCTCCACGCCAAGGAAAGTCCCACCCGGACACGAGACGAAGTCTTCAATCTTGTATCTTCATAGTCCAGGAGTCCGACCAAAGATGATAGTTTGGCTATCCGGACACCCCCTATTCCAGGACTCCCTCAACCGTAGAAGACTTGACGTACAAATTGAAGATATCAGAGCCGTGGAGGACTCTACCTCCACCAGCGGAGCCAACCGAGATCTGTAACCCTATGATCCTTGGTATGCAATATAAGCCGGGGCAGGGCTCGTCGATAGGACAACATACAATCCCTTGGTATTGATTTGTACTTTGTACACACCCACGCAATATACGAGGGTGGGAGTAGGGTATTATATCTATCATGAGAGCCTGAACCTGGGTAAATCCTTTCACTTATGACCATCAAGCTAACTCGCCTAGTTAGGATACCCCGGATTTAGCTCCGATAGTGGTGGCCCATGCAGGTCGTGCTAGGTGAACGCGCCAGCTCGACGGGAGTTTGGATTAAACGCTCAGATCGACTCCAACTTGACCTATGTGCAAGGGCAGGTGTTGTCTTCGGTGCCGTTGATACGTCCCAAACTCATCTACTTTTTCAAACACTTTTACTCTTGTTTTGGACTCTAATTTGCATGATTCGAATGTAACTAACACGGACTGACGTTGTTTTCAGCAGAATTGTCATGGTTTTATTTTCGTGCAGAACTAAAAGTTCTCGGATTGGGCTGAAAATTTACAAAGAATATTTCCAGAATATATAAAAAATATTGGCGAAGAGAACTAATGGAGGGGGCCACCTAGGAGCCACAAGCTCAGGAGCGCGCCTACCCACCACGGTGCACCCCCAGGCTTGTGGGCCCCTGGAGCCTTCGGCAACCCTAATTCCAACTTCATATATGCCTATTAGTGGAGAAAAAATCACAGAGAAGGAATCATCGCATTTTATGATAAGTAGCCGCCGCCACCTCTTATTCTTCATCGGGAGGGTTGATCTGGAGTCCGTTCGGGGCTCCGGAGGGTGGAAATCATCGTCATCGTCATCATCAACCCTTCTCCATAAAAAAACTCCATGATGCTCACCAATGGGAGTGAGTAATTCCTTCGTAGGCTTGTTGGGTGGTGATGGAGTTGGATGACATTTGTCATGTAATCGAGTCAATTTGTTAGGGCTAGATCCTAGTATCCACGATGTTCTGATATTGATGTTGCTATGACTTTTCTATGCTTAGTGCTTGTCACTAGGGACTGATACGTCTCCAACGTATCTACAATTTTTTATTGTTCCATGCTATTATATTATCTGTTTTGAATGATTTATATACATTAATATGCTATTTTGTATTATTTTTTGGACTAACCTATTAACCTAGAGCCCAGTGCCAGTTCCTGTTTATCCCTGTTTTTGAGTTTCGCAGAATTGGAATACCAAATGGAATAAAACCTTCACAATGATTTTTCTTGGACCAGAAGACACCCAGGAGACTTGAAGATGAAGTCCGAAGGGCCACGAGGCGGTAACAAGGACGGAGGGCGCGCCCAGGGGGGTAGGGCGTGCCCCCACCCTTGTGGACCCCTCGTGCACTCCCTGACCTAATTTCTGCACCTATATATTCCCATATATCCCCAAACCAACAGAGGCATCCACGAAAACATTTTTCCACCGCCACAACATTTTGTACCGGTGAGATCCCATCTATGGACCTTTTCTGGCACCCTGCCGGAGGGGGTTCGATCACGGAGGGCTTCTACATCAACTCTATTCCCTTAGATGAAGCATGAGTAGTTTACCATAGACCTACGGGTCCATAGCTAGTAGCTAGATGGCTTGTTCTCTCTCTATGATTCTCAATACCATATTCTCCTCAATGTTCTTGGAGATCTATTCGATGTAATACCTTTTTGCGGTGTGTTTGTCGAGATTCGATGAATTGTGGATTTATGATCAGCTTATCTATGAATATTATTAGAATCTTCTTCGAATTCTTTTATGCATGATTTGATATCTTTGTAATTCCCTTTGAACTATCGATTTGGTTTGGCCAACTAGATTGGGTTTTCTTGCAATGGGAGAAGTGCTTAGCTTTGGGGTTCAATCTTGCGGTGTCCTTTCCCAGTGACAGTAGGGGCAGAAAGGCACATATTGTATTGTTGTCATCGAGGATAAAAAGATGGGGTTTTCATCATATTGCTTGAGTTAATTCCTCTACATCATGTCATCTTGTCCGTTCTTTATGAACTTAATACTCTAGATGCATGTTGAATAGCGGTCGATGTGTGGAGTAATAGTAGTAGATGCAGAATTGTTTCGATCTACTTGACACAGACATGATGCATATATTCATGATCATTGTCTTAGATATCGTCATAACTTTGCGCTTTTCTATCAATTGCTCGGCAGTAATTTGTTCACCCACCATAATATTTTCTATCTTGAGAGAAGCCTCTAGTGAAACGTATGGCCCCTGGGTCTATTTCCCATCTTAAAAGTTTCTGATCTAGTATTTCGCAATCTTTTACTTTCTGATCTATAAACCAAAAATACCAAAAATATTTACTTTATCATTTATCTATCTCTATCAGATCTCACTTTTGCAAGTAACCGTGAAGGGATTGACAACCCCTTTATCACGTTGGGTGCAAGTTGTTTGATTGTTTGTGCAGGAATTCGGTGACTTGTGCGTTGTCTCCTACTGGGTTGATACCTTGGTTCTCAAACTGAGGAAATACTTATCTCTACTTTGCTGCATCACCCTTTCCTCTACAAGGGAAAAACCAATGCAAGCTCAAGAAGTAGCAGGGACCGAGTGCCATGATTTCAGTTCTGAACCCTTGATGTTTTCATGAATATATTTGAGTTCACGATCCTATCTTGCCAGTTGTATGCACCTATTATGTGTTATGATCCACATACCCCATGGTGACAACAATTGGGATTCTTTCATAGCTGCTACTTCTTGAGCTTGTGTTGGTTTTTTCCTTAAAGAGGAAAGGGTGATGCAGCAAAGTAGATATAAGTACTTCCCTCAGTTTGAGAACCAAGGTATCAATCCAGTAGGAGGTGCATGCAAGTATCCAATCTATACACATGCACAAACAATCAAACACTTGCACCCAACGCGAAAAATGGGTTGTCAATCCCTTCACGGTCACTTGCAAGGATGAGATCAGATGGAGATGGATATAAAAGATTACTAAAACGTAAAACAAAATAAAAGTAAATAAATTGCAGCAAGGTATTTTTGGATTTTTCGGTTTATAGATCTGAAAATATATGGTGGAAAATAGACCCAGGGGCCATAGGTTTCACTAGAGGCTTCTCTCTTGAAAGAAAGCAAACGGTGGGTAAACAAATTACTGTCGAGCAATTGATAGAAAAGCGCAAAGTTATGACGATATCCAAGGCAATGATTATGAATATAGGCATCACGTCTGTGTCAAGTAGACCGAAATGATTTTGCATCTACTACTATTACTCCGCACATCGACCGCTATCCAGCATGCACCTAGAGTATTAAGTTCATAAGAACGGAGCAACGCCTTAAGTAAGATGACATGATGTAGAGGGATAAACTCAAGAAATATGATGAAAACCCCATCTTTTTACCCTTGCTGGCAACAATGCAGTACGTGCCTCACTACCCCTACTTTGTCACTGGGTGAGGACACCGCAAGATTGAACCCACAACTAAGCACCTCTCCCATTGCAAGAAGCACCAATCTAGTTGGCCAAACCAAACCGATAATTCGAAGAGAAATACAAAGATATTTAATCATGCATATAAGAATTCAGAAAGGACTCAAATAATATTCATAGATAATCTGATCATAAATCCACAATTCATCGGATCTCGACAAAAACACCGCAAAAGAATACTACATCGGATAGAACTCCAAGAACATCGAGGAGAACATGGTATTCAAGATCATAGAGAGAGAAGAAGTCATCTAGCTACTAGCTATGGACCTGTAGGTCTGTGGTAAACTCCTTACGCTTCATCGGAAGGGAAATAGAGTTCATGTAGAAGCCATCCATGATCGAGTCCCCCTCTGGCAGGGTGCCGAAAAAGGCCCCAGGATGGGATCTCACGGGAACAAAAGGTTACGGCGGCAGAAAAGTATTTTCGTGGATGCTTCTGATGTTGGGGGGATATTTGGGTATTTATGGAGTGAAGATTAGGGTTAGGAGGTCTACGGGGGGCCCACAAGCCTAGGGGCACCCCTCCTCGGGCGCGCCACTAGGGCTTGTGGCCTCCTCGTAGGTCTTCTGGCCTCCTCTCCAAGTCTCATGGGTGTCTTCTGGTCCAAGAAAAATCATCACGGAAGTTTTATTCCGTTTGGACTCTGTTTGATATTCCTTTTTTGTAAAACTCAAAAACAAAGAAAAAACAGAAACTGGCACTGGCACTGGGCTCTAGGTTAATAAGTTTGTCCCAAAAATAATATAAACTAGCATATTAACACATATAAAACATCCAAAACATATAATATAATAGCATGGAACAATAAAAAATTAAAGATACGTTGGAGACGTATCAAGCATTCCCAAGCTTAATTCCTGCTCGTCCTCGAGTAGGTAAATGATAAAGAACAAAATTTTTGATGTGGAATGTTACCTAACATATTTATCCATGTAATTTTCTTTATTGTGGCATGAATATTCAGATCCATAAGATTAAAAAAAAGTTCAATATTGAAATTAAAACAATAATACTTCAAGCATACTAATAAAGCTCTCAAAATAACACGGCCAAAGAAAGTTATCCCTACAAAATCGTATAGTCTAGCTATGCTCCATCTTCATCACACAAAGTATTAAATCAAGCACAACCCCGATGATAAGCCAAGTAATTGTTTCATTCTTTTGATGCTCTCAAACTTTTTTAACTTTCACGCAATACATGAGCGTGAACCATGGATATAGCACTATAGGTGGAATAGAATATGGTGGTTGTGGAGAAGACAAAAAGAAGGAGAAAGTCTCACATCAACTAGGCGTATTAACGGGCTATGGAGATGCCCATCAATAGATATCAATGTGAGTGAGTAGGGATTGCCACGCAACGGATGCACTTAGAGCTATAAGTGTATGAAAGCTCAAAAAGAAACTAAGTGGGTGTGCATCCAACTCGCTTGCTCACGAAGACCTAGGACAATTTGAGGAAGCCCATCATTGAAATATACAAGCCAAGTTCTATAATGATAAATTCTCACTAGTATATGAAAGTGACAACATAGGAGACTCTCTATCATGAAGATCATGGTGCTACTTTGAAGCACAAGTATGGAAAAAGGATAGTAACATTGTCCCTTCTCTCTTTTCTCTCATTTTTCCTTTTTTGTGGGCTTCTTTGGCTTCTTTTTTTCTTATAAAGTCCGGAGACTCATCCCAACTTGTGAGGGAATCATAGCTTCCATCATCGTTTCCTAACATGGGACAGTGATCTAATAATGATGATCATCACACTTTTATTTACTACAACTTAAGAATTACAACTCGATGCTAGAACAAAATATGACTCTATATGAATGCCTCCGGCGGTGTACCGGGGTGTGCTATGATCAAAAGTGACATGTATAAAAAATAGGAAAGGTGGCCTTGCCACAAATACTATGCCAACTACATGATCATGCAAAGCAATATGACAATGATGGTGTGTGTCATAATAAACGGAACGATGGAAGTTGCATGGCAATATATCTCAGAATGGTTATGGAAATGCCATAATAGGTAGGTATGGTGGCTTTTTGAGGAAGGGTATATGGTGGGTGTAATGCACTGGCGAAAGTTGCGTGGTACTAGAGTGGGTAGCAATGGTGGAAGGGTGAGAGTGCGTATAATCCATGGACTAAACATTAGTCATAAAGAACTCACATACTTATTGCAAAAATTTATTAGCTATCAAAACAAAGTACTAAACCCATGCTCCTAGGGGGATAGATTGGTAGTAAAAGACCATCGCTCGTCCCCGACCACCACTCATAAGGAAGACAGTCAATAAATAAATCGTGCACCGACTTCATCACATAACGGTTCACCATACGTGCATGCTACATGAATCACAAACTTTAACACAAGTATTTATACCAATCCACAATTACTCACTAGCATGATTTCACCATCTTTATATCTCAAAAAAATATGCAAGGAATCAAACTTCTCATAGTATTCAATGTTCTTATATGAAAGTTTTTATTATATCCCTTTTCGATGCCCATCATATTAGGACTAAATTCATGACCTAAGAAAATTACCATGCTGTTTAGAGATTCTCAAAATAATATAAGTGAAGCATGAGAGTTCAACAATTTCTACAAAATAAAACCACCGCCGTGCTCTAAAAGATATAAGTGAAGCACTTCCTAGCTCAAAAGACATAAGTGAAGCACATAGAGTATTCTAATAAATTCACGATCCATGTGTGTCCCTCTCAAAAGGTTCATACAGCAAGGATGATTGTGGCAAACTAAAAAGCAAAGAGTCACATCATACAAGACGCTCCAAGCAAAACACATATCATATGGTGAATAAAAATATAGCCTCAAGTAAATTTACCGATGGAAAGAAGATGAAAGAGGGGATCCCATCCGGGGCATCCCCAAGCTTAGATGCATGGTTGTACTTGAATATTACCTTGGGGTGCCTTGGGAATCCCCAAGCTTAGGCTCTTGCCACTCCTTATTCCATAGTCCATCAAATCTTTATCCAAAACTTGAAAACTTCACAACCCAAAACTCAAGAGAAAACTCACGAGATCTGTTAGTATAATAAAATAAATCACCACTTTTGGTACTGTTGTGAACTCATTCTTTATTTATATTGGTGTTATATCTACTGTAGTCCAACTTCTCCATGGTTCATACACCCCGATACTACCCATAGATTCATCAAAATAAGCAAACAACACAGAAACAGAATCTGTCAAAAACAGAACAGTCTATAGCAATCTGAAAACGTATACTTATGTAAATCCAAAAATTCTGAAAAATTAGCAAAACAGAGGTAGAACAATCAGGATTTTATCACGCATCTTTGATTTTTAACAATTTTGGCAATGGGTGCAAAAGTTTCTATTTTTCAGCAAGATCAAATCAACGATACACCAAAGTATCCCAAAGGCTTTACTTGGCTCAAACACTAATTTAAAACACTAAAACACAACTACTACACAGGTAATAATGTGCATTTTCATAAAAACAGAAAATAAAAATATTGGGTTGTCTCCCAACAAGCGGTTTTCTTTAAAGCCTTTTAGCTAGGCGTTGATAATTTTAATGATGCTCACATGAAAGATATAACTTGAAACACGGAGAGAGCATCATGTAGCATGTGAAAAACAAGTTTAAGTCTAACATACTTCCTATGCATAGGCATTTTTTAAGCAAACAATTTATCAAGACAAGATAAAACTAGCATATGCAAGGAAGAAGAAAGAAACAATAGTAATCTCAACATAACGAGAGGTAATTTAGTAACATGAAAATTTCTACAACCATATTTTCCTCTCTCATAATAATTACATGTAGGATCATAATCAAATTCAACAATATAGCTATCAAATAAAATTTTCTCTTCATGATCCACATGCATGCAAAGTTGACGCTTTTCCAAAATAGTGGGATTAACATAAAATAAAGTCATTACTTCTCCAATCCCACTTTTATCAAAAATTGCATAAGATTGATCAATCTCCAAAGTAGTGGGATCATTATTTCCTAAAGTTGACACTCTTTCAAACACACTTTCAATATTGTTGCAAAAATTATTATCATGAGGCTTAAATAAATTTTCAAGATCATAAGAAGCATTATCACCCCAATCATGATCATTGCAATAAGTAGTGGGCATAGCAAAATTAGCATCCCAAGCATGGGGTTTGAATATTATTAGCAGCAAGGTATTTTTGGATTTTTTGGTTTATAGATCTAAAAATATATGGTGGAAAATAGACCCAGGGGCCATAGGTTTCACTAGAGGCTTCTCTCTTGAAAGAAAGCATACGGTGGGTAAACAAATTACTGTTGAGCAATTGATAGAAAAGCGCAAAGTTATGATGATATCCAAGGCAATGATTATGAATATAGGCATCACGTATGTGTCAAGTAGACCGAGACGATTCTGCATCTACTACTATTACTCCACACATCGACCGCTATCCAGCATGCATCTAGAGTATTAAGTTCATAAGAACAGAGTAACGCCTTAAGTAAGATGACATGATGTAGAGGGATAAACTCAAGAAATATGATTAAAATCCCATCTTTTGACCCTTGATGGAAACAATGCAATACGTGCCTCGCTACTCCTACTTTGTCACTAGGTGAGGAAACCGCAAGATTGAACCCAAAACTAAGCACCTCTCCCGTTGCAAGAAGAACCAATCTAGTTGGCCAAACCAAACCGATAATTCGAAGAGAAATACAAAGATATTTAATCATGCATATAAGAATTCAGAAAGAACTCAAATAATATTCATAGATAATCTGATCATAAGTCCACAATTCATTTTATCTCGACAAATACACCGCAAAAGAATATTACATCAGATAGAACTCCAAGAACATCGAGGAGAACATGGTATTGAAGATCGTAGAGAGAGAAGAAGCCATCTAGCTACTAGCTATGGACTCGTAGGTCTGTGGTAAACTACTCACGTTTCGTCAGAAGGGCAATAGAGTTGATGTAGAAGCCCTCCGTGATCGAATCCCCCTCCGACAGGGTGCCGGAAAAGGCCCCAAAATGGGATATCATGGCAACAGAAGGTTACGGCGGCGGAAAAGTATTTTCGTGGATGCTCATGTTGTTGGGAATATTTGGGTATTTATGGAGCAAAGATTAGGGTTATGATGTCTACTGGGGGCCCACAGGCCTAGGGGGCGCACCCCTAGGTCTTGTGGCCTCCCCGTAGGTCTTCTGGCCTCCTCTCCAAGTCTCCTAGGTATCTTCTGGTCCAACAAAAATCATCGCGAAAGTTTTATTCCGCTTGGACTCTGTTTGATATTCCTTTTCTGTAGAACTCAAAAACAAGGAAAAAAAGAAACTGGCACTGGGCTCTAGGTTAATAAGTTAGTCCGAAAAACAATATAAAATAGCATATTAATGCATATAAACATCCAAAACAGATAATATAATGGCATGGAACAATAAAAAATTATAGATACATTGGAGATGTATCAATAGCCATGTAGCCTTTGTATATATATAGACTAGAGCACAACATGGCTTCTATCTCTCCAAACTCAGTGTTGTTCATCCACCATGAGTTTGAGGGGGGGGGGGGGTGTTAGAGTAGTATATATATAGCCATGTAGCCTTTTGTATTTACCCCATTGTATAAGGGTTATCTTGCATATGTACTGCGACTGTACATGTATATATACAGGCCATGGCCCTGTTGGAATACAAGTTGCACTTCCTAACATGGTATTAGAGCTAGGTCAATTTTTTGCATGCTGCAACTCATGCTATTGATCCACTCTGCGTCACCACCATCCTCCGTGGCTGCCGCTGCCTTCTTTCTCCGCCCCATGCACCAGGTCCGCTCCTCTGGATCGAGGTCTCAATCTCTTTATTCATCTCGCTCGGTCTCCTTGGCTCTCGATCGAGGCCCGTTAGTCCTCCCGTCGCTCGAGACGGAGCTGGCCCGACCATTCTCCCCGTCGCTCGAGCCGGAGCCAGTCCGCCAGTCTTCCCATTGCACTCGAGCGGCTACAGATCGAGACTCTGCTTCATGTGCGAGGCTCGACCACTTCTGATTCCTTCGGCCTGATTGAGAGTCCTGCCGCCACCGCAGATCAAGACTCTTGATCGTTTGCCTTCTGTTGATAAAAAAGGCATGATGTCTCTATCCTCGGGCTATGTTGTTGTTCCTCGTTGTCCGTTGATTTTTGAAGGTACCAACTATATTGATTTTGTTGGCTTCATGCGCATTCATATGCGTGGCCTTCATCTCTGGGGCGTACCTTCAGGCGAGGTCCCCAGTCCGCCATGTTCGGTTCCTCCTGTGGCTCCTACTCCACCGACAGCACCGGTTCTTGCTGCCGACGCTAATCAGGCTGTGAATGCAGCTAAGCTGGCTGATGATGCTGCTGTTCATGCTTATGATGAGTAAGTTCAGACCTATGAGGACACACTTCAAACTTATCATGCAACTCTGTCTGCTTACACTCAGTGGCTTGATAATGATGCTTGTGCCGCAGCTGTTCTCACTGCTAGTGTTCTGCCTCAATTTGCCTTTGAGTTCCTAGGCCTCTCTACTATATTTGACATGTGGACCCAGCTTCATCAGCGCTATCAGCCCTCTGGTGATGCCTTATACATGTCTATGGTTCGTCAGGAGCATGCTCTTCAGGAGGGTGACTCCACTGTTGATGAGTTCTATGCACAGAGTTCTACTATCTGGCGTCATCTTGATTCTCTCTGCACGGCTGGTTGTCGTACTTGTCAGTGTTGCTAGGCTGTGCAGGCTGATTTGGAGTTTCATCATGTCTACGAGTTCTTGTCTCGACTCCGTAAGGAGTTTGAGCTCCCTCCCCCCTCCCCCCGCGCTTAGTTGTTTGCTCGTGGTCGTATCTCCCTCATGCATGCGCTTTCTGAGATCCGTGCTGAGGAGACTCGCCTACGTGGTGCTGGTTTATTTGAGGTTCCCTCTGTGGTAGTTGCTCGATTTCCTGCTATGCCGCCTGCTGCACCGACTCCTTCCAGCTCGAGTGCTCCGCCATTCCTACCTACTCCTACGGGTGGTCAGGGTCGCTCTCGTCCGCATTGTGGCTACTGCAACCAGGATGGTCATGTTGAGCCTTTGTGCTTCATGAAGAAGAAACACCTGCGTAAGGTGCGGACATCATCTTCGGGGACTTCTACTTCTACTTCAACATCTTCAGCCACCGCCTTGACTGAGCAGGATATTCTGAGACTTAAGCGTCTGGTTGCCGCTTCAGGTTCTTCTTCGACGGGTATTGCAGGTTCTGTGACTGATGCTTCCCACACTGAGCAACCACCATCTACACAGTCAGGTACATCCCCGTGGGTTCTGGACTCCGGAGCTTCTTTTCATATGTATTCTCATTGTTCCAATTTGTCATCTCTTAGGTCGCTTGATTTTCCTGTTCATGTCCTCACTGCTGATGGTACTCCTCTCTCTGTTGCTAGTCGAGGCAATCTTTGAAGGAAATATGCCCTAGAGGCAATAATAAAGTTGTTATTTATATTTCCTTATTTCATGATAAATGTTTATTATTCATGCTAGAATTGTATTAACCGGAAACTTGATACATGTGTGGATTGCTACCTCTTGAGCATGCGTTGGTTTTTTCCTTGAAGAGGAAAGGGTGATGCAGCAAAGTAGCGTAAGTATTTCCCTCAGTTTTGAGAACCAAGGTATCAATCCAGTAGGAGACTACGCAACAAGCCACTGAATACCTGCACAAACAAACACCAACTTGCAACCAACGCGAAAAAGGGGTTGTCAATCCCTTCATGGTTATTCGCAAAGTGAGATCTGATAGAGATGGATAAACGGTAAAAGTAATATTTTTGGTATTTTTAGTTTATGGAACAGAAAGTAAAGATTGCAAAATAAAGGAATGGCGATGGAAATTGGAAAGTTGATGGGAAACTAATATGATGTAAAATAGACCCGGGGGCCATAGGTTTCACTAGAGGCTTCTCTCAAGAAAGGAATTATTACATTGGGTGAACAAATTACTGTCGAGCAATTGATAGAAAAGCGCAAAGTTATGACGATATCTAAGGCAATGATCATGAATATAGGAATCACGTCCATATCAAGTAGACCGACTCCTGCCTGCATCTACTACTGTTACTCCACACATCGACCGACTCCTGCCTGCATCTAGAGTATTAAGTTCATAAGAATAGAGTAATGCATTAAGCAAGATGACATGATGTAGCGGGATTAACTCAAGCAATATGAGCAAAACCCCATCTTTTTAACCTCGATGGCAACAATACAATACGTGCCTTGCTGCCCCTGCTGTCACTGGGAAAGGACACCGCAAGATTGAACCCAAAGCTAAGCACTTCTCCCATTGCAAGAAAAACCAATCTAGTTGGCCAAACCAAATCGATAGTTCGAAGGGACTTGCAAAGATACCAAATCATGCAAAAAGAATTCAGAGGAGATTCAAATAATATTCATAGATTAGCCGATCATAAATCCACAATTCATCGGATCTCGACAAACACACTGCAAAAGAGTATTACATCGAATAGATCTCCAAGAACATCGAGGAGAACTTTGTATTGAGAATCAAAGAGAGAGAAGAAGCCATCTAGCTACTAGCTATGGACCCGTAGGTATGAAGTAAACTACTCACGGTTCATCGAAGAGGCAATGGTGTTGATGTAGAGGCCCTCCGAGATCGATTCCCCCTCTGATAGGATGCCGGAAAAGGCCCCATGATGGGATCTCATGGGTGCAGAAGGTTGTGGCAGTGGAAAAGTGGTTTCGTGGCTCCCCTGGATGTTTTTGGGGTATAAGAGTATATATAGGAGGAATAATTAGGTCAGGGGAGCTACGAGGGGCCCACAAGGTCGGGGGGTGCGCCCCACCCCCCTAGGCGTGCCCTCCACCCTTGTGGCCGCCTCGAGGCTCCTCTGACTTGCACTCTAAGTCATCTGGGTGTCTTCTGGTCCAAGAAAAATAATTGCGGAAGTTTTATTCCGTTTGGTGTTCCTTTTCTGCGAAACTCTAAAATAAGGAAAAAAAACCGGAAACTGGCACAGGGCTCTAGGTTAATATGTTAGTCCCAAAAATCATATAAAATAGCATATTAATGCATATAAAACATCCAAAACAGATAATATAATAGCATGGAACAATAAAAAAATATAGATACATTGGAGACGCATCATGGATACATAGACAAAACACAGTGCCCCTAGTAAGCCTCTACTAGACTAGCTCGTTAATCAAAGATGGTTAAGTTTCATAGCCATGGACATGTGTTGTCATTTGATGAACGGGATCACATCATTAGGAGAATTATGTGATGGACAAGACTCATTCGTTAGCTTAGCATAATGATCGTTAAGTTTTATTGCTATTTTCTTTCTTCATGACTTATACATATTCCTTTGACTATGAGATTATGCAACTCCCGGATATCGGAGGAATACCTTGTGTGCTATCAAACGTGTAATTGGGTGATTATAAAGATGGTCTACATGTATCTCCAAAGATGTCTGTTGGGTTGGCATAGATCGAGATTACGATTTGTCACTCCAAGTATCGGAGAGGTATCTCTAGGCCCTCTCGATAATGCACATCATGATAAGCCTTGCAAGCAATGTGACTAATGAGTTAGTCGCGGGATGATGCATTATGAAATGAGTAAAGAGACTTGCCGGTAACGAGATTGAACTAGGTATGAAGATACCGACGATCGAATCTCGGGCAAGTAACATACCGATGACAAAGGGAATTACGTATGTTGTCATTACGGTTTGACCGATAAAGATCTTCGTAGAATATGTAGGAACCAATATGAGCATCCAGGTTCCGCTGTTGGTTATTGACCGGAGAGGTGTCTCTGTCATGTGTACATAGTTTTCGAACCCGTAGGGTCCGCACGCTTAACGTTCAATGACGATTTGTTTTATATGAGTTATGTGATTTGGTGACCGAATGTTGTTCGGAGTCCTGGATGAGATCACGAACAGGACGAGGAGTCTCGAAATGGTTGAGAGGCAAAGATTGATATATTGGATGATAGTATTCGGACACAGGAAGTGTTAGGGATGTATCGGGTACATATTGGAGTACCGGGGGGTTACCGGGACCCCCCGGGGGAAGATATGGGCCATATGGGCCATAGGAGGGAGGCACATCAGCCCACAAAGGGGTGGCGCGCCCCCACAGGGAAGGAAGCCAAATTGGACTAGGAGAGTGTTGAGGAACACAGTATTTCAAAATTTTACCTACGATCACGCAAGATCTATCTAGGAGATGCATAGCAACGAGACGGGAGACTGTGTCCACGTACCCTCGTAGACCGAAAGCGGAAGCATTTAGTAATGCGGTTGATGTAGTCGAACGTCTTCACAATCCAACCGATCCAAGTACCGAACGTGCGGCATCTCCGTGTTCAGCACATGTTCAGCACGATGACGTCCCTCGAGCTCTTGATCCAGTTGAGCACGAGGGAGAGTTCCGTCAGCACGACGGCGTGGCGATGGTGATGATGAAGTTACCGGCGCAGGGCTTCGCCAAAGCACTACGACGATATGACTAAGGTGGTAAACTGTGGAGGGGGCACCGCACACTGCTAAGAGATGGCTGTTGTCCTTTGGGATGCCCCCTGCCCCTGTATATAAAGGAGGGAGGAGGAGGAGGCCGGCCCCCTAGGGGCGCGCCAAGTGTGGGGAGTCCTACTAGGACTCCCTAGTCCTAGTAGGATTTCCCTCTCTTTTTTCCTTTTCCGGAGTAGGAAAGGGGGAAAGAGAGAAGGAGTAGGAGAGGGAAAGGGGCGCCGCCGCCCCCACCCCTTGTCCAACTCGGATTGGCAAGGGGGCACGCGCCACCTCCTATGTCTGACCCTCTCTCCTCCACTAAGGCCCATGTTGGCCCATTATCTTCCCGGGGGTGGTTCCGGTAACCCCCGGTACTCCGAAACTTATCCAAAACTTCCCGAAACCATTCCGGTGTCCGAATGTAACCTTCCAATACATGAATCTTTACCTCTCGACCATTTTGACACTTCTCGTCATGTCTGTGATCTCATCTGGGACTCCGAACAAACTTCAGTCGTCAAATCACATAACTCATAATACAAATCATCATCGAACATTAAGCGTGCGGACCCTACGGGTTCGAGAACTATGTACACATGACCGAGACACATCTCCGGTCAATAACCAATAGCGGAACCTGGATGCTCATATTGGCCCCTACATATTCTACGAAGATCTTTATCGGTCAAACCGCATAACAACATACGTTATTCCCTATCTCATCGGTATGTTACTTACCCGAGATTCGATCGTCGGTATCATCATACCTAGTTCAATATCGTTACCGGCAAGTCTCTTTACTCGTTCTGTAAGGCATCATCCTGCAACTAACTCATTAGTCACATTGCTTGCAAGGCTTATAGTGATGTGCATTACCGAGAGGGCCCAGAGATACCTCTCCGATACTCGGACTAACAAATCCTAATCTCGATCTATGCCAACTCAACAAACACCTTCGGAGACACCTGTAGAGCATCTTTATAATCACCCAGTTATGTTGTGACGTTTGTTAGCACACAAAGTGTTCCTCCGGTATTCAGGAGTTGCATAATCTCATAGTTAGAGGAATATGTATAAGTCATGAAGAAAGCAATAGCAATAAAACTAAACGATCATTGTGCTAAGCTAACAGATGGGTCTTGTCCATCACATCATTCTCTAATGATGTGATCTCATTCATCATATGACAACACATGTCTATGGTTAGGAAACTTAACCATCTTTGATTAATGAGTTAGTCAAGTAGAGGCATACTAGGGACACTCTGTTTATCTATGTATTCACACATGTACTAAGTTTCCGGTTAATACAATTCTAGCATGAATAATAAACATTTATCATGATATAAGTAAATATAAATAACAACTTTATTATTGCCTCTAGGGCATATTTCCTTCAGTCTCCCACTTGCACTAGAGTCAATAATCTAGATTACATAGTAATGATTCTAACACCCATGGAGTCTTGGTGCTGATCATGTTTTGCTCGTGGAAGAGGCTTAGTCAACAGGTCTGCAACATTCAGATCGTATGTATTTTGCAAATCTCTATGTCTCCCTCCTTGACTTGATCACGGATAGAATTGAAGCGTCGCTTTATGTGTTTGGTTCTCTTGTGAAATCTGGATTCCTTCACCAAGGCAATTGCTCCAGTATTGTCACAAAAGATTTTCATTGGACCCGATGCACTAGTTATTACACCTAGATCAGATATGAACTCCTTCATCTAGACAACTTCATTTGTTGCTTCCGAAGCAGCTATGTACTCCGCTTCACACGTAGATCCCGCCACGATGCTCTGCTTGGAACTGCACCAATTGACAACTCCACCATTCAATATAAATACGTATCCGGTTTGTGACTTAGAGTCATCCGGATCAGCGTCAAAGCTTGCATCGACGTAACCATTTACGACAAGCTCTTTTTCACCTCATAAACGAGAAACATGTCCTTAGTCCTTTTCAGGTATTTCAGGATGTTCTTGACCGTTGTCCAGTGATCCACTCCTGGATTACTTTGGTACCTCCTTGCAGAACTTATAGCAAGGCACACATCAGGTCCGGTACATAGCATTGCATACATGATAGAACCTATGAGTGAGGCATAGGGGATGACTTCCATTTTTTCTCTATCTTCTGCAGTGGTCGGGCATTGAGTCAGATTCAATTTCACACCTTGTAACACAGGAAAGAACCCTTTCTTTGACTGATCAATTTTGAACTTCTTCAAAACTTTATCAAGGCATGTGCTTTGTGAAAGTCCAATTAAGCGTCTTGGTCTATCTCTATAGATTATGATGCCCAATATATAAGTAGCTCCACCAAGGTCTTTCATTGAAAAATACTTATTCAAGTATCCTTTTATGCTATCCAGAAATTCTCTATTATTTCCAATCAAAAATATATCATCCACATATAATATTAGAAATGCTATAGAGCTCCCACTCACTTTCTTGTAAATACAGGCTTCTCCAAAAGTATGTATAAAACCTTATGCTTTGATCATACTATCAAAGCGTATATTCCAACTCCGACAGGCTTGCACCCGTCCATAAATGGATCGTTGGAGCTTGCACACTTTGTTAGCACCTTTAGGATCGACAAAACCTTCTGGTTGCGTCATATGCAGCACTTCTTTAAGATATCCATTAAGGAATGCAGTTTTGACATCCATTTGCCAAATTTCATAATCATAAAATGTGGCAATTGCTAACATGATTCGGACAGACTTAAGCATCACTACCGGTGAGAAGGTCTCATCGTTTTCAACTCCTTGAACTTGTAAAAAACCTTTCACAACAACTCGAGCTTTATAGACAGTAACATTACCGTTAGCGTCAGTCTTCTTCTTGAAGATCCATTTATTCTCTATGGCTAGCCGATCATCGAGCAAGTCAACCGAAGTCCACACTTTATTCTCATACATGGATCCCATCTAATATTTCATGGCCTCAAGCCATTTCGCGGAATCTAGACTCATCATCGCTTCCTCATAGTTCGTAGGTTCGTCATGGTCAAGTAACATGGCCTCCAGAAAATGATTTCCGTACCACTCTGGTGCGGACCTTACTCTGGTTGACCTGCGAGGTTCGGTAGTTACTTGATCTGAAGTCTCATCATCATCATCATTAGCTTCCTCACTAATTGGTGTAGGAATCACTGGAAATGATTTCTGTGATAAACTACTTTCCAATTCGGGAGAAGGTACAATTACCTCATCAAGTTCTACTTTCCTCCCACTCACTTCTTTCAAGAGAAACTCCTTCTCTAGAAAGGATCCATTCTTAGCAACGAATATCTTGCCTTCGGGTCTGTGATAGAAGGTGTACCCAACAGTCTCCTTTGGGTATCCTATGAATACACATTTCTACGATTTGGGTTCGAGCTTATCAGGTTGAAGCTTTTTCACATAAGCATCACATCCCCAAACTTTAAGAAACAACAGCTTAGGTTTGTTGCCAAACCACATTTCATATGGTGTCGTCTCAACGGATTTAGATGGTGCCCTATTTAACATGAATGCAGCCGTTTCTAAAGCATAACCCCCAAAACGATAGCGGTAAATGAGTAAGAGACATCATAGATCGCACCATATCTAATAAAGTGCGGTTACGATGTTCGGACACACCATTATTACCGTGGTGTTCCGTATGGCGTGAGTTGCTAAACTATTCTGCATTGTTTCAAATGAAGACCGAACTCATAACTCAAATATTCACCTCCACGATCAGATCGTAGAAACTTTATTTTCTTGTTACGATGATTTTCCACTTCACTCTGAAATTCTTTTAACTTTTCAAATGTTTCAGACTTATGTTTCATCAAGTAGATATACCCATATCTGATCAAATCATCTGTGAAGGTCAGAAAATAACGATACCTGCCGCAAGCCTCAACACTCATTGGTCCGCATACATCTGTATGTATTATTTCCAATAAGTCAGTTGCTCGCTCCATTGTTCCGGAGAACGGAGTCTTAGTCATCTTGCCCACGAGGCATGCTTCGCAAGCATCAAGTGATTCCAAAAGCCCGTCAACATTGAGTTTCTTCATGTGTTTTACACCAATATGACCTAAACAGCAGTGCCACAAATAAGTTGCACTATCATTATTAACATTGCATCTTTTGTCTTCAATATTATGAATATGTGTATCACTACAATCGAGATTAAAATAGACCACTCATCAAGGGTGCATGACCATAAAAGGTATTACTCGTATAAATAGAACAACCATTATTCTCTGATTTAAATGAATAACCGTCTCGCATTGAACAAGATCCAGATATAATGTCCATGCTTAACGTTGGCACCAAATAACAATTATTCAGGTCTAAAACTAATCCCGAAGGTAGATGTAGAGGTAGCGTGCCGACGACGATCACATCGACTTTGGAACCATTCCCCACGTGCATCGTCACCTCGTCCTTAGCCAATCTTTGTTTAATCCGTAGCCCCTGTTTCGAGTTGCAAATATGAGCATGTAACCAAAGATCAAATACCCAGGCGCTACTACGAGCATTAGTAAGGTACACATCAATAACATGTATATCAAGTATACCTTTCACTTTGCCATCCTTCTTATCTGCCAAATACTTGGTGCAGTTCCGCTTCCAGTGACCAGTCCCTTTGCAGTAGAAGCACTCAGTCTCAGGCTTAGGTCAAGACTTGGGATTCTTCACTTGAGCAGCAACTTGCTTGTAGTTCTTCTTGAAGTTCCCCTTCTTTCCTTTGGCCTTTTTCTTGAAACTAGTGGTCTTGTTAACCATCAACTTTTGATGCTCCTTCTTGATTTCTACCTCCGCAGCCTTTAGCATCGGGAAGAGCTCGGGAATTGTCTTATCCATCCCTTGCATGTTATAGATCATCATGAAGCTTTTGTAGCTTGGTGGCAATGATTGAAGAAATCTGTCAATGACACTATCATCAAGAAGATTAACTCCCAGTTGAGTCAAGTGGTTGTGGTACCCAGACATTCTGAGTATATGTTCACTGACAGAACTATTCTCCTCCATTTTGCAGCTATAGAACTTATTGGAGACGTCATATCTCTCAATTCGGGCATTTTCTTGAAATATTAACTTCAACTCCTGGAACTTCTCATATGCTCCATGACGTTCAAAACGTCTTTGAAGTCCCGATTCTAAGCCGTAAATCATGGCACACTGAACTATCGAGTAGTCTTCAACACGCGACTTCCAGGAATTCACAATGTCTGCAGTTGCTGGCGCAGGTGGCACACCTAGCGGTGCTTACATGACGTAATTCTTCTATGCAACAATGAGGATAATCCTCAAGTTACGAACCCAGTCCGTGTAATTGCTACCATCATCTTTCAACTTAGCTTTCTCTAGGAACGCATTAAAATTCAAAGGAATGGTAGCACGGGCCATTGATCTACAACAACATAGACATGCAAAAACTATCAGGTACTAAGTTCATGATAAATTAAAGTTCAGTTAACCATATTACTTAAGAACTCCCACTTATATAGACATCCCTCTAGTCATCTAAATGATCACGTAATCCAAATCAACTAAACCATGTCCGATCATCACGTGAGATGGAGTAGTTTTTAATGGTGAACATCACTATGTTGATCATATCTACTATATGATTCACGTTCGACCTTTCGGTCTCAGTGTTCCGAGGCCATATCTGCATATGCTAGGCTCTTCAAGTTTAACCCGAGTATTCTGCATGGGCAAAACTGGCTTGCACCCGTTGTATGTGAATGTAGAGCTTATCACTACCGATCATCACGTGGTGTCTCGGCACGATGAACTGTAGCAATGGTGCGTACTCATGGAGAACACTTATACCTTGAAATTTAGTGAGAGATCATCTTATAATGCTACCACCGTACTAAGCAAAATAAGATGCATAAAGGATAAACATCACATGCAATCAAAATATGTGACATGTCATGGCCATCATCATCTTGTGCCTTTAATATCCATCTCCAGAGCACCGTCATGATCTCCGTCTTCACCGGTCTTGACACCTTGATCTCTATCGTAGCATCGTTGTCATCTCGCCAACTATTGCTTCTACGACTATCGCTACCGCTTAGTGATAAACTAAAGCAATTACATGGCGATTGCATTTCATACAATAAAGCGACAACCATAAGGCTCCTGCCAGTTGCCGATAAATTTTACAAAACATGATCATCTCATATAATAATTTATATTTCATCACGTCTTGACCATATCACATCACAACATGCCCTGCAAACAAGTTAGACGTCCTCTACTTTGTTGTTGCAAGCTTTACGTGGCTTCTATGGGCTTCTCGTAAGAACTGTTCTTACCTACGCATCAAAACCACAATGATTTTCCGTTAAGTGTGATGTTTTAACCTTCAACAAGGATCGTTCGTAGTCAAACTCGATTCAACTAAACTTGGAGAAACAGACACCCGCCAGCCACCTGTGTGCGAAGCACGTCGGTAGAACTAGTCTCATGAATGCGGTCATGTAATGTCGGTCCGGGCCGTTTCATCCAACAATACTTCCGAATCAAAGTAAGACGTTGGTGGTAAGCAGTATGACTATTATTGCCCACAACTCTTTGTGTTCTACTCGTGCATATAACATCTATGCATAGACCTGGCTCGGATGCCACTGTTGGGGAACGCAGTATTTCTAAAATTTTACCTATGATCACAGAAGATCTATCAGGAGTTGCATAGCAACGAGACGGGAGAGTGTGTCCACATACCCTCGTAGACCGAAAGCGGAAGCGTTTAGTAACTCGGTTGATGTAGTCAAACGTCTTCACGATCCAACCGATCCAAGTACCAAATGTATGGCATCTCCGTGTTCAGCACACGTTCAACACGATGACGTCCCTCGAGCTCTTGATCCAGTTGAGGACGAGGGAGAGTTCTGTCAGCATGATGGCATGGTGACAGTGATGATGAAGTTACCGGCGCAGGGCTTCGTCTAAGCACTACGACGATATGACCGAGGTGGTAAACTGTGGAGGGGGGCACCACACACGGTTAAGAGATGTTCGTTGTCCTTTGGGGTGCCCCTGCCCTTGTATACAAAGGAGGGAGGAGGAGGAGGCCGGCCCCCTAGGGACGCGCCATGTCTGGGGAGTCCTACTAGGACTCCCTAGTCTTAGTAGGATTCCCCTTTCTTTTTTTCCTTTTCCGGAGTAGCAAAGGGGGAAAGAGAGAAGGAGTAGGAGAGGGAAGGGGGGGCGCCGCCCCCACCCATTGTCCAATTCAGATTGGCAAGGGGGAGCGCCACCTCCTATGGCTGGCCCTCTCTCCTCCACTAAGGCCCAAGTTGGCCCATTATCTTACAGGGGGGGTCCGGTAACCCCCCGTACTCCGAAACTTATCCAAAACTTTCCGAAACCATTCGGTGTCCGAATGTAACCTTCCAATATATGAATCTTTACCTCTCGACCATTTCGAGACTCCTTGTCATGTCCGTGATCTCATCCGGGACTCCAAAAAAACTTCGGTCATCAAATCACATAACTCATAATACCAATCGTCATTGAATGTTAAGCATGCGGACCCTACTGGTTTGAGAACTATGTAGACATGACCGAGACACATCTTGGGTCATTAACCAATAGCGGAACTTGGATGCTCATATTGGCACCTACATATTCTACGAAGATCTTTATCGGTCAAACCGGATAACAACATACGTTATTCCCTTTGTCATCGGTATGTTACAGGCCCGAGATTCGATCGTCGGTATCATCATACCTAGTTCAATCTCATTACCGACAAGTCTCTTTACTGGATTACGTAATGCATCATCCCGCAACTAACTCATTAGTCACATTGCTTGCAAGGCTTATAGTGATGTGCATTACCGAGAAGGCCCAGAGATACCTCTCCGATACTCGGAGTGACAAATCCTAATCTCGATCTATGCCAACTCAACAAAAACCTTCGAAGACACCTCTAGAGCATCTTTACAATCACCCAGTAACGCTGTGATGTTTGATAGCACACAAAGTGTTCCTCCGGTATTCGGGAGTTGCATAATCTCATAGTTAGAGGAATATGTATAAGTCATGAAGAAAGCAATAGCAATAAAACCAACAAATAATTATGCTAAGCTAACGAATGGGTCTTGTCCATCACATCATTATCTAATGATGTGATCCTGTTCATCATATGACAACACATGCCTATTGTTAGGAAACTTAACCATCTTTGATTAACGAGCTAGTAAAGTAGAGGCATACTAGGGACACTCTGTTTGTCTATGTATTCACACATGTACTAAGTTTCCAGTTAATACAATTCTAGCATGAATAATAAACATTTATCATAATATAAGGAAATATAAATAACAACTTATTATTGCCTCTAGGGCATATTTCTTTCAGAGAGGGGGCAGCGCCCCCTTTCCTTCTCCCCCTCTCTCTCTTTCCCCCTCCGGTAAAAGGAAAGGGGAGTGAATCCAACTAGGAGCCCAAGTAGGAATCCCCTGAAGGAAATATGCCCTAGAGGCAATAATAAATTTATTATTCATTTCCTTAATTCATGATAAATGTTTGTTATTCATGCTAGAATTGTATTAACCTGAAACATAATACACGTGTGAATACATAGACAAACAGAGTGTCACTAGTATGCCTCTACTTGACTAGCTCATTGATCAAAGATGGTTAAGTTCCTAGCCATAGACATGAGTTGTCATTTGATAAACGGGATCACATCATTAGGTGAATGTTGTCATTTATTTGACCCATTCCGTTAGCTTAGCACTTGATCGTTTTAGTTTACTGCTATTGCTTTTTCATAACTTATACATGTTCCTATGACTATGAGATTATGCAACTCCCGATTACCGGAGGAACACTTTGTGTGCTACCAAATGTCACAACATAACTGGGTGATTATAAAGGTGCTCTACAGGTGTCTCCGATGGTACTTGTTGAGTTGGCATAGATCGATATTAGGATTTGTCACTCCGATTGTCGGAGAGGTATCTCTGGGCCCTCTCGGCAATGCACATCACTATAGGCCTCGCAAGCAATGAAACTAATGAGATAGTTGCGGGATGATGCATTACAGAACGAGTAAAGAGACTTGCCGGTAACGATATTGAGCTAGGTATTGAGATACCGACGATCGTATCTCGGGCAAGTAACATACCGATGACAAAGGGAACAACGTATGTTGTTGCTGTTTGACCGATATAGTTCTTCGTAGAATATGTAGGAACCAATATGAGCATCCAGGTTCTGCTATTGGTTATTGACCAGAGACATGTCTCGGTCATGTCTACATAGTTTTCGAACATGTAGGGTCCGCACGCTTAAAGTTCTGTGACGATCGGTATTATGAGTTTATGTGTTTTGATGCACCGAAGCTAGTTCGGAGTCCCGGATATGATCACGGACATGACGAGGAGTCTCGAAATGGTTGAGACATAAAGATTTATATATTGGAAGCCTATATTTGGACATTGGAATGGTTCCGGGTGAAATTGGGATTTTACCGGAGTGCCGGAGGGGTTACCGGAACCCCCCGGGGAAGTATTGGGCCTTAGTGGGCCTGAGGGGAGAGAGAGGGCAGCAGCCCAGGAGGTGGCGCGCCCCCTCCCATGAGGAGTCCGACTGACTAGGGAGGCGCGCCCTCTTTCCCTCTCCCTCTCCCTCTCTTTCCTTCCCCCTTCCCTCTTCCTAGTTGGACTAGGAAAGGGGAGTCCTACTCCTACTAGGAGGAGGACTCCCCCCTCCTTGGCGCGCCCCAAGGGCCGGCCAACCTCACCCCTTGATCCTTTATATACAGGGGCGGGGGGGCACCCTAGGACACACAAGTTGATCATTGATCTCTCTTAGTCGTGTGTGGTGCCCCCCTCCACCATAATCCACCTCGGTCATATCGTAGCGGTGCTTAGCCGAAGCCCTGCGTCGGTAACTTCATCAACACCGTCACCATGCCATCATGCTGACGAAGCTCTTCCCCGAAGCTCTACTAGATCGTGAGTTCGCGGGACGTCACCAAGCTGAACGTGTGCTGAACGCGGAGGTGTCGTACGTTCGGTACTAAGGATCGGTCGATCATGAAGACGTACGACTACATCAACCGCGTTGTCATAACGCTTCCGCTTTCGGTCTACGAGGGTACGTAGACAACACTCTCCCCTCTTGTTGCTATGCATCACCATGATCTTGCGTGTGCATAGGATTTTTTTTGAAATTACGACGTTCCCCAACAGTGGCATCCGAGCCAGGTTTATGCGTAGATGTTATATGCACGATTAGAACACAAGTGAGTTGTGGGTGATACTGCTTACCAGCATGTCATACTTTGGTTCGGCGGTATTGTTGGATGAAGCGGCTCGATCGACATTACGCCAGACGCTTACGCCAGACGCTTTACGCCGAGACTGGTTCTACCGACGTGCTTCACACATAGGTGGCTGGCGGTTGTCAGTTTCTCCAACTTTAGTTGAACCTAGTGTGACTACGCCCGGTCCTTGTTGAAGGTTAAAACAGCACTAACTTGATGAAATATCGTTGTGGTTTTGATGTGTAGGTAAGAACGGTTCCTGCTCAGCCCGTAGCAGCCACGTAAAACTTGCTCAGGAGGTCGTCTAACTTGTTTTTGCAGGGCAAGTTGTGATGTGATATGGTCAAGGCATGATGCTATATTTTATTGTATGAGATGATCATGTTTTGTAACAAAGTTATCGGCAACTGGCAGGAGCCATATGGTTGTCGCTTTATTGTATGCAATGCAATCACCCTGTAATTGCTTTACTTTATCACTAAGCGGTAGCGATAGTAGTAGAAGAAATAGTTGGCGAGACGACAACGATGCTACGATGGAGATCAAGGTGTCGCGCCGGTGATGATGGTGATCCTGACGGTGCTTTGGAGATGGAGATCAAAGGCACAAGATGATGATGGCCATATCATATCACTTATATTGATTGCATGTGATGTTTATCTTTTATGCATCTTATTCCGCTTTGATTGACGGTAGCATTATAAGATGATCTCTCACAAAATTTCAAGGTACAAATGTTCTCCCTGAGTATGCACCGTTGCCAAAGTTTGTCGTGCCGAGACACCACGTGATGATCGGGTGTGATAAGCTCTACGTTCATATACAACGGGTGCAAGGCAGTTTTGTACACGCGGAAATACTCGGGTTTAACTTGACGAGCCTAGCATATGCAGATATGGCCTCGGAACACTAAGACCGAAAGGCCGAGCGTGAATCATATAGTAGATATGATCAACATAGTGATGTTCACCATTGAAAACTACTCCATCTCACGTGATGATCAGACATGGTTTAGTTGATATGGATCACGTGATCACTTAGATGATTAGAGGGATGTCTATCTAAGTGGTAGTTCTTAAGTAATTTGATTAATTGAACTTTAATTTATCATGAACTTAGTACCTGATAGTATTTTGCATGTCTATGTTGTTGTAGATAGATGGCTCGTCGTTGTTCCGTTGAATTTTAATGCGTTCCTTGAGAAAGCAAAGTTGAAAGATGATGGTAGCAATTACACGGACTGGGTACGTAACTTGAGGATTATCCTCATTGCTGCACAGAAGAATTACGTCCTGAAAGCACCGCTGGGTGCCAAACCCGCTGCAGGAGCAACGCTAGATGTTATGAACGCCTGGCAGAGCAAAGCTGATGACTACTCGACAGTTCAGTGTGCCATGCTTTACGGCTTAGAACTGGGACTTCAACGACGTTTTGAACTTCATGGAGAATATGAGATGTTCTAGGAGTAGAAGTTAATATTTCAAGCAAATGCCCGGATTGAGAGATATGAAGTCTCCAATAAGTTCTACAGCTGCAAAATGGAGGAGAATAGTTCTGTCAGTGAGCATATACTCAAAATGTCTTGGTATAACAATCACTTGATTCAACTGGGAGTTAATCTTCCGGATGATATTGTCATTGACAGAATTATTCAATCACTGCCACCAAGCTACAAAAGCTACGTGATGAACTATAACATGCAAGGGATGGGTAAGACAATTCCCGAGCTCTTCGCAATGCTAAAGGCTGCGGAGGTAGAGATCAAGAAGGAGCATCAAGTGTTGATGGTTGATACGTCCATTTTGCATCATGCTTTCGTATCGATATCTATTGCATTATGGGCTGTTATTTCACGTTATGTCACAATACTTATGGCTATTCTCTCTTATTTTACAAGGTTTACATGAAGAGGGAGAATGCCGATAGCTGGAATTCTGGGCTGGAAAAGGAGAAAATATTGGAGACCTATTCTACGCAACTCCAAAAGTACTGAAACTCCACGAAATATCTTAAAATAAATAAAGAAAAATCGTCGCCAAAGATGAAGGTCAGGCCCACACCCTGCTCACGAGGGTGGGGGGCGCGCTTCTACCTCGTGAGCCCCGGTGGCTCTCTCGACGCCCATCTTCTCCTATATGAAGTCTTTCGATGAGAAAAAACATTAAGCAACCTTTCGACGAGACTCGCCGCCACGAGGCGGAACCTTGGCGGAACCAATCTAGGGCTCCGGCGGAGCTGTTCTGCCGGGGACACTTCCCTCCGGGAGGGGAAAATCATCATCATCATCATCATCACCAACACTCCTCTCATCGGGAGAGGGCAATCTCCATCAACATCTTCACCAGCACCATCTCATCTCCAAACCCTAGTTCATCTCTTGTATCCAATTCTTGTCTCCAAGTATGTGATTGGTGCGAGTAGGTTGCTAGTAGTGTTGATTAATCCTTGTAGATGATGCTAGTTGGTTTATTTGGTGGAAGATCATATGTTCAGATCCATTATGCATATTATTACCCCTCCGATTATGAACATGAATATGCTTTGTGAGTAGTTACGTTTGTTCCTGAGGACAAGGGAGAAGTCTTGCTATTAGTAGTCATGTGAATTTGGTATTCGTTCGATATTTTGATGAGATGTATGTTGTCTAGCCTCTAGTGGTGTTATGTGAACGTCGACTACATAACACTTCACCATTATTTGGGCCTAGAAGAAGGCATTGGGAAGTAATAAGTAGATGATGGGTTGCTAGAGTGACAGAAGCTTAAACCCTAGTTTATGCATTGCTTCGTAAGGGGCTGATTTGGATCCATATGTTTCATGCTATGGTTAGGTTTACCTTAATACTTTTGTTGTAGTTGCGGATGCTTGCAATAGAGGTTAATCATAAGTGGGATGTTTGTTCAAGTAAGAACAGCACCCAAGCACCGGTCCACCCACATATCAAATTATCAAAGTACCGAACGCGAATCATATGAACGTGATGAAAACTAGCTTGACAATATTCCCATGTGTCCTCGGGAGCGCTTTTCCTATTATAAGAGTTTGTTCCGGCTTGTCCTTTGCTAAAAAAAGGATTGGGCCACCTTGTTGCACTTTATTTATTCTTTTTACTTGTTGCTCGTTACAATTTATCTTATTACAAAACAATCTGTTACCACTTATTTCAGTACTTGCAAAGAATACCTTGCTGAAAACCGCTTATCATTTCCTTCTGCTCCTCGTTGGGTTTGACACTCTTACTGGTCGAAAGGACTATGATAGATCCCCTATACTTGTGGGTCATCAAGAATCTTTTCTGTCGCCGTTGCCGGGGAGTGAAGCGCCTTTGGTAGGTGGAATTTGGTAAGGAAAAATTTATATAGTGTGCTGAAATTTACTGTCACTTGTTACTATGGAAATAATTCTCTGAGGGGCTTGTTCGGGGTATCTTCACCCCGTCCAGTAGAGCAAAGAGTTGCTCCTCAACCTACTTAACCTATTGAAAACGAAACTCCTTTTGAAGTTCCTTCGGGTATGATGGAAAAACTGCTAGCTAATACTTTTACAGGAGATGGAACAAAGCATCCTGATGAACATCTACTCTATGTGGATGAAGTTTGTGGATTATTTAAGCTTGCGGTATACCCGATGATGTTGTTAAGGAGAAGGTTTTCCTTTATCTTTGAAGGGAGACGATTGACATGGTATAGGCTATGTGATGATACGAGATCATGGAACTATAAAAGATTGAAATTGGAATTTCATCAAAAGTATTACCCTATGCATCTTGTTCATCGTGATCGCAATTATATATATAATTTTTGGCCTTGCGAAGGAGAAAACATCGCTCAAGCTTGGAGGAGGCTTAAATCAATGTTATATTCATGCCCCAATCATGAGCTCTCAAGAGTGACAATTCTTCAGAATTTTTATGCTCGGCTTTCCGATAACAATCGCACCATGCTCGATACTTCTTGTGCTGGCTCTTTTATGATGAAGACTATTGAATTTAAATGGAATTTATTGGATAGAATTAAACACAACTCTGAAGATTGGGACCTCGACGAAGGTAAGGAGTTAGGTATGACACCTAAATTTGATTGTATTAAATCTTTCATGGATACCGATATTTTCCGTAAGTTTAGCACTAAATATGGACTTGACTCTGAGATAGTAGCCTCTTTCTGTGAATCTTTTGCTACTTATGTTGATCTCCCCAAGGAGAAGTGGTTTAAATATCATCCTCCCATAGAAGTAAAAGTAGCTGCACCTATTAAAGTTGAAGAAAAGACTGTCACTTATAATGATCCTATTGTTCCTATTTCTTATGTTGAGAAACCACCTTTCCCTGTTAGAATGAAGGATCATGCTAAAGCTTCAACTGTTGTTCGTAAAAGCAATATTAGAACTTATACACCTCCTGAGCAAGTTAAAGTAGAACCTAATATTGCGATTGTTAAAGATCTCTTGTCTGATAATATTGATGGGCATGTTATTCAATTACGTGGTGAAACTGCTAGAATTGCTAAACCTTGTGCTAAAGATAAACATAGACCTGTGGTAGGCGTGCCTGTTATTTCTGTTAAAATATGAGATCATTGTTATCATGGCTTATGTGATATGGGTCCTAGTGCTAGTGTTATACCTATTGACATATACAAATAAATTATGCATGAAATTGCACCTGCTGAGTTAGAAGATATTGATGTTGCAATTAAACTTGCCAATAGAGATACTATATCTGCAATGGGAATTGTTAGAGATGTTGAAGTCTTGTGTGGGAAAACTAAATACCCCGCTGATTTTCTTGTTCTTGGTTCTCCACAAGATAACTTTTGTCCCATTATATTTGGTAGACCCTTCTTGAATACTGTTAATGCTAAGATAGATTGCAAAAAGAATGTTGTTACTATTGGCTTGGATGATATGGTTCATGAGTTCAATTTCTCTAAATTTAGTAAACAACATCATGAGGAAGAATTGCCTAGTAAGGATGAAATTATTGGTCTTGCTTCTATTGCCGTACCTCCTAGTGATCCTTTAGAACATTATTTGCTAGACCATGAAAATGATATGTTCATGAATGAAAGAAGGGAAATAGATGAAGTATTCTTTAAACAGGAACCTATTCTGCAACACAATTTGCCTGTTGAAATCCTAGGGGACCCCCCTCCACCCAAGGGTGATCCCGTGTTTGAGCTTAAACCATTGCCTGATAATCTTAAATATGCTTATCTTGATGAGAAGAAGATATATCCTGTTATTATTAGTGCTAACCTTTCAGAGCATGAGGAAGAAAGATTATTGAAAACTCTGAAGAAGCACCGTGCCGCTATTGGATATACTCTTGATGATCTTAAGGGCATTAGTCCCACTCTATGTCAACATAAAATAAATTTGAAGCGGATGCCAAACCAGTTCGTGATCCTCAATGACGCTTGAATCCTAAAATGAAAGAAGTGGTAAGAAAAGAAATACTTAAGCTTCCGGAGGCAGGTATAATTTATCCCGCTTCGATAGTCGCTGGGTAAGTCCTGTCCATTGTGTCCCTAAGAAGGGAGGTATTACTGTTGTCCCTAATGATCAAGATGAATTGATCCCGCAAAGAATTATTACAGGTTATAGGATGGTAATTGATTTCCGCAAATTAAATAAAGCTACTAAGAAAGATCATTACCCCCTACCTTTTATTGATCAAATGCTAGAAAGATTATGCAAACATACACATTATTGATTTCTAGATGGTTATTCTGGTTTCTCTCGAATACCGGTGTCGGCTAAAGATCAATCAAAGACTACTTTTACATGCCCTTTTGGTACTTTTGCTTATAGACATATGCCTTTTGGTTTATGTAATGCACTTGCTACCTTTCAAATATGCATGATGGCTGTATTCTCTGACTTTTGTGAAAATATTTGTGAGGTTTTCATGGACGACTTTTCCGTCTATGGTTCCTCTTTTGATGATTGCTTGAGCAATCTTGATCGAGTTTTGCAGAGATGTGAAGAAACTAATCTTGTCTTGAATTGGGAAAAGTGCCACTTTATGGTTAATGAAGGTATTGTCTTGGGGCACAAAGTTTCTGAAAGAGGTATTGAAGTTGATAAAGCCAAGGTTGAGGCTATTGAAAAGATGCCATGTCCCAAGGACATCAAAGGTATAAGAAGTTTCCTTGGTCATGCCGGATTTTATAGGAGGTTCATTAAGGACTTCTCAAAAATTTCTCGGCCTCTGACTAATTTATTACAAAAAGATGTACCATTTGTCTTTGATGATGGTTGTGCAGAAGCATTTGAAATATTTAAGAAAGCATTAGTCTCTTCACCTGTTGTTCAGCCACCTGATTGGAATTTACCCTTTGAAATTATGTGTGATGCTAGTGATTATGCTGTAGGTGCTGTTCTGGGGCAAAGAGTTGATAAGAAATTAAATGTTATACATTATGCTAGTAAGACTCTAGACAATGCTCAAAGAAACTATGCTACTACCGAAAAGGAACTATTAGCAGTTGTATTTGCTTGTGATAAATTCAGACCCTATATCGTAGATTCTAAAGTAACTATTCACACTGATCATGCTGCTATTAAATATCTTATGGAAAAGAAAGATGCAAAACCTAGACTTATTAGATGGGTTCTCTTGCTGCAAGAATTCGATTTGCATATTGTTGATAGAAAAGGAGCTAAGAACCCCGTTGCAGATAACTTGTCTAGGTTAGAGAATGTTCTTGATGACCCACTACCTATTGATGATAGCTTTCCTGATGAACAATTAATTGTTATAAGCACTTCTCGTAGCACTCCACGGTATGCTGATTATGCTAATTATATTGTTGCTAAATTTATACCACCTAGCTTCACATACCAACAAAAGAAAAAGTTTTTCTATGATTTGCGACATTACTTTTGGGATGACCCACATCTTTATAAAGAAGGAGTGGATGGTGTTATTAGACGTTGTGTACCGAGCATGAACAGAATGCATCCTACGCAAGTGTCACTCCGAAGCTTATGGAGGACACCACGCAGGAGATAGAAGTGCACATAAGGTATTGCAATCCGGTTTTTATTGGCCCACTCTCTTCAAGGATGCCCGTAAGTTTGTTTTGTCTTGCGATGAATGTCAAAGAATTGGTAATATTAGTAGATGTCAAGAAATGCCTATGAATTATTCACTTGTTATTGAACCATTTGATGTTTGGGGCTTTGATTATATGGGACCTTTTCCTGCCTCTAATGGATATAAACATATTTTAGTTGCTGTTGATTACGTTACTAAGTGGGTAGAAGCTATTCCAACTAGTAGTGTTGATCATAACACCTCTATTAAAATGCTTAAGGAAATTATTTTTCCGAGGTTTGGAGTCCCTAGATATTTAATGACTGATGGTGGTTCACACTTTATTCATGGTGCTTTCCGTAAAATGCTTGCTAAATATGACGTTAATCATAGAATTGCATCTCCATATCACCCACAGTCTAGTGGTCAAGTAGAATTGAGCAATAGAGAGCTCAAATTAATTTTGCAAAAGACTATTAATAGGTCTAGAAAGAATTGGTCCAAGAAACTTGATGATGCATTATGGGCCTATAGAACTACATATAAGAATCCTATGGGTATGTCTCCGTATAAAATGGTTTATGGAAAAGCATGTCACTTACCTCTCGAACTAGAACATAAGGCATATTGGGCTATTAAAGAGCTCAACTATGATTTCAAACTTGCCGGTGAGAATAGGTTATTTGATATTAGCTCACTTGACGAATGGAGAACCCAAGCTTATGAAAATGCCAAGTTGTTTAAAGAAAAGTTAAAAGATGGCATGACAAAAGGATACAAAAGCGTGAGTTTAATGTAGGTGATTATGTATTGCTATACAACTCTCGCTTAAGATTTTTGCAGGAAAACTTCTCTCTAAATGGGAAGGTCCCTACGTTATCGAGGAGGTCTATCGTTCCAGTGCCATAAAAATCAACAACTTCGAAGGCACGAATCCGAAGGTGGTAAACGGTCAAAGGATCAAACACTATATCTCACGTAATCCCATAAATGTTGAAACCAATATTATTGAAACCTTAACCCAGGAGGAATACATAAGGGACACTTTCCAGACCGTTTCAGACTCCGAAAAGGAATAGGTATGTGGTACGGTAAGTAAACCGACTCCAAAACAATTTTAAGGCAATATTTCTCCGTTTTGGAATATTTAGAAAAATAGAAAAATAAGTGGCAGTCCGGGAAGGACACGAGGGCCCCATGAGGGTGGTGGGCGCGCCCCCCTACCTCGTGAGCACCTCGTGTGCCCTCCGGACTCTGTTTTCTTCCACGATAAGTATTTTGGTCGGTAAAAATTCATTATATATTCTCCCGAAGGTTTTGACTCTCGTATCACGCAAATATCCTTTGTTCTTGTTTCTAGCTGTCCTACTGCAGATTAGATCAACATGTCATCCCAGGATTCGGAAGGAGAAAGCTATGTGGATGATTACCTAGCAAATCCTAAGGTCTATGGAGATGTGGAGCATGATGGTTGGACCACGGAGGAAGAAGAGGACTATGAACCCAAGGAGAAGGAGGAGACGAGCTCAGAAGAAGATGAAACCCCATTACCTCAACCTGGGACATGCATCCGAGATCAAAAGTCAAGTCTCCCCGATAGGGTAAAGAAACCAAAGTTCGAGTTTATCCCTTTTCGTCTCTTGCAGGAAAATAAGCAGGACCTATGCAAGAAGATATTAACCCTGGAGTGGGAGATTGATGATCTGAGGGATCAAAATGCCGTCCTCAAGCGCAAATTAAGGGAGAAGCCTGCATCATCAACAACTCCACCACCTTCAACAACAGAGAAGGAGACATAATCACATGGGTATGGGCACTCCCCTTGGCAACTGCCAAGCTTGGGGGAGGTGCCCCGGTATCGTATCACAATCACAACTCCTATCCTTACCGTCTTTCTTAGTTCGATCCTATTAGTAGTATCTTGATCTAGTAGAATAAAGTTTATGGCATGATCTAGTTTTGAGTTTTGCTTTATGATCCCTTTATGTAATCGAGTCCGTGAGCTATATATATAATAAAGTGTAGTGTTGAGTCAAGGGCTTGATTATTTTGCCATGATCTTGGGTGAATAAAAGAATAGAAAGAATAAAAGAATAAAAAGAAACAAAGAGCTCATATTGATCTTATTGAAAGTAATGACTTCACATAGAAAGAGTATGACGATTAAAAGTTGTTGGGAGTTGGCAGATATAGTTTTGGTCATCGTTGCAATTAATAGGAAGTAATAAGGAAAGAGAGGTTTCACATATAGATATATTATCATTGACATCTTTTATGATTGGGAGCACTCATTAAAATACAACATGCTAAAGAGTTGATGTTGGACAAGGAAGACAACGTGATGAGTTATGTTTTCTTATATCCGAGATAAAGTATGTTGTCATGGATCCTCTAACATGCTGAGCTTTCCTTTCCCCTCATGTTAGCCAAATTCTCAAGCACCAAGTAGAGATACTACTTGTGCTTCCAAATACCCTTAAACCAGTTTAGCCATGAGAGTCCACCATATCTACCTATGGATTGAGTAAGATCCTTCAAGTAAGTTGTCATCGGTGCAAGCAATACAAATTGCTCTCTAAATATGCATGACTTATTAGTGCAGAGAAAATAAGCTTTGTACGAACTTGTTGTGGAAGTAATAAAAGCGACGGACTGCATAATAAAGTTCCACATGCAAGGGGCAATATAAAGTGACGTTCTTTTGCATTAAGATTTTGTGCATCAACCATAAAAGCACATGGCAACCTCTGCTTCCCTCTGCGAAGGGCCTATCTTTTATTATTATCTTCTACCTTATGCAAGAGTCATGGTGATCTTCACCTTTCCTTTTTCATTTTATCCTTTGGCAAGCTCAGCATGTTGGAAAGAACATGATATACATATCTAATTGGATGTAGGGGAGCATGAATTGTTATTGTTGACATTACCCTTGAGGTAAAAGGTTGTGGGGCAAAACTACAAGCCCCTATCTTTCTCTCGTCCCATTAAGACTCCGTAACCACAAGTATTGCGTGAGTGTTAGCAATTATGAAGGACTAAGTGATAGTTGAGTATGTGGACTTGCTTTTAAGCTCGACATAGACTCTTTCCGATGTTATGATAAATTGCAATTGCTTCAATGACTGAGGTTATAATTTGTTGGTGCTCAATAAGGTTTCTGATTCATACCTTTGTATTGTGAAAAGATCATCACTTGAACATAAGTAATCATATGACAAAATCTATATATGTTGCTGTTATGAGAATAATCATGATGCCTTCATGTCTGTATTTTATTTTTATCGACGCCTCTACCTCTAAACATGAGGACATATTTATTGTTATCGGCTTTTCACTTAAGGACAAGCGAGGTCTAAGCTTGGGGGAGTTGATACGTCCATTTTGCATCATGCTTTCATATCGATATCTATTGCATTATGGGCTGTTACTTCACGTTATGTCACAATACTTATGGATATTCTCTCTTATTTTACAAGGTTTACATGAAGAGGGAGAATGTACCGAATTCGGGTGGAAAAGGAGCAAATATTGGAGACCTATTTTGTGCAACTCCAAAAGTCCTGAAACTCCACGGAATATCTTAAAATAAATAAAGAAAAATCGTCGCCAAAGATGAAGGCCAGGGGGCCCACACCCTGCTCACGAGGGTGGGGGGCGCCCCCCCTGGGGCGCGCCCCCTACCTCGTGGGCCCCCTGGTGGCTCTCTGACGTCCATCTTCTCCTATATGAAGTCTTTCGATGAGAAAAAAACATTAAGCAACCTTTCGGGACGAGACTCCGCCGCCACGAGGCGGAACCTTGGCGGAACCAATCTAGGGATCCGTGAAGCTGCTCATTGGGACACTTTCTCCGGAGGGGGAAATCATCGTCATCATCATCACCAACACTCTCTCATCGGGAGAGGGCAATCTCCATCAACATCTTCACCAAAGACCATCTCATCTCCAACCCCTTCTTCATCTCTTGTATCCAATTCTTGTCTCCAAGTCCGGGACTGGTGCTAGTTGGTTGCTAGTAGTGTTGATTACTCCTTGTAGTTGATGCTAGTTGGTTTATTTGGTGGAAGATCATATGTTCCGATCCTTTATGCATATTATTCCCCCTCTGATTATGAACATGAATATGCTTTGTGAGTAGTTACGTTTCTTCCTGAGGACAAGGGAGAAGTCTTGCTATTAGTAGTCATGTGAATTTGGTATTCGTTCGATATTTTGATGAGATGTATGTTGTCTAGCCTCTAGTGGTGTTATGTGAACGTCGACTACATAACACTTCACCATTATTTGGGCCTAGAGGAAGGCATTGGGAAGTAATAAGTAGATGATGGGTTGCTAGAGTGACAGAAGCTTAAACCCTAGTTTATGCGTTGCTTCGTAAGGGGCCGATTTGGATCCATATGTTTCATGCTATGGTTAGGTTTACCTTAATACTTTTGTTGTAGTTGCGGATGCTTGCAATAGAGGTTAATCATAAGTGGGATGTTTGTTCAAGTAAGAACAGCACCCAAGCACCAGTCCACCCACATATCAAATTATCAAAGTACCGAACGCGAATCATATGAACGTGATGAAAACTAGCTTGACAATATTCCCATGTGTCCTCGGGAGCGCTTTTCCTATTATAAGAGTTTGTTCCGGCTTGTCCTATGCTACAAAAAGGATTGGGCCACCTTGCTGCACTTTATTTATTCTTGTTACTTGTTGCTCGTTACAATTTATCTTATTACAAAACTATCTGTTACCACTTATTTCAAGATTTCTGCAGAGAATACCTTGCTGAAAACCGCTTATCATTTCCTTCTGCTCCTCGTTGGGTTCGACACTCTTACTTATCGAAAGGACTACGATAGATCCCCTATACATGTGGGTCATCAATGGTCAACAAGACCACCAGTTTCAAGAAAAAGGGTAAAGGGAAGAAGAAGGGGAACTTCAAGAAGAACAGCAAACAAGTTGCTGCTCAGGAGAAGAAACCTAGGTCTAGACCTAAGCCTCAGACTGAGTGCTTCTACTGCAAAGGGACTGGCCACTGGAAGGGGAACTGCCCCAAGTATTTGGCGGATAAGGATGGCAAGGTGAACAAAGGTATATGTGATATACATGTTATTGATGTGTACCTTACTAAAGCTCGCAGTAGCACCTAGATATTTGATACTGTTCTGTTGCTAATATTTGTAACTCAAAATAGGGACTACGGATTAAGTGAAGATTGGCTAAGGACGAGGTGACGATGCGTGTGGGAAATGGTTCCAAAGTCGATGTGATCGCCGTCGGCACGCTACCTCTACATCTACCTTCGGGATTAGTTTTAGACCTGAATAATTGTTATTTGCTGCCAGCGTTGAGCATGAACATTATATCTGGATCTTATTTGATGCGAGACGGTTATTCATTTAAATCTGAGAATAATGGTTGTTCTATTTATATGAGTAATATCTTTTATTGTCATGCACCCTTGAAGAGTGGTCTATTTTTATTGAATCTCGATAGTAGTGATACACATATTCATAATGTTGAAGCCAAAAGATGTAGAGTTCATAATGATAGTGCAACTTATTTGTGGCACTGCCGTTTAGGTCATATTGGTATAAAGAACATGAAGAAACTCCATTCTGATGGACTTTTGGAATCACTTGGTACTTGCGAACCATGCCTCATGGGCAAGATGACTAAAATGCTGTTCTCCGGAACAATGGAGCGAGCAACAGATTTGTTGGAAATCATACATACTGATGTATGTGGTCCGATGAATGTTGAGTCTCGCGGCGGGTATCGTTATTTTCTCACCTTCACAGATGTATTGAGCAGATATGGGTATATCTACTTAATGAAACATAAGTCTGAAACATTTGAAAAGTTCAAAGAATTTCAGAGTGAAGTAGAAAATCATCCTAACAATAAAGTAAAGTTTCTACGAACTGATCGTGGAGGAGAATATTTGAGTTACGAGTTTGGTCTTCATTTGAAAAAGTACGGAATAGTTTCGCAACTCACGCACCCGGAACACCACAGCGTAATGGTGTGTTCGAACGTCGTAATCATACTTTACTAGATATGGTGCGATCTATGATGTCTCTTACCGATTTACCGCTATCATTTTGGGGTTATGCTTTAGAGACAGCTGCATTCACGTTAAATAGGGCACCATCTAAATCTGTTGAGACGACGCCTTATGAACTATGGTTTGGCAAGAAACCAAAGTTGTCGTTTCTTAAAGTTTGGGGTTGCGATGCTTATGTGAAAAAGCTTCAACCTGATAAGCTTCAACCCAAATTGGAGAAATGTGTCTTCATAGGATACCCAAAGGAGACTGTTGGGTACACCTTCTATCACAGATCCGAAGGCAAGATATTCATTGCTAAGAATGGATCCTTTCTAGAGAAGGAGCTTCTCTCGAAAGAAGTGAGTAGGAGGAAAGTAGAACTTGATGATGTAACTGTACCTGCTCCCTTATTGGAGAGTAGTTCATCATAGAAACCGGTTCCTGTGACACCTATACCAATTAGTGAGGAAGCTAACGATGATGATGATGAAACTTCAGATCAAGTTACTACCGAACCTCGTAGGTCAACCAGAGTAAGATCCGCACCAGAGTCGGTAATCCTGTTCTGGAGGTCATGTTACTTGACCATGACAAACCTACGAACTATGAGGAAGCGATGATGAGCCCGGATTCCACAAAATGGCTTGAGGCCATGAAATCTGAGATGGGATCCATGTATGATAATAAAGTGTGGACTTTGGTTGACTTGCCCAATGATCGGCAAGCCATCGAGAATAAATGGATCTTCAAGAAGAAGACTGACGCTGACGGTAATGTTACTGTCTACAAAGCTCGACTTGTTGCAAAAGGTTTTCTACAAGTTCAAGGGGTTGACTACGATGATACTTTCTCACCCGTAGCGATGCTTAAGTCTGTCTGAATCATGTTAGAAATTGCCACATTTTATGATTATGAAATTTGGCAAATGGATGTCAAAACTGCATTCCTGAATGGATTTCTAGAAGAAGAGTTGTATATGATGCAACCAGAAGGTATTGTCGATCCAAAAGGTGCTACCAAAGTATGCAAGCTCTAGCGATCCATTTATGGACTGGTGCAAGCCTCTCGGAGTTGGAATAAACGTTTTGATAGTGTGGTCAAAGCATATGGTTTTATACAGACTTTTGGAGAAGCCTGTATTTACAAGAAAGTGAGTGGGAGCTCTCTAGCATTTCTAATATTATATGTGGATGACATATTGTTGATTGGAAATGATATAGAATTTCTGGATAGCATAAAAGGATACTTGAATAAGAGTTTTTCAATGAAAGACCTCGGTGAAGCTGCTTATATATTGGGCATCAAGATCTATAGAGATAGATCAAGAAGCCTAATTGGACTTTCACAAAGCACATACCTTGATAAAGTTTTGAAGAAGTTCAAAATGGATCAAGCAAAGAAAGGGTCCTTGCCTGTGTTACAAGGTGTGAAGTTGAGTAAGACTCAATGTCTGACCAATGCAGAAGATAGAGAGAAAATGAAAAGTGTTCCCTATGCTTCAGCCATAGGCTCTATCATGTATGCAATGCTGTGTACCAGACCTGATGTGTGCCTTGCTATTAGTTTAACAGGGAGGTACATAAGTAATCCATGAGTGGATCACTAGACAACGGTCAAGAACATCCTGAAATACCTGAAAAGGACTAAGGATATGTTTCTCGTTTATGGAGGTGACAAAGAGCTCATCGTAAATGGTTACGTCGATGCAAGCTTTGACACTGATCCGGACGATTCTAAATCGCAAACCAGATACATGTTTATATTGAACGGTGGAGCTGTCAGTTGGAGCAGTTCTAAACAAAGCGTCATGGCGAGATCTACGTGTGAAGCGGAGTACATAGCTGCTTCGGAAGCGGCAAATGAAGGAGTCTGTATGAAGGAGTTCATATCCGATCTAGGTGTCATACCTAATGCATCGGGTCCAATGAAAATCTTTTGTGACAATACTGGTGCAATTGCCTTGGTAAAGGAATCCAGATTTCACAAGAGAACCAAACACATCAAGAGACGCTTCAATTCCATCCGCGATCAAGTCCAGGTGGGAGACATAGAGAATTGTAAGATACATACGGATCTGAATGTTGTAGACCCGTTGACTAAGCCTCTCTCACGAGCAAAACATGATCAACACCAAGGCTCTATGGGTGTTAGAATCATTACTATATAATCTAGATTATTGACTCTAGTGCAAGTGGGAGACTGAAGGAAATATGCCCGTATTAACCGGAAAGATAATACATGTGTGAATACATAGACAAACAGAGTGTCACTAGTATGCCTCTACTTGACTAGCTCGTTGATCAAAGATGGTTAAGTTTCCTAACCATAGACATGAGTTGTCATTTGATAAACGGGATCACATCATTAGGAGAATGATGTGATTGACTTGACCCATTCCGTTAGCTTAGCACTTGATCGTTTTAGTTTCCTGCTATTGCTTTCTTCATAACTTATACATGTTCCTATGACTATGAGATTATGCAACTCTCGATTACCGGAGGAACACTTTGTGTGCTACCAAACGTCACAACGTAACTGGGTGATTATAAAGGTGCTCTACAGGTATTTCCAATGGTACTTGTTTTTTTTAAACCTTGAACAGTATGAGAACCTCCCACTATTATTTTGTATTAAAATGGAGATGTACAAGTTACATAGTGTCTGTACATGTGTCATCACCCCATTTTGGGGTGTGTTAGAATGCTAGTCTACAGAAGAAAGGATGATAGGGATGAGATGTTTGTGTTTTTCCTTGACCCTATAGGTAAGGAGAGAGAAGTCTGTCTTAAATCTGTCCAACCAAGAAAGTTTTGTTGGAACAATCCCCCTGAAGTGTTTATTGTTGCGTTCCCTCCATAAACTCCACGCCGCAAGCAAGAACATCTCCATGAAAAGAGGCATATTCCAGCGTTGTTTGGCCATAGCCACATTGTGAAGGCGTGACATTCCTTGTGGCCAGGAGAGGTCCAGACTTGCCCAACAATCAATGCTGAAGCGACACTCGAAGAACAAATGCTCCAAGGTTTCCTCGATTTGCAGTCCACAGCGGATACAATTGTGGTCATCACCAATATTGTAATGTCGTCTTTTGAGCATATTCATGGTATTAAGGCGGTCGGCCAAAAGCAACCACCCGAAAACTTTGATTTTCATGGTTGATCTTGACTTCCAAATCCAACTAAAGGCCTCATGTGCTCGAATATCTCTGAAGTAGAATGTATAGTATTTATGTGCTGTGAATTGATCTGATCCCCATGCATACATCCAAACATCTGCCTCATCAGCTAGGGTAATCGTGGCCAAGTCAGATTGCATTTGTCGAACTTCTGTGTGAGCTTGCTCAGAAAGTGGGAGGTGAAACGCCTCTCGCAGTGCCATGATGGACAAGAAATCTCTGACCGAGATGTCCTCATTAATGGTATAAGAGAATGCGCGACGATAACTATCCGCAATAATGTTGTCTGCCCAAGAGTCTTTCCAAAAGAGAACATTCTTGCCATTTTCTACCTGGACAGAGGTGATTCCCCTATAAATGGGCATTAGCTTTGCAACATCACGCCACCAGAATGATCCACACGTGTCAGAAGCGTGTGGTATGCGGTTAGAGTAATATGTATCCCAGACGAGTTGGACCCAAGGCACATCCCGCCTATTATAGAATTTATGCAAGTATTTGAGTAAGAGGGCATCTCCTTGTGTTCTTAGATCAATCACACCTAGGCCACCACATTCCTTGGGCCAGCAGACCATGTTCCAGGCGTCAAGGAAGTTGCATTTGTCACCTTGCTCAGTTTTTTTAGTCCACAAATATTTTCTTCTAATCTTGTCCAGTAGTTCAATGATCTCGGTTGGCAATCTGAGTGTGCATAGAGCAAAAATGATCAAAGAAGTGATTACTGAGTTGAGCAGGGATAATTTGCCACCGTAGGATATCATGTTGAGAGTGGCCGTTAGTCTTCTTTCCATGGAACAAACCAGTGGCATAAGCTCAATAATTGTTGGTCGTGTAGTTCCAAGAGGGAGGCCCAAATAGGTAAACGGCAACTTGCCAATGACACATCCAAAGATATTGGCTATTTCCTGAGTTTTCGCCAGGTCACAATTCATTGTGATGAGAGTGGATTTATGAAAGTTTATTTTCAACCCAATGGACATGGTATAGTCATTTAAGATGTCCTTGATGGTTGTAGCTTGTTGGGTGCATGCTGGCATGACCAAGATGGTGTCGTCTGCGTATTGAATTACAGGGTAATCATTTTGGTGTTGGGTTGGGAACGGCAGATGAATCAAGTTGCGCGCGAAAGCATCATTTATGGCAGCTTGCAAAAGTTCGGCCGCAAGAACAAAGATTAGGGGGGAGAGAGGGTCTCCCTATATTACACCGCATTTGCAGTAGAATTGCCGACCAGGAGTGCCATTAAGAAGGACCAAATATTTGCCCGAGGAGAAGATGCATCGGACCCATTCCAGCCATTTGTCGTTGAATCCCATGTTTTTCATAATTTCAATCATGGCCTCATGTTCGATCGTATCAAATGCTTTGGCAAAATCTAACTTGAGAAGCATGATTTCCTTTCTAGAAGATTGACATTGATATATGTACTCATAGGCCCATGCGAGACAGTCTTGTATAGTCCATCCTTTAAGAAATCCATATTGATTCTTGTGCATAATTTTTAGGATTACTTTTTTAAGTCTATTAGCCAAGATTTTTGTGACAACTTTGAGACAACAGTTGAGAAGCATGATCGGTCGATAGTCATTGATAGACTCAGGAGAGCCGACTTTGGGGATGAGGGTGGCATACATCAAGATTAGGATTTTTCACTCCGATTGTCGGAGAGGTATCTCTGGGCCCTCTCGGTAATGCACATCACTGTAAGCCTTGCAAGCAATGCAACTAATGAGATAGTTGTGGTATGATGCATTACAGAACGAGTAAAGAGACTTGCCGTAACGAGATTGAGATAGGTATTGAGATACCGACGATCGTATCTCGGGCAAGTAACATACCGATGACAAAGGGAACAACGTATGTTGTTATGCAATTTGACCGATAATGATCTTCGTTGAATATGTAGGAACCAATATGAGCATCCAGGTTCCGCTATTGGTTATTGACCAGAGACATGTATCGGTCATGTCTACGTAGTTCTCGAACCCGTAGGGTCCGCACGCTTAAAGTTCTCTGACGATTGGTATTATGGTTTATGTGTTTTGATGTACCGAAGGTAGTTCGGAGTCCCAGATATGATCATGGACATGAGGAGGAGTCTCGAAATGGTCGAGACATAAATATTGATATATTGGAAGCTTATATTTGGACATCGGAATGGTTTCGGGTGAAATCGGGATTTTACCGGAGTGCCGGAGGGGTTACCGGAACCCCCCCCCCCGGAAGTATTGGGCCTTAGTGGGCCTGAGGAGAGAGAGAGGGCAGCAGCCTTGGAGGTGGCGCGCCCCCTCCCATGAGGAGTCCGAATTGGACTAGGGGAGGGGGGCGCGGCCCCTCTTTCCCTCTCCCTCTCCCTCTCCCTCTCTTTCCTTCCCCCTTCCCTCTTCCTAGTTGGACTAGGAAAGGGGAGTCCTACTCCTACTAGGAGGAGGACTCCCCCCTCCTTGGCACGCCCCAAGGGCCGGCCGGCCTCCCCCCTTGCTCCTTTATATACGGGGGCGGGGGGCACCCTAGGACACACAAGTTGATCATTGATCTCTCTTAGCCGTGTGCGGTGCCCCCGCTCCACCCTAATCCACATCCGTCATATCGTAGCGGTGCTTAGGCGAAGCCCTGCGTTGGTAACTTCATCAACACTGTCACCACGCCGTCGTGCTGACGAAGCTCTTCCCCGAAGCTCTACTAGATCGTGAGTTCGTGGGACGTCGCCGAGCTGAACGTGTGCTGAACACGGAGGTGCCGTACATTCGGTACTAAGGATCGGTCGATCGTGAATACTTACGACTACATCAACCGCGTTGTCATAACGCTTCCGCTCTCGGTCTACGAGGGTACGTAGACAACACTCTCCCCTCTTGTTGCTATGCATCACCATGATCTTGCGTGTGCGTAGATTTTTTTTTTGAAATTACTACGTTCCCCAACATCCTCCTACTTGGGCGCGCCTAGGGCTGGCCTCCTCCCCGCCCTCCTTTATATACGTGGGGGCGCCTACAACACACATCAATTGTTCCAAGCCGTCTGCGGCGCCCCCTCCATAGTTTACGCCTCCGGTCATATTCACGTAGTGCTTAGGCGAAGCCCTGCGCGGATCTCTTCACCATTGCCGTCACCACGCCATCGTGCTGACGGCACTCTTCCTCGACACTCTGCTGGATCAAGAGTTCGAGGGAGGACTTCATCGAGCTGAACGTGTGCAGAACTCGGGGGTGTCGTACGTTCGGTGCTTGATCGGTCAGAACGAGAAGAAGTTCTACTACATCGACTGCGCTAACAAACGCTTCCGCTTTCGGTCTACGGGGTACGTGGACACACTCTCCCCTTCTCGTTGCTATGCATATCCTAGATAGATCTTGCGTGTGTGTAGGAAAATTTTGAAATTGCATGCCACGTTCCCCAACAGTGGCATCCGAGCATGGTCTATGCGTAGATGATATGCACGAGTAGAACACAAAGAGTTGTGGGCGGTGATAGTCATATTGCTTACCACCAATGTCTTATTTTGATTCAGCGGTATTCTTGGATGAAGTCGCCCGGACCAACCTTACATGACCACCACTACAAAAAAATACACTTCCGTGATGATACGTGTTTGTCACAGTAGGTCGCGTTTTTTGTCATGCATGTACATCCATGACAAATTTATGACAGAATCAAGATAGTCATACACTGTCTTTGTCGTAGGAGTGTTCCGTGACATTACCAAAATTATCATCACGGAAGTGTCCACTTCCATGACGATAAATCACGCGTCACAGAAGTGCTTTCGTCAAGGGTGACCGACACGTGGCATCCACCGTAACGGAACGCCGTTAAGCTATCGGGTCGGGTTTTGGATCCGATAACCCGTTAACAACCCCGACCAATGGGAAATTTCCACGTGTAAAATTCTTATTGGCCGGACGAAACACGTGTCAGCTCGTCAGTGGGTCAGATAGGCGCCTATGATATGTCGACCGCGTTACAGCCTCACCACCGCCCATTTAGCTTACAAAACCGCCTGTTTGACTTGGTCAAAAGTTAACGGGCTGGCCCATGAAAAGCTCGTTAATGGTCTCTTCATAAATAGCCCATTTTACGGCCCGTTAGGCACTAAAGGAAATCGCCCAACAACGTCATGTGGCCCGTCGAATATAACACCAGCCCATTTCACTTTCGCCAATGTATGGCCCACGACGCCTTTTCGGCCCATATGAGGCCTTTCAGATCTTTCGGCCCTTAACAGGCCCACGGTGACTCTAGCCCATAATGAACAGTAATTTTCTTTGTACCCGTTAACAGCCCGTGATTTACATGGGCCATTTCCAGCCCGTGTTAGCTTTCGGCCTATTGACGGCCCATACGTTCTTGAGCTCCTTTTCGGCCCTCGATTACTCCCGGCCCATTACTGGCCTGTTCCCCTAATGGGCCAAATTCGGGCCATGGCAAGAGTCGGCCCGTTACTGGCATGTTCCCCAAATGGGCCAAATTCGGCCCATGGCAAGAGTCGGCCCGTTACTGGCCTGTTACCCTAATGGGCCAAATTCGCCCATGGCAAGAGTCGGCCCGTTTCGCCAGCCTGGCCGTCCTATATTCTCGCCCATTAACGACTGTTATGCCCGTGATGTAATTAAGCTTTTGCGATCCTATGGCACATTAACAGCCCGTTACTGTCTTTGGACCGATACCAATTACGCCCGATTACGGCCCATGTAGACCCATTTATCCAACGGCCCTAGGCCCATTTATCGACGGCCTGTAGGAGACCCATGGATCCTACGGCCCGTATATGGACCATGGGTAGTTGCGGCCACTAGCAAACCAGGGAAAAAGAAGACTAGGAAATAAATAAGGCCCAAACTAACGCTAGGCTATTAAGGCGATTGCACAGATTACATCCACTCGACATCAAAGATCGCCACCAGTGCAAATATAGGGAACACCCTACACTATACAAAAATGGCTTGCTGTTTTCTTCAGCCGGTGGCTGCACGTTAAGAATAAATTTTGTATCACACCAAAACAAATTACAACTATATAACAAAAGGAAGGTTGTCATAAAACTTAATACCTAGCGTATAAATGCACCACCAGAAGTTCAGAAGCTCGGTTCATTTGACCTGATTGTTACGTTTTCATGCTGTATTGTCCGATGGAACACCATAACCCTCGCCTTCATTTCCCCTAGGCTCCTGAACAACATAGCAAATGCCTGATAGTCTGGTATCAAAATCATGCATATCTTGACGACATTGAGCAATGTTTCTCCTTGTTTCACAAAGGGCCTCTGTTAGGGAATGGACTTGTGTCTGGAGCGCAGATACAACATTGCTTTGAGCTTGCATATCTTGATCATGAGGCAGCCTTAACAACCAACCCAGTATTACGCAGGAACGTGCTTTTGGCACCTTAGTGGACAGTCTTGACCCACCGCAGCAAGAGCCGACATTGCGGCTATAGTTGCCTCGCCACCTTCGTAAGGTGGAGGTTCCACCATTTTTTCCATAGCTCGCTGAAAAGTTGAGGTTTTACATTAGTAGTACCATAATGTAAGATATTAAGGAGGCAACAAAACCAAACAAAATAGCTTTGGTCTATATACGTAACTTATTCGTGAACCCATGTAAGATATTAGTTGTATTTTATTGCAAAGTACATAATAAAACCAGGTTCCAAACATATGACCATGTACCATCGCTAATGTATTGTCTATTTCTTCACATTGTATTGAGGGCTAAGGATAAAGAGACGAAGTTTATAATACGGTAAGCATAGTATGACATCATTCATATCAAAAAACAACTGAGAACAGACAAACAGACAATTGTAACATTGTGTGGGCAAGTCCAGCACGGAACTAGATTACGGGTCAAGATCAAAGGAACATCACTCCTCCCTTTTAAACCTTGTAAGGTGCAATGATACGCTAAGACAATTGTGTATAAAATTGAAAAGAGTAATAGACATTGGTTGCAAACCATGCAGTTCAAGGCACAAGTCAGAGTAAGTAGTAGTTAAAAGGCATGAGGATTAAGGACTTACAATGACAGCTTTGACCGGTGTAGTCATGCCCTTCTTCTTCTTTGGTGTGATGTCCTTGAAGATTTCCACAGCATTTGGTTCAGGTACTTTTTGGTCCTTGCGGGCTTTCCTCTGCATTTCCAACAAGTCAATATAGGTCTGATAATATGGTACAGCGAAAAGAGTGAAACAACAGCTAACTACAAGAGCCTCGCAGTGTGCAATATAGCTACGAGATCCCTGTCTGCATTGGAATTTCACTTTCGTGCGGTTGGCCTTGTTCTTTGAACAGTTCACCTACAAGAAGATAGATTTGTGTGGCACATGCGTCAATAGGACTTCAACATGTGATCTCGATCACATATATATAATGTACACGATACTTGGATCGGACCGGTGTTTAACAAGGCCCCTCCGGTCTTCATCCGATATATTTTCCCATCGAGATGTTTGGGAAAGTTCACTGTTAGCCTTGCCTTCAAAGTGAATTTTCCTCAAGTTATACCGATACTGCCGTAGAGCAGACTTGAAAACATGGGTGCAAGCTTGTCTGGTTGCATCATCTTGGCTATCCAACTTGAACCTCATCTGTTGAAAATTATGGGAGTCTCATTATCAGCAACCTAGAAAGTATGGGACGGAGCAAGACGATATTACTAGTTTCCATACATAACCATACTTACATATAAATGGTCGAGGAAGGTGTTGAACTGGGTTTTGTCTTTGTCATTCCTGTACTGAATCCATGTTGGGAGGATACGCACATGACACCTAACGACAACCGCTGCCTCTGATACTAACTTGGCTGACTCAGAGCATCACGTGGCCTTTTAAACCTACCTCAAAACGGATCTCCATTCTTCCTCCTCTAGATTTAGTTAACCTATTGAGCATTATCCCTGATGTTTGTTTCCTCTTGCGCCTAGGTGCTAGTCCAACAACAAACATAGGAAGTGTTAGTGTACATCAAACTATGAGACTGCATATACAGAAGCATGCAACTGTAACTTGAATCCAGCAACTACCTTCTTGCTGTTGAAGCTCACAAGGTTCATCTGATATTGCCAACTCGTCTTGTGTCAAGAGTGCTTGGTAAGTAGTGTCAGGTGGCAAGGGAGCTTGGGAACGTCTTTGCTAGCTCGGTTGGCCTTACGAGTATGTCGTGCACCGTAGTACTTGTGGTAGGTGTTGCAAGAACTAGGGCTGTCTCTGCTTGTTTGGTGGCAGCTATTTGTTTCGCTGTTTGGATTTTTTTGCAGTTCGTGTAGCATGGGATGCCGTGTTTGTAGAATTTTCATTTGGACTTTCACCTTCTATTGCACCATCGCATTTACCAGCAGAATCTGCAGGATTCTTCTGCTTCTCATTCCCTGCCATTCTCTGTTTCTTCCTCTTTCTCTGTGCCATGTTAAGTCAAGCCGACAAGAAAAACGAATAAAATTTAGTTCTTCAGAACAAATTGATGCGTGATGCAGACGAATAAAACTTTGATGTTAGACAACCACATGATAGGAGGATGTAATATGTATGAAAAACAGGACGGAAGAGATAACCAGAACTATGATGTGTAAACTAAGGAGACATTTCACCAAATTAGAAGCAATGCAATGGAAGGTAGACACCATATGAAAGATGCTACAAATATCGCTCTGCCAAGTTAATAACGGTGTCTCAAAGCATAAATGTCATTTAAACAAATTTGAAGCAGTACAAGAAATAAATCATATGCAAGATGCAAACAACATCACACTACCATGTTAGAGGTCTCTCGTCATTAGTGCCATTGCATATTCACAGCATTGCATATTCACAGCTTATGATGTGTAAACTAAGGAGAAGGCATTTCAACAAATTAGAAGCAATGAAAGCTAGACACCATATGAAAGATGCAAATAATATCACTCTACCAAGTTAAAACTATCTCGTCATAAGTGCCATTTCAACAAATTAGTAGTACAAGCTAGAAAAGAATGTGAGATGTAACCTATATCACACTCCGAAGTCAAACGTGTCTTATGATAAGTGATTGTTGCAGGTTACACAACAGTAGTAATTTGATGTAAGAACATGGTGTGATAGACAGATATTGTATGTTCTAGCAACAGGAACACGCGTCTTATTCAAGTATAATGTGTAAAGTAAGCAGATGGAATTCAACAAAATTATAAGCAATACAAGCTAGACATCACACATAACATGCAACCACATATAACAGTGCCAAGTTAGAAGGAGCACCAGTGATGCTGCACTAGGGGAGACGTGCTCATCATAAACACATCTTTGTTGAGTGTTTATGCATGTGTTGCCCTGGAAATCATCTTGGGGGTGTGGAGGAGTAGAAACTGTAGAGGCCCTCCATTTGGAAGGAGCACCTTTATCCGCTGCCTTGCTAACTTCCTTCCGCTTTATTGATTTTGAATTGTCAAGTAAAACCGGCAAGAAAAAGCAATAAAATTCTCTCTTACCAACTCATTCATGCATGATACTGACAATCACTACTTTGATGTAAGGCAAACACATGATACCAGGATGGAATATGTACGAAAAACAGGACGGCATGGCATGGTCACAACTGTTTGTGTAAAATAAGCAGAAACCATTCCAGCAAATAAGAAGCAATGCAAGCTAGACACCACATGAAAGATGCAACCAATATGACTGCCAAGTTAAAAGCGTCCCATCATAAATGGAATTTCAACAAATTAGAAGCAGCGCATGCTATAAATCATATGAAAGATGCAACTAATATCGACCGCATATACTAAAGGTGTCTCGTCATATTGATTGATGCGGGATACAAAAAACAATAGTTTTATGTAAGGACATGCTTAATAGACAGATGTACTATGTACTAAATACAGGAAGGCATGTCACATTAACAGGTATAATGTCACATTTGCAGGAGTATAAGCTAAGCAGACTAGCACATGCAGTTTAACCAGATTGGAAGAATTACAATCTAGACACCATATGCAACATGCAACCACATATCACGCTGCCAAGTTAGAGCAAGCACTTGCAATGCTAGTGTAGGGGAAATGCTATAATCAACTACAGAGCTACGTTCACTATCTTCATCTAGCATTTCTGTTTCTTGAGAATCATGTCTGGAGGCTGACGCTGCATTCTTTAAATGAGGAGTAGTCCCCTTGCACCTGCCTCGTCATAAGTGATTGATGAGGGATCCACAAGAACATTAGTTTGATGTAAGAACATGGTTAATACATAGATGTACTAGTATGTACCAAAAATAGAAAGGCATGTCATATTCAAAGGTATAATGTGTAAGCTAAGCAGATGCAATTTAACCAAATTGGAAGCAATACAAGCTAGACATCCGGCTGGAGTGGTGAGTGAGGGAGTCCTGGACTAGGGGGTGTCCGGATAGCCGAACTATCATCTTTGGCCGGACTCCTGGACTATGAAGATACAAGATTGAAGACTTCGTCCCGTGTCCGGATAGGACTTGGTGTGGAAGGCAAGCTATGCGATACGGATATGTAGATTTCCTACCATTGTAACCGACTCTGTGTAACCCTAACCCTATTCGGTGTCTATATAAACCGAAGGGTTTTAGTCCGTAGGACGAACAACAATCATACCATAGGCTAGCTTCTAGGGTTTAGCCTCTCTGATCTCGTGGTAGATCTACTCTTGTACTACCCATATCATCAATATTAATCAAGTAGGAGTAGGGTATTACCTCCATCGAGAGGGCCCGAACCTGGGTAAAAACATCGTGTCCCTTGTCTCCTGTTACCATCCGCCTAGACGCAGTTCGGGACCCCCTACCCGAGATCCGCCGGTTTGACACCGACATTGGTGCTTTCATTGAGAGTTCCTCCGTATGCGTCACCTATAGGCCCGATGGCTCCTTCAATCATCAAGAACGACGCAGTCCAGGTGAGACTTTTCTCCCGGACAAATCTTCAGATTCGGCGGCTTTGCACTGCGGGCCAATTCGCTAGGCCATCTGGAGCAGATCGAAAGCTACGCCCCTGGCCATCAGGTCAGATTTGGAAGCTTGAACTATACGGCCGATATCCGCGGAGACTTGATCTTCGACGGATTCGAGCCACAGCCAAGCGCGCCGCACTGTCTCGATGGGTACGATCTAGCTACGCCACGAAACAAGGCCTCGAGGCCGCACTGAGCCCACTCCGACCCTCAATTTGGAGCCGGTTTACCGATCGAGGGGCGGTTGGTTGGACACCGCCTCGAGGGCTAAAATCTCTCTGGCGATTGAGCCGAACACCATCCCTGTCGCTGCGGCTCGTGACTCCAGTGTGCCGGACTCCTTTCCGGACTCGAACCTCCAGCGCCCGCCCGGTCGAATCCGGCTGGGCGTCGGTTATGGAGTTCACCGCCGCGGACATCTTTCAGCACTCGCCCTTTGGCGATATCCTGAACTCATTAAAGTCTCTCTCTTTGTCAGGGGGGCCCGGGCCGAACTACGGTCAGGAAGGTTGGGATTCGGACGACGAAGAAATTCAACGCCCACGCACCACCCACTTTGTAGCAACTGTCGATGATCTAACCGACATGCTCGACTTCGACTCCGAAGACATCGACGGTATGGACGACGATGCCGGAGACAACCAAGAGCCAAAACCATGTATAATCGGAAGGCCACCTCGTCATATGACATATACATGGTGGACATCCCAAAAGATGGGAATGGCGATGGGACAGCGGAGGATGACCCCTCCAAGAAACAACCCAAGCGCCGACGTCAGCGGCGCCGCTCTAAATCCCGCCGCAGTAAAAACGGCGATTCCAGCATGGGAGACAATAATACCCCGGACAGTGCCGAAGACGACCCCCTCCAGCAGGACTCGGCACAGGAGGAGGGAGAAGCAGGTCCGCACGATAGTGCGGCAGAAAGAGAGGCAGAGGACGATAATTATGCGCCCCCCTCCGAAGACGAGGCAAGCCTCATGGCCACGGCAAGCAGCCTCAAGAAAAAGCAGCAACAGCTTAGAGCTGACCAAGACCTGCTAGGCGGATGATGGATCAAGTCCTTGTAGCCCAAGAGTATGAACTCGAACGCCCCTCCAAAAGCTACCCCAAAGGCAGGCCTGCCTCGATCGGAGGAGGAAGCACCCACATCACCAACAAGACGACATGGCAGACCGGCCACCCCGCGGCCGCGACAGAGAAGCCTTTCGGCCATCCGCTCAAGCCACGCCCCGACGCCGCTCAAAAAGTACCAAGGCACGGGAGAACGCGCCGGACTTTCGAGATATATTGGAGGATAAGGCAAAACATACAAGATCGATCTACATATCGCGTGGGCGCCCAACAACTCGGGATGATCACCATCACGCCGGATACAGCAACCCCAGCCGGGCCGAACACAGTAGACAAAGCTTATATGAGCTACGTCGCGATATAGCCCAATACAGAGGCGCCGCACACCCACTATGCTTCACAGATGAAGTAATGGATCATCAAATCCCTGAGGGCTTTAAACCCGTAAACATCGAATCATACGATGGTACCACAGATCCTGATGTCCGGATCGAGGACTATCTCCTCCATATCCACATGGCCCGCGGTGACGATCTACACGCCATCAAATACCTCCCACTCAAGCTTAAAGGACCAGCTCGACATTGGCTCAACAGCTTGCCGCCAGAGTCAATCGGTTGTTGGGAGGACCTCGAAGCCGCATTCCTTGATAACTTCCGGGCACATATGTGCGACCACCAGATGCCGATGACCTCAGCCACATAATTCAGCAGCCGGAAGAATCGGCCGGACAATTACGGACGCGGTTCCTAACAAAGAAAAATCAGATCGCCGACCGTCCGGATGCAGGCGCTTAGCAGCCTTCAAACACAACATCCGCGACGAGTGGCTAGCCCGGCACCTAGGACAGAAAAGCCAAAATCCATGGCAGCCCTCACCACTCATGACCCGCTTTTATGCTGGAGAGGACAGTCAGCTAGCTCGAAGCAACAACTTGGCCAAACACTCGGTAGTTCGGATACCAAGGATAGCAATGGCAGGTCGGCGTCGCAACAAGCATAAACGCCGCGTGCTTGGTGATAATGCTGAAGATCTGGCGGTAAATGCCGGATTCGTGAGGCTCTAAACCCGGTCACGGAAGAAGCCATTCAAAAGAAATACCAGGGCCCGTCCAACTTGGACTGAATACTCGATCGCTTGTGCCAGATACACGGCACCCCCGAAAAACCAGCCAACCACACCAACAGGGATTGTTGGGTGTTCAAGAAAGCAGGCAAGCTAACCGCCGAAAACAACGACAAGGGGCTGCATAGCGACGACGAGGAAGAGCCCCGGCCGCCGAACAATAGAGGACAGAAGGGCTTTCCCACACAAGTGCGGACGGTGAACATGATATACGCAACCCACATACCCAAAAGGGAGCGGAAGCATGCACTAAGGGACGTATACGCAATGGAGCCAGACGCCCCGAAGTTCAACCCATGGTCTTCCTGCCCGATCACCTTCGATCGAAGGGACCACCCCACTAGCATCCGTCACGGCGGTTTCGCCGCATTGGTTCTTGACCCAATTATCGACGGATTTCACCTCACCGAGTCCTCGATGGATTTGTGGCAAGAAACGAACCTGATTTATCGTGATACAAGTCGCAAGATGGGCATAGACCCGTCAAGGATCAAACCCACAAAGACAACCTTTAAAGGCGTCATTCCAGGTGTAGAGGCCAACTGTACAGGCTCCGTTACACTTGAATTGGTCTTCGGATCCCCGGATAATTTCCGGAGCGAGGAGTTAATCTTCGACATAGTCCCGTTCCGCAGCGGCTATCATGCACCTTTGCCGGACGAACCGCATTCGCAAAATTCAATGCGGTGCCGCACTACGCTGCGTACCTCAAGCTCAAGATGCCAGGCCCTCGAGGCGTAATCACGGTCAATGGAAACATCGAACGCTCCCTCCGAACGGAGGAGCATACGGTCAGTGCGAAGTCTGCAGAGCAGCCTCTTAAGGAAATTCTCCATCCGACCAATAAGCAATCGAGACACCGTCAAGCGCTACCGAGTAACCTACAGCAAGACCGCTCGCACGCTCCGAACAAGAGTAGTAGTGCGGCCCCAACCCCAGCCTCGCAAACACGCAAAGCCCGATTACTACACATACATAATTGCGCTCTGGAAGTACCATGGGCATAGGGGACGGGCCACGACCACGACATGCCTAGAATGCGGCTAGACCGCACTAGGGGCTCCTGTTTGTGTCATTCCTTTTTTTCTTTTTCTTTTTCTTTTTACTTTCAGGACTCTGTTCTCCAGAAGCCCTGTCCGGCATTCGCGCCGAATACACGATGCAACAGCCAGGGAAGCAGAAAACTGCGTCGAGTGTTCACGTGGTCTCTATTACGATCAGTATACCTGTTTTACATACCAAACCACAAACTTACCCCTGGAAGGGGGACATGTAAAAAAGTCCCGTACCTTGCATATCGCACAATTTGTATCATTCTGCTTTCACTTGCAGTTTCTTTTGAATAAACAATATATAGCTCTTTCCTATTATTGCATTCATTCCTATTATATATGTTCATCTATAACATTGCGCAACCGTACAATTTGGTACGGCCAATACACCAGGGGCTTATGTACCCCCAAAAAAAACATGGTGTGACAAGTCCGTACACTTTCACAAGTGCGGCACCCCGAACTTATAGCATTATATGCATCGGCTCCGAATCATGTCTTGGATCAATAGTTGGGTTTGCCCGGCTCCCATGTTTTGGTACCTTACGTTCCGTTATATCGGCTAAGGTAGCGTTGGGAGAACCACTGCGATTGTACCCCGGTTGAGCTGGGTTGAGCACCTCAGTGGAGAAAGCTAAAACTGACCGTCATGATAAGGCGAGAGTCGGTCGCTGTTTGAGAGGTTTCTTCGAGTCCCTAAAGACTTATGCCGCTTAGAGCGATGAACCGGCATTGTCCGGCCAAGGCGTGGATAGCGCCCCGAACTCGGTCTTCCGAATACTAGGGGCTTCGCCGAAATTTAAAATTATAGAATTCTATGGCTAAGTGAGAGTGTTCAAGCATTATAGTCCGGTTGCCTGGTTCGTTGCGTTGAGCGCCTCCCTCGAAGGACCCAAGTATGGGAACAAGAGCGCTCAAGTTTATCCCGAACACCCCAGCACTCGTGGCATGGGGGCTGAAGCCAACGACTCGCCATCTCTCAAATTTGATAAACGGCCTCACAGAAGGTAATATTTTAAATTCAAAAGCATTGCTTAGCGCATATGAACAAGTTTTCAGCGTACAGGATAACAAAATGCGAGTCTACTCAAATATTACATCTTTGGAGCATTCACCCGCTATAAGACGGGCACCCTTCAGGACGCCCTCATAATACATTTCGGGCTTGCGATGATCCTTGCCCGGCGGTGGTCCCTCCGTCACAAGCTTCTCAGCGTCCAGCTTGCCCCAGTGCACCTTAGCGCGGGCAAGGGCCCTACGGGCACCTTTAATACAGACAGAGCGCTTGATGACGTCGACCCATGGACAGGCGTCCACCAGCCGCCGCACTAGCCCGAAGTAGCTCCCAGGCATGGCTCCATCCGCCACAAATGAGCTATAAGGCCCTTCATGGCCTGTTCGGCGACCTTGTGGAGCTCGACCAACAGATTCAGCTGGTCGCTCAAGGGCACCGGGTGTCCGGCCTCAGCATACTGAGACCAGAACACCTTCTCTGTCGACCTCCCCTCTTCGGCTCGATAGAAAGCGGCGGTATCGGACACACTCCAAGGCAGATCTGCGAACGCTCCTGGAGAGCTCCGGATTCGGGTAAGTAACAGATAATTGACTTTTACATTCTTGCTCTGCATAAAAAATGCCTTACCCGCCGCGATCTTCCTTATGGCGTCAATTTCCTGGAGGGATTTTTGGGCCTCGTCCTTAGTAGCTTTGGCACTCTCAAGAGCCAAGGCGAGCTCGGACTCTCGGGTCTTCGAGTCATGCTCCAATCTCTCGTGTTTTTCCACGAGAGCCTGGAGCTCTTGCCGGACCTCCGCCAGCTGCGCCTCCCCCTTCTCTCGCTCAGTGCGCTCTGCGGCCGCTTTGTTTTTGGTCGCGGATACCGCCTCCTTCAGGGTGGCCACCTCATTCGTGGCCCCTGCAGTACCCATGTTATTCCTGTTATCTTTTTGCAACCACATTTATTTTAATTTCTATAAGGTATTACTTACCTTCCTTGTCCTCGAGCTGCTTCTTGGCACGGCCGAGCTCGTTCTCGGACCGCTCGAGGCTCTCCTTCAAAGTATTAACCTCCGCAGTCAGTGCGGCAGAGGTCAGCAGGGCAGCCTGCATTCCCATATTGACATAATTATGTTAGACTCTCACAGATATCTTTTTAGATCCTCAGTCCGGCTTTTCTTTCCGAACACCGAACTAAGAATCAGGGGCTACTGTCTATGCGGTAATCTTCTTTCATATATTGAAAACTTACCTCAAAGCCTGTTAGAAGGCTGCTGCAGGCTTCAGTCATCCCGCTCTTGGCGGACCGAACTTTCTGGATCACCACACTCATAACAGTGCAGTGCTCCTCCTCGATGGAGGCGCTGTTAAGCGCCTCCAGTAAGCTATCCGGTGCCTCCGGTTGGACGGAGGACACCGGCGTCTTACCCTTCTTACGAAGGGGCCGCTTGCCGGACTTCGGAACCACTGAAGGTTCCGCTATGGAGTCCGGTCAAGGGTCGGGCCTAGAGCCCCCGGGGGTCTTGCTCCCCTCGCGCCTGGAGTCCGGGAGCTGCCTTGTGGGGCCTGCTCTGTCACCTCCTCCTGGCCAGGCCCCCCTTGGGCCCCACCTCGGCGTCAGCAGCATGAGGTGAGGAGGCGGCCGGAAGTGAAGTACTTACCACTTCCGACGAATTCAGGGACCCGCCGACGGCAAGCGGGCGAGCCCTTGGGCGGGCTGCATGATTGCTCGGCACTAGAGAACACTATGCAATGAAAAAAAGTCATGGGTATCCGGACACTTACGATCTCGCCAGGGGCTTGGCCCTTGAGGGCCACTCCTCCTCGCCGTCGTCGGCGTTGGCGGAGACGTCCGGAGGAAGGGTTCTTCCCTTCTTGGACCCTCCGGCCTTCCCAGTTGGGGCGGCCTTCCTTTTCTTCTCTCCCCTCGCTAGGGGAGAAGCTTCTTTTTCCTCCTCCTCGTTTTCACGGGAGGATTCCGCCTCGGAGTCATCGGATGATGATTCCGGCAACACCAGGCGCCGGGCACTCTTTCGAGTTCCCGTGGCCTTCTTCTTGGCCCTCTTCTCGGGCACCATGTGGGGTACCGGAACCAGCAGCCCCGTCAAGCGGGCGTCCGCTGGGTCTTCTAGCAAGGGAGCCAGATAGTTAACCTGCCCGGACGTACTCAGCCAGTCCTGTCAAAGGTAAGGGAGCTTAGATCCCGCATAGAATTAAACTATGAAAAACAAGAGTCCCGTAAAGGGAAAAATAGCTTACCTCGGTAGCTTGACGCTACGAGCTAAAACCGTGATCTTCGGTAGTGGATGAGGGAGCCTCGGCGCCCTTGAACAGCACCTTCCAGGCATCTTCGTATGTGGTGTCGAAAAGCTTCTTCAGGGTTTGGTGCTGTGCCGGATCAAACTCCCACAACTTGAAGGCCCGTTGTTGGCATGGGAGGATCCGGCGGATGAGCATAACCTGGACTACATTGACAAGCCTGAGATTCTTGTTCACCAGGGTTTGCATACAGGTTTGGAGTCCGGTCAGCTCTTCCGGATTACCCCACGACAGGCCGTTCTCTTTCCAGGAGGTGAGCCGCGTGGGGAAACCAGATCTGAATTCGGGGGCCGCCGCCCATTTGGGGTCGCGCGGCTCGGTGATGTAGAACCACCCCGATTGCCACCCCTTCACGGTCTCCACAAAGGAGCCATCGAGCCATAAGATGTTGGCCATCTTGCCAACCATGGCGCCTCCGCACTCCGCTTGGCGGCCGCCCACTACCTTCGGCTTGACATTGAAGGTCTTCAGCCATAAGCCGAAGAGGGGCTGGACGCAGAGGAAAGCCTCGCACACGACGATGAACGCCGAGATGTTGAGGATGAAATTCGGGGCCAGATCGTGGAAATCTAGGCCGTAGTATAACATGAGCCCCCGGACGAATGGGTGAAGTGGAAAACCCAGTCCGCGGAGGAAGTGGGCGAGAAACACGACCCTCTCATGGGGCCTGGGGGTGGGGACGAGCTGCCCCTCGTCGGGCAGCCGATGTGCGATGTCGCCGGACAAGTATCCGGCCTTCCGTAGTCTTTTTACTTGGTCCTCCGTGACAGAGGAGACCATCCACCTGCCTCCCGCTCCGAACATGGCTGGAGAAGGTTGAGGAGGGATGTGCGGACTTGGGTGCTGGAGCTCAAAGTGCGCGAAAATGGATGAGTAAGGGAGGAAGAAGGCGTAGGTGAAAAAGGTGGATCCTTATCCCCTTATATGGGCGGACGAGGCTATGCGTCCCCCACCAGCCTGATAAAACTCGCTTATCTCCCAAGCAACGCGATCAATGGCGCGGTTGGGTTACCCACGTCTGTATTGATGAGAATCCCGGAATAACGGGGCACGATCTACGCTTTGATAAGACGTGCCAAGGAAACCGCCTCGCTAAACGCTACCGAGGTGGGACAAGAAAACGAAAAAAGGCCTGGCCGTGGTGTGATGTCACGCCCGCGGAATACGTCAGCAGACACTGCAAAAATTATTCTCTCTCTACGGTGGTATGTGGAACTTGTTTTTGCGAGCCGGACACTATCCTTGTGTTGAAACCTTCTATGAAGTATTCGGAGGAGGAACCCGCCTTGCAATGCCGAAGACAATATGCGCGCCGGACTCGTCGTCATTGAAGCCCTGGTTCAGGGTTACCGAGGGAGTCCTGGACTAGGGGTGTCCGGATAGCCAAACTATCATCTTTGGCCGCACTCTGGACTATGAAGATACAAGATTGAAGACTTCGTCCCGTGTCCGGATAGGACTTTCCTTGGCGTGGAAGGCAAGCTTGGCGATACGGATATGTAGATTTCCTACCATTATAACCGACTCTGTGTAACCCTAACCCTATTCGGTGTCTATATAAACCGAAGGGTTTTAGTCCGTAGGACGAACAACAATCATACCATAGGCTAGCTTCTAGGGTTTAGCCTCGTTGATCTCGTGGTAGATCTACTCTTGTACTACCCATATCATCAATATTAATCAAGCAGAGTAAGGGTATTACCTCCATCGAGAGGGCCCGAACCTGGGTAAAAACATCGTGTCCCTTGTCTCCTGTTACCATCCGCCTAGACGCACAGTTCGGGACCCCCTACCCGAGATCCGCCGGTTTTGACACCGACAGTGAGCATGATCATCTAGGACATGAGAGCCTGGTGGGAGGCGGGCTGCTTCGCCACCATCGCAGCTTTTTAGTTGGCTTCCAGGTGATGCCTATGTTTGTTGGGCTTGTCTCTCGCTCGGCCAGTGCCCTAACTAGCTATTTGTCTTTTGGTGCTCACGGGATGGTGGTTCATGTAAAAAAATATCTTTCCTTATCTTACCGACTTCGGCCTTTCGAATACACGCTAGACACCATATGCAACATGCAACAACATAAGACACCGTGAAGTTAAAGCAAGCACACAGGTTGGTGGTTCACGGCGAAGCGAGATCATCAACTCTCGAGCTACGTTCCTCGTCTTCATTTGTCTTGACACTACACCATTTAAAGCCTTGAAACGTTTTGGCCTAGCTGCCGTACCATCTTTGGAGCAACTTTTCTCTATTCTTTTTCGCTTCACAAGGCAGGGTCTGAAATACCCTTGCATAAAAACAGAATAGTGAGAGTAAGGGTGAAGTGTGTGCGTAACTAGTGCAATCGTAAAAAGTAGCGTATAGCAGTGTGGCGAAAAATAAATGACAGGAGACATATGATAGCTCTACAACATTGCATTGCAAACAAAATTAGATTCTACTCCGCATGATTTTGTAATATATGAGCACAGGAAATGCAGTGTACTCCTCCAAAGACACCACCACATGTGGTCATATCTAAGATAACGATTAATTTGAAAAGAAATAGGTCAATCGATTTTTTAATGAACCGTCCGATCTATAAGGAACGGGCAGATGGCCTTCGTCTACCTCCCGCCAACATCGCTGACGATCTTTCTCGAACCGCCAACGACCATCGGCCCCTGCCTCCGCCGCCCCGCCCTCCCATCGACCTCACACCACCGCCGTGCTTGGCAACGCCCCCAGGCCATCCCTTTAATCTCGGCCGACCTCCAGATCGGGCGCCAGTATCTCTAGGCCGCACACGCCCCTAAGATAAACACCAAGGCGATGCTTCCCCGGCGTAATAGGCGTACTAGCGCCTGTTACGCTGGGGAATGCTTCCGTTAATTGGGAATCAATCGCCGAAATTGAAATTGTGGGGCAGGACCTCTAGCTAAGGTGAAATAGTATATGAGGAGAAACCTTGTGCATCGCGAGTTACTAGGAACATCTAGTATCAAGAAGAAGCGGTCAACTAGTGTCTTCTGTGGGATGAATACCGTGCAAGCAGAGACGTAAGATTTGCACGAATAAGGGAAGAGGAGTACCTTCTTCGTTGCGGTGTGGTCACCTCCACATGTCGCGTCGATCTTCTTGTTTTTACCGGGGAAAGTGATGTTCTGGAGGGTGCAGGCTTGGACGAACCCATGGCCAAATTGTTGATTGTGTTGCCGTGGCTGTATGTCGGTGGAGGGGAAGCAGATCCGAGGCGGCGAAGGACGGCGTAGCAGGAACAACTCCGGTGCGGTGGAGGGTGGCGAAGTTGGAGCGGCAGCGGTGAGGTGCAGGATGGCGTGGTTGAACGGGCTCGGGTACAGACGGCTCGGCCTCGGCTTCAACTACTAGCCGTGGAGGGCGCTATGTTGAGGTTGTGGTGGGCGAAGACGTCGGGTATCGGCTCCGGCATGATGGAGGAGGGCGGCGGTTGATGGGTGGGATGGGGTGGCGGACGGAGGACGCCGGGTTTCATGGTGGTGGAGAGGTAGTTTTGGCGCCACGAAGTACCTGAATGGGGAATCGGATGGGTGGGGGGACCATGTTTCGATGCAGGGACGACTTGTTTTTGGCTTTTTTGAACAGAAGATGGGACGCGCTTGTTTGAAATTTGGGGAAAGTACAAACTTTGCCCCCCTCTTAAATTTCGGACCTACTATGGGTCGGGGGTAGGATGGTAATCCCAGGTGTCCCAAATAGTGGGCGGGAGCGATTTCAGCCGCGCGCATGTGTGCTTAGGCGGCCATTGTGTATGAATGTTTTTCGGAGGCGGTTGCGTGGCGTCTAGATGAAGCTACAAACCTACCCCGGTTTAGACCTTTGGATGTCGGGCCGGTAGGTTTCACTTGTCGGAGTTATTAGAAAAGTAATTTCCTTGTACTACCAAACATTGGTCTCACGCGGTTTCAAGTAGTAGAGGCTCTTTTAGGCGCTTCGATTCAAATTTTGAAACACAAGCATTCACGTTTAGAGTACTCTTGAACTATGAGGATTGACCTAAATAGACAACGTTATATTTGACCTTGTATGTTTGAAAACCTCATTAAATTATCCGCTTCCTTTTGAATTTTGACACTTGAAAATCCTATAACTACGATTATTTTGGAATGGAGGAGCTAAATCTGAATCTATTTTGTACACGACTACATATGCTATTATGTACAAAATCAGAGCAAAGATTATTACCCCCATAGTTTAGGTATGGTTTACAAATGCCATAATATCAAATTCAAATAATTGAATGGACTTCATGTTGAATTCGATTTTTTCAAACCACCTTAGGTTGAATTCAAATGTATACTAGTTCATAGGTAGCTATTTATAAATGTCCATTATGTAACTTTCGTATGTATGATGTGCTTTACACACACAACATGAACTATACTCACGATTATATTCGATTGCTAAAGCGATGCATTGTCTGGAGTTCAAAATACTAACTATGTGGATCAATTGTGTCGAATAATAACATAGACATGCTCAAATTCGATAGAATCTAAATGTATGATGGATCAATGACCGCTCCTTACGCGAATTGCAAATATCATGATCCCATCCTAATATTTGGATACAATTTATATCTTTAATCAATGTGTAGAGCAGTCTTTTACGTGTAGTTTCACTCTCCATCGGTGGTCTCTCACACATGCTCACACACTCTCTCCCGAGGTGCCTTTCTCGCACACATTCTCTAGATACAACCCTCCCCCCCTCTCGTAACCATTTACAACCGTTTTCACTAACCTTTATCACAAGCACTCTTCCTCTCGCAAACATACACACGCACAATCCTCATTGACCCTTTCTATATACATGGACCTGCCTACGTGTCTCATGTACGCACATTATCTTTACGCCTGTCTCTCACACATTATCTCACACCTCTCTTCCTAATCGACAAGTATGATTCTAGCAGAGCATTCTGTAGGATGCCCCTTAAAGTTAGGTTGGATGAATAGTAATATCAGAGATAGAGGGGTTACCTTAGTCCGAGAACCTAGGGTTACAAATCCTAGCCGGCTTTGTCAGTGGACACAGAGTCCTTCACAATTCTCCTATCTTTGTCTTGTACGACTAGTCATCCATGGTTCTTCCTAAATGTGTCATCGGCCGACCAATGTGGCGCAGGACGAAACCGAACAAAGGGCCTCACCTTGACCCACCGGACCTCACACGGTGACACAGCCTCTGCCCCCACGTCTCATTATCTTCTCACACCCACACATACCAACACAAACACCACACACACACAGAAAAATTCTCCTAGTGCCTCTATTCCCTCCCCCCTTGCATATACACACTCAAGGGAATGGGATCTCTTGTCGTGACGTCATATTCGTCTCTCTCTCTCTCTAGACCACCCTCATTTCTCATGCTATCTCCCCCCCCCCCGTCGGTCCCTCTATCCATGCCTCCCTCGAATCGTAATACACACACATACCTCTCTAGGCCCCGCCAAATGCATCAACTACACATTCACACATGTTACATCACGTACCCCATTGATCTAAAAAGCCCTCTCTTCACGTTTATTTCGCATACAACATTCCTTTTGAATAAAGTGTGGCCAAAAAATTATTTTAGAGTTTCTACATATATACAACATTACAAAGTTATATGGAGGAGTACGGACGCTAATTTGCATTGCATTGTGCCCACAATGATATTTATTCCGCACTGTGAATTTGTATATTTTTATACTATATACAAAGTTAGTCATAATAAAGAGAAACGAAGAGCATCTCTCTCTCCAAAGACATACCCCTCAGACGCCCCTTTCACGTATGCACACAAAACTATCTCCATGTCCTCTAAAAGTAAGCCCCAGAAAATTCACGCGTGTTTCATCTTTCTCTCGCGATATATGCAATGACGATCATTGTATTTGAAGTGAAAGCATGATACATACATTGGACTTCATAGTCCACTCATTACGGTCACCGTTTACGTTTAGTGGTTATTATACAGTCACGGGTTCACCGTACAACTTTGTATTTGCTCATGACATGGCTAGTTTGGCAGTTGAACGCTCCACGTGGCACCTAATCTAGTGTTGAATCACATTATCTCACTAACATCGTGCCCACCTGTCGACTTGTATCTACTCTACATCTACACTATTATAAAATACATAAAATACACTCTTATAAAAAACAGAGTTGGTGATGATGGTGTGCCTGCCATCCTGCAATATAGGACGTCTGATTTATATCTGAAGGATAGGAAAGAAACTATGGCAGTTTTGCAAAAAGGTACCCACACACCTCTCCACATTTGCAAATAAGGCCTTCCCTCATTCATCATTTTCTCTCACAAGATAAACAAGTCATACAAATGCATCTTGATGTTATGTGCAACGCACGGGCATCTTGCTAGTAAGAGTGAAAACAAACGACAAAAAAATATTTTGACGGTGGTGCGAAGTCATGACCGCGGGCACAGCGGACAAGGTGGCCTTGTATTGGTATGTTGAGCCATCTATTTTAACACGCAGGAGCTGGTGTGGTGATTATACACACACACATGCATGCACATGAACTCCATCAACGCAACACTCACACTAACACATGCACCCACGCACGCACGCAACACTCTCACATACACACGCAGCCACGTACGCACGCAACACTCACACGCACACACGCACGCATGCATGCATACCAGTACACCACACGACCAACACACACTCTCACGCTCAAGTGCTCAACCTACACGTGCATGCGCACACATCAGGCCCTGATGTACACATACACAACCAGGTGATTCCAGCGCATCGGGTTGGAGCCTCGTCGCTACCGCGTAAATTTGTGTTTATCTCGACCTTTTCCCTATCTTGAACTGACAGTGGGACCCACAAGGAATGTGGTCAATTTAACTAGTCAACATGGCGCCATGCAGACTATTTGGCGGTCAGCGAGTGCAATCCGTTGCTGAACTGTGAGCAAGTGACCGGATAATCACCGCAAAACGTATATAGTGACCGTAATCAGCTTATTCTGAAGTTCGGTAACCGTACTATGCTTTTCTCTCTGTAGGCCTTCCATAAACTACATCTCTACACGTTCTCGCATGTTACATCTAACAACTATGCAATACAGCACTACTACTACACTCTAACACAATAAATCATATGTGTTTTTAGTTTTACTAGATATCATATTGTTACTTATAATTATTCAGTTTGCATACATTAAAATTGCCTTTGAAATGTATGGCCAGTATCATAGTATCATCTACCAAGGAAAAATCCGCCCTTTCTCTGTTTAATCGGGTTTGTATCGATGGATCGTATAAACAGCAAAACTATAGTACTATACAATACAAGTGACAGTTCATCGGGCGTCGTGTAAATCTACTCCTCCGTCATAAGAGTGGAGCGCTCGCTTTCATAAATCTTCTAGTCCCTTTCGCCGACATGTGGGACATCAAGCTACCGGGTCCACATGCCATACCGGAATACAGTGCAGAGCAGCCGGGGTGAAGCACCCCAGTCATGGTGCCGGCGTAGTAATGAGCAATGAGGCGTCAAATTACAAAGCTGCACCTTTCCCGCGGTAAAGTTGGAGGGACAAAGTAATAATGCTAAAAAAAGAAGTTGGAGGGACGAAGCAACCATCATTTAACTCGTTGCTGAATCCGCTTCTCCCTCATCTTCTTCAACTTAACCACGTGTTGCTTCTGCCGTTGTTCTGCCTCATGTGGGACGCGGATCAGCTTGGTCGCTTCTCCCTCATCTTCTTCAACTTAACCACGTGTTGCTTCTGCCGTTGTTCTGCCTCATGTGGGACGCGGATCAGCTTGGTAAAGCACTGACATGTGGGACCGCATGTTAGCAAACCGTCAGGACAACGTCCTCCGAAAATAAGAAACCTCCCCCGCCATGCGCACGGCAAAATCACCTCCTTTTGACTAATCTTTGATTCCATAATTTTTTAGATCAATATAATTGAGATTTGTATAGATAGCACACAGGAGCAAAACCAAGTGGTACGGTTAAGGGCATCCACAATGTGTAGCCAAATGTGAAAATAGCTTTTGGAATCGTGGGAACCATTGTGGACGGCGTTGCGAAAGCCAAAAAGATGGAACCGAAGCTCCCGGATTGATTGATTGAAGGAATAGAAAAATGCAACGTCTCCCCTCTTTCTCCCATGCTTGGACGCATGTAGGAGTAGTACAAAGATAGAGCATGAGTCTACTCCCTGTCCCTTCTATCACAAATCACAAAGCGGTGAGGCGTCAAATCACAAAGCATAGACGAAGCAACTATCATTTCACTCTTCGCTAACTCCGCTTCTCCATCGTCTTCTTCGAGAAACCATCTCACCGCACTAGTACTCCTAGTAGTAGTACTAGTAAAGGACTTCCTGGATGCAAATAAGGCGGTTGTCTCGGCTTGCAAAAGTGCGGCACTTGCGAAACGACTTCATCCGTGGTCTCCTCAATGGTGTTCTCCGTCGAACGCACTTCGCCAAACCACAAAAAAAAAGTCGTCGACGTCACCACAATGGGCAAGGAATTCAAATATAGTTACTACCTCCATTTTTTTGTACACAAGGCCAGTATATTAAAATTACAATTTGCAAAGGGCCACTAACACTAATCGAGGCAAAATTGATGGGGTTAGCAACCAAGGACATTAATATCCCCTGCATGCATGTGGAAGTGAGAAGGTTCGTTTGCATGGCGCTGCATTAATCAAGCGATGAGGAATGAGATGGTTAGCTCTTTGGTCTTTCGAGAAAAAAAATACGCATTAATTGACACGTGAAACGAGGATTTGTATCGAAGGAAAACCCCGCCTTTCTTTTTTAACACTAGTACTCCTAGTATGCGTACTACCTCAAATCTGGTTTATAGGTCCCTTTTATAGTTTGTGCCAAATTTTGACTAAAGATTTAACTAACAAAATGTTAATGCATGTCAAGAAAAATTATCTCATTGGATTCGTATTTGAACATAGTTTTGAAAAATATAATGTTTGGTGACATGCGTGAACATTTTCTTAGTTTAATCTATGGTCAAAATTTGGCACGAAATACAATGGGGACCAATAAACCCAGACAGAGGTAGTACGTACTTATCCTGTTTGGGTCTAGGCCTTGCATTGCCAAACTTCACCACACATTTTTGCCAAGCTTGCCTAAAGTTTTCAAAATGAGAAGGAGGTACACTTGCGCACGGCTGTCGCGGTCGCACCACACCCTCACACGGTCGCTCCTGCACGCCGCGGTCGCACCGCACCCTCACACTTCGCTCCTGCACGCCGCAAACCCAACCAAGGGAACGCACCCTCACTGACACGTGCTGTCGCATGTGAACAAACCAAACTCAGCCATCCTATCGCTGACACATAATTTTCGTTGATAGAGTATGTTTATCCAACAGGAGTATCCATACGGCCCGTGCGGTGGTCTGTTGGGGAAGAAGAAGAGGTGAGGAAGAAGGAAAGAAGGGTTAGGAGACGTAGGATATTCATCCAACTGCCTGAAATGGTAGACTCAAAGCGACTTGCATAACAAATAGTATGTTTTTACACAGCAAAATATCCATAATAATAAAAACAACAACATAAAGAAAAACTATCCTTTGCTTTCGCGAAAGAGACGGCCTCGTCGTCTTTGCTGCCCGGCCTTGAACCAGCCATCGCTGCCGACGTGTGTCTCCGCACCGTGGTTGTCCTCGGCCTCCAGCCACTCGTTCAAGCGGAGCGTGCGGGTGCTCTGCACGGACGAGAGCACAGCCCGGTTCAAGTCGAGGACGTCCGGTTCCGCCTGCAGGAGGGCCTCGATGGCAGCGGCATCCGCGCGCTCCGCGTCGAGTCAAGCCTCCGCCGCCCGGTTCAAGTCCAGGACTTCCAGTTCCGCCTGCAGGAGGGCGTTGATGAGAGCGGCATCCGCGCGCTCCGCGTCGAGTCGAGCCTCTGCCGCCCGGTTCAAGTCCAGGACTTCCGGTTCTGCCCGCAGGAGGGCGTCGATGAGAGCGGCATCCGCGCCCTCTGCGTCGAGTCGAGCCTCTGCAGCCCGGTTCATGTCCAGGACGTCCGGTTCCGCCTGCAGGAGGGGCAGCAGCATCCGCGCGCTCCGCCTCAAGTTGAGCCTCCGCCGCCCGGTTCACATACACGACATCCAGTTCCGCCTGCAGGAGAGCCTCGATGGCAGTGGCATGCGCGCCTCCACGTCGAGTTGAGCCTCTGCCTCCCGGACCTCCTTTAGTATCGCCATGTTGAACCGCTGGTCCGCCTGCACCATGGGGACTTCGGGGCCGGCATGAAGTCGACGTCCATTGTCTCATACCCATCGGGGGCCTTCTGTGCCGCGACCTCCGCAGTGAACATTGGATCGGCTTCCTCCTCCTCGTAGCTTGGCTCCAGAGAACTCGGGGATTGGCCCGCCCCAAAGCGAGCTTGGGAACGGAGGTCTGTGGCGCCGACCGCCGCCGCGATTTCTGCGTGGTGCTCCGGCGTCAGCATCTTGTAGTAATGATCTTGCGGCACACCATGGCTTTCCGGCGAACTAGGGGACGCTTGATGCGGGCTAGGGGATCTAAAGGTGGGGGAATGGGCTGGAGATTTGGTGTGGTTTTAGGGCAGTGGCTGGCGTAGGCCGAATAGTGAAGGTTCTGGTGTGAATAGTGGTTCCGGTGACGACCGGTCAATCGGTTTTGACTGTACATCGCTCTTGTCGTGTTCGCATTGCAGCCCGGCACGCTGGACCCTCCACATCGCTCACCGAATGGAACGCGCTTCGTCTTGCGTTTTCGCTCGCTTGTGGGACCGCAGTTGAGAGCAAACCGACGTCCCTCCCCCTCCCCCGCCCGCGTCATTTATTATACCACTACTCCCTCCGTTTTATGCGGAGTAAATAAAAACAGAGGGAGTATACTACAGATGAGGATCCCCTGACGTGGCCGAACCCATTGAGTAACTGACATGCGGGGCCTAGAAAGCATGGGGTCCGCCAGTAAGTGAACGAAAGGGAGGGTAAGGCAGGGATACCTACATCAGAGGATCCACTTCCACTATACTCTGACCAAATGTTAGAGTAATAATATATGACATGCAACTTACACAAATGTTAGAGTAATAATATATGACATGCAACTTACACAAAGCATACTGAGGGTCTAATGCGTTTTTGAGGCTAACTTTGACCAAATGTTAGAGTAATAATATATGACATGCAACTTACACAAAGCATATGGTCAATTTCGTATGTGAAAGGAGTTTCCAATGATATAATTTTCACATTATACATCTCATGTACTCCCTCCGTCTAGGTGTGTAAGTCATCTTACGAAAACAAAATAATCCCAAAATACATAGGCGCGGTGCATTCACTTCTGACTATGGACATCAGATGTTGGGTACATGCGAATGATGTTGGAAATATGCCCTAGAGGCAATAATAAAAGCATTATTATTATATTTCCTTGTTCGTGATAATTGTCTTTTATTCATGCTATAATTGTATTATCCGGAAATCGTAATACACGTGTGAATACATAGACCACAATACGTCCCTAGTAAGCCTCTAGTTGACTAGCTCGTTGGTCAACCGATAGTCATGGTTTCGACTATGGACATCGAGATGTCATTGACAAGCGGGATCACGTCATTAGGAGAATGACGTGATGGACAACACCCAAACCTAAGCATAGCACAAGATCGTGTAGTTAGATTAGCTAGAGCTAATCCAATGTCAAGAATCTCTTCCTTATACCATCATATCGTGTAACACCCGGATAACGTAGGAGTGCTTTGGGTGTACCAAAGCGTCACAACGTAATCGGGTGACTATAAAGGTGCACTACAGGTATCTCCGAAAGTGTGCATTGGGTTGACCACGGTCGAGGCTAGGATTTGTCACTCCGTATGACGGAGAGGTATCTCTGGGCCCACTCGGTAATGCATCATCATAATGAGCTCAAAGTGACCAAGTGCTTGGTCACGGGATCATGCATTACTGATGCAGTAAAGTGACTTGCTGGTAACGAGACTGAACGAGGTATTGGGATACCGACGATCGAAGTCTCGAACGTAACGCATCTTACCGATTGACAAAGGGAATAGTATACGGGGTTGCTAGAATCCTCGACATCGTGGTTCATCCGATGACATCATCGAGGAGAATGTGGGAGCCAACATGGGTATCCAGATCCCGATGTTGGTTATTGACCTGAGAGCCGTCTCGGTCATGTCTGCATGTCTCCCGAACCCGTGGGGTCTACACATAAGGTTCGGTGGCGCTAGGGTTATTAGGAAGACTTGTATGTGATTACCGAATGTTGTTGAGTCCCGGATGAGATCCCGGACGTCACGAGGAGTTCGGAAGGGTCCGAGGTAAAGATTTATATATGGGAAGTTGTCAAGCGGACACCGGAAAGTTTCGGGGCATATCGGTATTATGTCTGGGGCCACCGGAAGGGTTCCGGGGGTCCACCGGGAGGGGCCACCCCTCCCGGGGGGGGCACATGGGCTGCGTGGGGGCAGGAGCCAGCCCCTGGTGGGCTGGGCGCCCCCCCCCCCTTGGGCCCTTGCGCCTAGGGTTGGGGGGGAACCCTAGAGGGGGCGCCCCCCTTGCTTGGGGGGCAAGTCCCCCTCCCCTTGGCCGCCGCCCCCCCTCTAGATGCCATCTAGAGGGGCATTCTCCCTTCCCCCTATAAATAGAGGGATGAGGGGAGGGTTGCACACCCGAAGCCAAGCCGCAGCCCCTCCCCTCCCCAACACCTCTCCTCCTCGATACGTCCTTGGCGAAGCCACAGCCGAATCTTCTTTGCACCAACAACACCACGCCGTCGTGCTGCCGTTGGAGCTGTCTTCCTCAACCTCTCCTTCCTCCTTGCTGGATCAAGATGGAGGAGACGTCGTCCGTACCGTACGTGTGTTGAACGCGGAGGTGCTGTCCGTTCAGCACTTGGTCATCGGTGATCCGAATCACGGCGAGTACGACTCCATCATCACCATCCCCTTGAACGCTTCCTTTTCGATCTACAAGTGGTATGTAGATGCAAACTCACTCCCTTGACTCGTTGCTTAGATGAACTCATAGATGGATCTTGGTGAAACCGTAGGAAAAATTTTAATTTTCTGCAACGTTCCCCAACAGTGGCATCATGAGCTAGGTCTATGCGTAGTTCTCTATTGCACGAGTAGAACACAATTTTGTTGTGGGCGTAGATCTTGTCAACTTGCTTGCCGCTACTAGTCTTATCTTTCTTCAGCGGTATTGTGGGATGAAGCGGCCCGGACCAACCTTACACGTACGCTTACGTGAGACCGGTTCCACCGACTGACATGCACTAGTTGCATAAGGTGGCTGGCGGGTGTCTGTCTCTCCCACTTTAGTTAGAGCGGATTCAATGAAAAGGGTCCTTATGAAGGGTAAATATAAGTTGACAAAATCACGTTGTGGTTATTCGTAGGTAAGAAAACGTTCTAGCTAGAAACCAATTGCAGCCACGTAAAAGATGCAACAACAATTAGAGGACGTCTAACTTGTTTTTGCAGCAATTGTCATGTGACGTGATATGGCCAGAAGTTGTGATGAATGATGAATGATATATTGTGATGTATGAGATCATGTTCTTGTAATAGGAATCACGACTTGCATGTCGATGAGTATGACAACCGGCAGGAGCCATAGGAGTTGTCTTTATTTTTGTATGACCTGCGTGTCATTGAAGAACGCCATGTAAACTACTTTACTTTATTGCTAAACGTGTTAGCCATAGAAGTAAAAGTAGTCGTTGGCGTGACAACTTCATGAAGACACGGTGATGGAGATCATGATGATGGAGATCATGGTGTCATGCCGGTGACAAGATGATCATGGAGCCCCGAAGATGGAGATCAATGGAGCTATATGATATTGGCCATATCATGTCACTACTATATAATTGCATGTGATGTTTATTATGTTTATGCATCTTGTTTACTTAGAACGATGGTAGTAAATAAGATGATCCCTTACAACAATTTCAAGAAGTGTTCTCCCTAAGCGTGCACCGTTGCTAAAGTTAAATGCGTTCGAAGCACCACGTGATGATCGGGTGTGATAGATCCTTACGTTCACATACAACGGGTGTAAGACAGTTTTACACATGCAAAACACTTAGGGTTAACTTGACGAGCCTAGCATGTACAGACATGGCCTCGGAACACGGAGACCGAAAGGTCGAACACGAGTCGTATGGAAGATATGATCAACATGAGAATGTTCACCGACGATGACTAGTCCGTCTCACGTGATGATCGGACACGGCCTAGTCGACTCGGATCGTGTAACACTTAGATGACTAGAGGGATGTCTAATCTGAGTGGGAGTTCATTTAGATAATTTGATTAGATGAACTTAATTATCATGAACTTAGTCTAAAACCTTTGCAAATATGTCTTGTAGATCAAATGGCCAACGCTCATGTCAACCTGAACTTCAACGCGCGTCCTAGAGAAAACCAAGCTGAAAGATGATGGCAGCAACTATACGGACCGGGTCCTAACACGAGGATCATCCTCATAGCTGCCGAAACAATATGTCCTAGAAGGACCGCTAGGTGGACGCTCCGTCCCAGAGAACCAAGACATTATGAATGCTTGGCGGACTCGTCTTGATGATTACTCCCTCGTTCAGGCGGCATGCTTTCTGACTTAGAACCGGGGCTCCAAAAGCGTTTTGAGCAACACGGAGCATATGAGATGTTCGAAGGGCTGAAACTAGTTTTCCAAGCTCATGCCCGGGTCGAGAGATATGAAGGCTCCGACAAGTTCTATAGTTGTAAGATGGAGGAAAACAGTTCTGTCAGTGAGCACATACTCAAAATGTCTGGGTTGCACAACCGCCTTTGTCCCATTTGGAGATAAACCTCCTGACGAGGCGGTCATTGACAGAATCCTTGATCGCTCCACCAAGCTACAAGAGCTGTGTGATGAACTACAATATGCAGGGGCTGGTGAAGACCATTCCCGAAGTATTCTCAATCTTTGAAGTCGTGAGAGGTTGAAATCAAGAAAGAACATCAAGTGTTGATGGTCAACAAAACCACTAAGTTCAAGAAGGGCAAGGGCAATAAGAACTTCAAGAAGGACGGCAAGGATGTTGCCGCGCCCGGTAAGCCAGTTACCGGGAAGAAGTCAAAGAATGGACCCAAGCTTGAGGTGAGTGCTTTTATTGCAAGGGAAGGGTCACTTTGGAAGCGGAACTGCCCCAAATACTTAGCGGATAAGAAGGCCGGCAACACCAAAGGTATATTTGATATACATGTAATTGATGTGTACCTTACCAGTACTCGTAGTAACTCCTGGGTATTTGATACCGGTGCCGTTGCTCACATTTGTAACTCACAGCAGGAGCTGCGGAATAAGCGGAGACTGGCAAAGGACGAGGAGACGATGCGCGTCGGGAATGGTTCCAGAGTCGATGTGATCGCCGTCGGCAGGCTACCTCTACATTTACCCACGGGATTAGTTATGAACCTCAATAATTGTTATTTAGTGCCAAGTTTGAGCATGAACATTGTATCTGGATCTCGTTTAATGCGAGATGGCTACTCATTTAAATCCGAGAATAATGGTTGTTCTATTTATATGAGAGATATGTTTTATGGTCATGCTCCGATGGTCAATGGTTTATCCTTAATGAATCTCGGCGTAGTGTTACACATATTCATAGCGTGAATACCAAAAGATGTAAAGTTGATAACGATAGTCCCACATACTTGTGGCATCGCCGCCTTGGTCACATTGGTGTCAAGCGCATGAAGAAGCTCCATCGATGGACTTTTGGAGTCTCTCGATTATGAATCATTTGACACATGCGAACCATGCCTTATGGGCAAGATGACCAAGACTCCGTTCTCCGGAACAATGGAGTGAGCAACCAACTTGTTGGAAATCATACATACCGATGTGTGCGGTCCAATGAGCGTTGAGGCTCGCGGAGGATATCGTTATGTTCTCACTCTCACTGATGACTTGAGTAGATATGGGTATGTCTACTTAATGAAACACAAGTCCGAGACCTTTGAAAAGTTCAAGGAATTTCAGAATGAAGTAGAGAATCAACGTGACCGAAAGATAAAATTCTTCTGATCGGATCGTGGAGGAGAATATTTAAAGTAACGAATTTGGTACACACTTAAGAAAATGTGGAATCGTTTCACAACTCACGCCGCTGGAACACCTCAACAGTAATGGTGTGTGCGAACGTCGTAATCGCACTCTATTGGATATGGTGCGATCCATGATGTCTCTTACCGATTTACCGCTATCATTTTGGGGATACGCTCTAGAGACAGCTACATTCACTTTAAATAGGGCACCGTCTAAATCCGTTGAGACGACACCGTATGAATTATGGTTTGGGAAGAAACCTAAGCTGTCGTTTCTAAAAGTTTGGGGATGCGATGCTTATGTCAAGAAACTTCAACCTGAAAAGCTCGAACCCAAGTCGGAAAAATGCGTCTTCATAGGATACCCTAAAGAAACCATTGGGTATACCTTGTAGTTAAGATCCGAGGGCAAGATCTTTGTTGCCAAGAACGGATCCTTTCTGGAAAAAGAGTTTCTCTCGAAAGAAGTAAGTGGGAGGAAAGTAGAACTTGAGGAAGTACTACCTCTTGAACGGGAAAGTAGTGCAGCTCAGGAAAATGTTCTGTGATGCCTACACCAACTGAAGAGGAAAATAATGATGATGATCAAGGTACTTGGATCAAGTAGCTCTTGAACTTCGTGGGTCCACAAGGACACGTTCCGCACTGCAGTGGTACGGAAACCCTGTCCTGGAAATCATGTTGTTAGACAACGGTGAACCTTCGAACTATGAAGAAGCGATGGCGGGCCCAGATTCCAACAAATGGCTAGAAGCCATGAAATCTGAGATAGAATCCATGTAGTATGGACTTTGACTGACTTGCCCGATGATCGGCGAGCGATAGAAAACAAATGGATCTTTAAGAAGAAGACGGACGCGGATGGTAATGTCACCATCTATAAAGCTCGACTTGTCGCTAAGGGTTATCGGCAAGTTCAAGGGATTGACTACGATGAGACTTTGTCTCCCGTAGCGAAGCTTAAGTCCGTCCGAATCATGTTAGCAATTGCCGCATACTATGATTATGAGATATGGCAGATGGACGTCAAAACAGCGTTCCTTAACGGTTATCTTAAGGAAGAGCTGTATATGATGCAAGGAAGGTTTTGTCGATCCTAAGAATGCTAACAAGGTATGCAAGCTCCAGCGATCCATTTATGGGTTGGTGCAAGCATCTCGGAGTTGGAGCGTTAAACTTTGATGAGATGATCAAAGCGTTTGGGTTTATCTTGAGACTTATGGAGAAGCCTGCGTTTACAAGAAAGTGAGTGGGAGCTCAGTAGCATTTCTCATATTATATGTAGATGACATACTTTTGATGGGAAATGATATAGAATTCTTGGACAGCATTAAGGCCTACTTGAATAAGTGTTTTTCAATGAAGGACCTTGGAGAAGTTGCTTATATATTAGGCATCAAGATCTATAGAGATAGATCGAGACGCCTCATAGGTCTTTCACAAAGCACATACCTTGATAAGATTTTGAAGAAGTTCAAAATGGATCAGTCAAGAAAGGGTTCTTGCACTGTCTTTGCAAGGTGTGAGATTGAGCTCAGCTCAATGCCCGACCACGGCAAAAGATAAAGAAGAGATGAGTGTCATCCCTATGCCTCGGACATAGGATCTATTATGTATGCGATCTTTGTGTACCAGACCTGATGTAAACCTTGCCGTAAGTTTGGTAGGAAGATACCAAAGTAATCCCGGCAAGGAACACCGGACAGCGGTCAAGAATATCCTAAAGTACACGAAAGGACAAAGGACATGTTTCTCGTTTATGGAGGTGACGAAGAGCTCGTCAGAAGGGTTACGTCGATGCTAGCTTCGACACGCATCTGAATGACTCTAAGTCACAAACCGCATACGTGTATATGTTGAATGCTTTGGAAGCGATGGTGGTGCGGTACCAAGCAGAGCGTCGTGGCGGGATCTACATGTGAAGCGGAGTACATGGCAGCCTCGGAGGCAGCGCATGAAGCAATTTGGGTGAAGGAGTTCGTCACCGACCTAGGAGTCATACCCAATGCGTCGGGGCCGATCAAACTCTTCTGTGACAACACTGGAGCCATTGCCCTTGCCAAGGAGCCCAGGTTTCACAAGAAGACCAGCACATCAAGCGTCGCTTCAACTCCATCCGTGAAAATGTTCAAGATGGAGACATAGAAATTTGTAAAGTGCATACGGATCTGAATGTCGCAGATCCGTTGACTAAACTTTCTCTTCTGCGGGCAAAACATGATCAACACCAGAACTCTATGGGTGTTCGATTCATCACAATGTAACTAGATTATTGACTCTAGTGCAAGTGGGAGACTGTTGGAAATATGCCCTAGAGGCAATAATAAAAGCATTATTATTATATTTCCTTGTTCGTGATAATTGTCTTTTATTCATGCTATAATTGTATTATCCGAAATCGTAATACACGTGTGAATACATAGACCACAATACGTCCTAGTAAGCCTCTAGTTGACTAGCTCGTTGGTGACAGATAGTCATGGTTTTCGACTATGGACATCGATGTCATTGACAAGCGGGACCACGTCATTAGGAGAATGACGTGATGGACAAGACCCAATCCTAAGCATAGCACAAGATCGTGTAGTTCGTTTTGCTAGAGCTTTTTCAATGTCAAGTATCTCTTCCTTAGACCATGAGATCGTGTAACTCCGGATACCGTAGGAGTCCTTTGGGTGTACCAAAGCGTCCAACGTGAATCGGGTGACTATAAAGGTGCACTACGGTATCTCCGAAAGTGTCATTGGGTTGACACGGATCGAGACTGGGATTTGTCACTCCGTATGACGGAGAGGTATCTCTGGGCCCACTCGGTAATGCATCATCATAATGAGCTCAAAGTGACCAAGTGTTTGGTCATGGGATCATGCATTACGGTACGAGTAAAGTGACTTTCCGATACTTGAGACCGAGCGAGGTATTGGGATACCGACGATCGAGTCTCGGGCATGTAACGTACCGATTGACAAAGGGAATAGTATACGGGGTTGCTTGAATCCTCGACATCGTGGTTCATCCGATGACATCATCGAGGAGCATGTGGGAGCCAACATGGGTATCCAGATCCGCTGTTGGTTATTGACCGAGAGCCGTCTCGGTCATGTCTGCGTGTCTCCCGAACCCGTAGGGTCTACACATAAGGTTCGGTGGCGCTAGGGTTATTCGGAAGACTTGTATGTGATTACCGAATGTTGTTCGAGTCCGGATGAGATCCCGGACGTCACGAGGAGTTCCGAACAGCACGGAGGTAAAGTTTTATATATGGGAAGTTGTCAAACGGACACCGGAAAGTTTGAGGGCATATCGGTATTGTCTGGGGCCACCGGAAGGTTTCGAGGTCCACCGGGAGGGGCCACCCCTCCCGGGGGGGCCACATGGGCTGCGTGGGGAAGGAGCCAGCCCCTGGTGGGCTGCCCCCCCCTTGGGCCCATGCGCCTAGGGTTGGGGGGGGACCCTAGAGGGGGCGCCCCCCTTGCTTGGGGGGCAAGTCCCCCTCCCCTTGGCCGCCGCCCCCCCTCTAGATGCCATCTAGAGGGGCCGGCCCCCTTCTCCCTTCCCCCTATAAATAGAGGGGTGAGGGGAGGGCTGCACACCACAAGCCAAGGCGCAGCCCCTCCCCTCCCCAACACCTCTCCTCCTCCGTACGTGCTTGGCGAAGCCTGCCGAGATCTTCTTTGCACCAACAACACCACTGTCGTCTTTGTCGTTGGAGCTGTCTTCCTCAACCTCTCCTTCCCCTTGCTGGATCAAGAAGGAGGAGGCGCCGTCCGTCACTGCACGTGTGTTGAGCGCGGAGGTGTTGTCCGTTCAGCACTTGGTCATCGGTGATCCGAATCACGGCGATCACGACTCCATCATCACCATCCCCTTGAACGCTTCCTTTTCGATCTACAAGTGGTATGTAGATGCAAACTCACTCCCTTGACTTGTTGCTTAGATGAACTCATAGATGGATCTTGGTGAAACCGTAGGAAAAATTTTAATTTTCTGCAACGTTCTCCAACAAGTAAAAACCTGAACAACGGGTCATACTACCTTATCGATGTTCAAGAGCACAAAGACTCACGTAAGTCGGAGCAAGAGACCCGCTGGCCGTGCAACATAGCTCATCTTCGGCCTTACTATACTTGAGCCACCGGCTCTCGGGATATATATATATATATATATATATATATATATATATATATATATATATATATATATAGCAATGTATATATTACATAAAGCAATAAAGTAGGACCTCTATCATTTTTTCCCATTAAGAATGTTTTTATGTCTTCTTTATCAGGTGGTGGACACTACCAACAGGGAACGGATAATATCTGAATCCAGCTTTCCCTTTGGTCCAGCTTATGATCATATCTGAATCTAGCCATGGTCACTTGGGGGCTTCCTGTTCAAACATAGGTCGTATTCAAACCAAAGAGAACATAGCTGTCGATACCCACTTGATCGGCATACTGCCAAACCCACTTGGGGGCTTCTTGGTCATATTTGAATCATAGCTTAACCTCTGTGGGTCTGACGTGGATCGTATTGGAATCAGCATCATTAAACAACTCTCATGGTCACTTGGGGGCTTCCTGTTCAAACATAGGTCGTATTCGAACCAAAGAGAACATAGTCATGATACCCACTTGATCGGCATCGCCAAAGCCATTGGGGGCTATATGATCGTATCTGAATCTTAGCTTAACCCCTTTGGAACGGTTCTACTGATCTTATTCGAATCAGAGGCCCTTGAAAATTAAGTTTATTATTCATTACACTCTGAAAGTATTATTAAGGACCAGGTAAACATTATATGTGCTAATTTTCAGAGGTTAAACTTTCTGCTTTTTGGATCACATAAGCCGGCAAAGTATGCTTCAAATAAGATAGCAGGTATATTGTTATGGTCCTAATCATAAGCCGGCGGTTTTTTATGATGTTTTGGTTCATACTCCGGGTTATCATTATTCTATATGACCCCGGGTGTGATAAGTCGCCAAGGGAATTCTGTTTTTTGTTTTATACACAGGATAAAGCAAGAAAGTTTTGGGCGTCAAGGAACAATTAACATAAGCCGAAAGTATATAAAGATAGCGAATTATGACAATATTAAGCTCCACAAACATGCGTGAAGGCATGACAGAGTTAAGAGGTTTTTTTCTACCCTATTACAAGACTCCCCGAGTCTGAATAATGAAGCATCATTTTTTCAAAGACATAGCACCAGGCGAGTTACTCCTTTGGTGGGCTTGAAGATTCCGGGTTATCCTTCTCCACCTCTCCGTCTGCGACTTTGTCCTGGAAGGTTGACAAGGTCCAGTCAGTGCCGCTTAAGGCTTCAAATTCAGCTTCATCATCAATTAAACTGGCTGGGTCAACTTCAGGAGCAAAGGTATGCTTACGAGTTGGAGGAATTAGGCTGACGTCATCATAATGACGAGTTGGAATCCTCCGGTTCTCGTTGTCATAACCCGGCTGATACTTGGTAAGATCAATATCATTGCCAATGATGGTGGCCACAGGACGTACGACTCTCACACAGGCGATGAAATCTGATTCATCGAATACAGAGCCGTCCTCCTTCAAACTGGGATATCCAAGAGCAACGTCGGCCAGGTCTAATTCTGGAAGAAACGCCTTGGCCCGGCTTAAAGCGGCTATGGCCCCAGTTCTAGCAGATGTCCGCCTTAGCTCCTGAATCCGTTGGGGTAACACGGCAAGCCGTTTGAGTACATCCTGCAGGATATAGGGAGCATCATTTGATAAAGCCACAGCGGCCAAAGCACGTTGTGACCCGGTGTATAGCTGTTCCACCAGAGTGTACACCGCCTTAAGCTTGATCAGCATATTCTGCTTGAGGTTTGTGCTCCTAGGGCCTGCGTTTATACATATAAGGTGAGCCAGAGTTAACAATTAAAATAGGCATCAAAAGAACCATTGTGATATTCAAGATTATACATAGTAACTTACCGAAGATTGCTGAGACCATTTGAGATATTTGGCACTTTAAGCCGGACAACTCAGCAGTGGCTTCGGCAAGTGATCTTCTGCTGACTCGGCCCAGGTTACAAGTGAGGCCTTTTCATCTGCCCAGATTTTCTTCTCCGCATCAAAATTCTTCTTCAACTTCTCTTGTTCAGAGACGCTGAAAGCAAATTTGGAGTTGGCTTTTTGAATTTCAAGTTCTTGGGCTGCCAGGCCGAGTCTTGGTCGACAATCTCCGACTCAAATTGACTGGTGGAGGCCTGCGTTGATGCCGGGTTATAATCAAGGTTATGGTAAGACATCATTGAGTCCCAAGCACTTTACAAGTAAAGATACTTGACACTTGGGGGCTAATGTATGCTGAAAAAAAAATTAGTTTATCATGCTGGATTAAGCATATTAAAGTCTCAAGCACTTCACAAATAAAGATACTTGACACTTGGGGGCTAATGTGTATCGCACGTTTAAAAGTTATCATATTATAACTGGGTTAAAAATGTTCTCTTTTAAACCGGATGAACTAACAGTAAGTAGATCTCTAAGTCTACAGCATATTTACTCATAAGCAGTAGACTTGGGGGCTGGCACAGTAAGTAAGATTCAGAAAAATAGCATGAGTTATACCTCAGATTTGTGTTGTATTTGTCTCACCATGTCAATTTCCAGGTCGCGGCTGCTATGTACTTGGTTCAAATAGCCCGAGACTATATCACCAATGCTTAAGTGAGTATAATCAGCAATGTCTTGTTTGGCCTTTCGGCGTTCGGCAAATTCTTCCTTGGCAGAACATCTGGCAAGGACAGTAGGCCGCCCCGGTTCAACAAACTGCTTTTCAAGATTTCAACCTCCGGGCCAGTCGTCTTGACCGGGCTAGGAATTTCCGGGTTATCGGAGCTGTTGAAAGTATCTTCGGCAGGCGGGTCAGAAGATGGCGCTGGAATTTCAGAAGCCGGTTCAGGTGGCGATTGATGAGTGGAAGCATCAGGGGCAGTTGTTCCGAGTTCCGGCTCAGTTGCTACCGTGTCTTCGGATGGCTTATTCCTTTTTGCCCTCTTACTGGGCTTCACCTGCACGCTGTGGACAAAACAGAAAGGTGAGTATAAAAATATGAGTAGGGTAAAGCATAAAGATAACAAAGGTATATTACCCAGGGGCAGTCTTGAAGGCCGGCATATTGGATTGCATAGATTCGCCGGAGGTGTCACGCCCTCGATGCGGCTATATCTCCCACGTGTCGAAGAACGACTTAGAGGCATAACCGCATTGAAAGCAATGTTGCAAGTGAGGTAATCTTCACACAACCCATGTAATACATAAGGGAAAGAGATACATAGTTGGCTTACAATCGCCACTTCACACAATACATGAGTAAAGCATTACATCATACAGATACAATCAAGGTCCGACTACGGAACCAAAATAAAAGAAGACTACCCCAAATGCTACACGGATCCCCGATCGTCCCAACTGAGCTCCACTACTGATCAACTGAAACGAAACAACACAATGAACAAGATCTTCATCGAGCTACTACGAGCTCGGTGGCGCCACCTGCGGTTCCATCGGCACACCGCAAACTGGTTTTGAAGTATCTCGTGAGTCACGGGGACTCAACAATCTCACACCCGCGAGATCAAGACTATTTAAGCTTATGGGTAGGAGAAGGTAGTGAGGTGGAGCTGCAGCAAGCGACTAGCATATCCGTGTCTAACATACGCAAATGAGAGCGAGAAGAGAAGGCAAAAGCACGGTCGAACAACTATGATCAAGAAGTGATCCTAGAACAACCCTCGTCAGCGTAACTCCAACACCGTGTTCACTTCCCGGACTCCGAGAAGAGACCATCATGGTTACACGCGGTTGATGTATTTTAATTAAGGTCAACTTCGGGTTTTCTACAACCGACATTAACAAATTCCCATCTGCCTCATAACCGCAGGCACGGCTCTCGAAAGTTTATACCCTGCAGGGTGTCCCAACTTAGCCCATTATAAGCTCTCACGGTCAACGAAGGATATTCCTTCTACCGGGAAGACCCGATCGATCTCGGAATCCCGGTTTACAAGACATTTCGACAATGGTAAAACAAGACCAGCAAAGCCGCCCGAATGTGCCGACAAATCCCGATAGGAGCTGCACATATCTCGTTCTCGTGGCACACCGGATAAGCTAAGCGTCAGTACCGGCGTAATCCAAGTTGCCAAGGAATGGTCCCAAGACGGTGCTCTAGTTTGGACCAACACTCGAAGGAGCACTGGCCCGGGGGGTAAAATAAAGATGACCCTTGAGTCTGCAGAACCCAAGGGGAAAAGGCTTAGGTGGCAAATGGTAAAACCAAGGTTGGGCCTTGCTAGAGGAGTCTTATTCAAAGCGAACTGTCAAGGGGGTCCCATAAATCACCTAACCGTGTAAGGAACGCAAAATCCGGGAACATAACACCGGTATGGCGGAAACTAGGGCGGCAAGAGTGGAACAAAACACCAGGCATAAGGCCGAGCCTTCCACCCTTTACCAAGTATATAGATGCATTAATTAAGATAAGAGATATTGTGATATCCCAAAATATCCATGTTCCAACAAGGAACAAACTTCATCTTCACCTGCAACTAGCAACGCTATAAGAGGGGCTGAGCAAAGCGGTAACATAGCCAATCAACGGTTTGCTAGGAAAAGATGGTTAGAGGTTTGACATGGCAATATGGGTGGCATGATATAGCAAGTGGTAGGTAACGCAGGATAGGCATAGCAAAAGAGCGAGCATCTAGCAAGCAAAGATAGAAGTGATTTCGAGGGTATGGTCATCTTGCCTGAAATCCCGCAAGGAAGAAGAACGAGTCCATGAAGAAGACAAGCAGGCGTGGTCGAACGAATCCTCACAACTCCGGAACGAAACCGAAGCTAACGAGAGAAGCAAACCGGAAAGAAACAAACAACATAGTAAACAACCATCACATAAACATGGCATGATGCGCAAACAAGTATGATGCATGCCCGGTTTAAATAGCATGGCATGGCAATATGCACAAACAAAACTACAAGTTAAATGGAGCTCAATATGCAACGAGTTGCATATTAACGAAACACCACATCAATTATTTAGTTCTCTCTCGGTTATGTACCCAACAATATTAAATGTTATTAAACATGGCAAGGGGTGAAGCATAATTAAACTACCTATTTAGACAAGTTTAAATGAGGCCGGAAACAACAAACGATAATTCCGGAAAATCCTCATGTCATTTAGCAATTTTTAAGAAAACAACAATTTTAAACATTTTAAATGTTGTTATCATGATCACGGATGACATATGCAAATCTTATGCAATTTTATGAAAATGTTGACATCTAATATGATAGGGAGCATTTGGTCACCATGGCGGAACAAAAGGGTGCCACGCAACGATAATCGAAAATGGCGCCACGGCAACATTCGGGTCCCAGTAACTCGATTGAGATACCGATGCAAGAGAGAAGTGTGCGGATGTGTGGAACACGCAAGAGATGGGGAGTGATCCCGGATACGGGTGTCCCACATGACGGTGGCATGGCAAACGAGGAACGTGCAAAGACAATTCGATCACGGTGCAAAACTCGAGCATCTCATACAACACACAAGCATTCGGTCCACGGTTGATCATCTCGGGGTTATACCTTCGAAGCGTGCATTTTCGAAGCAGTTCGGGTTCGGCGAGGGAAGTAGTCGTTCGCGGGTCGTAGTGGAAGTAGTCGTACACGTTTTGAAGTTGAACTTGCCACTCGTGGTACACGGGTCTTTGGCGACGGTAGGCATACATCTTGTAGTGGAACTCGGGCGTTCGGCTCTCCCCTGGCAGCGCGACCAGGATGAGGACGAGGGAGGTTGGCGGCGCTGGAGGAAGGATCGAGAGATGGGGATCGGGCAGGGGTGTTCGGGCTAGGGTTAGGAGGGATTGGTGGGGGGGGCTGGGCCTTGGCCTTGGGCCGGCGCGGGAGGTTGGGAGGCCCAGGGCTCGGGCTCCTTCTCTCTCTTTCTCTAATTCTCTTTTCAAAATAGAAAATAAAGAGAAAGAAAAAGGAAGAAAAGAAAGGTTAGAGAAAGAGTTGGGCACGGGATAATTTCCACGGACTCGTAAAAATGTGCACGGTCCATGAAAAATAGGAGTGGCAAGATTGCAGGAATTAAATTCAAAGTCATTTGAATTTAATTCAAAAAGTTTGAGCAAGGACTAGGAATTAGAGGTTTCCAAAAATGTTGGGATTTTTGGTGGAGCTCCGGAAGATGATGAAAGAATAATGGCAAAGTTGGAGATCAAGAATTAAGACAACAAAGGCATTAGGATATTTTGTAAGTGTGTTTGCGGTAAATCCAAATAATTGGAATATTTACTATAGCTCTCTAAATATCGAGAGGATATGTTTTAAAGTGAATCACCATGTGAATTCCCTCTATTTAAATGGATCAAAGATCCATGCCATTTATTTAGTTGAGTTGAGATGCAAAGGTTAATGACATGATGCAATGCACATGATGCAAGGATGAATGCAATGAACAAAACAAATCGCACGACGAATCTCGGAAAACAAGGAAGGCATCTGGAGCGTCGGTCTTGGGGCGTTACAGGAGGAAGGAGAGGTATCCTGATAATTGGAGTCGGACGAATTGAGAGGTTGACGAATTAAACCCGCCAAAGGATAAACAGAACGTAAATCGGAGATGACCTCAGTCCGACGCTTCCTGTTTACGTCGGGTAGGCCGGAAGAGAGCTCTACATCCTTGCTGGTCCGGGCCTGCCTCCGGTTTTCAAGCTGTTGTTGCTTCAAAAGAAATTGAGGATCTTGATAAGCTAGAGGATGTGAAAATCTTACTTTCCGGGTCACCCGACGGATTTTGTGCTTTGGCAAAGGCTCTGAGTCGGAGGAGATTATAGTTACCTCTTCGCCAGGAGCTTGGCTGTTCCCTGTATCCTCCTGAAAGGCAGAAATGTCAATAAAATAACAACAAAGGAGTTAAGAAAATAAGGAATTACCTCTTCCTCATCTGAAGAAGAGTCATCCAATTTGAAAAAATCAGAGGTGCTGGGTTTCTTCTTTTTTGAGGTGCCCGTCTTGGCGGCCTTCCTTTCGGTTTTCTTGGCTGCCCTGGCTTGTTTGGCAGCTTCATGGTCATATTGAACCTTCCAAAATTTGTCATCAGCCTGTGGAAGAGATAAGGAATCTTAAGTACAAGAAAGTATAACATGTTAAAGAATATTTATTAAGATTAGTAACTCACTGCAGGGGCCGGGTTCTTCTTGCAGAAGGGAAGTAAGCCGAAGGCATTGCTAGTTAAAGTGCCCTCCTTCAGCAGTGACTGGGTTGTAGCATCTATCACATCATCTGGTAAGTCGTCAGGACTATGACGCAATGGATCATCCTTCTCGCCAGTATAAGTACACATTAAGCCGGAGCGGCGACTTAATGGAAGTATTCGCCATGTGACCCAGACCCGGACCAGATCGATGCCATTTAACCCGTTTCGTAAAAGAGCTTTGATCTTCTTGATGGTGGGATTGAGAGGCAGGCGCTCAACAGCGGTTAATTTATCCGCCAGCTGATGGTTGGACTCAAGGCGCAGGGCGCGAAAGCCGGGCAAAGGTTTTTCATCAGCCGGTGAAGTGTCTTCACAGTAGAACCACGTCTGGTTCCAATCTTTTGGGTGACTCGCCAGCTCAGCGTAAGGAAAAAGGCAGTCTCTCCGCCGCTGGATCGAGATGCCGCCAAGCTCAAGACTAGGCCCGTTGGCACGTTCATTCTGCCGGTTCAAATAAAAAAGTTCTCTGAACAAAAGCAGACTTGGCTCCTCTCCCAGGTACACCTCACAGAAGACTTGAAAATTGCAAAGGTTTGACGCGGAATTGGGTCCAATGTCTTGAGGTCTAAGATCAAAGAAATTCAAAACCTCCCTGAAGAATTTTGAGCCAGGAGGGGAAATCCACGGTTCATGTGATCCGTGAAAACTATCGCCTCCCCTTCTTTGGGTTGAGGCTTCTCTTCAGACGGATCAGGAACACGATAAGACATGACTTCCTTTTTTGGCAGATGGCCAGACTTCACAAACTCAGCCAGTTTACTCTTAGTGACCGTGGATGGGACCCGATTCTGCGAATTCTGAGGGCTTTGGTCGCCTTAGGTGCCATGACAACAGTTGGCCTATTACAAAATAAGAAGTTCCGGTTCAAATTGTAACCCAGGAGAAAATATCTAAATTACCGAAGGTAGCGGCTTACAAAGGGGCCTAATGATATAAGGATGACAATGCGACAATATTTAAGCCGCTACAAGCATCAAGAGTAGTTCAAAATTTGTCAAAATCATGAGAAGTAGGCAAGGTTCACAGATCAGTGTCATTCATTTAAACCGGACACCTGGACAGTTATGTTTAAGGGCATTTAACAGAAGAAGTTTTCCGGGTGATAAAAACAGGTTTCATAATCTTCTGCTAAAATTTGAGATCAAAGGTCTGTTCTGATAAGAAAATTTTCTAGACCTAAAAACTGACACAGATGTGTTCATAGGCTCAAATGAGGCTTTTTATACAGAGAAAGGGATCTGTTTTTTTACCTAAAACAAGTGCGAAATCAACTACCGCGGCCATTTTATATCATTCTCAGATTAGAAGAGGCGTTGAAGAGGAAAGCTAACAAGGGTTTGGCTCTAATGGCGATGAACTCTGACGAACTCGAAGAAGCTTTAATGCGGACCTAAGCAAGGAAGGAAAGGGTACGTACAGATCTGGAAGAGCTGCGGAGGTTCGTCGCGTTTCTCTAATCCAACCAGGTTGATGCAGCGGCCTGAGGCGGTGAAGACAGGGAGCTCGACAGCGGTGGCGGCGGAGCTCAAGAGGCAAGAGGAAGAAGACGACTGGAAGGAGGAGAATGAGAGACCTAGGTCACACCTATTTATAAGGAGAAGATAACTGAGACGGCATGAGAAACGAGGAGATAAGAGTTATTATCCAGCGACCTCGACGCCTCGATTTTTGGAGCAGTCAATAAAGGCAGAGGTCTGTTGAAAGATACGGTGGAATAGAAAAAGGAATTTAAGAAAGGATGACGTCACGCCAGGTTAACACAGATCCAAAAGATGACGTCATGGCGGGTTAAAGAAAACCTTCTGCAACAGTCAGAAGACTGAAGATTTATTCTTTAAAGATATTTTAAGACTGACATGAACAGGTTCAAATCAATCTGGGGCCTAATGTTGGGGATATGACTATTTGTGTAAGCCGCCCAGGAGGGGCCGGGTTATGCAAAGAAGACTCACCAGAAAGAAGCCCAAGACCAAGCATGAAGATGGCGATTCAATAAAGGGCTTAAGCCCACGGGCGACTTAAGGCCCGTTATAGTAAACCGCCGTCATGGCAAGACTTGTATCGTAAGGTAGATTTAACTAGTCACCGAGCCGAACACTGTTATAAGCCGGTCGGGACTCTGTAAGCCGCAGGGCGTCAACCCATGTATATAAGGGGATGACCTGCTGGCGGCTTAGGGCAAGAAACAATCCGTCGAGAGCCGCGCATAGTGTATTTCGCTCCCTGTTCATCGAAACATCAAGTAATACCAACCCAACTAGACGTAGGCTTTCCTTCACCGCAAGGGGCCGAACTAGTATAAAACCTCTCGTGTCCTTTGTCTCGATTAACCCCTTTAAGCTTCCTAGTTGCGATGGCTCCACGACTAAGTCCTTGCACGAGGACATGTGCCGTGACAAAACCACGACAATAATGAAAGATTCCCACTAGTATATGAAAGTGACAACATAGGAGACTCTCTATCATGAAGATCACGGTGCTACTTTGAAGCACAGGTGTGGTAGAAGGATAGTAGCATTGTCCCTTCTCTCTTTTTCTCTCATTTTTAATATTTTTTTATTTTTTATTTGGGCCTTTTCTCTTTTTTTATGGCCTCTTTTTTTTCTCTTTTTTTATTTTTCGTCCGGAGTCTCATCCCGACTTGTGGGGGAATCATAGTCTCCATCATCCTTTCCTCACTGGGACAATGCTCTAAAAATGATGATCATCACACTTTTATTTTCTTACAACTCAACAATTACAGCTCGATACTTAGAACAAAATATGACTCTATATGAATGCCTCCGGCGCTGTACCGGGATATGCAATGATTCATGAGTGACATGTATGAAAGAATTATGAACGGTGGCTTTGCCACAAATACGATGTCAACTACATGATCATGCTAAGCAATATGACAATGATGGAGCGTGTCATAATAAACGGAACGGTGGAAAGTTGCATGGCAATATATCTCGGAATGGCTATGGAAATGCCATGATAGGTAGGTATGGTGGCTGTTTTGAGGAAGGTATAAGGTGGGTGTATGATACCAGCGAAAGGTGTGCGGTATTAGAGAGGCTAGCAATGGTGGAAGGAAGGAAAAGTGTGTATAATCCATGGACTCAACATTAGTCATAAAGAACTCATATACTTATTGCAAAAATTTAGAAGTTATCAAAGCAAAGTATTACGCGCATGCTCCTAGGGGGATAGATTGGTAGGAAAAGACCATCACTCGTCCCCGACCGCCACTCATAAAGAAGACAATCAATAAATAAATCATGCTCTGACTTCATCACATAACGGTTCACCATACGTGCATGCTACGGGAATCACAAACTTTAACACAAGTATATCTCAAATTCACAACTACTCAACTAGCATGACTCTAATATCACCATCTTCATATCTCGAAACAATCATCAAGCATCAAACTTCTCTTACTATTCAACACACTCATAAGAATTCTTACAAATCTTGTATGCTTAGCATATTAGGATTATTTAAGAAAATTACCATGCTATTTAAGACTATCAAAATAATATAAGTGAAGCATGAGAGTTCATCTATTTCTTCAAAATAAAACTACCACCATGCTCTAAAAGATATAAGTGAAGCACTAGAGCAAATGACAAACTACTCCGAAAGATATAAGTTAAGATCAATGAGTAGTCGAATAATTATGCAACTATGTGAAGACTCTCCCACATATAAGAATTTCAGATCTTTATACTTTATTTAAACAGCAAGCAAAACAAAATAAAATGACATGACACTCCAAGAAAAACACATATCAGGTGGTGAATAAAAATATAGCTCCAAGTAAAGTTACCGATGAACGAAGACGAAAGAGGGGATGCCTTCCGGGGCATACCCAAGCTTAGACGCTTGGTTATCCTTGAATATTACCTTGGGGTGCCTTGGGCATCCCCGAGCTTAGGCTCTCGCCACTCCTTATTCCATAGTCCATCGAATCTTTACCCAAAACTTGAAAACTTCACAACACAAAACTTAACAGAAAACTCATGAGCTCCGTTAGCGAAAGAAAACAAAACACCACTTCCAGGTAATGTAATGAACTCATTATTTATTTATATTGGTGTTAAACCTACTGTATTCCAACTTCTCTATGGTTTATAAACTATTTTACTAGCCATAGATTCATCAAAATAAGCAAACAACACAATGAAAACAGAATCTGTCAAAAACAGAACAGTCTATAGTAATCTGCAACTAACGCAAACTTCTGGAACTCCAAAAATTCTAAAATCAATTGGTGGACCTGAGTAATTTGTCTAGTAATCATCTTCAAAAAGAATCAACTAAATACCACTCTCCAGAAAAATGTTCTAGCTAATCTTGTGAGCGCTAAAGTTTTTGTTTTTTACAACATGATCATAAAGACTTCACCCAAGTCTTCCCGAAGGTTCCACTTGGTACAAACACTAAATTAAACATAAAACCACATCTAAACAGAAGCTATATGGATTATTTATTACTAAACAGAACCAAAAAGTAAGAAACTAAAATAAAATTGGGTTGCCTCCCAACAAGCGCTAACGTTTAACGCCCCTAGCTAGGCATGATGATTTCAATGATGCTCACATAAGAGATAAGAATTGAAACATAAAGAGAGCATCACGAAGAATATGACTAGCACATTTAAGTCTAACCCACTTCTTACGCATAGGTATTTTGTGAGCAAACAACTTATGGGAACAAGAATCAACTTCCATAGGAATGTAAAACAAGCATAACTTCAAAACTTTAAGCACATAGAGAGGAAACTTGATATTATTGCAATTCCTACAAGCATATATTCCTCCCTCATAATAATTTTCAGTAGCATCATGAATGAATTAAACAATATAACCAGCACCTAAAGCATTCTTTTCATGATCTACTAGCATAGAAATTTTATTACTCTCCACATAAGCAAAATTCTTCTCATTCGGAATAGTGGGAGTATCATAAGAGACTTGAATACTATAAATTGTTTCCACATTAAAAGACTAATGTTCAGAGAAAGGGTACTCATAATCATGACAAGTTTTATAAATATAATCATCACTACTCTTTATAACATAAGTTTTATCACAATAATCATCATAAGTAGCAACTTTGTTCTCATCATAATCGATTGAAACCTCTTCCAAGATAGTGGATACATCACTAAATAAAGTCATGACCTCTCCAAATCCGCTTTCATAAATATTGTAAGATTCAACATCCTCCAATATTGTGGGATCACTACTTCCTAAAGTTGACACTCTTCCAAACCCACTTTAATCAATATAATCATCATAGGTAGAAGGCATGCGATCATCATAACAACTTTGCATATCAAAACTTGGGAGGCTAAAAATATTATCATTATTAAACATAGCATCCCCAAGCTTGGGACAAACATTAATTACAGCAAATATATTCTCAAATATGTCATCCTCATCAAACATAGCTTCCCCAAGATTGGGCCTTTTCATATCATAAGCATAATCACTCTCATCATTAATAATATGGCTAGCACCAATAGTATAGCAATTATTATATTCTTCCAAGCAAGTGCCAAAAAGATTTTCAAGATCCAATCATAATCATCACAACAAGCAATAGGCATAACGAGATCATCGTCAAGTGTATCATCTTCATTTTCATGAGGCACAACAATAATAGGAGCAACTTTATTTGGGAGAGATACCTTTTTACCTCTCTTCCTTTTTCTTTTCTTCTTCTTCACCTCATGTGTGGGTTCAATCCTCTTTTTGGAGCTCCTTATTAATGAGATTGGTTGAGTAGAAGGCTCCTCCTCGTTACCTGATTCATCATGAGAAATAATAGGAGGATATTGGGAAGTCTCTTCCCTTTCATTAGTATTCTCTTCATCCTCTATTTGTCTTCTTTTCTTTATGTAATTGGCAATATAAGGATTTTCAATACAATTCACCGCACAATACATATAAATCTTCTCTAGATCAAAATAGAGAAATCTATCAAGATTAAATTTTGGAATACCCTCAGTTATACGTTTCATTTCTTCATAACCCAAAAGAAGGCTAAGTTCTTTATGATGCTCAAGGGTAATCAAATTATCACAATATTTGGACACGACTTGATCATGAAACAAATAGCATTGGAGATTTAAATGACCATGTTCATTGCAAAGTTCACAAGGGCATGAAAAATATTGAATCTTTCAAGACATTCATCTAGCTCTTCTTGCAACAATTTGGTTTCTAAGTACTTATGCCTCTTGCAATATCTATCTTCCCTATCCTGTGTGTACTTGCAAGCCCAATCTACTCCACAAAATTGACATGTTTATAGGAGGCATTTTCATCATAACTAGTGCAATCATCGTTAGTACTATGCATATTCAAGGAGTTCATACTAACAACATTGCAATCATGCTCATCATTCAAAGATTTAGTGCCAAACATTTTAATGCATTCTTCTTCTAACACTTTGGCACAATTTTCCTTTCCATCATACTCACGAAAGATATTAAAAGATGAAGTGTATGAGGTAAACTCAATTCCATTTTTGTAGTTTTCTTTTATAAACTAGACTAGTGCTAAAACAAGAAACAAAAAGATTCGTCATGAAGTTCTAATGATGTACCTTCACTTACCTAGCCTCCCGACAACGGCGCCTTTAAAAGAGCTTGATGTCTACTACACAACCTTCTTCTTGTAGACGTTGTTGGGCCTCCAAGTGCAGAGGTTTGTAGGATAGTAGCAAATTTCCCTCAAGTGGATGATCTAAGGTTTATCAATCCGTGGGAGGCGTAGGATGAAGATGGTCTCTCTCAAGCAACCCTGCAACCAAATAACAAAGAGTCTCTTGTGGCCCCAACACACCCAATACAATGGTAAATTGTATAGGTGCACTAGTTCGGCGAAGAGATGGTGATACAAGTGCAATATGGATGGTAGGTATAAGTTTTTGTAATCTGAAAATATAAAAACAGCAAGGTAACAAGTGGTAAAAGTGAGCGTAAACGGTATTGCAATGCTAGGAAACAAGGCCTAGGGTTCATACTTTCACTAGTGCAAGTTCTCTCAACAATAATAACATAATTGGATCATATAACTATCCCTCAACATGCAACGAAGAGTCACTCCAAAGCCACTAATAGAGGAGAACAAACGTAGAGATCATGGTAGGGTACGAAACCACCTCAAAGTTATTCTTTCCAATCAATCCGTTGGGCTATTCCTATAAGTGTCACAAACAGCCCTAGAGTTCGTACTAGAATAACACCTTAAGACACAAATCAATAAAAACCCTAATGTCACCTAGATACTCCATTGTCACCTCAAGTATCCGTGGGCATGATTATACGATATGCATCACACAATCTCAGATTCATCCAACCAACATAAAAGTACTTCAAAGAGTGCCCCAAAGTTTCTACCGGAGAATCATGACGAAAACGTGTGCCAACCCCTATGCATAGGTTCATGGGCGGAACCCGCAAGTTGATCACCAAAACATACATCAAGTGAATCACGTGATATCCCATTGTCACCACAAATACGCATGGCAAGACATACATCAAGTGTTCTCAAATCTTTAAAGACTCAATCTGATAAGATAACTTCAAAGGGAAACTCAATCCATTACAAGAGAGTAGAGGGGAGAAGAAACATAAGATCCAACTATAATAGCAAAGCTCGCGATACATCAAGATCGTGCCAAATCAAGAACATGAGAGAGAGAGAGAGATCAAACACATAGCTCGGTACATACCCTCAAATTTAGGGTGAACTACTCCCTCCTCGTCATGGAGAGCGCCGGGATGATGAAGATGGCCACGGTGAGGGTTCCCCCCTCCGGCAGAAAGTCTTGAACAGGCCCGGTTGGTTTTCGGTGGCTACAGAGGCTTGCGGCGGCGGAACTCCCGATCTATCTTCTGTTCTGGAAGTTTTAGGGTACGTAGGTATATATGGGTGAAAGAAGTACGTCAGTGGACCGAAGGGGGGGCCACGAGGCAGGGGGGCGCCCCCCACCCTCGTGAGCACCTTCCTTCTTTCCTGATGTGCACTCCAAGTCCATCGGGTGGCTTTCCTTCCAAAAATAACTTCTCTAGTTGATTTCGTTCCGTTTTGACTCCGTCCGATATTCCTTTTCCTCGAAACACTGAAATAGGCATAAAACAGCAAATCTGGGCTGGGCCTCCGGTTAATAGGTTAGTCCCAAAAATAATATAAAAGCGGAAAATAAAGCCCAATATTGCCCAAAACAGTAGATAATATAGCATGGAGCAATCAAAAATTATAGATACGTTGGAGACGTATCAGTATAACTCCTTTAAAGGTAGTTATCGTGGGCTTGATTCATGAGGGATTAATGCCCATTTTGCATATTGTATCCTGATAGAGCAGGTTGAGGCTGCTACCACCGTCCATTAGGACTCGTGTCATGTGAAATCTGTCGATGATTGGGTCGAGTACCAATGCGGCCGAACCGCCATGACGGATGCTAGTTGGATGATCACGACGATCAAAGATGATCGGAAATGACGACCATCGGTTGAATATCGGGGCGACCGGGCTCTACCGCATAGACGCGTCCCTCGAGTGCGCTGCGCTCCCTTTTGGGGATGTGTGTAGCATATATCATGTTCACTGTTTTGACTTGAGGCGGGAATTTCTTTTGCCCCCTAGTGTTCGGCTGCCGGGGCTCCTCGTCATCGTCCTCACTCTGTGATTCCCCTTCCTTGTTTCCGCTATTTACCTTGCTGGCTTGCTTAAAGACCCAGCAATCTCTATTTGTATGGTTGGCCGGTTTGTCTGGGGTGCCATGTATCTGGCACGGTCGATCGAGTATGCGGTCCAAGCTGGATTGTCCTCCGCCGTTCTTTTTATAGGGCTTCTTTCGCTGGCCGGACTTGGAGCCACTGAATCCGGCGTGAACTATAGTGTCATCGGTGTTATCGCCATTGCTTCGGTGTTTGTGTCTGTTGCGCCGGAGCTTGCCGGTGCTGTTTTTGGCCTCGGAGGGGCCTGCTTTGTTGGATGTGTTTGTACTGCGAGCCAGCCAACTATCCTCTCCCGCGCAAAAGCGGGCCATAAGTGCCGTGAGGACTGCCATGGACCTCGGCTTTTCTTGGCCGAGGTGGCGGGCGAGCCATTCGTCACGGATGCTATGTTTAAAGGCCGCTAGGGCTTCGGCATTTGGACAGTCGACGATCTGGTTCTTTTTGGTTAGGAACCTAGTCCAGAATTTTCTGGCGGACTCTCCAGGTTGTTGAACTATGTGACTTAAGTCATCAGCGTCGTGTGGCGGACATAAGTGCCTTGGAAGTTGTCAAGAAAAGCTTCTTCCAAGTCCTCCCAAATGCCGATGGAATTTTCAGGCAGGCTGTTTAGCCAGTGTCGAGCTGGTCCTTTGAGCTTTAATGGGAGGTACTTGATAGCGTGGAGGTCATCTCCTCGGGCCATATGGATGTGGAGAATAAAATCTTCGATCCACACAACGGGATCGGTTGTTCCGTCGTATGATTCCATACTAATGGGCTTGAACCCCTCGGGGAAGTCGTGATCTAGCACCTCATCTATGAAGCAGAGAGGGTGTGCGGTGCCTCTATAGCGGGCCGCGTCACGGCGCACCTCCGATGAAGTCCGTATGCGGCTATCGTCCTGGGTATGATTAAGTTTGTCACATCCGATTAGGTAGCTGTCATCCCGAGTAGGGAAGCGTCCTCGCGATCTGTAGATTGATCTGGTGTGTCCTGCTCTACTGTCCAGGTCCCGTCGAAGGTCGTATGTACGGTCCCAAGATGTTCTGTCCCTGTTTTTGCGAGGTAGTGGGGCAAGCTGTTGTTCGGCCTGAGTTGCCATTTTACCCCGACCGCGGGGTGGTCGGTTTGCCGCACTATCCCGACCACGTGGTGGTCGGTCCAGATTGCGCGAGGGAGGTATACGATCTGGTGCCTCCTCATCAAACTGAGGTAGCAGTCTGCGCTTTGGGTAACTATTGGCTGAGCGCTTGAGGTCGTATTCTTCGGCTGCCAGGACATCGGTCCATCTGTCAATGAGTAGGTCTTGATCGACTTGGAGCTGCTGCTGCTTTTTCTTCAAGCTTCTTGCAGTAGCTATTAGCTGGCGCTTGAAGTGCTCCTGCTCGAGGGGTGCCTCAGGCACGATGAAATCCTCGCAGCCGAGGCTCTCCTCATCCTCGGAGACTGGACGATAACTATCGTCATCCGGGTCATTGGGCATGGCCTGTTTATCAGGGTTATCTTGCCCGTTGTCTTGTTCCTCCTGTTCGGATCCAGCTCCAACAGGGTCTTCATTGTTTTCGGCGTCACCCGGAGAACTATTTTCTCCAGTGCCCCTGTTGCCATCTTTTCAGCGACGAGGCTTAGAATGGTGTTTAGCACGCCGGCGTTTGGACTGTGTCTCAGAAGGTTTATTCGCAACTGGATCTTCTTTGTCATCGTCGCTAGCTTTTTTAGGTGTGTCAACCATGTACACATTGTACGAAGAGGTGGTTGTCCAACGTCCAGTGAATGGCGGGCCTTGGCCTTGCTCCTTGTCGGCATCGTCGTCCATACCGTCGATGTCTTCGGAGCCATAATCAAGCACGTCGGTTAAGTCATCGACAGTGGCTATGAAGTGGGTGGCGAGTGGGAAGAGAAATTACCCATCATCAGCCTCTAGCTCGAACCGAACATAGTTCGGCTGTGAGTCCTTCTCCAAGGACAAATTCTTTAAAGAGTTCATCACATCACCCAAAGGTGAGTGCTGGAAGATGTCTGTGGCGCTGAATTCGAAAATCGAAAACCGATCCAGCTCGGTGTCCGCAGGCTTACATGGTCCGGAACTTATAGCCGGAGACGAGTCCGGAGTTTCGTTGACGCAAATACAGCGGGGTGTCGAGTCCGTGTGCGGATCCAACGCCGCGGACTCTGTGGCCTCGGATGGCACGATCTGCTTTGGTTCTAAGGTCGTTGCAGCAACAGGAACCATCTCCTGGATGTGATCCGATGACAGATTTAAGTCATGTTCATCGGGGCGAGGGGGAGCGATCATCGCGGTCTCGAATCCGTCGAAGATCAGGTCTCCTCGGGCGTCCGCGACATAGTTCAAGCTTCGAATCTGACCTGATGGCCAGGGGCGTAGCTATCGATCTGCTCCAGATGGCCAAGCAAGTTGGCCCGCAGTACGAAGCCGCTGACGGTGTCCTGGACTAGGGGGTACTCATCACGTCATCTCCCGATCTGTTAGATTGGGCCGAGGACCCCCGTGGTCGTATATTCGTGGGCCAGTCCGGACAGCTGCCGCATACAAGGAAGATTCCACAAGACTTGGTGGTCAAGACAAGGACTCCTCCCCCACCGGCGTATTCGGCTAGGACTCTTGTTATCCTAGGCCTCTGGTGCATTATATAAACCAGGTCCAGGCTAGTCGATAGAGACAACAACAATCATACCATAGGCTAGCTTCTAGGGTTTAGCCTCTACGATCTCGTGGTAGATCTACTCTTGTACTACTCATATCGTCAATATTAATCAAGCAGGGAGTAGGGTTTTACCTCCATCGAGAGGGCCCGAACCTGGGTAAACATCGTGTCCCTTGCTTCCTGTTACCATCAGCCTAGACGCATAGATCGGGACCCCCTACCCGAGATCCGCCGGTTTTGACACCGACATAGGTGCTTTCATTGAGAGTTCCGCTGTGTGTTCGGCAAAAGGTCGATGGTTCGCCTGCAGATCAACTGCGACTTCGGCATCTTCGTCACCAGCTCGACTGGTCACCTCGGCTCAACCGACTATTGTGCCCTGCCTCCGATCGTCATGTTTGGATGAGGGCCGTCATCAACATCAACTCCAATCTCTATCAAGATCATGGAGGAATCATCCATGGCGCTCGGGGGCTCAACGTCAACATTGCCCTCGGGCGACCGTGCTGTTTTTCTGGACAGCGAACTTGTATCTGCCGCCACCGCCTCCTCGAGTGTTGTTTTAACGATTGCTTCAGTGGAATTGTGCGGAATTGAGTCTATAACGACCCTGGAAAATTTCGTCGAGTTCCGATGGAGGAATCTTTGGCAATCTCCGATATACCGGAGTTGTATTGAATCTGGACGAGAATCCGGACGAGTTTGGAGCGTGGTGTCCAGCATCTAGCACGGACATCCTTTGGAAGATCCAACCGTTGATCGGCTGCGGAATTCCTATATCTACCACCTGTCAAAAATTCGGCTCGATCCGACCGTCCAAACTCTGGGAACCTCTCGATTAGTGCATCACTTTTCAGATCTGTTTCCTACGCGAATACGGATCCGACCCGAATTCATGTTTCTTTATGAACGTGATATTCGACAACCTTTTTAAAAGGAATTTTCTTCTAAGGTATTGCGCATTGTTTTTAACACGCGCCCATAAAATTTTAATCCTTCTCTGAGGTAATCTTCGCCATCACGCTGGTGTCAAACCAGTCCGGCAATATAGCTCCACGGTTGCCGACCTGCGCTAGACATGTCGTCGCTTTTTCAGCCGAGCTCAACTTCTTCGAATACTCACCTCGGCGAGCCGAACAAGAGTTCGGAAGCGCCAAAGATAAATCATCACCAACATCACCGCCCCATGGATTACACAGAGCGGGCACACCGGCATCGCCGCACGGCCACTTCAGCAAGCCAGTATTGACCACGTCACAAGTTACGACCTGCATCGGCATGGCCGAACTGTTGCTTCATCGAGCCAATGTCCACCAACGCCGAACTACTTCAACACCTCGGCTGACATGGCAGCTGCAACATCTCCTCATCGATCTACTCCATCTCCTCGTCCGGACCGGGGGCTCCGTCATCCCTTCATCAGCACACTCCAGTAACTTCGGCGACACCAGCCGACCAGCTTCGTCACGTCAGCTGGACCGGGGGCTTTGCCTCGGTGATTCAACCTTTACCAGCGTTGCCATGCCATCGCTTCATCGCCCATCAGGCAATGGGTATGCGGATCGAGTCCCAATTTTGGGAGTCGCTTTCCTTCGGACTGCTACAACGTAAACCAGGTTCTATTAATCCTAACAATTTTTGCTTGTTGGGTTTATTTTTCTTAAGGAATTATTACTCTGGTTTGTTCCATCATCTGTACACGGGTCTATCAAATGATGGCCACATTAAAAACGGTCGCGTGGTGGTTCGGTCCGCTTCAGTACATAGTTCGCTGACGCCAGATTCAGAGTCGGACCGCCTCGCAAATTCAGGCTTTGTCATCGCGTCCGCCGACGCCGTGCATCGACATTGGCTTCAAAGACGCAGGCCACATCTCTTTAAATAAATTATTTTTGCGCAAAGCAATTACGCAAGGATCATATATATTATTATTATTTCCTAGACCGCACTATTTTACATGTGCAGGTAACGGACTTTGACTGCGTCGCGTGGTCTCTTCGGCGTCACTCTGCCGGCCTACATTGGCCATGCTACGTCGCCACTTCGGATTGCCGAGCTCTTCGCTCCGCCACCTCGAGACCGGCTTGGTGGCTGGGACCTTGTCATCAACACCGAGCACATTAACCAGCTAAGTCGCTTTCATGCTAAAAAACTTTCAGTTTTAAATTTTGTTCGGTCTGACCAAGCATTATACCTTTTTTGACAAAAGGTTGTTTATGAAAACTTCCTTGTCCAAACTTTGTTTGTGACACACAAATTCAAATATCCCGTTTACTTGGGGGCTTCCTTTATGAAGCCTTTCCTCTTGCAAATTATTATACTTGTACGGCTTGGTTCCTTGTTCGTGTATTACGCCACAATATGCACCATATTGACCTAAGTGATTTGCAAGCTGGGTTGCCTTGCTCCTGTGTTTACCCCTACGTTCCCGATTGTTCGGCTAGGGAGTAAAGGGAGCACCTCTGCGATTGTCACGATCGGGTCACTCGAGCCGGACCTCAGACTGGGTGAAGCTGAAAGCTAGCACTCTTACTGTTTTCAATTATGGTCGGCACACAACGGAACTCATGAGTACAAAAAATCTATTGCACAAGTCTCATAGCAGCAATGAGCAACCGAAGAAAGGTATCGGTGGGGATACTATTATCTTCGAAGATGCTTCTTACACTTCATTAGTAATATAGCATAAGTTCTCTAACGCCGCTTTTGTCTCGTTATTCTGACCTTATGGCCTGATTGCCTGGTTATCGGAAACACCGTCGATATTCTCGACAGGTGGAGTACATAACACTTTTTGGCCTTTGGCCGAAGAGGGAGAAGCCGACGGTCGGTTAAGACGCATATAAACTTCGGGTGAACACATATATGATATAAGTAGTTTGGTACATACAATCATTATACATAAAATTCTTTTACCCAAGTCACTTGGAGGCTCTTAAATTAGTATGAGCTGTTTTTCTTCTTGGTCGTTGCAAAGTTCTTTTTCTATCACTCCTTTTTCGATGCAAGTGTGTGGTCAATAGCCGGATAGCCTTGCTTCTCTCTAAATCCGCTCGAGTGCAGTTTGCTAAACTAGCCTCGGAGAAGCACGCTGCCTTCGGGATAAGGAGGTTGAGGCCATAGGCTGACCCGCTTGGAATCTTGAGATAGGATGTGTGATGTTAAAGCATGACAGAAGCACCTTTTTTACAGTCCAATTTTCGGATTGGCACCGAACACTTGATCTAGTTCGGATATTAAACTTTTGAATAAATTTTTTGGCTTTTCGAGCCTATGGCACTTTCAAACTATTTGTGCGTTTCCAGCATTAGTCTCGCAGTGCACCGCCGGACCCTTTAGGGATTCGGCAAAAATTCTCGGATATTGCTATATATGCACCAGTTTCGAATTGTGTCTTCGGTCAATAGTTGGGTTGCCCGGCTCATTTGCCTGTCTCTTATGTTCCGCTTTGTTCGGCTAGGTGTGCAAAAGGAGAACCACTGCGATTATGCTTCCAGCTCGCATGGTTAAGCACCTCAGTGGAGAAAGCCGCAAACTGACTGTCACAGTAAGCGCAAACTGGTCAGCGATTCGATGACTATGTTAAATGACGGGCCGTTCATAACATTGACCGAAGTGTTTACGGCTTGACCTCGGTATCGCCGAACACTAACCGGGGCTCGTAGCTAGCTTCCCCGCTTTAAAGCTCCTATGACTAAGTGAAAGTTATAAAGCCAAGATATCTGATTGCCTCGCTTCCGCTTAACACAACCGCCTCCGCACCGAGACGTCGGCTAAGGGTTGTCTTGCGTAAACACCTGCGTAGTATCTACAAAGGGGTAGAAGCCACGATGGGCCACTTTCAACTCATAAACGGTCGCAATGGGGTCAAAATAAGTATATATCATCAAGATTTGTATTCATTACACAAGCGTTGCCTTCCGTAATTATTGTTATATAAAGCCATAAATATGCATCAATTTGACTTAGGATTTTTGGCCAAGATGGGTTGCCTGCCCCTGCTTACCCCTACGTTCTCGATTGTTCGGCTAGGCGGTAAAGGGAGCACCTCTCGTGATTGTTACTACCGGGTCATCCGAGTTAAGTACCTCGACTGGGTGAAGCCGAAAGCTAGCAATCTTAAAGGATCACATTGGTCGGCAACGACGGAAGTAAAATTTTTGGTTCATTAATACCACAAAATTCGGGAACTTTCCCCGAACTAAATCCTCAATATTTTCCTCCCACATTGATCGGAGCTGAGGTTTCATGATCATGCTTAGCATGAAAACCCAAAGAAAGGAACCGATAGTGGGACTATTTTCTTCGGAGGATGTTTCTTACATTAAAAAGTAATATAACATATCTCTCCGCGTACCTTTGTTTATAAAACCGTATGGCCGGATTGCCTTGTTTGCCATAAATCTTTGCCCTCATAAAGGCTTTATAAGGTAGAACAAACACTCCTCGGCTACTGGCTGAGGAGGTTGAAGCCGATGGTCGGTCAACAAAGTTTTGTACAATGCGGATCCGAGCATTAATGATGTAGAGTACTTAGATACATAGAATCATTACATATACTTTGTGATTTTACTCTGGATATCGATCCTTAATTCGGCCACCCGTGCCCACATTAAGGCTCGGGGGCTACCGGGCTTTGCACTCATTAGTTATAAATATTAAAGGGGTACATCGATCCCCTGATCTGGTGTTGCCACCCGACCAATGTCTCGGGGGCTACTGCATTGCCTATTCAATGCAGAAAATTCAAAGTGCTCAGTGTTCGGCTTGACCGAACTATGCGCAAATGCATCTTCGGACAAACAATGGGTACCATCTGGACCTATACGGCGTCAAGCTAATATATTACGGCGACTTCTCGAGACCCTCTATCAAGGGCCTGTTCGCCGATCACTATTTTCCCTAATATATTATACCGCGTTTCTATTCCTACGTATGTCAGCCGAAGTTAGGAGTTGATCCTCAGGCCGATTTCATGCATCGACCTGAGTCTCAGGGGCTACTAGGATCAACGGTTTCATGTTTTCCTTCAGGTGCATATCGGATATTAGGCCAACACGCACCTTGAGGGATACTGGCTATACATCTTGTCAAATATTACATTGCACAATTCGGAATTAAATTCATAAAAACCAGTCCCATGGCCAAGGTGGTGCACCACCTCTAAGGCGATCCGGCATAAAGCTCAAAGGCGCCAAAGGCTAGCTCCATAGAGGGCATTTCTGGCATTAAGCTCGGCTAAACTCCTTCAACCTTTTTTGGACCAAGATGATCTATGACTTCTTGGATATAGTCCGGCGTTGGAGCTTGGACACAGTCCGGCGTTGGAGCTCGGATACATTTCGGGGTTGGAGCTCGGAAGCAGTCCGACATTGGTGCTCGGGTGCAAAAGATACCTCGAATGCAGTCCGGCGTTAGAGCTCGGACGTAAGAGGACACTACCTCCCGGGAACAACTTCAAACCCGAGGTGTGGCATAAAAATAACAAGGCATTGATAAAGGCCAGAAACTTAGAGGGGCTCCTCGGATGCCCGGCGACGTAAACTCTTCGGATGCACTTGGCGATCCTCAAGATCGAAGATGAGAAGATTTGTTGAACCAGTTTTCAACGACGATCAAGATGAAGAACAGTTCGGAAGAATCGAGGAGCGCTCCTAACTTGAAGACCGGTTCAGGGGCTACCGACGGTGTCTTTGGACTAGGGGTACTCACCACGTCATCTCCCGATCTGTTAGATTGGGCCGAGGACCCCGTGGTCAGATACTCGTGGGCTGGGCCCCGACAACCGCCGCATACAAGGAAGATTCCACAAGACTTGGTGGTCAAGACAAGGACTCCTCCCCCACCGGCGTATTCGGCTAGGACTCTTGTTATCCTAGGCCTCTGGTGCATTATATAAACCAGGGCCAGGCTAGTCGATAGAGACAAAAACAATCATACCATAGGCTAGCTTCTAGGGTTTAGCTAGCCTCTACGATCTCGTGGTAGATCTACTCTTGTACTACTCATATCGTCAATATTAATCAAGCAGGAAGTAGGGTTTACCTCCATCGAGAGGGCCCGAACCTGGGTAAACATCGTGTCCCTTGCTTCCTGTTACCATCAGCCTAGACGCACAGATCGGGACCCCCTACCCGAGATCCGCCGGTTTTGACACCGACAGCCGCCGAACACAAAGATCTATCCGGGAAGGAAGGTTTCTCCTTGGACGGCGTCACTATCAACGATTGAAGGGGCCATCGAACCTTTTGTCGACGGCACAGTGGAACTCTCAATGAAAGCACCAATGTCGGTGTCAAAACCGGCGGATCTCGGGTAGGGGGTCCCGAACTGTGCGTCTAGGATCGATGGTAACAGGAGACGGGGGACACGATGTTTAACCCAGGTTCAGGCCCTCTCTATGGAGGTAATACCCTACTTCCTGCTTGATGAGTATGAGTATTACAAGAGTTGATCTACCACGAGATCGTAATGGCTAAACCCTAGAAGTCTAGCCTGTATGACTATGGTAATGAGTATATCATTTCCGGACTAATTCCTCCAGTTTATATAGACACCGGTAGGATCTAGGGTTTACATAGAGTCGGTTACACAAGAAGGAATCTTCATAGTCGGTCGCCAAGCTTGCCTTCCACGCCAAGAAGAGTCCAATCCGGACACAGGTATAGTCTTCGGTCTTCATGTCTTCTCAGCCCATCAGTCCAGCCCAAGGATAACAGGCCGGATGCCCGAGGACCCCTTAGTCCAGGACTCCCTCAGCGTGGCTTTCAGCAGGAGCATGGTTGTGATTATGCTGACGCTGCGTTTGGATGTCTGTATTGGGGTCCCGAATTGGATTTCATATTCACCAACTACCAATTCGAGTGTTTGGCATGCCAACGGAAACATCGGTCTGAAATCAATCCAATACAGCGATGAAATCAGTCCCACACGCCGAGGCCTCCCACGACACGGAGCCCAACCCCTCCGATTTGGCTCAGTATTCATGCCTCCCAAGAAAGAAAACGTTCATGTCTGCCTTTTTTCTCCCCCCGCCGACCGGGCAGCCACTCCCCACCCCCAGCAACGAGAGGAGGCGGCGACGGCAGCGGCGGCGCCTAGGAAGCACCCGATGGCGGCCCTCCTCCTCACCCCCGCCGCCACTCCTCCTCCTCATGCCCTCCGCCAGCCCTTCTCCTCATCCCCTCGTCATCTCCTCTGCCACAAAATGAACAGAGGGCCGCCGCATCTCCTCGCCCATGGCTGCCACGGCTGGCTCTCCCCATCCGCATTGCTCCTTCTCCTCTTCCCATGCTCCGACGTCGTCCCCATCGACCCCTTCTTCTGTCTTGCCGGTTCCCCATCTTCCTCTTCGTGGTCACCGCCACGCCAGATCCCCTTGTCTCGCCTCTGTTCTTCCCCTCCTGGATCTTCCCTTGGTCATTTTTTGCGACTTTGCTTTACAGCTTCTAAATCTTGTAAATTTTTCATTGTCTGCGGTGTAATAACTCTTGTAAATCTGAATCTTGTAAGTTTATCCGATAGTTACTTACTTGTACTCTGCCCTAGCGTAAAATTTCATGTATTTACAATCATTCTTCTCATGAATTACTAGCCTTACGTAATGTTGTTACAGCTTTCTTCTTAGAAGATAAATTTTAATGCTACATAATCAATTATGCTCACACATTGTATAAATTTTGATTTGATGCATAACAAAGATGCAATTCCATAGTTTGCCATCCAAACCGAATTTGGTATTGAAACCTCCTTGTCATTCGATGAGGCAACTCCATGAGCATCCAAACAAGCGAATTCGTATTCGTGTCCATTACAGTTTCCTCGCTGAATTGGAATTGAAATCAATTCAATACGGAGGTCTTCAATACAGACATCCAAACGCAGCGTGAGACTTTTGCTCCCGTCGCCCGTATGACCACTATCCACACACTTCTTTGTCGTGGCCTCTATTTGCCACTGGTCTGTGTCTCAGCTTGATGTCAAGAATTCCTTTCTTAATGGTGAGCTGTGTGAGGAGGTTTACATGCAACCTCCACCTGGGTATCATGTTCCTAATGGCATGATCTGTCATCTTCGTCGCTCTCTCTATGGCCTTAAGCAAGCCCCTCGCGCCTGGTTTTAGTGTTTTGCCTCTATGGTGACTGCCGCTGGTTTTTCAGCGAGTGCTCATGATCCAGCGTTGTTTGTCCACCTTTCAGCTCGTGGTCGGACTCTTCTTCTTCTCTATGTTGATGACATGATCATCACTGGCGACGACCCTGAGTACATTGCCTTTGTGAAGGCCCGTCTTAGTAAGCAGTTTCTTATGTCTGATGTTGGCCCTCTTTGGTACTTTCTTGGGATATAAGTCTCTTCTACTTCTAATGGATTTTTTATTTCCCAGGAAAAGTATATCCAGGATCTTCTTGCTCATGCTGCTCTTACTGATGAGCACATTGTTGAGACTCCCATGGAGCTCAATGTTCACCTCCGTGATACTGATGGTGACCCCTTGTCTGATCTGATGTGTTATCGTCATCTTGTTGGGAGTCTTGTCTATCTAGCCGTCACTCGTCCGGATATCTCTTATCAAGTCCATATTTTGAGTTAGTTTGTCTATGCTCCCACTTTGGTTCAGTATAGTCATCTTCTTCGTGTTCTCCGACATCTTCGTGGCACGATCTCTCACTGTCTTTTCTTTCCTCACTTCGGTTCATTGCAGCTTCTGGCTTTTTCAGATGCTACGTGGGCTAGTGATCCTTCGGATCGCCATTCACTTTTTGCTTACTGTGTTTTCCTTGGTGGTTCTCTCATTGCCTGGAAGACGAAGAAAGCAGATCGCAGCTTCCGTTCGAAAAGTGAGGCTGAGTTGTGAGCTATGGCTCTTTTGATGGCAGAGGTGACTTGGTTACGGTGGTTACTTCAGGATTTTGGTGTTTCTGTCACTACACCTACTCTGTTATTGTCTGGTAGTACAGGTGCTATTAGCATCCGGCGCGAGCCTGTAAAGCATGAGCTCACCAGCCATATTGGTGTTGATGCTTTTTATGTGCGCGTTGATGTGCCTGATCAGGTTATTGCTCTTCAGTATGTGCCTTCAGAGTTACAGCTGGCGGATTTCTTTACGAAGGCTCAGACTAGAGCACAACATGGCTTCTATCTCTGCAAACTCAGTGTTGTTCATCCACCATGAGTTTGAGGATGTAGGGGTGTTAGAGTAGTATATATATAGCCATGTAGCCTTTTGTATTTACCCCATTGTATAAGGAGTTTCTTGCATATGTCCTGCACCTGTACATGTATATATACTGGCCTATGGCCCTGTTGGAATACAAGTTGGATATTCCTAACACTAAACACTTTGCTGCAGATATTTGATTCTCCAGATGTGGTTGAATTGACAACCCAGCTACTAATACTTGCAAATATTCTTTGGCTCCCCTTGTGTCGAATCAATAAATTTGGGTGAAATACTACCCTCAAAAACTACTGTGATCCCCTATACTTGTGGGTTATTAAGAGTCGCCTGCTACTTGTGAGCTGCGTTGGGATTTTCCCCGAAGAGGAAGGGTGAAGCAATATAGAAGCTGATAAGTATTTCCCTCAGTGAGAACCAAGGTTATCGAACCAATAGGAGAATCACACCAAGCCTAGTGAAAAACACTTGCACACAAAAAGAGCAAATACTTGCACCCAACGCGGGCACGAGGGTTGTGAATCCCCTTGAACTCGTTACTTGCAAGGATAAAATCTGGTAGTGGTAGATATATAAATTTCAAAATAAAATAAAAGTAAATAAATTGCAGCAAGCTATTTTTGGTTTTTTTTAATATGATAAAAGTAGACCCGGGATCCATAGTTTTTAGCAGAGGCTTCTCTCTTGAAACATATCATACGGTGGGTAAACAAATTCCTATTGGGCAATTGATAGAAAAGCGCATAGTTATGATGTTATTCATGGCAATGATCATGTATATAGGCATTACGTCCGTGACAAGTAGACCGAAATGATTATGCATCTTCTACTATTACTCCACTAATCGACCGCTATCCAGCATGCATCTATGGTATTAAGTTAACGACAAACAGATTAACGCTTTAAGCAAGATGACATAATGCAGACAGAATAAACTCAAACAATATGAATGAACCCCGTCGTTTTACCCTGAATGGCAACAATACCAATATGTGTCTCCCTACCCCTTCTGTCACGAGGTGAGAACATCGCAAGATTGAACCCATTACAAATCACCTCTCCCACTGAAGATAAATCAATCTAGTTGGCCAAATCAAACGGGTAGATCGGAGAGAAATACAAAGCTATAACAATCATGCATAATAAAATACAACAAATACTCAATTCAATGAATAATCATATCATAAACCCATAATTCATTGGATCCCAACAAACACACCACAAACGAAAATTACATCGAATAGAACTCCATGAAGATCATGGAGAACTTTGTATTGAAGATCAAAGAGAGAGAAAAAGCCATCCCGTAGGTCCGTGATAAACTACTCACACATCATTGGAGGGCAGCAAGGTTGATGTAGAAGCCCTCCGTGGTCGATCCCCCCTCCGGCAGAGTCGGAAAATGCCTCCAGATGGGACCGCGGAAGAACAGAAGCTTGCGGCGGCAGAAAAAGTGTTTCGGGTGGCTCTTTATTGGTTTCAGGATTTATGGGAATTTATGGAGTTGGAATTAGGTCAAACGAAGCTCCGTGGGTCCCACATACTCAAGGGGCGCGCCTGGTGAGCTTGTGGGGCTCTCGTAGCTCCCCTGGTCTCCTCCCGAGGCTCCTAGGGTCCCTTCTGTCCAGAAAAAATAATCGTAAAATTTTATCGTGTTAGGACTTCATTTGGTATTGATTTTCTGAAAAACCAAAAACATGCAGAAAATAGCAACGGTCACTGGGCACTGGGTTACTAGGTTAGTTCCCAAAAATGATAGTATAAAATTGCATAACCTCAGGAGCATGCTGGGCGGCGTGTGATCGAACATGGAGACAACACGGATCTGATCGGAGGCGGGAGTTGCTGGGACAAGAGGAGGCGGGGAATCAACGTTAGGTCCGGGCCGGCGGCACCGACACAAGTATCGCCTCCGGGGCACCGTGCGGACCGCCGCCTAGCTTATCCCGCGTCGTCGGGATTTGCTTGGATCCACCCTAGGTAAATATCCGATTCTTGGAATGCCCAAGCACCTTTTCTGCCGGTGCCACCGTAGTTTATTTGGGGGTAAGTCCTTAACCACATGGATATATGGATTCATATTTTGAGTTTAGGGGAAAAAATGGGCTATGAATCGGGAAATTTTCCACATTAGGGTTTCACAAGTCGCCAATTTCCCTCGTGCTCTTTATTGTGTGAACCGAATTAGCGAGAGAAAAACTTTACTTGGTGCCATCAAAACTTAACCAGGAGTAGAACATGCAATTATGATCATGGGTTGCCAACCGAACATCATCAGTCCTTATCTAGAACACTTAGAATCAGATAATGAGCAAGAACTTGACCGTCATCATTACAACTAATACGCCCTCCGTAATGAAATATAAGTGCATTTAGATCACTAAAGTAGTGATCTAAATGCTCTTATATATCTTTACAGAGGGAGTAGAAACAATTACTCCCTTTAATGTAATAAATTAACATCAAGTTGCTATGATACTGATGTTATATACATGCTTAACATATTTGCATGTAACTGTGAACTAGAACAACTTGAATGTAAGGCGAAAATGAGGTGATCAATATCAAATATGGGATTAGCCATTGGAGGCGAAGGTGAGGCCACATGCATGCTTGGTGCAGGCATGGTGAAGGTCAGCGCAACACTGATGCGATTGCATGATGAAGGTCAGCGCAACAACGAAGTGATGCATGGTGAAGGTCAGCGGAACAACGTTTTACGTCGTAACTATCCAATTTTGCTCCTTTGCCATGTATATGAAAGAAGGACTGTCGCATGCAATGCACGGAGGAGGGAACGAGGAGAGCACGTCGCAACCCTCGGTGCATGAGAATTAACACCGCTACAACTCCCGACCCCTGCATTCTACGCAAGCTAATCCAACGGCAGATTCGTCAAGGGGGAATGGCAAGAGTTTTCCTTGGTACGTACGCTTAACCCTATGTATACAAACATAATTAAGAAGGGAGTGAGTACGCAATATAGCACATTAGCAACCATACAACAAACTTAGCGTCCCCGGGCGCATAAAAATCATTTTGGAGCTTCAAATATTTGCTAAATGAACTTTGTATCAATTATGATATACTCCAGTAGTAAAATGGGAAACGCAAAGCAGCACATTTAGTAGTTGAAACATTTATATCTGGTTTTCATCGAAAAAAAGTGTTTTCAAGTAAGAGCCAAACACACAAATAGCCCAACGACGGGCTTTCGTGGAGTTGACCAAGCCAAGGCCCGGCGGCACCTTTTGCCCAGGCTTGCAGCCGCGGACACGAACCAGATCCCGCCGGTGATGGGGTTATGCGTGTCGTTAGTTTAGTTTTACCAGATCCCGGCGACCAGGCTGGGCTTAACCAGAGTATCCCGTCCGCCCCGCCCCGCCCTATCGCGCCCCTGGAGGATTCCAAAGGGAGCGGCGGCGGCGAGAGGCACGGCCCCGACCTTCCCCTCAACCGCCGGCCGCCGCTTCCGGAGGGGGAGACGATGCCGCTGCGGCGGCCGAGGACGAGGCGCGGCGCCCGTTCACGGCCCTCAGCCAGATCCACGGCGACCTCGCCGCGCGTCCTCCAGGAGCAGGTAATAGCATCTCCACTCGTCACCCCCCCCCCCCCCCCACCCCCACCCCCACCCTCACACCCCGGAGGCATTTTTTTTTGCCGCTTGGGGGGCTGCCGGCAAACATTTTTTGGGGGCACCGGCGGCTGCCGGCCGCCGGCGAGGACGCATGGCCCGCCGCAAGTTCCGGCTGTCCGACATGATACCCAACGCCTGGTTCTACAAGCTCCGCGACATGGGCGCCCACGGACGCGGCGGCGTCGGGGTGCATCATCGGTCCTCGTCGGCTCGGTCCTACCAGCAGCCGCCGTCGGCTCGGTGGAGCGTGGAGGCCGTGCAGCGGCCGCCGTCGTTGGAGCTGCCGGTCACGCCGACGAAGGAGTCGCCCCGTGCCCCGCTCCCTTGCAGGGCGTCATACTACTACTCCACCAGAGACAGGGAGGTCCCGGCGCCGCCGGCTCCGAAGCCGCTGAGGCTCAAGGACGCGCAATTGCCGACGAGGAGCTCCAGGAGGCGGCACAAGGTGGGCCACGCGCCTGAAGAAAGAGGACCTGGGTCACCTCCCGCCCGCAGGAAGGAGCCCGTGGTCGGCGCGCTAGGCAGCTCTGGTGATTGCATCAACGGTGATAGCCTGGCGTGGTGTGCATACCTCAGCTGCGAGATACTCGAGGACGGCGGCGAGGTAGATGGGGGCGCCGGAGCCGACGAACTGGGCGTAGCGGCGAGGGAGCGCCCGATGCGGCTGACGGGGAACTGCAGCCCGGCCAAGAGAGAGAGGATGGGTGTGTGTGTGGAGGGGAGCACGTGGGTGGGCCAGGGATGGAAAGGGATGAGAGAGGAGAGAGACGCTGGCAGGTGGGTCAGCGCCTGCAAAACGGCGAATTAAGCCCCCCAGGTGCCCCCCCCCCAGCTCCCTGGGTTTGCCTTGGGGTCGCCGGCTCATTTTTTGGCCAGATCCGGCGCTAATCGAGGTCGTGGGGGCGCGAGTGGGACTTTTTTCATCCGCCGGCGGTTAAAAAGTGCTCCTGGGGGCCTTCCTGGGGGACGGGTGGAGATGCTCTAAGTTGACTAGATCTCGCGGCCCCGGCCGTCTCGTCCCCGTCCCTAGGGTTCCGATGCGCGCGACTGGCATCCTGATATTTTAATTCTTTTGCGGGAGCGACTAACATGTACATCCTGTTTGGATCGGTGCAGGAGAGGCCGTACATGATGCTGCGGATGAACGAAGCCGGCGGCGGCGAGGGCAGCGATTACGGGAGCTCGGAGGCCGGGAGCTACGAGTATGAGGAGCAGCTGGAGCACCACCTCCGCCTCCGCCACCAGGAGCACCCGGGTGGCGTCGATGGTGCTGCTGTGATATCGAGGCTGAGGGTGAGGACAAGTGCTAGGATTGGACGAGCTCTCTGAGGAGAGTTGAGTACGAGGAGGAGGGGTTCGATGATGATGAGGAGGTGGAGGATGTGGAGCCAGAGCTAGACACTGCAGAGTACGAGGATGACGAGGCTTACGCGCGAGTGCTTCAGTACGCCAAGGAGCGCGAGGTCTCCGCGCAGCTTATGGGCCCTCGCTGGGATTCAGCCATTGTTTATGGATTTTTTTCCAGCTCAATTCATGTTTCCCGCGGACTGCTGATGTGCACTTTTGCTTTGTAGGGCGGGCAGTGAGCATGTCGAGGATCACATAAATGACGTGCAGGTAGTGATTTATGTTTCCTTGTCTTGGATGGATTTAATTTTTGTATTTGCAAGTTGGAAGGTCAAAGGTGGGAGCACTCAAATTTTGATGAAATGACCTTGGACCTACAGCAATGCTTATTTTGTTAATGTGTGTGACATACAGTGTAGTACTTGCTTATTTCATTGAAGCAGTGACATAATTCCTTGGTAGAGCTAATTTATTCTCTGATATATTATGCTAAAAGTGGTAAATTTACCTCTTGCCATGTTTTCTCCGGGGATTGTGGCATGCACCTCTGATTCGTCTAATTTATGCACGGAGAACTTTGTCTTTGTTCAAATTATGGTACTGTGTTTTTGCTTACTTATTGAAACCAGCCAAATTTGAATGAGTAACTTACATTTACAAATCAGCATGTTATTGAAAAAACACAGGATTCATGGCAAGAGGTTGATCCAGATGAGTACTCATATGAGGCAAGTGTTTTTTGCTTTATTCCCTTTGGTGCCTGGGCTTGCATCTAAAGTTCCAAGATGCAATGCTAATGGTTCTAGTCATGGTTTCAGGAATTAGTTGCATTGGGCGGAGTGGTTGGTACAGAAAGAAGAGGTCTCTCTGCTGATACACTTGCTTCCTTACCTTCAGTAACTTACAACACAAAAGACATGCAAGACGGCAACACAGAACAGTACGTTCAAATACTTTTAAGTTTCATAGCCTTCCAATAATATATATTATTAAAGTGGCATGCTAACTTGTAATTATTGTTGGTAGATGTGTAATTTGTCGCGTGGGATTTGAGGAAGGTGAATCCTTGGTTGCACTTCCCTGCAAGCACTCATACCACCCTGACTGCATTAACCAGTCACATAAATAAGGTACAGTGCCACTTTCGACCTAGTTATTGTTAGAACATATACAATAGTTCCCCATAGATGAGGATTGCCTATGTTTTCATGGTATGAAGCATATCAGGCAATCACACTTGCGCCTGAATGAAAAATGTAAGGTTCCTTTGTACCTCTACTATACACCAACCGTCTATGCTTATTAATCTAGTCATTGTCTATGCTTATTAATCTGGTGACCTGAATAAAAAATGTAGGGTTCCTTTGTACCTCTACTATTCACCATACGTCTATGCTTATTACTATACTTATTATGCAGCTACGGCTTGCTGTAGCCTTATACCGTTGTCTGAAATACACTTCTATGCGCATATCTCTCTAGAGCACTGTATGATCAAATATCTATGATTTAGTTTCATATATCCCCTTTTTAAAAGCTAGTTTCATATATTCCTTTTGCTGTCTTAAGTCAAGTAGAATATCATAAGTAGTGGGCGCTATTGAAAGAGGTATGCCATAGTAATTATAAGTAGTACATCCATTTTGGCCACAAAAGAGTTCAAGTAGTGCTAGTGCTATAGTTTAAGCAGTTTTGTCATCCTTCTTTGGTTAAATGAAGATGGCACGATGAAAGAAAAAGAAAGGGAGGCCACTTTGTTGTGCCCGTTAGCATTTTCTTTCTCTGTTTGGGCTTCAGTTTCTTGAACAAGATCACTGTTTACAAGTCACCTGTGGCATTTATAACCAGTCAAAATGTCACTGATTACCAACACTCAATTATGCACCGAAAACAGCAATCTTCTTTGTTATATTTAGGGACGTGGCTATAGAACAAACATGTGATGCGTAGTGCTTCAGAGCACCCCCCCCTATTTAGGCAAGTATGAAAGCGCTGTCCCACGCGGTTTCCAAAAAAGTAAAAGAAGGCGTGGCAAGTAATGAGCTTTCCCAGGTGAAATGCGACGACCCAGTCCAGTGCATATGCCATCTTATTATCAGCAAGTAATGAGCTGTCCCAGGTAAAATGCGACCATGCAGTAATAGCATGTGGTTGCAGATCGCATGGCCCGCAGGGGTGTGCGCCCGGTTTTGCAAAATAGTGCAGCTGCAGCTTTTAGACTTTTGGCTTATTTAGTTATTTACCATTAGGGCTAAGTTATTTACCATTAGACCTAAATTCAGTTTACAATATTGACTTGTATGAGTCAAGTAATGAATTTAAGGTTTGGCAATCAAGTATGTTTAAACTAGTGGACTGCGGAGTTTTTCCACTGTTGCCTGGATCAATGAAACACTTGGACAGTCTTCATGTGCCAGCTAGTGAAGTTAGTTAAGGACGTGAAGTTACACATAACTCTATTCTCGGCATGGATTATATATCCAATAGCTTAGTGGGCTGATGCAATAGCTAGGTGGGCCCATAAGAGCACATTCTCGTTGAGAAATTCTTATATAATGACCTTTGAATTGTAGCCAGTTAACTTTGCATAATTTGTATCCCTTACTACAAAAAAGTGGGCCTTACCGTGTGGGGGAGGTTGCTAAAGCAATAAAAAACTTGTTCATCATTCATATCTTGATACAAATAAATCAAGTTTAAAATTCACCATACATATTGATATAAATAAAACATAATAGAGTAAAGATACATATAGAGTTCAAAACCATGCAAATATAGCTACAACAGAGAGTAAAGATACATATAGAGTTCAAAACCATGCAAATATAGCTACAACAGAGTAAAGATACATATACCATTTGTTTATTTTTGAAATAATCTAAGAATTATTCATCTTCATGCCAAGTTGCCAACAATACAAGCTTCTGGCATTCTCTGTGACAAGAGTGCCACAAAAGTTAAAAGACAAGTTCTATAGGACGGCGGTTCGACCCGTAATGTTGTATGGCGTTGAGTGTTGGCCGACTAAAAGGCGACAGTTCAACAGTTAGGTGTGGCGGAGATGCGCATGTTGAGATGGATGTGTGGCCACACAAGGAAGGACCGAGTTCGGAATGATGATATACGAGATAGAGATGGGTAGCGCCGATTGAAGAGAAGCTTGTCCAACATCGTCTGAGATGGTTTGGGCATATTCAACGCAAGCCTCCAGAAGCGCCAGTGCATAGTGGACGGCTAAAGCGTGTCGATAATATCAAGAGAGGTTGGGGTAGACCGAACTTGACATGGGAGGAGTCCGTCAAGAGGGATCTCAAGGACTGGAGTATCAACAAAGAACTAGTCATGGACAGGGGTGCGTGGAAGCTTGCTATCCATGTGCCAGAACCATGAGTTGGTTGCGAGATCTTATGGGTTTCACCTCTAGCCTACCCCAACTTGTTTGGGACTAAAGGCTTTCTTGTTGTTATTTGTTGCCAAGTTGCCAACAATAGAAATAGTCACCGACTGGTATAAAAAGGATAAAATCCATCTTCACTAGTTGGACTGCTCAGGCTTGTCACCATTAGGCCCCCCACAAGCAATTGTACCCGTAGACATAGAATGTTTAGGTGTTAGCTCGCAGTGCCAAATGTGTGTTTAGCTTATATTGCATTGCATCTGTGTAGAGCAGTGACACGATTGATGAAGTACGTGGCGGTTACCTATGAGGGTGCCTGTGTGGGCTCGTCACAGACTTCGATCCTAGCCATCCTACTCATGCGACGCCATTGGGCTTGTTCGCCACCGGCACCACTGCTCGGCCAACGCCGCATGTTGTCCCTGCGTTCGAAACCTCCCCAATTGATACTGTGCCATGACCGCCCAACGGTTCCACCATGCACATTGTGCCGGTGCCGAGGCTGGCTGCCCATGATGGAAACGTTGGGTGGTTGTGGCACAATATGTATCGGGGAGGCGTCAAACGTAGGCACATCGTGTGGCGGGGCCGACCGGTGGCAAACAAGGCCGAGGCACAAGTCGCATGATGAGGATAACCAGGATCATGGAGGTTGCCAGAAGAGCCCGCTTGGACACCCTCGCAAGTAGTAGCACGTACTCCATCCATAGCGCTTGATGCTCAGATGTAATTCAACCTGAATGTGCATTTGATACTAGGATCTAACACCTGAACATTTTTGCTGCCATTTTTGTGGCCACACATCCATGCACATGTTGAGATGGATGTGTGGCCACACGAGAAAGGACCGAGTCCGGAATGATGATATACGAGATAGAGTTGGGGTAGCACCGATTGAAGAGAAGCTTGTCCAACATCGTCTGAGATGGTTTGGGCATATTCAACACAGCCTCCGTGCTCCAAGTGCATAGCGGACGGCTAAAGCGTCTTGATAATGTCAAGAGAGACCAGGGTAGACCGAACTTGACATGGAAGGAGTCCGTAAAGAGAGATCTGAAGGATTGGAGTATCACCAAAGAACTAGCCATGGACAGGGGTGCGTAGAAGCTTGCTATCCATGTGCCAGAACCATGAGTTGGTCGCGAGATCTTATGGGTTCCACCTCTAGCCTACCCCAACTTGTTTGGGACTAAAGAGGCTTTGTTGTTGTTGTTGTTGTTGTTGTTGTTGTTGTTGGTGGTGGTGGTGGTGGTGGTGCAGTTGCTCATGGGGGTCCAGCAGGTGGAAACCCCGGGCCGTTTGAGTAGCTAAGAAGATGAATCTTTCTTTTCATGCTGGTGACCGTGTATATTCTGTTGGTGGCAACTTTGCATGTAGGTGGAATAAGTCTTAGATTATTTCTAAAATAAATAAATTCTTAGATGTATATTTACTTAATTGTCAGAGTTGTATTTGCATGGTTTATGTACCAGATTATGTTTTATTTATATCTATGTGTATAGCGAATCCTAAACTTCATATAATTTTGGTTAACATGAATGAATGAAAACATTTTTCTTGTCGTAGCAACCTCCCGACATCCCAAGATATTTTTTTTCTAAGAAATACACCTTATCAGAAGTTTGCCTATAATCCAAAGGTTATTATGCTTGTTAAATTCTTCCTATATAAGAATTGCTCGACAAGAATATGATCTATACGAAAAAATTCTGCTCTGGCAAAGCATTCATCATGCTTATTTTCTGCTTGTGGTCAGTATGATTTTACAAAGAGCATCTGCGCCTTTTTATCTGCTTCAGCTAAAAAAACATTTATTCAGTATTAACAGCATGATTTTTTTGCGTGTTAATTAGAGAGGTAATTCAAGTCAGCTATGATGTCTAAAAGGATTGTGTTTCCTTGATAGAGGCCACAAGTAGTTTAGCCAGCATGTCGAAGTTGAAGTTGAATCTGACATCCACAAGGAAAATGTATTAATCTTGTGCAAAGGTATCAATATGACTTGCGTAAAGAAAATCTATTAATCTGCGTGTTGTTTCCTTGCTACATTACTTAAGTTGTATATATCGTGGCTCCATGCCACAGTCCTCTACCGGTAGATTGTGTATTGTTGATCCCATATTAGTAGAGGATTATGTGCACGCTAGTGTAGTGCCTGTGCGTTTGCTATTGAACCGCAAAAACTGATTGCAGTTGTATTTGATTAGTACTCTCTCCGTTCCTAAATATAAGTCTTTGTTGAGATTCCATTATGGACTACATACGAAGCAAAATGAGTGAATCTACACTCTAAAATGCATCTATATACATCCGTATGTGGTCCATAGTAGAATCTCTAAGACTTATATTTAGGAACGGAGGGAGTAGTATACAACAGCCAATGCACTTGTTGCTTGACATCATAAAAAGCAATACACCAAGTATCAACCAATGGCACGTGTCATGGCTGGATTCTGAAATTTGAAAGTTAGGATGACAGGTATAGGGAGGAGGGGTGGCCGGGGGACGGGGATTGGGGAGCTGGGGTGGCCGGGAAAAGAAATCATGGGCGGATTGACTGGTTGGTTCGGTGTCACAGTAAAAGAAGTCCTGTACCGTCGTGTACTGATCAAATACTTCCCCATTTGAAACATGAGTAAGGTGGTGGCCTGGTTTGATTGAGTTGTGTATAGCGGCAAAGAAGTCCTGTACCGTCATGTACTGATCAAATACTTCCCCATTTGAAACATGAGTAAGGTGGTGGCCTTCTGGTTTGATTGAGTTGTGTATAGCGGCAAATGAGGGGTTCGAGACTCCACAATTGCATTACTTGTTTTTGTTTTGTTTATATATTTTTTAAATCAAAAGAGGTCTGGTGGGGTTGACCTCACCAACAACTTGAATTGCAGCTCTCTCAGATTGTTGACAGGATTTCGTTAACTATGTGCAGGTATGCACAATGTGTAGCGCGGAAGTTTCTACCTCAACAAACAAGAGGTATGCGCAATGTGTAGCGCGGAAGTTTCTGCCTCAACAAACAAGCAGGCATGACCAATAGTTGGCACTTCAAGTTATACTGAGGATAAAGAAGTTGGCAGTTGGGAGTATGTAGTAGCGGCATCATTATATTATCCGTGATGTTTAAACCAGAGCAGCAAAAGCTTGTACAAACTTGCGAAGGGACAAACTTGTACAAATTATCTCATGCTTTAGTCTTCAGTCATAGAGATATACTGGGAAATATTTGACTATTAGTTATTCTTTGGAAAGTTTCATGATTATTCTTTAATGCACGGAGATATACTGGGAAATATTTGATTGATACCTATATATATTAGAATGCGAATAATTGGTAGAAGATTAATGCTGGCCTATATATTTGGTTGCAAATAAACACTAACTAATTTTTGATATTTGAGAGTTAATTTTGTTCTAAAATAGTGCTTCAGCATAGGCTATAAATATCAAGTATCTTTGTTCGTACATAGCACCAGCCTTTGCGCATTGTCTCCGCCAAAAGACGTACTTGTCTCTCGGCAAAATACGTACCTCGTGCAAACGATCGGGTAGGTTATGTGGACTTAACCTGTACGAAGCGTAATAGAATATTGTTGAGTTCGTGAAGCTAATATATTTTTAATTGCATTTGTGCAGCGAAAGGATGAGGCGATCGGGAGGCCCACCCAGCATTGGAGGCACTGGGGAGAACTTGACCCGACCAGCAAATCTGTTTGGCCACCTCCTCACCTATGCTCCTGCTACTGTAGGAGCGCGGAGTGCAACCTTTGCCCATCTCGGTCCTTTCGGAGGTGGCCCGTCGCGTGTTCGTTTTCCGGCCACGGGTGTCTCGCCCGTCCAGAGCTTCCAGCTTGTCGCCCCCCTCACCGGCCATGCCATGCCGATGCAAAGCAATAACGACATAACTTGTAATCTGCTTCAGAGGAACGGTGTTTCAGCGTCTTTGGCTATGCTACCTCGGAGGAATGGTGTTTCCGAGTCTTCAGATATGCTGGCTCGGAGTAACCACCATTTCTCCTTTCAATGGCCACAACCACACTTTGCGGCCCCGAGCAACGGCATCAACACCGAAGTGTCGGTGCAGATTCATCCCAACTACTATCCCAACTCCATTTTGGTGAATCGTCCTTCTGTGCCACGTCAACCTCCATGCAGTTGCACAAGCCGCTCATTTTCACAGTTTCTGACACAACCACAACAGGAGATGCCTATACAGTTCCGCATGGAGCATGGTGTCCCTAGCGGCCCGATCTTGGTGGCTTCCAATCCTCTTACCACTTCGTCGGTGCTAGGAGCGTCGGGATCAAGCCGAGCACAGAGTCTTGGGCTGCTCAACAGCGTCCGCTCCGCTCGTCGTGGCGCACTTACACAAGAAGCGGGCAACATATTTGTGCAGCAGAGAGAGCCGATTGGTTGCAATGATGAGCTAATGGGCTTCAGCGGCGGTCTCCTCCACGGGCATGCGCTTCTTGCGGGCACTGAATCCGTGCAACGTACGGTGCCGATGGGCACCAACATAGGTCTCTACCATGGGCATATGCCTCTTGGAGGCCCCAGATCCGTGCCGCGCAGACAGTCGACGGGTCTCTTTGCTAGCACGACACGGGGCGGCGACCGAGCGACCGCGGTAGCGACAAATGATCCCATGGCGTGGCGCCTGGCTAGGATGATTAGAACTAGAGAAGCTATGACCACAGCCCGCGCAGACATCCTCGCAGGTACCCACTGCGTACTTCATCCATCGTGTATCATTTGCTCAAATGCAAGTGCGATACATGTTTAACATTATTTTTTTGCTTCATTTTTGTGTTCGGTGCAGCTGCTCGTGGTCGTGGGAGGCAAGGTGGTGCAAACCAAGAGCTGTTCGACTAGACCAATTAGCGAAGGATATGAACCTTGCCGGTCGGCGCCTATCTTCCATGGGCATGAAGAATAAATCTTAGATCTATTTTACTCTATTGAAATTGTATTTTGAATAAATGGTCACTAGACCAATGCCATGTTTACTACAATTTATTACTATATCTATATGTAAGACGGTTTTAATTTATTTATTTGATGTTCCTTGGCGAGATGCAATTATATGTACCTCTTGAATTTTATTTCGAGTAGAGTTATGCCATTTGTGTTAAATGAAAGGGGTCAAAGTTGGACAATTTTGACCCTATAAGCTTGTGTAGGAGCTTATGTTTGCCCAGATGTGAAGCACACAGGGCAATGTTTGCCCATGTTCGGCCCCTCAAGATCGAGGTATACCCTACCTCGGCGCGGACGTATAATATTGATATAGCCATGTATGAGCGCTAGGATGACCACATGGATCGCGCAGGTCAAGATGTGTCTGAGAGCAGCCCGGAGTTCCTGCCTTGCCTTATATAGGGGCATGCGAATAGGGTTTACATGCCAAGTTGGCTACGATCTACCCTATTCTCGAGGGATCACAGTAGATCTTTGGGATATCTGTGTCTTGTATGTTAAGTTGATGACCCACTTGGTGTACGTCATGGTCCAATCCGCGGGCTTGGGCCATCCCGTGGTAGACGGGTGGACTCGTGCCTCCATCGGTATACCCCGGGGGTATGACATCTTCAATAGCCCTGAGTCCTTGAAGGTCTGGCCGATTCTGAAAGGAAACTGAACTTAGCACGATGTTCCGTACTTTGCAGCAAGATATTGATGGACTCGTGGAATGAATCTTGCAAAGTTCACCCGAACGACATGAACAATGAAGTTAGTGAGCTAGTAAGGGGTAAGTCCCGGTGATATTTGTTGTGCCCCATTGAAGAGAGTTACTCGTGGCTTGGTGAGGAGCTTATCATGAATTCCGCCTGAAATCAAGGTGGCACCTGGTCTAACCTGAGTCCAGCAAAGTCGGCTTGTGTCTTGTAAAGGGATTGCCCCTGACATCATATCATAACCGGGTCCTGGATTTCGGAGTTTGGATCCAAGTGAAAAAGAGCCCAACCAGTGCATCAGAGGTGACGAGCGCAACCAGATGGGTGGTCGCAGCTCCTTAGGAGGACGAAGAAAGCTCATCGTCCCTGTCCCCGGTGGCAACGCTGAAAACTTTGGACCGTGTGCTCCATACTCAAAATGAAAGCAAGGGGTGACCTCTCGTTAGCTTCATGGAGTAGAGAGGTACCTAGGATTGGGTGGAATCAACGCGAGTGCCAGGGAGTGGTGGATGGTGTAGGAGATTGAGGCGGCGACGTTGAGCTCCCCTGGGTCACTACGGTGAAACTACTGCTCTCTCCATCGCTTCAATATGCGATACAATGCAAGGAGATGGGCCCCCAGGTGCGTTGGAGCGACGAGGGACTGCGTTTTTATAGCTGAAGGCAAGAGAGGTGCATGACGAGCTTCTCGGGTTGTACATTCATGGTGAAGGGACACATTTGAGGGCTATGGCGAACGGGGTAACTATCATGTAGGTATGTGAGGCAATACCTGGTAAAATTGTCTCGGGGAACAATCTGCCTGGCACTTCATATGCATGCCGGTGGTGGCGGTGAGGGCGCTGGCTACGCGAGCTAGGAGGGGATGACACGTGGGGGGTGCATGATGTGTCTATAAGACCAATGGTGTTGCAGGGGAAGAACTATGGGGGCATGATTGATGACCCTTTGATATCTGGTTTGGATTGCAGAAAGTCCCCTCACCTTCTCCCCAAGGAGTGACACTAGGTATCAAACTCATGGGAGGATGTGCTTTATGACAAAAATTCAAACAAGTTATTGTTCTCACAAGATGTTTCAGTTTTTAACCGCCTTTTATAAGCTTTTTAGTTGTAAAAATGATATGGAAATAGGCATGGGTATGAGGTCTTAGTACCTTGTATTTGTGCTTGGGATCTCGTCTTGATATTACACATGGTCCTGGTAGACACCCGTTACAATGTGCTAACAACGGGATGAAGTGGGGATGTGTCCAAAATAGGTCACGACCAGTTACGATCTAGATCGAGAGTCAGTTGTCCAATCGATGGCCCTTACCATCGCGTAGGTTACATCGATTATTAAGGATTTCTTTGGACAAGAGCATTGGATGTTTAATGAATAAACCTCATTGGTCCCCAAGGAATTGCTTTCCGCTATGGTACTAATCCTTTCTACCACTAGATTTCAGAATAGCGTTCCACACATCCTCGCTTCTTACCTACTCCTTTGTCGACCTACAAGATCACAGGTACCTGCGGGACCTTACAACGAGAAGAAGACATAAGACAACTCCATTGCGAATCACACATACAAATAGCGTCAATTAAGCAGAGTCATCCAACTATTACATGCACAAATACATAGTGTTGCAGGGCCTTGCCTCAACCCAATGCTTTAATGACTTGCTCACCCATCATGATCAGATCACAAGGAGAAATCATTTAATATGAATGATTACTTGATAAATAGTCTTACAATGGTTGCTGATTGCGTGCACTGATTGCAAGTTTGGCTAACTTGAGAGAATGGCTATGTTGGCGATGGCTATGGAGATGAGATGAGAAATGGCTGCGGAGGATTTGTGAATGACTTCTCGATGCGACACCGTCTTCGTGGAAGAGGGTGTGTGAAGGATTGCCTGATCTTCATGGTGTAGAATCATTGAACGGAGGGGATAACTAGCTACGAGCAACCAAAATTTAAACAAGAGACTATGACCCGACGAGGAGGATGTCAGCCCTAGCTTGCAATCTGAACATTCACCGATCCACATCCGCAAAACTACCCCACACAACCATGCTCGAGACATTGAGCATGGGATAGGTGCAATCCACAAGGTAAATCACAAACACTAACCCACACAACCACACTCAAGTCCTGGAGCACCAGTTAGGAGCAACTCTGCAAGAAATCACAAGAATAAGGGTAGCAAGAACTCTCCAATCTCAGGGTGAGTCTATGTCTTTGAGCTGAAATCTCAAGATGAGAAAAGTCCCCAATAAAGGGAAGAGCTAGCCTATTTATAGGGACAACCCCCTGGATATGTGTGAAATCAAACTAGCTTTAGGAACCAGTTTAGGTGTGCAAGAGAACCAACTTTGGTGTGACTAAACCAGCTTCGAGACTTAATGAGGTAGCTTCTGGAAATCTCTCGTTGGACGTGGTTGGCTATTCCTGACAAAACATTGTTCACTGGAGTCGGAATAATGTTTTCTTCAATAACAAACTCGAGTTCTGAAAATCTTTCACAAGTTGGGATATCTAAACTCGTCCAAAACATTGTTTCGCCAGCGCCAAAACTTAGTTTCTTCAGCAAACAACTTATTTCTTCGTGAACTTGCAACTCTGTGTCTTCGTCATAAAAATCTATTGTAATACACACTATATATTTTTTGTATACATGGGAACATTTCTTAACACACGCTGATTTTTTTTCAAAATACATGATAATTTTTTTTCAAATAGAGGCCTGAGAATTTTTTAGAATACATGGTAAAAAAATTCAAATTCCTGCTCATCATTTTTCTAAATGGTATGAAACTTCTTAAAAATTTACATGAATATTTTTTACATTGCATAAACATTTTTTCTAGAAAATGTTGTGTTTTTTTTAAATGTGTGAAGTTTCTTTTAAAAAATCATCAAAAATTTCTTTGAATATTACAGAAAAAAATCATTGTACAATACAATTCTTTAAACATCACAAACATTCTTTTGAAATGCATGAACATTTTTCAATTGTCAATATTTTTTAAACGGATTTCTATTTCTGTGCCCCCGGTTGCTTAGTACTCCTCACTTCCACCCAACTAACGTCCCTCACTTTTCCCCTCCACCACTCGCCCCACACTCAGAATCGCCCAAAAGGGAGTGTTCCCGTCGGGTCAATGCAGTTGACTGTTACGCCTGGGACACTGGAGGACCCAAATGTCAGTGTATGATTTATTTGCAAAAGAAGGATGGAAATAATGTCGCCTGTCGTGGAATTGTCACGGCAGATGTCCTCGTGAAAGGACTTAGACGTGGAGCCATCGCAACTAGGAAGCTTAAAGGGGTTAAGGCGGGACAAAGGACACGAGGGTTATACTGGATCGGCCCCTTGCGGTGAAGGTAAAAGCCTAATCCAGTTGAGATGGAATTGCAGGGGTTTCGATGACCAGGGAGCGAATCTGCTATGCCTGGCTCTCGATTTGATGTTACTTTCCCTAAGCCGCCGGCGGGTCGTCCCCTTATATACACGGGCTGACACCCATGCCTACAGAGTCCCGACTGCTCATAAACAAAGTGTCCGCTCGGTGACTAATTAACCTTGCCTTACAATGCAAGTCATGCTATTATGGCGGTTTATCACTACGGGCCTTAAGTCGCCTTTGGGCTTGGGGCCCTTGACTGAACCGCCATCTTCAAGCTTGATATTGGGCTTCATATGATGAATCGTTATAGCGTAACCCGGCCCCTCCTGGGCTGGTTACACTAGTAGTTATATCCCCAACATTAGGCCCTAGATTGATTTGAACCGGTTCATGTCAATCTTGAATACTTAAGAAAAAGTCTTCTGCCTTCTACCTGTGCAAAAATTTATAACCCGCCATGACATCATCTTCTGGATTCCTGATAACCCACCGTGACGTCATCTGCCATTTAATTTATATTTTATTAATCATATCCCAACGGATCCTTATCTTTAATGACCATCCCGAAAATCGAGGCGTCTGAGTAGCTGGATAACCATGTTTCAGCCTCCTCGTTTCTCGCGCCCACTCTGTCAGTCTTCTCCTTATAAATAGGCACGACTTTTAGGTCTTTCTTCATTCTCCCCTTTTCCGTCGTCTTCTTCCTCTCGCGACCCCGCTGCTGCTCGAACTTCGCCGCCGCCGCCGCAGAGCACTTCATCTTCATTGACCTCGGCCGCTGCATCAACCTGAATCAGTCCAGAGAAACGGCAGCGACCCTCCGCAGTAGATCTGCAGCTGTAAGCCTTCCTCTTCCCGCACCTCAGATCCGCATTAGGGTTTGCGAGTTCCTCTGTGTTCTTCACTGTTCATCACATATTCTCCATGGTTTATTCATTTCATCCTTTTTTGATCCAAAAGAAGTACTAAACACATGCGGTAGTTGTTTCGCATACATTTCAGACGCTAGTAAATTCCTTTTTCTAGTTCAGAGGCCTCATCAGAACTCACGAGCTCATCTGCACTAGATTTTTAGATCTACAATATTTTCTTTTCTGAACAACCATTTGATCCAAATTAATAACTGCGACCTGTGAAACCTATTTTTGTACACTTAGTCGATGCCTATATCTTAATAGATCCACTTAGCCATGGCGGCTCACACCACCGGCTTTTAATTTGAGATGCTCAATAAATAACTTCAACCACGCCCGGTGGCTTAAGTAACTGTAACTGCTCATGGCGGCTTAAACAATCTGACATAACTAGCCATACGCCATTAGGCCCCTCTTATAAGCCGCCATCTTGAGTATGATTTGAAGTATTTCTCTCCGGCTTAAATTTGAACCGGAAATTTTTATTTTGTCGTAGGCTTCCACCTTTAAAATGCCGCCGAAAGCGCCCAAATCACCCGTTACATGCAATTGGGTCAAGTCCATCGTCACAGAAAGCACCCTTGCTGATTTTGTGAAGACCGATTATCTGCCAAAGAAGGAAGTCATGTCCTATCGTGCTCCTGATCCAACAGAGGAAAAACCTCAACCCAAAGAGGGGGAAGTCATCGTCTTTACTGATCACATGAACCGGGGCTTTTCTCCACCCGGCTCAAAGTTTTTCAGAGATGTCCTACACTTTTTCGGTCTCCGACCTCAAGATATCGGTCCCAACTCCGTATCTAACATTTGCAATTTCCAAGTGTTCTGTGAGGTGTACCTTGGAGAAGAACCCAACTTGCTGCTCTTCAGGGAATTATTTTATTTGAACCGTCAGAACGAACGTGCCAATGGGCCTAGCTTGGAACTTGGTGGTATTTCAATCCAGTGACGGAGAGACTGTCTTTTCCCGTATGCCGAACCACCGAGTCACCTTAAAGACCGGAACCAGATGTGGTTCTATTGTCAAGATACTTCTCCGGCTGATGAGAATCCTCTGCCCGGCTTTCGCGCCCTGCGCCTCGAGTCTACTCATCCTCTACCAGATAAGCTGCCAGCTGCTGAACGCTAGAAACTTGCCCCCACCATGAGCAAAGTCAAAGCTCTTCTGGGGAATGGCTTGAATGGCATTGATTTGGTTCGGGTTTGGCTTGCCTGGCGGGTTATTCCATTGAGACGCCGCCCTGGTTTGATGTGCGACTATACAGGCCAGAAGAATGATCCTCTGCGGCACAACCCTGACGATTTACCTGATGACGTCATTGATGACAGGACAAAAACACTTCTGAATGAGAGCCTGGTGTGGCAAAGTAGGCTTGAGCCCTTTCTGCAAAGCTAACCCGGCTCCAGTGGTAAGCTAGTAACTTAAGCATTTTTATTTTGTACTCTCACCTTTTGAGGTTTTACCTTTACTCAAAACTTCTCGTTGAAATTCATAGGCCACTGACGATTTTTGGAAAGCCAACTATGATCATGAGGCTGCAAAGAAGGCCAGAAAAGCTAAGAAAGCCACCAGGAGAGCCACCGCCAAGAAGAAAGGACATAAACCCAGGGCCTCAGACATGTTTCGACTAGAGGACACCTCCGAGTCAAAGGTAGCTCTTGATTCTCTAGGCTCCTTTTTTAACTATCTTATTGACACTGATTATCATTAGGAGGATACAGGAGCGAGTCATGCAGCGGTTGAAGAGGTAACTATAATTTCCTCCGACTCCGAGCCTTTGCTAAGACAGAAAGTCCAAAGAGTAACCCTAAAAGTAAGATTTTCACATCCTTTAGCTTACCAAGATCCTCAATTTCTTTTGAAGCGAAAGATTCATGAGAGCCGGAGGCAGACCCGTACCAGTAAAGATGCGGAACTCTCCTCCGGCTTATCCGATGTAACAAGAAAACGCCGGACCGAGGTCATCTCCAATTTACATTCCTTTTATCCTTTGGCGGGTCTCATTCGTCAACCGCTCAATTCTTCTGACTCAAATTATCAGGAAACTTCACCTTCCTCCGGCGAATCAATGCAGTCCAATTTGTTGGCTTTCAAAACCACTCCAGGGAAGTTTCCTCTCACCTTTTGACCCGGTATTTGTATAGGCCAGCACTAGTAAATTTGAATCGGAAATATCTGACTTAAAGAAACGCCTGGAAGCACAGGAGATTGAGACCCAGAAAGCCAACTCCAAATTCGAGTTCAGTGTGTCTGAACAAGAAAAACTGAAAAAGAGCTTTGAAGTGGAGAAAAAGGCTTGGGCTAATGAAAAGATCACTTTGATCAACCGAGCTGAAAAAACAGAGGCGGCTCTTGCAGAAGCAACCGCCTAATTATCCAGTTTAAAACGCCATGTATCTCAGATGGTGTCAGCAATCTTTGGTAAGTCACTCTGCAGGTGTTAAGTATTTAAATCTTCGTAATAAGCATATCAATTGTTATCAACTTATCTGACATCGTAACGCAGGCCCCAGGAGCTCAAACCTTAACCAGAGCATGCTGATAAAACTGAAGGCGGTTTACACGCTGGTGGAGCAACTTTACACCGGGTCTTAGCGTGCCTTAGCCGCAGTGGCCCTGTCAAATGAAGTTCCCACCCTCCTGTCAGATGTATTAAAGCGGCTTGCTGTGTTACCTCAGCGGTTTAATGAGCTAAGGCGATCTTCTATGAGAGCCGGAGTCAGAATCGCATTAAGCCGGGCCAAGGCATATCAAGCTAGACCCGGCCGACATCGCCATCGGGTATCCAAGCTTAAAAGAGGATGGCACACCGTTTGGAAAGGAGGACTTCACCACTTGTGTTAAGGAAATCCGCTCTGTGGCCACCCTGATTGCTAATGACACAGATCTTACCAAGTATCATCCGGGTTATGACACTGAAAACCGGAGGATTCCAACGCCACATTATGAAGTGACGAGCCTGATCCCTCCAATTCGTAAGAATACCTTTGCCCCTGAGGTTGACCCGGCCGGATTAATCGATGATGAAGCTGAATTTGAAGCTTTGAGAGGCATTGACTGGTCATCATCAACCTTCTAGGACAGGGAACAAGATGGAGGAGCGGAAAGGGATGATCCGGAAGCTTCAGGTCAACAACACAATTGATCCATGTGGCGGCTCATATTTACGCTTTGCTAAAAACAATGTTTCATCATTTGGACTCGGGGAGTCATGTAATAGGGTAGAAAAAAACACTTGGTTTTGTCGTGCCATCGTGCACGTGTCTGGCGCTCAACACCGCTTAAGCCGCCATCTTATATTCCTCCATATTGTGCTGATCATCTGTTTTCCTTATGTCTAAGAAAGCTTTTTAACTGTCCTGCATAGAGAAAACAAATCACAAGTCCCTTGGCGGCTTACCGCATTGCGGGTCATATATCTTACATATAACCCAGAATATGAACAAGAGTCATAGATAAGCCGGCTATCAATTATATCTTTGAAATATAACCAGAATATCATACCTATGATCCTTTGATTTATGCTGCCGGTTTGATGTGACCCGAACAGTAAGGGTGACAACCCAATCTTGTAGAAGCTGGTACTTCCACTCATATAATTATTGTTATATACTGGCGACTTATTGACTAAGGCCAAGCCGGGTTGAATAGAAGCCACTCATTAGATGCTTCCAATAGGATCCAAAAAGAAGTCTCAAGTCAAAAACTCAAAAAGAAATTGTTTGTAAAAACATCAAAATAAACAAAATTTTGAGGCTTCTGATTCGAATACGATCAGTAAACCGTTCCAAAGGGGTTAAGCTAGGGTTCGTATACGACCATGTAGCCCCTAGTGGCTTTGGCGTTGCCGATCAAGAGGGTACCGACAGCTATGTTCTCTTTGGTTCGAATAAGACCTATGTTTGAACAGGAAGCCCCCAAATGACCTTGAGAGTTGTTTAATGACGCTGATTCGAATACGATCCACGTCAGACCCAAAGGGGTTGAGCTATGATTCAGATACGATCAAGAAGCCCCCTAGTAGGTTTGGCAGCGTGCCAATCAAAAGGGTATCGACAACTATGTTCTCTTTGGTTCGAATACGACCTATGTTTGAACAGGAAGCCCCCTAGTGATCATGATATTTAACGGCTAGATTCCAATACAATCATGAGACGGACCAAAAGGAGAGCGAGATTCAAATATGATCAGTTCCCTGTCGGGTGTTTTAAAGATATAATAATGAGGACATATAAACTTTTGAGGATGAAAAGGACAAAGGTCCTGCTTTATTACTTTTCATAATATATACATCTCAAAACATGTACATCATGAGAGCCGGCGGCTCAAGTGTAGTAAGGCCGAAGATGAGCGATATTCCATGGCCGGCGGGTCTCTTCCTCCGACTTACGTGGATCTTTGTGCTCTCGAACATCGATGAGGTAATATGACCCGTTGTGTAAATTCTTACTGACCACAAAGGGCCCTTCCCAAGGTGGGGATAACTTGTGCGCATCAGACTCATCCTGGATGAGCCGGAGCACTAGGTCACCTTCTTGAAAGGTTCTAGATTTAACCCGGCGGCTGTGATAACGACGCAGGTCCTGTTGGTAAATCGCCGAGCGGGCTGCTGCTAAGTCACGCTTCTCATCCAACAAGTCAAGTGCATCCTGACGGGCTTGTTTGTTATTAGCTTCAACATAAGCCGCCACACGGGGCGAGTCATGACGAATGTCGCTTGGTAGAACTGCCTCTGCTCCATAAACCATGAAGAAAGGCGTATAACCCGTAGACCTGTTAGGTGTAGTATTGATGCTCCATATCACAGAAGGCAACTCCTCCACCCAACAACCCGGCGTCCGCTGTAAAGGGACCATGAGCCGGGGCTTAATGCCTTTCAAGGTCTCCTGATTGGCTCTTTCTGCTTGACCATTGGATTGAGGATGAGCTACTGATGAAACATCGAGCCGGATATGCTCGCGTTGACAGAACTCTTCCACGACACCTTTGGATAGATTAGTACCATTGTCAGTTATGATACTGTGTGGAAAGCCAAAACGAAAGATCACCTTTTTCATGAATTGAACCGCCATGGCTGCATCACACTTACTGACCGGCTCTGTCTCAACCCACTTCGTGAATTTATCAACCACCACCAGCAGGTGTGTCTTTTTATCCTTGGACCTTTTGAAAGGCCCAACCATGTCAAGCTCTTAGACTGCAAACGGCCAAGTAATTGGAATCATCCTCAATTCTTGAGCCGGCACATGAGCTCGTCGTGAGAATTTCTGGCAACCATCACATTTACTGACCAGATCCTCCGCATTAGCATGAGCCGTCAACCAATAAAAACCATGACGGAAAGCCTTGGCCACAAGAGATTTAGAACCGGCATGATGACCACAATCGCCTTCATGAATCTCACGAAGGATTTCTTGAGCCTCCTCAGGCGAAACACAACGTTGAAATGCCCCAGTAATACTACGATGATGCAACTCACCGTTAACAATTGTCATCGACTTAGACCGCCAGAGGATTTGTCTAGCCAAGGTCTCGTCCTCAGGCAACTCGCACCGGGTCATGTAAGCCAAATATGGCACTATCCAATCTGGGATGACGTGAAGAGCCGCCACCAATTGCGCTTCTGGGTCTGGGACAGCTAAGTCTTCCTCTCAGGTAACTTAATGTAAGGGTTATGCAGAATATCTAAGAAAGTGTTAGGTGGCATCGGCTTACACTGAGATCCCAGCCGGCTTAAAGCATCAGCCGCCTCATTCTTTCTTCGATCAATATGCTCCACTTGATAACCTTTGAAGTGTCCAGCGATAGCATCAACTTCACGGCGATAAGCCGCCATGAGAGGATCCTTAGAATCCCACTTGCCTGACACCTGTTGAGCCACCAAATCTGAGTCGCCGAAGCACCTTACCCGGCTTAAGTTCATCTCCTTAGCCATCCTAAGACCATGGAGCAAGGCCTCATACTCAGTTGCATTGTTAGTACAGGGAAACATCAACCGGAGCACATAAAAAAATTTGTCACCTCGAGGGGAAGCTAAAACAACTCCGGCCCCCGAGCCCTCCAATTGCCTGGACCCATCAAAGTGAATAGTCCAATATGTGTTGTCCGGCTTTTCCTCAGGCGTTTGCAGCTCTGTCCAATCATTGATGAAGTCCACCAGTGCTTGAGACTTAATAGCAGTGCGTGGCACATACTTTAAGCCATGAGGCCCAAGTTCAATGACCCACTTGGCGACTCGTCCTGTGGCCTCTCTATTCTGAATGATGTCTCCCAAAGGAGCAGAACTTACCACAGTGATAGGGTGACCCTGGAAGTATTGCTTAAGCTTCCGACTCGCCATGAACACCCCATAAACGAGCTTCTGCCAATGTGGATATCTTTGCTTAGATTCAATAAGCACCTCACTGATGTAGTAAACCGGCCGTTGAATGAGATGCTCCTTGCCAGCCTCTTTGCGCTCCACCACAATTGCAAAACTGACAGCACGTGAGTTAGCAGCCACATACAACAATGAGGGTTCCTTATCAATGGGAGCCGCAAGGACCGGCGGCTCAGATAACTGTCTCTTTAAATCTTCAAAGGCAGCGTTAGCGGCATCACTCCAGACAAAATTTTCTGTTTTCTTCATCATCTGATACCGCGGTATGGCCTTCTCACCTAACCGGCTTATGAACCGGCTTAAAGCAGCGATACGACCCGCCAGTCGCTGAACATCATTGACGCACGCCGGCTTAGCCAAAGAGGCGATTGCCTTGATTTTCTCCGGGTTAGCCTCAATGCCTCTGTTAGAAACCAGAAAACCCAAAAGCTTGCCTGCCGGCACGCCAAAAACACATTTGGCCGGGTTAAGCATCATTTTGTAGACCCAGAGATTATCAAAGGTTTCCTTCAGATCATCTATCAAGGTCTCCTTCTCTCTGGACTTCACCACAATATCATTCACATAAGCATGAACATTACGCCCAATCTGATTATGGAGACAGTTCTGCACACATCGTTGATAAGTCGCCTGGGCACTTTTAAGCCCAAAAGGCATAGACACATAATGTAAGGCTCCAAACGGAGTGATGAGAGCCGTCTTCTCCTGGTCCTTAACTGCCATCTTGATCTGATGATAACTAGAATAAGCATCCAAGAAACTCAAACGCTCACAACCCGCCGTAGCATCAATGATCTGATCTATATGGGGGAGAGCAAAAGGATCAGCCGGACAAGCCTTGTTTGAGTCCGTGTAATCCACACACATACGCCAGGTGCCATTCTTTTTAAGTACAAGCACCGGGTTAGCCAACCACTCCGGGTGAAAAACTTCAACAATAAACCCGGCTGCCAAGAGCCGGGCCACCTCCTCTCTGATAGCTTTGCGCCTCTCCTCGTTAAACCACCGAAGAAACTGCCTGACCGGCTTAAACTTTGGATCAATATTGAGAGTGTGCTCAGCGAGTTCTCTCGGTACACCCAGCATGTCAGAAGGTTTCCATGCAAAGATGTCCCGGTTCTCACGGATGAACTCGATGAGCGCACTTTCCTATTTGGGATCCAGATTGGCACTGATACTGAATTGCTTAGATGAGTCGCCTAGAACAAAATCAACAAGCTTGGTGTCGTCGGCCGACTTAAATTTCATCACCGGCTTGTGTTCCGTGGTTGGCTTCTTTAGAGACGTCATGTCTGCTGGGTCAACATTATCCTTATAAAACTTCAACTCCTCTCACGCATGCATGATTCAAAGCATAAGCAGCGCCGCCTTCCTCACATTCTAGGGCTATCTTCCACTCCCATGTACCGTGATGGTGCCCTTGTGACCCGGCATCTTGAGCTGCAAGTAAACATAACACGGCCGCGCCATGAACTTGGCATAAGCCAGCCGTCCAAATAGAGCGTGATATGGGCTCTTGATCTTGACCACTTCAAAGGTTAATTTCTCAGCCCTAGAGTCATGCTCATCTCCGAAGGCTACCTCCAGTTCAATCTTGCCCACTGGGTATGCCGACTTACTGTGCACCACTCCATGAAAACAAAGTGTTGGATGTTTTAAGATTTTTATCACCAGCCCCATAATGACGGAAGGTTTCATAATAGAGGATGTTGATGTCATTGTCTCCATCCATGAGTACTTTAGTGAATTTATATCCACCAACTTGAGGTGCCACCACCAAAGCTAACCGACCCGGATTGTCAACTGGGGAGGGTGGTCTTCCCGCCCATACAATGGGCTGCTCGACCACCTCAAATAACGAGGGACTGGCCGGCTCAACAGCCGCTCACAAAGAATTTTGTGAAGCTTCTGTCTCGCTTTGGTACGCACTAGTGGTGAACACATGATACCGCCCACTATTCAGCTACTTTGGATTGCTCGATAACCCGATTGTCGATGTTGTCAATTTCCTTGGCCAGACCGTTGATTATAACCACCTTGATTTCCTTGAAAGCCGGAACTTGAGCCGCCGCCGAGCCATGAAAAACCGCCTCCACCGAGCCACCGCCAGCCCATGGTTGCCGCCGAACATGTTAGAATTTTTGAAAGCCTTCATGATCACGCAATCTTTCCATAGGTGAGTGGTCATGCTTCCCGAAAGTGTCGTGTCTTGGACAGGGCTCATTGAGCAATTGCTCAAGAGTAGGACCTGACCCGCCAGACCGAGGGGGTGGCCTCCCCTTGCATCGTTGATTGTTACCCTATGAATTGGTGTTAGCCACAAACTCCGGGTTATCGTCGGCCTTACATTTATTGCCTCCCTGACTCGCCGGGTTATGCTGATTACGCTTTCCATTGCCGTTCTTCTTTCCCTTCTCTGTCTTCTCTTCATCAGACGCGGGATCCTTGGCACTATCAGAATCGGCGTATTTGACTAGAGTCGCCATCAGCTGGCCCATGTCATTACAATCACGCTTGAGCCGCCCCAACTTCTGTTTCAGAGGTTCAAATCGGCAATTTTTCTCCAACATTAAGACCGCAGAGCCGGCATCCATCTTATCAGATGAATGTATTATCTCCTTGACTCAGCGCACCCAATGGGTCATGGACTCACCTTCTTCTTGCTTGCAATTAGTTAAATCTACAATTGACATGGGCTTCTTGCATGTGTCTTTGAAATTCTGAATAAACCGGGCTTTTAACTCCGCCCATGAACCAATGGAGTTAGGCGGAAGCCCCTTCAGCCAAGTGCGGGCCGTTCCATCCAACATCATGGTGAAGTACTTGGCCATTGCCGCATCACTGATCTCCAACAATTCCATGGCCATCTCATAACTTTCAATCCACGCCCCAGGCTGTAAATCAGCTGTGTAATTCGGCACCTTTCGAGGTCCCTTGAAATCCTTGGGCAAACGCTCATTACGCAGAGCCGGTATCAAACAAGGAACACCGTCGGTTCTCATGGCCACACCTACCTCAATACAAGTCGTTGGATAGTGTGGGAAGGTTTGGTGAGCCGCCTGCTGAGCCGCCTGCTGAGCCGCCCGCTCAGCCTCTTGACGAATCATGTCCTGTACTGGATTATGCCCACCCGGCTTGTTATGGTGCTGGGCGTTGCTTGATACGGCCGCCGAATCCATATGTCTGTTGTAACTCGGGCTCCGGCTTGGGCGAGGAGTTGAATGAATCCTGTCTCGACTATAAGAATAAGCCTCCTGCTGCGCCAGAGCCGTCTGAAGAAGTTCTCTGACCCTTCGCGTCTCAACTGCTGTTGGAGAGTCGCCATCCACTAGGAGAGCCGCCAAACGCGCCAACGCAGCGATCAGGTTTTCCAAAGGGTTGGAAAAATGACCCGGTGGTGTTGGTACGTAGCGAGGCGGCGCAGTATCCACGTGAGGAGGTTCCATCACTCGGGGCTGAACCGGCGCCCCTGCTCCGGGTGTTATAAACCGGTTTGCCTCCGGCGGGTTACTAGGGCCGGCTCCGGGTGTGCAGAAGAGATTCCAAGGATCATAAAACCGGAGGCAGACGGGATTGAGCCTTCTGGTGCATCCTCCTCATCACCTCATTAGACGCGTTCAGATTCATCTAAGCTGGAAAGCCTCTGACTGGATCCGCTGAGCTCGAGCATCCAAATTCGCCTGTTCTGCGGCCAATTTGGTGTCCTCAGCTGCTAGGGCTTCTTTGGCTTGGGCTACCTCCTCACGCATCTGCTACCGTGCATCATGCTCACCGATCCACCGGAATAATCATGGCGGTTAACATGGCCGCCAAACCGTCCATGAGATCAATCAAGACGTGATCCGGCGGGCGACAGGTCTCCCCGCCCGCCGCCTCGACCCGAAGTTATTGCTGCCGCAGCCGTAGAGTTTTGACCGGGTTGAGTGCCAGCCATGAAGATCCCTACTCTACTCGGTGGCTCAAAGGGGTCCTGAATACTGCTGCCATCGGAACAACCCCCAAGCCCACCGTCTTGCAATTGGTATAATGAATCCGTCTCACCAGTGGACAACTCACCATCAGAGCAGACGACCGTCTCACCACCATCCACGGATCCTTCAGAAAATTCCCCTCCGTGGATGCAACCCACGAAGGCACGCTTCATGGCGGCTGAGCCCGGGCGGTCTCGCACGCCGAGCCGCCTCTATGATGTCGGGCTCAGGCCCGCCCGCCAATCCGCCGATGAAGACGTGGATTCCATAAGGGGACCCGTACCAGATTTCAATTGAGCCGGGCCGTGGCCCCAGCCGGCGTCGTCGATGTAGAGCTTGCTGCGAGGACTATTGGTCATCCGGCCCACAGCGTATCCCTTGAGCCCTTCGAAGCTGCCCTTCAAGAACTCAAATACACCATGCGCTGGCCCCACGGTGGGCGCCAACTGTCGTGGAATTGTCATGACAGATGTCCTCGTGAAAGGACTTAGACGTGGAGCCATCGCAACTAGGAAGATTAAAGGGGTTAAAGCGGGACAAAGGACACGAGGGTTATACTGGTTCGGCCCCTTGCGGTGAAGGTAAAAGCCTAATCTAGTTGAGGTGGAATTGCAGGGGTTTCGATGACCAGGGAGCGAATCTGCTATGCCTGGCTCTCGATTTGATGTTACTTTCCCTAAGCCGCCGGCGGGTCGTCCCCTTATATACACGGGCTGACACCCCGCGGCCTACAGAGTCCCGACCGGCTCATAAACAGTGTCCGGCTCGGTGACTAATTAACCTTGCCTTACAATGCAAGTCATGCTATTATGGCGGTTTATCACTACGGTCCTTAAGTCGCCTTTGGGCTTGGGGCCCTTGACTGAACCGCCATCTTCAAGCTTGATATTAGGCTTCATATGATGAATCGTTATAGCGTAACCCGGCCCCTCCTGGGCGGGTTACACTAGTAGTTATATCCCCAACACCACCCGTGGGGGTCGAACTCGGGACCAACGCTTGATTATGCATCGTGCGAGCCATTTCAGTTGTTTGCATTTGTTTGCTTATGGGCATAGCTGAAGCTTTTTTACCTGATATTTTCTATGTTACAGAATGGCCCATGCATGAGCTAGTGACACGGAAGATAGAATGTGGCGGTGTTTATGTTACATGAGGGCCCACGAATCAATGATACTAGAAAGATAGAACGCGGTGGTGTACAACATAACAGATTCAGATATTTGGATAAACTTAATAACAACGTTCTTAGATTTGTTCAACGCTTAATAGAACAAATTGACACATTGACATTACACCAATACGATAATTTAATAGGGCGACATAAGATGGCCAGCCGACGGAGACAGCGACCACAAATGGACGGCTACTTTGTCTTCATCATCCGAAAGGACAATGGTGCCATCATCGTCGTTGTGGTCTTCGTCGTCGGAGGAGGATAGTACACAGAGTCGCCGCCCTCCTCTGCTCTCGAGCTGCGGCCTCTTCTTCAGCCGCTCGACACCTGACAGTCTCGGCCCGCGTCATGGACAGAGACGCGGCTAGCACCGCCTGGTCGAGTTGCTCCTACGCCGCACGCAGGGCCTCCTCGGCCTAGGCAGTGAGCATGGCAATATATTACGCAGGAGCCGGTACATCTTCCTCGGCCTCATCTTCGACACCGTGGATGTCGAGGTGCTCCTACATCGCCCCGAAGGCCACCTCCTCCTCGGTGCCTCCTCCTCGAGCTCCCTACGGTTACGAGACAACTTAGATGACGCGGGATCAAACTCGGAGCAGTTGGAGTAGGAGCCCGAGCCCACCGAGGAAGCGCCATAGTAGAAGCTAGCACCAAGGTTGGCCCCCGCGCCAAAATTGGGGCCCGCTGCCACTCCGGTGTTGGAGCCGCCGCCGGTGCCGGGCACCAGCGCCCTGGGGCAGAGACCTCTCGTGGAGATCCTTGCGGTCTGATGCTGCCTCACCATGGAAGCTGAACTAGATTTGGATTGCACGGCACGTGGAAGCAATGGAGTGAAATGTCAGCGGAACGATGCTAGACGCCGGTATTTAATTAGAGGAGTGGAGCGTCTGCGGCGGGAGATTGTTTTCGCGACATCTAGAATTGGCGGGACTGCCTCGTGGCGGGAAGGGCGGTGGTGGCGGCAATGGGGCACTATCGCGTGGCTCTGCCCTCTTGATGCAGGCGACAGGCGTACGGGCGGTGATGGAGTAGAGAGAGCTACAACTTTTGCAAAAGACCCCTTGTTAACAGAATAATATATAACCAGAGCCCAGGTAAGTCGGTTACTTTTCAATAGCCCCCTGGTTGTGAATTAAGTGCTTGAAATAAGTTATTAAATTGGGTATTTCCATTTTTCTGTTGGGAATATGCCCTAGAGGCAGTAATAAATTGGTTATCATCATATTTCCTTGTTCATTATAAAAGTTTATTATTCATGCTAGAATTATATTGACCGGAAACTTATATACATGTGTGAATACATAAACAACACCGTGTCCCTAGTAGGCCTCTATTGGACTAGCTCGTTGATAGAATATGGTTAAGGTTTCCTAACCATAGACCCGAGTTGTCATTTGATAACAAGATCACATCATTAGGAGAATGATGTGATGTATAGACCCAACCGTAAGCTTAGAAACAAATCATATCGCTTAGTTATTTGCTATAGCTTTCTTCATGTCAAGTATCAATTCCTCAGACCATGAGATCATGCCACTCCTGAATACTGGAGGAGTGCCTTGTGTACTATCAAACTTCATTTCATAACTGGGTGATCATAAAGGTGCTCTACAGGTATCTTCGAAGGTGTCTGTTGGGCTGCATGGATCGAGACTGGGATTATTCGCTCCATGTGACGGAGAGATATCTCTAGACCCTCTCGGTAATACAACATCACAAGCAGCTTCATGTGACTAATGAGTTTTGTCACAGGATCCTGTATTACAGAACGAGTAAAGAGACTTGCTAGTAACGATATTGAACTAGGTATGGAGATACCGACGATCGAATCTCGGGCAAGTAACATATCACCGCACAAAGGGAATTGTTGGGATTAACTGAATCCTCGACATCGTGGTTCAACCGATTAAGATCTTCATGGAATATGTAGGAACCAATATGGGCATCTAGGTTCCGCTATTGGTTATTGACCGGAGAAGTGTCTCGGTCATGTCTGCATGGTTCTCTAACCCGCAGGGTTGCACGCTTGACGTTCGATGACGCTAGAGTAGTATTGGGATATTTGTATTGGTGGCTGAAGGTTGTTCAGAGTCCCGGATGAGATCCCGGACATCACGAGGAGTCCCAGAATGGTCTGGAGGTAAATATTTATATATGAGAAAGTTTTATTCGGGTTCCAGAAATGTTCGGGGGTCCAATGGCAGTGTACCAACGGGGCACAGAAGGGTTTCGGGGGACCACCAGTGGGTGCCACCACTCCCGGAGGCCAACATGGGCTGAGGAGAGGCGTCCTAGCCTAGTTGGGCCAGGTGCACCAGCCCCCCTCAGGCCCATGCAGCTAAGGGGGGGAACCCTAGTGGGGAAGGGAGGGACTCTGATACGTCTCCAACGTATCTATAATTTATGAAGTATTCATGCTATTATATTATCCTTCTAGGATGTTTTATATGCATTTATATGCTGTAACACCCCAAATTTTCTGGCCAAGTTTTTGATATTAAAATTTTTGCCAGGAGTTTTAAATTTTTATTTCTGTGGCTTTTCAGAACTCTTCTTTTATTGTTAAGGAGTTTTTCATCTTTTCCCAAGTGGAGCTTTCCAAAATGTATTGGACTTTTATGCCAGCTCATTATAACATTTTCTTAATCAAGGATTTATTTATTAGATCATTTCATCCTGAGCTTTATTCATTAAAAACGGATGGTTTTAAATTTTTGGAGCTCGCTTGTACTACAACCATTTGATAGAATCACTTAAAATTCCAACCAAAATTTGGAGATGTCATGAGATGTCTATAAATCACTTGTGTGCATTAATATAAGTATTTCATTGCATATTTTGAGTTTTACACCTGTTTTTCTTCTCTGGTCCAGTGGACATTTTTGCACTGCAACCCAATTAAATATTTCCCCAGAGCCTCCACCAAAATTATGAGATATCAGTAGTAGCATGCCATCCAACTTTATGCAAAAACATAGTGATGTTCTTTGGAAAATTTGAGTGCAACATCCTCTTTTTCATTCTGGACCAGACTTGTGTTTTCTACTACAACCCTATTATTTCTTGCTCTAATGACCTTGTGTTTTCTCATGCTTGTAGTCAACCCTGCAAAACCCCTAAGTCCAGGAGCATGCTCTATTTGGAACACTTTTGGTCCATGTAATGATGCCACTCACTCCTCCCGTAAGTGTAGTTTTGCAAAACTTGCACTAGCAAGTTTCTCCTTTTTGCAAACTGACTTCACCACCCTATCTTATATCCATAGAGACACTGATCTGGAGAATTTGGCCACTCCAAGAGCTACCTAGGTGCCTTTGGCATTTTGTCAAACATCCCGAGTACATGACCAGTTTTGGCACAATTTCAAGTTTACATTGTGAACTTGAGCCCCTGACCTACCCAGCATGTCCTAAGGTTTTGCCCTAGCCCATAACCCCTTTCTGGTAACTCCCTTGTGGTTTGGAACACTCTAGGTTGCCCTGGCATTTCGTCGAGCACACCCCGGGCGTGCTCTGGGCGCACCCAGAGCGTGCGTTTGGCACACACTAGCACCCGAGCCGCCGCGTCACACCCCACACTCAAAACCCGCCTCACCAAATGGCGTCGTGTTCCCTTGCACCGCCACGCCACCCCGACCACCCTCGGCACTTACAACGCCACCGCCAGATGGCCGTGGCGGCTAGCTGCCGTCGCCAGCAGGCCCGACCGTGGTCGGCGCCGCCAAAGCCACCCCGGCTCGCCACCTGCCCTTGTGAGTAGTACGTACTCATCCGCAAGCGTGTCGCCTAGCTTCCGTCGTCGCCACGACCCCCCTGCTGCTACAGAACGTCGGTTCGCCATTGTTCTTATCGCCGGCCGCCTCGGACCAACCTGGCCACGCTATATAAGGAGGCCCCGAGCTCAAACCCGCACGCAGGCAGCCTCACGCCGTCTCGCTAGTGCCACCCTAGCCGCCAATTGGAGGGGAGCAGGCCATCTTCAACCTCTCCGCAACTCCAGCCGCCGCCACTAACCCGCCATTCCGGCACAACCAGGCATCCCCTCTCCACTCTCTCCACCAGGAACTTCCCTTCCTCCCGTGATCACATCCCCTACTCCATTTCGAAAGGGAACCACCATGCCCCAAAACCACTTCGCCTCAAGCTTTCCTCCGCCAAGCTTCGCCACGCAACCCACGCAGTCCCCGCCGCCCAGCGACTACCAAGAGGATCACCCTCGACCATGGATCCATCCCCGCCTCAGCTTCCTCAAGGACCCCGCCGTTAAATCGGCGACGGTCGCCAGTCTCCGCCTCCGCCGGGACAGAGGGAGAAGAAGGAGGCGGACTAATCAAACCTGACTAGTGGGCCACCTAGGACCCACTGTCAGTGACCATGCACGGTCCATGCAGAGTAAGTGGAAACGTATTTCTAGATTACGCTTTCGACGTGTACGTGTCTAATCGAACCGTTTTTCTGTTTTATTTTAAAATCAGATTTGACCAGAACTTTGACTATCGATAACTTTTTAAATACAACTCCAAATGAATTGATTCTTTTTGCTACCTCTCTCAAATATTGTCTAGTTTATTTTAAGATTTATTTAAAAAAAATTCAAAACAACTTTCTGTGCTGTTTTTATTTTGTGTGTTAATTCAATTATATTATTTTAAATAGGGTTTTTGAAGATTTCATGATGATTTGGATGCACCCTTCCTTCCCATGACCTAAAGGCAAGCATTCTGAAACCTGGTGAATTTTTGTGTGTGTTGCATAGCACGGTGGCAACACCACCCCGACACATGCATGCGTCACTTTATGTGAGGATGTGATCCTATTCATGGGTGCATATTAATGGGTTTATGCTAATGAAGTTGACCTGATTTGTGACGGAAATCACCGTCATACGTCTTCCATGCATACCGGAAGGAAAGACGGGAAGGCCTCTGTCTTGGGTAGACACGGGCTTGCCCCTAGTCCTCCGTCGAGACGGTCGTGTCCGGTATGACATGAGGGGATGTATCGTGATGTTTCCATCTGTTGTTTGAGATATATGCATTGTTATGCTAATCATGCAGGAAATATTACAACCTCCTGAGTCGACCGTAGATCGAGTCTTGTGCCAGTAACCCCATACTTGCTTCAGATTACCACTCGTCCCTACACCAAGTAGGGTACGGTTCAGTAAGTTGTCAACCCTTTCCTAGCACACACCATACAGAGAGGCCGTGGTGGAAGGTACTGGAGGCATCCCATAGTCATACCACCGGGTCCGGGAGCATGGGTGTTTCGGTTGTAGCCGAAAGGGGGTAGCTCCTCAGCTTATGCCATGTATAAATTTTTGATCCCATGTTACGTCGAGGTTGTGGCCTCCCCACTTAGAGTTTGCTTAACAGTGTCGTGGGTGATTCCAGACACGTGTGAGTTAAGCTGGTGTGTGCAAGTTAGGTGTGTTATCAACAAAAGGCCATAGACGGAATTAGACCCGATGGACTAAAGAAATCCGTTACTCGTGGGTAAAGAGTACACCCTCTGCAGAGATTAAACCTATTCAATAGCCGTGTCCATGGTTAAGGATTACAGTTTGGGATGGGTCAAGTGTCGGTCTTAGTGTCGGTCTTGAGGTGGAACTGTTAAACCCGGAAGCACGATTGTGACTTGTGATAATTTATGATTACTATTTTGGATGTGGACTAACCCGTGATATTTTTTCTGGTATTATCGAATATCCCCGGATGGTTCTACCTCCTGGATATTCATTGTGGCATTTCTTTTAAAGCCCTTTATGCGGTGTCGCCAGACGCCTCGACCGTGGCATTTCTTTTAAAGCCCTTTATGTGGTGTCGCCAGACGCCGACCGTGGCATTTCTTTTAAAGCCCTTTATGTGGTGTCGCCGACGCCTCGACCGTGGCATTTCTTTTAAAGCCCTTTATGCGGTGTCGCCAGACGCCCGATCGTGGCATTTCTTTTAAAGCCCTTTATGCGGTGTCGCCAGACGCCCGATCATGCATTGTTCTTGTTTATTTATAAGCCCTCTATGCGGTGTCGCTCAGACGCCCGATTGTGGCATTTCTTTTGTGTTATTTACTTCATGATTTTTATACTACCATATTATTGCATACCCATAAATAACATGCTTGCACGCAGCAGGGTTTTACTTATCTCATGTGACTAACGTCTTGAGCATAATATATTTTCAGCACATCTTTATTAAATCATGCCTGTGTTCATTATGTTTATGCAGTACATTCAAAGTACTCACCGGCTTGTCCCTGCTATTGTCTTGGCCAGATTTCCTTGCTTGGAGAGGAGCGCTATGTATGACAGTCCCGTAACCTAAGCAACGGCGATGATAGTAGCCACGCCAAGATAGGAGTTAACCTGGTCACTGTTCCTGTGGGAAATGGAGTCCCATAGACGAGGATATTTCATAACCCGCTTTCGCCATCAACCTTTAGAAAAACCTTTTGTTGTACTCACAGGCCGTAATGGTCTTGTACTACATATATTGTATTTTTGCTTGGATTTTCTGTATCAAGTTAGTGCCTTATCAGCTAACAGTTATTCTGGGGTTGATAAGCACAAGGACCATTTTTCCTGGGATTAGCACCCGGAGAATCGGTCGCGACATATGCTATTTTATAAGATTTTTGGGACTAACCTATTAACCTAGAGCCCAGTGCCAGTTTTTGTTTTTTTCCCTGTTTTTAAGTTTTGCAGAAAAGGAAAACCAAACGGAGTCCGATTGCCGTGCCAATTTTTGATGATTTTTCTAGACCAAAAGAAGCCCCCAGAGTAAAAGAGTTGGGCCAGGAGAGTCCCGGGCTGCCCACGAGGGTGGGGGGGCGCACCCACCCCCCTGGGCGTGGGCCCCTGCCTCGTGGACAACCCGGAGACCCCCCTGACGTGAGACCTACGCCAAAAAATCCTATAAATACTGAAACCTCCAAAGAACAGAATAGATCGGGAGTTCCGCCGCCGCAAGCCTCTGTAGCCACCAAAAACCAATCGGGACCCTATGATCGTGTTCTTGATTCGGCACGATCTTGATGTATCGCGAGCTTTGCTATTATAGTTGGATCTTATGATGTTTCTCCCCCTCTACTCTCTTGTAATGGATTGAGTTTTCCCTTTGAAGTTATCTTATCGGATTGAGTCTTTAAGGATTTGAGAACACTTGATGTATGTCTTGTCGTGCTTATCTGTGGTGACAATGGGATATCATGTGATTCACTTGATGTATGTTTTGGTGATCAACTTGCGGGTTCCGCCCATTAACCTATGCATAGGGGTTGGCACACGTTTTCGTCTTGACTCTCCGGTAGAAACTTTGGGGCACTCTTTGAAGTACTTTGTGTTGGTTGAATAGATGAATATGAGATTGTGTGATGCATATCGTATAATCATACCCACGGATACTTGAGGTGACATTGGAGTATCTAGGTGATATTAGGGTTTTGGTTGATTTGTGTCTTAAGGTGTTATTCTAGTACGAACTCTATGATAGATTGAACGGAAAGAATAGCTTTGTGTTATTTTACTACGGACTCTTGAATAGATAGATCAGAAAGGATAACTTCGAGGTGGTTTCGTACCCTACCATAATCTCTTCGTTTGTTCTCCGCTATTAGTGACTTTGGAGTGATTCTTTGTTGCATGTTGAGGGATAGCTTTATGATCCAATTATGTTATTATTGTTGAGAGAACTTGCACTAGTGAAAGTATGAACCCTAGTCCTTGTTTCCTAGCATTGCAACACCGTTTACGCTCACTTTTATTACTTGCTACCTTGCTGTTTTTATATTTTCAGATTACAAAAACTTATATCTACCATCCATATTGCACTTGTATCACCATCTCTTTGCCGAACTAGTGCACCTATACAATTTACCATTGTATTGGGTGTGTTGGGGACACAAGAGACTCTTTGTTATTTGGTTGCAGGTTGTTTGAGAGAGACCATCTTCATCCTACACCTCCCACGGATTGATAAACCTTAGGTCATCCACTTGAGGGAAATTTTCTACTGTCCTACAAACTTCAGAGTTGGAGGCCCAACAACGTCTACAAGAAGGAGGTTGTGTAGTAGACATCAAGCTCTTTTTCTGGCGCCGCTGTCGGGAGGCTAGGTAAGCGACACTCACACCCCGTCAACTAAGCTATTTTCTGGCGCCGTTGCCGGGGAGGTTAGTGCTTGAAGGTATATCTTTAGATCTTGCAATTGAATATTTTTGTTTCTTGTTTTATCACTAGTTTAGTTCATAAAAGAAAACTACAAAAAAATGGAATTAAGGGTGCCTCATATGCTTCATCTTTTTAATGTCTTTTCATGAAAATGATGGAAAGGAAATTGTGCTCAAGTACTAGAAGAAGAATTACATAGAATGCTTGGCATAAAATATGTGAATGATGAGCATGGTGGCAATGTTGTTAGTATGAATTCTTTGAATACCCATGATGCTAATGATATGCAAAGCCACAAGCTTGGGGATGCTATGTTTGATGAAGATGATATGTTTAGTCCCCCAAGTTTTGATGAGCAAATTTATTATGATGAAAGCATGCCTCCTATTTATGATGATTATTGTGATGACACGTATGCTATAAAGAATAAAGATAACCATGAAACTTGTCGTCATGATTCTAATTTTCAATTGGATTATGCTTCACATGATAGTTATTTTGTTGAGTTTGCTCCCACTACTATTCATGAGAATAAATTTGCTTATGTGGAGAGTAATAAAAATTATATTCTTGTAGATCATGAAAAGAATTCTTTATGTGATGGTTATATTGTTGAATTCATTCATGATGCTACTAAAAATTATTATGAGGGAGGAATATATGCTTGTAGGAATTGCAATAATATCAAGTTTCCTCTGTATGTGCTTAAAGTTTTGAAGTTATGCTTGTTTTGCCTTCCTATGCTAGTTGATTATTGCTCCCATAAGTTGTTTGCTAACAAAATCCCTATTCATAGGAAGTGGGTTAGACTTAAATGTGCTAGTCATATTCTTCATGATCCTCTCTTTAAGTTTCAATTCTTATCTTTTATTTGAGCATCATTGAAATCATCATGCCTAGCTAGGGGCGTTAAACGTTAGCGCTTGTTGGGAGGAAACCCAATTTTATTTTAGTTTCTTGATTTTTGGTGCTGTTTAGAAATTAATAATCCATCTAGATTCTGTTTAGATGTGGTTTTGTGTTTTAATTAGTGTTTGTGCCAAGTAGAACCTTTGGGAAGACTTGGGTGAAGTCTTTATGATCATGCTGTAAAAAACAGAAACTTTAGCGCTCACGAGATTAGCTAAAACTTTTTACTGGAGAGTGCTATTTAGTTTATTATTTTTGAAGATGATTACTAGACAAATTCCTCAGGTCCACCAATTTATTTTAGAATTTTTGGAGTTCCAGAAGTTTGCGTTAGTTACAGATTACTACAGACTGTTCTGTTTTTGACAGGTTCTGTTTTTCGTGTGTTGTTTGCTTCTTTTGATGAATCTATGGCTAGTAAAATAGTTTATAAACCATAGAGAAGTTGGAATGCAGTAGCTCTAAAAAAAATAAAAAAAATAATGAGTACATTACAGTACCTTGAAGTGGTGTTTTGTTTTCTTTCGCTAACGGAGCTCACGAGATTTTCTGTTAAGTTTTGTGTTGTGAAGTTTTGAAGTTTTGGGTAAAGATTCGATGGACTATGGAATAAGGATTGACAAGAGCCTAAGATTGGGGATGCCCAAGGCACACCAAGTTAATATCCAAGGACAACCAAGAGCCTAAGCTTGGGGATGCCCCGGATGGCATCCCCTCTTTCGTCTTCGTTCATCGGTAACTTTACTTGGAGCTATATTTTTATTCACCACATGATATGTGTTTTGCTTGGAGCATCATTTTATTTTCTTTATATTTGCTTGCTGTTATTTATAACAATGTTTTGCATCTCTATTTTCAATAAAAATGTCAAGGATAGCCTTTACCATGCTTATTTTGCAAGTATACATGTTTCTGTTTCAAAACAGAAAGTTTACCGCTGTTGCAAAAATTCCCTAGAAAAGTAAGAATGTAATAAAATGTTGAAACCTTTTGCATAATAAGCTCTGATAAATTTACTACAGTGGGAATTTTCTTTCATAATTTTTGGAGCTAGGGAAGTATGGATCTCGCTGCATTCCTTACAGACTGTACTGTTTTGGCAGATTGCTGTTATGTTCGCATTGTTTGCATATCTTTGCTTGTTTAATGATTCTATTTGAGGATAGGAGTATTAAATATGCAGAGGAATTAAGTATGCAATGTTGAATAATAATTTTAGTGATTTGTTACAGTATATTATGATAAGGTTTTTTGCATTGGTTTATACTAACTTATCTCACGAGTTGTTGTTGAGTTTGGTGTGGATGAAGCTTTCGGGATTTAGGAAACCGTGATATGAGAGGAATTAAGGAGACACAAAAGCTCAAGCTTGGGGATGCCCAAGGCACCCCAAGATAATATTTCAAGAAGTCTCAAGCATCTAAGCTTGGGGATGCCCCATTAGGCATCCCACCTTTCTTCTTCAACAATTATCGGTTAGTATCCGTTGAGCCTAAGTTTTTGCTTCTTCACATGATGAGTGCTATCCTTGAAATGTCATTTTATTTTGTTTTGCTTTCTGTTTTATCCCAAGATCTGAAATTCTTAAATGAGAGAGAGAGAGAGTCTTCACATAGCTGCATAATTAATTAACTACTCATTGATCTTCTTTTTGGAGTAGTTTGTCATTTACTCGTGTGCTTCACTTATATCCTATGAGTAAATGGTTGAATGATTTGAATGTCATAAATATGAAATTATATATGTTTCATATGACTTTCCCATGGGGAGTAATGCCTTCACATATAAGAAGTAGAGGTGGTAAATTTATTGAAGGTTAGAAAACATTGTATTGGTCACTTGAACAACTCATGAAAGAATATTGAAGGAGGAGAGATTTCACATATAAAAATATACTATCTTGGACATCTTATATGATTGTGAGCCCCATTAATTATTTTCAAACTTGAGAAAATTAGTTGAAATTGGACAAGGAAGACAACATAATGAGTTATGCTTGGGTATATTTGTATAGAAGTTAGATTGTTATGGATCCTCTAACATGTGGTGCTTGCTATTTAGAATCCTTTGCTAGCCAAAATATCTGTACTAAGCGGGAATACTGCTTGTCCATCCAAATTCCTTGAACCAAGTTTCTTCCATGAGTGTCCACCATATCTACCTATATGCGGTATTTACCTGCCGTTCCAAGTAAATTTGCATGTGCCAAACTCTAAACCTTCAAATAATAATCTGTTTTGTATGCCCGAATCGCTCACGTAGCGACTAGGGGCTGTCAGTATCTTCCATGCTAGGTGGGTTATTCTCACGATGAGTGGACTCTGCTCATCATTCACAAGAAAATGGCTGGTAACTGGGATGCCCAGTCCTATGATCAAAAGATCAAAAACAAAATCGCAAATAATTTAAACAAAACTCCCCCAGGAATGTTGATGGTTGGACGGCACCCGTTGTTTCGGACAAGCCGTGGAGTGTGAATGTTGGTGGAGGGGGAGTAATTTTTTTACCTTTCTGCGTGGGAACCGCCTATGATGTATCTAGTATGGAAGATATTGGGAACTCTTGGTCGTTATGTTGACAATGAAAGCATACCTCTCAAAATTATTTTCATCTCTGTTTTAGCTTCGAGCTCTGGCACCTCTGCAAATCCCTTCTTCCCTCTGCGAAGGGCTTATCTTTTACTTTTATGCAAGAGTCAGTAGTATTCCTTCTCATTCCAACCTACTTTTTAGTTGGCAAGCATCATGTGGTGGAGAAAGATCTAAGCATATATGGCCATTCAAATATATTTGATCATGAATTATTATTGTTGACAATTATCTATATGATAAATAAGTTGGGAGGCGAAACATTAAGCCCCTATCTTTCTCTGTGTTCGGTGGATGCTATTTGTTCTAGAAATATGCTTTTAGTGGTAGCAATCATGGAAGACTATATGATAGTTGAGTATGTGGGATTTGCTAAATCAAAGCTCTTACATAGACCCTTCCTGAAAATAAGATGAATTGCAATTGTTTGATGACTAAGAACGGTTTATTAGTTTTCAAGAAAGTTTATGATCTATACTTTAACATGTGAATAGTTTGTTACTTGATCATGAGAAGCTTTATGATATGAGCTACTGTTATGATATATAATGATGCTAGAAAAAGTGATTGGAACTATCAGTGATCAAACTTATGCACTTGCTAGCATTCTCACTTCATAAATTATTCTTTTATCATTTACCTACTCGAGGACGAGCAGGAATTAAGCTTGGGAATGCTGATACGTGTCCAACGTATCTATAATTTATTAAGTATTCATGCTATTATATTATCCTTCTAGGATGTTTTATATGCATTTATATGCTATTTAATATGATTTTTGGGACTAACCTTTTAACCTAGAGCCCAGTGCCAGTTTTTGTTTTTTCCCTGTTTTTAAGTTTTGCAGAAAAGGAAAACCAAACGGAGTCCAATTGACGTGCCAATTTTTGATGATTTTTTCTGGACCAAAAGAAGCCCCCGGAGTAAAAGAGTTGGGCCAAGAGAGTCCCGGGCTGCCCACGAGGGTGGGGCGCACACCCACCCCCTGGGCGTGGGCCCTTGCCTCGTGGACAACCCGGAGACCCCCCTGACATGAGACCTACGCCAAAAAATCATATAAATACTGAAACCTCCAGAGAATAGAATAGATCGGGAGTTCCGCCGCCGCAAGCCTCTGTAGCCACCAAAAACCAATTGGGACCCTGTTCAAGACTTCACCTGCCGGAGGGATCCCTCACCGGTGGCCATCTTCATCATCCCAGCGCTCTCCATGACGAGGAGGGAGTAGTTCACCCTCGGGGCTGAGGGTATGTATCAGTAGCTATGTGTTTGATCTCTCTCTCTCTCTCTCTCTCTCGTGTTCTTGATTCGGCATGATCTTGATGTATCGCGAGCTTTGCTATTATAGTTGGATCTTATGATGTTTCTCCCCCTCTACTCTCCAGTAATGGATTGAGTTTTCCCTTTGAAGTTATCTTATCGGATTGAGTCTTTAAGGATTTGAGAACACTTGATGTATGACTTGCCGTGCTTATCTGTGGTGACAATGGGATATCACGTGATTCACTTGATGTATGTTTTGGTGATCAACTTATGGTTCCGCCCATTAACCTATGCATAGTGGTTGACACATGTTTTCGTCTTGACTCTTCGGTAGAAACTTTGGGGCCCTATTTGAAGTACTTTGTGTTGGTTGAATTGATGAATATGAGATTGTGTGATGCATATCGTATAATCATGCCCACGGATACTTGAGGTGACGTTGGAGTATCTAGGTGACATTAGGGTTTTGGTTGATTTGTGTCTTAAGGTGTTATTCTAGTACAAACTCTATGATAGATTGAACGGAAAGAACAGCTTCGTGTTACTTTACTACGGACTCTTGAATAGATAGATCAGAAAGGATAACTTTGAGGTGGTTTCGTACCCTACCATAATCTCTTCGTTTGTTCTCCGCTAATAGTGACTTTGGAGTGACTCTTTGTTGCATGTTGAGGGATAGTTATTTGATCCAATTATGTTATTATTGTTGAGAGAACTTGCACTAGTGAAAGTATGAACCCTAGGCCTTGTTTCCTAGCATTGCAATACCGTTTACGCTCACTTTTATTACTTGCTACCTTGCTGTTTTCATATTTTCAGATTACAAAAACTTATATCTACCATCCATATTGCACTTGTATCACCATCTCTTCATTAACTAGTGCACCTATACAATTTACCATTGTATTGGGTGTGTTGGGGACACAAGAGACTCTTTGTTATTTGGTTGCAAGGTTGTTTGAGAGAGACCATCTTCATCCTATGCCTCCCACGGATTGATAAACCTTAGGTCATCCACTTGAGGGAAATTTGCTACTGTCCTACAAACCTCTGCACTTGGAGGCCCAACAACGTCTACAAGAAGAAGGTTGTGTAGTAGACATCAGACTCCACCTCCCTTGTGGGAGGAGGACTCCTCCCCCCTGGCCGTCGCCCCCCTTGGAGGAGGGGCCAAAGCGGGCGCCCCTCCCCCTTCCTCCTATATATAGTAGATAGGAGGGAGGGCAGCCGCACCCTTCCACCTGGCGCAGCCCTGATGAGTGATATTTTTACACTCATTTCAACCTTGTTCAAACCGAGATATTTCATTAAAAGATAGATATTCGCTCCGATATTGACACTAATGACTAATGAATGAAAAGGATTCCACAAATCCTTTCTTTCATATTTTTTCCACGGGAAATGGGCTAAAAAGGGGAGATATCACGTGGGAGAAGGGAAAGGAAGGAAAATTGTGGCACTCCAAAAAATTTTAGTTGGTTTTCATCAAAAAAATATTAGTTTTGTAGAAGGTCATTTAAACCCTTCCAAAAATCTCTCTCTCAAAACTTTTTCCCCTTTGACAAGGTTTTTATTTTGGCATCTTCTTCAACCCTGGTGTTGGTTATTAAAAACCTTTCTTCTGTTTGCCCTCTTCTCAAATTTAATTTTTGGGATTTATTTTCTTTTAAAAAGAAAACCCAAGGAATTTCGGGTCTTCTCTTATATTGAAACCGCCCATGGTTTTACCATGCCTCATGTGGTAAATCCTTTCAAAATCACTCCTTCCACTTTGGGGCAATCCAAATATTCTGTCCCAACAAGTCCAACTCATTTTTGGATTTTATTTCATTTATTTCTTTCCCCAAAAAAATTATGTCCATTATTTTGAGCCTAGGTGATTTGCAAAGCAAGTACCTAAATGCCTTTGAGTTTTGATCTCAAACCAACTCCTCTGGATGGTCCTTGGTAACCACAACCTAGAACCATCAAAATCCACTCTTCTTCTTTTCAAAATTTTCAAATTTCAGTCTCTGCAAGTTTGGACCAGATTTGTCAAATTTGGTGAAATTCATATCTCCTCTTCTCCAAAAATTCCACCAAAATTCAGGCAGCCCCCAAATGCAATGAGAGGCCACTTCACCAAAAACCAGCTCAAGGAGAACCTCCCACATACCAAAATCATTCTGTCGAACACTTGGCCGGCACTGTTACTTTGCACATTCAGTAAATTCAGAAAGTTCAGAGAGGTGCAGTGTCGTTTCTTCGTCAGAGTACTGTCACCTATCAACTGTGCGCCCTGGCGCATTGCGCACGGCCCCTCCTCCCTGGCCAGAGCACCGCATGCCCCCTTGGACGGGTGCAAGTGTCAGTGGTGGCGAGCATCGCCGGCGTTGGAAGTTTCTGCGGTGGCCGAGCCACCCGTGGCGGCCATCGAGGGCCTGAGCGAGCTCGCCACGCCACCCAGCGCCGCCCAACACTCCCTAGCGCTCCGCGTGGCTCATGCATGCCAGCGCACGCCCGCGGCACCGTCGCCGTGGCCCGGCAAGCACAGGGCACGCCCTCTGCCGCCGACGGGCCCGCGCCACCCCGTTCCGTCGAAACCCACTCAAAACTCCTGATCCAAGTTCGGTTAGCATCTGAATGGAACCCGTGGACCTCCACGATGACGCTCAACCCCCTAAACCTCTCCGACCAAGCCCTGCGCTGCCGTAACCTTCGCCGGAGAACTCCGTTCACGGCCATCGCCTCGGAACGCCTATAAAAAGGGGCCCCGAGCTCGCCCCCGAACACTCACCACCTCTGCTACTCACAGGCACCCCGCCAGGCCACTAGGAGGACCTCGAGGAGGTCTCTTCCCCCAACTCCGGCCACCCCGTTCCGCCTCGGCCACCACCTCGATTCACTCCGATGAGGCCGTCCCCGACGCCCAAATCTCGTCAGCGATACCCTCAAGCTACCAGAGGTCTAACCCCCACTTCAATTTGCCCTCCGCAGCACTCCCCGGCGAGTTCCAACTCCACCCGAGCCACCGTCCGCCGGAGCAAGGGGCCGCTGTCGACGTGGTGCTCGCCGGCGAACACACCACCACCCACCGACGCGGAAGGACGCACTGAACATGGAGGTACCACCCGATCCCCCTGCCTCGCCGTGAATCGCCGCCGGCGACCACCGCAGCTCTCGGGCGCCGACGAGTCCCGTCTCCCTCGTTTGAATATTCAAACCTGACGGGTGGGACCCGCCCGTCAGCCTCTCTGTTCTTTTTTTTCGAACCGTTTTCTGAAAGCGTATTCTGGCAAATACGCTTTCTAATCCGAATCGTTTTCTGGACTTTTCTGCTCAGCCCCCTGAGAGTTTTCTGTTTCATTACAGAAAGGTCCTTGGACCAAAACTCTTATAACTTTTAAACAGAAAAGGATATTTGAGTGATTCTTTTTCTGTCCTCTTCAAAATTTTGTCTAGTTTTTTATCAGATTTATTTGAAAAATATTTGGAATATTTTTGTGCACCCCACGGTATTTATGATAGTGTGTATTTTTGTATACCGTAGATACCAAGGAGGTGACGGAACCGCTGAACTTCACCGAGCTAGGCCCCGACTACTCCGAACCAGGCAAGCATGTTTGAACTTTTGATATGATGAGTGTCTTAGCATTGTTTGCATTGAGTAGTTTCATGGCATGGTTATGAGCATCTGGATGAATGTCATACTACATACAAGTTGAGGCAAGTAAATTGCGGAAATCCATAAGTTGTTGGATATGAGTTTGCATGGCCATGTGATGGCATGAGAATGGGTAAGATGGCAGTGTTGTAGCATTCCAGTCTTATGCCAGACTGTTTGATCTGTGTCAACATGAATCAGTCCGGCTCCCATCCATTTTCCCTTCCGTACTACCACATGTTTTCCGCAAGGGATATGGCTTAGTAAGTTGCAAACCGCTTTCCTGGTACACACCAAATCGAGAGGCCGGGATGAGGGTTCCATGGCCTCGGATTAAAGCCTATCATCCAAATAAGCATGGGTGTTTCCGGTTGGGACCGAGAGGGGGGCACCCCTTAGAGCGCGCGTACAAATTTGATCCCATGCTATTCGAGATTGTGATCTCCCCGTCTCAAAGTTTTTCTTGAACGCTGTCTAGGGTGATTCCTGGCAACGTAAGGTGGGATGCGTGTGTACTGGTTAGTTGTGTTTCCTCCGAAATACCGTAAACGGAACTAGTCCTTCGCGACTACGGAAATCCGTTGGCTGTGGACTTTTTAGTACAAACTCTGCAGAGTCAAAAATCCTTATATCATCTTATCCATGTCCAAGTTCTGTATCCATGTTATATTGTCTAGGGTTAGTCTTGGTGATAAAAACTCCGGTGAGCCATATGAGTGTTAAGTTCGGTTAATGTTTATTCCTGTGGATGGACTAACCCATCATTTATCATGTGTTGAATATTTTTCTACGAGCATTAATACTTGCCAGTTATGAATAATGAATGTAAGCCCTTGTGTGATGTCGCTCAGACGTCCGACTGCGGCATTGTTATTATTTACTTTCGACACAAGACCTTTCTGTGATGTCGCTCCGACGTCCGACTGTGGCACGCATGTCTATTTACTTTCATTATAAGCCCTTTCTGTGATGTCGCTCCGACGTCCGACTATGGCACGCATGTCTATTTACCTTCACTATAAGCCCTTTCTGTGATGTCGCTCCGACGTCCGACTGTGGCACACATGTCTTTTACTTTCAATATAAGCCCTTTATGTGGTGTCTCTTAGACACCCGACTGCGGCATGATTTATTTATTTATTTCCCTTTCGAGGCGTTGCTTCAGACACCCGATCGGTCTTTCAGTTAAATTTGTTGGGTTTTCAGGCGGACTACCGCCGACTCCCGTTTTACTTACCTTGTTTTGCTGATTTGAATGTGCATTGTTAAATTTCTCATGACTCATTCATGCATGCATTTGTTATATCTATTGTCCGAACTGTCTTGCGAGTACTTTCAAGTACTCACCTGGCTTGTTGATTTGGCCAGATGTCGATTTAAGGCGATCTCATGGATGAAGAGTTCGATAGCGAGTCCGACGCCTAGAGGAGTCCTCGAGTCTCGTGCGACCACTGGATTTGGTCATTGTATTATATCCGCTTCCGCTACCCAAATAAATCCTTCGAGCCTCACCTCGGCCTTTCGATGAGCCGCCAGCTTTAGTAGTCATATTATCCACTCCACCGTGTTATTCCATCACCACTTTTAATTCGAAGTCAGTAGTAAGCCACCCTACACCATTGTGTCATATCCGCCATTATGTATATTTATTGGCGCGCTTGTAATAATTTGTTGAGCAACCTCAGCTCGACCCTGTAATATATTAATGCTACTGGCTTATTGTATCAAGATTTTGTCTACCAGTTTTGGAGGATTTTTCCTCATACTGGAGTTAAAAGATCGGTCTCTCAATAAGAGTTTTATTGGGAAAAACCGGTCGTGACAAGCTTGCTACCAGAGCCAGGCTGCCTGTAGGAAACCACTAGGTGCGATTGCTAATCGATTATTAGCATAATAGAGCTAATTCATATTTTTTGCAAATTTAGTCATTTTCTGACAGTCAGCATAAATTTATGATCTGACCATTCAGAATTTTTGCCTACTTTTGTAGATGGTCGACAACAATCATGCGAGTCACGAGATGTTCGCCAAAGAGCCTGATGGGTTCGTCAAGCTTCTCACCTTCATCGTCCAGGTCGCGATGGGGCCATCTATGCACCCAGTCTTCACGCTCTATCAGCACAAGATCAACGACAGTCTGACCATGCACCAGGCCGCGGTGCAATTCAAGGGAGGGCGTGTTGAGTTACGCCGCTTCCGGTACTTGGGAAGAGCCATGCCTACAGAGAAGCATGCTATGCAGATGGCAGCCTGTGAGGCGATAGCTCGTCTCAGGGAAGTCCTTCCTTCGATGAAGACTCGTCGTTACCGCTACCTTCCATGCCACGTGCCATACGCCTGCCACTACTCATACTCTTTCCCTAGAGGAGAACGAGACAAGGCTTTTGAAATGCTTGTCGAGTATCTCCGGGCTCTGGAGGCAGCTTTCGACAGCCTGGTGGACGACTTCGTGGCTGCCCGCATGGACTCAGTCCATGGCTGTGCCGCCAACAGGAGGGAGCTCCTGCGCACGGCACCGCCACTGACTTTCGTTTCGTCCTCAGCATCTTATGCACCTACCACTCCCGCCACTGCTCGTCGCCTGCCTTCCACCGAAGAATTCAACCAAGTTATTGCGCCCACTCCAGTCCGCTCTGCACCACCCATGGCGCCCACTCCTGTCCATGCTGTTCCACATAGGGCACCCGCTCCATCTACTCAGCGCAACACTTCACGTCTGGAGCCCATTAGCGAGGAGGAGGTCGAATCCCCAGCCTCACTGCGCCTCACCCTCGGTCGGGCAAAGGAGATCCTCACCATCTCCTCCGACTGAGTATGCTTAACCGCCATGCGATGTCCCGACTTGTATGATATGTTTATATGTACATAGGTTGTGAGAAGTAGCTTGTTTGCGCATCATGTAGGAACTGGAGAAGTGCACTAGCCTAAATAACATGTCAGGATTATGTACGCATATCCTGAGTGATGTATTGTATAATTACCGCCTGCGTGTAAGATATGTAATGAGCAGTCCTTCTCCGTGCGCAATCGATTTTTTTTAAATCCTGGAGCATTTAAAAGATTTCCCGTCTTTGTGCATTTATTGATTTTTGCGACTCATTTCCCTCTCTTATGAGTTTTACAAAATGTATCCCCAGAGTGAAAAATGTCTCGTCCTTGGACGCGCTCCATGCCAACTCCGCCAGAGGAAAATTATGGCACACAACCCAGCAACAATTTCACACAGGGGCAGTCTAGTCAACAGGAACGTGAAACAGCATTTTCTCAAATATGCCGTCTTTATGAGCAAAGTCAGCAACAACATCAGGAAATAATGAACCAAGTCATCAATATGGGAAATTACCGTGGACAGTATCAGCAACAATCCAAGTTATCTGAGCTACAGAAGACGCGTCCCCAAACATTTTATCATACTGACAAACCTCTTGAGGGCGAGGATTGGCTTCGAGACATGGAAAGAAAAATTAATTATTGCATAGTGTTCAGACCTCGAGAAAGTGCTATATGCACCGCACTATCTCACTGGAGCAGCTGCATTGTGGTGGGAAAATTTCCTACACATGCACCCCAACGAAAATGATATAACCTGGGAGGATTTCAAAGAAGGTTTTCGTGGGGCGCATATCCCTAAAAGTCTTATGAAGATCAAGAAGAGAGAATTTGATGACCTCAAACAAAGGACCATGACGGTGTCAGAATACAACGGGCAGTTTACTCTGTTGTCTCGCTACGCCAATGAAGAGCGTATGACTGAAAGCAAGAAGATGGAGAAATTCATAGACTATCTGGCGCCCGCGCTTAAATGCCAACTGGTTGTGCACACCTTCCTAGATTTCAAGACATTGGTGGATAAGGCCATTACCTTGGAAAATGAGAGACGCAGCCTGGAGGATTTCCAAGCGAAAAAGGACTAGACTAATCTTGCTCGCAACCATCGAAGCAAGAAGGATTTTCAGAAAGGTGGGACACACAAACCCACGACAAACGTCTCACGCCCAGTCAAGAATTCCCATGCGAGGGACAAGGAGTTCACATATCGCCCAGGCGTTACTTGCTACGCTGGTGGAGAAGAAGGGCACTATGCCAAGCAGTGTCCCAAGCCAAGGAACTCTACCCCAAAGCCGAACAACGGTGGCAATAATTCAGCACCCAAGCGAAACAATTTCAACCCCAATAACAACCACACGAAGGGTCATCTGAACCACGTGACTAAAGAGGAAGCACAGAATGCCCCGGATATCATACTCGGTACGTTTCCTGTCAACACAATACCTACCATGGTTTTGTTTGATTCTGGAGCTTCTCACTCTTTCATTTCGAAAAGTTTTGCTTTGCAAAATAATTTTTCGATGTTTCCTTTGGAAAATCAATGATCATCAAGTCCCACAGGATTAAGCAAGTTACCCGGAGTTACTGCCAAGGTGTGATTATTGAGTTTGAAGGATTGAAGATTCACGCCAACCTTATTGTTTTGGAAAATAAAGGACTGGATGTCATCTTAGGGATGGATTGGTTAAACACCAACAAAGGTTTTATTGACTGCTTCAACAGGACTGTAATTCTCACCCATCACCACGGGAAGACAATAAGAGTTTCAGCCAAAGAGAGAAAATTATCCCGGCAACCGAAATTGAACAAAGTGGATATTTCTGAATTAAGCAAGGTTCAAGTGGTATGTGAATTCCCAGACGTATTTCCCGAAGAACTACCAGGCATGCCACCAGATCGAGAAATAGAATTCAGCATTGAGCTAGCACCCGGAACCGCCCCCATATACAAGAAACCATACATAATGGCACCATCTAAATTGGTAGAATTGAAGAAGCAAATAAAAGAATTACTGGACAAAGGATATATACGAGCCAGCTCCTCACCTTGGGGTTCACCAATTTTATTTGCCAAAAAGAAGGATGGAACACTGAGATTGTGTATCGACTATCGAGCACTTAACATGGTCCAATCAAGAACAAATATCCGATGCCACGAATAAATGATTTATTTGATCAGCTCACTCAAGCCAAGGTATTCTCAAAAATTGACTTAAGGTCGGGATACCATCAATTAAAAGTACGCACAGAAGATATCCCCAAGACAGCCTTCACCTCCAGATACGGAATTTATGAGTTCACAGTAATGCCATTTGACCGATTTAACGCTTCGCATATTTTGTTCACCTCATGAACAAAGTATTTATGAAATTTATGGACAAGTTTGTTGTGGTATTCATCGACGATATTCTGATATACTCCAAGACACTAGAAGAGCACGCTGAACATCTCCGAATTGTACTAGGAGAACTCAGGAAACATCAATTGTACGCCAAGTTCAGTAAGTGTGAATTTTGGCTAAGACAGGTAGGTTTTCTGGGCCACGTATTAACCCAAGAAGGTATTGTCGTAGACCCGGAAAAAGTCAAGGCCGTACTTGGCTAGAAACCACCAGCCAGCGTAACGGACGTGCGAAGTTTTCTGGGAATGGCAGGTTACTACCGAAGATTTATCGAAGGATTTTCCACTATAGCAAAGCCGATGACGCAATTACTCAAGAAAGACAAGAAGTTTGAATGGACGGAAGCTTGTGAGAAAAGTTTCCAAGACCTAAAAAGGAAATTAACGACAACACCAGTATTAATTGTGCCAGACATACACAAGAATTTTGAGGTATATTGTGACGCATCCCGAAAGGGCCTCGGGTGCGTATTGATGCAAGAAGGCAAGGTAGTCGCATATGTCTCCAGACAACTTCGCAAGCATGAGGAAAATTATCCTACTCATGACCTGGAATTAGCAGCAGTTATTCATGCACTCAAGGAATGGAGACACTTCTTCTTTGAAATCGTTGTGAAATATACACAGACCATAAAAGCCTCAAGTATATTTTCACACAACCGAACTGAATTTCACGACAACGACGCTGGTTGGAATTAGTGAAGGATTATGATGTTGGAATCCACTACCATCCAGGCAAAGCAAATGTTGTAGCAGATGCTCTAAGTCGGAACCCCAGTCCGAACAACGACAGCCTACCAAACTTGAAACCCGAATTCCGACAGGAATTTGCTAAACTCAACTTGCTGATGGTCACCGAAGGTAGTGTGTCGAATTTGGAAATACAGCCTACCCTGATAGAGAAAGTTAAAGAAGCTCAGCATGGACACCCCAGCATTGAAGGCATAAAACGGAAAGTGAGTTTGGGCAAGGCCTCAGAGTTCGTTATCGATGAGCAGGGAATATTGTGGTACGGACATAGACTTTGTATACCAAATATCAATGACCTTAAACAGCAAATCTTAGCTGAAGGCCACACCGCCCCGTATTCAATCCATCTTGGAGGAACAAAAATGTACAAGGATCTTCAGGAAACATTTTGGTGGCACGGTATAAAAAGGGACATAGCCACATTTATTGCATGTTGTGACTCATGTCAACGCATCAAGGCCGAGCACCAGAAACTGGCCGGACTGTTATAACCAAATAAGATACCCGAGTGGAAATGGGACGAGATCGGAATGGATTTCATTGTTGGGCTACCTCGGTCACGACACGGACATGATGCCATATGGGTCATCACTGATAGACTGACTAAAGTAGCACACTTCATCCCCGTGAAGACAACTCACACCACTCAGAAGCTTGCCAGGCTTTATCTCTCCCGTATCGTATGCTTACATGGAGTTCCAAAGACTATAATATCTGACAGGGGCACACAATTCATCTCCTGATTTTGGGATCACCTGCAACAGGCTCTGGGAACTCAACTAGCCTTCAGTACAGCATACCACCCCTGCATCGACGGACAAACCGAACGCCAGAAACCAAATTCTAGAAGACATGCTGAGAGCATGTGTCCTCACTTATGGAACCAGTTGGGAGGAAAGCTTGCCATACGCAGAGTTCGCATACAACAACAGTTACCAGGCCAGTCTACAGATGGCGCCCTTTGAAGCCTTGCATGGGTGGAGATGTCGTACCCCGCTAAATTGGTCAGAGACCGGTGACAGCCGTATCTTCGTCCCAGACATGCTCAAAGAAGCCGAGGAAAAGGTCAAGCTAATCAGGGACCGACTCAAAACAGCTCAAAGCCGACAGAAGAGTTATTATGATCAGAAACACCGTGGGATTAGTTTCGAACCCGGTGAGTTTGTATACCTACGAGTATCTCCTATGAGAGGCCTGCAACGATTCAAGATTAAAGGGAAGCTAGCACCAAGATTCATCGGACCATTCTGCATAGTGGAACGAAGAGGCACGGTAGCCTACCATCTAGACTTACCCGAAGATTTATCCGATATCCACGACGTGTTCCACATCTCGCAATTAAGGAAGTGCGTAAGCAACCCAGAGAAGCAAGTACCCCATGAAAACATTGACGTGCAACAGAACCTCAACTATCAGGAACATCCAGTAAAAATATTAGAGGAGTCTGAAAGGAGGACCCGACAGAAAACCATCAAGTTTTTCAGAGTTCAGTGGAGCAATCACACCGAGAGTGAAGCCACTTGGGAAAGAGAGGATTTTCTTAGAGCAGAGCATCCACACTTATTTGAGGATCAGCTAAAATCTCGGGGACGAGATTTTTCCTAAGGGGGTAGGTGTTGTGGCACTCCAAAAAAATTTAGTTGGTTTTCATCAAAAACTTTATTAGTTTTGTAGAAGGTCATTTAAACCCTTCCAAAAATATCTCTCTCAAAACTTTTTCCCCTTTGATAAGGTTTTTATTTTGGCATCTTCTTCAACCCTGGTGTTGGTTATTAAAAACCTTTCTTCTGTTTGCCCTCTTCTCAAATTTAATTTTTGGGATTTATTTTCTTTTAAAAGAAAACCCTAGGAATTTTGGGTCTTCTCTTATATTGAAACCACCCATGGTTTAACCATGCCTCATGTGGTAAATCCTTTCAAAATCACTCCTTCCACTTTGGGGCAATCCAAATATTCTGTCCCAACAAGTCCAACTCATTTTTGGATTTTATTTCATTTATTTCTTTCCCCAAAAAAATTATGTCCATTATTTTGAGCCTAGGTGATTTGCAAAGCAAGTACCTAAATGCCTTTGAGTTTTGATCTCAAACCAACTCCTCTGGAAGGTCCTTGGTAACCACAACCTAGAACCATCAAGATCCACTCTTCTTCTTTTCAAAATTTTCAAATTTTAGTCTCTGCAAGTTTGGACCAGATTTGTCAAATTTGGTGAAATTCATATCTCCTCTTCTCCAAAAATTCCACCAAAATTCAGGCAGCCCCCAGATGCAATGAGAGGCCACTCCACCAAAAATCAGCTCAAGGAGAACCTCCCACATACCAAAATCATTCTGTCGAACACTTGGCCGGCACTGTTACTTTGCACATTCGGTAAATTCAGAAAGTTCAGAGAGGTGCAGTGTCGTTTCTTCGTCAAAGTACTGTCACCTATCAACTGTGCGCCCTGGCGCGTTGCGCACGGCCCCTCCTCCCTAGCCAGAGCACCGCACGCCCCCTCGGACGGGTGCAGGCGTCGGTGGCGGCAAGCATCACCGGTGTTGGAAGTTTCTGCGGTGGCCAAGCCACCCGTGGCGGCCAGCGAGGGCCTGAGCGAGCTCGCCACGCCACCCAGCGCTGCCCAACACTCCCTAGCGCTCCACGTGGCTCATGCATGCCAGCGCACGCCCGCGGCACCATTGCTGTGGCCCGGCAAGCACAGGGCACGCCCTCTGCCGCCGACGGGCCCGCGCCACCCTGTTCCGTCGAAACCCACTCAAAACTCCTGATCCAAGTTCGGTTAGCATCTGAATGGGACCCGTGGACCTCCACGATGACGCTCAACCCCCTAAACCTCTCCGACCAAGCCCTGCGCCGCCGTAACCTTCGCCGGAGAACTCCGTTCACGGCCATCGCCTCGAACCGCCTATAAAAAGGGGCCCCGAGCTCGCCCCCGAACACTCACCACCTCTGCTACTCACAGGCACCCCGCCAGGCCACTAGGAGGACCTCGAGGAGGTCTCCTCCCCCAACTCCGGCCACCCCGTTCCGCCTCGGTCACCACCTCGATTCACTCCGGTGAGGTCGTCCCCGACGCCCAAATCTCGTCAGCGATCCCCTCAAGCTACCAGAGGTCTAACCCCCACTTCAATTTGCCCTCCGCAGCACTCCCCGGCGAGTTCCAACTCCACCCGAGCCACCGTCCGCCGGAGCAAGGGCCGCCGTCGACGTGGTGCTCGCCGGCGACCACCACCACCACCCACCGACGCGGAAGGACGCACTGAACACGGAGGTACCACCCGATCCCCCTGCCTCGCCGTGAATCGCCGCCGGCGACCACCGCAGCTCTCGGGCGCCGACAAGCCCCGTCTCCCTCGTTTGAATATTCAAACCTGATCGGTCTTTCTGTTCTTTTTTTGAACCGTTTTCTGAAAGCGTATTCTGGCAAATACGCTTTCTAATCCGAATCGTTTTCTGGACTTTTCTGCTCAGCCCCCTGAGAGTTTTCTGTTTCATTACAGAAAGGTCCTTGGACCAAAACTCTTATAACTTTTAAACAGAAAAGGATTTTTGAGTGATTCTTTTTCTGTCCTCTTCAAAATTTTGTCTAGTTTTTTATCAGATTTATTTGAAAAATATTTGGAATATTTTTGTGCACCCCACGGTATTTACGATAGTGTGTGTATTTTTGTATACCGTAGATACCAAAGGAGGTGACGGAACCGCGAACTTCACCGAGCTTGGCCCCGACTACTCCGAACCAGGCAAGCATGTTTGAACTTTTGATATGATGAGTGTCTTAGCATTGTTTGCATTGAGTAGTTTCATGGCATGGTTATGAGCATCTGGATGAATGTCATACTACATACAAGTTGAGGCAAGTAAATTGCAGAAATCCATAAGTTGTTGGATATGAGTTTGCATGGCCATGTGATGGCATGAGAATAGGTAAGATGGCAGTGTTGTAGCATGCCAGTCTTATGCCAGACTGTTTGATCTGTGTCAACATGAATCAGTCCGGCTCCCGTCCATTTTTCCCTTCCGTACTACCACATGTTTTCCGCAAGGGATATGGCTTAGTAAGTTGCAAACCACTTTCTGGTACACACCAAATCGAGAGGCTGGGATGAGGGTTCCATGGCCCTGGATTAAAGCCTATCATCCGGTCAGGGGGCATGGGTGTTTCCGGTTGGGACCGAGAGGGGGCACCCTTAGAGCGCTGCTGTGATACAAATTTGATCCCATGCTATTAGAGATTGTGATCTCCCCGTCTCAAAGTTTTTCTTGAACGCTGTCTAGGGTGATTCCTGGCAACGTAAGGTGGGATGGGTGTGTACTGGTTAGCCGTGTTTCCTCCAAAATACCGTAAACGGAACTAGTCCTTCACGACTACGGAAATCCATTGGCTGTACAAACTCTGCAGAGTCAAAAATCCTTATATCATCTTATCCATTTCCATGTTCTGTGTCCATGTTATATTGTCTAGGGTTAGTCTTGGTGATGAAAACTCCGGTGAGCCACATCACTGTTAAGTTCGGTTAATGTTTATTCCTGTGGATGGACTAACCCATCATTTATCATGTGTTGAATATTTTTCTACGAGCATTAATACTTGCTAGTTATGAATAATGAATTTAAGCCCTTTCTGTGATGTCGCTCCGACGTCCGACTGCGGCATTGTTATTATTTACTTTCGACACAAGCCCTTTCTGTGATGTCGCTCCGACGTCCGACTGTGGCACGCATGTCTATTTACTTTCATTATAAGCCCTTTCTGTGATGTCGCTCCGACGTCCGACTATGGCACGCATGTCTATTTACCTTCACTATAAGCCCTTTCTGTGATGTCGCTCCGACGTCCGACTGTGGCACACATGTCTTTTACTTTTAATATAAGCCCTTTATGTGGTGTCTCTTACACACCCGACTGCGACATGATTTATTTATTTATTTCCCTTTCGAGGCGTCGCTTCAGACACCCGATCGGTCTTTCAGTTAAATTTGGTTGGTTTTCAGGCGGACTACCGCCGACTCCCTTTTTACTTACCTTGTTTTGCTGATTTGAATGTGCATTGTTAGATTTCTCATGACACATTCATTCATGCATTTGTTATATCTATTGTCCGAACTGTCTTGCGAGTACTTTCAAGTACTCACCTGGCTAGTTTATTTGGCCAGATGCCGACAAAGGCGATCTCATGGATGAAGAGTTCGATAGCGAGTCCGACGCCTAGAGGAGTCCCAGTCAGTCTCGTGCGACCCTGGATTTGGTCATTGTATTATATCCGCTTCCGCTACCCAAATAAATTCTTCGAGCCTCACCTCGACGCTCGATGAGCCGCCAGTTTAGTAGTCATATTATCCACTCCACTGTGTTATTCCATCACCACTTTTAATTCGAGTCAGTAGTAAGCCACCCTACACCATTGTGTCATATCCGCCATTATGTATATTTATTGGCGCGCTTGTAATAATTTGTTGAGCAACCTCAGCTCGACCCTGTAATATATTAATGCTACTGGCTTATTGTATCAAGATTTTGTCTACCAGTTTTGGAGGATTTTTCCTCATACTGGAGTTAAAAGATCGGTCTCTCAATAAGAGTTTTATTTGGAAAAACCGGTCGTGACAAAAATGGAGAAAAATAAATCACCATGAGGCGTCAAAAGTCCACCAGAGTCAAAGACGGCGTTCCATGCGACCGCAAGTGCTCGCATGAGAGGTCGTTTGGCATGGAAACTGAGGCAGATCGTCAACCTGAACAACTTTTATTAAGGGGGCCCTATCAAAATGTCAACAGAACGGGCAAAGGAGGAGTGCCAAGCACAGCCACAACCTGTTCATCATCATCATCATCCACAAACCCTAGTCACCACCATTTTCACCTCCATAGCCCTCCACCACCATTGTGCTCTCTCATCCAGTTCATAGTTGTAATCATGCATCGCACAAGGCATCCATTCTAAGACATTGCAATCAATCAATCTCAAGATGTGTTCTTCAATGATTTCTTCTCGCGATTTGATCTCCATGTGTGAATAGTCCAGTAAGGTATGGGGTGAGGCATGAGCCTTGCAGCCCCAATTATTTGGTGAAGGGGTAAATGGAAGTCTTTGACACAACGTCTCGAATGTGTGAAATAAAATTGTTTCCTGAAGTATCTCTTGTCTCTTCTGTGATCTTCATCCCTGCAGGTACCCATGACCATGGAGATTGAGCATCAGTGAAGTTAGGAGCAAGGGGACCGCGAAGTGTTATAACGAACACCAGTGACAGTAAGGTTTACTAGGGTAACATGGATCATATCCTTGGGGATTCAGTAGGTGTAGTCATCGAACGTCCAAAGCTTTTGTCTGATATTATTATCTTAATTATCGGGGCAATGATAACCCACAAGTATAGGGGATCGCAACAGTTTTCGAGGGTATAGTATTAAACCCAAATTCATAGATTCGACACAAGGGGAGCCAAAGAATATTTGAAGGTATTAGCAGCTGAGTTGTCAATTCAACCACACCTGGAGATTAATTATCTGCAGCAACGTGATCAGTAGCAAAGTAGTATGATAGTTTTGATAATAGTAGCGGCAGCAGTGGTAACGGTAATAGTGATAACAGTAGTTTTGTAGCAAGTGCAATAGTAATGATAGCAGTAGTAACTTAGCCGAAACAATATAAGATGAATTTGTAGGCATTGGATCGGTGACTTGTTGGATGATATTCATCATGAGATAGTTATAACCTAGGGCGATACGGCACTAGCTCCAGTTCATAAATGTAATGTAGGCATGTATTCCGTAAATATTCATACGTGCTTATGGAAAGAACTTGCATGACATCTTTTATCCTACCCTCCCGTGGCAGCGGGGTCCATATTGGAAACTAAGGGATATTAAGGCCTCCTTTTAATAGAGAACCAGAACAAAGCATTAACACATGGTGAATACATGAACTCCTCAAACTACGGTCATCACCGGGAGTGGTCCCGACTATTGTCACTCCGGGGTTGCCGGATCATAACACATAGTAGGTGACTAAAACTTGCAAGATCGGATCTAGAACATGGATATAATGGTGATAACATAAACGGTCTAGGTCTGAAATCATGGCACCCGAGCCCAAAGTGACAAGCATTAAGCATGGCAAAGTCATAGCAACATCAATCTTAGAACATAGTGTATACTAGGATCAGGCCCTAACAAAACTAACTCGATTACATGATGAATCTCATCCAACTCCTCACCGACCAGCGAGCCTACGAAGGAATTACTCACTCCCGGTGGGGAGCATCATGGAATTGGCAATGGAGAAGGGTTGGTGATGACGAAGAACGAAGATCCCCCTCTCCGGAGCCCCAAACAGACTCTAGATCTGGCCTCCCGATGAAGAACATGAGGTGACGGCGGCTCCGTCTTGTGGATCGCGATAATTCTTTCTCCATAATTTTTTTTGGAAATATAGGATTTTATAGCGTAGGTTTAAGGGTCTGCTGGACCACCACGTGGGGACAACCCATCTAGGCGCGCCTGGGAGGGCAGACACGCTGCTACCTCTTGAGCATGCATTGGTTTTCCCTTGAAGAGGAAAGCGTGATGCAGCAAAGTAGCGTAAGTATTTCCCTCAGTTTTTGAGAACCAAGGTATCAATCCAGTAGGAGGTTACACGCAAGTCGCCTAGTACCTGCACAAGCAATCAAGAACCTTGCAACCAACGTGATAAAGGGGTTGTCAATCCCTTCACGGCCACTTGCAAAAGTGAGATCTGAGAAAGATAATAAGATAAATATTTCGGGACAATTCCATTTCTCCCCTAACTTGAACCCACACCTGGCATTTACCCCTAAATTTTGAGCATGCTCAAAAATACCCCTGCGCCGTTAGGTGGTGTTATAGAAATACCCCTGAGCGTCGCTTCTGTTAGGTCAAAGGGGTTTGACCATGTGCTTTGTCCAAAATGCGCCTGGATGGTACTAGTCCACATTTTGGAAAAGAAAAAATGGAGACTGGTCAAATTTGTTTTGGAGGCCCACATGTCATTCTCTCTTTTAGGTTTTTATAATTGTTTTATAGTTAGTAAAGGGCCCATGAGTCAGTGGAACACTTAACAGGAGGGTTAGCCTAAATCGCTTTTTAACGACAGCGGCTAAATGCCGGCGCCCGCGTGAAGGCACAATGACGACGTACGGGAGGATGCTGGAGAGGTCTATGGGTTTCAGAGTGGTCCTGCGAGGCTACAGGCATGAAGACAAACTGGACTGAGTTGGTCAGAGACCGTGCGGTGGCTGTGAGGATGGGCAATAGTGAACTCGAGCGGCGGCGATGGGCGACGCTCATGGGGAGATGTTCTCGGCGATGCAGGGAAGCTCGAGGGCACACTAGGACATTTGAGAGGTTGCCTTGGAGCTGAGTGACAAGGGGGAATCCTCCTAGATTCATGGCTAGAGGAGATCGGGCAGCGGCCGCAATACACCAGAGTTGGGGAAGACGATGAGTGAGCCATCGATTTGGGTGCCTCGGTCTGATTTGTCCTGCTGGAAAATAGATCGGGAAGTGCTCGATCTAATCGGCTGCAAACCACGCCTGCGAGCCTAAAGCTGGCCACCGCCATCGGATGTTGGCCGCCGCCGGAGGTGAGCGAGAGAGAGACACAGAGAGGTAAGAGAGAATACAGACATACAGTGTTTTTCTTTTTTGGTGGGTCCACCTGTAAGTGGCCCAGAAAGCGTTTCATGGAAGGCCGGCTCACGTTATGTTATGCCGGCTTAAGAGGAAAGCATAAGGAATATTCCCTTACAAAGGAAGCAAGACTAGGACTCCGCTTGTAATAGAGTAATCCTAATCCTACTAGGACTAGTCATGTAACCCGCCCCTTCAACTTATATAAGGAGGGGCAGGGCACCCCAAGAGGGACAAGTTGCACAAGTTTCACAAGTTAGGTTAAGACACACAAGTCAATAGCTCTCGAGATAGAGGTAGCGAAAGAGCACCCTTGTAATCGTGAGCATCATCATCATCAATATCAATAAAGCAGGATGTAGGCTTTTACCTCCACCATGAGGGGCCGAACCTGGGTAAAAACCTCGCGTCTCTCATCCCACTCAACCCCTCTTAAGCTACCACATAGATGCGTTGGCCTCACGACTAAGTCCTCACACTAGGACATCTGCCGTTACAAAACCACGACAGTTGGCGCCCACCGTGGGGCTCGCACACGGTGGTGTTGAGTTCTTGGAGGGATCTTTTCTAGGGTGTCGAGAAGCTCACGGTTGACTAGATGAAGAAGAGCCAGCACATAGCAATCGCGTAGGATAACCCAGTGTGGTGCAACCTTAAGCAGGTCCGGCAAATTCAGCAGTCAACTGCAAGAAATCATGGGTGAGAAGAAAAAGATTTTTTGATCTACGAGAAGTGAGATTGAGGAGATTAAGGTTTCTTCTGTACGCGCGGCTACCGGGGTCTACTTTCCAGTAAACAGCAGCCGTACGGATCAAGTCCCGAGAGGCACGGTCGATTTACTCGGCGGGTTTTCCAAAGAACAAAAAAATCATCAGCTCCAAACGCTGGACGCGAAGGACCAAGGGGTGTTTTTTTTCCAGGGACTTTTTGGTGTAGGGACTAGAAAATGTCCCTCTTAGAGACTTTTAAACCAAACAGGAGGGACTAGTAGGGACTAAAAGTTACTTTTTGGGACTAAATGAAGAAGACTCTCAAGGAGAGTCTTTTTTGGGACTTTTCCAACAATGCCCCTCCCTGCATCCATTGCCCCGCCTCCCCATGGTGTTGTTTGGTTGTTATTTTTTGTATACTAGGGATAACATGGTATTTTACATGTCATTTAATAACCTCTAGGGAGGGACTAGGGACTTTTTAGTCCCTGGAAACAAACGGGGAGGGACTTTTTAGGGACTAGAGACTTTTTAATTGGGACTAGAAAAAGTGGACTTTTTAGGGACTAGAGACTTTTTAATTGGGACTAGAAAAAGCCCTAGGACTTATGAACCAAACATGGCCCAAGTGTGTCCACAGCGCGCAAGCCCCGCCGGGTCTTCGATCATGAAATAGAACCAGCCGAAGACCCCACAGGAATCAAATCTCGTTTCCCAAGGCAATCTTGGAGGGTGCACCACGGACTCCCAAAGAAATTCTCCTTTTTTGTGCACAAAAAGACAAGCCAATCTATGCTAGACATGGCATGGAGGAGAGAAGGCAATGCCACAGTTAATTAATACCAGTACTACTAGTCAGACTCCAATCGTACGCAGGTTACCGAAACCGTCAGGAATTTCTACTGCAGATTCAATCCATGTAGCGGACATGTCCGATTGCTGCTATGTCTTCCTGTTCCCATGCGGCGGCTGTCCGAGTCCCGAGGAGATTGAGATCTGTACTTCTCACGTGTGCTGATATTTGGCATTTGAAGAACAATCAAGTACTCCCTCCGTTTAGGTATATAAGTCATCTTACGAAAATCAGATATTCCCAAAAGTCCTAGTCGCATTGCATCAAATCTCATTCTCATTTCCCTCCCAGCCTCATATTGCTACACACCTAGGGAGAAAGAGGAGGTGCCCACAGGAGAACGGCCACTGCATGCATCGCTACTGGGGTTTGATTAGGCAAGAGATTGATGACTGTTTTGCATGCAGTCATGTATTCAATGTGATTGGAAGTTTCCTAGCTTGCCGTGCTCGTCCTCATCCAATCATAATTCACTTAGGTCGCACTGCTCTTCCTAATGTGACTTACACACCTAGACGAAGGGAGTACATCACATGAAAAAAAAGCCCATGGGGGCGCTAGTAGGACAAACTACCAATGTTACAGAGCAGGGGTATACGCCCGTCACATATTTCCAAGGCTGCTAAAACGGGGGGTGCATTACAACAAAGGATCATATATCGTCCGAATATATCAGGTTATATCCATCTAGCTTACTTTTTATCAGTACTTGTTAATTTTTTTGTGAAAAACCCACTCTGCCCTATAGTATTGTTATACGCAGGTAAATTATTCATTACAAAAGTGTTGATATACCGCGGTATGGAGCATGTGCCAGCATTATTTTTATTGGCGTTCGTCTGTGTCGCGCAACTTCATGGGCACACGTGTAAGCCGCCGCCCCTGCGGTCCGGTCTACATCAACACACTAGCCGACTCGCCCGTCCGCGTTGCCTTACAATGCTACAGACGACTTGCCCATCCACCCTCGCGGCCGACTCACACGTCTGCGCCGACTTACAATGTGATGGACAACTTGTCCGTCCACCCCCACGGCTGACTCTCCCGTCCACGCGGCTTACCGCACCTGCGATTGACTCGCCCATCCGCGCGGCTTACCGAGCCTGCGATTGACTCGCCCGACTGCACTGGCTTACAACGCCTCGGCCGACTTATTTGTCCATGCCCGTGGCCGACTCGGCCATGATTGATTTCAGATTCACCGTGGTGATCATCAACTCCGCGGTGGATAATTTGTGGCCTGACATATCAGGTGACATCCATCCAGTATATTTTTATATATTACATATTGCTTTCCTTAAAAGAGCAAACTACTCTGGTTTGCAAGTTCTCTAATGCAGGACAAGTTGTTTACTGCAAAAGGGATTGTTATATCATTGAGCTGTTGAAGGACTCATACCGGTTTATATCACGGTCAAATATGGAGAATCTCAAGACAACTCCTCGAGTCGCCTTGAGACTCGGGGGCTACGATGACATGACTCGAAGAATGACCGCGCTTTAAAGCAAGTCAAGAACTCCGGGTCAGTGGAGGGAAGATAACCCGGTCCCGAAGGCTGCTATTATATTGATGAAAATTTAAAGGCCGTCAGAGAATTTCCGGCTCAAAATGAATATTCCAGTTTAAAATCCGGTTCAAGGGAAATCTGTCTCCCACAAAGCTTTGGAGCTCTCAGTATCCGGTTTGAAATACCGGTTCAAAAAGAATTCATCTCTCGCAAGTTCGAGTTCTCAGAAAAATTAAAGGTTGCCAAAGAGAACTTGCTGCCATGATGCACGGTTCAAACATGGGTATCCTGCCTTATTGGCTTATCAATATTATTGGTCACTTGGGGGCTTAACGCCCGGTCTAAAGGGACAAAGAGAGTGTGCTGCATAGCATAGCTCAAACATAGGTACCCGGCGAGCATAGCTCAAAAATATATTACTTGGGGGCTCCTTGTTCAACGAACATGAGTTTTTATGACCCTTGTAATAGGCTTAAAAGCCAGGCGTATTCACCTAAAAACCCGGGTTATCCTGCTTTTTTATGTCTGCCACTCCGCCCAGGTAATCCTGGAATGACCCGCCATACTTTTGACAAGTCAATCTTATACAGACCCTGAATTTTCAAAGTTAAAACGACGATTGGTCATGTGAGGTCTGACTTATAAGGTTTGTATGAAGGTTTAACTCAGTGGCTGTGCGGCCCTTGAAAGCACTTGATTTTTAGGCCTGGCAGCCTATGAAAAGCCTTATTTCTCTTTTGAGTTCTATTTCAAAGTTTTTTGAGATTCATCTTTTGTGACATGTTAATACATGGTTGAAAACTGATGAAGACTATGATGCCTTATGGATCATATATGAAATTACCCGGTGTTTATTAACCCGACCTGGCTTTGGACTATAAGTCGCCAGTATATGATGATCTTATATACTTAGAAGCGTTGTGCTCTAAGTTTTGGGATATTACCCCTTGCTGCATATGGCGTGATAAGCCGGCGGCATGACTAAAGTAAACAGGGTGTTGTGCTCTATATCTTCAGGGTTATTACCCTTGCTGGCATGATAAGCCGGCAATGTTCATAAGTATCACAGGTATGATATTTATTTTTGTTATCTGAGGTTTGATAACCCGCCCTTGCTTTTAACTTTAAGTTGCCAGTATGTTTAGGCTTGAATGGCCTTAATTCTAGTCTTTTCCATAATTGCTTAAGACTATATTATGTTTGGGTTGTTACCCGCCCTGGCTTTGACGTTAAGTCGCCAGGACATATGTTATTTAAACTCTGTGTAGGATTTGCAGAGCTATGACTTACATAAATAATTAAGTTCAAGCCCATCATCAAAAATTGAAATTGGTGTTTCAAAAGGGTTATCAATTATTGATTTTCCCAAAGGTTATAAGTCGTCGGGTTACAAAAATCCCGGATTACAATGGATGCGCATTAAGTCGCCATTGGCCAAGAGCCACTGAGTATTTAAACTCTGGATTTACTTGTCAACCGATAAGGTATTCAAATATTTAATAGCTAAAATTGGCTAGATTTTCATGATGATATTGAATGATTGAGGTTTTCATACTGGATTATATTATTCAAATCTTGAATAGCCAACATGGCTGGATTTTTATGGTTATCAATAATCAGTATTATGATTGAGGTTTTCAAAGTCGCTTCAACGCAATGGTTATTATTTTATCAATGGATATGAGTTATTCTACAAGGAAAGGAATAGTCCCGAGTCGCTGCAGGCTTACGACCGGGCACTTGGGGGCTACATTATTCAAATCATGATTATACCAAATATGAAAGTCTCATGTCTCTGCAAGCATGCACCATGACACTTGGGGGCTAATGCAAGGTCATTTCTTACTTGCCTCGTTGAAGACCCGACTCATCACATCGTAACGAGCCGGCCCTTGGGGGCTACTAATTGCTCCTGTTAAAAATTCAAGGTACACAAGTTAAATCCATTACATTGAAGGGACCATTGCTTAGTTGGTAAAGCACAAGGCTCTTAACCTTGTGGACATGGGTTCAAGCCCCATGGTGGGGGTTACATCAGATGATGTTATTTTCAATGAAGTATATATATAAAGTCCCAACTCACTATTATCTTACCGAGTCGGCCCTTGGGGGCTACACGATGCTGCTCAAGTCTGCATGATCATGTTCACAAAGTCCCTGCTCATTATTGCATAATGACCCGACCCTTGGGGGCTACACTGGTTGAAGTTTTTATGAGAATAAGGCAATTACAAAGTCCCAGGTTGCTGCAAGCATGACAACTCGGCACTTGGGGGCTACATATGTGGAATATTCAGTTTATGACTAGTGACTGAGATGAACAACCCGGATTTCTTCAAGGTTGCGACATTTATATTGAAGCAAGTCTTAAGCTGTTACTACGCTCCCTTCTTAAGACTTGGGGCTACAAGAGATATGCATATAAGAGAGTTTTGGCAATGATAAACCGGCAAGTTCTACATCTTCAAGCCGACTGAAAATCAGATGAGTATTTCAAGACCAAATATATTTAAGCATTGGGAGCTAAATCAAATGAATTATTCTTCATATTATTTCTGTGAGAAGCCAATGTTAGCAAATTGGTTATGAAGCTGGTCTATTGACCCGGACTGTACAGAAGAAGGAAATGACAAGAACTTAAGGATTACCAGTACCGGCTTACAAGAATTTCTAACCCGGAGCACAACCTGTCAAATTTGTTCTTGTGTTTATTTTGCAGGATCAGTTTAACATGGATAAATCCAAATTAAACTGGGGGCTAATGTCCAGGATATATCCCGTGGTGTAACCTGGCCGAAAATATAACCCGGCCGGACTTGGCGACGCACTAATGACCCGCCCAGATGGGACGACTCACTAAGTGACCCGCCCGAGCCTGGCGACTCATGGGGTACCCGGCAAGCGGGTCAGAGGAGTGACAAGACCTGGTGGCCCAGAAAGCGTTTCATGGAAGGCCGGCTCACGTTATGTTATGCCGGCTTAAGAGGAAAGCATAAGGAATATTCCCTTACAAAGGAAGCAAGACTAGGACTCCGCTTGTAATAGAGTAATCCTAATCCTACTAGGACTAGTCATGTAACCCGTCTCTTCAACTTATATAAGGAGGGGCAGGGCACCCCAAGAGGGACAAGTTGCACAAGTTTCACAAGTTAGGTTAAGACACACAAGTCAATAGCTCTCGAGATAGAGGTAGCGAAAGAGCACCCTTGTAATCGTGAGCATCATCATCATCAATATCAACAAAGAAGGATGTAGGCTTTTACCTCCACCATGAGGGGCCGAACCTGGGTAAAAACCTCACGTCTCTCATCCCACTGGACCCCTCTTAAGCTACCACATAGATGTGTTGGCCTCACGACTAAGTCCTCACACTAGGACATCTGCTGTTACAAAACCACGACAGGACCCGAAGGTCTGTGGTAAACTACTCACACATCATCGCAGAGGCTATGGTGTTGATGTAGAAGCCATCCGTGATCGATTCCCCTCCGGCGGAGTGCCGGAAAAGGCCCCAAGATGGGATCTCACGGGTACAGAAGGTTGCGGCGGTGGAAAAGTGGTTTTTGGATCCCTTGGATGTTTTCAGGGTATAAGAGTATATATAGGCAAAACAAGTTGGTCGGTGGAGCTGCGAGGGGCCCTCCTGCCTTGTGGCTTCCTTGCTGCTTTCTTGACTTCCACTCCAAGTCTCCTGGATTGCGTTTGTTCCAAAAACGATACTCGCGAAGGTTTCATTCCGTTTGATATTCCTTTTCTGTGAAACACTAAAATAGGCAAAAAAAACAGCAATTTGCACTGGGCCTTCGGTTAGTAGGTTATTCCCAAAAATAATATAAAAGAGCATATTAAAGCCCATTAAACATCCAAAACAGATAATGTAATAGCATGGAACAATCAAAAATTATAGATACGTTGGAGACATATCACACGCCCTGGTGGGTTGTGCCCACCCAGGTGCCCCCTCCGGTGGCTCTTGGCTCTAGAAATTCTCTTTATTGATATAAAAATACTCGCAAAGTTTCTTTCCATTCCGAGAACTTTTATTTCTGCACAAAAACAACACCATGGTAGTTCTGCTGAAAACAACGTCAGTTCGGGGTTAGTTTCATTCAAATCATGCAAATTAGAGTCCAAAACAAGAGGAAAAGCGTTAGGAAAAGTAGATACGTTGGAGACGTATCAACTCCCCCAAGCTTAAACCTTTGCTTGTCCTCAAGCAATTCAGTTGATAAACTGAAAGTGAAAAAGAAAACTTTTACGAACTCTTTTGCTCTTGTTTGCATAAATAATCTTAAAGAACACCCATGTTTTCAACCAACATTATAACTAACCATGCCAACAATAACTCTTAAAGATTATATTAACTCATATCAATGACATAATCAGCTAGCGAGCAATAATAAGATATCTCAGACAATGACATATTATCAAAACAACCATGATATAATATGACAATAGTGGTATCTCGCTAGCCCTAAGACCGCAAAACATAAATGCAGAGCACCTCCAAAGTTCAAGCAGCGACTAAACATTGTAATTCATGGTAGAAAAGATCCAGTCATGATGCACCAAAAATTAGCTAAACACAATGCATAAGTCATGACAGCAGTGCTCTCAGGTTCTGGCGCTTATTTTAGAAGGTGATGACACAATATAAAAGTAAATAGATAGTCCCTTCACAGAGGGACGCAGTGATTTGCAGAGGTGCCATAGCTCAAGTTTTTAAAACAGAGGTAAATGATATTTTGAGACATGCACCCTTCTCATTTACTTCACGACCATCAGTTATCAATATCTTCCATGCTAAGCACGCTAGTGGCGGTTCCCAAGCAATAAAAGTAAAGGTTTTGACTCCATTGAGAGTTTTTGTTTGATTATTTGTAAGCCTTTTCTGTTTGCAGTTTGGGACTGGGCATCCCTATTACCGCCCGTTTCTCGTACAATGGCGAGTGAATAAACACTCGACCTGAGAATAATTCACTTAGCATGGAAGATACCGACTGAGGGAGTCCTGGACTAGGGGGTGTCCGGATAGCCGAACTATCATCTTTGGCCGGACTCCTGGACTATGAAGATACAAGATTGAAGACTTCGTCCCGTGTCCGGATAGGACTTTCCTTGGCGTGGAAGGCAAGCTTGGCGATACGGATATGTAGATTTCCTACCATTGTAACCGACTCTGTGTAACCCTAACCCTATTCGGTGTCTATATAAACCGAAGGGTTTTAGTCCATAGGACGAACAACCATCATACCATATGCTAGCTTCTAGGGTTTAGCCTCTGTGATCTCGTGGTAGATCTACTCTTGTACTACCCATATCATCAATATTAATCAAGCAGGAGTAGGGTATTACCTCCATCGAGAGGGCCCGAACCTGGGTAAAAACATCGTGTCCCTTGTCTCCTATTACCATCCGCCTAGACGAACAGTTCGGGACCCCCTACCCGAGATCCGCCGGTTTTGACACCGACATTGGTGCTTTCATTGAGAGTTCCTCTGTGTCGTCATCTCTAGGCCCGATGGCTCCTTAAATCATCAACAACGACGCGGTCCAGGGTGAGACTTTTCTCCCCGGACAGATCTTCGTATTCGGCGGCTTCGCACTGCGGGCCAATTCGCTAGGCCATCTGGAGCAGATCGAAAGCTACGCCCCGCCATCGTGTCAGATTTGGAAGCTTGAACTACACGGCCGACGTCCGCGGAGACTTGATCTTCGACGGATTCGTGCCGCAGCCGAGCGTGCCGCACTGTCTCGATGGGTATGATCTAGCTCTGCCGCCGAAGAGTGCCCTGGAGGCCGCACCAGTATCCGCTCCGACCATTAATCCGGAGCCGATTTCGCCGATCAAGGGCGGTTGGTTGGACACCACCTCGGGGGCTGAGATCTCTACGGCGATTGAGCCGAACTCCATCCCTGTCCTTTGCGAAGCTCGTGACTCCCAGGTGCCGGACTCCTCTCCGGACTCCGAGCCTCCTCAGCGCCCCTACGGTCGAATCCGGTAGGCGCCGGTTATGGAGTTCACCGCCACAGACATCTTTCAGCACTCGCCCTTTGGCGATATCCTGAACTCATTAAAGTCTCTCTCTTTGTCAGGGGAGCCCTGGCCGAACTATGGTCAGGAAGGTTGGGATTCGGACGACGGAGAAATTCAACGCCCACTTTGTAGCCACTGTCGATAACTTAACCGACATGCTCGACTTCGACTCCGAAGACATCGACGGTATGGACGATGATGCCGGAGATAACCAAGATCTGGCGCCTACAGGGCAATGGAAAGCCACCTCGTCATACGACATATACATGGTGGAAATCCCAAAAAATGGGGATGGCAATGGAACAGCGGAGGATGACCCCTCCAAGAAACAGCCCAAGCGCCGACGTCAGCGGCGCCGCTCTAAATCCCGCCACAGTAAAAACTGTGATTCCGGCACGGGATATAATAATACCCCGACAAGGTGAAGACGACCCCCTCCAGCAGGACTCAGCACAGGAGGAGGGAGAAGCAAGTCCGCACGACAGTGCGGCAGAAAGAGAGGTAGAGGACAATAATTATGTGCCTCCCTCCGAAGACGAGGCAAGCCTCGACGACGACGAATTTGTCGTGCCGGAGGTTCCCGTCGAACAAGAGCGTTTTAAACGCAGACTTATGGCCACGGCAAGCAGCCTCAAGAGAAAGCAGCAACACCTTAGAACTGACCAAGACCTGCTAGCCGACAGATGGACTGAAGTCCTTGCAGCCGAAGAGTATGAGCTCGAACGCCCCTCCAAAAGCTACCCCAAACGCAGGCCGTTGCCTCGATCAGAGGAGGAAGCACCCACATCACCAGCGCATGACATGGCAGACCGGCCACCCCGTGGCCGCGACAGAGAAGCCTTTCGGCCCTCCGCTCAAGCCACGCCCCGACGCCGCTCAAAAAGTACCAAGGCACGAGAAAACGCGCCGGATTTGTGAGATGTATTGGAGGATAAAGCAAGGCAAACAAGATCGATCTACGGATCGCGTGGGCGCCCCACGACTCGGGATGATTACCGTCACGCCGGATGCAGCAACCCCGGCAACACAGTAGACAAAGCTCATATGAGCTATGTCGTGATATAGCCCAATACAGAGGCGCCGCACACCCCTTATGCTTCACAAGTGAAGTAATGGATCATCAAATCCCTGAGGGCTTCAAACCCGTAAACATCGAATCATATGATGGCACTACAGATCCCGCGGTTTGGATCAAGGACTATCTCCTTAATATCCACATGGCCCGCGGTGATGATCTACACGCCATCAAATACCTCCCTCTCAAGCTTAAAGGACCAGCCCGGCATTGGCTCAACAGCTTGCGAGCAGAGTCAATTGGTTGTTGGGAGGACCTGGAAGCCGCATTCCTCGATAACTTCCAGGGCACATATGTGCGACCACCGGACGCTGACGACCTTAGCCATCTAATTCAGCAGCCAGAAGAATCGGCCAGACAATTCTAGACACGGTTCCTAACAAAGAAAAATCAAATCGTCGATTGTCCGGATGCAGAGGCGCTAGCAGCCTTCAAACACAACATCCGTGACGAGTGGCTAGCCCGGCACCTAGGACAGGAAAAGCCGAAATCCATGGCAGCCCTCACCACACTCATGACCCGCTTTTGCGCGGGAGAGGACAACTGGCTAGCTCGAAGCAACAACTTGGCCAAACACCCTGGTAGTTCGGATACCAAGGACAGCAATGGCAGGTCGCGTCGCAACAAGCATAAACGCCGCATTAACGGTGATAATGCTGAAGATACGGCAGTAAATGCCGGATTCAGAGGCTCTAAACCCGGTCAGCGGAAGAAGCCATTCAAAAGAAATACCCAGGGCCCGTCCAACTTGGACCGAATACTCGATCGCTTGTGCCAGATACATGGCACCCCTGAAAAACCAGCCAATCACACCAACAGGGACTGTTGGGTGTTCAAGCAAGCAGGCAAATTAAACGCCGGAAACAACGACAAGGGACTGCATAGCGATGAAGAGGAAGAGCCCCGGCCGCCGAACAACAGAGGACAGAAGGGCTTCCCCCTACAAGTGCGGACGGTGAACATGATATACGCAACCCACATACCCAAAAGGGAGCGGAAGCGTGCACTAAGGGACGTATACGCAATGGAGCCAGTCGCCCCGAAGTTCAACCCGTGGTCTTCCTGCCCGATCACCTTCGATCGAAGGGACCACCCCACTAGCATCCGTCATGGCGGTTTCGCCGCATTGGTTCTCGACCCAATTATTGACGGATTTCACCTCGCCAGAGTGCTGATGGACGGCGGCAGCAGCCTGAACCTGCTTTATCAGGATACAGTGCGCAAAATGGGCATAGACCCGTCAAGGATCAAACCCACAAAGACGACCTTTAAATGCGTCATTCCAGGTGTAGAGGCCAATTGTACAGGCTCCATTACACTTGAAGTGGTCTTCGTATCCCCGGACAACTTCCGGAGCGAGGAGTTAATCTTCGACATAGTCCCGTTCCGGAGTGGCTATCACGCACTGCTCGGACGAAACGCGTTCGCAAAATTCAATGCGGTGCCGCACTACGCGTACCTCAAGCTCAAGATGCCAGGCCCTCGAGGAGTAATCACGGTCAATGGAAACACCGAACGCTCTCTCTGAACAGAGGAGCATACGGCTGCCCTTGCGGCAAAAGTGCAGAGCAGCCTCTTAAGGCAATTCTCCAGTCCGGCCAATAAACAATCGGACACTGTGAAGCGCGCCCGGAATAACCTACAGCAAGACCGCCTGGCACGTTCCGAACAAGCGTAGCAATGCGGCCCCAACCCCAGCCCTCGCGAACTCGCGAAGCCAGTACTACGCGTACATAATTGCGCTCTGGAAATACCATGGGCATAGGGGAAGGGCCACGACCACGGCATGCCTAGAATGCGGCTAGACCGCACTAGGGGCTCCCGTTTGTGTCATTCCTTTTTTCCTTTTTTTCTTTTTCTTTTTACTTTCAGGACTCTGTTCTCCAGAAGCCCTGTCCGGCATCCACGCCGAACACACGATGCAACAGCCAGGGAAGCAGAAAGCTGCGTCAAGTGTCCAGGTGGTCTCTATTACGAGCAGTATACCTGTTTTACATACCACACCGCAACCTTACCCCTGGAAGGGGGACATGTCAAAAGTCCCGTACCTTGCTTATCGCACTATTTGTAACGTTCTGCTTTCATTTCAGTTTCTTTTGAATAAACAATATATAGCTCTTGCCTATTATTGCATTCTTTCCCATTATATATGTTCATTTATGACATTGTGCAACCATACAATTTGGTATGGTCAATACACCAGGGGCGTATGTACCCCAAAATATGGTGTGACAAGTCCGAACACTTTCACAAGTGCGGCACCCCGAACTTATAGCATTATATGCATCGGCTCCGAATCATGTCTTGGGTCAATAGTTGGGTTTGCCCGGCTCCAATGTTTTGGTACCTTACGTTCCGTTATATCGGCTAAGGTAGTGCTGGGAGAACCACTGCGATTGTGCCCCGGTTGAGCTTGGTTGAGCACCTCAGTCGAGAAAGCTAAAACTGACCGTCATGATAGGGCGAGAGCCGGTCGCTGTTCAAGAGGTTTTTGAGTCCCTAAAGACTTATGCCGCTTAGAGCAAGGAGTCGGCATTGTCCGGCCCAGGCGTGGATAGCGCCCCGAACTCGGTCTTCCGAATACTAGGCTTCACTAAATTTAAAATTATAGAATTCTATGGCTAAGTGAGAGTGTTCAAGCATTATAGTCCCGTTGCACAGTTCGTTCGCGTTGAGCGCCTCCCTCGAAGGACCCAAGAATGGGAACAAGAGCGCTCATGTTTATCCCGAACACCCCAAAGACTTTCGTGGCATGGGGGCTGAAGCCAATGACTAGCCATCTCTCAATTTTGATAAACGGCCGCACAGAAGGTAATATTTTAAATTCAAAAGAGTTGCTTAGCGCATATGAACAAAGTTTTCAGCGCACAGGATAACAAATGCGAGTCTACTAAAAAATTACATCTTTGGAGCATTCGCCCACTATAAGGCGAACACCCTTAAGGACACCCTCATAATACATTTCGGGCTTGCGGTAATCCTTGCCCGGCGGTGGTCCGTCCGTCACAAGCTTCTCATTCAGCTTGCCCCAAAGTGCACTTTAGTGCGGGCAAGGCCCTACGGGCACCTTCAATGCAGACGGAGCGCTTGGACTTCGATCCATGGACAAGCGCCCACCAGCCGCCGCACTAGCCCAAGTAGCTCCTGTGCATGGCTTCATCCGCCACACGAGCTATAAGGCCCTTCATGGCCTGTTCGGCGACCTTGTGGAGCTCGACCAGCTGCTTCACTGGTCGCTCAAAACACTGGTGTCCGGCCTCAGCATACTGAGACCAGAACACCTTTTCCGTCGAGCTCCCTTCTTCGGCTCGGTAGAAAGCGGCGGCATTAGACACACTCCGAGGCAGATCTACGAACGCTCTTGGAGAGCTCCAGATTCGGGTAAGTAACAGATAATTGAATTTTACATTCTTGCTCTGCATAAAGAATGCCTTACCCGCCGCGATCTTCTTTATCACCTCAATCTCCTGGAGGGATTTTTGGGCTTCGGCCTTAGCGGCTTTGGCACTCTCAAGAGCCGAGGCAAACTCGGACTCTCGGGTCTTCGAGTCACGCTCCAAACCCTCGTGTTTTTCCACGAGAGCCTGGAGCTCTTGCCGCACCTCCGCCAGCCGCACCTCCCCTTCTCTCGCTCGGTGCGCTCATGAGCTTTGTTTCGACGCGGACACCGCTTCCTTCAGGGTCTCCACCTCGCTCGTGGCCCCTGCGATAGCCACGTTATTCCTGTTATTTTTTGCAACCGCATTTCTTATATGCATAATCCCGTGAGGTATTGCTTACCTTCCTTATCCTAGGGCTGCCTCTTGGCACGGCCGAGCTCGTTCTCGGACCGCTCGAGGCTCTCCTTCAAAGTATTGACCTCCGCAACAAGGCGGCAGAGGTCAGCCAAGCAGCCTGCATTCCCATATTGACATAATTATGTTAGACTCTCACAGATATCTTTTAGATCCTCGCCCGCTTTTCTTTCCTAACAACGAACTAAGCATCAAGGCTACTGTCTATGCAGTAATCTCCTTACATATATTGAAAACTTACCTCAAAGCCTGTTAGAAGGTTGTTGCAGAAGCTTCAGCCCGCTCTTGGCGGATCGAACTTCTCCGGATCACCACACTCATAACAAAGGCGGTGCTCCTCCTTGATGGAGGCGCTGTTAAGTGCCTCCGAAGCTATCCGATGCCTCCGGTTGGACGGAGGACACCGCGCCTTACCCTTCTTATGAAGGGGCCGCTTGCCGCCTTCTAACCGGCCAAGGTTCTGGTATGGAGTCCGGACAAGGGTCGGGCTTAGAGCCCCTGGGGGTCTCGCCCCCCTCGCGCCTGGAGTCCGGGAGGCTGCCTTGTGGTGCCTTGTGCGCCACCTCCTCCTGACCAGGCCACCCTTGGGGCCCCGCCTCGGCGTCGTCGGCGACGCGAGGGGAGGAGGCGGCCGGAAGTGAAGTGCTCTCCACTTCCGACGAATTCAGGGACCCGCTCGACGAAGGGGCGAGCTCGTCCTTGGGCGGGCTGCATGATTGTTCGGCATTAGAGAACACTATGCAATGAATAAAAAAAAGCCATGGGCATCCGGACACTTACGATCTCGCCAGGGGCTTGGCCCTTGAGGGCCACTCCTCCTCGCCGCCGCCGGTGTTGGTGCAGACGTCCGGAGGAAGGGTCCTTCCCTTCTTGGACCCTCCGGCCTCCCCAGTTGGGGCGGCCTTCCTTTTCTTTCCTCCCCCCGCTTGGGGAGAGGCTTCTTTTTCCTCCCCCTCGTTTTCACGGGAGGAGTCCGCCTCCGAGTCGTCGGACGACGAGTCCGACAACACCTAGCGTCGGGCACTCCTTCGAGTCCCCGTGGCCTTCTTCTTGGCCTTCTTATCCGGCACCACGTAAGGCGCCGGAACCAGCAGCCCCGCCAAGCGGGCGTCTACTGGGTCTTCTGGCAAAGGAGCCGGACAGTTAACCTGCCCGGACGTGCTCCGCCATCTGTCAAAAGGCAAGGGAGTTTAGATCCCGCATAGAGTCAAACTATGAAAAACAAGAGTCCCGTGAAGGGCAAAATAGCTTACCTCGGTAGCTTGACGCTGCGAGCTGAATCCGCAATCTTCTGCAGCGGATGAGGGAGCCTCGGCGCCCTTGAACAGCACCTTCTAGGCATCTTCGTACGTAGTGTCGAAGAGCCTCTTCAGGGTTTGGTGCTGTGCCGGATCGAACTCCCACAATTTGAAGGCCCGTTGTTGGCATGGGAGGATCCGGCGAATGAGCATAACCTGGACTACATTGACGAGCCTGAGATTCTTGTTCGACAGGGTTTGCATGCAGGTTTGGAGTCCGGTCAGCTCTTCTGAATTACCCCACGCCAGGCCCATCTCCTTCCAAGAAGTGAGCCGCGTGGGAATACCAGACCGAAATTCGGGGGCCGCCTCCCACTTAGGGTCGTGCGGCTCGGTGATGTAGAACCACCCCGACTGCCACCCCTTCACGGTCTCCACAAAGGAGCCATCGAGCCATAAGACGTTGGAGATCTTGCCGACCATGGCGCCTCCGCACTCCGCTTGGCGGCCTCCCACTACCTTCGGCTTGACATTGAAAGTCTTCAGCCATAAGCCGAAGTGGGGCTGGATGCAGAGGAAGGCCTCGCACACGACGATGAACGCCGAGATGTTGAGGATAAAATTCGGGGCCAAATCGTGGAAATCTAGGCCGTAGTAGAACATGAGCCCCCGGACGAATGGGTGAAGTGGAAAACCCAGTCCGCGGAGGAAGTGGGCAAGGAATATGACCCTCTCATGGGGCCTAGGGGTGGGGATGAGCTGCCCTTCGTCGGGCAGCCGATGTGCGATGTCGCCGGACAAGTATCCGGCCTTCCGCAGTCTTTTTACTCGGCCCTCCGTGACGGAAGAGACCATCCATCTGCCTCCCGCTCCGGACATGGCTGGAGAAAGTTGAGGAGGGATGCGCGGGCTTGGGCGCTGGAGCTCGAAGTGCACGGAAATGGATGAGCAAGGGAGGAAGAAGGCGTAGGTGAAAAAGGTGGATCCTTATCCCCTTATATGGACGGACGAAGCTATGCGTCCCCCACCAGCCTAGTAAAACTCGCTTATCTCCCAAGCGCCGCAATCAATGGCGCGGTTGGGTTACCCACGCCCGTATTCATGAGAATCCCAGAATAAGGGGGCACGATCTACGCTTTGATAAGACGTGCCAAGGAAACTGCCTCGCTAAACGCGCTGAGGTGGGACAAGAAAACGATTCAATAAAGGCCCGGCCGTGGTGTGATGTCACGCCGCTGAATACGCCAGCAGATCCGCAAGAATTATTCTCTCTACGGTGGTATGTGGAACTTGTTTTGCAGAGCCGGACACTATCCTTGTGTTCAAAAACCTTCTATGAAGTATTCGGAGGAGGAACCCGCCTTGCAATGCCGAAGACAATATGCGCGCCGGACTCATCGTCATTGAAGCCTGGTTCAGGGGCTACTGAGGGAGTCCTGGACTAGGGGGTGTCCGGATAGCCGAACTATCATCTTTGGCCGGACTCCTGGACTATGAAGATACAAGATTGGAGACTTCGTCCCGTGTCCGGATAGGACTTTCCTTGGTGTGGAAGGCAAGCTTGGCGATACGGATATGTAGATTTCCTACCATTGTAACTGACTCTGTGTAACCCTAACCCTATCCGGTGTCTATATAAGCCGAAGGGTTTTAGTCCATAGGACGAACACCAATCATACCATAGGCTAGCTTCTAGGGTTTAGCCTCTCTGATCTCGTGGTAGATCCACTCTTGTACTACCCATATCATCAATATTAATCAAGCAGGAGTAGGGTATTACCTCCATCGAGAGGGCCCGAACCTGGGTAAAAACATCGTATCCCTTGTCTCCTGTTACCATCCGCCTAGACGCACAGTTCGGGACCCCCTACCCGAGATCCGCCGGTTTTGACACCGACACCGACCACCTCCTGTCATTCCATGAACGATCCAGGCACACAAAAAGGATATTTATTAGAAGTTTTTTAGAGGTGGCACATGCAAATTTACTTAGGACAACAGGGTAATACCACATATAGGTAGGTATGGTGGACTCATATGAAATAACTTGGGTTGAAGGTTTTTGATGTACAAGCAGAATTCCCACTTAGTACAGGCGAAGGCTAGCAACTAGATTGAGAAGCGGCCAGCTAGAGAGCAACAACGGCCATGAACATGCATTATGCATAAGTAACGTTGGACACTAGCATGAGTAGGATATGAACACCATGAACATGAATATCATAGAGGCTATGTTGGTTTTGATTCAACTACATGCATGAACATGTGCCAAGTCAAGCCACTCGAACATTCAGAGGAGGATACCATATCATCATACTACATCACAATCATTTTAACACAATGTTGATATCCAAGACAAATCATTATCCCCTCCTAGCTACTTATGCATGGCATTAGAAACTATAATCTCTAATTGTCATTGCAAACATGTTTAATCATAATGGGCTGAATCATGGATACTATGTTAAACATATTTACAAAAACAGAACAAGTCGAGTTCATACCCGTTTCTCTCTGCCACGGCCAGTTCATCGAATATCGTCATCATTGCCTTTCACTTGCACGACCGAACGATGTGAAAATAATGATAGTGCAAGAGTGCCCTGGACTAAGCTGGAATCTGCAAAAAAATTATTCAACAGGAGAAGACAAGGTAAAATGGGCTCTTTATCAGATCAATAATAATGCATATGAGAGCCACTCGACATTTTCATCGTGGTCTTCTCCTTGGTATGACTCAAATAAAAAGAAGATAAATTCAGAGAAACATACTGAAATATTTTTGGAGTTTTTGATTTTATTAAACAAGCAAATAAAAGGGAAAAGCAAAAAACAGGAAAAACTATTTACACCGGAAAGCTCCCAACAAGAAAAACAAGAACAAGGAAATCTTTTTGGGTTTTCTTTTTAGTACTACAACTAAGCATGCATAGAAAGTAAACTAACTACAATTATTTTTTTGTTTTTTCTAAGGTTTTTTCAAACACACAAGAAGAAAGCGAGAAAATACAATTAAGCATTGATGATACAATGAAAAAGTGTGAACACTGACAACTGGAATGAAATGTGTGAACATGAATGTAATGTCAATGAGAATGACGTACTCCCCCAAGCTTAGGCTTTTGGCCTAACTTGGGAATTGATCAGTAGCCTGGATAGTAGTCGGCATGGTAGCTCACGGAGGCTCTCAGTGCGGATGCCTCGGCCTACCGTGCTGCCTCCACTGCCACGTTGTGAGCTCGGGCCTCGCTCTCAAGAACAAAATATCTTCCCTTGTTGTGATAGTCAAAAAGAGCAGGCGCAGGCAAATATGTGTGCACAACAGATGTTTGGTTAAACACCAAGTTGTAGATGAAATTATGATTTTTTCTTTGAGGATTGAAAGTGCGTTAAGTCGACTAGAGGGGGGTGAATAGGCGATTTTATTGATTCTTCACTAAGGAATTTCAGGGTGAGGAAATTCCTTAGCGAAGAACTACGTGTGGCGGAATAAGTACTCAGATGCAAACATAACATAACATAAGCATGGTCATCATGATAAAATGAAAACAAGCACAGAGTACAGAAAGCGTAAACACAGGATAAACAGGATGAAGACAAACAGACTGAAGAAATTGAACTGAGGAAATTGAGAAAGTTTTCAGTCAAAGTCTTCAAACATATACGAACAAGCACACAACACAGTAATTAGGAACTGAAAGAGTTGAGGAAATAGAACCAGTAGGCTTGGTGAAGACAATGATTTGGTAGACCGGTTCCAACTGTTGTGACAGTTGTACGTCTGGTCGGAGCGGCTAGGTATTTAAACCTGAGGACACACAGTCCTCACCGTATTCTCCTTGAGCTAAGGTCACACAGACCTTGCCCAATCACTCGTGGTAAGTCTTTAGGTGACTTCCAAACCTTCACAAACTCGGTCACTCGGTAATCCACAATTTCCTCTTGGATGCTCTAGGCCATGACGCCTAACCGTCTGGAAGATGCACAGTCTTCAAAGGTAACAAGCGTCGGATCCACGCAGGATCAATCTCTTCGGTGATGCTCAATCACTTTGGGTTTGTAGGTGTTTGGGTTTGGGTTTTCCTCGCTTGATGGTTTTCGCTCAAAGCCCTTGGAGGATGGGATGCTCTCAATGACAAGTGTCAGTTTCTCTCGGAGCAGCCAACCAGCTAGTGGTTGTAGGGGGCGGCTATTTATAGCCTAGGGACCAGCCCGACATGATAAGACATAAATTCCCTTCAATGATATGACCGTTAGGTGGATAAGATATTTTGGGACAGTCAATGATAGCACAAAGAATGTAAATTTGACAATGAAATTCCTCAGGGCTATCATGTTCCTCACTTGTAGGCAGTCCGTACTAGCAAATTCCTAACTCCTCAGTCAGACCAAATTCCTCAGAGACCAGAAGAACTTCGTCTCTGTCACTGAAGAAATTGACTGAACTTCATGAGATTTCCAATGGCTTCACTCGAAGGGATTGGTAGGTGTAGGATTTTGAGATGAGCATCACTTGGCAATTTTTCCTTAGTTTTTCCTCGACCCCCTTTAACAATACGGTGTTTCCTATGACTCAAGAAAGAGAAAATGAAACTACGAAAACAAAAGTCTTCACGCTTCATGTTCCTCGTATGAATACCAATATTCATGATCACACCAATTTCTTCACTTTCAAAGTCTTCAGAAAGTCTTCAGAAATCCAAAGTCTTCAATCTAAGACATTCATTTTTAGGGGTCAACTTTCTCTGTAAATATCAAACTCCTCATAGACTTATAGACTTGTGTACACTCACAAACACATTAGTTCCTTAACCTATAAGTCTTAAATACACCAAAATCACTGAGGGGCACTAGATGCACTTACAATCTCCCCCTTTTTGGTGATTGATGACAATATAGGTTAAGTTTTGAACGGGGATAAAACATATGAAGTGTAGATACTAATATTGAGGACTTTGATTGCAAGATATAGAAGAACTCCCCCTGAAGATGTGCATAGTGAGGAATTTGCTTTTGAAGCAATGCACATTTGAAGAGTAGAATCATGGAGATCTCCCCCTATATCTTGTAATTCATACACGCATTTAACATATGATATGAAGAATTTGAAATGCATGATGAAATATGGTGACTGATTTAATTCAGCATGCGTGCATTAACATATATGAGGAATAAGCATGCAGAAGAACACAACAAGAATATCAGACCACCATCGGGCTTAAGTTTACAACTTGATCCAATAAAGTCTTCAAACAAACTAGAGTTGTAACTTAGCAAAAAAACGCCCATATATAGAGACCCGCTTGAAGACTAACTCAAATTTCTCCCCCTTTGTCGTCGAATGACCAAAAGGGATGAAAAATGAGGACTAACGCCCCTGAAGAATATCATGTTGATGGAGGAGCGCCAGCGTTGTTGGGGTCGGTTGTTGTAGTAGGGCCTCCCGCAGTGTCGTCCAAATATTCATGTTCATCCGTGTCGCGTGATGAAGAATATGAGCTGGCCACCAAGAAGGGAACTTTGACCTTCTTGAATTTCTTCGCTGGTGGTTGAGACAAGTCAAAGTCCTGCTTGAGGCCCATTTGCTTCAGATCTTCTTCGCCATATAGATGTGACAGAACAGCCCAGGTGCGGCCGAAGACTTCATGGAGGTAGTAATGGTTTTTCTTCACTGCATTGTGTGTAGCAGTCATGTTGTGAAGAATTGAACCAAAATGACGCTTAACCCATTTGTGGTTGCGATCGACCTTCTGGTGAAGACTGAGGAGAAGCTCACGATCAATCATCACCCTTGGAGCTGTGCCTTGAGGATTTTGCTTTGAAGCATTCGCGGCCAGTCATGAGTGGCGAGTCATCATTGGTGGAGTACGATGCAGCTTTTATGAATCGACCATCCAATGGACGAATGCCTTCATCAATAACAGCAGTGGCCTTGCCCTTTTCATCAGCTGAGGAAAATGTCCGTTTGAGGACTTCAATGGGGGGCAAGTAGCTGAGATGATTTTGAAAGTCAGCCTTGTAGTTGAGTGAGGACCTTATTCTGAGGAATCTCATAATCCAAGGAGCGTAAGGCTTCAACTCAAATGGAGATAATGCAACATTGGCCAGAGTCCTCATGAAGAAATCATGGTAGTTGACAGGAACGCCATGAATGATGTTGAAAAGCAGATTCTTCATGATGCCAAGGACCTCTTCATCATTCGAGTCATGGCCTTTGATTGGACTCAAAGTCTTCGTCATAATGCGATAGACAGTCCGAGGCACATACTGCAATTCCCTCAGGAGGAATTTGGTCCTTGGGGCTTGACTGGGCTTCAGCGGCTTCATCAACACTTGCATATAGTGATCTGTAAGCTCAGGTTCATGATATATACAACGAGCACCTTCAAGGGGAGGACTGACAAGCAGGGCATGAAGCAGTTCAGAGGCCGGTGCTTTGAAATGAGTATTTTCTGTCATCCAGTCCAATACCCAAGAGTTCACATCTTTAGCATTTCCTGTGATGTGCAACATTGCATAGAACTGAAGAATTAGCTCTTCATTCCAATCAACAATATCAGTGCAGAAGTTGAGCAGTCCAGCATCATGAAGAACACTGAGGACTGGCGTGAAGCAAGGCAGTGATTCCATGTCCACGTGAGGAATATGCTCATGGTCGAAGACTTTGTCTTTGTTGAAAAGTAGTGAAGAATAGAAGTTGGCTTGGCTGGCAGTCCAGAAACGCTTCCTTCTAAGACGAGCAGAGTCATATGGGTTGAAATCCATGAAGAACACATGCTCGTGGAAGAAGTCATCAGCCTTTAAGTTTTGCTTCTTGGAGAAGGGATCATTTGGCTTGGGCTGAGGAGTGTCAGACAATTGCATCACAACCTCAGGAATCGCAGTCTCAGGAACCACAGGCTGAGGAATTTTAGTTTCTTCTTGAGTTGCAGCCTGGTTCTTCAATTCTTCAGCAGCTTGATCATCAGCACTAGTGGCTGGAATTTCTGCATGAATGGATGGAGTGGTGTGAGGTTCTTCAGAGCCCATTTGAACTTCAATATGCACTGGGGACTGAGGAATTTGTTGTAGAGGAGTGAACAAAGAAGAATTGGGTGCTGACTTTCCCAAAAGTCATCATTCATCACTGGTGTTCTGCTCCCAATGTCCACATCCTCATCTTCTTCACTTAGGTCTTCAATGCCTGCCTCTTCAGCTGTGAACTGAGGCACGGGCGATGAGACAACTGGGGTTGAAGGGATTGTATCCACTTCAACTTCTTCATCCAACTGCTCTAAAGAAGCTGCAGAAGGAACATCTTCATTGGATCCGCTTAGGATCGCATAGTCTTCACCAAAGGGAACGAGTTCCTTTGATGGCATGCATGAGATTGGAACAACATCAATTGGATTCTCAAAAGAGCTTGTCAATTTCTTCATATTCTTCAGAGCTGAAGATTCTGATGAATTTGATACTTTCCTTTTCTTCACTGCTGCACGCTCCGCAACCTTGGTCTTCTTAACTTCTGATGCAGAAGGAAGAATTGGACTTGGTGTAGGTGCAGGAGGAGCAGAGGAAATTGGTTCATTTTCTTCAGGCACAACTGATGCAGTTGCCCTGGCATGATCAGTTTCTTTAGGCACAGCGGTTGAAGCTTCAGTTGTCCTGACTTGTTCTTCAGGCGCAACACAAGTGGTTGCCCTCGTAGTTTCATCAGCAGCTGGAATGTAGTCATCAGCCATGTTACTAGCAGTTTCATCAGCAGCCTGATTTTCATCAGCGGTGCTGGCATGTTCTTCAGTCGGCTGGGCAGAAGCTTCAGCCTGAGGAATATCAATGTGCGTTGGAGCAACATTTGAAGAAAATCCTTTCGCTAATTTGACAAATCTGACTTTGGCTCCAAGCCAGTCTGCATGGTAGGTGTCAAATTCATCACTGAGGTTTTTGATCTCAGTTTGAGCAGCAATAAGTTCATCAGTGGTCACTTTCACAATGTTCTTCTTCAGAAAGCGCCCCTTCTTGTACTGCGCTTTCTTCAACTGCCTGGCCTTCTCAAATTTCCATTTTTCTTCGCCTATGAAGGCGGAAAGCACGTGCCTTTGACCAGGAGTAAGATTGAAGTCAGGCATAGGAGTATTGGGGTCCTTGTGCCAGAGATCAATGTACTCAAGGATCAGCTTTGGATCCAAAAGCATAGGTACATTTGAGCCTTTGGCTCTTGCGGCCCTGTGCTGCCTGTCTCTGATGATTTCAGCGAGTTCCTCATCATTAGCTTCATCGTCATCAGACAGTACTTGGAAGGCGACCTGCTTCTTGTGAGGACTTGGTCGAGAACCTCGTCCAGCAGTGGCCTTAGTCTTCAGCAGAGTGGGGCCAGTTGAGGAATGCGGAGGAGCCGAAGAACTTGCAGAGGCTCCAGAGGCAATAGAGATGCCTGTTGTCCTTTGGCACGAGGCGAGATGCACATGTGCTGAGGGTTTGGAAAGAGGAGCTGAGGACTTTGGAGGAGCTGGTGCAGCTTGAGGAATTTGTCATGAGGGCTTTGCAGAGCTGGGCCGTGAGGGCATTGCAGATGAGCTTGAGGACATTGGTGCAAAAGCCTTGGGCTTGTGTGCGGGCTTCTTGGGCATGGCATTCTTAGGCTTGCTAGCAGAGGCCTCAACAGCAGCAGCAGAATCTTCATTGAATTTCTTCACTGCTTCTTTTGCCATTTTGGCCAGCTTGGCTTAATGCTTAGCCCATTCCTTTTGAAATTCTTCACCTCTTCTAATGCTAGAGGGATCAACTTCTTGCCCAGGTGCCAATGGAAGTCTTGGGCATGGAGGGTGTACTGCAAATTTCTTCATGTACTTTGGAGTCACATATCTGTACTCCCTCCATTCTCGTGCCCGTCTCCTCTCTATCCTTTTGATGTGCACTTTGCACTGATTTTTGTTCTCCTTGCCATACTTGGCCTCATCAGGAGTGCAATATTCATTATAGATGTCATCAGGAATCTCGAAAGCAGTGTTTGTTTCTGGTCTCTTTCCTCCCTTCTGAGGTTTCTTGCCGTCAGCCATTTTCTTCAGCTGAGGAATGATACGTCTCCAACGTATCTATAATTTTTTATTGCTCCATGCTATATTATCTACTGTTTTGGACAATATTGGGCTTTATTATCCACTTTTATATTATTTTTGGGACTAACCTATTAACCGGAGGCCCAACCCGTAATTGCTGTTTTTGCCTATTTAGTGTTTCAAGAAAAGGAATATCAAACGGAGTCCAATTGACCTGAAACTCCACGGAACTTATTTTTGGACCAGAAGAAGCCCACGGAGTACCGGAAGCTCACCAGGGGAGTCCAGGGCTGCCCACGAGGGTGGGGGGCGCGCCCACCCCCCTAGGGCGTGCCCCCCTGCCTCATGGACAGCCCGGAGGTCCACCGACGTACTTCTTTCACCCATATACACCCACGTACCCTAAAACTTCCAAAGACGAGAATAGATCTGGAGTTCCGCCGCCGCAAGCCTCTGTAGCCACCAAAAGTCAATTGGGACCCTATTCCGGCACCCTGCCGGAGGGGGAACCCTCACCGGTGGCCATCTTCATCATCCCGGCGATCTCCATGACGAGGAGGGAGTAGTTCACCCTCGGGGCTGAGGGTATGTACCAGTAGCTATGTGTTTGATCTCTCTCTCTCTCTCTCTCTCGTGTTCTTGATTTGGCACGATCTTGATGTATCGTGAGCTTTGCTATTATAGTTGGATCTTATGTTGCTTCTCCCCCTCTACTCTCTTGTAATGGATTGAGTTTTCCCTTTGAAGTTATCTTATCGGATTGAGTCTTTAATGACTTGAGAACACTTGATGTATGTCTTGCCGTGCGTATCTGTGGTGACAATGGGATATCACGTGACTCACTTGATGTATGTTTTGGTGATCAACTTGCGGGTTCCGCCCATGAACTTATGCATAGGGGTTGGCACACGTTTTTGTCTTGATTATCCGGTAGAAACTTTGGGGCACTCTTTGAGGTTCTATGTGTTGGTTGAATAGATGAATCTGAGATTGTGTGATGCATATCGTATAATCAAACCCACATATACTTGAGTTGACATTGGAGTATCTAGGTGACATTAGGGTTTTGGTTGATTTGTGTCTTAAGGTGTTATTCTAGTACGAACTCTAGGGCTGTTTGTGACACTTATAGGAATAGCCCAACGGATTGATTGGAAAGAATAACTTTGAGGTGGTTTCGCATCTACCATAATCTCTTCGTTTGTTCTCTACTATTAGTGACTTTAGAGTTACTCTTTGTTGCATGTTGAGGGATAGTTATATGATCCAACTATGTTATTATTGTTGAGAGAACTTGCACTAGTGAAAGTATGAACCCTAGGCCTTGTTTCCTAGCATTGCAATACCGTTTATGCTCACTTTTACCGCTAGTTACCTTGCTGTTTTTATATTTTCAGATTACAAAAACCTATATCTACCATCCATATTGCACTTGTATCACCATCTCTTCGCCGAACTAGTGCACCTATACAATTTACCATTGTATTGAGTGTGTTGGGGACACAAGAGACTCTTTGTTATTTGGTTGCAGGGTTGCTTGAGAGAGACCATATTCATCCTACGCCTCCCAAGGATTGATAAACCTTAGGTCATCCACTTGAGGGAAATTTTCTACTGTCCTACAAACCTCTGCACTTGGAGGCCCAACAACGTCTACAAGAAGAAGGTTGCGTAGTAGACATCAAGCTCTTTTCTGGCGCCGTTGCCGGGGAGGTTAGTGCTTGAAGGTATATCTTTAGATCTTGCAATCGAGTCTTTTTGATTCTTATTTTAGCACTAGTTTAGTCTATAAAAGAAAACTACAAAGAAAATAGAATTGAGGGTACCTCATATGCTTCATCTTTTTAATATCTTTCGTGAAAATAAGGATTCCGATAATTGTGCTCAATTGCTATACGAAGAATGCATTAGAATGTTTGGCACTAAATATTAGAAAGATGAGCATGATTGCAATGTTGTTAGTATGAATTCCTTGAATATCCATGATGCTAATGATATGCAAAGCCACAAGCTTGGGGAAGCTATGTTTGATGAAGATGATATTTTTTGTCCCCCAAGCTTTGATGAGCAAATTTACTATGATGAAAACATGCCTCCTATCTATGATGATTATTGTGATGACATGTATGCTATAAAGAATAATGATAACCATGAAACTCGTCATCTTGATCTTAATTTTCAATCACATGATAGTTGTTTTGTTGAGTTTGCTCCCACTATTCCGAATGAGAAGAATTTTGCTTATGTGGAGAGTAGTAAATTTTCTATGCAAGTAGATCATGAAAAGAATGCTTTAGGTGCTGGTTATATTGTTGAATTCATTCATGATTCTACTGAAAATTATTATGAGGGAGGAACATATGCTTGTAGGAATTGCAATAATATCAAGTTTCCTCTCTATGTGCTTAAAGTTTTGAAGTTGTGCTTGTTTTGCCTTCCTATGCTAGTTGATTATTGTTCTCATAAGTTATTTGCTCACAAAATCCCTATGCATAGGAAGTGGGTTAGACTTAAATGTGCTAGTCATATTCTTCATGATGCTCTCTTTGTGTTTCAATTCCTATCTTTTATGTGAGCATCATTGAAATCATCATGCCTAGCTAGGGGCATTAAACGATAGCGCTTGTTGGGAGGCAACCCAACTTTATTTTAGTTATTGATTTTTGGTTATGTTTAGGAATAAATAATACATCTAGCTTCTGTTTAGATGTGTTTTTATGTTTTAGTTAGTGTTTGTGCCAAGTAGAACCTTTGGGAAGACTAGGGTGAAGTCTTTATGATCATGCTGTAAAAAACAGAAACTTTAGCGCTCACGAGATTAGCTTCAACTTTTTACTGGAGAGTGCTATTTAGTTGATTCTTTTTGCAGATGATTACTAGACAAATTTATCAGTTCCACCAATTTGTTTTAGAATTTTTGGCGTTCCATAAGTATACGTTTGATACAGATTACTACAGACTGTTCTGTTTTTGACAGATTCTGTTTTCATTGTGTTGCTTGCTTATTTTGATGAATCTATGGCTAGTAAAATAGTTTATAAACCATAGATAAGTTGGAATGCAGTAGGTTTGACAGCAATATAAATAAAGAATGAGTTTATTACAGTACCTTTAAGTGGTGTTTTGTTTTCTTTCGCTAACAGAGCTTACGAGTTCTCTGTTGAGTTTTGTGTTGTGAAGTTTTCAAGTTTTGGGTAAAGATTCGATGGACTATGGAATAAGGAGTGGCAAGAGCCTAATATTGGGGATGACCAAGGCACCCCAAGGTAATATTCAAGGATAACCAAGAGCCTAAGGTTGGGGATGCACCGGAAGGCATCCCCTCTTTCGTCTTCGTTCATCGGTAACTTTACTTGGAGCTATATTTTTATTCACCACATGATATGTGTTTTGCTTGGAGCGTCATTTCCTTTTGTTAGTATTTGCTTGCTGTCATTTATATTAATGCTTTGCATCTTTAGTTTCAATAAAATTGTTAAGGATAGCCTTTACTATGCTTATTTTGCAAGTATACATGTTGCTGTTTGAAAACAGAAAGTTTACCGCTGTTGCAAAAATTCTCTAAAAAAGTCAGAATGTGATAAAATGTTGAAACCTTTTGCATAATAAGATCTGATAAATTTAATATAGTGGGAATTTTATTTCATAATTTTTGGAGCTAGGGAAGTATGGATCTTGCTGCATTCTTTACAGACTGTCCTGTTTAGGAAGATTGCTGTTATGTTTGCATTGTTTGCATATGTTTGCTTGTTTAATGATTATATTTGAGGATAGGAGTATTAAATATGCAGAGGAATTTATTATGCAATGTTGAATAAAATTTTTAGTGATTTACTACAGTATAGTATGATAAGGTTTTTGCATTGGTTTATACTAACTTATCTCACGAGTTCTTGTTGTGTTTGGTGTGGATGAAGCTTTCGAGATTTAGGAAACCGTGATATGAGAGGAATTAAGGAGACACAAAAGCTCAAGCTTGGGAATGCCCAAGGCACCCCAAGATAATATTTCAAGAAGTCTCAAGCATCTAAGCTTGGGGATGCCCCGGTAGGCATCCCACCTTTCTTCTTCAACAATTATCGGTTAGTATCGGTTGAACCTAAGTTTTTGCTTCTTCACATGAGGTGTGCTATCCTTGAAATGTCATTTTATTTAGCTTTGCTTGCTGTTTGAATAAAATACCAAGATATTAAATTCTTAAATGTTAGAGAGTATTCACATAGTTGCATAATTATCCGTCGACTCATTGATCTTCACTTATATCTTTTGGAGTAGTTTGTTTTTGCTCTAGTACTTCACTTATATCTTTTTAGAGCACGGCGGTGGTTATATTTTGAAGAAATAGATGAACTCTCATGCTTCACTTATATTATTTTGAGAGTCTTAAATAGCATGGTAATTTTCTTAAATAATCCTAATATGCTAGGCATACAAGATTTGTAAGAATTCTTATGAGTGTGTTGAAAGCTAAGAAAAGTTTGATGCTTGATAATTGTTTTGAGATATAAAGATGGTGATATTAGAGTCATGCTAGTTGAGTAGTTGTGAATTTGAGAAATACTTGTGTTAAAGTTTGTGATTCCCGTAGCATGCACACATGGTGAACCGTTATGTGATGAAGTCGGAGCATGATTTATTTATTGATTCTTTTCCTTATGAGTGGTCATCGGGGAATGACGATGGTATTTTCCTACCAATCTATCCCCCTAGGAGCATGCGCGTAATACTTTGCTTTGGTAACTTGTAGATTTTTGCAATAAGTATATGAGTTCTTTACGACTAATGTTGAGTCCATGGATTATACACACTCTTCTTCCTTCCACCATTGCTAGCCTCTCTAATACCGCGCACTTTTAGCGGTATCATACACCCACCATATACCTTCCTCAAAACAGCCACCATACCTACCTATTATGGCATTTCCATAGCCATTCCGAGATATATTGCCATGCAACTTTCCACCGTTCCATTTATTATGACACGTTCCATGATTGTCAAATTGCTTTGCATGATCATGTAGTTGACATCGTATTTGTGGCAAAGCCACCGTTCATAATTCTTTCATACATGTCACTCTTGATTCAGTGCATATCCCGGTACACCGCAGGAGGCATTCATATAGAGTAATATTTTGTTCTAAGTATCGAGTTGTAATTGTTGAGTTGTAAGAAAATAAAAGTGTGATGATCATCATTTTTAGAGCATTTTCCCAGTGCGGAAAGGATGATGGAGACTATGATTCCCCCACAAGTTGGGATGAGACTCCGGACGAAAAAGAAAAAAAAGAAAAGAGGCCATAAAAAAGGAGAAAAGGCCCAAATAAAAAAACAAAAAATGAGAGAAAGAGAGAGAAGGGACAATGTTACTATCCTTTTTCCACACTTGTGCTTCAAAGTAGCACCATGATCTTCATGATAGAGAGTCTCCTATGTTGTCACTTTCATATACTAGTGGGAATTTTACATTATAGAACTTGGCTTGTATATTCCAATGATGGACTTCCTCCAAATGCCCTAGGTCTTCGTGAGCAAGCGAGTTGGATGCACACCCACTTATTTCTTTTGTTGAGCTTTCATATACTTATAGCTCTAGTGCATCCGTTGCATGGCAATCCCTACTCACTCACATTGATATATATTGATGGGCATCTCCATAGCCTATTGATACGCCTAGTTGATGTGAGACTATCTTCTCCCTTTTTTGTCTTCTCCACAACCACCATTCTATTCCACATATAGTGCTATATCCATGGCTCACGCTCATGTATTGCATGAAGATTGAAAAAGTTTGAGAATGTCAAAAGTATGAAGCAATTGCTTGGCTTGTCATCAGGGTTGTGCATGATTTAAATACTTTGTGTGGTGAAGATAGAGCATAGCCATTCTATATGATTTTGTAGGGATGAATTTCTTTGGCCATGTTATTTTGAGAAGACATAATTGCTTTGTTAGTATGCTTGAAGTATTATTATTTTTATGTCAATATGTACTTTTATCTTGAATCTTTCGGATCTGAATATTCATACCACAATTAAGAAGAATTACATTGAAATTATGCCAAGTAGCATTCCACATCAAAAATTATCTTTTTATCATTTACCTACTCGAGGACGAGCAGGAATTAAGCTTGGGGATGCTTGATACGTCTCCAACGTATCTATAATTTTTGATTGCTCCATGCTATATTATCTACTGTTTTGGACAATATTGGGCTTTATTATCCACTTCTATATTATTTTTTGGACTAACCTATTAACCGGAGGCCCAGCCCAGAATTGTTGTTTTTTTGCCTATTTTAGTGTTTCAAAGAAAAGGAATATCAAACGGAGTCCAATTGACCTGAAACTCCACGGAACTTATTTTTGGACCAGAAGAAGCCCACGGAGTACCGGAAGCTCACCAGGGGAGTCCCGGGCTGCCCACGAGGGTGGGGGGCGCGCCCACCCCCTAGGGCGTGCCCCCTGCCTCGTGGACAGCCCGGAGGTCCACCGACGTACTTCTTTCACCCATATATACCCACGTACCCTAAAACTTCCGAAGACGATAATAGATCTGGAGTTCCGCTGCCGCAAGCCTCTGTAGACACCAAAAGTCAATCGGGACCCTGTTCCGGCACCCTGCAGGAGGGGGGAACCCTCACCGGTGGCCATCTTCATCATCCCGGCGATCTCCATGACGAGGAGGGAGTAGTTCACCCTCGGGGCTGAGGGTATGTACCAGTAGCTATGTGTTTGATCTCTCTCTCTCGTGTTCTTGATTTGGCACGATCTTGATGTATCGCGAGCTTTGCTATTATAGTTGGATCTTATGTTGCTTCTCCCCCTCTACTCTCTTGTAATGGATTGAGTTTTCCCTTTGAAGTTATCTTATCGGATTGAGTCTTTAATGACTTGAGAACACTTGATGTATGTCTTGCCGTGCGTATCTGTGGTGACAATGGGATATCACGTGACTCACTGGATGTATGTTTTGGTGATCAACTTGCGGGTTCCGCCCATGAACTTATGCATAGGGGTTGGCACACGTTTTCGTCTTGATTCTCCGGCAGAAACTTTGGGGGCACTCTTTGAGGTTCTATGTGTTGGTTGAATTGATGAATCTGAGATTGTGTGATGCATATCATATAATCAAACCCATGGATACTTAAGGTGACATCGGAGTATCTAGGTGACATTAGGGTTTTGGTTGATTTGTGTCTTAAGGTGTTATTCTAGTACGAACTCTAGGGCTGTTTGTGACACTTATAGGAATAGCCCAACGGATTGATTGGAAAGAATAACTTTGAGGTGGTTCCGTACCCTACCATAATCTCTTCGTTTGTTCTCCACTATTAGTGACTTTAGAGTTACCCTTTGTTGCATGTTGAGGGATAGTTATATGATCCAACTATGTTATTATTGTTGAGAGAACTTGCACTAGTGAAAGTATGAACCCTAGGCCTTGTTTCCTAGCATTGCAATACCGTTTACGCTCACTTTTACCGCTAGTTACCTTGCTGTTTTTATATTTTCAGATTACAAAAACCTATATCTACCATCCATATTGCACTTGTATCAGCATCTCTTCGCCGAACTAGTGCACCTATACAATTTACCATTGTATTGAGTGTGTTGGGGACACAAGAGACTCTATGTTATTTGGTTGCAGGGTTGCTTGAGAGAGACCATCTTCATCCTACGCCTCCCACGGATTGATAAACCTTAGGTCATCCACTTGAGGGAAATTTGCTACTGTCCTGCAAACCTCTGCACTTGGAGGCCCAACAACGTCTACAAGAAGAAGGTTGCGTAGTAGACATCAAGGAATCTGAAAAATAGAATTCTTTGAAGAGGTGTGCAACTTTTCTTCGAGGAACGCCACAAATGAGTTAAGTAGATGAGAACCTAGAGATTCAGCAGCGGACATGTGTTCCTGTGAACAGAATATAGTTACAAAGAATTTGGAGAGCTCATATGCGTTCTCAGAAGATTTTGCAAAAATAACAAGTTTGAGGAATTTTACCAGATGAGCCTTGAGGAATTTCACTAAGCGTTCTTTGACTTAGGTTCCAGAGTTGTACAGATTGAAAATCTACACAATTGAGGAATCTTGAAGAAAAATGTTGCTTAGGGAAACAGACCAAGAGCAGATGTTGTGTGAGGTGTTTAGTGTGTGAAGATTTGAAGAATAAACACCTTTTGAATATTTTGTAGAAAACATCAGAATCAACAAGGGCAGTAAAAGAAGCTTTTAATTACCCTTGACGAAGAACATGACGAACTGAGAAGTGTAGATTTAGAAGTTCGTTAGTTCAGATCTTCCACGCCCTAACTTGGCAGAGGAAGACAGCTACGGCAGCGTCGGAGTGAAGAAATTCGCGGCCGGCGCGAGTACGACGGCGACGAGGTCAAGGAAGTGAAGCTCTTCCTCACCGGCGACGATGGAAGTAGCGGCGACGCTAGGTTTTGAGAGCTCGAGCGAGGGAGTGAGGTTGAGCGGAGTAAAAACGAAGTGAGGAAGGGAGGGGTATTTATAGCCGAGGTGAAAAACTGCTCGCCCGAGGAAATTGGACGAACGTGCCCCTGACCCTTCTCATTCACGTGACATGTGTCAACCACATACTGAAAGGTGGCGATCGTGCGAGATCGTGGGTGAATAGATAAATCCATCATGGAATGTGGACCGGTTTGAGCGGCAAACGCCGAGAATTCAGATAAGATAATTTTAATGTTTCGTTCGCAAATTCTTCAGCTGACAAGGACACAGTGAAGATTTTGAACAAGTTTCAAATAGAACGCATATGAAGAATTTGTGAATAGACTGGGTTGAGTTTAGCATAGAGGGGGAAGGGTCCGATCACATTCACTTAGCAGAAAAGGCAACATGAAGAATTAGCAACATGAAGATCGTTGAGTTTAGCATATATATAGGACAGAGCTATTCTGTTACTAGTAACAGAATAATATTCTATTACCCCTGGCCCTATATAGGAGCCAAATCGATAAAAAAGCACACATCCAGCCCGGCCTAATCCGCACCTCCCTCCGACGAACCCTGCCGCCTCCCTCCCTCGCGCTCCGGCCTCCTCTCTCCCCCGCGCTCCGGCCGCCTCCCTCCCCCGCGCTCTGGTCGCCTCCCTTCCCATGCGCTCCGGCCCCCTCCCTCCCCCACGCTCCGGCCATCTCCCTCCCCCGCGCTTTGGCCTCCTCCCTCCCCTGCGCTCCGGCCGCCTCCCTCCACTACGCTCCGACCATCTCCCTTCCCCGCGCTCCGGTCGCCTCCCTCCGAGATTCGTCCGCCTTCCCCCTGAGGTCCCATGGATGCACCGCCGCCGCTCAACCCCTCCTTCCGCAAAGGTAGCGCTCTGGGCCACCCTCCTCACCGCGGTGGCCCTGCTGGCCGTTGGCGGCGGAAACTGGGTGATGGGTGCTAGCATGCTTCTTCTCCGGCGAGGACGCCGTGCTACACCGGCGCCACCACACATCTCCAGTTCTCACTTGTATATTTCTTGTAGTAGTTCTTCAGTCTGCACAAAAAAGACTAGCAATTCAATTACTATCAATTACTAAATTCTTCAGTTTAGTTCAATTACTGAAATTATTTCAGTTTAATTCTTTTAATAGTTTTATTTCGAATATATTATTTCTGTTCTGTTCAGTTTAGTTCGGTGTAGTCTGAAATTACTAGATCCGTGTGAGTATTTTTGGGTTAGGGGCTGGCCCATGCTCCGGCGTCGCCCTCTGCTGCCTGAGCACGCAGGCCGTTCATCTTCGCTACCCCTTTGCCTGGCTAAACTTTTGATAGAGCAGTGGCTTGTTGTCAGTCCTAGTGCGCTCAAGCATGGGTGAGAGTTGAACTTTGATAGACCATTGGTTGTTTCAGAGTTCTAGAGTGCTCAAGCATAGGGAGGGATTGACCTGTTATCGATGGATTTAACTTATTATGTCAGTTCTAGTGCAACGCTAATGAAGGTACAAATGTACTGAATGTTCACACCTTTAATCTTTTCATTTTGTGAACATGCATCAGTTCAGTATGAAAAAAGGAACACAATAAGTTAACTTTGCAAGTGCATCAGTCCACCTTGAATAAAAAACAGAAGTGCACCATCAAGTTTTATATTAGTTTGCTTATTAAAAAACCCAGAAAGTTAGTTGTGTAAAGAAAACCGGAGAACCAATGTCAGCCTAGAAGTTCACTAGGTAACTCCATGCAAGTGCACTCATTAGAAAGCTGGGTCTCCTATATTTTATAGACTGCAAAAAAATTTGAGTTTGCTATGTTTGCATTATTTAACGTATATGTATAATGATTAAATTCCAGTGCATACGATTATCATACGAGCTGATCTCACTTGTCCATTCAATTCATCGAGCGGCTGCTGAGAACTGTGGTACGTAGATCATACAAAATTTGTCGCACATGTAGCACGACTCATTCCAGTGTGATGGATGCTAGGGTTTATTATCTTCTCTAATTTTAATTTATTGACAAGTACACTACTACACGTACTCACATCGGTACAGTCTGTTTGGTACATTTGATGGATTTGATTTTGTTGGAGAAGTCCGGGAGGGATTTACTAAACTTTTGTGTTTGTGCTACCTTTTGTAGATAGTTTTTGCCATGTGCTTCTTTTGGACTTGTGTCTGGTTGCTTTTGAGCTGTTCCTCATTGATAATTCCTGGAATTTGAACTAAACGCATATGTGATGCATAGTTGTAGATTGTATATCATGGCAAGGACTCTATTTCAATGGGAGGTTCAACCAGAGGAGTTCAAAACACAAGAACTCTAGGAGTTTGCAAAAACAAAATCTACTGGGAGAGTTTGCACTTGTATGTGCAGTGCATGTGTTAGGTGTACGTTTTAGTGTATGATCTGGGCACTGAAGAAAGAAAACACAAGGACTCGGTCCATGTATATTTTTCTACTATTTTTGCACTCATATACTAAAATCTTTGGTCTTAAATGTATGAGTGTTGTACAATTTTTGGTTTTGTTTGTTGTAGCTCTAATATGAAAATGTGTGGTCGGTGTGGTGTATATGTCATTCATCTATGAAAATGTGCAGCTGTTGTGGTGTATATGTCATTCATGTACATGTATTATATGTGCGGAAAATTTTCTGTCTATGATGATATGATTATTACTTCTTCAAAGAAGGTATACATGACCGTTTGCTGTGCATGCAAGAATGAAAGAAATGGTTTACATAAAAAACAATTAATCAGTACAAATTAAAAACAATGATCAGTTCAAAATGAAAAAAATGGTTAGTTTGAATTTAAAAATAAGTTTGAAGTAAAAGCCATGATTAGATTGAATTCTAAAAAATGAATGACCAGTTCAAATTAAAGAGAATAATCAGTTTGGGTTAAAAAAGTTGGGTGAATGTCCTACTAGCTTTGGCATTGTAAAAGCATAGTAAGTTCATAATTAAAAAAAGTTGTAAGTTCAACATGACATTCCAAATGAGGTTGGGAAAAAAAACTCAAACAAAAAGAAACCCACGGAAAATCAAATGGTAAAAGTTCAAGTAGTAAATTCAGAGAAGTCCAAAGCACCGTTGCAAAAAAATGTTGAGTTAAAAAAAGACACAGAAAACTTTTCTTTTTGAAAAAAATGTCATTCAGTTCAACGACAGCCACCCTAGTTCGGGCATAGTAAGTACCTCAGTACGAGTTAAAAACGGTGGTCCGTTCAGAATAAAAGAAATGTTAGAAATTCAAACTGTAAAAACTCAAGCAAACAAAAAGAAAAACCCCATGAAAATCCTGCTTAGTAAGTACCTCAGTACAAGTCGTAAAATGAGAGAAGTCCAGAACAACATTGTCAAAAAAATGTTGAGTTAAAAAAAAGAAACAAAACAAACACATTTTATTTTTGAATAAAATATCATTCAGTTCGATGATACAAACCATACAAGTACAAGGGCGACGATACAGTAAACCGTTGAAAACTTACGAGAAAAATATTACCCAAAAAACAGAGCAAAGTCTAGTTAGTGAAAACACGCTTAGTACAAACCCATGCAAGCATCAGTACAAGTACCCTTTTTCGGAACCGTTCAAAATTACTCTACAAAAAATAGCTCAGTACAAACATACACATATATCAGTACGACTACTCTGTTTTTCAGACGAGAAAACAGCAGGATTCGTAATGCCGTATTCAAAATTACTCTTAAACGGTTGTGAAGTAGAGAAAACGTTCAACATGATTAAGTTTCGCATTTTCGATAGCTATCCAACGGTATATTATTTGCCATATTTCGACAAACTTTTTAAAAAAATCGCGTTCAAAATCAAATTTGACCATATTCGACTTAGTTTTTAAACCGTAAAGAATTAGAAAAACATTTCTATACAAAAAAGTTGCGCATTTTCCATAGCTTTGCAACGTCGTATCATATGCGTCAATCCGACAAACCGTTTGCAAAAAATCGAAAAATACGTTTCGCCCAGAATTTCACCGTTTTTCAAATTACTTTTAAATTGTATAGAATTAGAAAAAACGATACATATATGGAAGATGCGGATTTTCACCAGCTTTCCAACGCCATCTTATTTGCTCAATTCCGACGAATGGTTTGAAAATTGAGTCCAAAATACGATTCACGTTTTCGGTGTTGAAAAAAAGGTTTTTTCAAAACTGCTCTTAAACCATAATGATTTTGCAAAAACGTTCAATATACCTGAAATATGGTTGTCAAGAGCTTTTCAACAATATATTACACGCCCCGTTCCGACAAAAAAATTACAAAAAGTTTTTGAACTAAAGAAGACCATCTGTTAAACACAACTGAAAGAATCAGTTCAATCGCTTCGAAAACATCAGTACAACCACCTGAAACCGTCAGTTCAAAAAGGGTAACAGAATAGTCCAGAAGTATATATATATATTTATATATTTATATATATATATAGTGTTACTATTCATCATCCATGGTGCAGAATAAATTATTCTTCACCCGAGGTAATCTTACGATCATTTCATAATTAAATTACGTTTGGAATTCAAATTGTTACATTCTTATTGATTGACTACGTAAAATTTGGCATAAAAATAAAAATATAGGGCATAAGACAAGAAAATTTGCAGTTTATGTGTATTTTACACTATGTTTTTACGTTTGTAATTTTACATAACATCAAATATTATTTACGGCGATCATAATTTCTTACGGTCTCTTTTTACGTCAGAAATAAGACAAAACTTACGAAACGCAAAATTACGATGAATTAATGGTAAAATAGAGGGGGGTGAAGAATAACTATTCCTCACCCAGGGTGACGAATAGTCAATCCCCATATATATATATATATATATATATATATATATATATATATATATATATATTAGCAGATGGTCTATTCTGCTAATATTAGCGTAATAACTATTCTGCACACCACTTCGCACCTTTGCACGCTCAATAGAAGCGCCTTTGCATCATTTTGACGACGACCACTGCAATAGAGACTAGTGAACTTCTCGTCGGAAAAAACTGCACGCGTTATTTTTTTCGGTACTGTTTTCGCTCTAATTTTTTAACCGTTTATCGAATGAGGCGTGTAATATACCATTGAAAAGCTATGGATTAGGCGCAACTTCGACATGTTGAACACTTTTCGAGATTCCACACGGTTTAATAGCAGTTTTGAAAATAGTGCGGCGGATGACGAGTGGCAGTGAGCGTTTTTTCGTGTTTTTTTCTAAACCGCTTGTCGGAACGAAGCAAATGATATGCCGTTGGATAGATATCGTCGAGGCGCATCTTTTTCATATATAAATCTTTCTCTAATTCATTACGGTTTAAGGGCAGTTTCAAATTTACTAAATTGTGGAACTCTGTTTTTCAAATTTTTTGAAATTTCCGGTACTGTTTTTGCTCCAGTTTTCTAACCGTTTGTCGAAACAAGACGTATGATACGCCGTTGGAAAGCTACGGATAAGGCGCAACTTTCATATGTTGAAATGGTTTTGAGATTCCTTACAATTTTTAGTTAATTTTGAAAATCGTGCGGCTGACTTCGAGAGGCAGCGGCTGTTTTTTCGCGAAATTTTTACGAATGGCTGGTCGGAATAATTCAAATCATACGACGTTGGAAAGATATCGACGAGACGCAACTTTTTCATGTAGAACACTCTCTCTAATTCCATACGGTTTAAGAGCAGTTTCGATTTTACCGAAAAGCGAACACTCTGTTCTTCGCGAGACCAAAATAAATCGTATTCTTGCATCGGACGGAAGAACGCATTGCTTCGTGACAAAATACCGCGCTGCATCACATGGGCAAGTGCAATGCATTGTTTCTTTTTGTTTAGACGTATTTTTCTCGGACGAGGAAAGAAGAACGACCGCCTTTGCATTGAACGAAATACCGCACTTCATTAGATGGGCAAGTGCACTGCATGGTTTCTTTTTGTTTAGACGTATTTTTCTCGGACGAAAAAAGAAGAACGCACTGCTTCAGATGAAATACCGCACTTCATTAGATGGGCAAGTGCACTGCATGGTTTTTTTTGTGGGACGTAAATTTTCCCAAACGAGGCGAAGTGCACTTCATGCCGAGCGTTGGTGAACCGCAATATTACAAAAAGTGAACCTCGAGACAACCAAATTTTCTTAAACAAGGTGGAGTGTACTTCATGTCGAGAGTTGGGCATGGAAGTGGAACGCAAGGATAGAGCAAGTGAATTACATCTAATAAGAAGTGAGCTGCTTTGAGATGTTCTTGTTTGTGTTTGCCAAGTGGATCACGGAAAAGTTATATAGCGAACATCGCAAAAGAACATATCTCACGCAAGTGACACAGAGAAAACAAAAATTAAACATACAGTTTGAACCATATCTCACGCAAGCGAACAGAGCCTACTGACGAATCCTGACGACGCCTGCCTCAAAACACAAGTGTACTGCACGGGGAGTCAACGAATGGCCGCATGTGCCTAATGTGTGCACTGCTCCAACGAAGCGACAAAAGCTCCCAAAGAGCAGACTAGACTGCTTGCCATGGAGAATTGCAGGGAGAGGAGCAGAGGAGGGGGGAGGAAAGGAGGAGGCCGGGGGCGTTCCCCTTGATCGAGGTAGGAGGGAGTCGGGGGCGCCTGGAGCTGCAATCCCATCATGCGCGAACTGCACGTAATCGCCGGCCGAACTGCGCGAGCTGAAGTAGTGAGAGTGAAGGGAGCCTGGCGCTTAGGATTTCACCAAGAGGTAAACAACAGTCGTCGGGTTCGCCATCGACAGATCCATGGCGCGTCGGCGGATCCAGGATGGGGACGAGGGAGGGAGGCGGAGGTGGAGGTCGTCATGCACCTCAACTTCCCAGATTGCTCACACATGGGCGCCGCCTTGCGCCGCCGCCTGCAAAGGCACCGCAAAAGGTAGGTGGAAGAGGGGGGTCACCACCCTCTGTCGATGTGTGGATGTGCTGCCGGACATGCAAAACAGAGAGAAGGGGGTGGGTGAGTAGCAGGGGACAAAAGATGGCAAAACGACCACGAGCTGGCTGCCGAAGAGCCCTGGCATGCCACCAGCGCCGGAGAGGACGAGAAGAAGAACCAAGGAGACGTCAACTACCGGATCTGGCCATGGAATCAGCCTGCTGGTGCGTCATGGGAAGAGCACTTCCGGAGGTCGAGGGTGCTCGCAGGCCTGGGTGGGGAGTGAGCTGCACGCCGGGGTGGGGGCCGAGCTGCACACCATAGTCGCCCGCACTGCTTGTTGTGAAGTTCAGAGGGGAAGTAGGGAAGCCAGGGGCGCGGCGTCACACTGCATTGACACACGTCATGGACAGCATGGTGTGCACCTACAGACTGCATCACACGTGCAGTCGAGGAGTTCTCTTACCGAAAGGAAGCGAGCGATGGGGGGAGGCTAGCATGCCGTGTACGCGGCGACGACCAACACGACGGGAGGCTGGTAGGGGGCGGTGTGGTAGGAGGGGGCGGCGTGAGGAAGGTGGGGGGGCACCTGGCTGGGCTTCCAATGGAGGAGGAGGTCGGATCAGCCTCCGGTTGGGCACGGGGTGGGGGTGGGGGGTGGTGCTCGGATCCGCCGCCGGTTGGGCACGGGGTGGGTGTGGGGGGTGCTCTGATCCACCGCCGGTTGGGCACGGGGTGGCGGGGGTGCTCGGATCTATCGCCGGCTGGGTGTGGAGTGGTGAGGGAGCTCAGATCCGTCGTCGGTTAGGCGCGGGGTGGCTGGCAGCTTCGATCTGTCGCCGCGATCGGCGGGCGGCCTTGTCGAAGCGGGCTGCGCAAGCAGGCTGGTCGAGCAACCCGCCCGCCCGAGCCACCGGGAAGGGAGAGGTAGTCGCCACGGGTGGAAGGTGGTCGTGGTGGGGCGCCCTTGGATGGGAGGGGCTGTCATGGGTGGGAAGTGCTCGGGGTGGGGTTTTGACCGGAGAAGGAAGTGTGGGGTGGAGGGTGGGGAACAGATAAGGTTATGCGTGGGGGCTGGTTTGATTTTTGTTAGTTGAAGTTCGTGGAGCTCGGGACGTGTTTTCGGTTGGTGTGCGAATAAGCTTTTTTGGTGTGCGTAATAAGGTCTTAAGGGGTGTTATCATAATAGACCCACCCTATATATATGTATATATATATATATATATATATATATATATATATATATATATATAGGACAAATGTTCCCTACAAGCGTTGGTAGTTACCACCACTTGCGTTTTGTATGTTGTATGTAGTATCTCGGAACCGAGAGTATGTAATGCAGTAGTATGTAGTATATAATAATGATTAGGTAGTATATATACTAATTTTTAGGTAGTATGTACCATTTTTTGAGTATGCTCATTTTACGTACAAATATATGTACGTATTTTACAAATATAACAAAAACTATGGGCTCATATGAAATTTTTTCATGTAACTTGCTTTGAAATATCTTAGATATAGTATATGAACATATTTAAAATAATAAAATAGTATATATAGTAGCACATGGTAGTATATGAGACATGTGGGGTAACTACCACCGGGTGGTAGGATGGATTTTCCTTAAGAGTCTTATTCTGCACACCACTTTCTTATTGTGCTAACACACTAGCGTCTCGCACCCGCGAACCGAACCGCACCGCAGCAAAAAGGCCCACCCCACCCGGCTCATCCCCACCTCCCACCTCCCGCACGACCCCCCCACATCCCGCGGTCCAAACCCCCGTCTCCCTCACCTTCTGCCGGAGAACAACCCCAGGCCGACGCCGCCGCCCCGCCGCCGGTCCCCGTCCACCTTCTACTGGCGCCGCATCCGCAGTACCAACTAGGCCCCGCCGCGCCCCCCCTCCCCCCCTCCGCCACGCTTCGCATCACCGGGCGGCCCCCCTCCGCCTCAGATCCGGCAGCCGGCGCCCCCACAACCCATGAATCCTTGCCGTCGCGCCGCCCTGGAGCCTCGTCGTCCCTGCTCCGACCAGAGACGTTGCGGGTGCCGCACCCTGCCTCCCCCTGTGACTCTCCGATGATGGATGGAGCGGGAGGTACTCCACCTTGCGTCTCCCGGCCAGATCCATCGATGGTAAGCCTAAATCATGGCCAGCTCTCCCCCTCCCCTTCCACCCCATGCCCCATTCTCCATATCACCTAGAACCACGATGTGCAGGCATCCAGGAGGCCACCTACCTTCCTCTATCGAGTTTCTCTGCCGCTGAGCACAGGGAGCTCCTCACGAAAGAGCATCGGCTCCGGCCGTGGGTTCTCAACTCCCGTGACCTCCTCTTTTGGACAGATGCATTTCAACAAGGCCGCATCCCCACCTCTGCAGTCCGGCGACCGTCGCCGTGCAGCTCGGCGACGCGAGTGATGTGTTTCAGTACTGGGCACTTGCAGTATTGGTAGTTTTTGCTTGCAGGTGCACTTTCTCATCGCGGCGTGCAGCTACAACTCGCCACAAACGGTGAGCGGAGGGGATCCGCACCACACGATGTGCGTCGTGCGATCGGCGTTGCCCCTTCAACATCGTGGACCCGCAGCTCGCTGTCTTGTGTAATTCGGTGCTCATGCAGTTCACTTTTTTTAGGGGGATGGAAAAAGCCTTCAGTGCACTGCAGTTTTGCTATTCTCGCTTAAAACGGAGAAAAAAGATGCAGTGCGTTATGAGAACTTGGGTGGTTCACTGTGTAAGAGACTGACCATGCGCTTCGTTGTTTGTTCTTCTCGCGATTTAGTTTACTATTTTTTGCAGAAGACGAACAACCAAAAAGGAAAAACAGTGCACTGCACAACTTGTTGAGCCTAAAAGAAATAACTACTATGAGAAAAACAATTCACTATTCTCGTAGCTGTCCATTCTTTTCGCCCCCATGGGTCACTTAAGTCACCCCAAGAAACCACCCACAGGGCGTTCACTTCGCCCTGTCGAGCCGTCCAAAAGGACGTGATACATGATTTTTTTTAGGAAAACAAATTTAAAAAGTAATGCGGTTCACTTCGATACCATTTGCCGGTCACTTCCGATATAGTTGCTGTTCACTTTCAATACTGTTGCCGTTCACTTATGCACAATATAAAAAGAGAAAAAAATAATACCGTTCACTTTTCATAGTGTTGTGGTTCACTTGCCCTCGTCTATGCGGTCCACTCTCGTTCATAAAAATGTTAGAAAAATGTAAAAAAAAATCATGCAGTGCGCTTTTCCGTTTAAAAGCGGTGTGGTTCTTTGTTCGATGTAGTTCACTTACGCCCGATGTGAAGTGCGGTCCCACCTGCGAAAATTTATGTCAGAATAAAACAAACTACAAAGTTCGCTTGCCCGTCTGATGCAGTGTGGTTTTCGTTTGATGCAGTGCGGTTTTCAGTCCGATGAAGTACGCGCGTCGATTTGGCTCTTGCGAAAAACAGTGTCCGCATTTCGATAAATTCAAAATTCCTATTAAACCGTAAAGAATTAGATAGTGTGTTCTACATGAAAAAGTTGCGTCTCGTCGATATCTTTCCAACGTCATATCATTTGAATCATTTTGACAACCGGTTTGTAAAAATTTCAAAAAAAACGGCCGCTGCCACTCGTCCTCTGCCGCACGATTTTCAAAATTAACTTAAAACCGTAAGCAATCTCAAAACCATTCCTACATATGTTAGTTGCGCCTTGTCCATAGCTTTCCAACGACGTATTACACGCCTCGTTTCGACAAACGGTTCAAAAACTAGAGCGAAAACAGTACCGAAAATTAGAAAAAATTCGAAAAACAGAATTCCGCGATTTAGTAAATTTGAAATTGCTCTTAAACCGTAATGAATTAGAGAAAGATTTATATATGAAAAAGATGCGTCTCGACGATATGTATACAACGGCGTATCATTTGCTTCGTTCCGATAAGCGGTTTAGAAAAAAACGCGAAAAAACGCTCGCTGCCACTCGTAATCCGCCGCACTATTTTCAAAACTGCTCTTAAATCGTGTGGAATCTCGAAAAGTGTTCAACATGTCGAAGTTGCGCCTAATCCATAGCTTTTCAATGATATATTACACGCCTCATTCCGATAAACGTTTAAAAAATTAGAGCGAAAACAGTACCGAAAAAATAACGCGTGCAGTTTTTTCCGACGAGAAGTTCACTAGTCTCTATTGCGATTTTCGTCGTCAAAATGATGCAAATCGCTTCATTGAGCGTGCAGTGCCGAAGTGGTGTGCAGAATAGTTATTCTGCTAATATTAGCAGAATAGATCGTCTATATATATATATATATATATATATATATATATATATATATATATATATATATATATATATATATATATATATATATAGCCAATGAAGAACAACAACGGAAAGAGTGAAGATAATGCAAAGTTGAAGAAATTTAACAACTGAGGAATTTCAAAAATGAAGAAAAACCAAATTTGAAGATTTTCAACTTCTGTTGATGGCGTGATCCACCGTATAAGAATGATGATTTCAGACACTGCGTACAATTCTCGTAGGGTTCTGAGAATCAAATTCTTCATTAATTTCTTCATACTTAGAGTGTTAGTCTTCATTGATTGAAGAAAAACGTTTCTTCGTGTGTTGCACATCTAAGTCATCAATTTTGCATAAGTGTAAGGGCGTGTGTCCTTTTCAAAGTACATTTGAAGATTCTAGGATATTTAGCTCACACCGCAACTTGCTAAATCTCTTCTCATCCAAGGGCTTTGTGAAGATATCAGCTAGCTCTTCTTCAATCTTCACATGCTCAATAGAGATGTCGCCCTTCAACACATGATCATGAAGAAAATGATGACGAATCTGAATGTGCTTTGTCTTCGAGTGCTGAACTGGGTTATGAGCAATCTTGATGGCACTCTCATTGTCACAGTAGAGAGGCACATTCTTCATGTTGACGCCGTAGTCCTTGAGGGTTTGTTTCATCCGTAGCAATTGAGCACAACAATGTACTCAGCTTCACCAGTAGAACGTGATACGCAGTTCTGTTTCTTCGAGGACCAACAGACCAAGGATCGTCCAAGGAAATGGCATGTGCCTGATGTTGACTTGCGCTCCACACGATCACCTGCATAGTCAGAGTCTGAATATCCAATGAGATCAAAAGCCGAGCCCTTAGGATACCATAATCCAAGTGTTGGTGTGTGAGCTAGATATCGAAGAATATGCTTCACAGCCTTATGGTGTGATTCCTTTGGTGTAGCTTGAAATCGGGCACACATGCAAACACTAAGCATAATATCTGGCCTAGATGCACATAAATACAATAAAGAGCCAATCATGGAGCGTTATACCTTTTGATCGAAGTCAATACCATTTTCACCAGTGCATAGATGACCATTTGTGGGCATAGGGATTTTGACGCCTTTGCAATCTTGCATGCCGAATTTCCTCAATACATCCTTGAGGTATTTCTCCTAAGATATGAATATGCCGTTGCGCTGTTGATGAATCAAGTGCAGAGCTAGATGGCAGTTCCTTACCTCCCCTCGTAGTTGAGGGATAAATTTTGGTTTTCTTGTCTTTCAAGTTCCTCATAGTGACCAGCAGATATAAATCCCAAGTGACTCGAAGAATAGAGCTATGCTCTGACAACGGCGCTTAAAATAGTCTTGATAACCCACAAGTATAGGGATCGCAACAGTTTTCGAGGGTAGAGTATTCAACCCAAATTTATTGATTCGACACAAGGGGAGCCAAAGAATATTCTTAAGTATTAGCAGTTGAGTTGTCAATTCAACCACACTGGATAACTTAGTATCTGCAGCAAAGTATTTAGTAGCAAAGTAGTATGGAAGTAACGGTAACGGTGGTAAAAAGTAACAAAGGATAGTTTTGTAGTGATTGTAACAAAGGGCAACGGTAAAGTAAATAAGCGAAGAACAATATGTGAAAAGCTCGTAGGCATTGGATCGGTGATGGAGAATTATGCCGGATGTGATTATTCATGCAACAGTTATAACATAGGGTGACACAGGACTAGCTACAATTCATCAATGTAATGTTGGCATGTATTCCGAATATAGTCATACGTGCTTATGGAAAAGAACTTGCATGACATCTTTTGTCCTACCCTCCCATGGCAGCGGGGTCCTATTGGAAACTAAGGGATATTAAGGCCTCCTTTTAAGAGAGTACCGGACAGAAGCATTAACACATAGTGAATACATGAACTCCTCAAACTACGGTCATCACCGGGAGTGGTCCCGATTATTGTCACTTCGGGGTTGCCGGATCATAACACATAGTAGGTGACTATAGACTTGTAAGAGAGGATCAAGAACTCACGTGTATTCATGAGAACATAATAGGTTCATATCTGAAATCATGGCACTCGGGCCCTAGTGACAAGCATTAAGCATAGCAAAGTCATAGCAACACCAATCTCAAAACATAGTGGATACTAGGGATCAAACCCTAACAAAACTAACTCGATTATTACATGATAAATCTCATCCAACCCATCACCGTCCAGCAAGCCTACGATGGAATTACTCACGCACGGCGGTGAGCATCATGAAATTGGTGATGGAGGATGGTTGATGATGATGATGGCGACGGATTCCCCTCTCCGGAGCCCCGAACGGACTCCAGATCAGCCCTCCCGAGAGAGATTAGGGCTTGGCGGCGGCTCCGTATCGTAAAATGCGATGAATCTTTCTCTCTGATTTTTTTCTCCCCGAACACGAATATATAGAGTTGGAGTTGAGGTCGGTGGAGCACCAGGGGGCGCACGAGGCAGGGGGCGCGCCCAGGGGGGTAGGCGCGCCTCCCACCCTCATGGACAGGGTGTGGGCCCCCTGGCCTTGATTCTTTCGCCAGTATTTTTATATATTCCAAAATAATTCTTCGTTGATTTTCAGGTCATTCCGAAAAATTTTATTTCTGCACAAAAATAACACCATGGCAAATCTGCTGAAAACAACGTTAGTCCGGGTTAGTTCCATTCAAATCATGCAAGTTAGAGTCCAAAACAAGGGCAAAAGTGTTTGGAAAAGTAGATACGACGGAGACGTATCAACTCCCCGAAGCTTAAACCTTTGCTTGTCCTCAAGCAATTCAGTTGGTAAACTGAAAGTGATAAAGAAAAAATTCTACAAACTCTGTTTGCTCTTGTTGTTGAAATTATGTAAAGCCAGTATTCAAGTATTTAGCAAAGATTATGAACTAACCATATTCACAATAACATTTAGTTCTCATGTCAATGACATAATCAACTAGCAAGCAATAATAATAAATCTCGGATGACAACACTTTCTCAAAACAATCATGATATAATATAACAAGATGGTATCTCGCTAGCCTTTTCTGAGACCGCAAAACATAAATGCAGAGCACCTTTAAAGATCAAGGACTGACTAAACATTGTAATTCATGGTAAAAGAGATCCAGTCATAGTGATACCCAATATAAATTAATAGTAATGGATGCAAATGACAGCGGTGCTCTCCAGCTGGTGCTTTTTAATAAGAGGGTGATGACTCAACATAAAAGTAAATAGATAGGCCCTTCGCAGTGGGATGCATGGATTTGTAGAGGTGCTAGAGCTCGATTTTTGAAATAGAGATAAATAATATTTTGAGCGACATACTTTCATTGTCAACATAACAACCAAGAGATGGCGATATCTTCCATGCTACACACATTATAGGCGGTTCCCAAGCAGAATGGTAAAGTTTATACTCCCCCTCCACCAACAAGCATCAATCCATGGCTTGCTCGAAACAACGAAGTGCCTCCAACTAACAAGAGTCCGGGGAGTTTTGTTTGCAATTATTTTGATTTGATTTGCATAAAGCATGGGACTGGGCATCCCGGTGACCAGCCATTTTCTCGTGAGTGAGGAGCGGAGTCCACTCCTCTTGAGAATAACCCGCCTAGCATGGAAGATACAGACATCCCTAGTTGATGCATGCGCCATTCGAGCATACAAAACAGAATTTCATTTGAAGGTTTAGAGTTTGACACATACAAATTTACTTGGAACGGTAGGTAGATACCGCATATAGGAAGGTATGGTGGACTCATATGGAATAACTTTGGGGTTTAAGGGATTGGATGCACAAACAGTATTCCCGCTTAGTACAAGTGAAGGCTAGAAAGAGACTGGGAAGCGACCAACTAGAGAGCGACAACAGTCATGAACATGCATTAAAATTAATAAACATTGAGTGCAAGCATGAGTAGGATATAATCCACCATGAACATAAATATCGTGAAGGCTATGTTGATTTTGTTTCAACTACATGTGTGAACATGTGCCAAGTCAAGTCACTTGAATCATTCAAAGGAGGATACCAGCCTATTATACCGCATCACAACCGTTTTAATAGCATGTTGGCATGCAAGGTAAACCATTATAAACTCCTAGCTAATTAAGCATGGCATAAGCAACTATAATCTCTAATTGTCATTGCAAACATGTTTATTCATAATAGGCTGAATCAGGAACGATGAACTAATCATATTTACAAAAACAAGAGAGGTCGAGTTCATACCAGCTTCTCTCATCTCAATCAGTTCATCATATATCATCATTATTGCTTTTCACTTGCACGACCGAATGATGTGGATAATAATAATAGTGCACGTGCATTGGACTAAGCTGGAATCTGCAGGCATTCAATAAACAGGAAAAGACAAGGCAATATGGGCTCTTGGTTAAATCAACAATAATGCATATAAGAGCCACTTTAACATTTTCATTATGGTCTTCTCCTCTCACCCCCAAAGAAAAGAAATAAAACTATTTACACGGGAAAGCTCCCAACAAGCAAAAGAAGAACAGGAAATCTTTTTGGGTTTTCTTTTAACTTATTACTACTACAAGCAAGAAAGTAAACTACTAAAAGCTACAACTATTTTTTTTGTTTTTTCTTAAGGTTTTTCAAACACAACAGAAGAAAGCGAGAAGAAGAAAAATAAACTAGCATGGATATTACAATGGAAGAGTATGAGCACCGACAACTAGCATGAGTGTGTGAATATGAATATAATATCGGTGAGAAATATGTAATCCCCCAAGCTTAGGCTTTTGGCCTAAGTTGGTCTACTGCCACGGCTGGCCTGGCGGATATCCAAAGTTATAGTTGGGGTCGTACTGAGGTGAAGCCTCAGGTTGCCACTGGCTGGCCATCTCCTCCGGATCCCACTAGTAAACAGACTGGCGTGAAGGAATAAATTGTGGTTTCGGATCTGGCTCTGTAGCTGATGTGGGGTTCCGGTGGGCATGAATGGCCTCCAGCGAAACCAGGTACTTGCCTGCAGATAAATCAAACGAGGAAGGAGCAGGCAAAGTAATAGTCTCAGGGTGATTTTTGTCAAATAACAGTCTATAGTTAAGCTCCTTTTTCTTGTTTTTAACAATGAAATCATGTGCAACCATACTGTTGTAGTCTAGAAAAACAGTAGGCAACCACCTTTCTTCTTTCTCATAATGCCTAATAGGTATGTTAAAGTACGCAGCGAGGCATGAGGCAAAGATGCCTTCCAAGATGGGGCCCTTAGTACGGTTAACATTTAACCGCTTTGCAACAATAGCGCCCATGCTAAATGTATCATCATGAAACAACGCATGGCATAAAAGAACAATATCAGGGGCACTAAGGTTGCCACAGTTTCCGCGACCAATTAAGCATCTACTAGCAAATATTGCGAAGTAATGTAAAACAGGAAAATGTATGCTAGTAATTCGTGCATCGGAAACCTTCCTAGTTTCCCCTACAGCAAATGTATATTAAACCCCTCCACATCATCACGACGTGGTTCCTCTATGCTACCCAAAAAGGGCAATTTGCAAACCTTACAAAATTCAGAGAGGGGCATCTCCTTATACTCATCATATAAATAAAAATCCACCGAAGGTGGTGACATCCTAGCATGGAAATGAAAATTTTGCACAATGATATTAGTGAGTAAGAGATAATGTTCGCGTTGGTCGCGGAGGAAGTTGGTGAGTCCTGCATTATCAGCCAACTCCTAAAATCATCATAAATCCCGGCTGATCTCAAGAAATCATCACAAGGCCATTCACACGGCCGAACTTCCGTGGTGCGAGGGAGATTATACTTGGGCCTCTCTTCTTCTTCACTTTGCTTATCCTTCGAGCTTCGGCTCGAAGAACCCCTCAAAAATCTCTTCATCATTTTCTGAAAATTTCTGAAGTTTTTAGTAACTTCAAATAAAAGTGAACCAAGCTCAACAAAATTGGTAGCAACCACTTCCACAAGTGCCTAGAGACTATATCATGCATTAGAACTACTTGGAACCATATAAATTTGACATGCAAGCTCAAGAACATGGTCACCTAGGCAGCAAAAAATTGCAATGAATAAAGCACTAGAACAAAAACTAATTGGACCATTGGAGGAGTCACATACCAAGGAACAATCCCCCAAAGCAGTTTTGTGAGAGGTGCTTTGAGCAAGGAGATCGAAAATGGCAGCAAAATGAGCTAGAACTCGTGCTTGAGTTGGTTGGTGATTTTTTTGGGAGGAAGAAGGAGTGTGTGGTGGCTGGAGTAAGTGGAGGGGAGCCACCATGGGCCCACGAGGCAGGGGGCGTGCCCTGGACCCTCGTGGCCAGGTGCTTGCTCCCCCTGCTGTGTTCTCAGTGCCAGATATTCTCAAATATTCTAGAAAAAAATCATATTTCATTTTTGGGGCATTTGGAGAACTTTTATTTTCGGGGTATATTTTTTTATTGCACGGATAATTCAGAAAATAGACAGAATATACTATTTTTACTTTATTTCATATAAATAACAGAAAGTAAAAGGAGGGTACAGAAGGTTGTGCTTTCTAACTTCATCCATCTCATGCTCATCAAAAGGAATCCACTAACAAGGTTGATCAAGTCTTGTTAACAAACTCATTCCGAATAACATGGAACCGGAGAAATTTCAAATAACACTATGTTACCTCAACGGGGAAATGCACGTCCCCAATAATAAGAATATCATATTTCTTCTTGACAGTAGGAAGAGGAAATTCAAAACCTCCAAAAATAATCGATGGAATTTTTCCAATAGAATTGATACTGTGGACTTGAGGTTGTTTCCTCGGAAAGTGTACCGTATGCTCATTGCCATTGACATGAAAAGTTACATTGCCTTTGTTGCAATCAATAACAGCCCCTACAGTATTCAAAAAGGGTCTTCCAAGAATAATAGGCATACTATCATCCTCGGGAATATCAAGAATAACAAAGTCCGTTAAAATAGTAACTTTTGCAACCACAACAGGCACATCCTCACAAATACCGACAGATATAGCAGTTGATTTGTCGGCCATTTGCAAAGATATTCCAGTAGGTGTCAACTTATTCAAATCAAGTCTACGATATAAAGAGAGAGGCATAACACTAACACCGGCTCCAAGATCACATAAAGCAGTTCTAACATAATTTCTTTTAATGGAGCATGGTATAGTGGGTACTCCTGGATCTCCAAGTTTCTTAGGTATTCCACCCTTAAAAGTATAATTAGCAAGCATGGTGGAAATTTCAGCTTCCGGTATCTTTCTTTTATTAGTAACAATATCCTTCATATACTTAGCATACAGATTCATTTTAAGCATATCAGTCAAACGCATACGCAAGAAGATAGGTCTAATCATTTCAGCAAAGTGCTCAAAATCCTCATCATCCTTTTTCTTGGATGGTTTGGGAGGAAAAGGCATGGGTTTCTGAACCCATGGTTCTCTTTCTTTACCGTGCTTCCTAGCAACAAAGTCTCTCTTATCATAACGTTGATTCTTTGATTGTGGGTTATCAAGACCAACAGCAGGTTCAGTTTCTACATCATTGTTATTACTAGGTTGAGCATCAACATGAGCATCATCATTAACATTATCACTAGGTTCATGTTCATTACCAGATTGTGTTTCAGCATCAGAGATAGAAATATCATTGGGATTCTCAGGTGTGTCAACAACAAGTTCACTGGAAGCATGCAAAGCCCTATCATTTTTCTTTTTCTTCTTTTTAGAAGGACTAGGTGCATCTACATTAGTTCTCTGAGAATCCTGCTCAATTCTCTTAGGGTGGCCCTCAGGATACAAAGGTTCCTGAGTCACCTTACCTCCTCTAGTTTCAACTCTAACAGCAAAGTCATTATTCTTACTATTCAATTCATTGAGCAAATCATTCTGAGCTTTAAGTACTTGTTCTACTTGAGTGGTAACCATAGAAGCATGTTTACTAATGAGTTTAAGTTCACCTTTAACTCTAGACATATAATCACTCAAGTGTTCGATCATATAAGCATTGCGTTTTAATTCTCTACCAAGTTTTATTGCTTAACCATAAAGTTATCAAACTCATCTAAGCATTGGCTAGCAAATTTATAAAGAGGAATATCACCTTCATCAAATCTATAGAGAGAATTTACCTTTACTTCCTGTGTCGGGTTATCAAGACCATGTATTTCTTCCACAGGCGGCAAATTAAGACCATGTATTTCTTCAACGGGAGGTCAATTCTTAACATCTTCAGCTTTAATACCTTTTTCCTTCATAGATTTCTTTGCCTCTTGCATATCTTCAGGACTGAGAAATAGAATACCCCTTTTCTTCGGAGTTGGCTTAGGAGTTGGTTCAGGAAGTATCCAATTATTTTCATTGGTCAACATATTACTCAATAGAATTTCAGCTTGATCAATTGTTCTTTCCCTGAAAACACAACCAACACAACTATCCAGGTGGTCTCTGGAAGCATCGGTTAGTCCATTATAAAAGATATTAAGTATTTCATTTTTCTAGAGAGGATGATCTGGCAAAGCATTAAGTAATAGGAGAAGCCTCCCCCAAGCTTGTGGGAGACTCTCTTCTTCAATTTGCACAAACTTATATATTTCCCTTAAAGCAGCTTGTTTCTTATGAGCGGGGAAATATTTAGCAGAGAAGTAATAAATCATATCCTGGGGACTACGCACACAACCAAGATCAAGAGAATTAAACCATATCTTAGCATCACCCTTTAATGAGAACGGAAATAATTTAAGGATATAATAGTAGCGAGTTTTCTCATCATTAATGAACAGAGTGGCTATATCATTTAATTTAGTAAGATGTGCCACAACAGTTTCAGATTCATAACCATAAAAAGGATCAGATTCAACCAAAGTAATTATATCAGGATCAACAGAGAATTCATAATTCTTATCAGTAACAAAGATAGGTGAAGTAGCATAAGCAGGATCATATTTCATTCTAGCATTCAGAGATTTTTCTTTCAGCTTAGCTAATAATTTCTTAAGATCATTTCTATGATTGCAAGCAAGAAAGTCTCTAGCAGTTTCTTCATCCATAACATAACCCTCAGGCACAACAGGCAATTCATATCTAGGGGGAGAATCTTCATCATCACTTTCATCAATAATATCAGTTTCAATAATTTCATTCTCTCTGGCCCTAGCAAGTTGTTCGTCAAGAAATTCACCAAGGGGCGCAGTAGTATCAAGCATAGAAGTAGTTTCATCATAAGTATCATGCATAGCAGAAGTGGCATCATCAATAACATGCGACATATCAAAACTCATAGCAGAAGCAGGTTTAGGTGTCGCAAGCTTACCCGAAACAGAAGGTGAATCAAGTGCAGAGCTAGATGGCAGTTCCTTACCTCCCCTCGTAGTTGAGGGATAAATTTTGGTATTCTCGTCTTTCAAGTTCCTCATAGTGACCAGCAGATATAAATCCCAAGTGACTCAAAGAATAGAGCCATGCTCCCGGGCAACGGCGCCAGAAAATAGTCTTGATAACTCACAAGTATAGGGGATCGCAACAGTTTTCGAGGGTAGAGTATTCAACCCTTTATTGATTCGACACAAGGGGAGCCAAAGGATATTCTCAAGTATTAAGAGTTGAGTTGTCAATTCAACCACACCTGGATAACTTAGTATCTGTAGCAAAGTATTTAGTAGCAAAGTAGTATGCAAGTAATGGTAACGGTGGCAAAAGTAACAGTGATAGTTTTGTAGTGATTGTAACAGTGGTGATGGTAAAGTAAATATGCGAAGAACAATATGTGAAAAGCTCGTAGGTATTGGATCGGTGATGCAGAATTATGCCGGATGCGATTATTCATGCAACAGTTATAACATAGGGTGACACAGAACTAGCTCCAATTCATCAATGTAATGTAGGCATGTATTCCGAATATAGTCATACGTGCTTATGGAAAAGAACTTGCATGACATCTTTTGTCCTACCCTCCCGTGGCAGCGGGGTCCTATTGGAAACTAAGGGATATTAAGGTCTCCTTTTAATAGAGTATCGGACCAAAGCATTAACACATAGTGAATACATGAACTCCTCAAACTACGGTCATCACCGGGAGTGGTCCCGATTATTGTCACTTGAGGTTGCGGATCATAACACATAGTAGGTGACTATAGACTTGCAAGATAGGATCAAGAACTCACATATATTCGTGAAAACACAATAGGTTCAGATCTGAAATCATGGCACTCGGGCCCTAGTGACAAGCATTAAGCATAGCAAAGTCATAGCAACATCAATCTCAAAACATAGTCTATACTAGGGATCAAACCCTAAAACTAACTCGATTACATGATAAATCTCATCCAACCCATCACCGTCCAGCAAGCCTACGATGGAATTACTCAAGCACGGCGGTGAGCATCATGAAATTGGTGATGGAGGATGGTTGATGATGACGATGGCGATGGATTCCCCTCTCCGGAGCCCCGAACAGACTCCAGATCAGCCCTCCCGAGAGAGATTAGGGCTTGGCGGCGGCTCCGTATCGTAAAACGCGATGAATCTTTCTCTCTGATTGTTTTCTCCCTGAACACGAATATATAGAGTTGGTGTTGAGGTCGGTGGAGCACCAGGGGGCCCACGAGGCAGGGGGCGCACCCAGGGGGTAGGTGCGCCTCCCACCCTCGTGGAAAAGGTGTGGGACCCCTGGCCTTGATTCTTTCGCTAGTATTTTTATATATTCCAAAATAATTCTCCGTTGATTTTCAGGTCATTCCGAGAACTTTTATTTCTGCACAAAAATAACACCATGGAAATTCTGCTGAAAACAACGTCAGTCCGGGTTAGTTCCATTCAAATCATGCAAGTTAGAGTCCAAAACAAGGGCAAAAGTGTTTGGAAAACTATATACGACGGAGACGTATCAGATCCATGTGAAGCAATTCAAATGGTCGACTGGTTGTCATGATAGTCTTCACGGGATGCTTGGCCTTGTTCATCTTTCCAGCTTCACAGGCTCCGCACAAGTGATCCTTGAGGGATTTGACATTCTCAATGCCAATGACATGCTTATTCTTCACAAGCGTGTGCAAGTTCCTCATGCCAGCATGACCAAGTCGGCCATGCCATAGCCAGCCTTCTGAAGCTTTTGCAAGTAGACATATAGCTGGTTGTGGTCCTGTAGAGAAATCAACAATATACAGATCTCCTCTCCCAAAGCCTTCGAAGACTTTGGAATGGTCAGCTTCCATGATCACAACACAACAATATTTGCTAAAGATAACAACCATATCAAGATCACAAAGCATTGATACTGACATGAGGTTGAATACTAAGGACTCGACAAGCATGACTTTGTCCATGTGTCGATCCTTTGACATCGCAACCTTAGCAAGACCCAATACCTTGCTTTTTCCTTTGTCTGCGTAGGTGATATGCTTCAGATGTGATGGTGATAAGGGAGCGTCCACCAATAGATTCTTGTCACCAGTCATGTGATTTGTCCATCCAGTATCAAGGACCCACTCAGTGGCTTTGGGTTGATCATCCTGCAGATGAATTAGTGCAGCTTACGAACTCATATACTTCATCAGTGAAGAATATGACATCAAATTCATCAGATCAATTTCATGAAGCAATGGAACAGATAAAACAGAATGAGGACGTGAGAAATGAAATTCATTTCTTCATGATTAGCTTGCGTCCTTTCAAGCATATTCATGTCTCTAGCAAATTCTTCAGACGTTTAAGTTCGTCTAGAGACCTGACCCTGCATAAGAGATTAGTTCCTTTTCTTCACCACCCACATCTGAAGGGGTGGCAAAGAGTTCAACATTCTGTGAGCTCCATAAGAGAAAGGTGGCATCAAAGCCAGTCCACTTTGTTTCACATAAGAGGAGTTACGGTAAGCATATGAATAAGAGACAAATTCTTCGAGGACTTATGAACATAATGGTTAGAAGAATAATGCACATATTCATAGCCCTTAGATCTTTCCTACGAAACAAAAGTGTTAGCACGATGATGTTCATGTGAGGATTTTGATACTTTTGAGGAATTTGATCCACGTGAGGAATTCGGTCCATATGAGGACTTGGATCCATATGAAGAATTTGGTCCATATGAAGAGTTTGATCTGGGGTTCCTATTCTTCACAGGTGGTGTCATGATGACATTCACCTGAAGACTTTCAAGGTACCCTTTGGGAACTTAGATTTTCTTCATAGGGGAACCGTTCCTGCAGTTAGTGCCAACATATCTAGCAAGTACTTCACCATTCTGATTCTTGAACAGTTTATAGTTGGAGTCAAATGACTCATCAGAAGAGTGAGGAGATTCACATGTAAAGCCAGATAAAGTAGATGGATCTAATGGAGGTCCCTTTGCAGCAACCCATGAGGTTTTGGGGTACTGCTCAGGCTTCCAGTATGTTCCATTAGCATTGAGTTTCCTCTCAAAGGCAATACCCTTTTTCCTAGGGTTCCTGTTGAGGATCTGCTTTTTAAGCACATCACAAAGAGCCTGATGCCCTTTGAGGCTTTTGTACATGCCTATCATATACAATTCCTTCAGCCCTGCATCGTTAGTGATACTAGCAATATCCTCAGATGAGGAATTAGTGATAGCAGAGACAGGTGAAGAATTTGTAGCATTAGAAGCATTTGAACATTCAGGTGAAGAATTTGCAGATTCACGTTCAATGCACTTCAAACATGGAGGAATGAATTCTTGCTGAGCAGCGCTGATTTGTTGAGCAAGTAATGAATCACGCTCCTTCTGAAGATCTTCATAAATCTCCCTTAACTTTTCAAGATCTTGCTTTCTTTGAATAAATTCATAGGAAAACTTCTCATGATCAGATAAGAGAGTGTTATGATGACTTTAAAGGTTGTCAAACTTAGACTGAAGTCTCTAAAGATTTTCAGCCAAGGTTTTAGTGCGATCCATTTCTTCACCCAACATATCATCACTCTTATCCAGCATGTTTTGAAATTTTTCCAAAGCTCTTTGTTGTTTAGTGGCAAGGAAAGAAAGTTTGGTATAGCCGGGTCCAAATTCATCACCAGATTCATCATCACTGGACTCAGATAGGTAGCATTCAGTTACCTTGGCACCTTTTGCCATAAGGCATGGTGTAGAGGATGATGATTCTAGCTCAAAAGTCATAGCCTTGCGTGATACCATGAAATCCTCAAACCAGGGATCACGGTCAGATCTATGACCTTCATAGACCTCAAAGAGTCGGTTCCAGATGAACTTTGCATGGCTGAGATGCATTACGTTCCTGAACTGATTTTGAGACAGACAGGAGCAGATGATGTCCTTCGCCGTGAGGTTGAGAAGAGTGTACTTGCGAATGTCATCAGCTTCCGCCATCTTGCATAGATCGGTAAGACCAATCTTAGTGACGGTCCACAGCTCGTTGTTCATCAGCATGAGTCGCTTATTCATCATGGCCTTCCATTTGGGATAATCATGGCCGTCAAAGATGGGGCATGACACAGTCTTCATTCCCGCAGTCGACATAACTAAAACTCCAGGCGGTTAAACCAAAATCACACAGAACAAGGGAGTACCTTGCTCTGATACCAATTGAAAGTGCGTTAAGTCGACTAGAGGGGGGGTGAATAGGCGATTTTTATGAATTCTTCACTTAGGAATTTCAGGGTGAGGAAATTCCTTAGCAAAGAACTACTTGCAGCGGAATAAGTACTCAGATGCAAACATAACAGAACATAAGCATGGTCATCATGATGAAATAAAAACAAGCACAGAGTACAGAAGGCGTAAACTCAGGATAAACAGGATGAAGACAAACAGACTGAAGAAATTGAACTAAGGAAATTGAGAAAGTCTTCAGTCAAAGTCTTCGAACAGATATAAACAAGCACACAACACAGTAATGAGGAAATGAAAGAGTTGAGGAAATAGAACCAGTAGGCTTGGTGAAGATAATGATTTGGTAGACCAGTTCCAACTACTGTGACAGTTGTACGTCTGGTTGGAGCGGCTAGGTATTTAAACCTGAGGACACGCAGTCCCGGACACACAGTCCTCACCGTATTCTCCTTGAGCTAAGGTCACACAGACCTCGCCCAATCACTCATGGTAAGTCTTTAGTTGACTTCCAAACCTTCACAGACTCAGTCACTCGGCAATCCACAATTTCCTCTTGGATGCTCTAGACCATGACGCCTAACCGTCTAGAAGATGCACATTCTTCAAAGGTAACAAGCATCGGATCCACGCAGGATCAATCTCTTCAGTGATGCTCAATCACTTTGGGTTTGGGTTTTCCTCGCTCGATGATTTTCGCTCAAAGTCCTCGGAGGATGGGATGCTCTCAATGATAAGTGTCAGTTTGTCTCGGAGCAGCCAACCAGCTAGTGGTTGTAGGGGGCGGCTTTTTATAGCCTACGGACCAGCCCGACATGATAAGACATAAATTCCCTTCAATGATATGACCGTTAGGTGGATAAGATATTTTGGGACAGCTGGCGCATAGCACATCAAAAGTCGGAAATTTGACAATGAAATTCCTCAGGGCTATCATGTTCCTCGCTTGTAGGCAATCCGCACTGGCGAATTCCTAACTTCTCATTCAGAACAAATTCCTCAGAGACCAGAAGAACTTTGTCTGTGTCACTGAAGAAATTGACTGAACTGCATGAGATTTCCAATGGCTTCACTCAAAGGGATTGGTAGGTGTAGGATTTTGAGATGAGCATCACTTGGAAATTTTTCCTTAGTTTTTCTTCGACCCCCTTTAACGGCACGGTGTTTCCTATGACTCAAGAAAGAGAAAATGAAACTACGAAAACAAAAGTCTTCACGCTTCATGTTCCTCGTATGAATACCAAGTCTTCATGGTCACACCAATTTCTTCACTTTCAAAGCCTTCAGAAAGTCTTTAGAAATCCAAAGTCTTCAGTCGAAGACATTCATTTTTAGGGGTCGACTTTCTCTGTAAATGGCGGTTGAGACTTGGCTGGTGCGGGCCTGGTAGTGGTCCTGCTGGCGTCCTTGGTGAGGGCCTTGCCGGGTGGCCCAACAAGGGTCTTGCCGTGGCGCGCTGTCGTCCCCGGCAAGGATCTAGCCGGGGGTCTTGTGGCTCTCCTCGTCAAGGATCTTGCCGAGGACCGTTGTCTTTTAATCCTCATCTGATCTTGAATATTCCTTGGTCTTGACAAAGATTTGCATGCCACCATGGAGGTGCCTCCCGAGCCCTAGTTCCAATGTGGCTGACTGAGTTGGAAACCGTGGGCTCGAGGGTGCCTCACACTGCTGGTGTGGGCGAGCCGCCCCGGCAAGGGTCTTGTCGGGGCTGCTGAGGCTGCCCCGGCAAGAGTCTTGCCGGGGGAGCCTGCTTCGTCCTTCTGCTTCTTTGTGTTTTTGGCCTTGGTGTTGCCTTGGTTGTCTTGTACTTCGGTTTTACCTTGGTTCACCTCCCTTGTTCTGCTTGGTGCGTCCATGGGCGCGGCTCCGACTGCCCATGCACAGGTAAAGGGGTACAAAGGTGTGCCCCTTCTTTTGTACACCGACGGGAGCCCCCGGGCCTGGGCCACACATAAGCGCGACACGTTGTTGGGCCAGGCCCAAGACGGTGCGCAGGCAGGAGGGGCGGTTTTTACCGCGGTAATTTTTCGTCTGCTGCGCTTCCCCACGACCCGCGTTGAATGCGCGATGTGGAAGGGTGCGCGTGACGTGGGCGTCATGTGTGATGCGGTTTCCGCACGCAAGCGTCACGTCGTGGTAAAGAGGTAGCTCGCGCCTTCCCCATAAAAAGAGGGAGGCGTGGAGGCGCGGCTCATTTACTGAATGGGGCCGGGTCGCGGTCTTCAAGGCGTCCACACCCCACGATCATGGGGTGGGGAGAGGTCGCTTCACCCGTCCCCTCGGTTCTGCACGTTCGCCACGCGCCCTCCATGCGCTTGGGGTGGCAGGCGGTGGAGACGGGAAACCGGGCCGTCGGTGGCTGGATTGGCCGAGCGGGGCGGCCGAGCCCCGACCCCGCCCCTTTATAAGGAGAGGGAAAGGGAGATGGCATCCCGCATTCTTCTATATTCTACCTCCTCCTGCTTCTACTTCTTCCTCTCATCCACCATTGATATCTGTGTAGTCAATACACAGCCTCCACTTCCCATTTGCCTTGCGCACCACTACCGGATTGGCCAACCACGTCGGATGGAGCACTCCTCTCACCAAACCCGCCACTTCCAACTTCCTGATCACCTCCGTGATGAACTCCTGCCTCTCCAGAGCCTGCTTTCTAACCTTCTGCTTGACGGGCCGCTGATACGTCTCCAACGTATCTATAATTTTTGATTGCTCCATGCTATATTATCTACTGTTTTGGACCATATTGGGCTTTATTTTCCACTTTTATATTATTTTTGGGACTAACCTATTAACCGGAGACCCAGCCCAGAATTGCTGTTTTTTTGCCTATTTCAGAGTTTCGAAGAAACGGAATATCAAACGGAGTCCAAATGGAATGAAACCTTCGGGAACGTGATTTTCTCACCGAATATGACCCAGGAGACTTGGACCCTACGCCAAGGAAGCTTCGAGGTGGGCACGAGGTAGGGGGCGCGCCCTCCCCCCAGGCGCCCCCCACCCTCGTGGGGCCCACGAAGCTCCACCGACGTACTTCTTCCTCCTATATATACCTACGTACCCCCAAACGATCAGATACGGAGCCAAAAACCTAATTCCACCGCCGCAACTTTCTGTATCCACGAGATCCCATCTTGGGGCCTGTTAGGAGCTCTGGGAAGGAATCCACCACGTAGGGCTTCTACATCATCACCATAGCCTCTCCGATGAAGTGTGAGTAGTTTACCTCAGACCTTCGGGTCAATAGTTAGTAGCTAGATGGCTTCTTCCCTCTTTTGGATCTCAATACAATGTTCTCCCCTCTCTCGTGGAGATCTATTCGATGTAATCTTCTTTTTGCGGTGTGTTTGTTGAGACCGATGAATTATGGGTTTATGATCAAGATTATCTATGAACAACATTTGAATCTTCTCTGAATTCTTTTATGTATGATTGGTTATCTTTGCAAGTCTCTTGAATTATCGGTTTGGTTTGGCCTACTAGATTGGCTTTTCTTGCTATTGGAGAAGTGCTTAGCTTTGGTTTCAATCTTTCGGTGTCCTTTCCCAGTGTTAGTAGGGGCAGCAAGTCAAGTATTTTATTGGTGCCATCGAGGATAACAAGATAGGGTTTTTATCATCTTGCATGAATTTATCCCTCTACATCATGTCATCTTGCTTAAGGCGTTACTCTGTTTTCTTGAACTTAATACTCTAGATGCATGCTGGATAGCGGTCGATGGGTGGAGTAATAGTAGTAGATGCAGGCAGGAGTCGGTCTACTTGTCTCGGACGTGATGCCTATATAAATGGTCATACCTAGATACTCTCATAACTATGCTCAATTATGTCAATTGCTCAACAGTAATTCGTTCACCCACCGTAAAATACTTATGCTCTTGAGAGAAGCCACTAGTGAAATCTATGGCCCCCGGGTCTATCTTTATCATATTAATCTTCCTACGCTTTATTATTGCTTTGCTTTTTTTACTTTGCCTTTTATTTTATTTTGCATCTTTACACCAAAAATACCAAAAATATTATCTATCATCTCTATCAGATCTCACTCTCGTAAGTGACCGTGAAGGGATTGACAACCCCTATTCGTGTTGGTTGCGAGGAGTTATTTGCTTTGTGTAGGTACGAGGGACTCCCCGCGTAGCCTCCTACTGGATTGATACCTTGGTTCTCAAAAACTGAGGGAAATACTTACGCTACTGTGCTGCATCACCTTTCCTCTTCAAGGAAATCCAACGCAAGCTCAAGAGGTAGCAAGAAGAATTTCTGGTGCCGTTGCCGGGGAGTGTAAGCAAAATTCAACATACCAAGTACCCATCACAATCCCTTATCTCTCGCATTACATTATTTGCCATTTGTCTCTTGTTTTCCTCTCCCCCACTTCACCCTTGCCGTTTTATTCGCCCTCTCTTTTCCGTTTGCCTTTTTCTCGCTTGCTCTTTGGTTGCTCGTGTGTTGGATCGCTTGTTTTTCATGATGGCTCAAGATAATACCAAATTGTGTGACTTTACCAATACCAACAATAATGATTTCCTTAGTACTCCGATTGCTCCTCTTACCAACACTGAATCTTGTGAAATCAATGCTGCTTCGTTGAATCTCGTTATGAAAGATCAATTCGCCGGCCTTCCTAGTGAAGATGCCGCTACTGATCTAAATAGCTTCGTGGATTAATGTGATATGCAAAAGAAGAAAGATGTCGATAATGATATTGTTAAATTGAAGCTATTTCCTTTTTCGCTTAGAGATCGTGCTAAATCTTGGTTTTCGTCTTTGCCTAAAAATAGTATTGATTCTTGGAACAAGTGCAAAGATACTTTTATCTCTAAGTATTTTCCTCCCGCTAAGATCATCTCTCTTAGAAACGATATTATGAATTTCAAGCAACTTGATCATGAACATGTTGCACAAGCTTGGGAGAGAATGAAATTAATGATACGTAATTGCCCTACTCATGGGTTGAACTTGTGGATGATTATACAAAAAAATTATGCCGGATTGAATTTTGCTTCTAGAAATCTTTTAGATTCGGCCACGGGAGGTACTTTTATGGAAATCACTTTAGGAGAAGCTAACTCCTAGATAATATTATGGTTAATTATTCTCAATGGCACACTGAAAGATCTACTAATAAAAAAGTGCATGCGATAGAAGAAATTAATGTTTTGAGTGGAAAGATGGATGAACTTATAAAATTATTTGCTACTAAGAGTGTTTCTTCTGATCCTAATGATATGCCTTTGTCTACTTTGATTGAGAATAATAATTAATCTATGGAATTGAATTTTGTTGGTAGGAATAATTTTGGTAACAACGCGTATAGAGGGAACTTTAATCGTAGGCCTTATCCTAGTAATTCCTCTAATAATTATGGAAATTCCTACAACAACTCTTATGGAAATTTTAATAAGATGCCCTCTGAATTTGAGACTAGTGTTAAATAATTTATGAATTCGCAAAAGAATTTTAATGCTTTGCTTGAAGAGAAATTTCTTAAAGTTGATGAATTGGCTAGGAACGTTGATAGAATTTATCTTGATGTTGATTCTTTAAAGCTTAGATCTATTACTCCTAAGCATGATATCAATGAGTCTCTCAAAGCCATGAGAATTTCCATTGATGAGTGCAAGGAAAGAACCGCTAGGATGCGTGCTACGAAAGATGCCTTTATTAAAGCGTGTTCTTCCAATTTCCATGAAAATAAAGATGAAGATCTAAAAGTTATTGATGTGTCTCCTATTAAATCTTTGTTTTGCAATATTAATCTTGATAATGATGGCACTGAATATGATCCACCTTTACGTAGAAGGCATTCCAAAAATTTGGAGTTTTTAGATCTTGATGCTAAAATTGATAAAAGTGGGATTGAAGGAAGCAAAACCCTAGATGTTGCTAAACCCACTATTTTGGATTTCAAGGAATTTAATTATGAAATTTGCTCTTTAATTGATCGTATTTCCTTGTTGCAATCTGTGCTAAATTCTCCTCATGCTTATAGTCAAAATAAAGCGTTTACTAAACATATCGTTGATGCCTTGAAGCAATCTTATGAAGAAAAACTTGAGTTGGAAGTTTCTATCCCTAGAAAACTTTATGATGAGTGGGAACCAACTATTAAAATTAAGATTAAGGATCATGAATTTTATGCTTTATGTGATTTGGGTGCTAGTGTCTCCACTATTCCCAAAACTTTGTGTGATTTGCTAGATTTCCGTGATTTTGATGATTGCTCTCTAAACTTGCACCTTGAGGATTCCACTATTAAGAAACCTATGGGAAGAATTAATGATGTTCTCATTTTTGCAAATAGGAATTATGTGCCCGTATATTTTATCGTTCTAGATATAGATTGCAATCCTTCATGTCCTATTATTCTTGGTAGACCTTTCCTTAGAACGATTGGTGCAATTATTGATATGAAGTAAGGGAATATTAGATTCCAATTTCCATTAAATAAAGGCATGTAACAATTCCCTAGGAATAAAATAAAATTGCCATATGAATCTATCATGACGGCCACTTATGGATTGCCTACCAAAGATGGCAATATCTAGATCTATCCTTGCTTTTATGCCTAGCTAGGGGCGTTAAACGATAGCGCTTGTTGGGAGGCAACCCAATTTTATTTTTATTTTTTTTGTTTTTTCTCTGTTTAGGAATAAATAATCCATCTAGCTTCTGTTTAGATGTGGTTTTATGTTTTAATTAGTGTTTGTGCCAAGTTAAACCTATAGGATCTTCTTGGATGATAGTTATTTGATCTTGCTGTAATTTCCAGAAACTTTCGGTTCACGAAAACAATTGTTAAAAATCACCAGAACGTGATAAAATAGTGATTCCAATTGCTGCTGATCAATAAACAAATTTCCTAGGTCTTCCTATTTTTGCTGAAGTTTTGGAGTTCCAGAAGTTTGCGTTAGTTACAGATTACTACAGACTGTTCTGTTTTTGACAGATTCTGTTTTTTGTGTGTTGTTTGCTTATTTTGATGAATCTATGGCTAGTAAAATAGTTTATAAACCATAGAGAAGTTGGAATACAGTAGGTTTAACATCAATATAAATAAATAATGAGTTCATTATAGTACCTTGAAGTGGTCTTTTGTTTTCTTTCGCTAACGAAGCACACGAGATTTCTGTTGAGTTTTGTGTTGTGAAGTTTTCAAGTTTTGGGTGAAATCTTTTGATGGATTATGGAACAACGAGTGGCAAGAGCCTAATCTTGGGGATGCCCATGGCACCCCCAAGATAATCTAAGGACACCAAAAAGTCAAAGCTTGGGGATGCCCCGGAAGGCATCCCCTCTTTCGTCTACTTCCATCGGTAACTTTACTTGGAGCTATATTTTTATTCACCATATGATATGTGTTTTGCTTGGAGCGTCTTGTATTATTTGAGTCTTTGCCTTTTAGTTTACCACAATCATCCTTGCTGTACACACCTTTTGAGAGAGCCATACATGATTTGGAATTTGATAGAATACTCTATGTGCTTCACTTTTATCTTTTGAGCTATATAGTTTTGCTCTAGTACTTCACTTATATCTTTTAGAGCACGGTGGTGGATTTGTTTTATAGAAACTATTGATATCTCATGCTTCACTTATATTATTTTGAGAGACTTAAATAGCATGGTAATTTGCTTAAATAATCTTAATATGCTTGGTATTCAAGATTTGTAAAACTTTCTTTTGAGTGCGTTGAATACTAAGAAAAGTTTGATGCTTGATAATTGTTTTGAGATATGGAGGTGATAATTTCGAAGTCGTGCTAGTTGAGTTGTTGTGAATTTGAGAAATTCTTGTGTTAAAGTTTGCAAGTCCCATAGCATGCACGTATGGTAAATGTTATGTAACAAATTTGAAACATGAGGTGTTCTTTGATTGTCCTCCTTATGAGTGGCGGTCGGGGAATGCGATGGTCTTTTCCTACCAATCTATCCCCCTAGGAGCATGCGCGTAGTGCTTTGGTTTTTGATGGCTTGTATATTTTTGCAATAAGTATGTGAGTTCTTTATGACTAATGTTGAGTCCATGGATTATACGCACTCTCACCCTTCCATCATTGCTAGCCTCTTGATGCACTGCATTGCCATTTCTCTGCTGAGAGTTGGTGCAAACTTAGCGGTGCATCCAAACCCCGTGATATGATACGCTCTTTCACACATAAACCTCCTTATATCTTCCTCAAAACAGCCACCATACCTACCTGTTATGTCATTTCCATAGCCATTCCGATATATATTGCCATGCAACTTTCCACCATACCGTTTATCATGACATATTCATCATTGTCATATTGCTTAGCATGATCATGTAGTTGACATAGTATTTGTGGCAAAGCCACCATTCATAATTCTTTCATACTTGTCACTCTTGATTCATTGCATATCCCGGTACACCGCCGGAGGCATTCATATAGAGTCATACTTTGTTCTAGTATCGAGTTGTAATCATTGAGTTGTAAATAAATAGAAGTGTGATGATCATCATTTAATAGAGCATTGTCCCAAAAAAAAAAGAGAAAGGCCAAAAAGAAAAAAAAAGAAGGCCCAAAAAAAAGAGAAATAAAAGGGGCAATGCTACTATCCTTTTTTCCACACTTGTGCTTCAAAGTAGCACCATAATCTTCATGATAGAGAGTCTCTTGTTTTGTCACTTTCATATACTAGTGGGAATTTTTCATTATAGAACTTGGCTTGTATATTCCAACAATGGGACTCCTCAAGTGCCCTAGGTCTTCGTGAGCAAGCAAGTTGGACGCACACCCACTTTGTTTCTTTTGTTGAGCTTTCACACATTTATAGCTCTAGTGCATCCGTTGCATGGCAATCCCTACTCCTTGCATTAACATCAATCGATGGGCATCTCCATAGCCCATTGATTAGCCTCGTTGATGTGAGACCTTCTCCTTTTGTCTTCTCCACATAACCCCATCATCATATTCTATTCCACCCATAGTGCTATATCCATGGCTCACGCTCATGTATTGCGTGAAGGTTTATAAAGTTTGAGATTACTAAAGTATGAAACAATTGCTTGGCTTGTCATCGGGGTTGTGCATGATGAGAGCATTCTTGTGTCACGAAAATGGAGCATGACTAAACTATATGATTTTGTAGGGATGAACTTTCTTTGGCCATGTTATTTTGAGAACACATAATTGCTTACTTAGTATGCTTGAAGTATTATTATTTTTATGTCAATATGAACTTTTATCTTGAATCTTTCGAATCTGAATATTCATACCACAATTAAGAAGAATTACATTGAAATTATGCCAAGTAGCACTCCGCATAAAAATTTCTTTTTTATCATTTACCTACTCAAGGACGAGCGGGAATTAAGCTTGGGGATGCGTGATACGTCTCCAACGTATGTATAATTTTTTATTGCTCCATGCTATATTATCTACTGTTTTGGACCATATTGGGATTTATTTCCACTTTTATATTATTTTTGGGACTAACCTATTAACCGGAGGCCCAACCCAGAATTGCTGTTTTTTTGCCTATTTCAGAGTTTCGAAGAAATACAATATCAAACGGAGTCCAAACGGAATGAAACCTTCGGAAACGTGATTTTCTCACCGAATATGACCCAGGAGACTTGGACCCTACGCCAAGGAAGCTTCAAGGTGGGCACGAGGTGAGGCGCCCTCCCCCACGCCCCCCACCTCGTGGGGCCCACGAAGCTCCATCGACGTAATTCTTCCTCCTCAGATATACCTACGCACTTCCAAACGATCGACACGGAGCCAAAACCTAATTCCACCGCCGCAACTTTACGTATCCACGAGATCCCATCTTGGGGCTGTCTTGGAGCTCACGGGAAGGGGAATCCACCATGGAGGGCTTCTACATCATAACCATAGCCTCTCCGATGAAGTTTGAGTAGCTTACCTCAGACCTTCGGGTTCATAGTTAGTACCTAGATGACTTCTTCTCTCTTTTTGGATCTCGCTACAATGTTCTCCCCCTCTCTCGTGGAGATCTATTCGATGTAATCTTATTTTTGCGGCGTGTTTGTTCAGACCGATGAATTGTGGGTTTATGATCAAGATTATCTATGAACAATATTTGAATCTTCTCTGAATTCTTTTATGTATGATTGGTTATCTTTGCAAGTCTCTTCGAATTATCAGTTTGGTTTGGCCTACTAGATTGGTTTTTCTTGCAATGGGAGAAGTGCATAGCTTTGGGTTCAATCTTGCGGTGTCCTTTCCCAGTGATAGTAGTGGCAGCAAGGCACGTATTGTATTGTTTCCATCGAGGATAACAAGATGGGGTTTTTACCATATTGGATGAATTTATCCCTCTACATCATGTCATCTTGCTTAAGGCGTTACTCTGTTTTCTTGAACTTAATACTCTAGATGCATGTTGGATAGCGGTCGATGAGTGGAGTAATAGTAGTAGCTGCAGGCAGGAGTCGGTCTACTTGTCTCGGACGTGATGCCTATATACATGGTCATACCTAGATACTCTCATAACTATGCTCAATTATGTCAATTGCTCAACAGTAATTCGTTCACCCACCGTAAATTACTTATGCTCTTGAGAGAAGCCACTAGTGAAATCTATGGCCCCCGGGTCTATCTTTATCATATTAATCTTCCTACGCTTTATTATTGCTTTGCTTTTTTACTTTGCCTTTTACTTTATTTTGCATCTTTACACCAAAAATACCAAAAATATTATCTATCATCTCTATCAGATCTCACTCTTGTAAGTGATCGTGAAGGGATTGACAACCCCTATTCGTGTTGGTTGCGAGGAGTTATTTGCTTTGTGTAGGTACGAGAGACTAGTGCGTAGCCTCCTACTGGATTGATACCTTGGTTCTCAAAAACTGAGGGAAATACTTACGCTACTGTGCTGCATCACCTTTCCTCTTCAAGGAAATCCAACGCAAGCTCAAGAGGTAGCAAGAAGAATTTTTGGCGCCGTTGCCGGGGAGTCTACGCAAAAGTCAACATACCAAGTACCCATCACAATCCCTTATCTCTCGCATTAAATTATTTGCCATTTGCCTCTCGTTTTCCTCTCCCCCACTTCACCCTTGCCGTTTTATTGGCCCTCTCTTTTCCGTTTGCCTTTTTCTTGCTTGCTCTTTGGTTGCTCGTGTGTTGGCTTGCTTGTTTGTCATGATGGCTCAAGATAATACCAAATTGTTTGACTTTACCAATACCAACAATAATGATTTTCTTAGCACTCCGAGTGCTCCTCTTACCAACACTGAATCTTGTGAAATCAATGTTGCTTCGTTGAATCTCGTTATGAAAGATCAATTCGCCAGCCTTCCTAGTGAAGATGCCGCTACTCATCTAAATAGCTTCATGGATTAATGTGATATGCAAAAGAAGAAAGATGTCTATAATGATATTGTTAAATTGAAGCTATTTCCTTTTTCGCTTAGAGATCGTGCTAAAGCTTGGTTTTCTTCTTTGCCTAAAAATAGTATTGATTCTTGGAACAAGTGCAAAGATGCTTTTATCTCTAAGTATTTTCCTCCCGCTAAGATCATCTCTCTTAGAAAGCGATATTATGAATTTTAAGCAACTTGAACATGAACATGTTGCACAAGCTTGGGAGAGAATGAAATTAATGATACGTAATTGCCCTACTCATGGGTTGAACTTGTGGATGATTATACAAAAAATTTATGCCGGATTGAATTTTGCTTCTAGAAATCTTTTAGTTCGGCCGCGGGAGGCACTTTTATGGAAATCACTTTAGGAGAAGCTACTAAACTCATAGATAATATTATGGTATCAATGGCACACTGAAAGATCTACTAATAAAGAAGTGCATGCGATAGAAGAAATTAATGTTTTGAGTGGAAAGATGGATGAACTTATGAAATTATTTGCTACTAAGAGTGTTTCTTCTGATCCTAATGATATGCCTTTGTCTACTTTGATTGAGAATAATAATGAATCTATGGATGTGAATTTTGTTGGTAGGAATAATTTTGGTAACAACGCATTATAGCGGGAACTTTAATCCTAGGCCTTATCCTAGTAATTCCTCTAATAATTATGGAAATTCCTACAACAACTCTTATGGAAATTTTAATAAGATGCCCTTTGAATTTGAGACTAGTGTTAAAGAATTTATGAATTCACAAAAGTATTTTAATGCTTTGCTTGAAGAGAAATTGCTTAAAGTTGATGAATTGGCTAGGAACGTTGATAGAATTTCTCTTGATGTTGATTCTTTAAAGCTTAGATCTATTCCTCCTAAGCATGATATCAATGAGTCTCTCAAAGCCATGAGAATTTCCATTGATGAGTGGGAAAGAACCGCTAGGATGCGTGCTACGAAAGATGCCTTTACTAAAGTGTGTTCTTCCAATTTCCATGAAAATAAAGATGAAGATCTAAAAGTTATTGATGTGTCTCCTATTAAATCTTTGTTTTGCAATATGAATCTTGATAATGATGGGACTGAATATGATCCACCTTTACCTAGAAGGCGTTCCAAAAATTCAGAGTTTTTAGATCTTGATGCTAAAATTGATAAAAGTGGGATTGAAGGAAGCAAAACCCTAGATGTTGCTAAACCCACTATTTTGGATTTCAAGGAATTTAATTATTAAATTTTCTCTTTAATTGATCGTATTTCTTTGTTGCAATCCGTGCTAAATTATCCTCATGCTTATAGTCAAAATAAAGCGTTTACTAAACATATCGTTGATGCCTTGATGCAATCTTATGAAGAAAAACTTGAGTTGGAAGTTTCTATCCCTAGAAAACTTTATTATGAGTGGTAACAACTATTAAAATTAAGATTAAGGATCATGAATTTTATGCTTTATGTGATTTGGGTGCTAGTGTCTCCACTATTCCCAAAACTTTGTGTGATTTGCTAGATTTCCGTGATTTTCATGATTGCTCTCTAAACTTGCACCTTGCGGATTCCACTATTAAGAAACCTATGGGAAGAATTAATGATGTTCTTATTTTTGCAAATAGGAATTATGTGCCCGTATATTTTATCGTTCTAGATATAGATTGCATTCCTTCATGTCCTATTATTCTTGGTAGACCTTTCCTTAGAACGATTGGTGCAATTATTGATATGAAGGAAGGGAATATTAGATTCCAATTTCCATTAAGGAAAGGTATGGAACACTTACCTAGGAAGAAAATAAAATTGCCACATGAATCTATCATGAGGGCCACTTATGGATTGCCTACCAAAGATGGCAATACCTAGATCTATCCTTGATTTTATGCCTAGCTAGGGGCGTTAAACGATAGCGCTTGTTGGGAGGCAACCCAATTTTATTTTTAGTTTTTCTGTTTTTGCTTCTGTTTAGGAATAAATAATCCATATAGCTTCTGTTTAGATGTGGTTTTATGTTTTAATTAGTGTTTGTGCCAAGTTAAACCTATAGGATCTTCTTGGATGATAGTTATTTGATCTTGCTGTAATTTCCAGAAACTTTTGGTTCACGAAAGCAATTGTTAAAAATCACTGGAACGTGATAAAATAGTTATTCCAATTTCTGCTGATCAATAAACAAATTTCCTAGGTCTTCCTATTTTTGCTGAAATGTTTGAGTTCCAGAAGTTTGCGTTAGTTACAGATTACTACAGACTGTTCTGTTTTTGACAGATTCTGTTTTTCATGTGTTGTTTGCTTATTTTGATGAATCTATGGCTAGTAAAATAGTTTATAAACCATAGAGAAGTTGGAATACAGTAGGTTTAACACCAATATAAATAAATAATGAGTTCATTATAGTACCTTGAAGTGGTCTTTTGTTTTCTTTCGCTAACGGAGCTCACGATATTTCTGTTGAGTTTTGTGTTGTGAAGTTTTCAAGTTTTGGGTGAAATCTTTTGACGGATTATGGAACAAGGAGTGGAAAGAGCCTAAGCTTGGGGATGCCCATGGCACCCCCAAGATAATCTAAGGACACCAAAAAGTCAAAGCTTGGGGATGCCCCGGAAGGCATCCCCTCTTTCATCTACTTCCATCGGTAACTTTACTTGGAGCTATATTTTTATTCACCACATGATATGTGTTTTGCTTGGAGCGTCTTGTATTATTTGAGTATTTGCTTTTTAGTTTACCACAATCATCCTTGCTGTACACACCTTTTGAGAGATCCATACATGATTTGGAATTTGATAGAATACTCTATGTGCTTCACTTTTATCTTTTGAGCTATATAGTTTTGCTCTAGTACTTCACTTATATCTTTTAGAGCACGGTGGTGGATTTGTTTTATAGAAACTATTGATCTCTCATGTTTCACATAGATTATTTTGAGAGACTTAAATAGCATGGTAATTTGCTTAAATAATCTTAATATGCTTGGTATTCAAGATTTGTAAAACTTTCTTTTGAGTGAGTTGAATACTAAGAAAGTTTGATGCTTGATAATTGTTTTGAGATATGGAAGTGATAATATCAAAGTCGTGTTAGTTGAGTTTTTGTGAATTTGAGACATGCTTGTGTTGAAGTTTGCAAGTCTCGTAGCATGCACGTATGGTAAACGTTATGTAACAAATTTGAAACATGAGGTGTTCTTTGATTGTCCTCCTTATGAGTGGCGGTCGGGGACGAGCGATGGTGGGCTTCTACATCATCACCATAGCCTCTCCGATGAAGTGTGAGTAGTTTACCTCAGACCTTCGGGTTCATAGTTAGTAGCTAGATGGCTTCTTCTCTCTTTTTGGATCTCAATACAATGTTCTCCCCCTCTCTCGTGGAGATCTATTCGATGTAATCTTCTTTTTGCAGTGTGTTCGTTGAGACCGATGAATTGTGGGTTTATGATCAAGATTATCTATGAACAATATTTGAATCTTCTCTGAAATCTTTTATGTATGATTGGTTATCTTTGCAAGTCTCTTGAATTATCAGTTTGGTTTGGCCTACTAGATTGGTTTTTCTTGCAATGGGAGAAGTGCTTAGCTTTGGGTTCAATCTTGCAGTGTCCTTTCCCAGTGATAGTAGTGGCAGCAAGGCACGTATTGTATTGTTTCCATCGAGGATAACAATATGGGGTTTTTATCATATTGGATGAATTTATCCCTCTACATCATATCATCTTGCTTAAGGCGTTACTTTGTTTTCTTGAACTTAATACTCTAGATGCATGCTGGATAGCGGTCGATGAGTGGAGTAATAGTAGTAGATGCAGGCAGGAGTCGGTCTACTTATCTCGGACGTGATGCCTATATACATGGTCATACCTAGATACTCTCATAACTATGCTCAATTCATCAATTGCTCAACAAGAATTCGTTCACCCATCGTAAAATACTTATGCTCTTGAGAGAAGCCACTAGTGAAATCTATGGCCCCCGAGTCTATCTTTATCATATTAATCTTCCTACGCTTTATTATTGCTTTGCTTTTTTACTTTGCCTTTTATTTTACTTTGCATCTTTACACCAAAAATATCAAAAATATTATCTATCATCTCTATCAGATCTCACTCTCGTAAGTGACCGTGAAGGGATTGACAACCCCTATTCGCGTTGGTTGCAAGGAGTTATTTGCTTTGTGTAGGTACGAGGGACACGCGTGTAGCCTCCTACTTGATTGATACCTTGGTTCTCAAAAACTGAGGGAAATACTTAGGCTACTGTGCTGCATCACGTTTCCTCTTGAAGGAAATCCAACGCAAGCTCAAGAGGTAGCAGCCGTGCATGGGGACAGACAGCTAGGTGGTGCTCAATCACCTCCCTGGGAACACCGGGGATGTCGGATGCTTGCCATGCAAACACGTCGACACTCGCCCGCAGGAAGGTGACGAGCGTGCCTTCCTATTTGCTGTCGAGGGTGGAGCCTATGGTGAAAGCCCCTCCCGTGCCATCCTCCCTGACGGACACCTTCTTGTTCTGCGGTGGCTCAGCTCTGGATTTATTGCTCTTGCCGGTGGAGCTCTCTGGCACGTCCTCGACGGTAGCACAACACTCCGAAGAGGTGCGCTTGCCGGAGTGGGTGCAAGAGGTCTTGCCGGTCTTCTTCTTCCCTCCCGGGGCTTCAACGGCAGGAGCAAGTGCCTTGGCGGCAGTTGCTGCAACCTCTTCCCGGTAGAGTAGGTCGGCACAGATCAGCGCATCCTTCTTGCCGGAGGGGACGGAGATGATGGTCAATGGCCCGGGCATCTTTAGCATGTTGTAGGCGTAGTGCGACGCCACCATGAACTTGGCTAGTGCCGGGTGGCCGAGGATCCCATTGTAGGGCAAGGGGATCTCGGCCACGTCGAAGACGACCCTCTTCGTCATGTGGTTCAACTCCCCTCCAAACGTCACGGGCAGCGTGACCTTCCCATTCGGCTCGCTCCTCCCCAGATTGACCCCTTGAAACGTGCCCGTTTCCACGAGGTCTCCATCAGGGATTTACAGCCTTTTGATCACGACAGGCGAGATCAAGTTTAGGCCGGCCCCCCCGTCGACCAACATCTTGTTCACCTTGAGGTTGCATATCGTTGGGGAGACCAACAACGGCAAACACCCGACCGCGGTTGTGCGGTCAGGGTGGTCCTTGGCGTCAAAGATGAGGGGCGTGCTGGACAACTTCAGCGGCTTCTGAGCGTCGAACGACGGCTCCGCTGCTATAATCTCACGCACCCACTGCTTGAGCTGGCGGTGAGAAGTATGCAACGAGGCGCCACCATCGACGCACATGGCCTCTGTAGCCTTCTGGAACTCTTGCTCGCCGGACTCGTTGTCCTCGTCATGATCATCATCTTCTTGCTTCTTGTCACGGCCCCGGGGGGCCTCTCCTGCTGGTTGTACTTGTCACGGCGGCCTCCTTGGCCGCCATGCTTCTTGCCAGATCCCTCGGCACCATCCTGGCCCTTCTCCTTGTCCCGCCTCTCATACTCGGCCTTTTGCTTTTCAGCAAGCAGCTAGACTTGCCGGCAGTTCTGGAGGTTGTGGCCCTTGGTGCGGTGGATCTTGCGATCTTGCTGCCGGAGCCCCGGCTTGTTGCCATTTGCTAAGGCAACAGCGACGCACCCAGCAATCTCCTTGCCGGGGTCGTCTGCCTTGACCTTATTGGCAGCGCCGGTGTCGTCAGACCCTTCAACGGCAAGCATGGCCTTGCCCTTGCGTTTCCTGTTGCGACATCGGCCCTTCTTCGTCGGGGAGGCGGTGTCTTCATCAGTAGAGTCGGTTTCCGCGCCGGCGTCCTCGCCGGTGTACTTCCTTCCCTCTTCAGCCCGGGCGCACCTATCGGCTAGAACATAGAGTTCGGCCACATCCTTAACCTTGGTCATCACCAGCTCTTCGCGCATCTTGCGGTTGCGCACGTTCTGATGGAACGCGCTGATCACAGCGGCGGGATGAATGTCGGGGATGTTGTACTGCACCCGGCTGAATCTCTGGATGTACTTGCGTAGGGTTTCCCCTTCCTTCTGGGGAATGATATGCAGATCACTGACCTAGCCATGAGCTTGGTGGCCTCCAGTGAAGGCGCCAACGAACTCATGGCACATATCCGACTAGGAGGAAATGAAATCCGCCGGCAAGTGCATCAACCAAGACATAACATTGGGCTTCAATGCCACCGGAAGTAATTGGCAAGCACCTTGTCGTCGCGAGCTCCGGCAGCCTGCATCGCGATGGTGTAGATGATGAGGAACTCGAACGGGTGGGTCTTGCCAGTGTACTTCTCGCCGACGTCGGGCTTGAACGTGCAGTGGGACGGCCACTGGAACTGCCGCAACTCGAGGGTAAAGGCTGGGCAGCCTACCTCGTAAGGTAGGCCGCCGGAGCCCCCTGGTGCTGGGTGGTCCATAGCGGGTCCCGCCCGCTTGTCCGACTGGTGGCGTGTATCACGCCGGCGCTCGATAGTGGTTCGAGCATCTTCATGAGCCCATTCTCGAAGAACTTGGTGCTGGTCACGATGGGTCCGTGGGTCGGACGACGTTATAGAACCACAAGCGACGTCACGACGAGCCGACGCCCGCGGCGGCTGGCGGGGAGGAGGAGGGTGTACCGTGACCGCAACACCCCTGGTCCTCCCAGTGCCGGCATGTGGTGGCTCAGTGGAGCGCCGGCCCGAGGGTCCGGCCTGTCGCGGATCATCTTTGTTGGCGACGGCGACGAGGCTCCGGATGGTGGCCCTCCACTCGTCGAGCTTCTCCACAGCAGGAGGGAAGTCGAGGAGCAACTGCGCGCGCGCCAAAGCTTCTGCTTGTGTGGGTGGCGGCGACAGCTGCATGGACCGTGGCGCGCTTTGACTTCTAACCACGTTAGAAGGAGCTCTATCACGACCCAGCGGCTGCGCGCCATTTCGCCAGCACTTCGGCGGGCATGCTGAACTCCTTCATCCCGCGGGCGACGCACAGGGCTCTTCCCACGGCGGTGTCCAGGGTCATGGGGGTGGTGACGCTGCTCGTCGCGCACACCATGGGAAGAGCGCGCAGTGGTCGCTGGCGTGGGTGTCTTGGAGGTTGCTGCACCGCCCGTGGGTGGCACAAGGACACTCCTGGAGGGCCCCGTGCCGCCTGCGGGGTGCCCAGCTCCGTCTTTGGATTTGGTGGCGTGCGGCCCATCGCCTGGCGCACGAACGACGCCGCTCGCCAGGCTCTGGCTGCCAGGGCGACGCTGGTGCTCGCGGACCGCGGCCTGGGTTCTGTCCACGACCGGGCCGCTGCCCGCCCGCACTGGCACGGGCCGCTCGGCCCCCGTCGAGCCGATCGTCGTGGCCATCTTCTTCTTGGGAGCCATGGCGATGCAGAACTGCTAGGCCAACTACTAGACCAGATTCTCACAATTGCGCACCCCCTACCTGGCGCACCAAAGATGTCGGTGCGAAACGAAACCTATGGGATCAAAAGAATCCCTACTACGGTTGCCGGGGCGCAGGGTTGCGAGAAGAGCAGGATTAGTAATCAGCACAAGGATCGTTTACCCAGGTTCGGGCCGCGAGGATGCGTAAAACCCTAGTCCTGATTTGGTGGATGTATTGAGTGTTCTTGAGCCCTTGAACTAGCTACGGTGACTGAGTAGTTCCAAGGAGCCGAATCCTTCTCCAGTACGCCCTGGGCCTCCTTTTATAGTCGGAAGGGGCTGCCACAGTGGCATACAGGAGGTGGAAAGGCGTACAGTGCTGCGAGCTTATCGCTCGTATTACAAGACAAGGCGCATTTAATGCACCGCTGAGGTGTCCCCTAGCTTTATCGGGGACTAGAGCGAGGCCCGTCCCGTCCGTCGCCGCTCCTCCTCACTTCGACACGCGCCCTGGCCAGCGATATGTGCGGCGCCATGTAGGCGGGCAGGCAGCTGAGGTGGCGCGGTGGTAGGGTCTTCACGAATATTTGCATGCCGCCACGCAGGCGCTTGCCAATCTGGCCTGGAAGCTGCATGTTGCCACGCAAGTGCCAGCCCAGTTGGTTGAGCTGGCAGCTGCATGCGAATGGCGGTTGAGACTTGGCTGGTGCGGGCCTGGTAGTGGTCCTGCTGGCGTCCTTGGTGAGGGCCTTGCCGGGTGGCCCGGCAAGGGTCTTGCCATGGCGCGCTGTCGTCCCCGGCAAGGATCTTGCCGAGGGTCTTGTGGCTCTCTTCGGCAAGGATCTTGCCAAGGACCATTATCTTTTAATCCTCATCTGATCTTGAATATTACTTGGTCTTGACAAAGATCTGCATGCCACCATGGAGGTGCCTCCCGAGCCCTAGTTCCAACGTGGTTGACTGAGTTGGAAACTGTGGGCTCGAGGGTGGCTCACTCCGCTGGTGTGGGCGAGCCGCCCCGGCAAGGGTCTTGTCGGAGCTACTGAGGCTGCCCTGGCAAGAGTCTTGCCGGGAGAGCCTGGTTTGTCCTTCCGCTTCTTTGTGTTTTTGGCCTTGGCGTTGCCTTGGATGTCTTGTACTTTGGTTTTACCTTGGTTCACCTCCCCTGTTCTGCTTGGTGCGGCCGTGGGCGCGGCTCCGATTGCCTGTGCACAGGTAAAGGGGTACAAAGGTGCGCCCCTTCTTTTGTACACTGACAGGTACTCAACCCTTGGCGGTTCGTCAAGCGAACCCCATAATGGGAGTTTGCAATGGTGAGCAAAACTCTCTAGTGAGATGGTAAATGGATTTTCATAAAGCTTAAATGACACCTTAGACTCACGGGGATGGAATTAAAATCCTTTGACAAATGATTCAGTGAGAGTGTGGTGTTGTTCGCACTTATCTGAAATGTAGGGACCGAGACTGGCTTGGTGAAAATATTTCTCAAATTCCTCCTTAATGCCCACACGCATCATATAATCATCGCAACGCCATAAGCATGTTTTGGTGGCTGCATCTCGAATGGAACTTTCACTTGGTTCGGCATAAGACAGGCGAGCGGAGATGTCACTAGAAGATACCCCTAAGGATCTCCTCCTCGAAGAACTCCTTCCAAATAGGTTCATCATGTTCGCATACAATTTTCTGAAAAAAAATTAGTGACAACACTTTATCAACAAAACTTTATAAGATTGATAGCAACTACTCATAGGGATGCATAGAGGCCATAGCAAGCATTCAAACTACTTAGAACTCTAAGAATTCAACATGCAAGCTCATCTATAGCAGCACCAAGAGTAGCTAATTACTCAAAATATAAACAACTAAAACAAAAACTAATTGGACAAATGGTGGAGTCACATACCAAGCAACAATCCCCCGAAACAGTTTCAGAAACAGAGCTTCAAGCAAAGAGATCGAAATCTGCGGGTTTGAGAGCAAGAACACGGGAGAGAGAGCAATGGAGAATTTTTTTCTGGAGGTAGGTGATGATGTGGTGTGAAGGGATAAGTGAGGGGGGCCACATGGGGACCACAACCCACCAGGGCGCGCCTGGGGGTCCTGGCACACCCAGGTGGGTTGTGCCCACCTGGTGCACCTCATTCTGATATTATTTGCACCAGAAATTCTTAAATATTCAGAAAAAATCGTATTAAAGTTTCAGAGCATTCTGAGAACTTTTATTTTTGGGTCATTTTTTTATTGCAGGGGAAATTCAGAAAACAGACAAAACATGGCATTTTATTTTATTTAACTAATAAAAATAGAAAACAAAAAAAGTAGGGACAAAAGGTAGTGCTTACTAAATTCATCAACTTCATACCTCTCAAAAATGATCCATTAATAAGGCTTATCAAGTCTTATTAACAACCACTTTCGATTAGCATGAAACCGAATAACGATCGTAAATCACTAAGTTACCTCAACGTGGATATGAATGTCCCCAACAATAAGCATTTCATATTTCTTTTTGGCAGTAGGTAGAGGTATTTCAAAAACTTCCAATAGTGATTGTCGGAGAGTTTTCAATAACATTAATACCATTCACTTGGAATTGTTTCTTCGGAAAGTGCACCATATGCTCGTTACCATTGATATGAAAAGTGACCTTGCCTTTATTGCAATCAATAACAACCCCTGCAGTATTCAAGAATGGTCTACCAAGGATAATCGACATGTTGTCGTCCTCGGGCATCTCAAGTATAACAAAGTCAGTCAAAATAGTAACATTAGCAACAACAACATGCACATCCTCACAGATACCGATAGGTATGGCAGTTGATTTGTCAACCATTTGCAAAGATATTTCAGTAGGTGTGAGTTTATTCAAATCCAATCTTTTATATAAAGAGAAAGGCATAACACTAACACCAGCTCCTAAATCACACGAAGCAGTTTTCACATAATTCTTTTTGATAGAGCAAGGTATAGTTGGTATTCCCGGATCTCCAAGTTTTTTAGGTACTCCATCTTTAAAAGTATAATTAGCGAGCACAGTGGAGATTTCAGCTTCCGGTATTTTTCTCTTATTGGTGATGATGTCTTTCATATACTTTGCATAAGGAGGCATTTTCAAGATATCAGTCAAGCGAGTACGTAAAAAGACTGGCCTCAGTATTTCAGCAAAGCGTTCAAATTCATCATCTTCTTTCTTTTTAGTTGACTTAGGTGGAAAGGGCATAGGCTTTTGAACCCACGGTTCTCTTTCTTTACCATGTTTTCTAGCAATGAAGTCTCTTTTATCATATCTTTTATTCTTAGGTTGTGGGTTATCAAGATTAATAGGTGGTTCTCTCTCAACATCATTATCTGGTTCTTCATTATTTGTTTGAGTATTTTCATGAACCTCATCATTATATTTTTCATTATCACTAGGTAAATGTTTATTACCAGATTGAGTTTCAGCATCAGAGATAGAAGTTTCAATATCAGGAGGTTTTTCTACTTCAGGTTCACTAGTAGCATGCAAAGTCCTATCATTTTTATTTTTCTTGTTCTTTTTAGAAGAACGTGCAGTGGTGTTGTTCCTTTGTGAATCATGTTCAATTCTTTTTGGGTGTCCCTCGGGATAAAGTGGTTACTGAGTCATTTTACCTCCTCTAGTTGCAACTCTAACAACAAAGTCATGTATATTATTATTCATTTCATCAAGCAACACTCTTTGAGATTTAGCAACTTGTTCTAACTGAGTTTGAACCATAGAAGCATGTTTTCCAACACCTCTAACATCATTTGAGATTCTAAATAACAAGTCACTCAAGTGAGCAATCATATCAGAGTTGTATTTCAATTGTTTCATAACATTTGCTTTGAAGTGATCTTGCTTTCTAATGTAGTTTTCAAACTTGTAAAGGCATTGGCTAGGGTGCATATTGTGAGGATTGTCATTATCATTGAACTTCATTAGGTGGTGGTGTATTAAGCCCATGTATTTCTTCAATAGTAGGTAAATTTTTAACATCCTCAGCTTTAATACATTTTTCCTTCATAGATTTCTTTGCCTCTTGCATATCTTCAGGACTAAGATATAATATAACCCTCTTCTTCGGAGTGGGTTTAGGCGGTGGTTCGGGAAGAGTCCAATCATCATAATTTTTCAATATATTATTCAATAATTCTTCAGCTTGTCCAACAGTCCGTTCCCTGAAAACACAACCAACACAACTATCTAGGAAGTCCCTAGAAGCATCGGTTAGTCCATTAAAGAAGATATCGAGTATTTCATTTTTCTTAAGAGGATGATCACGCAAAGCAATAAGTAATAGGCAAAGCCTCCCCCAAGCTTGTGGGAGACTCTCTTCTTTGGTTTGCACAAAGTTAAATATTTCATGTAAGGCAGCTTGTTTATTATGAGCAGGGAAATATTTTTCGGAGAAGTAATAAATCATATCCTGGGGACTACGCACACAACAAGGAGCAAGAGTATTGTACCAAGCTTTAGCATCACCCTTTAATGAGAATGGAAATAATTTGAGAATAAAGTAATAGCGAGTCTTCTCATCATGAGTAAAAAGGGTGGCTATGTCATTCAACTTAGTAAGATGTGCCACAACAGTTTCAGTTTCATAACCATGGAAAGGATCAGATTCAACCAAAGTAATTAACTCTGGGTCGACAGAGAATTCATAATCCTTATCATCAATAAAGATCGGTGAAGTAGAAAACTTACGATCATATTTCATTCTAGCATTCATAAATTTTTCTTTATACTTGCATAATAATTTCTGTAGATCATCTCTATCCCTACAAGCAAGAATATCTCTAGTTGTCTCCTCATTCATAACATAACCTTCCGGTACCTTAGGCAATTCATATCTAGGAAGGCTATTTCTAGCAGGTGTTTCAGGAGTTTTAGTTTCAAGCTCGTCGTTAGATTCAACAACGTCATGTTGTATTACTCTCGCAATTTGTTCATCAAGAAAGTCACCAAGTGGCACATCATCATTATCAAGCAAGGTGCTAGCATCATCATAAGCATTATCCATAGCATAAGTAGCATCATCAATAACTTGCGACATATCAGAATTGATAGTATGTGGTGGTGTTGCAAGTTTACTTATAACAGAGGGTGAATCTAAAGCAGAACTGGATGGCAGGTCCTTACATCCCCTCATCTTAGAGGGATAAATCTTAGTCTTAGCATCCTTCAGATTCTTCACAGTGATAAATTGATAATAATCCCAAGTGACTCAACAAATATAGCTATGCTCCCCGGCAACGGTGCCAGAAAAAGGTCTTGATAACCCACAATTATAGGGGATCGCAACAGTTTTCGAGGGTAGAGTATTCAACCCAAATTTATAGATTCAACACAAGGAGAGCCAAAGAATATTTGAAGGTATTAGCAGCTGAGTTGTCAATTCAAACACACCTGGAGATTAATTATCTGGAGCAACGTGATCAGTAGCAAAGTAGTATGATAGTTTTGATAATAGTAGCAGCAGCAGCGGTAACGGTAATGGTGATAGCGGTAGTTTTGTAGCAAGTGCAATAGTAATGATAGCAGTAGTAACTTAGCAGAAACAATATAAGATAAATTTGTAGGCATTGGATCGGTGACTTGTTGGATGATATTCATCATGAGACAGTTATAACCTAGGGCGATACGGCACTAGCTCCAGTTCATAAATATAATGTAGGCATGTATTCCGTAAATAGTCATACATGCTTATGGAAAGAACTTGCATGACATCTTTTGTCCTACCCTCCTGTGGGAGTGGGGTCCACATTGGAAACCAAGGGATATTAAGGCCTCCTTTTAATATAGAACCGGAACAAAGCATTAACACACGGTGAATACATGAACTCCTCAAACTACGGTCATCACCGGGAGACCCGACTATTGTCACTCCGGGGTTACCGGATCATAACACGTAGTAGGTGACTATAACTTGCAAGATCGGATCTAGAACATGGATATAATGGAGATAACATAAATGGTTTAGTTCTGAAATCATGGCACCCGGGCCCAAAGTGACAAGCATTAAGCATCGCAAAGTCATAGCAACATCAATCTTAGAACATAGTGGATACTAGCACTACAAAAAAATACACTTCCGTGATGATACGTGTTTGTCACAGTAGGTCACGTTTTCTGTCATGCATGTACATCCATGAAAAATTTATGACAGAATCAAGATAGTCATACCCGTGATGTCGTAGAAGTGTTCCATGACATTACCAAAATTATCATCACGGAAGTGTCCACTTCCATGACGATAAATCGCGTGTCACAGAAGTGCTTTCGTCAAGGGTGACCGACACGTGGCATCCACCCTAACGGAATGCCGTTAAGCTATCAGGTCGGATTTTGGATCCGATAACCCGTTAACAGCCCCGTCCAATGGGGATTTTCCACGTGTAAAATCATCATTGGCTGGAGGAAACACGTGTCGGCTCACCGTTGGGGACAGATGTCATCCACTCATTGGATGTATATGCGCATATGATACGTCGACCGTGTACGGGCGCAATGCAGGCCCATTCCTATGAAAAGGCTGGCCCGTTTGACTTGGTCAAAAGGTGGCGGGCGGCCCATGTAAAGCTCGTTAATCGCCTGTTCGCATATAGCCCATTTACAGCCCGCTAACCCAAGGCCCGTTCGCCCTATCCGAATTAGGCCCAAGATCGTCATCCGGGCCACCCAATATGATTCCAGCCCGTTTTCACTTCCGCCCATGTATGGCCCATGACGTCTTCGGCCCATATGAGGCCCTATGTAACTTTTGGCCTATTAACGGCCCGTGGTGAAACCGCCCATAATGAACGATGTATTACTTTACACCCATTAACGGCCCGTGGTGAAATCGGCCCGTAATGAACAAAGGTATCACTTTATACCCGTTAAGGGCTGTTATTCCGTTGGGCGTTTCGGCCCATGTTATCTTTCGGCCTTCTCGTAGCCCATTTATTCTTGGGCTCATTTCTAGCATTCATTTACTTACGACCCGTTCATCATTTTTACGCTTATGGGCCAAATTCAGCCCGTGGTTACAGTCGGCCCGTTTGTGGTCCGTTAACACGTTGGGCCGTTTTCATAGCGTCATGAAATACGGCCTATTAACAATGGCCCGTTATGGTCGGCCCATGAACGGACGATTCCAACTCTAGCCCGTTTACGGCCATAATGCGGCCTGTTATTGGCCCATGTTTGGCCAATCGATCATACTGCCCGTATAAGGCCCATTGATGATACGGCCCGTAGAAGGCCCATTGTTTCTACGGCCCGTAGAAGGCCCACTGTTTCTACAGCCCGTAGAAGGCCCACTGTTTCTACAGCCCGTAGGAGGCCTAGTGTCACTACAGTAAATATTAGCCCATGGTTATTGTGGCCTAGTTTTAAAAAATAGGTTATTGCAACCACTAGCAAACCGCGGAAAAAGAACTGCAATGACTACAAGCAAACAAATAAACAAGACAACAAGGAAATAAATAAGCAATCAACTTACGCTAGGCTATCACGGCTATCGCACATATTACATCCACTGGGCATCAAAGTTCACCACCGATTGCAAATAAACGCGCCGACAAAAGAATATACAAAACCGAGAGCACTTGAAGGCACTAGGCACCGCCGTGTCGGGCCCCAAATAGTCAAGAAGCTGAGTAGACCTCGGTTGTGTCAACGATAGATGCATCAACACTAGATTTAAGGCATGATGGTGCGCACGGCAGTCCTCGACATCTTCATTGCATCTTTGACTTCAAGTCGAGCCGAAATGAAGCAAGCCTTTCCGCTTTAAGTTGAGACCAAGAAGTCGAATCGATTGAGGCAATGACGCACATAGGTTGTCTCACACCTGCCGTGAGTAGCTTCAACTCACTGTCTTCATCAAGGCAGACCTTGGGGTCATCTCGCTGTCCTCAAGATGGTTTGGCTCACTATCTTCCCTAAAGTTCCGCCTGGCATAAGAGAATCGACTACAAAGAGAAACAAGGAGACACGTAACAGGTTTCACAATTATATAAGCAAATAAATGGATCTGCTTACGATATAAGGAACATGTTTTTACAACTACAATTTGAAATTGGTAGTTGTTGCAAACATACAATCAGATGTAAACAGCAAAGCAAACAGCAGTGGAGGCAATGATGCCTATCCAAATCTATACTAGAACAAACTTTGAAGGCTTGAGAAGGATGAACTTACATTACATGTTAACACGGGCTGGACAAAGCCCTTCTCCATGTTGATGGAAGGATAATTCAATAAATTCCCCAAAGAAAATTCTTTATAAGCGTTGCCATTATTCTACATTTTGCAAAGAGTAAATATAGATCAAATAATATTGGAAGAAAGCAGAGGATAATGAAACTCAAAAGTGCATCGATGATACATAATCAAATAGCAATTAATTAAGTACAACGTTACAAGGCAAAGGGAGAGATGTACTGACAAGAGCAATGCAGAGCCCATTATTGTTTTGAGATCATATGATCCTTTGAGCAAGGAGATTCATCTGAAATTAGTTTTCATACAAGAGAGAAGGTAAGGCACAAGCAGAAATTTAGGAGTTCAAATTTTGAATTGATATCATATACAGTACCTGACGCTAGGCTCCCAGCAGTTCTAATAGGGGTTTGGCCACTGGAGTAGGGGTAAAGTGTGGTACAGTTGGGCATGTGTTTTCTGTGGCTGCTGATCTATCTGATTTAACAGGTACCACTACCTTTTCCAAATACCTAGTTTGTACTCCTTGAGGATCTGCACTCACCCTCTTCCTTTTGGACATCTATCACGAAAGAACAACATTTGACTGGAAAAAAATAGTGTGACGACACATGGAATAGGTACAGAAAATGGATAGTTATGGCATATACTCATATATGATGCTTAAACTAAGTAGATGGTGTAACAAAGTAGAAGAAATGCAAGAGGTCAGAAGCAAAATATGTGCGACCAATACAACTTTGCAAAGTTAGAGCAAGCACCTTGATGGGTGAATAAGATAGGCCATCCTCCACCATGCCAAGTTTGTTAGCCAAAGGATCGCTCAAATATTCCTCTCGTATGCCCATTCTTATATCCATTTTGATAATGTTCAATATCCGACATGCATGAAAACATAAAAACGAGTGAGATTTTCTTTGTAATGCGTATGATTCTAATCCAATCTCGCCTCCTCAGCAAACCCCTTTGTGCTATCTCTGCAATTCTTTTAAAAGATGCCATGCATGCTGTAATTTGTTGTGTGCATTAATATAATGTGGCCTACTACTCAAAATATTAGAGCTCCGTAGTGATGACACTTCGTAGATGATAGCTTCAACATATAGTAAAGAAGAACAAGTCGACTGACCGACAGCATTCAAAATATACTAAGGAGAACAACTCGACCGACCAGTCGACCGCAAGAGAAGAGTATCATCTTAAAGAAGAGCAGAAGAGCAAGCAGATTGAAGATATTACAAGTGTTTCAATACAATGTCGGTTGGCCACCCATGATGAACCAGAGTGCATAGAGAAATACTATTCTTTTCGGTCTCTCTATATGTGGCTCACATGCATTTCGAAACTAAAGTAGGAACATTTAGCTAACCAATTAAACATCTCTTAGTTTTACTAATATCAGCAATAATATCAGATATGAATTTGTACAACTAAGCTTGTTTAGCTCGATGGGTGGAGCAGTGCTATTACGACACGAACCACGTAGGCTGATTGTGGTCATCATAAAATGGGGAAAACATAAGCATGATCAAGACAAAGGTTGACCGTGGCGGTGGGATGGCAGATCTGAAGCTGCAAACCACGCAAAGGGTAGTTAGCAACCGATTTTTACTTTGAAATAACAACTAAGATTTGGTATGGACAAGAAAGTATGGTCAACAAGTGACAAAGAAATGCAATTATGCTGTCTATCTATATGTCGCGACATGCATTTGGAAACTCAAGTGGGACCTTTAGCTAACCAATTAAATGTGTCGGTTAACTAATATCAGTATCGTATCACAATCATATTTGAACAACTAAGCTTTCAAATTTTGAGTGTTGTGTTGTTTAGCTTGAAGGTTGGAGTAATGCTAGTACAACAGAAAGCACCTACGGAGATCATATAGTAGAGTAGATAAAAGGGGAAAACCCTAAGCATCAAGAGAAAAATCAAGAAAGTGGAACTAATTTGGACGGTGGGTGGCACATGCTTTTCAAAACGAATATAGGAACATTAGGTGACCAATTAAACGTTCTCTGTTTTAGTTATATGAGCATCATATCAGATTCAGATTTGAACACGTAAGCTTTGGGTTGAGGTCTTGAGGAGCGGTGCTAGCACGACCACGAAGCACCTACGATGATGCTAGTGAATATAAAGGGGGAAACCATAAGCTTTACGAGTATAGTGCCCGTGCTGTATGGATCTCAAGGTGCAAACCGGACAAAGCTACTTCACAACCAATGTTTGCTTTCAACTAGCCACTACGATTTGGTACGGACAAGAAAAGTACAAAAAACAAATTATGATCTATTTTCCGGGTGAGATCAATAACTTAAGCACATATGGAAGAGTACCACCTCTCTTGCGACGCCGTGTAGGCCTATGCTGATACGTTGAGGGTGCTGCGGGTGCGATGGCTGTTGGCGGCGGGGAAGAAGACTTTAGACGGCAGACGACCGGGTCGGGGGATATATCCTGTTGCCGTGGACGAGGCGGTCGTAGGAGCGGCAACGACAAGGTGGACGACGGCGCCGATGAAGCGAGAGGAGGCGATGAAAGGATCCTGGTCCAGCGCCGTGGATGAGAGACGTCCATCTCTTGCAGTGGACGACGGGGTAGGGGTAGCGGCTCCGGCAAGGTGGAGGATGGGGTGGCGGACGGAGGAGGCTGGCCGCAGTGCGGAGGTTGTCGTGCCGCCGACGGTGTATGAATAGGGAAATGGAGGGGCGGGGGCGATCTCATACTTTGGGACACGCTTCTCTGAAATGGGGAAAGTTACGAACTTATCCCCGTTTAAAATATCGTACATCGCGTCGGTTGGGGATAGGACGGTAATCTCGCATCTCCCAAATATTTGCAGTAACTATTTCAGGCGAGGAGAGGGTGTTTTGTCACCACGGTTGGCGCCCACGGTGTATGAACGGGTTGACAGGTAGGGCGGTTGTGTCACGTCTGATGGAAGTTACACATCTGCCCCTATTTAAAATATTAGCCTACACCAATTTCGGACGAGGAGAGTTTGTTTTGCCGCCCACGGTGTATGAATGGCGAAATGGAGGAAGAGACACATGTCTTTCGGACGAGCTTGAATCAAATGTGTTTTGCCGCCCACGTTTGGCACCCACCGTGTCTGAATGGGCTCAGAGGCCGTCGTGTCACGTCTGATTGAAGTTACTAGTCTACCCCTATCGACAGCAGTGTAAATCCGGTCGATAAGGATGTCAAGTGTCAGGGGTAGAATGTAATTTCCATCTCGCAAACACTTGCTTCGGGCAGCCCACAAATTATAGTGGGTGTTTAGCCGCTTCGTTCAAAACTTGGGAGAATTAGCATTCACGTTTGCCACAGGACCGGCAAACTAAATTCAAATCCAGTTTGTATTCGATTACGAATATCCACAGATAATTATACGCTTTTGTTATTTATTTCTTCAAAACCACAACAAAGATTTATTCCACCTTTATATTTGATTATGATTTAGAAATGCCGTGATCTTGAATTCAGTAGGTTGGATACACTCTGATTCAAACAGTTATTTCATCCAATACAATATGCTCACTCGAAAAACAGTTCACCTTATGTCAATCATACAAGTACTGAGGATTACCTAGCCTAAAAAATTCGGATGATTACAACACATGGACAACATGGAATTCCGGACAACATAGGGAGTCTTGCAACATAACCCATTCAGAGACATGACACAACATGCATGCACAATAATCTAATGACAATTTCAACTGGTATCTAAAGAAGAACCGGGATTACCTTGGGCTTAAGATAGCAGAAACAGCAGGACCTCCTCCGCCTTCAAATGCAACATTCTTACTTCCTCCAATTCTTGGGTTGCTTGCATAATGCGTGCCGCTAATTCCGTAATTTCCAGCCTCAAGATAAAGATTACCTCATTCATGGCAGCCACACCATCTCTTTCGCCTCTAGTAGAGCCTCAAGCACTATAATATCTGTACTCGATCGCTCTCCGCGGTGTTGCCTCTGAACTTCTACCATCTGGTAACATGGATGGCGACCGCTTCCACAAATAGATTCTGGGGTTGTACATTGTGTCCTAGTGTGAACGGCATCCCGAAAGGTTTCACCGGACATAAGTAAGAGATAATTATCGTATGATCCAGGCAGTAAGCTTACATGGTAAACGATGGACGAATTATTGCCGAGCATGGCAAACTATATTTAAATGGTTCGAAGCAGCATCAGCCGAAAAGAAATTAAAATGGTAAGATGAAAGTTGAAAGGGAGTGTACAACCGCTATATTTAAGTTGCCAAGGCATCTAAGCAGTTGAAATAATCTGAGCACTTAACAGTGTGGCCTCATATAAACTACGAAGACAGTCTTGTGATGAAATTGAGAGGAAAAGTTAAGGACTCAAATGAAATAGGCATGCATTTCTTTACGATAGTACAACAGGCACTGCTGGCATATTGGCCAACTCTGTATAACGTAACAACAAACAAGCATTCAATCAAGCAATACAAAGAAAGCGTAAAATTGAACTATTTGTAATTCGGTAGGATTACACGTTGAGGGCACAAGCCAAGAAAGCAGCCCACTCGCATTACATTTAACATGTACTAAAACACACCGGCTTACCATATGTTGTCAGAAGCCTAGTTGCTCACCGCAATGTTCTTTGAACATATCGTCAGCATCACGTGGTTGCAAATCTAGTGGTTGTAGTTTATTCTGCACCATCTATTTAGGTAAAATTAATTTTAATCGCATGCACTGGTCCGAATTGATCATCAATGGTTCATCTAAACTAATGAAAGAAGGGTGTGTGCATACACGACAATATATCTGCTTCCCTCTATTTTTATGCTTGTTCGAGGTGCCGGCACCAAAAGAACAAATATTTTGCTTGATGGGGTTGGCAGCTCCATAATTAATAGAAGCATCAAATTAGTCATGTAACTTGGGAAGATCAAGAACACACAAACAAGTAATGAACAGAGGCTCGGAGCAGTGATGTAATAGCTAGCATCAAAAAATGTAAGGTAAAACGAACAACAAGCAGCGGAACCACATGCTAGTTTGTTGATGTGTAATTAAGCATAGAGAACATTAAGCAGTCTGATGGAACCAACAGTGGCATCGTAACAAAACTAAAGCATATTAACTATATGTGCACTTTGGTATGTAATTTAACACATGTAACATGTTCATCGCCGTAAGTATGGCCCTACAGTGCAAGCGTAATAATGCATCTCATGAAAAACTGAATGATGCCCTCAAGAAATTCAAAGGTGCGGTGCTTATGCTAGGAAAGTGAACGTAGGCGCCGGCCGTTGGATAATAGTACCTGATTCTCGGCGGCGTATGGGTATCGTTGTCATACTTGATAGCTAAGGATCATCGATGGTGATCGTGTTGCGGTTAAGTTTGGGCCGGCTGTCGCCGTCGCTGAAGTTGCGTCGGTGCTACGGTTGCGGCGCCTGTCGACATACAAGAAAGCTCATCTGTGGTAAGTGAATAGTTGCACGATAAAGAGAAAAACCGAAGGAGTACAAATCAAAATAACCTGAGGCTGCGGCGTCGGTAAAGCAGGCCCGGTGGAGTTGAATATGGAGTCCGTGGAGCGGGTCCGGCAAGGATTTAAGGCTTCAAGGCGCGTTGTATAGTGCTTTCGGTGAGGCAGCTCTGTTGCGTCGGACGAGGGCTTGTATGAAGGGCCAGCGAAGGGGCGGACGAGGGAGTCAGTGAAGGGCCTACGTTGTGGTGGAGGGCGCCGGTTAAGCAGATCCGGTGTGGTGGACCATGATGGCGGTCAAGGAGATCTGGAGCGGTGGACAAGCCAGTCGCTGAAGCGGCTCCGGTGAAGTGGTGAGTTGGCAGTTGGGGGTTCCAAGGTGCGGAAGGTAGATCCGGCGGGGTGTGAGGTCCACCGCGGCGGAGGACTAGATTCGCGGCTTGCCGTGGTTGGGGGGTCGGGGAGGGAAGGAGGGCTCTGGGAAGAATGTGGGGGGCAAAGAGGGGAAAACAATGGAGTTACCAAAGCATCCCTTTTCCGTTCATGTGGCAGGGGTAAAATAGGAATATTGCAGGGCTAAACTTTTGGGTGCGTGATATTTCGATGTGAGCGGGAAGTTTGAAAGCTTTTGGCGCCTAAAATTATAAGTATTCTGCTCTCGTACGGCCGACTATGATATCATGGCCGACAATTTGTTTGTTTTGCACGCAAAAAAATGTGCAAGTTTTGAAAATCAATGTCTCCAACTCGAAACTTAGATTGTCCATTCAATTCAAATATGGATCATTGAGCTACTACAAGCAAATACCATCATACGGTCCAATTCAAATGAAATTCCAAATGTGTTTATCCTAAATATGATGACAAAAGCAAAAATGTGTATGTGTATGAATAAAGTGGATGATTATAAAGTTTGAACATGCCCGTATGTGTATATCTCTAGGTTTGATATATGAATTTGAAATCACGAAATCCCGGCTTAAAAATGTACCTCCGTTTAAATGAATTACAAAAGGTAATGATGGAGTCAAATTCCAAAATTCCAATCTTAGGTTTTTAATTGGTACATCAAGGTATATCACGCATGTTCAAAAGTATCGTTATCTCATAGTATAAACTGTGAAACAAATGGATCAACCATGAGTGCACAATATCTCAATTACGCTAAAGTCCCTCAAATATAGACACCTCACTCTTTATCTGAAGTCAACCCCCCCACCACCACCACACACACACACACACATAGAGAAGTCGTTCTCTCCCCAAACACCAACACACGAGCACATTAACACCCCTCTCTCTTGTAAAGTCCGGACCCCAACATAGGTCTCTAACACTTTGTCTCTCGGGCATGCACACATCTCTTCCCTCACTCTCTAGGTCTCCCGCTATCTCGCTACCCAAGCACACGCACTATGTAGAGTGTATATTTCCCATACACACAAAACGTCACCCCAAACGTCTATCTCCCTAGTTATGTGGTTCTCAAGACTCACCTCACACACCACCCCCACTGCAAACAAGCACACTTTGTCTCCTTGTGCACCACTCTCCTCTTTCTATCTCTCCCACATGTGGACCCGCCCCAACTCCTTCCCTGCATACATATATGTCGTGACTCTTTGCATAGCTCCCTAATGTATAATCGTTCTCGATTTCGCACATTGTTCTCTACACCATCTATTCTAGATCTCTCATGAAGTCCCTATCACACACACGATGACTCGCTTCCCTTGCGTCTCCGTTCATCGGCCAATTTCGGACAACATCAACATTGTCTCCCTATCTATACGCCATTTATGGACACAAACGAACCCTCTCGCCCCCTCTCTTCCTCTCTCTCTCTCCGTCGCTAGCTCTCTCTTTATCTCGCTCTCACACCCCTCTCCCAAACACACACTCGATGTCTCTTCCAAATAGTCTGCTCCCCCAGCCTGCACCCGTGCTATCCCGCTACTACACATGTCACACCATTCCCCCCTTCCCTTATACTAGATTTACATCATCAGTGGTCTCTCTATTCCACGTACACTCTCTCCCTCTCACACCCAAACGCGTGCACAAACACACACAAACACGCACAAACACCCATTTATCTGGATCCTCATCTCTCCCCATGTCCGCATGTGTATCTCACACACTCACTCTCTAATTATGTATATGTGTCTCCACGTTACACAACACAAAGCCCCATGTACATGTCTCTCTCTATCCTCCACACAAATAGACACAAAGAATCTGTTATCATTGCCTCAGTCTCTAACATATCACACACGCACGCTTTCTCTCTCTCTCTCTCTCTCTCTCTCTATCTCTCTCTCTCTCTCTCTCTCTCTCTCTCGCACACACGCTCATCAAGGGTTTCCCCGTGAATAACTTACCGTCTATTCATCAACAAATGTGGCGATCTGGCTAACACGAGACGTGAAAAAGAATAAATCTACACGTGCTTAGACCACCTAGTATGACTATACTAGGACTAGAGCAAGCCAAAAAAGCGGCGCCGTCACCCCCTCCTTGTCGGTGACGGGAAAATCTTTGTTTTACACAGTCGAGAAGTCATTGTGCTAAGGCCCCACATGCCGAGGCATTGAATAGAATGTAGATGCTAGTTTACGGAAGCAAGTATCGATAATACATTTGTATCTCCATACTTATATTTCTTCTCTTATAAAAAACCGAGGTGGTGATGATGGTACGTGTGCCATCTTGCAATATAGACCATCCGATCTATATCTGACGGATGGAAATTAAACTAAAAGATACCCGCACCCCTCTCCACATTTGCAGACAAGGCCCTCCCTCTTTCATCCCTATCTCCAACAAACCACATTGTTGAGCAATTAAGAAAGGAAGCCTCGAACAAAGCTGGCACAGTGGGCCCGCTGGGCGTCGTCAATGCCCATGCCTCCGCTCAGTCCGACCACCAACCACCACCACACCCCACTCATATTCACCTTATCTCATATTTCTCGAGATATCATTAGTTTTTACACATGGGATTACTCCCGCAAGGGTCAATCACAACAAGTGTTTTATAAAAAAAAATGCATCTTGATGTTCCGTGCAATGCACGGATCTTGCTAGTACTCCTACACAAGACTAAGTTGGTGATGCTGGTGTGTCTGCCATCCGTCGTTTCTGACCATTAGATCTACATCTAACGATTGTGAGGCAAGTTGTTGCCTTTTCTCACCAACATCCCACTTGTCTACCAATTTGCGTAAAACCCATAATTAGTATCTTAAAACCAACCACATCCCTCCCGACCTCACCAAAGCAGCCCAAGGAATATATTCTAATTGAAACATATGTATAGCAAAATTAGAGTGTTTTGTACCAAGTTTGTGAATAAGTATTATTGTAATTATGATTCGTTGCAACGGACATGAACATTGCTAGTATTTCCAACCATGCATTTTTTCCTAGTATTCCATAGTTTCGAGTTTTCCATCAAGATATTAGTCACTCATGGTTGATATTTACTTTCAATCATGTACACATATGCACTATGTAACTAGCCTTGCTTATTGGCTTCCAAAGCTTAACTTTCACTCCTAATTACAATATGTAGAGTATTTAACAAAAAACTACCACTTTCAACCAGCCCTAGGAAGAATCTATTGTACAAAAAATAGCAAAAACATAACCAAAATTTCTTAATCCACGCCAAAAACTACTACCTAGTACTCCTACCGATTAGGTTCGTTTAAACCAAGGTTGTCAGAATCGTGATCATGAATCGGATCGGAGCTCTGATGATAGGATCGCAAATCGTAGAATCTTCACTATCAGGATCGTAGAAACGTAGATTCTATGAACCAAAATCGTAGAATCAAAGGGGTTAGTTTGGATCGTAAAGTCGTAGAATCATAAAACAGAATCGCGATTCTGACAACCTTGGTTTAAACCCATTTATGATAGGGTTGGCCCACACGTCCGTGCTGACGAGGCAGCTTAAACCAACACATTTTGTTTGACCGTTGACACGAGGGACCCACATCTGACCTTCTATCCTGTTATTCCCCCTTAAATCATTATTTTTCCTGAACATTACTTCAAACAATATCGATGCGTGTTCGCCGGTGGCGCCGGTGATGAGCGAAGTTGGTCAGCCGCTCACGGACGGGCCGGACGCCGCGCTGGCCTCCACACGGGTTGGCAGGCTGGCCCGAGCGTGACTCACGAGCGAGCAAGCCGCCGCGCTAGCCTTCGCTCGAGCCAGATGGCTGGCCTGAGCGCAGCGTGCGCGAGCAAGCCGCCGCGCTACCGTGTCAATCTAGCTAGCAAACCTTACAGACAAGTAGCTGGACAGAGCTATCTTGGCTAGCTAGCGGCCGCGAGCGCCGGATGGAGCTGGCATCCAGGCTGCCGCAACATGGGCTCCGCACCGCCGGCGGTTTGACCTCGCCGCCGGGCGGGCGGTAGCTGCGCCCCATGGCCGAGGATGACTAGGTGGACGGGCCGGAGGTAGGAGGTCACTCGAGGATTTTTGTTGGTAAGAGCATGTACAATGGTTGATAAGGTAGTCTTATCATATGTCTGCCACGTATGCAAGTGGTAGTAGTTTCTTGGCATTTTAGTGGTTTCTTGCATTATTAGGGGTTTCTTGTAAGGAAATGTACGTACTACTAGCGACAAAAGACGATTCTAGGTTGCGTTGTACTCCAATGAGTACTACTTGTGGTCGCGGGAGTGTATACCTCGTTTTGTGGGTTCGATCCCAGCCGAACGCACGGCGGCCTTTTAAAAAAATAGTACTACTACACTTCGCTGCGAGCCATATTTTACACGGGTAGTTTGAGTTTTGAAGTCGAAAGGATGTGCGGCCCCACAATCTGGGTGCACTGGACAGCCTAGCCACATGAACGGGTTTTCCTTCCCAGCATCCCGTGGCTCGCGTGCTCGCCCTAGCCGCACCTCGCTTGCAGCTTCCTCATCAGCTAGTAGCATATTTAAACTAGCGCCTCCCAATTAAGCCCGAGGAGCCGGAAAAGCCTGGCGGGGCATTGGGAACTGGGCAATATGGCTTACGTAAAGTGCTCTACTACTACTCTGTAGCTTGTGGCGTTGCACGCATGGACTTCACTCCATTATCGGCTCTACTATAAAAGAAATTCCTCTTGACGTGTTTTTTTAAACGGAGGCAAAGGCTTTGCTTCATCTCATTCATAAAGAAGGAACTAGTACTAACAAAGTTCGACGAGATCCATTACACCTCCACAAATGGAAGCGAAAAGCCTAGTCTCGTTGTATCAAATAACTCAAATGTTCTCGCCGCAAAGAACTGGCCGCTAAAAAACAGGCTGCTAGTGTGTGCGTGAGAGGAGCGGCTGAGTAGGCCAGCTACTCCCTACGTGAGAGGAGCGGCTGAATATAGCACCGACAAGTACCCACTAGGCCACTACGCAGTGTACTTCCCTGCATTGATAGTACAAAGGATGGTTCTAGAGAACAAGAGTACCCTCCACTTCCAACCGTAGCTCCTTGGCCCTGAGATTCAAGAGTTCAAAACGGGTGCACTATACTAGACTAGACTAGAAGTACAAGTACATCGCACTACTAGTTGAGAAAAGTAGTATCGGTACTGCTTTCTGATGCAATCGTACTCCTCCGTCACATAATGTAAGACGCGTTTTTTTGACACAATTGGCGTGTACAAAAATGGCAAAAACATACCCAAAATTTCTTAATCCACGCCAAAAACTACTACCTAGTGCCAAAAATTTCTTACTAGTGCTATTATTTACAAAGATAATGCAATTCCATAACGCTCCATAATGCTAGTACTAGTAGTAAATAATAGCCTCACCCCTTCGCCGAGGAACGATCTACAGTTGGAAGGACAAGGCCGTCTGGTTACTACGCTCTTATCTCCTCCTCGCCATTCCTCCCCGAAGAGAAGGCAGTTCATCGCTGCTCCCATGGATTCGCCAGGCGGTTCTCCTCCTCGTCTGGGCTGGGAGACCTTGGACGGTGATCCTTTGGGAGAAATCGCACGCCGCTCCGACGTCCTCACCGCCGCAAGACTCGGTGCTTCCTGCACCAACTTTTTCAAGACGCTGCTTAAACAGGCTTGCGAAAAGGCCATGCTTGTTGGTCTTCCATGCGTTCTCGAGGAGGAGGTTCTTCTATGGGACAATCCTTGAACAGTCCACCGCTCCTCGCCATGGTTGCACGTTGACTCCGCTAGAGTTGCCGACGTTGAGAGGTAGTCGTATTTTGTCCGATGAGCAGGTCAGTAATGGAGTTTTATCATGTAGTACTTAGTTATTCCATTTCCATCTCGTAATTTCTCCGCTGCCCACCGTCTTATATATAGGTATGTGTCGGTGCCAACGAAGATTGGCTTGCATACCTCCGGCCGGATACCACCATCATTTTGCACAACATCCACAGCAGTGCGGCTGTTCCGGTAGACCCCTTCTCCACCATTGGGATCGGCCTTCCGGACTGGCTGGGCTTGAATACGTATGATGATGCCTAGATGAGATTGAAGAAGATAGCAATTGCGGACCCGCCGACAAAGCGATGCGGCTATGACGATTACTATCTCATCGCGGTGTTCGACATAAAGATTGCCATCAATGCAAGACGCAGTAACGGCAGAGGCTGGCGCATGTTGGCGACGGAAGATTTGTACCCCTACACGTTCGAAGACGCCGTGCGCCATCTAGGACGCTTCTTCGCGGTGACAAGCCAGGACTTGTTTCATCTGGTTGCCATCCCACGGCACGGGAGATTACAAACGGAATGCACAAACCATCATTTGCATCCCTAACGGTACTCCATTATTTTGCGAGGACCGGTCATCCCCGATCAAAATAAGATCGGCGATCCTGGATGTGCATTTGCATCCGCGATTCGGTCTAACTGGAACCTTGTAGCTAACTCGGCATATTGGGATCAACTATCTTAGCGATTCGTTACCCATGGTACCACCGATGTGCAACATGGTCACACAATCTACCACGATCGGACCGTCACCATCTACCCAAGTATTCCATTTTTAACCCTCTCGCCTTCTCTTTCATTGTTGTACTAGTAGTATACTTAGTAGTACTAGTAGGAGTACTTTTTACCTTGGAGGACGCAGATAGCTAGCTAGGCCCTTGAAGACTTGAACCCACTAGCTGCCACCATTTTTGTTTTTCATGTCTTACTATCTCATCCATGTAGCCAAGAGTGGCTATATATAATAAGCCGGTTATTTTACTTCCTCTATCTTTGGAGTAGTACTATTTGCTGCACAAGACATTACTTACCGCCATATTTTAGCACAACATTATTATGCATGGACCTTGACTATGTACGTCACAATGTGTCCAGATCTGGGATGCCGCGTGTACCAGATGAACGGCGTCGAGTTCGACCCCCGTGATGCTACGTGGGTGCCGAGGAACACTCTTGGAGAGTACTCGCTTTTCATCGGGGACAGCTACCCCATTGTGAAGCGGATGCCACCTTCCGTGCACGACACGGAAGGCCTGCCGTTCATGAAGCATGGTTGTGTCTTCATTGCGCACCGCCGAATGAACGACATGCTGGGACACACTATCCCTGATTTATGCCGCTTCAGTTTGGATGAGTCTCCATCGTGTGGAACCGGACTAGAAAGCTGCGACAATGATTCCCGTTGCCCACCGGTATGGATCATGCCATCCATGAAGAACACCTGGGAATGGAACCTGGAGGAGGACATGCATGTAGTCCATCTATAACGTGTAAGTGGAGTACGGTAATTGTGAACGGTAGCGCTGTGAATATATGTAGACTAGTCGTACACAAATTTATCACATGAATTGGAGATGAACTTGTGTGGCATACTGACATTTGTCCTTCAGAATTTATTACTAGTAAATGTGTTATGTGTACGTGCAACTTGTGTGGTTGTTGCACGGGCTCCAACATGCTCTTTGAGAAAAAAAGGTGGCACAGCTTTGGATATACGTGACGTGGCGGCATCACACAATAGCATCGTTTGCTATAGTTGTAGTACGCTCCTACTAGGACGACAACTCCTATAAAACCTTGCGCTTGGCTCTTTGCCTCTTCGGGAGGTTCAACAGTTCGTACTCGTGTGAACCTTGCACTTGGCTCTTCGCCTCTTCGGAAGGTCCAACAATGATGATACTAAAGTACAATATGCTTCTGGCAATCTGACACTGATTGAACTGCTGCACGTCCACCGCGAGGGCAAGGGCGAGGGCGAGGGAGAGGGAGAGGGAGGGAGAGGGAGAGGGAGAGGGCGCTGTAGTCAAAACCCTCTCCTCGTCCTGCGAACCATCAAGGTGGGTGAGGGAGAGGCATAGTAAGCAAGCTTCTCCTCGTTCGGCGAGTTGACGGGACACATCAAAGGAGTATAGTACTAGTAGTAGTCCATACTGCGTCCTTTCCAATTAATATGGCTTAATTTGAAACGAGAAAAATACACTGGCGGTCAACGTATGTAACAATACACTCTTTACGGTCACTATATATAGTTTTGCGGCGTGGCACTTTGTTGACTGGTTAAATTGTCACCTGGTTTCTGGTCCCACCTGTCAGTTGGCAGAGCAAAGAAATCAGTTAAACAAAACTTTGCGCAGGCACGACCTGAGTCCAACCCTTGCGCGCGAACCGCCCTGGCTGTGTATGTGAGTGCATGCACGTGTCCTCCCTCGGTCTTCCAACAAAGATTGTACATCGGCTACAAAACAAAGAGTGTGGTACATAATGTACATCTACACTTCCAATGCATGTAGCCTTTAATCTAAATCGATATTGATTAACTAATGCACCAACTTGTGCTGTAGGTATAGGCTACATGTCTATCCTTAATTACAGCATGCAACGGCCTTCATTTAATCTTCTTATCTCAATGGTCGCAGGCACACATAAGTCTGCTACTTTTGGGCGTTACTTATGCCCTTGTCAATGTGTAAATCTCTAAATGTATAGTATTTCACGGACGTAGGGAGTAGGTTGAGCACTTGAGCGTGAGCTGTGTGTGTTGCGTCGTGTCTTTGTGTGCCGCATGGGTGCGTGAGTGTTGCGTGCGTCCATGTGTACGTGTGAGTGTTGCATGTTGCATGAATGCATGCATGCATGGGGCTTACTCCCTGCCATTGACATGTTCATATTTCAAGCTTCCTCTATTCCCTCCATATGGTGATACTCCCTCTGTTCCCAAATAGTACGGAGTAAAAGCCTCCCTCTGTTCCCAAATACGAAGTATTTCTCTTTCTACAGATTTCAACAAGTGACTAGGTACGGAGCAAAATGAGTGAAGTGAGCGTAGAGGCATAGGGACACTGTAGAAAGGAAGTCCTCGCGATCCATTATTCCCCATCTCGGTCAGAGAGAACTATTCAACTAGTCTTCGCAGTGAAGTGACAATAAACGCTGCAGCAGATGGGACACGTAATTAATAAGCTGAACCAGCGTGTTGTTGTTACTAAATCAGCCTTACCCAAGATCGCCATCATGTTTGCCAAGAGAGCACGCTTCCGCAAATACGCCTCGCACCTCTGTCCTCCATTAACCGACATATGGGCCCTCTTGTGGTAGACCCACATGTCATCGGTGTAACTATTTACACTCCAAGGACGGTATATCCTGGTAGTAGTACTAGTAGAATTGAGATTTAATGCACTTTCTTCCCGCCTTCCACTCTTCTTCCTCCTCTCTTCTTCTTCCTCCTCTCTTCTTCTTCCTCCTCTCTTCCCCATCGTCGGCCGCACACCATTTACCCCGCTCACTGCCGCCCGCCGCGCCATCTTCCTTGGTAGCTCAAGGCACCATATCCCCCCGCCATCGCCGGCTGCACGAGGAGAAGCTTCTTCGCCGCCTACCAATCCACTTCCCCGCCGCTCGCAGCACCGAAAACCCCAATGGCGTAACCGGCCGACACGCAGAGCCGCGATTGGAATTCCCTCCCGATGTTCTCTTGGAGCAGATCTGTAGTCGTATGGACCTACTCAACACCGTCCGTCTGCTGCATGCTCGGTGTCTTTGTACCATCTACTGCCTCGCAACCGCCGGCTCTTTTCAAGACACCCTGCTTGTCGATGCCCGATCCTCGGGTGGCCCAGACACCGATCGGGCGATCCTACGGAGGTTGCCGTGGTGCCCATCGACATGCTACCACTACCCGGCCCACCTGTCCTTCATGCGCTGCCACTATCGGGCGGGCATGAAGGCCAACTGGATCGTCCTCATCCACCACACCGGTAGTCTGTGGCGTCTCGTGGATATCTACACCCAGCGAGAGATCGCCCTTCCATCGTTGGATACCGCTGACATCGAGCCTCGTGGCCCGCCGGACACTCCTGCCTACTACGCACGAGACGCGTCAAGCTTTTGGCTCGACCTCTGTTTACAGAAAGTTGTAATCTGCGAAGTGCCCACACCATCAGAAGACTACATGGATTACAAGCTCATTGCCTTGTTCAACATGGGATTAGTCTATCTGGAATCCGGTCGCCATACATGGTTATGGCTCATCATCAATCCTGTTGAGGCAACATTTCTGTCTGATGCTATAGTGCACGATGGCATCGTTTACGCGGTCGACGCACAGATTGGCTGCCTATACTGGTGGAATCTATCGTCGTGTAATTGTTCTATATCATCTCATCTTTACCTTATCAATACGACTGCCTGTTCATTTGTTACAAATTTAGAATGCATAGCATGTCTATAACCACATTATTGCTATGTGTTCCTCTCACTTCCTAGATTTTTATGACCACACATGTTATTGTTAGAGTTGATATGAGAACAATTGGCATCTAATGATTGTTAGAATACATATTATGAGCATAACATCATGATTGCTATAATGCTACTCTCGTTTACAAGATTTTTATAACAACGCATGTTATTGCTTAGAGTTGATATGAGAACAGTAGTAGTAAGTGCTATGGTAGAATATGAGTAGGCGCTGTCATAGCTGTTTTCCTCTCATTGTTACATGATGTTTGAACCATGACATGTTGCTAGAATATGAATGCCATTGGCTTATTTTTTTAACTTGGGGTATGATTATGACCACGACATTGCAATTCTCTGTCTATGATATGTGTCACTGTTATAACAATCTTAATTCCACACATACTCTGAACATGATTGTTTATTTTTGTCCTTTTGGTCTCCAATTTGAATTGTTGCAGCAGTCGCAAATGCGATGGCCTTCATGATTCCAAGGCACGGAATCATACCAGCCGATGGGTGGTGGTTTATCGCTCGTTTCACCGACGGCGGTCATTTGATGCTCATTCGCACGCACTAAATTGACCAAACCATTACATCAAACCACATGCAAGACAATGCGTATGCGTTCGTGACATTGATGGCTATGGCTGCTTCGTGTTCGAGAAAGATCCCAGCTCCGTTGGGCCAGGCGTATTCAATTGGAGGCGGGTTTACAGCCTCGGCAACCACTCCTTGTTCCTCGGGCTCAATTATCCGATCATCCAACCAATCATCGATCATATCACCGGCGATGATTATTATGCTACGCAACTTCCATTCGCGAGGGGGGGCTATGTTTACACATCATACCATGGGTTTCATGAATCACCATATCCAGAGATTCGTCGACACAACTTGTTGCCAGGTAATCTTCAGTGTGTGAAAGGCATCAAGCTTCCATGCGATGGATGGCTTTTGCAAACCCGACATGCGGAGATGTGGTTCTTGCCAACAGCAAATATGCACAACTTGATCCGTATTGATATCTAGACCGAGCCATGTATTCTCGCTGTCAGTAGTACGACCCTCTTTTGTTGGATATTATGTACCGTTGTTAGTTTGAAGCACTCCTGGTTTGAAGGATAGATACCTTCACGGGATCAAGTGCATCCTAACTCACTGCGTAGGATGTACCGATAATGATGATGGAGATGCTGTGCGTAAGCCATATACATATATATCGCTTAGGCTTCAAGTGCGTACTGCTAGTTAAACCTATGTATAAATTGTGACACTAAATACGACTAGTAAGTAGTACATTAGCAGTACTAGTATACGTCGGTCAAATTATTCATCATGTCCACACATTGAATTGACATGACAACACACTGCGCGTGAGGTGACACAAGAATCCCGGCGGCATGTTCGGGTATTCCGGACTTCAGATTTGGAGTACCACTTATCTGTCGAAATCTTTCATCATTCACTTAAAACAGTCGATTGATCATACATTGAGTACCATATAACTAGAATTACCGATGCAAGTCGAAGAAGGATTGGCCGGTGCTGTCAGCTGGCGTCAAGTTCGATCCCATGGATCAGGAGCTGATCGAACACCTTGAGGCCAAAGTGAGTGCTGACAACATGAGATTTCAGTCTCTCATCGATTTGTTCATACCAACCATCGACAACGAGCACAGCATATGCTACACCCAACCTCAGAAACTTCCAGGTAAGACACCGATCGGCCGTCTACTTGCACAAACATATTCCTTTGTTTATAGCTCTATTTTTGTTTTTAGACGCAGACCTGGTGAAGCAATTACAAATTTTACAGTTAATAAAAAGTGAAACAAGTGACTGCAACATGCCAAAGATGTTATGAAAATGCCAACTACGTACACTAAAACCTGTATTCCACAATACTGCAGGTATCACACTGAGTGGCCTAAGGAAGCAATTCTTCCAGCGCAATTCTAGGGTGTTCAAAAGGGGCACGTGGACGCGTTGCAAGATACAGTCGGAGTGCGGCATGCACGCGATGTGGCACAAGACCGGGAATACCTTGCCGGTGATGGTCAACGGCCGCAGACGGGCAGCAAAAAGGTTCCGTGCTGCACACCAACAAGAACTTCGACCAGCGAGAGGACCATCAGGTGATGCACCGTACCACCTCGGGGACCTGGAGCAAGAGAAGGAGCGGGAACGGGTCCTCTGCAAGATTTTCTACTAGACGAACACTAGGGCCAGTAGTAAAAAGATTATAAGTTAGTTAGGTATTGATAGTTGTACTACCTTTTCGTCCGCAAGTTGGTATTGTTGTTAACGATCTTTTGGTATGAACTTGAATTTGCTTCCAACCATCATGCCGAGGGTCGGCGTGGATATAAAGCTGAATCATTTGTTTTGAAACGAATTTACAGGCATCTGATTTTTATTTGATGGGTAGCATAAGCACCCGCCGTTCGAATTCCCAGTTCTCCAATTTTTTCGAAACAAGTGCATGCACTTATTATCATGACAAAAAAACAATATCCGTGTTGCATCCCAGTTATTAGTCTACTTGCAGAATTCTCTCGTTTGTTGAGCACGTATATTGTTTTTTCAGGTCGAGCAAGTTTCAACTGGGCTGCAGACTGCCCAGGGTTGGTTTTATTTTTAACAGACGCAGCCCATGATGACAACGGGGCACAAAGATCCAGCAGGTATCAACTAGCCTCTGGCCCGCCAGCGTTAGTTATATTTTGTCTTACAACATCCGCATGCAGTTTTTTTTACTGAATCAAACACACAACCCAGTTATATTTTCCTCTTGAAACGCATGTCCTACATCCGTTTTCTAATCTCGTGATGAGGAGTCGGGTTGACCTGGAGGATCCCCGTGAGATAATTACGAGCCGCAAGTCCTCGAGACGGGGCAACGGGGTCACATCTTTCGTGAGTCTCTGCTTGTTACCGCGCGTTCCTAATCCACTACGATTTGGATATTTGATCCGAGGGGCCTCTGGCCTGATAGCACTAACCATCACGTGGGCATAGTAAGGGCGTTACGCATCGTATACATCAGCCGAAGCTTAATAGACGCTACCGATCGAGCGGGCGTATGTCGGGTTAGACTGCGTAAGCACCTGCCTTTTTGAAGGAGGTAGCTAGGTCTGCTCACCGGCCGCCCTCGCATCGTGCAGGAGTTCCCGGGCGATGTCCCATGACCCCTGGGGGCATAGGTTTAGTCTGGTGTGCTGACCTCTCTATTAAGCCTAGGTCGGGTTGCGGCGTATTGTTTGGCCGAGGCCGGGCATGACCCGGGAAAGTGTGTCCGGCCGGAGTTAATCGAGCATGGTGGGTAAGTTGGTGCACCCATGCAGGGAAGAAAACATCTACCGATAGCCTGTCCTATGGTAACGGACACTTGGAGTTGTATCCCGATCGATACAACTAAAACTGGATACCTGAGATGAGAAATGGATATGAGAAATGGATAGTATGACTCTGGGATTGCTTTCTCGCAGGGAGTCGAGAAAGGATCTCTGGCCGAGGTTGATAACACTACTACTACTTTACTTTATGCTACTCTTACCTCTTCTGATGCTGCAAGATGCTTGGAGCTATTTGAAGATGCTAGTCTTCGATAGGCTAGGCTTTCCCCTTCTCTTCTGGCATTCTGCAGTTCAGTCCACATATACAGCCCTTTTCATTGTTACTGATTCATATGTAGTGTAGATCCTTGCTTGCGAGTACTTTGGATGAGTACTCACGGTTGCTTTGCTCCCCCTTTTCCCCCTTTCTTCTTCTTTCCGGTTGATGCAACCAGATGTCGGAGCCCAGGAGCCAGATGCCACCGCCGATGCTTACTACTACGTGGAGGCCGCAGACGACTAGGAGTAGTTAGGAGGCTCCCAGGCAGGAGGCCTTGCCATTTCGATCGATGTTGCTTTTGTGCTAGCCTTCTTAAGGCAAACTTGTTTAACTTATGTATGTACTCAGATATTGTTGCTTCCGCTGACTCGTTTGTATTCAAGCTGATGTATTCGAGCCCTCGAGGCCCCTGGCTTGTAATATAAAGCTTGTATTATTTTAATTTGCATCTAGAGTTGTGTTGTGATATCTTCCCATGAGTCCTTGATCTTGATCGTACACATTTGCATGTATGATTAGTGTATGATTGAATCGAGGGCGTCACAAGTTGGTATCAGAGCCGACTGCCTGTAGGATCCCCCCTTTTCCAACTCCTTGGCCGAAGTTGAGTCTAGTGGACCAAAATTGTTTTACTAACATGGCTGTGTGGCTCACGGGCCCATGTTGCCAACTGGGTGGTATTATGACCTTTTATTCCTCATCTATAATCTGGGACTCTGATCTCTCTTCTATTCGGGTTAAATAATTTTGCTAACTCTAACAATAGGTTCTCGTAACCGCTTCCTCCCGGGGAGCTCCTTCAACACAGATAATCGTCTGCTACATCAGAAGACTCTGAAGATACTTCTCGATGTATCCCGAGACCCTATGTCCAATGCCTTGCAGTTTCTAACCACCGGTAATCCCCGTGAATAACATCCTTGCCGCTTGTACCTTCATCCCCAGTTGCTCCTGTGGTTTCAAGATACCCTGAAATACTTCGGATATTCCGAGAATCCTTTGTGCCTGCTGCCTTGCAGCTCCTTTTCCGTATGAATACATGTATGAATAATTCCTCACACTTACCGGGGATCCGTTCATTCCCAATTGTTCATGTGTTTCACAAATTCTTTGGAATACTATTCGATCTTCCGATAATCCTTAGTAGCCTATTGCTCCTGTTCTTCCTTATCGTCTTGTATTATGGTTAATTCATATGTCGATATTTATTAAAATCCTTTGTGATTATCATTCTATTCCTATGAATTCAACGTATGTGCAACTACTCATAATCATCTATTGATCCATAGGAATTTTTCTTTCCGGCTCAGACATCATTCCGGATATGAGCTGGTTCTTGCCCAATCGAGATTCGATCGGTGTGCCTCTAAGTCTGTTCAACCTATCCATCTTTGATCGAAGCATCTGATTCCGATACACCGATCTAGAAATCAAATCTCCTTGTATTTAAGCATCGAATTATTCAGATGTTTCCATAAACCGATGCCCATGCATTTCTTCTTCTTCGGGTTGAATACTGATACTCACATCAACTCAATCGTGAATCGCCAGATCCATTGTTGGATTGTATCCAACAGTCCATCGGATTCAAAAACCTCGAGAATTCTTCCCCTGATACATGATGCCCTTGGCAAATTGCATCCTATCTTTACTTTCGAGTTTGTGTTATTTACTCCTGAAGAGTATAGGTTCCTAACTTGTTCCGATTGGTTGAACCTATGCTTTTGCTAATCCGTGTGATCTCGTAATTTATGCGAGTCATACTCTTCTGGTGCTTCACCAGATAAATCTTTCGCACTACAAATTCATCGAAAGCGAGAAGTAAATGAAATTATATGCATTGAAGAAGTGGGAGTCGACCTTGAACTTTGTGTTCATGCCCATGGACACGATGTAGATCTTATCATCGAAGCTTGTCTTAAAATTCATTATCCCCTTGGTATAAGATCATCTTATATCTAGGATTTGATCCTTTGCAACCGTGGTTCTGACCATGACTGTTCCCCTTTGATTCCATTTCTCGGACAAGTTAAAGCACTTGTCTTCTATAAATAAATGCATCTTCGCACCCTCTATTTTGATCTTCCATCGAGTATTACCCTTCGGTATATCGAGAATAACAAAGAACAGTGTTGCTTCCTACGAGTCTTCATCTGGTATTGCTTCTCATCGATTTCAGATTTCCCCCGAGATCTAAGTTATTAATCACTCAAGGACACCGATAAGTGAATCGGTTGAATCGATTCCGCACTCTGATTCTATAACTCTAAGTAATTTTCATTGCTTACGAGTTTAATAATCCTTCAAGTCATTCCTAGCCTGGCCGGCTATGTCATTATCGTGCTAAATTTTTAACTGTGCTACCTGGTCCTTATTCCTGGAGCACAACTTTTCGACGATGAGCGAAGCTTACGTCGATCTTCCTCATCTTATCATTCCACCTTGAACAACAAGCTTGAATCCAAGCTTGTGTCATATACGTGGTTCCAATAGCCTTTGCTTCATCATTCCTTTTGCTTGATGTCGTTGCTGCTCGATGGCATCTTCATAGAGCCTCTTGACAAAATGTGTCATGATCACCACCAATATACTGCCTTGTTCTAAGATATCGATCTAATTCTTGAGGGGAAATACCATCCTTGACCTTCGATGATTTCAGTTATCATTGACAACACCCGCTTGTCTTCTTTCCAGCACATGTTTCATCATGTCTTGGTTATACCTTGGACTCCCTGCTATTCCTGCAATTGTTCCTTGAGTATTTCTTGTGATCTTCAACTCCAACCCCTACTTGTAACACCATGTTAATGCTACCTCGAAGCATGACTGAGGTATTCCGAATATCAACAAGAACATTGGAAACACATTGTCGAATGTTTCTTTATCTATTATCCAAACACCGTTGTATGGGTAATATCATGATTCTTCCCTCGCCCCCTTTATCTAAATGCTTTTGAACTTGCTGTCATATCATGCTGCTCCGCTTCCCCTTGGGAATGATATACTCCCAATTCTTGTGTGTAAACACACTTTCCTTTCCAATGTTCTGATTAATCTAATGATCACCTTTTCTTTTCCATTGTTTTGTTTAACCTTTCTTGTGGTTTATGAGATCTAAGCAGTAATAGTTCCCTGCTTATGAAAACACCTCGGTGTACAAATTGTCAGTAAGACCTTGTTATTATTGTTGTTGACATTCCGGTAACCACCGATGGATGAGAACTTTGCCTATTGGTCCGCCTCGTCTTAACGAGCAGGAAAATGGTTCTCTTCGTCCCTCACCCTTGGTACCAACGTTGTTGCCAACATAATTGACAGACTATCCTCTGCCATGCCTTGCTACCATGACCATGAAATATGTCGGCGTCCTTCCTACTTTTGAACCACATGGTGGGCCCATAACCCACAGTTCCACAGGATCGAAACCTGACTCTTGTACATCCTTGATTCCGAAGTATCATTTTTCACTTTCCTTCGTATGTAATTCAAGAGCCACCTTCCTAGTGATCTATTCTAGTATTAGACGTAAAGAAATTTGTTGTTGTTGCTCTGAACCCCTTTCACCTTTTGATTAGGCATCGAATGATTGCCTGCCCATTAAAACTTCTCATGGTACCTTCATACTTTTGTCTCGATGTTTTATTAAGTTCCAAATCAAGAGATACTTCCACTTCATTCCCTGAATTGTTCACAAGATAATTAACCCTATAAGGGTCAGTTCTCCTGAAGTTACTCTTTACTTCTCCACTTAAATCTCGGGACGAGATTTCATGTAGTGGAGGAGAATTGTGACGCCCGGATAATTAAGCTACAGTAATCCCATGTTAGTGGTGCCATGTCATCGTTTTCACTGTGGCTAAATCCCCCCTTGATTCCACCTAGTTCAAATTCAAATTCCAAAAACAAGTCAAATTCTTATCTCTTCAAACTGGCAAGTAAAAATGTCTGTTGGGTTGCAAATGTTCACTAGCTAATTATCATATAGAAACCAACATCGTTTGACTCACCATTTAACCCCTGGGAAAATATGAAATGGTCCATCAACATATCAATTGATAATACGTCCATTTTGCATCATGCTTTTATATCGATATTTATCGCATTATGGGCTGTTATTTCACGTTATGTCACAATAGTTATGGTTATTCTCTCTTATTTTACAAGGTTTACATGAAGAGGGAGAATGCCGCACCGGAATTCTCGGCCGAAAAGGAGCAAATATTGAAGACCTATTCTGTGCAACTCCAAAAGTCCCTGAAACTCCACGGAATATCTTAAAATAAATAAAGAAAAATCGTCGCCAAAGATGAAGGCCGGGGCCCACACCTGCTCACGAGGTGGGCGCGCCGGGCGCGCCCCCTACCTCGTGGGCCCCCTGGTGGCTCTCCGATGCCCATCTTCTCCTATATGAAGTCTTTCGATGAGAAAAAACATGAAGCAACCTTTTGGGACAAGACTCCACCGCCACGAGGCGGAACCTTGGCGGAACCAATCTAGGGCTCTGGCGGAGCTGTTCTGTCGGGGTCACTTCCCTCCAGGAGGGGGAAATCATCACCATCATCATCACCAACGTTCCTCTCATCGGGAGAGGGCAATCTCCATCAACATCTTCACCAGCACCATCTCATCTCCAAACCCTAGTTCATCTCTTGTATCCAATTCTTGTCTCCAAGTCCGGGATTGGTGCTAGTAGGTTGCTAGTAGTGTTGATTACTCCTTGTAGTTGATGCTAGTTGGTTTATTTGGTGGAAGATCATATGTTCAGATCCTTTATGCATATTATTACCCCTCTGATTATGAACATGAATATGCTTTGTGAGTAGTTACGTTTGTTCCTGAAGACATGGGAGAAGTCTTGCTAGTAGTAGTCATGTGAATTTGGTATTCGTTCGATATTTTGTTGAGATGTATGTTGTCTAGCCTCTAGTGGTGTTATGTGAACGTCGACTACATAACACTTCACCATTATTTGGGCCTAGAGGAAGGCATTGGGAAGTAATAAGTAGATGATGGGTTGCTAGAGTGATGTAAGCTTAAACCCTAGTTTATGCGTTGCTTCGTAAGGGGCTGATTTGGATCCACTTGTTTCATGCTATGGTTAGGTTTACCTTAATACTTTTGTTGTAGTTGCGGATGCTTGCAATAAAGGTTAATCATAAGTGGGATGTTTGTTCAAGTAAGAACAACACCCAAGCACCGGTCTACCCACATATCAAATTATCAATGTACCGAACGCGAATCTTATGAACGTGATGAAAACTAGCTTGACGATATTCCCATGTGTCCTCGAGAGCGCTTTTCCTATTATAAGAGTTTGTCCAGGCTTGTCCTTTGCTACAACAATGATTGGGCCACCTTGCTGCACTTTATTTACTCTTGTTACTTGTTGCTCGTCACAATTTATCTTATCACAAAACTATCTGTTACCACTTATTTCGATTTCTGCACGTAATACCTTGCTGAAAACCGCTTATCATTTCCTTCTGCTCCTCATTGGGTTTGACACTCTTACTTATCGAAAGGACTACGATAGATCCCCTATACTTGTGGGTCATCAAGACTCTTTTCTGGCGCCGTTGCCGGGGAGTGTAGCGCCTTTGGTAAGGAAAAATTTATATAGTGTGCTGAAATTTTCTGTCACTTGTTACTATGGAAAGTAATTCTCTGAGGGGCTTGTTCGGGGTATCTTCACCCCGTCCAGTAGAGCAAAGAGTTGATCCTCAACCTACTGAACCTATTGAAAATGAAACTCCTTTTGAAGTTCCTTCGGGTATGATGGAAAAATTGTTGGCTAATACTTTTACAGGAGATGGACCAATGCATCCTGATGAACATCTACTCTATGTGGATGAAGTTTGTGGATTATTTAAGCTTGCAGGTATACCCGATGATGTTGTTAAGAAGAAGGTCTTCCCTTTATATTTGAAGGAAGACGCATTGACATGGTATAGGCTATGTGATGATACGAGATCATGGAACTATAAAAGATTGAAATTGGAATTTCATCAAAAGTATTACCCTATGCATCTTGTTCATCGCAATCGCAATTATATATATATAATTTTTGGCCTTGCGAAGGAGAAAGCATCGCTCAAGCTTGGGGGAGGCTTAAATCAATGTTATATTCATGCCCCAATCATGAGCTCTCAAGAGTGACAGTTCTTCAGAATTTTTATGCTCGGCTTTCTGATAACAATCGCACCATGCTCGATACTTCTTGTGCTGGCTCTTTTATGATGAAGACTATTGAATTTAAATGGAATTTATTGGATAGAATTAAACGCAACTCTGAAGATTGGGACCTCGACGAAGGAAAGGAGTCAGGTATGACGCCTAAGTTTGATTGTGTTAAATCTTTTATGGATACCGATATTTTCCATAAGTTTAGCACTAAATATGGACTTGACTCTGAGATAGTAGCTTCTTTATGTGAATCTTTTGCTACTTATGTTGATCTCCCTAAGGAGAAGTGGTTTAAATATCATCCTCCCATAGAAGTAAAAGTAGCTGCACCTATTAAAGTTGAAGAAAATACTGTCACTTATAATGATCCTATTGTTCCTACCTCTTATGTTGAGAAACCACCTTTCCCTGTTAGAGTAAAGGATCATGCTAAAGCTTCAACTGTTGTTCGTAAAAGCAATATTAGAACTTATACACCTCCTGAGCAAGTTAAAGTAGAACCTAATATTGCTATTGTTAAAGATCTCTTGTTTGATAATATTGATGGGCATGTTATTCAATTCTGTGGTGAAACTGCTAGAATTGCTAAACCGTGTGCTAAAGATAAACATAGACCTGTGGTAGGCGTGCCTGTTATTTCTGTTAAAATAGGAGATCATTTTTATCATGGCTTATGTGATATGGGTGCTAGTGCTAATGTTATACCCATTGACTTATATAAAGAAATTATGCATGATATTGCACCTGCTGAGTTAGAAGATATTGATGTTACAATTAAACTTGCCAATAGAGATACTATATCTGCAATGGGAATTGTTAGAGATGTTGAAGTCTTGTGGAAAAACCAAATATCCGCTGATTTTCTTGTTCTTGGTTCTCCACAAGATAGCTTTTGTCCCATTATATTTGGTAGACCCTTCTTGAATACTGTTAATGCTAGGATAGATTGCAAAAAGAATTTTGTTACTATTGGCTTGGATGATATGGTTCATGAGTTTAATTTCTCTAAATTTAGTAAACAACATCGTGAGGAAGAATTGCCTAGTAAGGATGAAATTATTGGTCTTGCTTCTATTGCCGCATTCTCCTAGTGATCCTTTAGAACACTATTTGCTAGACCATGAAAATGAGATGTTCATGAATGAAAGAAGGGAAATAGACGAAGTATTCTTTAAACAGGAACCTATTCTGCAACATAATTTTCCTTTTGAAATTCCTAGGGGATCCTCCTCCACCCAAGGGTGATCCCGTGTTTGAGCTTAAACCGTTGCCTGATAATCTTAAGTATGCTTATCTTGATGAGAAGAAAATATATCATGTTATTATTAGTGCTAACCTTTGAGAGCATGAAGAAGAAAGATTATTGAAAACTCTGAAGAAGCACCGTGCCGCTATTGGATATACTCTTGATGATCTTAAGGGCATTAGTCCCACTCTATGTCAGCACAAAATAAATTTGGAAGCGGATGCCAAACCAGTTCGTGATCCTCAACGACGTTTGAATCCTAAAATGAAAGAGGTGGTAAGAAAAGAAATACTCAAGCTTCTGGAGGCAGGTATAACTTATCCCGTTGCTGATAGTCAGTGGGTAAGTCCTGTCAATTGTGTCCCTAAGAAGGGAGGTATTACTGTTGTCCCTAATGATAAAGATGAATTGATTCCACAAAGAATTATCACAGGTTATAGGATGGTAATTGATTTCCGCAAATTAAATAAAGCTACTAAGAGAGATCATTACCCCTTACCTTTTATTGATCAAATGCTAGAAAGATTATGCAAACATACACGTTATTGCTTTCTAGATGGTTATTCTGGTTTCTCTCAAATACATGTGTCAGCTAGAGATCAATCAAAGACTACTTTTACATGCCCTTTTGGTACTTTTGCTTATAGACGTATGCCTTTTGGTTTATGTAATGCACTTGTTACCTTTCAAAGATGTATGATGGCTATATTATCTGACTTTTGTGAAAAGATTTGTGAGGTTTTCATGGACGACTTTTCCGTTTATGGTTCCTCTTTTGATGATTGCTTGAGCAATCTTGATCGAGTTTTGCAGAGGTGTGAAGAAACTAATCTTGTCTTGAATTGGGAAAAGTGCCACTTTATGGTTAATGAAGGCATTGTCTTGGGGCACAAAGTTTCGGAAAAGAGGTATTGAAGTTGATAAAGCCAAGGTTGATGCTATTGAAAGATGCCATGTCCCAAGGACATCAAAGGTATAAGAAGTTTCCTTGGTCACGCCAGATTTTATAGGAGGTTCATTAAGGACTTCTCAAAATTTATCGGCCTCGACTAATTTATTACAAAAAGATGCACCATTTGTCTTTGATGATGATTGTGTAGAAGCATTTGAAATACTTAAGAAAGCATTAGTCTCGCACCTGTTGTTCAGCCACCTGATTGAATTTACCCTTTGAAATTATGTGTGATGCTAGTGATTATGTTGTAGGTGTTGTTCTAGGGCAAAGAGTTGATAAGAAACTAAATGTTATCCATTATGCTAGTAAGACTCTAGACAATGCTCAAAGAAATTATGCTACTATCGAAAAGGAACTTTTAGTAGTTGTATTTGCTTGTGATAAATTCAGACCCAATATTGTTGATTCTAAAGTAACTATTCACACTGATCATGCTGCTATTAAATATCTTATGGAAAAGAAAGATGCTAAACCTAGACTTATTAGATGGGTTCTCTTGCTGCAAGAATTTGATTTGCATATTGTTGATAGAAAAGGAGCTGAGAACCCCGCTGCGCATAACTTATCTAGGTTAGAGAATGTTCTTGATGACCCACTACCTATTGATGATAGCTTTCCTGATGAACAATTAAATGTCATAAGCACTTCTTGTAGCACTCCATGGTATGCTGATTATGCTAATTATATCGTTGCTAAATTTATACCACCAAGCTTCACATACCAACAAAAGAAAAAGTTCTTTTATGATTTGCGACATTACTTTTGGGATGACCCACATCTTTATAAAGAAGGAGTAGATGGTGTTATTAGACGTTGTGTGCCCGAGCATGAACAGGAACAGATCCTACGCAAGTGTCACTCCGAAGCTTATGGAGGACACCACGCTGGAGATAGAACTGCACATAAGGTATTGCAATCCGGGTTTTATTGGCCCACTCTCTTCAAAGATGCCCGTAAGTTTATTTTGTCTTGCGTTGAATGTGAAAGAATTGGCAATATTAGTAGACGTCAAGAAATGCATATGAACTATTCACTTGTTATTGAACCATTTGATGTTTGGGGCTTTGATTATATGGGACCTTTTCCTGCCTCTAATGGATATACACATATTTTAGTTGCTGTTGATTACGTTACTAAGTGGGTAGAAGCTATTCCAACAAGTAGTGTTGATCACAATACCTCTATTAAAATGCTTAAAGAAGTTATTTTTCTGAGGTTTGGAGTCCCTAGATATTTAATGACCGATGCTGGTTCACACTTCATTCATGGTGCTTTCCGTAAAATGCTTGCTAAATATGACGTTAATCATAGAATTGCATCTCCTTATCACCCACAGTCTAGTGGTCAAGTAGAATTGAGTAATAGAGAGCTCAAATTAATTTTGCCAAAGACTGTTAATAGGTCTAGAAAGAATTGGTCCAAGAAACTTGATGATGCATTATGGGCCTATAGAACTGCATATAAGAATCCTATGGGTATGTCTCCGTATAAAATGGTTTATGGAAAAGCATGTCACTTACCTCTCGAACTAGAACATAAGGCATATTGGGCTATTAAAGAGCTCAACTATGATTTCAAACTTGCCGGTGAGAAGAGGTTATTAGATATTAGCTCACTTGATGAATGGAGAACCCAAGCTTATGAAAATGCCAAGTTATTTAAAGAAAAAGTTAAAAGATGGCATGACAAAAGGATACAAAAGCGTGAGTTTAATGTAGGTGATTATGTATTGCTATACAACTCTCGTTTATGATTTTTTGCAAGAAAACTTCTCTCTAAATGGGAAGGCCCCTACGTTATCGAGGAGGTCTATCGTTCCGGTGCCATAAAAATTAACAACTTCGAAGGCACAAATCCGAAGGTGGTAAACGGTCAAAGAATCAAACATTATATCTCAGGTAATCCCATAAATGTTGAAACCAATATTATTGAAACCGTAACCCGGAGGAATACATAAGGGCCACTTTCCGCACTGCTTGCACTCGAAAAGGAATAGGTATGTGGTACGGTAAGTAAACCGACTCCAAAACAATTTTTAAGGCAATATTTCTCCGTTTTGGAATATTTAGAAAAATAGAAAAATAAGTGGCAATCCGGGAAGGACACGAGGCCTCCACGAGGGTGGTGGGCGCGCCCTACCCCCCTGGGCGTGCCCCCCTACCTCGTGAGCACCTCGTGTGCCCTCCGGACTCTGTTTTCTTGCACGATACGTATTCTGGTCGGTAAAAATTCATTATATATTCTCCCGAAGGTTTTGACTCCCGTATCACACAATTATCCTCTGTTCTTGTTTTGAGCTGTTTTCTGTCAGGGTTGCCAAGGCCAGGCATCATGTCGTCCCCCTCCTCCGACAATGGTGACGAAGATGCTTGGCTAATGAAGATAGATCTGAAGAGGGAAGAACCCATGGAGATCAACAAGGATGAAAGGATCAAGGAGGCCTTGGAGGACCAAGCTCCGGTAGCAGAAGACACCCTCGAACTTGATCACAACTTTCTCACCCCAACTGAAATCGAAGCTTTCAAGATGATTGAGTTAGCTCGCATTCAAAACAAGTATCTCACATGTGAAAATATTTTGTTGAAGGAGCATATTGTTGCACTCAAGGGCATTATCCGCAAGTTGGAGGACCTCTTACGCTCGATGTGCAACTATCCAACACCTCCACCTTCACCAACAAAGAAGGAGATATAATCACATGGGTATGGGCACTCCCCTTGGCAACTGCCAAGCTTGGGGGAGGTGCCCCGGTATCGTATCACCATCACAACTCCTATCTTTACCGTTTTCTTAGTTCGATCCTATTAGTAGTATCTTGATTTAGTAGAATAAAGTCATGGCATGATCTAGTTTTGAAGTTTTGCTTTATGATCCCTCTATGTAATCGAGTTCGTGAGCTATATATAATAAAGATTAGTGTTGAGTCAAGGGCTTGATTATTTTGCCATGATCTTGGGTGAATAAAAGAAACAAAGAGTTCATATTGATCTTATTGAGAGTAATGACTTCACATAGAAAGAGTATGATGATTAAAAGTTGTTGGGAGTTATCAAATATAACTTTGGTCATCGTTGCAATTAATAGGAAGTAATAAAGAAAGAGAGGTTTCACATATAGATATATTATCATTGACATCTTTTATGATTGGGAGCATTCATTAAAATACAACATGCTAAAGAGTTGATGTTGGACAAGGAAGACAACGTGATGAGTTATGTTTTCTTATATCTGAGATAAAGTATGTTGTCATGGATCCTCTAACATGTTGAGCTTGCCTTTCCCCTCATGTTAGCTAAATTCTCAAGCACCAAGTAGAGATACTACTTGTGCTTCCAAATACCCCTAAACCAGTTTAGCCATGAGAGACCACCATATCTACCTATGGATTGAGTAAGATCCTTCAAGTAAGTTGTCATCGGTGCAAGCAATAAAAATTGCTCTCTAAATATGCATGACTTATTAGTGCAGAGAAAATAAACTTTGTACGAACTTGTTGTGGAAGTAATAAAAGCGACGGACTGCATAATAAAGTTCCACATGCAAGGGGCAATATAAAGTGACGTTCTTTTGCATTAAGATTTTGTGCATCCAACCATAAAAGCGCATCGCAACCTCTGCTTCCCTCTGCAAAGGGCCTATCTTTTATTATTATCTTCTACCTTATGCAAGAGTCACGGTGATCTTCACCTTTCCTTTTTCATTTTATCCTTTGGCAAGCCCAGTATGTTGGAAAGAACATGATATACATATCTAATTGGATGTAGGGGAGCATGAATTATTATTGTTGACATTGCCCTTGAGGTAAAAAGTTGTGCGGAAAAACTATAAGCCCCTATCTGTCTCTGTGTCCGATTAAAACTCCGTAACCACAAGTATTGTGTGAGTGTTAGCAATTATGAAGGACTAAATGATAGTTGAGTATGTGGACTTGCTTTTAAGCTCTGACATAGACTCTTTCGATGTTATGATAAATTGCAATTGCTTCAATGACTGGGGTTATAATTTGTTGGTGCCCAATAAGGTTTCTGATTCATACTTTTGCATTGTGAAAAGATCATCACTTGAACATAAGTAATCATATGACAAAAATCTATATATGTTGTCATATGAGATTAATCATGATGCCTTCATGTCCGTATTTTATTTTTTATCGACGCCTCTACCTCTAAACATGAGGACATATTTATTTTTATCGGCTTTTCGCTTGAGGACAAGCAAGGTCTAAGCTTGGGGGAGTTGATACGTCCATTTTGCATCATGCTTTTATATCGATATTTATCGCATTATGGGCTGTTATTTCACGTTATGTCACAATACTTATGGTTATTCTCTCTTATTTTACAAGGTTTACATGAAGAGGGAGAATGCCGGTAGTTGGAATTCTGGGCTTGAAAAGGAGCAAATATTGAGGACCTAATCTGTGCAACTCCAAAATCCTGAAACTCCACGGAATATCTTAAAATAAATAAAGAAAAATCGTCGCCAAAGATGAAGGCCAGGGGGCCCACACCCTGCTCAAGAGGGTGCCCCCTTGGGGCGCGCCCCCTACCTCGTGGGCCCCCTGGTGGCTCTCCAATGCCCATCTTCTCCTATATGAAGTCTTTCGATGAGAAAAAACATTAAGCAACCTTTCGGGACGAGACTCCGCCGCCACGAGGCGGAACCTTGGCGGAACCAATCTAGGGCTCCCATGAGCTGTTCTCGCCGGGACACTTCCATCCGGAGGGGGAAATCATCGCCATCATCATCACCAACGCCTCCTCTCATCGGAGAGGGCAATTTCCATCAACATCTTCACCAGCACCATCTCATCTCCAAACCCTAGTTCATCTCTTGTATCCAATTCTTGTCTCCAAGTCCGGGATTGGTGCTAGTAGGTTGCTAGTAGTGTTGATTACTCCTTGTAGTTGATGCTAGTTGGTTTATTTGGTGGAAGATCATATGTTCAGATCCTTTATGCATATTATTACCCCTCTGATTATGAACATGAATATTCTTTGTGAGTAGTTACGTTTGTTCCTGAAGACATGGGAGAAGTCTTGCAATTAGTAGTCATGTGAATTTGGTATTCGTTCGATATTTTGTTGAGATGTATGTTGTCTAGCCTCTAGTGGTGTTATGTGAACGTCGACTACATAACACTTCACCATTATTTGGGCCTATAGGAAGGCATTGGGAAGTAATATGTAGATGATGGGTTGCTAGAGTGATGTAAGCTTAAACCCTAGTTTATGCGTTGCTTCGTAAGGGGCTGATTTGGATCCACTTTTTTCATGCTATGGTTAGGTTTACCTTAATACTTTTGTTGTAGTTGCGGATGCTTGCAATAGAGGTTAATCATAAGTGGGATGTTTGTTCAAGTAAGAACAGCACCCAAGCACCGGTCCACCCACATATCAAGTTATCAAAGTACCGAACGCGAATCATATGAACGTGATGAAAAATAGCTTGACAATATTCCCATGTGTCCTCGGGAGCGCTTTTCCTATTATAAGAGTTTGTCCAGGCTTGTCCTTTGCTACAAAAAGGATTGGGACACCTTGTTGCACTTTATTTACTCTTGTTACTTGTTGCTCGTCACAATTTATCTTATCACAAAACTATATGTTACCACTTATTTCAGTACTTGCAGAGAATACCTTGCTAAAACCGCTTATCATTTCCTTCTGCTCCTCGTTGGGTTCAACACTCTTACTTATCAAAAGGACTACGATAGATCCCCTATACTTGTGGGTCATCAATTGACCTTTTCAACTACTAAAAATGTTTGAACATTTCCTTTTGCTCTAAAACTTTTTGTGCAACACCACATTGTTGTTCTTGAATTGTGTGCCAGATTTCATGTTTGACTAAATTCATATTGTCACTCAAATTAATAGGAAACAGTAGCCAACTTAAATACTAAAAAGGGGGGAATAGCAAATGCCCTGCCTAATTATTGTGCATCTGGGCCCTAGTGGCCGCAGAGCACTTTCGGCCCAACCCACACCCCACTTGTCCCCCATCTCCAGCTACAGAAGCAAGGGGGCGTGGCGCTCATCCACCGGCGCCATTTCCGGAGACGCACACGCGCCGGCCATCTGCCGTCTCCCACGGGGCTATAAGGCGGCTGTCGGTGTCAAAACCGGCGGATCTCGGGTAGGGGGTCCCGATCTGTGCGTCTTAGGCTGATGGTAACAGGAAGCAAGGGACACAGATGTTTACCCAAGTTCGGGCCCTCTCGATGGAGGTAAAACCCTACTTCCTGCTTGATTAATATTGAAGATATAGGTAGTACAAGAGTAAATCTACCACGAGATCGTAGAGGCTAAACCCTAGAAGCTAGCCTATGTTGGTATGATTGTAATTGTGATCGGCCTTCTAAGGACCAACCTCTCTGGTTTATATAGACACCAGAGAGGGCTAGGGTTTACACGGAGTCGGTTACAAGGAAGGAAATATAATATCCGGATTGCCAAGCTTGCCTTCCACGCCAAGGAAAGTCCCATCCGGACACGGGTCGAAGTCTTGAGTCTTGTATCTTCACGCTTCAATAGTCCGGACAATGTATATAGTCCGGCTATCCGGATACCCCCTAATCCAGGACTCCCTCAGTAGCCCCTGAACCAGGCTTCAATGACGATGAGTCCGGCGCGCAGTCTTGTCTTTGGCATTACAGGGCTGGTTCCTTCTCCGAATACTCCAAAGTAATTATCGAACACTTGAACCATGTCCGGATCCACAAAATGATCTTCACATGCCACCGTAGAGAGAATGGTATTTCACAAATGCAATCTGCTGACAACTTTTTAGGCAAGCGACGTGTCATTACGGTCGGGTCATTATTTGAACCGTTTTCCCACAACCAGCCACAGCGCGTATTGCGAGGCGGTTTCCTTGACACATCTTGTCAAAGCAGAGATCGTGTCCCCTTATCACGGGATTCTCATCAATACGGGTACGGGTAATCCCACCACATCATCAATCGTGGCGCTTGGGAAGCAAGCGATTCCCAACGGGCAAGTGGGGAGGCGCACCGCTTTCGTCGCCTCTATAAAGGGATAAGATTTCCCCATTTTTACCCATGCCTTCTTCCTCCTTTGCCCACTCTTGCCTCCTCGAGCTCCAGCACCCAAGCCCAAGTCTTCTCCGCACAGCTAAACATGTCTGGAGTAGGAGGCAAGTGGGTGGCTTCCACCGTCAAGGAGAAGCATATCGCAAATCTTCGGGCGGCCGGATACTTGGTCGCAGACATAGCGCACCGGCGACCGGATGTTGGGCAGGTCATTCCGACCCTGGGACCCCACGAGAGGGTCGTGTTCGTCGCCCACTTCGTCCGTGGACTGGGGATTCCACTTCACCCCTTCGTCCGCGGGCTCATGTTCTACTAGGGCTAGATTTCCACGATCTAGCCCCGAATTTTGTCCTCAACATCTCGGCGTTCATTGTCGTATGTGAGGCCTTCCTCCGCATCCGGCCTCACTTCGGCCTGTGGCTGCAAATCTTCTGCGTGAAGCCGAAGATTGTGAGCGGCCAGCAAGCGGAGTGCGGAGGGGCCATGGTGGGAAAGATGCCCAACGTCACCTGGCTGGACGGCTCCTTTGCGGAGACCGTAAAAGGATGGCAATCGGGGTGGTTCTACATCACCGAGCCGCGCGGTGCCAACTGGGCGGCGGCCCCCGAGTTCCGATCCGGAGCCCCCATGCGGCTCACCTCCTGGGAAAAGAAGGGCCTGACTTGGGGCGAACCTATAGAGTCGACGGACTCCAAACCTGCATCAAGAGCATGAAGGACAAGAACATCAAGCTTGTCAACGTGATCCAGGTCATGCTCGTTCGCCGGATTCTGCCGTGCCAAAGGCAGGCATTCAATCTGTGGGAGTTCGTCCCGGCCGAACACCAGATGCTTCAGAGGCTCTATGGCATGAAGCACAAAGATGTGTGGAAGGCGTTGTTCAAGGCCTCCGAAGTACCTCCTCCCACATCCGAGGACCGCGGACTTCATGCAGCGCGGCCCCTGCGTCCGGTGAGTTTTGGGACTACCACCGGATTCGGTTTTTCCCAATACATTCATGGGGGAGTCTTAAGTATTTGTGTATATTTGATCAGGACTATGTGGAGACAGCGGAGCAGATTGACTGTCCGACTTCGCTGCCAGAAGATCTAGCTGATGCTCTCCTGACAGAGATGCTAATCCCGGCGCCCTACAAGGCACCAGCGAATAAGGCCGAAAAGAAGGCCCCAGGGACCAGGAAGGGTCTCCGGCGTAAGGTTGTGCCGGAAGCCTCGTCCGAAGATGACGAGGCGCACTCCTCCCCCAAAGAGGAGGAAGAAGAAGAAGAAGCCACCCCATACGGAAAGGATGAGGGGCCTGAGGAGACGGGCCATGGGGCCGGGAGAGGCCCTCGACGCAAGGTCAGACACCCACGCCGTCCGATGACGACGAACAGATTCCTTCCATGAGGCGGGGGAAGCAAGAAGAGACTCTACCTCCCCAGACCGGGAGGATAAAAGAGGAAAGCCGCCCGGAGGGGAGGCCGACGCCCAAGAAGGGAAAGACGTCCCTTCCGGACTACTCCACCACGGCCGTTCATAGCGAGGAAGAGTGGTTGCCCAGGGGGAAGCCCCTAGCGCGATCGTAAGTGTCCGCACTCTATCGTGATTTTACTTCATAGTTGTTTAATGACGCCGAACATATACGCAGTCCGGCCAGGGCTCATCCGGAGGTGTCGTCTTCGGATGGGTCTCTGAGCGCTTCAGAGATGAACTCACTCCCGACGGCCACCACTCCTCAGCCTGCAGATGACATGGAGGTGTTGTCCCGAAGGTTCCCCAAGCAGGGGGAGGTGACCCTGGAGACGCCCCAAGGCGGAGTTCCAGATGTCGGACACGCGGGGTTCAAGATCCCCGCGGATCGCGTCGATGAGAGCCGCAGCAAGGCGGACTCTCGACCGAACACTGTTCCGGAACCCTTGACGGTTCCGGATTTAGGCGGGCAGCCCCTTGTTAGGGAGGGCGAGCCCTCCGTGCCGAGGACTTCTGTTACGCCAGCGGCGCCGGATAGTCTAGTGGAAGCGCTTTGAGGCGCTTCCATGGATGACGAGCACCGTACTCTTATGAGTGCGGTGATTCAAAAGGTTATGTCCGCCAAAAGCGGACTAACCGAAGCCTGCACAAGCCTCCTGACGGGCTTCAAGGTAAGTAATAAAAATGTGTGAAATTACCACCCGATAGGTAGTAGCCCCTGATACTCTGTTTGGTGTTCGGAAATAAAAGCCAAACGGAGGGTCAATTATAATCCACAGGACTCTAATAAGCGTTTATGTGAATAAGCACGGCGTGCTGCTTGCCGCTGCTGCCCGCACAGCCGAGGTTGCCGAACTAAAGCAGGACCTGGAGCAGGCGCAGGGAGAGCTCGACCTCATGAAGAGGCGGCTCGAAGAGAGCAAAGGTGAGTGATTTTCCGCTCTTATGTATGTAAAGATAGATAAAATTGTTTAGTCTGACGACGAAGTGTCGTGGATCAGGTGACAGGTCCACCGCCAAGTGGCATCCTCAAGAAAGCGCTATCCGAGGCCAAGACAAGGTGGCCTTGGAATGCAAAGAGCGCGAGAAGCAAAGTGCTAGAGTGGGAGAGGTACAGCAAGAGCTCCAGGACCTCAGCAAGAAGTTCGAGTCCATGGAGCATGATCTAAAGATGAAAGAGGCTGAGCTTGCGAAGGCCCTTGTGAGTATGAAAGACGCCAAGGCCGAAGCTGAGAAGGCACAACAGGAGATCCAGGAGGCCAAAAAGATAGCGGCGGGTAAGAAATTCTTTGTGCAAAGCAAACATGTGGAGGAGGCATTTCTTTTACTTACTCGAATTCGGACCTCTCCAGGGGCATTCACAGATCTGCCACGCAGCGTATCGATGTCAGCAGTAGTTCTACTACCGTGCCCAAGAGGGGAGCTCAACGGACAAGCTGTTCTCGTCCCGTGATGTCAGTTAACACCTAACGCCTCTGAGTGACCAATCAAGCGATTAGTCGAACTCCACAGGCGGCCAAGTGGCTATGAAAGATTTCATAGTCCGGATGTGGCCGGTGAGCCCTGCCCACTAGCTACTTCGGACCGATCATGCGGATGGTAAATGCTCGTCCGTGGCTTGAAGTAATCAAGCGATCCGTTTGCATTGAGGGTGCACGCCGGGCCTTTGCACGTGCGAAGGAGAATTGGGGCAAGCTGGATGCGGAGAAGCTGGTGAAGGACGGGCCGACGGAGGGCAAGGCGCATCGCCATCCAGAGAAGAACAATGATGGCGTTATGAAGGGCGCCGTCTCGTGGGCCGATTTAATGTACTAAAGACAAGATCTTTGACTAAATGTACCTCCGCCGCTGTTGTAATTTAAGGACGGAGTTGCTCGTGCTATGTAGCATTGTTTTGATTTAAAATATTACCATCTCAGGCGGTTGTTTATCAAATTCTGAAAGTAGGCCACCGTCGGCTTCCGCCCCCACGCATCTAGTACCGGGTGTTCCTGGAAAAACCCGGATACTCTTTATCCAAATGTTTGGTCCCTTAAGGAGATATCCGGCGCAGCGAACAAGGCAATCGGACTATGTGGCCTTATAACTTTCACTTAACCATAGAAGTCTATAATTTTAAATTTCAGCGTAGCCCCTAGAATTCGGAGGGCCAAATTGGGGCGCTATATACGCCTAAATCGGACAAGGCCGACTCATCGCCTAAAGCGGAAAAAATCTTTAAGGATTTTAAGACCTCTCGAGCAGCGACCAGCGCTCGCCTCATCATGCCGGCCGGGTTTTCGGCTATCTCATCGAGGTACTCGTCCTAAGAACCGGACACAATCGCAGAGTTCTCCTCAAGCGCTACCTTAGCCGATATAACGGAACGTAAGGTACCAAAACAAGGGAGCCGGGCTAACCCCATCAGAGACCCAAGACATGATTCGGAGCTGATGCATATAGTGCTATAAGTTCGGGGTGCCGCATTGTTCAAAGTGTTCGGACTTTATTTGCCGTAGAACGGGGCACCATAGGAAGCCCCTAGCGAACGGACCGTACCAAAGTGTACGGATGCAATATCAAAGAAACATTTGTAAGAAAAATGTTCAAATAAGAATAATGAGCTGACGCTATATATAAGCTCCCATTCATGAAAATACGTTTAAACGTATGTTTACAACGAATGAATTAAGCGGAGATAAATAGGACTATTTAACATGTCCTATCCAGGGGCAGGCCGCGTATGGATATATAAAATAGGTATATCGATCGTAAATAGATTCCACCTGGGTGTTTCCTTCTGTGGGCGAAGCCTGTTGCCTCCTTGGTTTTCTCTCCTATGTACGTCCGGCAATCCGGCTCTTCTGAAGAGGCTGCTCTAAAGCAATGTCCTGAAAAAGAAGAAGGACGGGTTATGAAGGTATGTGGCGGTTATCCCGCACTGTTGACTGAGTCGTTGTTGTGCCTCCACCTACGCCCATGGTATCTTGAGTGCGTAATAGTGTACGTGTGGCACGAATGCTGCTTTGATGGGGCTTAAGCGGAGGCCGGACTGCTAGTCGCGCTCTTGGCGTGCCTGATGATCCTGTTTCAGGTGTTCCGGACTCTCTTGACGGTGCTTGAAGTTGTTGTCGCCGGATTGGTTTGTCGGAGGAGGCCGCATTGTACTTCTGCCGCGAGGGCTGCAGTATGTTCTTCTGTTTGGAGCGAGTGGTCCATATTTCCGTTCACTGTTATGACCCCGCGTGGTCCTGGCATCTTGAGCTTGAGGTATGCGTAGTGTGGTACCGCATTGAATCTAGTGAATGCGGTTCGTCCGAGCAAAGGTGTGGTAACCATCATGAAAGGGACGATATCGAAGATTAACTCTTTGCTTCGGAAGTTATCCGGAGATCCAAGACCACTTCCAATGTTATAGAGCCCGTGCAATGTGCCTCTACTCCAGAATCACACCTTTAAAGGTGGTTTTGGTGGCCTTGATCCTTGAAGGGTCAATGCCCATTTTGCGCACTGTGTCCTGATAAAGCAGGTTCAGGCTGCTGCCACCGTCCATAAGGACGCGCGTGAGGTGGAATCCGTTGATGATTGGGTCTAGGACCAATGCGGCCGAGCCGCCGTGACGGATGCTAGTAGGGTGATCCCTACAATCAAAGGTGATCGGACAAGCTGACCATGGGTTGAATTTGGGGGCGACTGGCTCCATCGCATAGACATCCCGTAGTGCCCGCTTTCGTTCCCGCTTGGGGATGTGCGTGGCGTAAATCATGTTGACCGTTTTCACCTGGGGGGGGGGGGGATTTCTTCTGTCCCCCTGTGTTCGGACGCCGGGGCTCCTCGTCGTCGTCGTTGCAGCCCCTTGTCCTTGTTTTCGGCGGTTATTTTGTCGGCCTGTTTGAACACCCAGCAATCTCTGTTGGTGTGGTTGGCTGGCTTGTCCTGGGTGCCATGAATTCGGCACGAGCGCTCCAGTATGCGGTCCAGAATGGACGGTCCCTGATTATTTCTTTTGAACGGCTTCTTCCGCTGACCGGGTTTTGGATCCGCTGAATCCGGCGTTGACTGTCGTGTCTTCAGTGTTGTCGCCGTTGTTCCGTCGCTTATGTCTGTTACGCCATGGCTTGCCGTTATTGTCGCAGCCATTCGAAGTGCCAGAATGTGGCGTAGTGCTGCTGCGAGCCAACCAGCTGTCCTCGCCCACGCAGAAGCGGGTCATTAGTGTTGTGAGAGCTGCCATGGACTTGGGTTTTTCCTGGCCGAGGTGTCGAGCGAGCCACTCGTCATGGATATTATGCTTAAAAGCCGCCAGGGCTTCGGCGTCCGGACAGTCGACTATTTGGTTCTTTTTAGTTAGGAATCGAGTCTAGAATTTCCTGGCTGACTCTCCGGGCTGTTGAGTAATGTGGCTCAAGTCATTGGCGTCCGGTGGTCGCACGTATGTGCCCTGGAAGTTGTCGAGGAATGCGTCTTCCAGGTTTTCCCAACTGCCAATGGAATTTGCTGGCAGGCTGTTTAGCCAGTGCCGAGCTGGTCCTTTGAGTTTAAGGGGAAGATACTTGATGGCATGTAGATCGTCTCCGCGGGCCATGTGAATGTGGAGAAGGAAATCTTCGATCCATACTGCGGGTTCTGTTGTGCCATCGTAGAATTCGATGTTTACGGGTTTGAACCCTTGTGGGAATTCATGATCCATTACTTCGTCAGTGAAGCAAAGGGGGTGTGCGGCGCCTCTGTGCCGGGCTATGTGGCTACGCAGGTTGAATTGCTCTGGGTGGCTATGTTCAGCCCGACCGGACTTGTTGAAGGTGTATCCGGCGTGACGGTCATCGTCGCGTGCCGAGGCGCGCCCCCGCGATCCGTAGATTGATCTTGGTTGTCCTGTTTTGTTGCCCCGGGCCGTAGTATGTTGGCGTGAGGGTGTTGGCTGGTATGAGGACTGATATGTCGTTTTATCCCGGCCATGGGGTAGCCGGTCAGCCGTATGGCGCTCGAGTCCGTATTCCTCAGCTGCCAGGACTTCAGTCCATCTATCTGTGAGCAGGTCTTGATCAGCTTGGAGTTGTTGCTGCTTCTTTTTCAGGCTCCTCGCAGTGGCTATAAGCCGATGATTGAAGCGCCCCTGCTCTCACGGGATCCTCGTGCACGCCAACTCTTCGTCAGCCGAGGCTAATCTCGCCTCCGGAGGGGCATGTAGATGTCCTCCTCCGGGTATTCGTCCGTCAGCTCGCTCTTCTGGGCTGACCTGCTCATCCTCCTGTTCGGCCTGCTCGAAGGCGGGCTGATCAGGGTTGTATTCTTCTTCGGCACCATTCGGATTTTTTCGTCTCCTGGGCCGGTATTTCTGTGGCGAGGCTTGGAGTGGCGCCGACGACGCCCATTCTTTGCTCTTTTCCCTGAGGTTTTATCCTCCGTTGCCTCATCGCCATTTGTTTCCTTCGGAGTGTCCACCATATATATATATATCATAGGAAGAGGTGGCTGTCCACCGCCCACTGAGCGGTGGTTCATGTTATTCTCCTGCATTGTCGTCCATACCGTCGATGTCTTCGGAGTCGAAGTCCAGTACCTCGGTTAAATCATCGACCGTGGCAATGAAGTGGGTGGTGGGTGGGCAACGGATTCCTTCATCGTCTACCTCCCACTCGAAAGCTGCATATAGTTCGCCAAGAGCCTCCTCGACAAAGAAAGAGACTTTAATGAGTCCAAGATGTCGCCAAAGGGCGAGTCTTTGGAAGATATCCGCAGCGGTGAACTCCATTACCCGAGCCCAACCGCTCGACCGCTCGGGAGTGCGGATCGAACCAGCGTCCGGATACGAATCCGGGGTCGGAGTCACAGCCACCACAGGTAAGACCCGTGTTTGGCTCCACCGCCGATGAGTGTGCGACCTGCGGGCGGGTCCATCCTCCGTCTTAGGCAGCGCAGCTCGCCCGGATTTAGGTCCGGCTACCGCGGGGTGATACCTCGAGCTTCGTCGACAAAGAGGTCTAAGCTGCGTTTGCCTGTGGATCGTCCGATGCTCTGGCATAGGCCCGAATCCATCAAGATCAAGTCTCCGCGAATGTCCGCTGTAGTTTAGGTTTCAACCTGATCGTGGCTGTGGGCGAGCTGTCGATCTGCTCCAGATGGCCAAGCGAGTTGGCCTGCAGGGCGAATCCGCCGAACACGAAGATCTATCCAGGGAGAAAGGTCTCACCCGGGATCATGTTGTTGACGATGACTGGAGAAGCCATCGAGCCTCAGAGCGACGGCTACGTAGGAACTCTCAATGAAAGCACCAATGTCGGTGTCAAAACCGGCGGATCTCGGTAGGGGTCCCGATCTATGCGTCTTAGGCTAATGGTAACAGGAAGCAAGGGACACAGATGTTTACCCAGGTTCGGGCCCTCTCGATGGAGGTAAAACCCTACTTCCTGCTTGATTAATATTGAAGATATAGGTAGTACTAGAGTATATCTACCACGAGATCGTAGAGGCTAAACCCTAGAAGCTAGCCTATGTTGGTATGATTGTAATTGTGATCGGCCTTCTAAGGACCAACCTCTCCGGTTTATATAGACACTGGAGAGGGCTAGGGTTTACACGGAGTCGGTTACAAGGAAGGAAATATAATATCCGGATCACCAAGCTTGCCTTCCACGCCAAGGAAAGTCCCATCCGGACACGGGTCGAAGTCTTGAGTCTTGTATCTTCACGCTTCAATAGTCTGGACGATGTATATAGTCCGGCTGTCCGGATACCCCCTAATCCAGGACTCCCTCAGCGGCCCCGACACCCTCCTCTCTCCCTTGATGAACCCTAGATCGAGCTTGACCCCTTGCACCTCACTCCCTCTCCCTTTCTGTACTGCTCACCCGAACGGGGGAATCGCCGCGCCACTGTCGTCGGTGTGCTCCGGCCCCACCACGAGCTGCGACCGGTCATCCAGCAGCTCCGCCGGCCTCCCCTTCTTCATCTGTGCCTTTGGATCGGGGCTGGTGAGTGCCGCCGCCGTCATCGCGTCCTCTTCCTCAACCTCGGTTCGTCGTCGTCCACCTCGTCGATCCGCTACTCCGGTGCCTCCCCGACCCTTCCCCGAGCCCGCCTCGCTCGACTACAGGGCCCCGTGAGCTCTCTTCATTTCCCCTCTCTCTCTCTCCTGTGTGAATCCATGTCCGGATCTCAGCTCCGCTCGTGTTCGCCCGCACCTCACCGCCGAACGCGCTCACCGCTCGTCGTAGTACCCGCGACCACCGCACCCTGGGCCACGCTCGCGCGTGCCCACAGCTGGCCACGCCGCTCGGCGGCCCGTCCGTCGCTCCCTGCATTGCGCCAAGATCCACCAGCTGCAGCCGCCATATCGCGGCTCGATGCAGCGCCGACCTGATGCGCACGCATTCTCGCCGCTGAGCTACAGCCGCTTCGTGCCGCCCACGACGCGATCGCTCACCACATCGTTGTCGTGCTGGATCCGCGCTCGTCGACGCCCGCTGCAACCCGCATTTGACCTCGCCCAGCCGCTACCTCTGCCGCCGCTTCAGGTTACCGCCGCTGCCGCTAGAGTCCTCCCTGGCGCCAGCCGAGGCCATCACAGCGCCGCCGCAGTTTCCAACGGGCCCGCCGCACTGCCGCCGCCGCTGCCCACGCCTCACTCAGAGCCGCTGCGCTTGTCAGCCGACCCCGTGCCCCTTGCTCTAGCCCCCGCCGCCACGACGGCCACGCCCGGCCATCATCACGCCGCCGCTTCGCCCTTGTTGCTCCCACGCAGTGCCCCCTCGCCGCGTGCCGTGTGGCCACCGCCCCGGCTCCGTCGTTCCCCTCGCTGCGGCGCCCGTCGACGTCCGGCCACGTGTGGCCGACGTGGTGCTCGTGATGGCACCACTGTACATCGCTGGGCCCAACGGGTCTCATTGCCCGGTTGACTAAGTCAACCCGCTCACTGGGTTTGACCAGTCACTGACATGCGGGTCCCACCCGCTTAATAAACGTTTTAGGTTAATTTATTTAATTAGTTTACTAATCTAACACTGGCAGTAGGCCCCACTAGCTAGTTAACCTTTTTAGTTAAAACTAACCCTGTTTTATTAACTGAGCCACTGACATGTAGGACCCAGCTGTCAGGTTTGACCTGAACAGCTGCTGTTGACCACTGACGTCATGATGATGTCATCCTGACGTCATCTGTTACTATTCTGGATATTGCGATTTATTTATTCAAATTAATTTCCACTAAGTTCAGAAAATGCTTTGAACTTCGAAAAATCATAGAAAATTAACAGTAACTCGGATGAAAATGTTTTCTACATGAAAGTTGCTCAGATAAATCCAACGAGTCCGAATACACGGTCCATTTAACTAGCTGAACTTGGAACATTCCCCCTCCGGTCATCTGTCTAACACAGTTCCATAACCGGGAAAGCATTCCCGGTTGAATTCCCCCTTCACCTATTCGTGTAGACATACATTAGGTCACACCCGGCACGTCGTATTACCATGTTATGCTTTATGATGCTTTGTTTGCTTTATATTTATTGTTTCTTCCCCCTCTTCTCTCCGGTAGACCCCGAGACCGATGCTGCCCCTGTGATCGACTACGTCACCGACGAATCTTCTTCCTTTGCAACAGAGCTTCCAGGCAAGCCCCCCTTTGATCATCCCGATATCGCCCATTCCATTCTCTCATGCTTGAATTAGATTTTGCTATTGTTATGCTCCTATTCTAATGCATAGCCTGCTTTTGTAACCTGATTATTGTTACCTTACCTGCTTATCCTAAACTGCTTAGTATAGGTTGGTTAGTGATCCATCAATGACCCCCACCTTGTCCTTGTTTCCCCTACTTCATCATCGAACACCCGATCAACGGGATCGAAGACCAGGCCCCGGCACCGCACATCACTTTCCCCTTAGTTGATCGACACTACTAGGTTACTATCGAGTGCCGAGGGTGAGACCTTATCAGCACTTCTGATGTTAACCCTGTAGAGTAGCTATTCGGTCGTGGTCATCGAGGGTGATTTCCTCCTTAATCACTTCCGATACGACTCTATCGTGCAACCCATCAAGTGTGAACCTCGGGGGTGGTTCCTCTTACGTTCACCTTGATGATTACATCGAGTGGAATCCGTCAAGGGTGATTTGCTCAGGTTTTCCCCTTGGTGTTAGACACACGGTTACTATGACTTTACACTGAACCATGTTACTAAAGACGGGTCGGCCCTAAGGGGTACCCACGCGAGCATATTTGCGAGCGATGAGGAGTCGGGTTGACCTGGAGGGTGCCCGCGAGATAATTACGAGGCGTGGCCGGCATTCCTAGCCCTTGCCGCAAGTCCTCGAGACGGGGCAACGGGGTCACATCTTTCGTGAGTCTTTGCTTGCTACCGCGCGTTCCTAATCCACTATGATTCTGGATATTTGATCCGAGGGGCATCTGGCCTGATAGCACTAACCATCACGTGGGCATAGTATGGGCGTTCTACGACGTATACATCAGCCCAAGCTTAATAGACGTCAGTGACTGAGCGGCGCGCGCCGCTTGGACTGTGTAAGCACCTTCCTTTTTGAAGGAGGTAGCTAGGTCTACTCACTGGCCGCCCTCCCAACATGCAAGAGTTCCCGGGGCGACGGCCCATGACCCCTGGGGGCATAGGTTTAGTCCGGCATGCTGACCTCTCTATTAAGCCTAGGTCGGGTTGTGGCGTATTGTTTGGCCGAGGCCGGGCATGACCCAGGAAAGTGTGCCCGGCCGGAGTTAATCGAGCGTGGTGGGTAAGTTGGTGCACCCTTGCAAGGAAGAAAACATCTATTGATAGCATGTCCTACGGTAACGGACACTTGGAGTTGTATCCCGATCGATACAACTAGAACTGGATACCTGAGATGAGAAATGGATATGAGAAATGGATATGAGAAATGGATATGAGAAATGGAGATGAGAACTGGAGAGTATGGCTCTGGGATTGCTTTCTCGCAGGGAGTCGAGAAAGGATCTCTAGCCGAGGTTGATAACACTACTACTACTTTACTTTATGCTACTATTACCTCTTCTGATGCTGCAAGATGCTTGGAGCTGCTTGAAGATGCTAGTGTTCGATAGGCTAGGCTTTCCCCTTCTCTTCTGGCATTCTGCATTTCAGTCCACATATACAGCCCTTTTCATTGTTAACGATGCATATGTAGTGTAGATCCTTGCTTGCGAGTACTTTGGATGAGTACACACGGTTGCTTTGCTCCCCCTTTTCCCCCTTTCTTCTTCTTTCCGGTTGATGCAACCAGATGTCGGAGCCCAGGAGCCAGATGTCACCGCTGATGCTTACTACTACATGGAGGCCGCAGACGACTAGAAGTAGTTAGGAGGCTCCCAGCCAGGAGGCCTTACCTTTTCGATCGATGTGCTTTTGTGCTAGGCTTCTTAAAGCAAACTTGTTTAACTTATGTCTGTACTCAGATATTGTTGCTTCCGCTGACTCATTTGTATTCAAGCTGATGTATTCGAGCCCTCGAGGCCCCTGGCTTGTAATATAAAGCTTGTATTATTTTAATTTGTGTCTAGAGTTGTGTTGTCATATCTTCCCGTGAGTCCTTGATCTTGATCGTACACATTTGCGTTTATGATTAGTGTACGATTGAATCGAGGGCGTCACAACTTGTGGGTCATCAAGACTCTTTTCTGGCGCCATTGCCGGGGAGTGAAGCGCCTTTGGTAAGTGGAATTTGGTGAGGAAAAATTTATATAGTGTGCTGAAATTTACTATCACTTGTTACTATGGAAAGTAATCCTTTGAGGGGCTTGTTCGGGGTATCTTCACCCCGACCAGTAGAGAAAAGAGTTTCTCCTCAACCTACTGAACCTACTGAAATTGTTTACTTTGAAATTCCTTTGGGTATGATAGAGAAGCTGCTAGCTAATCCTTTTACAGGAGATGGAACATTGCATCCCGATTTGCACCTAATCTATGTGGATGAAGTTTGTGGATTATTTAAGCTTGCAGGTATGCCTGAGGATGTTATCAAGAAGAAGTTATTCCCTTTATCTTCGAAGGAAAGGCATTGACATGGTTTCGGCTATGCGATGATATTGGATCATGGAACTACAACCGATTGAAATTGGAATTTCATCAAAAGTTTTATCCTATGCATCTGGTTCATCGTGATCGTAATTATATATATATTTTTTGGCCTCACGAAGGAGAAAGCATCACTCAAGCTTGGGGGAGGCTTAAGTCAATGTTATATTCATGCCCCCAATCATGAGCTCTCAAGAGAAATTATTATTCAAACAATTTATGCTCGGCTTTCTCTCAATAATTGCTCCATGCTCGATACTTCTTGTACTCGTTCTTTTATGATGAAGACTATTGAATTCAAATGGGATTTATTGGAAAGAATTAAACGCAACTCTGAAGATTGGGAACTCGATGAAGGTAAGGAGTCAGGTATAACACCTAAGTTTGATTGTGTTAAATCTTTTATGGATACCGATGTTTTCCGTGAATTTAGCACTAAATATGGACTTGACTCTGAGATAGTAGCTTCTTTCTTTGAATCATTTGCTACTCATGTTGATCTTCCTAAGGAGAAGTGGTTTAAATATCATCCTCCCATTGAAGTAAAAGTAGTTGAACCTATTAAAGTTGAAGAAAAGACTATCACTTATAATGTTGATCCTATTGTTCCTACCGCTTATATTGAGAAACCACCTTTCCCTGTTAGAATAAAGGATCGTGCTAAAGCTTCAACTGTGGCAACAAAAGTAATATTAGAACACCTACACACCCTGAGCAAATTAAAGTTGAGTCTATTATTGCTATGGTTAAAGATCTCTTAGTCGATAATATTGATGGGCATGTTATTTACCTCTGTGATGAAGCTGCTAGAATTGCTAGACCCGATACTAAAAAACATGTAGACCTGTTGTAGGCATGCCTGTTATTTCTGTTAAAATAGGAGATCATTGCTATCATGGTTTATGTGATATGGGTGCTAGTGCGAGTGCAATACCTCATTCTTTATACAAAGAAATTATGCATGATATTGCACCTGCTGAGATAGAAGATATTGATGTTACTATTAAGCTTGCCAATAGAGACACTATCTCACCGGTTGGAATTGTTAGAGATGTTGAAGTCTTGTGTGGGAAAGTTAAATATCCTACTGATTTTCTGGTTCTTGGTTCCCCACAAGATGACTTTTGTCCCATTATATTTGGTAGACCCTTCTTGAATACTGTTAATGCTAAGATAGATTGCAAAAAGGATGTTGTTACTATTGGATTAGGGGGTATGTCTCATGATTTTAATTTTGCTAAATTTCGTAGACAACCTCATGATAAAGAATTGCCTAGTAAAGATGAAATTATTGGTCTTGCTTCTATTTCCGTACCTCCTAACGATCCTTTAGAACAATATTTTCTAGACCATGAAAATGATATGTTTATGAATGAAAGAAGGGAAATAGATGAAGTATTCTTTAAACAGGGACCTATTTTGAAACACAACTTGCCTGTTGAAATTCTAGGGGATCCTCCTCCACCCAAGGGTGATCCCGTGTTTGAGCTTAAACCATTACCTGATACTCTTAAATATGTTTATCTTGATGAAAAGAAGATATATTTTGTTATAATTAGTGCTAACCTTTCAGAGCAGGAAGAAGAGAAATTATTAAAAACTCTGAAGAAGCACCGTGCTGCTATTGGATATACTCTGGATGATCTTAAGGGCATTAGTCCCACTCTATGCCAGCACAAAATAAAATTGGAGAAAGACGCTAAACCGATTGTTGATCACCAACGACGGTTAAATCCTAAGATGAAAGAAGTGGTAAGAAATGAAATACTAAAGCTTCTGGAGGCTTGTATAATTTATCCCATTGCTGATACTCAGTGGGTAAGCCCTGTCCATTGTGTCCCTAAGAAGGGAGGTATTACTGTTGTTCCTAATGATAAAGATGAATTGATCCCACAAAGAATTGTTACAGGTTATAGAATGGTAATTGATTTCCACAAATTGAATAAAGCTACTAAAAAAGATCATTACCCTTTACCTTTTATCGATCAAATGCTAGAAAGATTATCCAAGCATACACATTTTTGCTTTCTAGACGGTTATTCTGGTTTCTCTCAAATACCTGTGTCAAAGAGGATCGTGAAAAGACCACTTTTACTTGCCTTTTCGGTACCTTTTCTTATAGACGTATGCCTTTTGGTTTATGTAATGCACCTGCTACCTTTCAAAGATGTATGACTGCTATATTCTCTGACTTTTGTGAAAAGATTGTTGAGGATTTCATGGATGATTTCTCCGTTTATGGAACTTCTTTTGATGATTGCTTAAGCAACCTTGATCGAGTTTTGCAGAGATGTGAAGAAACTAATCTTGTCTTGAATTGGGAGAAGGGCCACTTTATGGTTAATGAAGGTATTGTCTTGGGACATAAAATTTTTGAAAGAGGTATTGAAGTTGATAAAGCTAAAGTTGATGCTATTGAAAAGATGTCGTGTCCTAAGGACATTAAAGGTATAAGAAGTTTCCTTGGTCATGCCGGTTTTTATAGGAGGTTCATTAAAGACTTCTCAAATATTTCTAGGCCTCTGACTTATCTCTTACAAAAAAGATGTTCCTTTCATCTTTGATGATGATTGTGTAGAAGCATTTGAAATACTTAAGAAAGCCTTGATTTCTGCACCTATTGTCCAGCCACCTGATTGGAATTTACCCTTTGAAATTATGTGTGATGCTAGTGATTATGTTGTAGGTGCTATTCTAGGACAAAGAGTTGATCACTACAGGAAACAGGAAATTTGCCGTCAGTACTGCTCTTTGCCGTCAGCATTTTGTCGGGGCAGATGGCAAAGAACAATTTTACCGACAGTGACTGACGGCAAAGAACACCTGACGGCAAAAACATACTTTGTCGTCTGTTAAAAAAACACTGACGGCAAAGACTCTTTGCCGTCTGCATTTTATTTTACAGACGGCAAAGAGCGCACTTTGCCGTCTACGGAAAAAAACACAGACGGCGAAGTCTCTGCCGTCTACGTTTTATTTTACAGACGGCAAAGTAGCTCACTTTGCCGTCTGTAAAATAAAACATAGACGGCAAAGAGAAAACACGGCACACGGATCAGTCCCACGGATCGATGACCTGGCACGATCTGGGGCGTCCGCACCCGCCTCTCTATCACACCACGAGCGCCCCACCCACCCACCCGGTGGCCCACCACCACTCACCACTACCTTATCCTCTGCCCAGTGCCCACCACCCCTCTCATGCACAAGCGACCGCCTCCCACTGAGCCGCTGGCCCACCACAACGCACCAGCAACTACCGCTCGCAGTCGCCACCTGCCTCCGCTGCACGTCGTCGTGCTCCGCAGCGCGCCGCCCGCATCCGCCCGCGCCGTCCACCATCCGGATCCTGCCTGCGCCTACGCCACCGAGCGTCGCCCGCCTCCATGCGCCGCTGCACACCACCCGCCTCCCCACGCTACGCCGCCAGGCGCCAACCGAGCTCGCCTCCGCCCCACCGCCACCGAAGCGCTGCCCACCTTGGCCCTCGTTCGTCCACCTCCACACGCTGCCGTCCGCCACGGGAGCCAGCGCCACTTGTTGCCACTGCTGCCAGCGCCAGCCAGTAGCTACCTCTCGCCCACCGGCCGTCGCGAGGAGTAGTGCTGCACGAGGAGGCCGCCCGTTACCGATACGTCTCCAACGTATCTATAATTTTTGATTGCTCCATGCTACTTTATCTATTGTTTTGGACTATAATGGGCTTTATTTTCCACTTTTATATTATTTTTGGGACTAACCTATTAACCGGAGGCCCAGCCCAAAATTGCTGTTTTTTGCCTATTTCAGTATTTCGAAGAAACAGAATATCAAACGGAGTCCAAACAGAATGAAACCTTCGGGAACGTGATCTTCTCACCGAACGTGATCCAGGAGACTTGGACCCTACTCCAAGAAGCACCAGAGGCGGTCACGAGGGTGGAGGGCGCCCCCCTGGGCGCACCCCCATACCTCGTGGGCCCCCTGACGCTCCACCGACGTACTCCTTCCTCCTATATATACCTACATACCCCCAATAGACCAGATACGGAGCCAAAAACCTAATTCCACCGCCGCAACCTTCTGTATCCACGAGATCCCATCTTGGGGCCTGTTCCGGAGCTCCGCCGGAGAGGGCATCTACCACGGAAGGCTTCTACATCAACACCATAGCCCCTCCGATGAAGTGTGAGTAGTTTACTTCAGACCTTCGGGTCCATAGCTAGTAGCTAGATGGCTTCTTCTCTCTTTTTGGATCTCAATACAATGTTCTCCCCTCTCTCGTGGAGATCTATTCGATGTAATCTTCTTTTTGCGGTGTGTTTGTTGAGACCGATGAATTGTGGGTTTATGATCCAGCTTATCTATGAATAATATTTGAATCTTCTCTGAATTCTTTTATGTATGATTGAGTTATCTTTGCAAGTCTCTTCAATTATCCGCTTGGTTTGGCCAACTAGATTAGTAGTTCTTGCAATGGGAGAAGTGCATGGCTTTGGGTTCAATCTTGCGGTGTCCTTACTCAGTGACAGAAAGAGTTGAAAGGCACGTATTGTATTGTTGCCATCGAGGATAACAAGATGGGGTATTTATCATATTGCATGAATTTATTCCTCTACATCATGTCATCTTGCTTAAAGCGTTACTCTGTTTTTAACTTAATACTCTAGATGCATGCGGATAGCGGTCGATGAGTGGAGTAATAGTAGTGGATCTGTAATCGTTTCGATCTACTTGTCTCGGACGTGATGCCTATATACATGATCATACCTAGATAACCTCATAACTATGCTCAATTCTATCAATTGCTCAACAGTAATTTGTTCACCCACCATAGAATACTTATGCTCTTGAGAGAAGCCACTAGTGAAACCTATGGCCCCCGGGTCTATTCTCATCATATCAATCTCCATTATTTTATTTACTTGCTTTGCTTCTACTTTTCACTTTGCATCTTTATATCAAAAATACCAAAAATATTATCTCTATCAGATCTCACTCTCGTAAGTGACCGTGAAGGGATTGACAACCCCTAATCGCGTTGGTTGCGAGTAGCTATCATTTTGTGCAAGTAAGAGGGACTTGCGTGACCTCCTACTGGATTGATACCTTGGTTCTCAAAAACTGAGGGAAATACTTACGCTACTGTGTTGCATCATCCTCTCCTCTTCGAGGAAAACCAACGCAAGCTCGAGACGTAGCAAGAAGGATTTCTGGCGCCGTTGCCGAGGAGGCTTACGCAAAAGTCAACATACCAAGTACCCATCACAATCCCTATCTCTCGCACTACATTATTTGCCATTTGCCTCTCGTTTTCCTCTCCCCCACTCCACCCTTGCCGTTTTATTCGCCCTCTCTTTCCCAATCCTTGCCTTTTGTTTTCTCGTGTGTTGGTTTGCTTGTTTGTCGCGATGGCTCAAGATGCTACCAAATGTGTGACTTCACCAATACCAATAATAATGATTTCCTTAGCACTCCGATTGCTCCTCTTGCCAATACTGAATCTTGTGAAATCAATACTGCTTTGTTGAATCTTGTTATGAAAGATCAATTCGCCGGCCTTCCCAGTGAAGATGCCGCTACTCATCTGAATAGCTTCGTTGATTTATGTGATATGCAAAAGAAAAAAGATGTCGATAATGATGTCGTTAAATTGAAGCTATTTCCTTTTTCGCTTAGAGATCGTGCTAAAGCGTGGTTTTCGTCTTAGCCTAAAAATAGTATTGATTCTTGGAACAAGTGCAAAGATGCTTTTATCTCTAAGTATTTTCCTCCCGCTAAGATTATCTCTCTTAGAAACGATATTATGAATTTCAAGCAACTTGATCATGAACATGTTGCACAAGCTTGGGAGAGAATGAAATTAATGCTACGTAATTGTCCTACTCATGGTTTGAACTTGTGGATGATTATACAAAATTTCTATGCTGGATTGAATTTTGCTTCTAGAAATCTTTTAGATTCGGCCGCGGGAGGCACTTTTATGGAAATCACTTTAGGAGATGCTACTAAACTCCTAGATAATATTATGGTCAATTATTCTCAATGGCATACTGAAAGATCTACTAATAAAAAGGTGCATGCTATAGAAGAAATCAATGTTTTGAGTGAAAAGATGGATGAACTTAGGAATTTATTTGTTAAGAGTGTTTCTTCTGATCCCAATAATATGCCTTTATCTACTTTGCTTCAGAATAATAATGAATCTATGGATGTGAATTTTGTTGGTAGGAATAATTTTGGTAACAACGCGTATAGAGGGAATTTTAATCCTAGGCCTTATCCTAGTAATCCTTCTAATAATTATGGAAATTCCTACAACAACTCTGATGGAAATTTTAATAAGATGCCCTCTGAATTTGAGAGTAGTGTTAAAGAGTTTATGAATTCACAAAAGAATTTCAATGCTTTGCTTGAAGAGAAATTGCTTAAAGTTGATGATTTGGCTAGGAACGTTGATAGAATTTCTCTTGAGGTTGATTCTTTAAAGCTTAGATCTATTCCTCCTAAGCATGATATCAATGAGCTCTCAAAGCTATGAGAATTTCCATTGATGAGTGCAAAGAAAGAACCGCTAGGATGCGTGCTTCCAAAGATGCCTTTATTAAAGCGTGTTCTTTTAATTCCTATGAAAATCAAGATGAAGATCTAAAAGTTATTGATGTGTCCCCTATTAAATATTTGTATTGCAATATGAATCTTGATGAAACTGAATATGATCTTCCTTTACCTAGAAGGCGTTCTAAGAATTCTGAGTTTTTAGATCTTGATGATGAAATTGATAAAAGTGGGATTGAAAGAAATAAAAATCTAGATATTGCTAAACCCACTATTTTGGATCTCAAGGAATTTAATTATGAAAATTGCTCTTTAATTGATTGTATTTCCTTGTTGCAATCCGTGTTAAATTCTCCTCATGCTTAGTCAAAATAAGGCCTTTACCGAACACATTGTTGATGCCTTGATGCAATCTTATGAAGAAAAGCTTGAGTTGAAAGTTTCTATCCCTAGGAAACTCCATGATGAGTGGGAACCTACCATTAAAATTAAAATTAAAGATTATGAGTTTCATGCTTTGTGTGATTTGGGTGCTAGTGTCTCTACTATTCCCAAAGCTTTGTGTGATTTGCTAGATTTCCGTGACTTTGATGATTGCTCTCTAAACTTGCATCTTGCGGATTCCACTATTAAAAACCTATGGGAAGAATTAGTGATGTTCTTATTGTTGCAAATAGGAATTATGTGCCCGTAGATTTTATCGTTCTTGATATAGATTGCAATCCTTCATGTCCTATTATTCTTGTCAGACCTTTCCTTAGAACGATTGGTGCAATTATTGATATGAAGGAAGGGAATATTAGATTCCAATTTCCTTTAAAGAAGGGCATGGAACACTTTCCTAGAAAGAAAATAAAATTACCATATGAATCTATCATGAGAGCCACTTATGGATTTCCTACCAAAGATGGCAATACCTAGATCTATCCTTGCTTTTATGCCTAACTAGGGGCGTTAAACGATAGCGCTTGTTGGGAGGCAACCCAATTTTATTTTGTGTTTTTTGTTTTTGCTTCTGTTTAGGAATAAATAATCCATCTAGATTCTGTTTAGATGTGGTTTTATCCTTTAATTAGTGTTTGTGCCAAGTTAAACCTATTAGATCTTCTTGGAAGATAGTTATTTGATCTTGCTGTAATTTCCAGAATCTTTGCGCTCAGTGCCCGAATTGTTAAAAATCACCAGAATGTGATAAAATAGTGATTCCAATTTCTGATCATCAATAAACAAATTGCCCAGGTCGTCTAATTTTGGTAGAAGTTTTTGGGTTCGAGAAGTTTGCGTTAGTTACAGATTACTACAGACTGTTCTGTTTTTGACAGATTCTGTTTTGCTTGTGTTTTTTTTTTTTGCGTGAAAACTTTCGATCTATTCATCAACTGTCAAGGTAGTACAAAGAACACTAGAAGTAAAATTTACATCCAGGTCCGTAGACCACCTAGCAACGACTACAATCACTGGAGCGAGCCGAAGGCGCGCCGCCGTCATCGCCCCTCCCTCGTCGGAGTCGGGCAAACATTGTTGTAGTAGACAGTCGGGAAGTCGTCGTGCTAGGGCCCCATAGGAGCAGCGCACCAGAACAGCAACCGCCGCCGATGAAGAGAAGCATAGACCGGAAGAATCCAACCTGCAGACACTCAGACATAGACGAACGAAGACCGGATCCAGTTGGATCCACCGAAGACAAACACCGACCGGATTCCACGAGATCCGCCGGAGACAAACCTCCACACGCCTTTCGACGATGCTTGAAACATCATCGGGACAGGGGCTAGGCGAGGAGGACCTTATTCCATCTTCAAAAAGACGTTGCCGCCTCATCTTCTTGAGCATGGCACAAACCCTAACAAAACTCAGAAACGCATCTAAAAACGGAGCCCTCCCGCCGACAAGGGCCGGGATCCACCGTGCCTCCATGATCCGAGGACCATAGAAGATAAGGCGGACCGGCGGCGTCGGCGAGAGGCAAGGAAACCCTAGATGGGAGTTCGGGCGTGGGCAGGAGGAGCGAAGGGTTTATGTTCTGTGTTGTTTGCTTATTTTGATGAATCTATGGCTAGTAAAATAGTTTATGATCCATAGAGAAGTTGGAATACAGTAGGTTCAACACCAATATAAATAAAGAATGAGTTCATTACAGTACCTTAAAGTAGTCTTTTGTTTTCTTTCTCTAAGAGCTCACGAGATTTCTATTGAGTTTTGTGTTGTGAAGTTTTCAAGTTTTGGGTGAATTCTTTTGATGGATTATGGAACAAGGAGTGGCAAGAACCTAAGCTTGGGGATGCCCATGGCACACCCAAGATAATCCAAGGACACCAAAAGTCAAAGCTTGGGGATGCCGGAAGGCATCCCCTCTTTAAATCCACTTCCATCGGTAATTTACTTGGAGCTATATTTTTATTCACCAACATGATATGTGTTTTGCTTGGAGCGTCTTGTATTATTTGAGTCTTTGCTTGTTAGTCTACCACAATCATCCTTGCTGTACACACCTTTTGAGAGAGCCATATATGATTTGGAATTTGTTAGAATACTCTATGTTCTTCACTTATATCTTTTGAGCTTGATAGTTTTGCTCATAGTGCTTCACTTATATCTTTTTGAGCGCTATAATTTTTGCTCTAGTGCTTCATTTAGATCTTTTAGAGCACGGTGGTGGATTTTTTTTAAAGAAACTTGATCTCTCATGCTTCACTTAGATTATTTTGAGAGTCGTTAATAGCATGGTAATTTGCTTAATGTTAATATACTTGGTATTCAAGATATGTGAAACTTTCTTTTGAGTGTGTTGAATACTAAGATAAGTTTGATGCTTGATAATTGTTTTGAGATATGGAGGTGATAATATTAGAGTCATGCTAGTTGAGTAGTTGTTAATTCAAAGAATACTTGTGTTGAAGTTTGTGATTCCCGTAGCATGCACGTATGGTGAACCGTTATGTGATGAACTCGGAGCATGATTTATTTATTGATTGTCTTCCTTATGAGTGGTGGTCGGGGAATGACGATGGTCTTTTCCTACCAATCTATCCCCCTAGGAGCATGCGCGTAATACTTTGCTTTGATAACTTCTAGATTTTTGCAATAATTTTATGAGTTCTTTATGACTAACGTTGAGTCCATGGATTATACGCACTTTTTCCCATCCTTCCACCATTGCTAGCCTCTCTAATACCGCGCACCTTTTGCCGGTATCATACACCCACCATAAACCTTCCTCAAAACAGCCACCATACCTACCTATTATGGCATTTCCATAGCCATTCCGAGATATATTGCCATGCAACTTTCCACCGTTCCGTTTATTATGACACGCTCCATCATTGTCATATTGCTTAGCATGATCATGTAGTTGACATCGTATTTGTGGCAAAGCCACCATTCATAATTCTTTCATACATGTCACTCATGAATCATTGCATATCCTGGCACACCGCCGGAGGCATTCATATAGAGTCATATTATGTTGTAAGTATCGAGTTGTAATTGTTGAGTTGTAAGAAAAATAAAAGTGTGATGATCATCATTATTAGAGCATTGTCCCAAGTGAGGAAAGGATGATGGAGACTATGATTCCCCCACAAGTCGGGATGAGACTCCGGACGAAAAAAAAAAGAGGCCATAAAAAGAGAGAGAAAAGGCCCAAATAAAGAAAAGAGAGAAAAAGAGAGAAGGGACAATGTTACTATCCTTTTACCACACTTGTGCTTCAAAGTAGCACCATGATCTTCATGATAGAGAGTCTGTCATTTTGTCACTTTCATATACTAGTGGGAATTTTTCATTATAGGACTTGGCTTGTATATTCCAATGATGGGCTTCCTCAAAATGCCCTAGGTCTTCGTGAGCAAGCGAGTTGGATGCACACCCACCTAGTTTCTTTTGTTGATCTTTCATATACTTATAGCTCTAGTGCATCCGTTGCATGGCAATCAATCCCTACTCACTCACATTGATATCTATTGATGGGCATCTCCATAGCCCATTGATACGCCTAGTTGATGTGAGACTATCTTCCTCTCTTTTGTCTTCTCCACAACCACCATTCTATTCCACATATAGTGCTATATCCATGGCTCACGCTCATGTATTGCGTGAAGATTGAAAAAGTTTTGAAAATGTTAAAGTATGAAACAATTGCTTGGCTTGTCATCGGGGTTGTGCATGATTTAAATACTTTGTGTGGGGAAGATGGAGCATAGCCAGATTATATGATTTTGTAGGGATAACTTTCTTTGGCCATGTTATTTTGAGAAGACATAATTACTTTGATTAGTATGCTTGAAGTATTATTATTTTTATGTCAATATGAACTTTTGTCTTGAATCTTTCGGATCTGAATATTCATACCATGATTAAGAAGATTTACATTGAAATTATGCCAAAGTATCACTCCGCATCAAAAATTCTCTTTTTATCATTTACCTACTCGAGGGGCAGTAGGAATTAAGCTGGGGATGCCCGATACGTCTCCAACGTATCTATAATTTTTGATTGCTCCATGCTACTTTATCTATTGTTTTGGACTATAATGGGCTTTATTTTCCACTTTTATATTATTTTTGGGACTAACCTATTAACCGGAGGCCCAGCCCAGAATTGTTGTTTTTTACCTATTTCGGTATTTCGAAGAAACAGAATATCAAACGGAGTCCAAACGGAATGAAACCTGCCCCCATCAGGTGCAGGAACCGAGCGGCTTCGTGGCCCAGCGCCTGGAGGACCGCTCCCAGTGCAGTCTCGCAGGAGGGCGGCAGAGTTCCTCCCCGAGTCCTCTTTCTCTGTAGCAGAATTTGTAAACCGATTATGAAAAGTGTTGATGTTCAGATCTGTAAATTTGTTGTGTAAATCGATCTATAGAAAATTTTATAGCTCGAATTTTTGATGGTCAGGTGCCTGCGAATCGATTATAGTAAACATGTTGTATAAATTGATCTACAAAAATGTTATGGAAAATGTTTTGATCTTCGGGTGTGGAAGTTTTTAAAATTTTAAAAAAATATTTGTTGTCGTAAATTAGTTTGACTGACAGAAAGATTATGTTTCGACTGACGGCAAAGACGATTCTTTGCTGTGTGGTACCGAGATTGGCTGACGGCAAAGTCTTTGTCGTCTGCCTGATGAAATGCTGACGGCAAAGTATTCTTTGCCGACTTATCTTTGTCGTCTACTTCCTGACGGCAAAATCTTTGCCGTCTGGATTTAGGTCTTTGCCGTCTGGGATTCACAGACGGCAATTACCTGTTTCCTGTAGTGGATAAGAAATTAAATGTTATCCAATATGCTAGTAAAACTCTAGACAGTGCCCAGAGAAATTATGCTACTATTGAAAAGGAATTTTTAGCAGTTGTATTTGCTTGTGATAAGTTCAGACCTTATATTGTTGATTCTAAAGTAACTATTCACACTGATCATGCTGCTATTAAATACCTTATGGAAAATAAAGATGCTAAACCTAGACTTATTAGATGGGTTCTCTTACTACAAGAATTTGATTTGCATATTATTGATAGTAAGGGAGCTGAGAACCCCATTGCAGACAACTTGCCTAGGTTAGAGAATGTTCTTGATGACCCACTACCTATTGATGATAACTTCACTGATGAACAATTAGCTGTCATAAATGCTTCTCATACTGCTCCATGGTATGCTGATTATGCTAATTACATTGTTGCTAAATTTGTGCCACCTAGTTTCACATACCAGCAAAAGAAAAAGTTTTCTATGATTTAAGACATTACTTTTGGGATGACCCACACCTTTATAAAGAAGGAGTAGATGGCGTTATTAGATGTTGTGTACCTAAGCATGAACAGGAACATATCCTATGCAAGTGTCACTCTGAGGCTTATGGAGGACACCACGCTAGAGATAGAACTGCACATAAGGTATTGCAATCCGGTTTTTATTGGCCTACTCTCTTCAAAGATGCATGTAAGTTTGTATTGTCTTGTGATGAATGTCAAAGAATTGGTAATATCAGTAGACGTCAGGAAATGCCTATGAATTATTCACTTGTTATTGAACCATTTGATGTTTGGGGCTTTGATTATATGGGACTATTTCCTTCCTCTAATGGGTATACACATATTTTAGTTGCTCTTGATTACGTTACTAAGTGGGTAGAAGCTATTCCAACTAGTAGTGCTGATCATAACACCTCTATTAAGATGCTTAAAGAAGTTATTTTTCTGAGGTTTGGAGTCCCTAGATACTTAATGACTGATGGTGGTTCACATTTTATTCATGGTGCTTTTCGTAAAATGCTTGCTAAGTATGACGTTAATCATAGAGTCGCATCTCCATACCACCCACAGTCTAGTGGTCAAGTAGAATTGAGTAATAGAGAGATTAAATTAATTTTGCAAAAGACTGTTAATAGATCTAGAAAGGATTGGTCCAAGAAACTTGATGATGCATTATGGGCCTATAGAACTGCATATAAAAATCCTATGGGTATGTCTCCATATAAAATGGTTTATGGAAAAGCATGTCACTTACCTCTCGAACTAGAACATAAGGCATATTGGGCCATTAAAGAGCTCAATTATGATTTCAAACTTGTCGGTGAGAAGAGACTATTTGACATTAGCTCACTTGATGAGCGGAGAACCCAAGCTTATGAGAATAGCAAACTTTTTAAAGAAAAAGTTAAAAGATGCCATGACAAAAGGATACAAAAGCGTGAGTTTAATGTAGGTGATTATGTTTTGCTATACAACTCTCGTTTAAGATTTTTTGCAGGAAAACTCCTCTCTAAATGGGAAGGTCCTTACGTTACCGAGGAGGTGTATCGTTCCAGTGCCATAAAAATCAACAACTTCGAAGGCACAAATCCGAAGGTGGTGAACGGTCAAAGAATCAAACATTATATCTCAGGTAATCCCATAAATGTTGAAACTAATGTTATTGAAACCGTAACCCCGGAGGAATACATAAGGGACACTTTCCAGAATGTTTCAGACTCCAAAAAGGAATAGGTATGTGGTACGGTAAGTAAACCGACTCCAAAACAGTTCTAATAGCAATTTTTCTCCGTTTTGGAATATTTAAGAAAATAGGAAAATAAGAAGTAGTCCGGGAAGGACACGAGGCATCCACGAGGGTGGAGGGCGCGCCCTACCCCCCTGGGTGCGCCCCCTACCTCGTGGGCACCTCGTGTGCTCTTCGGACTCCGTTTTCTTGCATGATACTTCTTTTGGTCGGTAAAAAATTATTATATAATCTCCCAAAAGTTTTGACCACCGCACCACGACACAATCCTCTGTTTTTGTTTTGAGCTGTCTCTGGTGCAAATTTAGAGCAAGATGTCATCTCAAGACTCCGACGGAGAGAGCTATGTCTCACATCTCATTGTTGACCCAAAGACCTATGCGGACCTATCTCCTTTTGGTCGAACTACAGATGATGAGGAGGATGCTCATTTGATGAGGATCGAAGATTCAAGTTCGGAGGAGGAGGATGTTCCTCTACCTCAACCTGGGAATATGCACGTGAAGTTCAAGAAGTCTAGCCTCCCTAAGAGGGCTAACTGGTCTAATAACCGATCTATTCCTTCTGTTTTCGGCAGAAAAACTAAGGAGATTTATGCGACAAGATCTTGAAGCTGGAGTTGGAGGTCGATGATTTAAAGGAGGAAATTGCTCTCCTCAACTACAATATGAAAGAGTTGAAGGCAAAATTTTCATCACCACCACCATCTTCGTCACCACCAAAGGAGAACTGAGTATCAGGTATGGGCACTCCCCTTGGAAACTGACAAGCTTGGGGGAGGTGCCCCGGTATCGTATCACCATCACACTTCTATCTTTACAGTTTTTCTTAGTTCGATCCTTTTGGTTATATCTTGATCTAGTAGAATAAAGTTTTAGTATGATCTAGTTTTGAGTTTTGCTTTATGATCCTTCTATGTAATTGAGTCTGTGAGCTATATATAATAAAGATTAGTTTTGAGTCGAGGGCTTGGTTACCTTGCTATGATCTTGAGGGAATAGAAGAAAGAATAAAAAGAATTAAATAGATCATATTGATCTTATGGAGAGTAATGACTTCACATATAAAAGAGTATGATGAATAAAAGTTGTTGAGAGTTGACATACATAGTTTTGGTCATCGTTGCAATTAATTGGAAGTAATAAAGAAAGAGAGGTTTTCACATATAAATACACTATCTTGGAGATCTTTTATGATTGTGAGCACTCATTAAAATATGACATGCTAAAAAGTTGATGTTGGACAAGGAAGACAACGTAATGGGTTATGTTTTCTTATATCCGAAATAAAGTATATTGTCATGGATCATCCAACATGTTGAGCTTGCCTTTCCCCCTCATGCTAGCAAAATTCTTTGCACCCGGTTTTACCATGAGAGTCCACCATATCTACCTACGGATTGAGTAAGATCCTTCAAGTAAGTTGTCATTGTTGCATGCAATAAAATTTGCTCTCTAAATATGTAGGATCTATTAGTGTGGAGAAAATAAGCTTTATACGATCTTGTGATATGGAAGCAATAAAAGCGACGGACTGCATAATAAAGGTCCCTATCATAAGTGGCAATATAAAGTGACGTTCTTTCGCATTAAGATTTTGTGCATCCAACCATAAAAGCACATGGCAACCTCTGCTTCCCTCTGCGAAGGGCCTATCTTTTATTCTTGTCTTACACCTTATAAAGAGTCATGGTGATCTTCACCTTTCCTTTTTTACATTTTATCCTTTGGCAAGCACATTGTGTTGGAAAGATCCTGATATATATATATATATATATATATATATATATATATATATATATATATATATATATATATCCAATTGGATGTAAGTTATCATAAACTATTATTGTTGACATTACCCTTGAGGTAAAAGGTTGGGAGGCAACACTATAAGCCCCTATCTTTCTCTATATCCGATTAAAACTCCATACCCATAAGTATTGCGTGAGTGTTAGCTATTGTGAAAGACTAAATGATAGTTGAGTATGTGGACTTGCTGAAAAGCTCTTATATTGACTCTTCCCGATTTTATGATAAGTTGCAATTGCTTCATTGACCGAGATCATAGTTTGTCAGTTTTCAATGAAGTTTCTGATTCATACTTGACATTGTGAATAGATTGTTAGTTTAGCATAAGAAATCATATTACAATATATATATATATATGTTGTTGTTATAAGAATGATCATGATGCCCTCATGTCTGTATTTTATTTTATCGACACCTCTATCTCTAAACATGTGGATATATTTTCGTTATCGGCTTCCGCCTGAGGACAAGCGAGGTCTAAGCTTGGGGGAGTTGATACGTCCATTTTGCATCATGCTTTTATATCGACATTTATTGCATTATGGGCTGTTATTACAAATTATGTCAAAATACTTATGCCTTTTCTCTCTTATTTTACAAGGTTTACATGAAGAGGGAGAATGCCGGCAACTGGAATTCTAGGCTGGAAAAGGAGAAAATATTAGAGACCTATTCTGCACAACTCCAAAAGTCCCGAGACTCCACGAAAGTCAGTTTTGGAATATATTTAAAATGTTGGGCGAAGAAAGCACCAGAGGGGGCCACACCCTGTCCACGAGGGTGGGGCGCGCCCTACCCCCCTGGGCGCGCCCCCTTGCCTCGTGGGCCCCCTGGCAGGCCTCCGGTGCCCATCTTTGTCTATATGAAGTCTTTCTCCCTAGAAAAAATCAGAAGGAAGCTTTCGGGATGAAGCGCCGCTGTCTCAAGGCGGAACCTAGCGAAACAAATCTAGGGCTCCGGCGGAGTTGTTCTGCCGGGGAAACATCCCTCCGGGAGGGGGAAATCATCACCATCATCATCACCATCGATCCTCTCATCGGGAGGGGGTCAATATCCATCAACATCTTTACCAGCACCATCTCCTCTCAAACCCTAGTTCATCTCTTGTATCCAGTCTTTGTCTCAAAACCTCAGATTGGTACCTGTGGGTTGCTAGTAGTGTTAATTACTCCTTGTAGTTGATGCTAGTTGGTTTATTTGGTGGAAGATCATATGTTCAGATCCTTCATGCATATTAATACCCCTTTGATTATGAACATGAATATGATTTGTGACTAGTTACGTTTGTTCCTGAGGACATGGGAGAAGTCTTGTTATAAGTAGTCATGCGAATTTGGTATTCGTTCGATATTTTGATGAGATGTATGTTGTCTTTCCTCTAGTGGTGTTATGTGAACGTCGACTACATGACACTTCACCATTATTTGGGCCTAGGGGAGGCATTGGGAAGTAATAAGTAGATGATGGGTTGCTAGAGTGACAGGAGCTTAAACCCTAGTTTATGTGTTGCTTCGTAAGGGCTGATTTGGATCCATATGTTTCATGCCATGGTTAGGTTTACCTTAATATTTCTTTCGTAGTTGCGGATGCTTGCGAGAGGGGTTAATCATAAGTGGGATGCTTGTCCAAGGAAGGGCAGTACCCAAGCACCGGTCCACCCACATATCAAATTATCAAAGTAACGAACGCGAATCATATGAGCATGATGAAAACTAGCTTGACGATAATTCCCATGTGTCCTCAGGAGCGCTTTCTTTTATATAAGAGTTTGTCCAGGCTTGTCCTTTGCTAAAAAAAGGATTGGGCCACCTTGCTGCACCTTGGTTACTTTTGTTACTTGTTACCCGTTACAAATTACCTTATCACAAAACTATCTGTTATCGATAATTTCAGTGCTTGCAGAGAATACCTTACTAAAAACCGCTTGTCATTTCCTTCTGCTCCTCGCTGGGTTCGACACTCTTACCTATTGAAAGGACTACGATAGATCCCCTCTACTTGTGGGTCATCAGGGCCCGAGTGCCATGATTTCATATCTGAACCCTTTATGTTTTCATGAATATATTTGAGTTCTTGGTCCTATCTTGCAAGTTGTCTGCACTGATACTTCTCCAACGTATATATAATTTATGAAGTATTCATGTCATGTTTATAACAATTTTATATGGTTTTGGTATGATTTGAATGGATCTAACTCGGACTGGCGCTGTTTTTAGCAGAAGTATCATGGTGTTGTTTTTTGTGCAGAAATAAAAGTTCTCAGAAAGGGCTGAAAATCTATGGTGTTTTTTATGGACCAAAAGAGACCCATGGAGCATCGGAGCTGGACCAAGAAGTGGTCGAGGGAGCCAAAGTCCTGGGCGGCACGCCCCTCGAGCTTGTGGGCCCCTCGAGCAACCCCCCCCCCCCCCCAATGTGAAACCAATGCTGAAAAATCCTATATATGGGAAAACCTCCGAAACTTAACCTAGATGAGAAGTTCCGCCGCCGCAAGCCTCAGTATCCACGAAAACTCAATCGGGACTCTGTTCCGGCACCTTGCCGGAGGGGGAACTCATCACTGATGGCCATCTTCATCATCTTGGAGGTCTCCACGACGAGGAGGGACTAGTTCACCCTCGGGGCTGAGGGTATGCACCAGTAGCTGTGTGTCTGATCTCTCTCTCTCTCTCTCTCTCTCTCTCTCTCTCTCTCGTTCTTGATTTTGCATGATCTTAATGTAACGCGAGCTTTGTTAATATAGTTGGATCATATGGTGTTTATCCCTCTCTATCTTGTTGTGATGAATTGAGTTTTACCTTTGAGGTCTCACTATTATTGGATTGAATACCTTTTACAACAGTACCTAAAGTTTATAATTTCTCTATTGTACTAATGGATCTCACGAGGTTTGTGTTGAGTTTTGTGTGCTAAAGTTTTCAAATTTTGGGTGAGATCACGATGGATGAAAGAATAAGGAGCGAAAAGACCCTAAGATTGGGAATTCTCAAGTCACCCCAAGGTAATATTCAAGGAATACCCAAGAGTTTAAGCTTGGGGATGCCCCGAATGGCATACCCTCTTTCGTCTACAATTCATCGGTATGTTACTTGAAGCTACATTTTTATTCATCACATGATATGTGTTTTAGTTGGAGCGTCTTGTGCCATAGTTTTGTTTTACTTGCTTTTTAGTTTCCCACCATCATTGTTTGTTGGACACACCTTTCTGAGAAAGACACACATTCATCATGATTTATTAGAATACTCTACGAGCTTCACTTATATCCTTTGAGCTATGCAGTTGCTCCAGTGCTTCACTTATATTTGTTAGAGCACAACGGTGGTTATATTTATAGAAATGATGGCCCTCTCATGTCTCACTTAATTTTTTTACAGTCTATTAAATAGGAAGTGGTAATGAGCACGGGTTATAATACTAGTCCAAAAAGGATAGGTATTTAAGAGTGGTATAATAAAAACTTTCATGTAGATCACCAAATATGAAATGTATGTTTTAATTATCACTACTGCAGGATGCTGCTAACGCGACACTACGATCAGAGACCCTTCGACGAAACTGTGTGCAATGCAATAATCGCAAACGGTGATGTAAAAAACCGTCAAAAAGGTGCAAAACGTTTGTGACGACCGATGCATTAAACACGGTTCAGATTTTAGTTGCGTGTGCGATGCAGGGCATACGGTTCAGTTCAATGAACTACTTGCGATGAGACAGAAGAACAGAAACAGGCAGCCAGATGAAGGTGTGTGCGATATATGGCATACGGTTCACTCGGATGAACTCTTTGTGATTAGGCGGAACAAAAGAAACGGTCAGCCAGATCAAGGTGTGTGCGATAGAGGGCAAACAGTTCACTCGGATGAACTGTTTGTGTTGAGCCAAGATAACATAAACGGTTCAATATAACAAGATGTGTGTGATACGCGACAAACAGGCTTGTAATCAAAAATATGTGCGAAGATCGATAATAACACATATGATTGCTTCTAATAAGACTTATGTGATATGCTCTGTCTACACAACATCTATTGGCCATTAGGCGACGGGTGGTCATCCAGGTACGCCATAAGGATGCGAAGAGGCATCCTATATCAGCAAGGACTAGTTGTTCCACCAATAGCTCATCTAAGAGAACCCTCAAGTTAACTATGCTCAGGCTGGAGCAGCCATCAGATGGGTGACTGGATGGGAAGTTGTCTTGATGTTAAATTAACTGATGGGATGGGTCACAGAGGTCAAATTAAATGACCTCTATGATCCATCCCATCAGTTAAATTAACCTCGAGGTCATTGTTTTTTATTTATTTTTTATTTTTGTAACACATGTTAAAGAAGGTCTACTCCATTAATTTTTGACAATGTGCGATACATGGCATATAGTTGATCCATCCGACCCGTTTGTGATGGAATAAGCCGTGTGTGTTGCGGGCAAACTCTTGCTAGTATACAACCGTTTGCGATTGATAAATTCATCACCGACGGGTTCCCAAGTGTGGTCCATGTTCACCGGATCATCGTATACTTCTTGTGCTAGCTCGATGTTCCTTATATGCTAAGTTTCCATTAATTGATGGAGTTTTATGAACACACCACCGTTTCCCGTCATTTCCTCACCTGTTTCCCGCCACCCAGCGATATTACGCATAAACCTAGGCAGCGCATGCTACCTCTTGAGCATGCGTTGGTTTTCCCTTGAAGAGGAAAGGGTGATCCAGCAAAGTAGCGTAAGTATTTCCCTTAGTTTTTGAGAACCAAGGTATCAATCCAGTAGGAGGTTACACACAAGTCGCCTTGTACCTGCACAAACTAGTAAGAACCTTGCAACCAACGCGATAAAGGGGTTGTCAATCCCTTCATGGCCACTTGCAAAAGTGAGATCTGATAGAGATAATAAGATAAATATTTTTGGTATTTTTATGATATAGACTGGAAAGTAAAGATTGCAAAATAAAATAGATCGAAAAATTATATGATGGAAAATAGACTCGGGGGCCATAGGTTTCACTAGTGGCTTCTCTCAAGATAGCATAATCTATGGTGGGTGAACAAATTACTGTCGAGCAATTGATAGAAAAGCGCATAGTTATGAGAATATATAGGCATGATCATGTATATAGGCATCAAGCCTGCGACAAATAGACCGAAATAATTCTGCATCTACTACTATTACTTCACACATCAACCGCTATCCAGCATGCATCTAGAGTATTAAGTTCATAAGAACAAAGTAACGCATTAGGCAAGATGACATGATGTAGAGGGATAAACTCAAGCAATATGATATAAACCCCATCTTTTTATCCTCGATGGCAACAATACAATACGTGCCTTGCTACCCCTGCTGTCACTGGGAAAGGACACCGCAAGATTGAACCCAAACCTAAGCACTTCTCCCATTGCAAGAAAAGATCGATCTAGTAGGCCAAATCAAACTATAATTCTAAGAGACTTGCAAAGATATCAAATCATACATATAAGAATTCAGAGAAGAACCAAATATTGTTCATAGATAATCTTGATCATAAACCCACAATTCATCGGATCTCGACAAACACACCGCGAGGAGAACTTTGTATTGAGATCCAAAGAGAGAGAAGAAGCCATCTAGCTAATAACTATGGACCGGAAGGTCTGTGGTAAACTACTCACACATCATCGGAGAGGCTATGGTGTTGATGTAGAAGCCCTCCGTGATCGATTCCCCCTCCAGTGGAGCGCCGGAAAAGGCCCCAAGATGGGATCTCACGGGTATAGAAGGTTGCGGCGGTGGAAATAGGGTTTCATGGTGCCCTCGGATGTTTTCAGGGTATATGAGTATATATAGGCGAAAGAAGTAGGTCGGTGGAGCCACGAGGGGCCCACGAGGGTGGGGGGCACGCCTACCCCCCCCCCCCCTAGGCGCGCCTCCCTACCTCATGGCCGCCTCGTTGCTTCCTAAACATCCACTCCAAGTCTTCTGGATTTCGTTTGTTCCAAAAATAACTCTCTCGAAGGTTTCATTCCGTTTGATATTCCTTTTCTGCGAAACACTAAAATAGGCAAAAAACAGCAATTTGCACTGGGCCTCCGGTTAGTAGGTTAGTCCCAAAAATAATATAAAAGTGCATAATAAAGCCCATTAAACATCCAAAACAGATAATATAATAGCATGGAAGAATCAAAAATTATAGATACGTTGGAGACGTATCAGCGCACGACGCACGGAGGCAACAAGCACAGCCTGTAGCACATCCACCTTTTCCAAGCATGCCAACCCACCGAAGCGCCGCCTCTGCCATCAACCTCGTCGACGAGGAAAACGAGAAGGCGCCACGGCCCGTCGAGGCCGAGGCGCTCCTCGGCAACGCGATGGACGACGATGTGATGCGCATCATCGCCAGGGTTGAGCAAACCCTTGGCGCATGGCGCTTCAGCGCCGCGAATCAAGATAGGCATGTCAGCGCCGTGAGGCTGCAGCTCACCGCACAACATTATCGATAGCGTGCTGCAGAGCAAGCTAGGCGCGTCCGTGCCGATAGGCTGTGGCTCTCCGCATGGCGAGACCGTTGGAGCGCCGCAGAGCAAGAGGCGCGGCGCGCTGCACAACAAGAGCGGATCCATCGGCGCTTGCATGCTGTCGACAGGGCGTCGCAGTTGGGTACACATCCCGTCAATACCCCCCATTCCTCGCCAGGAGTGGGCAGAGGCCCTCTCAGACCGTATTTTGCACCTGCAGGTCGGGTCACACCGCATTTGCACCGGACGCCCGCCGCGCCGTTTGCATGGGTCACGCCATTCGCCTTGTCCGCAGCTGGCTCGATGCCAATGCGCTGGTCGGTAGGCTCGACCGCCTCATTGGCCCAGGTGTCCACCTGGGCGTAGTAGAGGAACATGGCCATCGCATCCTCGAGCTAGTGATCTCCGATGAAATAGCCAACTTGGAGCTCAAGATCACGCTCCACATGTACCGCGAGCGTGTCGACCACTTGGACGAACGCCTGCACGAGTTTAGGCAGAGCCAAGAGCTACCGTAGGCAAGGGCTGCTGGTCATGGTCTCATGGACGCGTTTTATTTTGTTGAGTCGTTTCGACATGGATAGCTATGTATTCACAGCAATCATAGTATTCCTCCGTTTCAATGTGTGTACTCTGTTTTCCGTTCTTATATGTTCTGTTTCAATGTGTGTATATACGCTTTCCATTCTGTATATGTGAACGATAACAGCTAGATTCAAATTAGTATACAAAAACAGATAGAAAATGGAATATATATAATATCATTAGTTCATAAGTATATATTAATTGTTTTTTCTATATACAAACGTATACAAACAGCTAGATTCAACTAATGCAATCATAGTATTGTTCGAGCAATTATATATATCATTAGTATACAAAAACGTATATGTGATGATATTAATTGTTCATCAGTTCATCATAGAATATATATAATATCATCACATATACGTGATGATACTTAACTACTAGGTACAATGCATAAAATTGAAAACAAACAATACTAAAACTAATAATCCCTCCTGGGGCAGTATTCCGATAGCCCCTAGCCAGCAGCTCCCTGGTGCGCGGCGTCTTCCCAGCACGGAGGCAGTACTTCGCCTCCTCTGCCTCGCAGCGCTTGACGTACCGATCTGCCTTTTGCTGGAGGATGAGCGCGAAGGATCTTGCCATTTCGTTGGGCACCCACCGGAGCTCCTCGTTGGTGGCACGCTGGAGCTTATCGGCCCACCTCCATGCAGCGATGAGGCGCCTAGCGCCTTTGACCTTTCTCGTGAAGTACCCGTCTTTGTACACCTCCTCCAGACGATGATGCGCCCGCCCCCAAAGCTCCACTGCCTCCTTTTTCCAAGCGGCATCACGGGCTTCACACGCCGCCTGGTACCCGGCTTCCTCCTCCGCCATCTCCTTCTTGAACGCCACTTTCCTGGATTTCTCAATGCAATGATTTCCACGTATTAAAGATTGTACTGGCCCCAAAACCAATCCAAATTTGGGGGGTCCGGCGCAACCTCGTCTGGCGGCGCATAGGGGTCCTCGTCGCTGCTCTTCGCGGTGACTTCTCGTCGGCGCATGGGCAGACCGGCGATGCCATGGCAGAGATTAGAGAGAGAGATAGGGAGAGAGAGAGAGGGGGCGAACAAGGGGAGGATGTAGATGAGAATGCAGGCGGGACGACGTGAGCAAGGTAGTATTTATTGGCAGTCGGAATCTAGATTGACAGGAATAGTACACACGCCGGTCGCCGGAATTTACGAGTACTGTAGTTTGAATTACACACAATTCCCGCAGAAAAATCCATATGTGAACTTAATAGCTGACAGTTTCCAATACAAAACCATGTCTGATTAATAACCCCGCCACTCACCTTCCAAACCTCGAGGCGCGAAATAGAGTGCCAATCGTGTGGGGGCCGATTGTCTTGCAAGATCTTTACATTTTCTTTTTTGACCACCAGGTATTTACAACATCTGATAATTTTTTAACTCGCACACAACTACACAAAAATATGATTTTTCAAACCGTTATGGTTAGCCGTTGCATGTAGATGTAGTTCAAATTTGAATTACGGTCACTAAGTGGCTAGAAAATCACTTAAATGTCTTAAAAAGGTCAAATGACCCCTAGAATTTTCCAAATTTTCACATGACAGTTGTAGTAGTGCACGTTAAACGTAAAAAAATTTGAAGGTTGTAAGAAGAAGCTATCTCCCTTTCGTCATCAAGCATGCATTGTACCCTCTCAGAACCACGAGCCTTCTAGTGAGTTGCTCCGGTTTGTGAGGGGGGGTGTCCAAACTTTCATCAAACATGCCAATTTTTTTTACCACATCATCTTGGTGGCATGACATTACATCAAGCAAGGTTTCATGTTTTTCTGATCATTTTTAAAAAATTTGGAATTAAAATGCCATAGCACTCCATGCATGTGTCCATGCCGTGAGACCAATATGTTTGAAAATTCCTTTAAAATTTACTGCACATGGAATTAACTCGCAGATATGATTTTTCAAACCGTTATGGTTAGTCGTTGCATGTAGATGTAGTTCAAATTTGAATTACGGTCATTAAGTGGCTAGAAAATCACTTAAATGTCTTTAAAAGGTCAAATGACCCCTGAAATTTTCCAAATTTTCACATGACATTTGTATTAGTGCACGTTAAGCGTAGAAAAAATTTGAAGGCCGTAAGAGGAAGCTATCTCCCATTCGCATCAAACATGCATTGTTCCCTCTCGGAACCACGAGCCTTCTAGTGAGTTGCTCCGGTTTGTGAGGGGTGTGTGTCCAAACTTTCGTCAAACAGGCCAGTTTTTTACCACATCATCTTGGTGGCATGACATTACATCAAGCAAGGTTTCATGTTTTTCTGATCATTTTTTAATTTTTTTAGAATTAAAATGCCATGGCACTCCATGCATGTGTCCATGTCGTGAGACCAATATGTTTGAAAATTCCTTCTAATTTGCTGCACATTGAATTAACTCACACACAAATACACAAATATGATTTTTGAAACCTTTATGGTTAGCTGTTGCATGTAGATGTAGTTCAAATATGAATTACGGTCATTAAATGGATAGAAAATCACTTAAATGTCTTTAAAAGGTCAAATGACCCCTGAAATTTTCCAAATTTTCATATGACAGTTGTATTAGTGCGCGTTAAACGTATAAAAAATTTGAAGGCCGTGAGGGGAAGCTATCTCCCGTTCGTCATCAAACATGCATTATTCTCTCTCACAACCACGAGCCTTCTAGTGAGTTGCTTCGGTTTGTGAGGGGTGTGTGTTCAAACTTTCATCAAACATGCCAAAAAATTTACCACAGCATCTTGGTGGCATGACATTACATCAAGCAAGGTTTCATGTGTTTCTGATCTTTTTTAAAATTTTTGGAATTTAAATGCCATGGCACTCCATGCTTAATTGTGTCATAGCCGTTAGACCAATATGTTTGAAAATTCATTCCAATTTACTGGACGTGGAATTAAATCACACACAAGTACACAAAATATGACTTTTCAAACCGTTATGGTTAGCTGTTGCATGGACATGTAGTTCAAATTTGAATTATGGTCATCAAATGGCTAGAAAATCACTTAAATGTCTTAAAAGGTAAAATGACCCCTAAAATTTTCCAAAATTTGACATGACAGTTGTATTAGTACTACAAAATTTCTCGTACATTTAAAAGACCATCCATTGCCACTTTACTCTAAATTCGTCTTTCACAGCTGATAAAAAATATCCACAACATCACACATAGTTTTTTCGTAGGAACCGTTTGCGATGAAAATTTCTGGGTCTATTTAAGTCTTCCTCCTTAAGCTTCGGCGACTCGTCTGCTCCAGTGCCGGCAACCCCGAATCCATGAATCCAGATCCCCATTCCCGCACCCCCTTCTTGCAAAGATGACGCCGTGGAAACAATTCGTGAAGGCCCGTACGATGGTCACGTCCTCCCCGAGCGCCGCCGCCTGCGTCGAGAGCGCGGCCGCCTACGCCGAGAGTGCCATCGCATCCGCATTGAGCGCGGTCGCATCCGCCGAGAGGGTGTCTGTGGCAGCCGACAGGGCAGCTGCATCAGCCGATACGGCTGTAGCTGTTGCTGCGACGGCGGCTGCAAACGCCGAGAGCGCTCGAACTGCCGTCCGTTCCACCGATGTCGCCCTGGCCCGGGTCGAGGCCGTCCATGCCAAGATCGAGGACGCACACGCCAAGATATTCCAAGCCACCTCGGAATCCACCAACCCACGTCCGAAAAGGCAGCGGTGGCCATGGAGCACCTGCTTCCTCATGAGATCGCCGAGCGAGAGCTGGAGATGCAGGAGGCGGCGGAGATCGAGGAGCGCCGGAAGGAGGAGTTGCGCGTGGCCGAGGTCGAGGTGGAGAAGAGTTTGTCCATCGAGGAATCGGCGGTGGAGTACCAACGCGAGCTCTGGCGCAGCCACTACTACGAGTACTACAACCTTGAGAGCGGCGCCGAGGATGAGGACGCGGTCGACTTCAGCAAGGGGGTGCAGAGTCCACCAACAGCGGCATGTCGCCAGGACAAGTCATCGACGTCTCATCTCACACTGGCGATGCTTAGGCCGGCGCGGCGGCGGATTTGTTAAAATTATGCGTACTTAGGCTTTGTTTTAATGTTGGTCTTTTGTTAGAGCAATGTTTAGGTCAACTGGCTCTGTTTAATTACTAAAATTGCTCGATTCAGTAAGTGTGGTCTGTGTGCTGTAAGCTTTTTTGTGTGTTGATACGTCTCCAACGTATTTACTTTTCCTAACGCTTTTCCTCTTGTTTTGGACTCTAATTTGCATGATCTGAATGAAACTAACCCTGGACTGACGTTGTTTTCAGAAAAACTACCATGGTGTTATTTTGTGCAGAAATAAAAGTTCTCGGAATGGAACGAAACTTTGCGAGGATTTTTTACATCAATAATAAGAATTTCTGGAGCCAAGACCTGCCGTTGAGGGGCACCTGGGTGGGCACAACCCACCAGGGTGCCCCCCCCCTCTCCTGGCGCGCCCAGGTGGGTTGTACCCACCTGGTGGCCCCGCAGACCTCAACCCTGACACTATAAATTCCTATTTTCGGAGAGAAAATCAGGGAGAAAGAATTATCGTGATCCACGAGACGTAGCCGTCGCCAAGCCCTTTTCTTCCTCGGGAGGGCAGATCTGGAGTCCGTTTGGGGCTCCGGAGAGGGGGATCTTCGTTCTTCATCATCACCAACCCTTCTCCATCGCCAATTCCATGATGCTCCCCACCGGGAGTGAGTAATTCCTTCAGAGGCTCACTAGTCGGTGAGGAGTTGGATGAGATTCATCATGTAATCGAGTTAGTTTTGTTAGGGCTTGATCCCTAGTATCCACTATGTTCTTAGATTGATGTTGTTATGACTTTGCTATGCTTAATGCTTGTCACTTTGGGCCCGGGTGCCATGAACTCAGATCTGAACCGTTTATGTTATCACCATTATATCCATGTTCTAGATCCGATCTTGCAAGTTATAGTCACCTACTACATGTTATGATCCGGTAACCCCGGAGTGACAATAACCGGGACTTCTTCCGGTGATTACCGTAGTTTGAGGAGTTATTCACTATGTGTTAATGCTATGTTCCGGTTCTCTGTTAAAAGGAGGCCTTAATATCCCTTAGTTTTCAATATGGACCCCGCTGCCACGGGAGGGTAGGACAAAAGATGTCATGCAAGTTCTTTTAATAAAGCACGTATGACTATTTACGGAATACATGCCTACATTATATTGATGAACTGGAGCTAGTGTCGTACCGCCCTAGGTTATAACTGTCTCATGATGAATATCAACCAACAAGTCACCGATCCAATGCCTATGAATTTGTCCTATATTGATCTTGCTAAGTTACTACTGCTGGTGCTACTGTCACACTTGCTACAAAATACTGCTATCATTGTTACTGTTACTATTGCTGTTGTCACTACTATCAAAACTATCATATACTGTGCTACTGATCACTTTGCTGCAGATAATTAATCTCCACGTGTGGTTGAATTCACAACTCAGCTGCTAATACCTTCAAATATTCTTTGGCTCCCCTTGTGTTGAATCTATAAATTTGGGTCGAATACTCTACCCTCAAAAACTGTTGCGATCCCCTATACTTGTGGGTTATCATGTGCCCAAATTAGCAAGCGATTTTAAATTATGCAATGACGTACCCGGGGAAATTTCCACCAAAAATTGAATTATCAAACTCATCCCATGCGCGTAAAGCAGAAGAATCGTTTGCGATGCACACAATCATTCAAAGTGAATGGTGTCCGGCGGCACCGCGCACAAAGTTTCCCTCCACATTTCGAAATTTTTGGCCTACCGCCGAAATATCTACCCCCCCTCCCCACCCCCTTTTCTCCATGACCACAAGTCACATTTCCCCTGTTTCCTCATTCCTTCCTTCCTTCCTAAGCTATAGCCGCTTCCTCGCTTGCTTCCTCGCTCTTGCCGTCGTGGTCTTCTTCAAAGACCTCTCCAGCGGTTCCTCCTCCTTCGACGACTCTTTTACCACCCGGGTATGCCTCTCTTCTCTCTCTCTCGGGCTATGACTTGGAATGAAGGATTTTTACCCATCGGTTGATTTGAGTCATTTCTTCCTCTTGTAGCTCCCTAGGACCATCAGTTGCAACAAATGGAGCAGGGTGGCTGAAGATCTGTCTGCTCGTTGTCACCATCAATCTCCATGTGTGAAGCTAGTTGTGTTTGAATTTGTGAATAGTGGGTGGAAGTTTCTGGCATGTGTAGAGAAGTTTAGACCCTCTTTCGTTGTTACAAATCATTTGGTAGATGTGATTCAGACACTGTCACGGTCCCAACCCATTCATACCACACCTTCAACAAAACGCATCCTAAGACAGTGTCACAGTTTGTACCTAGTGTCTAAAAATGTTGCCATCTCATTAGCGGTGCCATTAGAAAATTATTTGGCACCACTTCAGTAGTTTGTGCAGCCAACTTTGGTCCACACATCCAAGAAGCCAAGCAGTAAAATACTAAATCTTTATGGCACGAAGGAACTGGGCATTGGAGCAACTAGGTGCTCCGGAGTCCGGGTCCCAGATTTTATTTCCGCTGCATTGGCTCGCCGGTGCAGGGCACCGGTGCGAGATTTAGCAACAGTTGTCGTTACACCGGGTTTGGCATACATAGTGGACGGCCTTAGTGATATTAGTTCTATGTTACTAAATTTGTGCATGTACACACCTGTTAGTATCAATTTCTTTGTCATCCAAACACTGCCGCTATCTTTGTTGCGATTATATTTACCTTCCTCATAAAATGTTCAATTTGTTATTTATAGTACATGAGTAAGAACTTGTAGCGTTGTTGTAGTTAATTATAGCTTCTGATGTTTCGGAATTTTGTTGTTGTCTCAGTAGCAATTAATTCATTTGCACGTTGATCTTTTTGAGAAGATATGTCATAATTAACATGTTTCTTTAGTTTTTCAAAATAAGTATTGGTAATTTTCTATGTTTCTATAAACCCATTTCCCCTACAATTTTTACTGATCTAGTTTTAAATATTATAGGATGAATGGAAGTGTTCTTACTTGGAGTGGGTTGATCAAGAGTGGCCACAGTCTTTGAAGATGTGCCTAACGAAGCTCTGGAGCATGTATGAGGAAGAGAACAGAGGTAGGATTAGAGAAAGTGTTGTCAATGTTGAAGAATATTTGAAGATGCGGGATAAAAAGAGGAAGGTGGAGAATAAGCTCAAATTTTTTAAATGAGACTTTGCTAAGATGGTGTTGGCGAAGGAGGAGGCACTTTCCCAGTTGGCCAGTGCAAAACAGGTTCGTACTGAACTGAAAGCAGAGGTGGATAAGACGAGCCTGGATGATCTTGATTAGGGAAATGAATATATTGTTATAATATTGTTCTTATGAAGTTGAACTAGCTATATGATGTACTGTGTTGTTTTTAGGTAGCTATCGTACTGTGATGTTAAAATATATTTATGTGCCTGATATGAAATTGGCAAACAGTTGTTCGATATGAATGTGAATTTGCCTAATACTGGAATTATTAATTGTAAACTAATAAACCTGCTAAATGTGTCATGGAACTTTGCAAACGGTTCTAGCAGTAAAAGTGCTTATGATGGATAGCCCAATGCCATATAGTTTTCTTCATCAAATCGTGTGTGATGTAGTTGATAAAAGCAAACGTTTAACCAAGGCAGAGCGTGTGTGATAGTTACCCCTATCACACACGAGCATATACATAAACATGTGTGGGATGTACATACGAACGGAAACGTTTTCCCTGGATTGACTGTGTGGGATGTACATACTAACGGAAACGTTTTCCCTGGATTGACTGTGTGGGATGTACATATGAACGGTGTTTTCCCTGGATTGACTGTGTGGGATGTACATAAGAACGGAAATGTATTCCTTGGATTGATTGTGTGTGATATACATACGAACGTAAATATTTTTCTGGGATTCACCGTGTGGGATGTACATACAAACGAAAACGATTGGGTTTCAATGCCTCGCCCGATCGCACACGAGCTCGTTTTGCCCCAGCCTGTGTGCCGGGAGGGCCTATCCCCGACGGTTTCTAGGTCGTGTGGAAGGACCCCCCTATCGCCCATATTCACTTGGCGACGGTTCTAAATGCCGTCGCGGAAAGGGGTTAAAAACCGCGTGTATAGCACCTCGTTGTACCAGTGTATATTGATGTCGTAATATGAAAGTGTATGAGTCCATGAGCATTGGTTAGTAAGAATATTGATATTAAAGCTTGTTATTAACTACTCATTTAAGTGTCCATTGTAGCATGATGGGGATGAGCATTTTTATGTCTGATTGAAATCCTTGAGTGCTGTCATAACCGGTGGTGCACGATGGTTAGCTCCTACCAACCTCATCCATAGGGCATGCGAGAGTACTTTGCTTCGAGTGCTAATAAAACTTTAATCATAAGTATATGAGTTCTTTATGACTAATATGAGTCCATGGATAATTACACACACCTACCTTTCTGCAATTTGCTAGCCTCTTCGGTACCGTGCATTGCCCTTTCTCACCTCGAGAGTTGCTGCTAACTTCGCCGGTGCATCCAAACCCCATGATATGATATGCTCTATCACACATAAGTCTCTTTATATCTTCCTCCAAACAGCCACCATACCTACCTATCATGGCATTTCCATAGCCATTCCGAGATATATTGACATGCAACTTCCACCGTTATGTCTTATGACATGTGTTTTCGTCATCATATTGCTTTGCATGATCATATAGAGCTAACATGATATTTGTGGCAAAGCCACCGTCCATCATTGTTATATATGTTGCCAGAGGCATTCATATAGAGTCATATTGTTTCAGTTATCGAGTTGTAAGTAAATAAAAGTGTGATGATCGTAGCATTGTCCCAGTGAGGAAAGGATGATGAAGATAATGAATCCCCCATAAGTCAGGATGAGACTCCAGACAAAAAAAGAGGCCAAAAGAGCCCAACAAAAAAATATGAGAGAAAAAGAGAGAAGGGGCAATGTTACTATCCTTTTACCACTCGTGTGCTTCAAAGTAGCACCATGTTCTTCATAAGAGAGACTCCCGAGTTATCACTTTCATATACTAGTGGGAATTTTTGTATTATAGAACTTGTCTTGTATATTCCAATGATGGGCTTCCTAAAATGCCCGAGTCTTCATGAGCAAGCAAGTTGGATGCACACCCACTTAGTTTCGGTTTGAGATTACATACACTTATAGCTCGAGTGCATTCATTGCATGGCAATCCCTACTCCTCGCATTGATATTGATTTTAAGGCCCTTCCATTGCCTAACGATCCCTCGAGTTGTTGCAAGCCTTTCTTCCTTTGTGACTTCTCCTATATACCTCTACCACTGCACTCTATTCCACCCTAGTGCCAATATCCATGGCTCATGTCATGTATTGAGTGGAGTAAAAATGTTGAAGTGCGTTAAAAAGTATGATACGTACAGTTGCTTGGTTTGACACTGGGGTGCTCATGATTTATACTTGTGCGATGAAGGCGGAGTCATGCCATGCTTACATAATTCAATGAGTAGGGATAACATTCGTTGAGCATCGTATGTTTTGAAAAATTAATGATTATGTTCTTATATTCATGGATATTATTATGTTTATATCAATTACTTCATAGTTTCTCAATATTTATACCGTAAAGAGATTACATAATAAACATGCTAGATAGCATTCAACATCAAAAATTCTGTTTTTATCATTTACCTGCTTGAGGACGAGCAGGAATTAAGCATGGGGATGCTGATACGTCTCCAACATATCTATAATTTTTTATTGTCTCATGCTATTACATTACCAATCTTGGATACTTTATATGCAATTTCATATCATTTTTTGGGACTAACCTACTAACTCAGTGCCCAGTGCCAGTTGCTGTTTTTTTGCTTGTTTTGGCTTTTCAGAAAATCAGTACCAAATGAAGTCCAAACACGATGGAACTTTACGTTGGTTTTTTCTGGACTAGAAGGTTCGGGAGGAGGCCAGAAGATCTACGGAAGAGACACGAGCTCACCCGGCGCGCCCCGGGGGGCGGCTCCTGAGCACGTGGGTCCCATGCAGCTCCGTTTGACCTAACTCCACATCCATAAATTCTCAAATATTCCCAAATCAATAGAGAGCCACCCGAAACACTTTTTCCGCCGCCACATGCTTCTGTTCTTCCGCGATCCCATCTGGAGGCCTTTTCCGGTAGGGAAAACTTTGTTTTTGCCACTCTAGCTTTTGACCACTTTGCTTTTGCCACTATACAATTTGACATTTCACTTTTGCCACTCTTAGTTTTTAACAATACATCACAATTGTCATTCTGTGGCAAAAGCAATTGCGGGGGAAAATGCAGACCACCCAATACAGGTCCGCGTTAGATGGCAAAACACATTCGGACCATGCTGTCCGCACGGTTGCGGGTGGCCTAAGGGTCAGCGTTGGAGACACACTTAGAGCATCTCTAGCAGGTCCCGTAAAAACACCACCTATAAAAACAGTACAAAGATTCCCTTTAACCGAATTTACGATATTATGAGGCATCGGGCGGAACAGATCCTGTAAACCCTACCGTAATAAAGATTCCCTATGAGGCATCGGGCATCTGGACGAACTTGAACTCCGGTCGGCCAGAACGGCACCGCTCCGGCCTGCCGCCTACTCCGGCGACGCTCTGGCCCTCCGCGTGCTCCGAGGATGCTCCGGCCGGCTGCTGCCAAGCTTCTTCGCTTGCTCGCTGCTCGTGCGCGATGTCGTGAGGCCCCCTGCTCCGGCATTGGCCGGTTTTACCTGACCCTCAAAAAACGGCTCGAATCCTCCATATATGACAGATGGGTGCACTAATATACGGGAACCTTTTTTTACTAGATATTCTATTTTACAAGATCTATTCGAATGCCTTTTTCTAACCTGTACCATAAATCTGAAGATTTGACCGTTCTTATTGGATTTACTACTGTGCTCCGTATTATATTATTGCGTGGGTGTATCGGAAATCCGTTGGTGCTCCTTCGAGCGCGTGCTCCTACATGTGAAAAAAATATTTCAAAGTGTGAAAAAATTCCAAACAAAAATTTGATGCATACGTCTCGACATTATGTGTGCAGGTCAAGTTTCGAAGAAAACCGACATTTTTCGTGGCTTGTGTAAAAAAGACAAAAGGATGTCTTGTGAAAAGCATTTTTTAAGACCGATTTTTTTCTTTTTTCACACGCGACACATAAGTTGTCGGTTTTTCCCGAAACGACTTTATGAGCATGTACTATATTGAGATGTACACGTCAAGTCTTTGTTTGAATTTTTTTGACATTTCAAAATATGTTTAAAAGACATGTTAAAAATCAAGAGCACACGCTCCCATGTGCCAAAACGCCACTCTCATGGGTGTACGGCTTGAATATTGTTTGGTCGTTGGTAGCAGTGCGTTACGTATGGTAGTATAATGCACTATATGCAAGTTGTCGGTAATTTCGTCATCCTTTTGAGGACGAGAAAGAGGTTTTTTACATGAGAGAAAGGCACTAGCAAAAGCCACCTTCAGAGATCGTCAAAGGAGAAGAAAGAAAAACAAAGATAACTTGAGAACAAGCGAGTCCGAGCCTGAAGAAAGGAGCAGTGGCAAGGCAGAATGAGCTTTCATCCAGAAAAAAGAAAAACAGAAGGAGCTTTCATCTCAATCGAACGGAAAAAGGCAGGAGGAGCTTCCCTCTGAAGACGAAGACGGAACCCAATGCCCAGCTCCCCCCATTTCCCGATCTGATATGCGGTGAGGCGCGGAGGTAGAAGAATGGAGACCCGCAGGTGTTGGCGTGGGAGGGTTAGAACGCTTTGTGAGAAGTTAGCCTTAGGTCCTTAGGTGTTGGTGTGTGTTTCGTGTTTGGCCTTATGTTTGCATAATGCCAATCTTCTTGTACATACATTTCTATCTTTTATAAAAATATGGTACGTCTTTAACGTACTCTCGGAAAAAAATATGCGATGAGGCGAGGTAGAGCAGAGTTGACCTCGACCTGTGCTTGTGGTGGTGTGGCGCACGGTGCGCCTGCGCGCGCACCACCGTGGGACGGGAACGAACGGGGGAGACGAGCGCTGGCGCGCTGGCTGGCCGGTGCGATGCGATGCGGCGACAGACGCGCTGCGCTGAAAATGGTCACGCGCTTTCTTTCTTTCTTCACTTGAAACGAAAGTGGTGGGAAAAGGCGAAGTTAGGAAACTTCGCCGTGAGTAAAATATCTCGGACGGTCGTGGTCTGGAGAGAGGACGGACACCCGAGGATGGCCGTAGCAGCAGCCTTTGTCCCGTTGGAACAGGGCCAAACCCGCACCGTTGCACGGCACGGTACCCGGCGAGACGAGACGTGCCGGAAAGGCAGCTTCACTTCACCTCACCTCACCCCGTTGGTTCTCCGTCTCCAAAGCTTTGATGCCATGCAGGATCCGATGTGCAAAAACAAAAGCAAGCCACGCAACGGCACAATTTCCCTTCCCCTTTGCCGCTGTTTCTGCCTTTTCTTTTCTTTTCCCCCGATCTCAGAGCTCCACAGTCCCGACTCACGGTCTCAGCATGTGTTCGCTGTACACGTACGTGTACTTGAACCAGATTCAGATCAGAGTACTAGTAATTGTAGTACTGCCGTCTCAGCTCGCCACTTGTGTCAATGATGTCGCTGAGATGCTCAAAAGCCGCGTCTCACGACTGCCCAAGTGCCGTTGATTAGTGTATGATTCCGATTGTACCGTTGCCGTCGTCAAACCCCTACTTAAAACCTCCCTCCCTCCTCGACCCCCTCTGGTCCTCCACACGTCAACGTGCGCTCGCTCTCCAACGGTGACTCGGCACGACCGCGCGCAACAGAGCAGGGCCATGGCGGCCTCCCCCCTCCGGCCGCTCCTCCTTCTCCTCCTCGCCGCCCTCGCCTGCCACGGTAAGCCATTCCTCCGTCTGCTCACACGACCCACCCTGACCCGAGCCAGTTGCTGACGTCTGCTGCGTTGCTCTGTCCGTTTCTTTTGCTCCCGCAGCGGCGGATGCGAGCTGGAGCGGGAGCCCCTTCCGCCACGGCCACGGGCAGGGCCGCGGCATCGGCGTCAACTACGGCAGGGTGGCCGACGACATACCGGCGCCGAGGCGGTCCGTGCAGCTGCTGCGCGCGGCGAGGGCGGGCTCCGTCAAGATCTACGACGCCAACCCGGCGGTGCTCCGCGCGCTGGCGGGGACGGGCATGGCGGTCTCCATCATGGTGCCCAACCAGCTCATTCCGGACCTGGCCGCCTCCTACGCCGCCGCCGACCGCTGGGTCGCGGACAACCTGCTCCCCTACCTCCCGCGGACGCGCGTCAAGTACCTGCTCGTCGGCAACGAGGTGCTCTCCGACGGCTCCATCGCGGCCTCCACCTGGACCCGCATCGTGCCGGCCATGGAGAACCTCCACCGCAGCCTCCGCGCGCGCCGCGTCAGCCGCGTCAAGCTCGGCACCACGCTCGCCATGGACGCGCTCGTCACGGGCGCCTTCCCGCGCCCGCCCTCCGCCGCGGCGTTCCGCCCCGACATCGCCGAGTCCGTCCTGCGCCCGCTGCTCCGCTTCCTCGAGGGCACCAACTCCTACTACTTCGTCGACGCCTACACCTACTTCGTCTGGGCCGGCAGCAACGGCACCGTGCCGCTCGACTACGCGCTCCTCCAGCCCGCGACGCGCGCCCGCTACGTCGACCCCGGCACAGGGCTCACCTACACCAACCTGCTCGACGAAATGCTCGACGCCGTGGGCGCCGCCATGTCCAAGCTCGGCCACGGGGGCGTCAGGATCGCCATCGCGGAGACCGGCTGGCCCAACGGCGGCGACTACGACCAGATCGGCGCCAACGTCCGCAACGCCGCCGTCTACAACAGGAACCTCGCGGCGCGGATGGCCAGGAACCCCGGCACGCCGGCGCGGCCGGGCGGCAGGATGCCGGTGTTCGTCTTCTCCCTCTACAACGAGAACCTCAAGCCCGGCCCGGGCACCGAGCGCCACTGGGGCATCTACTACGCCAACGGCACGGCCGTGTACCCGGTCGACCTCACCGGGCGGCGGCCGCTGTGGGCGTACCCGCCGCTGCCGGCGGCGGACAACGACACGCCGTACAAGGGGCCGATATGGTGCGTGCTGGCCGCCCACGCCGGCAGGAAGCTGAACGAGACGGCGGTTGGGGACGCGCTGACGTACGCGTGCGGGCAGGGGAACGGGACCTGCGACGCCATCCAGCCCGGCGGCGAGTGCTTCCAGCCCAACACGGGCGCGGCGCACGCCAGCTACGCCTTCAACTCCTACTGGCAGCAGTTCAGGAAGACCGGGGCTACGTGCTACTTCAACAACCTCGCAGAGCAGACCATCAAGGACCCAAGTAAGCATGCTCTGACTCAACACTGCTCTTTGCTCTATATACATTGTGAAATTAGTACATGAACATAAAATGATTTAAGCACGAACATTGCAACTACTCCCTCCGTCCCATAATGTAAGACGTTTTTTTAGTACCAAAAAACGTCTTACATTATGGGACGGAGCGAGTAGATTATTAGAGCTAGTGCGTTGGGTTAATGAAACTGTGTACTCTCGGCGTTGGTTAGCTGTACCTGGTGAACAGAATAGATGGTACATTTTTTCAGATGAGCAAAAGAAGTAGTGTCTTTAGTTTCTTTAGCTGGCAGTGGGATGAACCTTCTGAAACTAGCCAAGGCTATAGATTCTAGGAGAACAGTACAGGACCAGCTTGCTTCTAGGTATGATCGGGGGTGGTTAAATTAAACTGTTCTAATTTGTCACCTGAGATTACATCGGGTTGTTCAAATGACCAAATCTAGATCAGATCATTCCAAACTAGGAGATCCATTCGATGCTGTGCTTAGCTGCTACGGAGGGTTTAATCATTATTATAATGATGGTTAGGGCGATGAAATCAAATTATCCTAACGTCTCTCCTAATATTATACTAGATGTCCCTGTTGTGATCCATCTGGTGTACTCACATATCTTAGGTAGGTAGTTCACTAAAGAGATTAGGATCGATATCTTTGAAAATGCTTGCCAGTTACAATTAGTTGCTAGCCAGTAAGCTTTAGGCATCTGTTGCCGATAGCTGATTGATGCTGTCGATAATTTATTCTGGTAATGATATATGATGATTATAATGGAACTGCGCGGTCAATAAGAGAACCCTTTATTCTGTCGAGAGAGCTGACCCCTAGCTTGGAGATCCAGATATTGATATGCACAAGATGTGCATGAGATCTGTTGTTGCCAAAATTTAATCAGCAGACATGGTGTCGACCCAGTACATCTGGATCTCGATTGTTTTGAATGTTGTTCTAAGCATAAGTAGAAGGTCGGTTCTGACACCTTCATCATTATGGAATGAGATGAGCACATGAAACTGGTGTTCGCTTTAGAGAGCATCATGAACCCTCCCCCCTGATGAACATTTAGATGATCTCATTTTACGGACTAGGCGAAGCTAGTATCCGCAACCCCACATTGATCTAGGCACAGTGATCTGGCACAGAGGATCCTACCATATCACTATGTAGACCTGGCTCGCTGACAAATTTAATTTTGCTGAGATGATCAGGGTTGCAGTTGCCATCCTTGCTCTGAAAGGTCCATTCAGATAGGCATAGTAGAGCTGGCTGTCGTTTCTCCATTGGTTTTTAATGCTAAACCCAGGTGCACTGTCGATCGAGTCAAAGTCCAACTGCACATTTCACATTACCTTTGGACACCCTGCATCTGCATGACTGCATTGCCCGTCTGCCATCGGCAGTCCTTGATACGTCTTGGGCATTTGAGAGTAGGGTGGATACAGAATCATAAATTATGCACATATTTAGAAAACATCAGGGTTCAGTATGCAGAACATTTGGTACGCTTTTGTCAAATTCCCATCCACGCACTCCTGCTTGCGCGCGCTTTTTTCCTTCAGTTCTTTTGGCCTGTCGCTTTAGCTTAAACTTGGTAAAAGATGATGTCGCAGAGTGTTAAATCTGGTCTGAAAAGCATGAAAGGCCTTTCCATTATTACTTGAAGAAGAAATCAGAATCTCCAGCTACAAACCAAATAATTATATCTTACTAATGCATACCAATGATTCTTGAGGGCTTAATTATTGCACTGTGTTCCGCTCTGATGTCGACATGCACTGCTTTGCTTGTGTTAGACTTTGTTACTGTTAACTGTTTTTTTTTGCTGGAAAGTTGTTATTAACTGGTTAATTCTGCCCTTTTCAGGCCACGGATCCTGCAAGTTCAGCAGCTCATTGGGCTGATCGATTCACACTAAGGAAGGAAGGACATGGAGGGAGGACGGCGAGGGTGGTGTATTATGATCCTACTGATGTTCTCAAACCTTCTGATGTATTGACAGTGATAGCTGACCGTTTTTCGCTGTGGTTAGGCCGTTGTCCTTTTGTTGTTTCAAAATCATTCATGTACGTCATCTATTGACTCACAGAGATGAAATGATAGTTTCTCTGATCTTATTATTACTGGCTCTTGCTAATCCTGTCACTTGGCACGAACAATCTTATCTTTTTGTCACTTTTGTGATTCTGTCCCATGCCTACTACTGGAATGCAACGTTCACTTGCCTATTTGACTCTGTGCCCTTGTGCACGATTGCACGAAGCCACGACGTACCTCTCACTCGTTTCCATCACTGGTCCTTTCCTCGTCATCACAATTGCCATAGATGTGCTGCCCATAGCTAATTGATTCCGTGGTTAATCTATTCTGTTAATGATAGATGAGGATTATAACGGGCAATAAAACAACTAATAAATACTGCCAAGAGAGTTGACCCACAGTTTGGAGATCCAGATATTGATATGCACAAGATGTGCATGAAATCTGTTGTTGCCGAAATATAATCAGCTGGCATATTGTTGACCCACTTGGGCGGAACCCTAGCGCAGCCGCCACCCCTTCCCCCTCTGATCTTGCTCCCCCCACCGCCGTCGAAGGATTCTGCCGATCAAAGGCCGCGAGGCTGACAGCGGCGGCAGGTCCTCGTCCTCCTCGCGCAACTGATGGCGGCGGGGTGGGGGGGCATCCTTTCTCGCGTTGCGGAATCTCCAACTGGAGCTTCATGCTGGCCCTGGACGGCATGGTTCGTCCGACGGAGATGGGCGCCAGGGCGGCGGCCCCGGATTTCTTCGGCAACCACGACTACCATTGTGGCTGCGAGGGCGGCACGGCGACTGGTTCGGGGGGGCTCGGTATGGCTCAGCTACTCATCTCCGCGTGATGCGGGTGGTAGCGGTGGTGCCTGCTGAGATCTTCGACCTGCTGTAGTGAACCGGCGGGTGGCGCGGTCCTTGGGTTCTTTTTGCTCTAAGATGGTGTTCTGTCGATTGCCCGCCCTCATGGATCTGGGCATTGACGAGTTTTGGAATGCTCCGTCGGAGATCTTCATTAGGTGCTTGACGCATGTAGATTGTTGGATCGGATCGGATTTAATCGCGTGCGCCCCTATTTCGGCTCGAGTGGCTTTAGGAGGGTGTGACGCGAAACTTCGGTATCTGTTGATATTATGGGACACGTCGGTATTTTGATTTCTATGATGAAGACAATGGTGGAGAACGTCATGGTGGTTGGGTTCTGAGGCCGTCTAATGGTGGATCGAGTCTTCGTGGCAATGAGGACTTTGCTTGGTGATTCGTGACACGTAGCAACGGCATCGCAAGTAGGGGCGGCAGCACAGGCGGACTACAGAGTCTTACCTTTCAAGGTGAAAACCCAAGGCCTGTCTTTAATTGGTTGTGTCTGGCAGTGACCTTGTTAAAGGCATTGTTTTGGGAGCGCGGATTTTCTCGAGAGTGAAAACCTAAAATCTAGGATCGGGCGATGACGGTGCTTGTGCACCGTTTCCTTTTTGGAGGCATCACTTTTGACGAATTTGGACTTCGGGTGTTGCCTAGGTGGTGGTTTGTGCTGCAGCTACAAGGAATTGATTACTATAGTGGGATCTTTTTTTTTTTCTTCTTCTTCTTTTTGTCTTTTGGTTGTGTGTGTCCGTAGTGTCTTTATGACATTGCGTTGTTGCAGACGCTGTGTGTAATTGATATCTCCACAATAGTAATATATTTCCTTTGTCGGGAAAAATTTGTTGACCCAGTACAGTTGGATCTGGACTGTCTTAGATATTGTCTTAAGCATAAGTACAAGTTCGTTTCTTAACAACTTCATCTAATGGATGAGATGAACACATGAAACTGGTGTGTTCGGTTTAGAGCACCATGGACTCCCCTTTTTTTATTGCATTTAGGAACATGTAGCATGATTTCATTTTACTGACAGCTATATGTGCTTATTGAAGCTATCATCTCCAACTCCACATTAGCATAGTGCCATGCAGTAGAAAGCATCTTTCTGACTATTTGGCACAAAGTTGGTACTATGCAGACTTTTCCTGCCGCGGTGTTGATGGCTCGCTGACAAAAATTGTGCTGAGATTATCAGGTTGTAGTTGCCATCCTGGTTCTGAAAGGTCCATTCAGATAGGCATGGTAGAGCTGGCTGTCGTTTCGGCAAATTTGACAAATTTAACCTGTGAACGAAATCAAATTACAGAATGAACTGCCCGTGAAACTATTTCACGTGGGTGATCTTTTTGTGTGACGCCCGACACGAAGGCGCCACACTACACTGTGCAACGTCTTGTCGGACGTCACACAAAAAGGTCAGCCGCATGAAATAGTTTCACAAACAGTTCATTCTGTGATTTGATTTCATCCATAGATTAAATTTGTCAATTTTGCCGGTCGTTTCTCCATTGCTTTTTAGTGCTAAACCCAGCTGAGGTGCACTGCGGTCCTCCGTTCGTTGATCTGAATCAAAGTCCAACTGCACATTTCACATTACCTTTGGACACCCTGCATCTGCATGACTGCATTGCCCGTCCGCCATCGGCATGAGCATGCAGGCAATGGTTATCTGAATCTATCGTTCGAAAAATGGTTATCTGAATCGGCAGCCCGTGATACATTTGAAAGTAGGGTGGATACAAAAAAACCATTGCTTTATATTGAATCAGGCAAATGCCCTTGTTTGCGAAAAAGGGAGAACTTTTTTTTCCGCGAAATAAAGCCGCGCCACCTGACTGCGCTAGTCGGCGCCTTGTGTCAACGTACAGGTTCATGTACTTTTATAATGCAAAGACTGGACACGTCCGGGCCTTTGTGTACTGATTCATTTTTTAAGTGTTTTTTTGGGATTTCTTTTATATTTTAGTATTATGTAACATCTTTTCAGGCCGTTCTATATTGATTTTTTAATATATATATATACAAAAATGCTCACTGTATATTTATACAATAAAGTGTGTAGTTACAAAAAATCACATAATATAAACAAAGTAAAATATTTTAAAAACTTCATTGTATTAAAATCATCGTATAATTAAAGAAGATCATTGTATATTAAACAAATGCTCAATTTATATAAAAAACTGTTCACCATATATCATATAATAATCTTCAGTGTGTATTTTAAAAAATATCGCCTAAAATTAAAAAGTTCAATATATACATTAAAAAACTTCATCTTATATTTCACAAATATTCATTGTATAATTAAAAAAATCATTGTATATTAAAAAATGTTCATTGTATATAACCAAATTGTTCATCATATATCATACAATAATGTTGAGTGTGTATTTATACAATAATGTTCCCTGTGTATTTTCAAAAATATCGAATAATATAAAAAAGTTCAATGTTTGTTAAAAAAACATCATCATCATATATAAAAAATGTTCAATGTATATAACAAAATTGTTCATCATATATCATACAATAATGTTGAGTGTGTATTTACACAATAATGTTCTGTGTGTATTTTCAAAAATATCGCATAATTTAAAAAGGTTTAATATATGTTAAAAAACTTCATCTTATATATAAAAAATGTTCATCATATAATTAAAAAGATCATTGTATATTAAAACATGTTCAGCGTATATAACAAAAAAATCATCATATATTATACAATAATGTTCAGTTTGTATTTAGAATTACTTTTTGTAAATTAAAAAAGAAAAACCAGAAGAATACCCATGGTCTGAAGAAACGTACACTGTTTTTTAATACACGTCGAACCTTTTTTGAAATGTGAAAAAAATATTGTGTAAAATCATTTTTACATTTCTTTTATCTTTTTCATATCTTGGGTATCTTCGGGTTTTCCCTGTTTTATTTATGCACATTTCTTTTTTATATAGGTTTCGTAGTAAATGGTGTATTTTTTTTCAATATTGCCGACATATTTTTAATTTATAGTGAACTATTTATTATGCGATATTTTTTGTAAATACACACTGAAAATTATTTAAATATACAATATCTGAAAAACGTCGCATAGTAAAAAGTTTGGTGTAAATTTTAAAAAAGTACACCGTTTGTTACAAAACCTATATATAAAATAGATGCGCAAAAATTTAGAAACGAAAAAACCGAAGAAGGCCAGGACATGTCTAAAAAGATAAGAGAAATATGAAACAAAAAAAATACATTACAAAAAAACGAAACAGTTGTCCTGCAAAAAAAACGGTTTCTAAGGTATAATATAAAAAGGCTTAAGCCTCTATTCTATTGATTGCAGTCGTGTGGCGTAGTGGTCAACGCTTCTTGCACGCGTGATGTGCGTCCGGAGTTTTTCCGCAAACGAGGCCCTTTGTGTGATTAAATATAAACCGAGGGGGTTTTCTGTGAAAGAACATGGCACGTCAGCCCTGACAGGCGGGCGCCGCTGATCAGTTCCCCTGTTAATACGTGTTTATACGTCGTTTATTTCGTTTTGCAACGGCTTGCCCAGACTTGATACTGACATATAAAACTATCAAAGTTGGTACCAATCCACACGCTTCTTTCCTTCAGTTCTTTTGGCCTGTCGCTTTAGCTTAAACTTGGTAAAAAATGACGTTGCCGAGTGTTAATATGGTCTCAAAAGCATGAAAAGGCATTCCCATTATTACTTAAAGAGGAAATCAGAATCTCCAGTTGCAAACCACGTAATTATTATCTTACTAATGCTACATAGCGATGATTCTTGAGGACTTAATTATTACATTACCACTTGTGAGAAGCTTTACTCGGAGCTATATATGATGACCATACGAGCGGTTTCTCCTAGCTGCAGCAACTCACCCCTGATGTCGACATGCAACTGCTTTCCTTTATTTAGCCTTTGGTTGTTGTTAACTGGTTAACTCTGCCTCTCACTGCAGGCGACGGATTGCAAGTTCAGCAGCTCATTGGGATGATTGATCTACGCAAGGAAGGACATGGAGGGAGGGAGGGCAGTGAGGGGGGTGTACGATCCTGATCACCTTCTGATGTAACAGTGACCGTTATTTCTTTGCGGGTGGTGGGTGTAACAGTGATAGCTGACCGTCTGTTTGACCGTTCTTCGTTGTGGTTAGGCTGTTGCCCTTTTGTTGTTTCGATTCAAAAACAGACATTTCTCGCACGTCCTCTATTGAATGGGAGTGAGCTTGGCAAGTGACATGATTCGTAGTTAACTGAGTAATTAACCTCCGTTTCGAAGAAGAAAAAAATAGTAGTCACTCTGATTTTATTATTATTACTGGCTCTCGCTAATCATGTCACTTGGCACCAACCATCTTATCTTTCGCCCCTTTTGTCTGTCCTCCATTTCTACTACTGGAATGCAACGTCCACTTGCCTATTTCACTCTCTGCCCTTGTGCACAGTTTCACATAGAGTACCTCTCACTCATTTCCATCACTGGACTTTTCCTCGTCACAATTGCTATAGCTGTGCTGCATACTTACTGTTGAGCTCGTGCGTCCAATCTCTGTCCATCCATGTCGACTGCACTGCATATGCATGTGAGGCCTGTGCTGCTTGGGTATGTACTCTAGAATAGTAGTACTTGGCAAGCACTCGTACGTGTTCCATTATCACTGCAAAGCTTGTTTCACTGGACCAGATGGGAAAAAAGAATTGCACGCACGCACATAGTACACACGAGAAAGAGAGAGAGAGAGATTACCCATGACTGCTGAGTGCTAACTGATGGTGAGATTATCATGACAGGAGCTTAGGGGGAAACAAGACGATCCCTTTGCTTGGCGTGCATGTTAAGCATACCAAGATTCCTCTGCCAAGTGGTGGCCGGTATGATGAGCTTATGAGCAGAGGCAACGGTCGAAGCTCTTCACTCTAGTTGTTCGATCATAGCCTCCTCTTCTTCCTTCTTAATAAGGAAAACCTGTAGGTAGCCTCGATCGGGACTGAAAAATTGGATCATGGAGGCCAAGTGATGTTATAACAGGTTGGGGCGGGCCAAACCTTGGAAAAATAGGCTTCGAGCAACAAATAATCACTAATTAATAATTGTTCATCCGTCAGACTAATTTTCACACAAAGGCTCGCGACAAACACACAAAAATATAAAACTACAACCAAACATGTCAATGACTTCATCAAATCAAAACTCTTGAATTCCCGCAGCCGAAACATGACACAAAGTCCTCGCTACGAAAGGAGCCCGACGTGTGGGGTGCAATCAGAACAAGAAGAAAAGTCTTCGCACTTCGTCATAGCATAGTCCGAGCTTTGACAAAAAGAAGACATGTTGTCGTCACTCCCGAAAACCGGGATTCACGTCACGTACCTGTTGAGTCCAAAGGAGCTAAGGAAAAGTCATGCAATAGTTGACCTGACCTTGCGATTTGAAACCACATGTTGACGTGAAACACATACCCTAAAGAGGGGAGAGTATCTGGTGCTACCAAGACTCAAGTGCTACCGCGATACGAACTTCTGTGCCATCGGATTCTCAGATCGGATGACATCTGAAAGCTGTTGGATCTATGCACATTTGTTGGACTCCTATGAGGCTTTTTTTGTGTGCAAATGTTGCAGAGTTATTGGAAGCCGTCCGAGCACCCGAGTCTCGGTAGCACTACATATCCCCCTCCCCCCCCCCCCCCCTCCCCTCCTCTAAGGAGAAGGACAATTATTACGCAAGCCGATGTATTATAGCGGGCACAACGTACCACGACACACCTAAAACACAAAGAAAATAATCAGCCTCCATCAACCTCACAATGTCGTAGACACCATAGGATGTGGGGGAGTGATGATTTTATAGATGAAACTGCTAGGATCTCGAGGGGTGACGGCTGGGGTTAAAGAAAAGGAAGGGTTGGTCATGCGAACTAAGATTATGGCCGCATGCATCGCCCAGATGCAGAGGCCAGGGGTCTTCCTCTTTTTTAAAAAGAAGCGAACTAAGGTATGATTATAGCTTCTTGCGGGACATGTTTACGTTGTGCACGAAAAAAAAACATGGAACTAACTAAACTAGACTTGATTTGTAGGATTATTCTCTTGTGAAACAAAACGGATTGCTAATGGCTCAGTTGATTAAAAAATTATATATCGGTCAACATTGTCCGATCTGATTATGACCATTTTAAAATTGACCCGCATAAAATGAACATGTAAAATTATTTTTGGAATTTTTTGAAACTTTAAAATATTGTTTTCGAACTGAAGTGCTCCAAAGCATCCGTACACTCTCAGAATGAGAAAACGACATGCCAGAAACGGCTAGAGACGTAGGGATCGAGGAAATGATAGGGTGATGTGGTGTGCGGTGCTGTGCATGATGAGGGATTCATGTGCAGATCAGGTCTCTCTCTAGCTAGCTAGCCAAGCTACATAATGTACGAGTTTGGCATGTGGAGTGGAGGTCAGTCGTCTGGACAACCACGTCCACTTCAACTGCATGCATTGCTAGTGCAAGCTTAGCTTCAAGTCTTTAACCACTACTACCTGTCATCTACATTATCCATCCTACACGAAACCGCATGCTTGGTTACTTACAAGTAAATTAAGGTCAGTAGAATAGTAGACGGATACCAACATTACTGGTGTGGTGTGGTATCAGTTGGCACGTCGCTGCTTCCATATCACCTGCCAGCACTCCCCATAGATATGCCAATAATGAACATGCCATGAAACTGGTTTTGAACTCTGAACACTTGTGTTGATGTACAAGAAAGTACTACTGTAGTATACTAATTAAAACACCCTGGATTAGACAAACTCCTACATACATACGTGCACAAAATCTGCGTGGACTATAAACCACTCCCTCCGTCCTATTAAGATCGTTTTGCAAGCCATTTTAGCTTGCAAAAAGTAGAACTAGACGATAAATCATCCTTCTCGCACGCCACTTTTTAAAACATTTTTTCCTCTGCTTTATTAGTCACGTTAACTTCTTATTACCTCACAAAAAAGGACCTTTAACGATTCTGTCATCACGCCTAAAGAGTATAGACGATGGCGGACATGACCACACTCATATTCGATATTCCAAAATTGGGCCTCTGCCCCGCAGTCCACCTTGCGGCTACCCAGCATGATCCGATCGGATCCGATCCGATCAGGATGATGATGAGATGAGCTTTTTGTTTTTGAAATTTGATAAGTGCCGAACGTTTGGTATAAGCACACGGTAACTCCGAATATTTTTGACAGTGACGTGACGATGACAACTTTAGTTGTCAAGCATGACAATTTTCATGCTTCAGTTATTTTTGACATAAAATTAACGTGCTTGCCAACTAATTTGCTATCCTCGCCCCACTAAATTTGCCGTAAAAACCATTTAAAGTTGTTATGTGCTCGTACCTAACGTTCTAACGTTGGGTACTTATCAGTTTTTTATGGGAGGATAACGACGAGATGAGCTAGGTTGAAATGGGCGCTTGCTTTTTCCAGCGCGAACAGCCGTACGTGCAGTGCAGCACGAGCGCGCAGGCACGGGCGCGTACGTGTAGCTAGCACAGCACGCCCATGATGGAGCTGAGCATATATCAGATCCGTTTTCCTCTGGAAAGACAGGTGATGGGGAAAAGGGGCAATGCCATGAACTAGTTCATCATGGCCCAGTGCCAGTGGGCAGGAGCCGAGATTCGAGATCACGGGGAAGAGATGGTCCGTCGGTCCCGTATGTCTGCGTGGGTCGATGAGAGGGCCAACGTGTCTGTCCTCCGTCGCCTAAGGCTGGTCATAGTGAAAGAATCTTGGGAAGAATATGTACGCCACATGGCAAAATGATGAGGTGGCAAGTAGTTAATGAGGAGAGAGACAAATAAAGTAACATAATATGTTACCATCACATAGCGCTTTCCAATGCAAAATGAGTCTACAAAGTAATAAATAAAGACATCTATGTTACTACACGTATGATACTACCCACTATAAAGGTAATAACATAGACTAGTAACATATGCATGTTACTACTCTAAGTTACTTCCCACTATGACCAGCCTAAAAAAAAGGTTTATGCCCTCCGTGTTATGTAAACCTGTGACCTGTGACCGTGGTCCGTGGTAGTATTTCCGCCGGATAACCATCTTTGGTTCCAGGGATTTCAAACACTCAACGCACGATTTCTATGTGAAAAAACACACTTTACTTGTATAGCACCATAGTTGTACAGTCCAGATATTGATCACAAATCTGACTAGCAAAATGTAAGTTTATACCACAAAAGTCGAACCGTAGATCCATATTTGAAAGAAGTTTCAATGGTACAATTTTTGTGACTATAAATTATTATTTTCACCAGTTTAGTTCAAGCTCAAAATTTGATCCGATAAGGGCTAATAAATACCTGGACGGAGGAAGTATACACACACTGATGAAATGTCATCAACTGAGGTTATTCATAAATGCATGTTCTCACATGAGAATTATGTTTTCCAAAAGACACAAACATACCCATAAAAACTCATAATGATCCACTAGATATAGTACAAAGAGTGTTGGTAGTAGCCCAATGTATCAGACGTCCAAACCAGCAAGCTCCACAGACCAATTAGCCTCACAATACCAGTCTGTTATTCTCATTTTCCTCCACTAACCCTATGCGGATAGGGCAAACTTTCATCCCCAGACTTCATCAGTGAGCCTGTGGATTCATCTCCCCTCCGTCTGCCGTCCATGGCCGGTTGCGGGTAGGGGAATGTCGGTGCCCCCGCTTTGGTTTTCTTAGTCCTTATTGATGCGCCGCTCAGACAGATGGCGATGGTTCTTCTTCGAGTTTGTCTTCCGTGCTTTGATCCTTATCGACTCAGTTCAATTGGACTTAGTCGACGAAGGTCCGATGCAGAGTCCTGCCGTCTTCTTGGGACAGTGAGGTTAGGGTTTGTCGTTATGTGACGAGATTTGTGTCAGGTGCTTCATATCTACATAAGTGTTCAACGACATCGACTGTAGCTCCAGGGCACTGGTCCTTAGGGGCACGCACACGAAGGCTCTCTGGCTTTCATCGGCACGGTCAAGCCGGCTTCTTCTTTTTTTTTTAAAAAGGAAGATGACCTCCGGCCTCTGCATCTGGACGATGCATACGGCCACTTTATTAATTATTATCACAAGACCTTACAAAGTCATACAACAGTAAACTAAAGCCGCTGTCTAAGCAACAAACTGTCGCTACACCTATCCAGTTGATGAAGGGGCGCAGATAGCTTGGGCCTAATACCAAACAGACATCGCAGCCAAGCCTAACATCTAAGACCTGAGACCCCAACCTAGCCACTTGCCTCCGAGCACACCTGGTCTCGGGCGTGCTCTCGAGGCCGCCACCGCCAATCGCCACCGCCCATCTTCGTAATCAGATCTTGATGCATCCACCTTGCTCGGTCCAGCTATCGTCGACGCCACCACGACGCCCAACGGCACCTCCTCCCAGCGCGCAAACAACTGAACACGTCGCGGTCGCCACTGATACACCTCAGCGCCATGCTGCCAATGTTGGGGAACGTAGTAATTTCAAAATTTTCATACGCACACGCAAGATCATGGTGATGGCATAGCAACGAGAGGGGAGAGTGTATGTCCACGTACCCTCGTAGACCGTAAGCGGAAGCGTTATGACAACGCGGTTGATGTAGTCGACGCCTTCACGATCCGACCGATCCAAGTACCGAATGCACGGCACCTCCGAGTTCAAAGACACGCTCGTTTCGATGACGATCCCGGACTCGATCCAAAGAAATTGTCGGGATGAGTTCCACAAGATGACGGCGCAGGACGATGATGATGCTCTCATCGCAGGGCTTCGCCTAAGCTCCGCGACGATATGACCAAGGTGGAATATGGTGGAGGGGCACCGCACACGGCTAAGAAACGAGATCAACTTGTGTGTCATGGGGTGCCCCCGCCTGTATATAAAGGAGCAAGGGGAGGCGGCCGCCTAGGAGGAGGCGCGCCAAGGGGAGTCCTACTCCCACCGGGAGTAGGACTCCTCCTTCCTTGTTGGAGGGGGAAAGAGGGGAGAGGAGGAAGGAAAAGGGGCCGCACCTTGTCCAATTCGGACCAGAGGGGGCTGCGCGCCCTTCCTTTCTTCGGCCTCTTTCCTCTATTCCCGTATGGCCCAATAAGGCCCATATACTCCCCGGCGAATTCCGTAACTCTCCAGACTCCGAAAATACCCGAATCACTCGGAACCTTTCCGAACTCCAATATAGTCGTCCAATATATCGATCTTTACGTCTCGACCATTTCGAGACTCCTCGTCATGTCCCCGATCTCATCCGGACTCGAACTTCTTCGGTACATCAAAACTCATAAACTCATAATATAAGCATCGCCGAAACCTTAGCGTGCGGACCCTACGGGTTCGAGAACTATGTAGATATGACCTAGAACTATTCTTGGTCAATAACCAATAGCGGAACCTGGATGCTCATATTGGCTCCTACATATTCTATGAAGATCTTTATCGGTCAAACCGCATAACAACATACGTTGTTCCCTTTTTCATCGGTATGTTACTTGCCCGAGATTTGATCGTCGGTATCCAATACCTAGTTCAATCTCAAGCATCGGCAAGTCTCTTTACTCGTTACGTAATGCATCATTCCGTAACTAACTCATTAGCTACATTGCTTGCAAGGCTTATAGTGATGTGCATTACCGAGAGGGCGCAGAGATACCTCTCCGACAATCGGAGTGACAAAACCTAATCTCAAATACGCCAACCCAACATGTACCTTTGGAGACACCTATAGTACTCCTTTATAATCACCCAGTTACGTTGTGACGTTTGGTAGCACCCAAAGTGTTCCTCCGGTAAACGGGAGTTGCACAATCTCATAGTTACAGGAACATTATAAGTGATGAAGAAAGCAATAGCAATATACTAAACGATCAAGTGCTAGGCTAACGGAATGGGTCATGTCAATCACATCATTCTCCTAATGATGTGATCCCATTAATCAAATAACAACACATGTCTATGGTTAGGAAACATAACCATCTTTGATTAATGAGCTAGTCAAGTAGAGGCATACTAGTGACTATATGTTTGTCTATGTATTCACACATGTATTATGTTTCCGGTTAATACAATTCTAGCATGAATAATAAACATTTATCATTAAATAAGGAAATAAATAATAACTTTATTATTGCCTCTAGGGCATATTTCCTTCAGTCTCCCACTTGCACTAGAGTCAATAATCTAGTTCACATCATCATGTGATTCAACACTAATATTCACATCTGTATGTGATTAACACCCATAGTTTACATCGTCATGTGACCAACACCCAAAGGGTTTACTAGAGTCAATAATCTAGTTCATATCGCTATGTGATTAACACCCAAAGAGTAGTAAGGTATGATCATGTTTTGCTCGTGAGAGAAGCTTAGTCAAAGGGTCTGTCACATTCAGAGCCGTATGTATTTTGCAAATATTCTATGTCTACAATGCTCTGCACGGAGCTACTCTAGCTAATTGCTACCACTTTCAATATGTATCCAGACTGAGACTTAGAGTCATCTGGATCAGTGTAAAAAGCTTGCATCGATGTAACTCTTTACGACGGGCTCTTTTATCACCTCCATAATCGAGAAATATTTCCTTAGTCCTCATTAAGGATGTTCTTGACCAATTTCCATTGATCTACTCCTAGATCACTATTGTACTCCTTGCCAAGTTCGTAGCAAGGTATACAATAGGTCCGGTACATAGCATAGCATACTTTATAGAACCTATGACTGAGGCATAGGGTATGACTTTCATTCTCTTTTCTATTTTCTGCCGTGGTCGGGATTTGAGTCTTACTCAATTTCACACCTTTGCAACACAGGCAAGAACTTTTCTTTGACTATTCTATTTTGAACTACTTCAAAATCTTGACAAGGTATGTACTTATTGAAAAAAAAACTTATCAAGCGTCTTGATTTATCTCATAGATCTTGATGCTTAATATGTAAGTAGCTTTACTGAGGTCTTTCTTTTAAAGAACTCCTTTCAATTACTCCTTTATGCTTTCCAGAAAAATTCTACATCATTCCTGATCAACAATATGTCACTCACATATATTTATCAGAAAGGCGGTAGTGCTCCCACTCACTTTATTGTAAATACAAAGCTTCACCGCAAGTCTCAGAGAAACTATATGCTTTGATCAACTTATCAAAGCATGTATTCCAACTCTGAGATGCTTGCACCAGTCCATAGATGGATCGCTGGAGCTTGCACATTTTGTTAGCACCTTTAGGATTTACAAAACCTTCTGGTTGCACCATATACAACTCTTCTTTAATAAATCCATTAAGGAATGCAGTTTTGTTTATCCATTTGCCAGATTTCATAAAATGCGGCAATTGCTAACATGATTCGGACAGATTTAAGCATAGATACGAGTGAGAAACTTTCATCGTAGTCAACACCTTGAACTTGTCGAAAACCTTTTGCGACAAGTCGAGCTTTGTAGATAGTAACACTACTATCAGCGTCCATCTTCCTCTTTGAAGATCCATTTATTTTCTATGACTTGCCGATCATCGGGCAAATCAATCAAAGTCCACACTTTGTTCTCATACATGGATCCCATCTCAGATTTCATGGTCTCAAACCATTTCGCGGAATCTGGGTTCATCATCGCTTCCTCATAGTTCGTAGGTTTATCATGGTCTAGTAGCATGATTTCCAGAATAGGATTACTGTACCACTCTGGTGCGGATCTTAATCTGAAAGATCTACAAAGTTCGGTAGTAACTTGATCTGAAGCTTCATGATCATTATCATTAGCTTCCTCACTAATTGGTGTAGGAATCACTAGAACTGATTTCTATGATGAACTACTTTCCAATTCGGGAGAAGGTACAAATTACCTTATCAAGCTCTACTTTCCTCCCACTCACTTCTTTCGAGAGAAACTCCTTCTCTAGAAAGGATCCATTTTAGCAACGAATATCTTGCCTTTGGATCTGTGATAGAAGGTGTACCCAATAGTTTCCTTTGGGTATTCTATGAAGACGCACTTCTCCGATTTGGGTTCGAGCTTATCGTGTTGAAACCCTTTTCATATAAGCATCGCAACTCCAAACTTTAAGAAACGACTTAGGTTTATTGTTAAACCATAGTTCATACGGTGTCGTCTCAACGGATTTAGATGGTGCCCTTTTAACGTGAATGCAGCTGTCTCTAATGCATAACCCCAAAACGATAATGGTAAACCAATAAGAGACATCATAGATCGCACCATATCCAATAAAGTGCGGTTACGACGTTCGGACACACCATAACGTTGTGGTGTTTCAGGTGGCGTGAGCTGTGAAACTATTCCACATTGTTTTAATTGAAGACTAAACTCGTAACTCAAACATTCGTCTCCACGATCAGATCGTAGAAACTTTATTTTTCTTGTTATGATGATTTTCCACTTCACTCTGAAATTCTTTGAACTTTTCAACTATTTCAGACTTATGTTTCATCAAGTAGATATACCCATATCTGCTCAAATCATCTTGTGAAGGTTAGAAAATAATGATACTTGCCACGAGCATCAACACTCATTGGATCACATACATCGATATGTATTATTTCCAATAAGTTAGTAGCTTGTTCCATTGTTCCGGAGAACGGAGTTTTAGTCATCTTGCCCAAAAGGCACGGTTCGCAAGTATCAAATGATTCATAACCAAGTGATTCCGAAAATCCATCTTTATGGAGTTTCTTCATGCGCTTTACACCGATATGACCCAAACGGCAGTGCCACAAATAAGTTGCACTATCATTATTAACTTTGCATCTTTTGGCATCAATATTATGAATATGTGTATCACTACGGTCGAGATCCAACAAACTATCTTTATTGGGTGTATGACCATTGAAGGTTTTATTCATGTAAACAGAACAACAATTATTCTCTGACTTTAAATGAATAACCGTATTGCAATAAACATGATCAAATCATATTCATGCTCAACGCAAAAGCCAAATAACATTTATTTAGATTTAACACTAATCCCGAAAGTATAGGGAGTGTGTGATGATGATCATATCAATCTTGGAACTACTTCCAACACTCATCGTCACTTCCCTTCAACTAGTCTCTTTTATTCTCAGAACTCTGCTTTGAGTTACTAATCTTAGCAACCTAACAAGTATCAAATACTGTGGGCTACTATAAACACTAGTAAGGCACACATCAAACACCAGATATCAAATATACCCTTGTTCACTTTGCCACCCTTCTTATCTACCAAATATTCAGGTCATTTACGCTCCCAAGGATCATTTCCTTTGCGGTAGAAGCACTTTCAGTTTCAGGCTTTGGTCCAGCTTTGGGCTTCTTCATGGAGTGACAACTTGCTTGTCATTCTACTTGAAGTTCCCTTTCTTTCCCTTTGCCCTTTTCTTGAAACTAGTGGTCTTGTCAATCATCAACACTTGATGCTCTTTTCTTGATTTCTACCTTCACGATTTCAACATCACGAAGAGCTTGGGAATTACTTTTGTCATCCCTTGCATATTATAGTTCATCACAAAGTTCTACTAACTTGGTGATGGTGACTAGAGAATTACATCAATCACTATCTTATCCGAAAGATTAACTCCCACTTGATTCAAGCGATTGTAGTACCTGCACTATCTCGAGCACATGCTCACTAGTTGAGCGATTCTCCTCCATCTTTTAGCTATAGAACTTGTTGTAGACTTCATATCTCTCAACTCGTATTTGCTTGAAATATTAACTTCAGTTCTGGAACATCTCATATGGTCCATGTCGCTCAAAACGCCTTTGAAGTCCCGATTCTAAGCCGTTAAGTATGGTGCACTAAACTATCAAGTAGTCATCATATTAAGCTAGCCAAACGCTCATAACGCCTCGTGATCTGCTCCTCGCAATAGGTCCGCTACCTAGCGGTGCATTAAGGACATAATTCTTCAGGCAAAGAATGAGGATAAACCTCGATCACGGATCCAATCCGCATCATTGCTACTAACATTTTTCAATACAATTTTCTCTAGGAACATATTAAAATAAACATCTGAAAGCAACAAACATAGGGAAGCAACAACGCGAGCTATTGATCTACAACATAATTTGCAAAATACTACCAGGACTAAGTTCATGATAAATTAAAATTCAATTAATCATATTACTTAAGAACTCCCACTTAGATAGACATCTCTCTAGTTATCTAAGTGATTACGTGATCCAAATCAACTAAACCATGTCCGATCATCACGTGAGATGGAGTAGTTTCAATGGTGAACATCACTATGTTGATCATATCTACTATATGATTCACGTTCGACCTTTCGGTCTCTCGTGCTCGAGGCCATATCTCAGATATGCTAGGCTCGTCAAGTTTGACTGAGTATTCGCGTGTGCAACTGCTTTGCACCCGTTGTATTTGAACGTAGAGCCTATCACACCCGATCATCACGTGGTGTCTCAAAGATGAAGAACTTTCACAACGGTGCATACTCGGGGAGAACACTTCTTGATATTTAGTGAGAGATCATCTTATAATGCTACCGTCAATCAAAGCAAAATAAGATGCATAAAGGATAAACATCACATGCAATCAATATAAGTGATATGATATGGCCATCATCATCTTGTGCTTGTGATCTCCATCTCAAGCACCGTCGTGATCACCATCGCCACCGGGCGCGACACCTTGATCTCCATCGTAGCATCGTTGTCGTCTCGCCAACTATTGCTTCTACGACTATCGCTATCGCTTAGTGATAAAGTAAAGCAATTACATGGCGTTGCATTTCATACAATAAAGCGACAACCATATGGCTCCCGCCAGCTTGCCGATAACTCGATTACAAAACATGATCATCTCATACAATAAAATATAGCATCACGTCTTGACAATATCACATCACAACATGCCCCGCAAAACAAGTTAGACGTCCTCTACTTTGTTGTTGCAAGTTTTACGTGGTCGCTACGGGCTGAGCAAGAACCGTTCTTACCTACGCATCAAAACCACAACGATAGTTTGTCAAGTTGATGCCGTTTAACCTTCGCAAGGACCGGGCGTAGCCACACTCGGTTCAACTAAAGTGAGAGAGACAGACACCCGGCGGTCACCTTTAAGCAACGAGTGCTCAAGCGGTGAAACCAGTCTCGCGTAAGCGTCTGGCGTAATGTCGGTCCGGCCGCTTCATCTCACAATACCGCCCGAACCAAAGTATGACATGTCGTAAGCAAGATGACTTATATCGCCCACAACTCACTTGTGTTCTACTCGTGCATATGACATCAACGCATAAAACCCGGCTCGATACCACCGCTGGGGAACGTAGTAATTTCAAAATTTTCCTACGCACACGCAAGATCATGGTGATGGCATAGCAACGAGAGGGAGAGTGTATGTCCACGTACCCTCGTGAGACCGTGGCGAAGCGTTATAACAACGCGGTTGATGTAGTCGCACGTCTTCACGATCCGACCGATCCAAGTACCGAACGCACGGCACCTCCGAGTTCGACACGTTCACTCGATGACGATCCCGGACTCGATCCAAAGAAAGTGTCGGGATGAGTTCCACAAGACGACGGCGTGGCAGGACGATGATGATGCTCTCATCGGCTCGAGGCTTCGCCTAAGCTCCGCGACGATATGACCGAGGTGGAATATGGTGGAGGGGCACCAGACACGGCTAAGGAACGATCACGTAGATCAACTTGTGTGTCATGGGGTGTCCCCCTGCCTCAGATATAAAGGAGCAAGGGGAGGCGGCGGCCTAGGAGGAGGCGCGCCAAGGGGAGTCCTACTCCCACCGGGAGTAGGACTCCCTCCTTTCCTTGTTGGAGGGGGAAAGAGGGGGAGAGGAGGAAGGAAAAAGGGGCCGCACCCCTTGTCCAATTCGGACCAGAGGGGGGCTGCGCGCCTCCTTCCTTTCGGCCTCTTTCCTCTATTTTCATATGGCCCAATAAGGCCCATATACTCCCCGGCGAATTCCCGTAACTCTCCCAGATTCAAAAATACCCGAATCACTTGAACCTTTCCGAACTCCGAATATAGTCGTCCAATATGTCGATCTTTACGTCTCGACCATTTCGAGACTCCTCGTCATGTCCCCGATCTCATCCGGGACTCCGAACTCCTTCGGTACATCAAAACTCATAAACTCATAATATAACCGCCATCGAAACCTTGTTGCGTGCGGACCCTACGGGTTCGAGAACTATGTAGACATGACCTAGAACTATTCTTGGTCAATAACCAATAGCGGAACCTGGATGCTCATATTGGCTCCTACATATTCTACGAAGATCTTTATCGGTCAAACCGCATAACAACATACGTTGTTCCCTTTGTCATCGGTATGTTACTTGCGAGATTTGATCGTCGGTATCCAATACCTAGTTCAATCTCAAGCATCGCAAGTCTCTTTACTCGTTACGTAATGCATCATTCCGTAACTAACTCATTAGCTACATTGCTTGCAAGGCTTATAGTGATGTGCATTACCGAAAGGGCCCAGAGATACCTCTCCGACAATCGGAGTGACAAAACCTAATCTCGAAATACGCCAACCCAACATGTACCTTTGGAGACACCTGTAGTACTCCTTTATAATCACCCAGCTACGTTGTGACGTTTGGTAGCACCCAAAGTGTTCCTCCCAGAACGGAGTTGCATAATCTCATAGTTACAGGAACATGTATAAGTGATGAAGAAAGCAATAGCAATATACTAAACGATCAAGTGCTAGCCTAACGGAATGGGTCATGTCAATCACATCATTCTCCTAATGATGTGATCCCATTAATCAAATAACAACACATGTCTATGGTTAGGAAACATAACCATCTTTGATTAATGAGCTAGTCAAGTAGAGGCATACTAGTGGCTATATGTTTGTCTATGTATTCACACATGTACTATGTTTCCGGTTAATACAATTCTAGCATGAATAATAAACATTTATCATGAAATAAGGAAATAAATAATAACTTTATTATTGCCTCTAGGGCATATTTCCTTCAAATTAACTATCACCAAATTTACACGACTTGAAGCCTTTGGAGGATCTCGTTGCGTAGCACCGCCGACTGTGCATGACCAAGCGTAGCACCCGCTTGGTCGTGCATGACTTGACATCTTCACCGAGCTCCGTGCAAGACGGCCGCTCCACCTCCCGCCTCGACTTCCAAATACCGCTCCACAAAACAATGCTCCCAAAAGAGAAACGACACCGCAGTGTCGTCATCGTCCGGCCTGAAACACCAGATCTTAGGGTTTCCCCCGGAGCAGTACGAGTGGGTCGACGGTAGTCACATGACAATGCCTTCATCAAGGTAACGACGTGGAACCCCGCCAGCGCCCGCCGTCGGCTCGGTTTTCACGCAAGAACTACGTCTCCCCGACTACGGTGCGGATGACGGATCCCGAGATCCGAACACCCGACCTCAGTGACCACCTCTGACGGAAGAGATGACCACCATCACGGCCGACGGCCGAACAGATCGATCGGAGGTGCCACGACGAAACCACCAGGCCTCCACGCCATTGCCGCCGATCCTGAAGCGTAAGCACGCCATCAGCAGCCGGCCACGCCGACCGCAACCCCCGCCTCCGCCAAGACTAGCCGCCGTCCGAGGATCGGCAGGTCTCCGCCGCTGACCATCCGCCGCCGCAGATCCAGATCGGTCGCGCCACCACACGCCTTTGGGGTCCGCCCCCCACCCCGAGACGCAGAGAGAGATCTCACATCGCCGTCGGCCCGGCTTAGCCCGTGGCGTATTCCGGCCGGCGGAGAGAGGAGGAGGAGTTTGCGGCGTGGCGGAGCTGCCGCCCGAGTCGCCCTAGGAGGAGGACGACGCGGGGGCGGGCGCGAGAGAGGAGCCTGCTCCTTCTGACGGACGTTCGATGGTCTTGAAATCTCAATGTGATTTTTATTATGTTCGAGATGATTTATACTTCTGGTGAACTTTTATAATAGATCTATTTTAAAAAATAGCATATGATGTTTTCTAAAATACACAAGCATATGGGCATAATAAAAACTCAAATGACCCACTAGATATTGTACTCCTACAGTCCTACTCCTAACACTCTACAATGAGCTGGTAGCAGCCCGGTGTACCGGACCAGCAAGCTCCACACAGCAATTAGCCTCATAGAGTAATAATCAAGCCAATCCAAACTCCATCCATGGGTAACCGTGCAAAGCACAGCAGCGACCCTTTACCCAGCGAACAAAAAGAAGGAGAGAAAGAGCCAGCCCGCATCGCTTTCCGCCCCCCACACGCGCCACTCCACCAGCGGCACGCACGGCCTCCCTCCTCCCCGTCGCTCGCTCCCCATCATCTCAGCCGTCCATCTTGCACCCAACGGCTGGATCTCGCTCCACGCCCACGCTCACCCCGCACGCACCTTTCCTTTTTCCCTCCACCCCTGCCCTAGAAACGAAACCCAGCGAAATCGCGCCCGCCCGCCGAGTCCACCACGCACATGGCCCCGCATTGATGGCGCCACCGCACGGGCCACCCCCCTCGCCGACGTGGAGGCCCCACGCTCCCCCGGCCCCGCCCGTCAGCCCCCGGCCCGGCCTGGCCAAGCCCCCGCCCGTGCCGCCCAAAGCCTTTTAACTCCGCCCAAACCCCCGCCGTTTGTCTCGTCTCGTCCCGTCTCTAAAAAGGAAGGAGGAGGAGGGTAGACTAGCACTCCGTTGCGCCCGTTCCCATCTGCACACCGTCCGTCCCCGGGTTTCTCGCCGTCGACGACCCCGCCATTGCCGCCGGCCGAGCGAGCGAGCGGACGGGGGGCGAGGCGGCCATGGAGGGCGACGAGGCGGCGAGGCGGGGGAGGGAGGCGCTGAGCGGGGGCCACCTCTGCCACGTCTGCGGGCACCAGTACCCCAACCCCAACCCCAGCGCCAAGCTCCGCCGCTCCCACCGCAGGAATTCCTGCCGCAAGGTCACGCCAGCGGCCGAGGAGGAGGACGCCGGGCCGCGCAATGCCGGCGAGGGCCGCCTCGTGCTTGGTACGTACCGTTGGTACGGGCCCGTGCCGTGCGACGCGGCGGTGCTTTGATTTGGTTTGGTTTGGTTTTGTTTTGTCTGGGCTTGGTTGGTGGTTTCGGGTCCGTGGGTTTTGATGCGCAGCCTGTGCGCTGCAGGTGCTGGGGGAGACGGGGAGGAGCCTGGTAATGGCGCGGCGAGCGGAGGCTCTGCGTCGCCCGGATCTGCGAACGGAGGCGTCGAATCGGCGGTGGACAGGGAGAACGCAGGTGTGTGCTCTGCTCCTCTCTACTGCTCAATCTGCTTACCCTGCCATTTCAGTTCGTCCATTATCACACTGCTGATTCGTGTAAACGCATAACTAATTTGCATAGCTTGCTTCTGTTAGTTGCATAGCTTGCTTCTGTTGTGCTCCGTAATTATGCCGTGCCTTTTGTTGTTCTACCTCTCCTTTTCTAGAGGTTTGCAAAGGCAAAATGATTGGTTGCCTTTTTCCCCAGTCCCTCCGTTGAAGAGTTAATAGTGGAAATAGTACTTCCGTGGGGGCCTGTAATAATAATCTGATTGATTCATTTCATGCTTTAGCATTAAAGCTGAAAGCGCAGGCACTTTGCTGTTCGCTCTTGGTTTTGGGCCTTCGGGCCAATATTTTTGGGTGCCAAGTACGATGTGGAGCAATTTGAACTGTAGATCTGAGCTTTGCTCGAGTTACCCATCTTCAACTTTGAATAAAGTAGTGGATTCCGGCGCGCTAATCGCTGAGGCGCAAGTACACGGTTCCACCTTCTCTTTACCTAGATTAATTATCGTTCCGTGTCTTATGGCAAGTTGGTGGCCTGATGTTGGCTGTCAGCAAATAAGAATAGTCTGTGCGTGGACGCATTGGATTCTTTCTCGAGTCTGACAGTCGGGAATGGGCGAAATGATTTGTTTGTGTCTTGGTTATCCGGATTTTGTCCTCCAAATCCAACATATCTGTCGTTAGTTAGTCGTGCTGTTGGGTAGGATATCTTGGAACATGTCGTTTCTACATTGGTTTCCCTTTGCTTAGCTTGCTCGGAGTGGTCTTCCACCACATGCTGTCCTAGTCACATGTGCGTTTTGTTCTGTTGGGTGTGCGAAATATTTTAGTCTCGTTAGTTATGTGCCTATCTCCCAAAGTTTTGAACGCATCCTTGTATATATAATTATATATACACGTTGCTAATTATATCTACTTTGGAAGATCTCATATTTCGTGGCATTGAGATTTGTTGCCATAATTTATTAGTACCTACTTGTTGTCACCTGGGTCCATGTTGTCATGTACTCCATGTTCTGAAGTCACCATGCTGTTAAGTTTGTAACAATTTCGGTTCTGCAATGGTACATTCAGCTACTATTAGGTGTTTTTCAGGCTTTGCCCTTTTATTTTTTGAAAGCCCATTTTTTAGCTTTGTCCCCTATAAAAACAATGTCATTTCAGGTATGCTTTTGCAGCTAGTTGCTTCTGACTGCTTTATAAACTTTGTTGCAAGAGATGCATTGCAATGGTCTTTTGTATTCTACTACCCCTGTACCATAATATAAGATGTTTTTGCATTGAACTGCAAAAACATAACCCTTATATTTCTGTACGGAGGGAGTAACTTTTATCTCAGGTGTAGCTGTGGATTCAGTGCTCTTTGTCCATCATTATATATCTCTTTTTACTATAATGTTAGCGAACTCAAAAAAATAATAACTAACAAGGGCGCAGGATACCATTGCCACTGTAAAATTACTAACAGCTGTAGGTCCTAGGAGACAACATCCAATTGTATCGCCTGTTTTATTTATATACTGTGTGTTTGTTTTGCTTCACTGATTGCTCAAGTTGCAAACAGCAGTTACATTTTGCAATACCAATTATCTTTAGTTGTCTTGGTTGTTTTACTTTCTAGTTAGACTTGTCAGTGTTTTTTAACACCTTTGTCAGTGTGACTTTGATTTTGCCTTTCCTGCTAACTTCAACAATCCTCCTTACCTCTATCTTCTGCCCATATAATTTTCTTCATTCTTTCATACTCATTTGTTACGTTGTGTTAAAGATGCCTTGAAATTTTACCAATGTTTATTCCTAGTAGAAATACTGCCATGCCTTCTTTTCAATTGTTTCTGGCTATTCCCACGTGCCATTGTATTTAATAATTTTACCTTTTTATTCATATATCAGCGAGTGTGTGTTGACCTGTTGATTTACTGTTTTTACAGAACATGCTTCTCCTAATGCTGCTAGAATTCAAGCCATCAGCAGTGACTACACTGAAACTGGCCTGATTCCCAATAATTCTTCTGAAACTGCATATGAAGGCAATGGAACCAATTCAGAAAGGCCTTGCGCCAATGGAATTCAACATAGAGTGCCTGAAAGTTTCACTGAAATTGGACCGCTTGCAGTTGCACACCCAACTGAGCGAGAAGATTGTCTTGAGGAGTACCAGGATGCATCTTCTTTTCTTCATCAATCAGATCCGGAAGATGGTGCAGCAATAGCACGTGAGTCAGATGTTCCTATGGAAATCAAGAATCTGGATAAAGGCTCAGTGGGTTCAAGTGTGGCTGCAGATGTAATCTCTCTTGAAAGATATGACACATGCAAATATCAGTTTTCAAGAGAATCAAGCATGACTGATTTTCCTGCTGGATCCGAGGTTGAAAATGAAGCTGAATATTATGCGGAGAATATAACTCCTGGATTGGTTGGGCGTGAAGATGGCTTAAACCTCCAGAGTACAGATGAATGCTCAGCAGACATTGACAGCAACAATACAGATGTTGTGGTTGACAGCAAATCTGATAAAACATCTGGTAGTTGCGAGTTTCTTGGTGATTTGAACCCCTCATCTCTTCAGAAGTGCTATCCACTTATGTTTGATCCAGAATCCCAATCTGCATGTTCCAGGAAGGTGGACAACTTATTTAAAGATGGTATGGAAGTTCTGGATAGCACGTCTGAAGTATCACCAAGAGAAGAAATAGTAGAATCATATTCTGTTGGATCTGAAACAATATCTAATTCTGGAGATGAGTTGAAGCTAATTCATACTTCAAATACATCAACTGATTGCTCCACAGAGCGCTCTTCACAGAACTTGTCTGCTCAAGATACTTCAGGTGTTCAGCTGCCAGTTGATAACTCTTGCCTGGTAAATTCAGTATGCTCTGTACCTGGTTATCAGAATGATGTTGCTGTTACTAATGATGACGGCATGCTCAAGTCCACTGCTGAAGATAACTGCACTAAAGGCATTTTAGTAAAGGACAGTGCGTTGGATTCCTGTGAGGCGAGGCCTGAACAACAAGAGGAAATCTGCAACAGGGAGAGTGCCACTGAGGTTCCTACAAATTACCAAGTGTCTACAAGTCAGGAGCATGTCACATTACTAATGGATCAAGTGATTTCTACCAAGAATCCATTCAATATAGATGACACCAGGAGTGATGACTTATTTGAGCTTGCTTCTGGTTACCGTTTAGAGGCACCAAATGTTTTTGAATCAGAGCAGGAAGTTGACTCTACATCTAAGACAGTTTCCAACCAAACCGGCGTTGCTGATGGGAAACACTGTCCGACCTCAGGTGAGAATTCTGGGTTTTCACTTTCAACCTGTGTGTGCTTTGTACGAGTTGGTCATTATTATTTCTGTTGTAGTACTAGTAATGTCTCAGTTTGTGAAATTCAGACAGTTGAAAACATAAAACTTTACTGGACATATGGGACGGAGGGAGTATTGCAGAAGTTCATCTCAGTTGTTTAGTCTAGTATTGGTTGATTGATGTGTTTGAACACTTACATATGGTCCTTTGATGAATAGTGTTTGATGTTTCAAGTCTATGTTGTCTAAATACGAACAGAAGGATTAGTAACATGTTATTTTCATATGTTAAAATTTACCGAGTCTTGTTATTGCAGTCTTAGTGTAGCACTATTCTCTCCCTATGTTAGTTCTTACAAGTTTGGATTACATGATGTTGTGTACTGAAACTTACTGAACATTTCTGGCAGATGATCGCATGGTAGCTGTGTCATGTAAAAATGGATATGCAGTTGATGCAGAAGATGCGTCGGTCAGTAGCAGTGCAGATCCTGTGAAGAACGTTTTCTTGCATGATGCCTCGGTGAACCATGACAAGAAGGAAGGTGAATCACATACAAATGGCATCATCGATGCGCCATCTCAAGTATTTCCGACAGAATTTAGCACAATGCCCGTCTCTCAGGAGATCAATGCAGTCAGCACACATGTTGAAAAAAAGACTGACACGGAAGACACCAGAGCAAAAGATAAGACTCCGGTAGAGAACATAGATGACTCAGAAGAAAAGAAACAGACTCAAGATGCTATTGCAAAGGAGATGACTGCAGTACTGCACTCAGATAATGTTGAAGAGGATAAACTGGCTGAGGATACTGGTTCAAAGCAAGTGACAGCAGTACAAAGCATAGAAAATATTCATGAAAAGGATCAGACTCAAGACGATCGTGCAAAGAAGATTGACAGAGAATTTAACACAGCTGATGTTGGCAACAGGCAGACTGATGTCGCCAGCAAAGAAGAGAAAACAGATGAAGTGCAACAGACAGATAATGCTGAAGAAAAGAAGCAGGCTCCAGAAACCAGTGCAAAGGAGACGAACGCTGTGCAGAGCAGGGATCATGCTGAAGAGCTGAAGCAGCCTGAAGGAACAGTCGGTCTGGAGGGAAACAAGCAGAATGGAGAGATCGCCGCCATCGGTTCGAGGCTGAATTCAGCAAGGATCAGCGTCCCCTTGAAGGTCCTCCTCGCCGAGGCGAGCCTGGAGGGCAAAGAGAAGAAACCCAGCGCCAAGGAGCGGGTCCTGTCATTCACACGGCGAGGATCGTCGAAGGACGACGCCTCATCGGCGAAGCCAGGGGCAGGCGGTTCGGACGACCAGTACTGGAACTCCCCCGCGAAGATGCCCCACGACAACAACAATGTCGACAAGAGGTCCAAAGTGAGGAAGCAGCCGTGGATGCCCTTCATCTGTTGCCACTCCGTGCACTGATGGTGCCATTCATTCTTCTTCAGCTACGATCTTCTTTCTACATACGCCATGCGCATCTTGTTTGAATCCGTGGCACCCTTTTTAGTATATTTGCGTGAGGACTGGATAAGCTTATGTCTTGCAAACATATGCCGCCCGAACTACTGTCATGTTCGTGTAGATAATCACTCAAGTTAAGATGGTCTGGTATCTCACCTGATTGCCGAAATATGTCGCTGTTGAGATTCTTTGGATCAGTGCGATTTTGATGTATCGCCACCTGACTTTGTAGTACGTATGTTGTTTGGTCTCATTTGCATTTGGATGTGGCTCCAGTCCTGCAGGGCCGCTGACTAGGTTCATCAGCTCGTCTTTCTGGCCCAAGTTGCCTTGGCTTAACATATTTGAGCATGGTGCTATATATTTTTTGGTTTGTCTAGGTCACATCTAGATGTGGTTTAGTTATTGCACATCTAAGTGACACAATCAAGCATAAAAAGGAAAAGGAAAAAAACCCACACGACCCACACAAATCTCCACGTAAGATCAATGACATAGGACTTAGATGTGCAAACTTATGTCACATCTTGATGTGCTTTAGCAAAACTGATATTTTATTCTTTTATTTTGAGCTTGCTTGTGAATCTGAGATGAATTTTGTGCTTTGTTGCTACTTTATTTATTTAATATAAAAAAGCTGTGTGCATCGCTTCATGCAGAGACCAAGATCCTCCTTTTCAAAATAAATAAAGTATATTACACATCTGTTTAGATTGGATATCAAATGCATTGAATTAATCCGCAAAAAAAAGGCATTGGATTGGATGACAATTGTTGTAGAGTAGTATCAGAGTAGATTGTTATAACATCAATTGCATGCTAACCATTAATAAACTATATCTATTTTATGATCTGAAAATAAATGAAAACCAAATAAACTTTATCTATTTTAGTATTTTTTTTGTACTGAAAAATACGAGTCAGTTTGGTCGAGTCCAACCCCTCAGATACTAGTAGTTGGCACTGCCACTGCTCCTCTATAAACGCAACCCCTCACGAGTTCGGCCAAAGTCCTCCTCTCTACCCGAACAAACCCCAGCGCATCCATGGCGAAGCCGCGCCTTCTTCTCTGCCTGCTGGTCGCCGCCGCCGCGCTCCTGCTCGTTGGTAAGCGACCCCGCCCGCCCGCCGTACCCTCGATCCCGAGGGCGCCCCGCGCGCCCCCATCGCTACGCGGCACGCTCTGATGTCTGATCCGATCTGACTCCCGTTCCCTGCAGCCTCCGCCAAGAAGTCCGGCGACGTCTCGGCGCTCCAGATCGGCGTCAAGGTACGTGCCCTTCCCCCTCGGGCTCTCGGCTCTGGTGCCATGAATGGATTCCGCCTGCGCGCGTTCAGAATTGTGTGTCTTCCTCCTGCGCGTCTCGTCGGGTGGATCGATTCAGCGTGAGCGAAAATTGGTTAGATGCCGTGCGATCGTGGATTTCGTCGGATCTGAGGCCTAGCATGCGCGAATTGTGTTAGAGTAGATCCCGTCGCATAACATTCTGGATGGATCGAATTTTCAGAAACGAACTGTCTTGGTGGGACTGATGTTCACACAACTCGAGGTTTACAGTGTCGATTTGGAGGTGATAGGTCACCATTTTAGTTTAGTTTAGAATTGTGTTAGAGTAGCTTGTTAACATATCAAAGGTTTGGCACAACCGGTGACCTGAATCCATAAATGTGTAGAGCAAACATTTCTGCTTTTCTTTCAAAAACCGAATATGCTAGCGGACCAAGCTGAAGAGAATTGCCTGAAAGTATTTAAAAAACCATGTTCTGAGAAGCATCATCCACAATTTGGCGCAGTATACTGATACTTAAAAGTATTAGCAAAGCCTTCTTGTGAAAATCATCATCCAGAATTTGGTGCAGTGCTGATCTTAAAGATACGTTGCTATGAATCTAGATGGTTCAAAGAAAATAATTGCTATTACCTCCGCCCCAAAATAAGTGTCGTGGTTTAGTTCAAATTCGGACTTATTTGAACTAAACCCACGGCACTTACTTTGGGAAGGAGGGAGTACTAGTGAAATGAACTGTAGTTACATGGATACTGGATTTCATGCTGAACTGCAATAGAGCATAGATAATTTTGGCCCTGCTTTCTTTTTTATAAGAAAGCAATAGAGCATAGGTAACACCGTGCTAGCTTCATTTCTGGAATTCAGTTATTATGCCTCTTATCTTGTTATTATGCCCATGTTGAAATTTTCAGTACAAGCCAGAATCCTGCAGCATCTCGGCTCACAAAGGTGACAGAGTTAAAGTTCACTACCGTGTAAGTTCAATATTCTGCTGTGTGGCCTATATCTGTTGCTTATTTTTGCAATATTTAAGCCATGGCAATTTGTCATGGAGAGTTCTGACTTGGGATTCTTTTTCTCTGCACTTCATTTCACTATAACTAGTATGCCTTCACTTACTCCTTCATTCGGTAAAAGAAGAAATTTAATCCTTCAGTACTCCCCTAAGGATTTTATCTGCTGTAATATGTATGATACTGGGGGACTGCAATATGTATGATATTGGCGGGGAAATGCAAATTTGCTCAGAGGAAGCTACAAAACATCCTTTTGATCCAATAATTTGTTAATTCAACCATCCCATAGGTTCTTAAAAGGTTTTAATGCTACATGATATAGGAATTCATTTCTGAATCATGTCTTCTCTGTCACCAGGGAACACTTACTGATGGAACAGTTTTCGATTCTAGCTTTGAAAGGGGTGACCCGATTGAATTTGAATTGGGCACTGGTCAAGTGATCAAAGGTAATTGTGAAAAGGGCCCATTGGATAACTGGGTAGTTTCTTCATTCACAATTTGGTTCTCTGCCTGAATGTCCATACTTCACCCTGTAGGATGGGATCAGGGAATTTTGGGCATGTGCATTGGTGAGAAGAGGAAGCTGAAGATCCCTTCAAAGCTCGGCTATGGGGATCAGGGATCACCACCTACCATTCCAGGTATACCATTTTACGTTCTCTAGTTAGTAAGCAACTGTTTTTCTTGCAGATTTCTGATATGAGTCCTCTTTTTTCTCTTGCAGGCGGAGCAACTCTCATATTCGACACAGAGCTTGTCGCTGTCAATGGCGAGCCATCTAGCAAATCAGACGAGGATGACGCTGATCTGTAGGCAGCTCGGCGCAGCACGATCGCCCAGGTGTCAAATCGAATAGGACTATGTATGGGAAACTTACTCTTGTAGGGCAGACACAATGAGACAGGAACATTGTCTTACCATGATCAAACAGAGGAGTCTAGTTCTCAAAATCGAATAGATCAAGTGACTTTTGTTACCCTATGTAATTCTCTCGAATAATTCTCCTATCTACCTTGTTACGTTTGCTTTTGTTCGTGGAATGGTTATAAAGTACTACTCCCTTCGATTCTTATCTTACTCTGCATATTATGTTTGTCTTAAGTCAAACTTGGTGGAGTTTGACCAAATCTATATTAAAAAATATTAACATTTATAATATCAAATAAATACAGTATGAAAATATCTTTTTTTTGCGGAAACACTTGTATTACTCAAATAGCAATGTCTACAATCATCAAGGGAGATACCCAAGACTTACTCTGGCCCAGATCCCAGCCAAGTCATAGTTCGCCTCTCAACTCGAGCAAACGTAGCCAAACTATCACTAGCTTTATTCTGGGCTCTCACAATATGAGTAACACAAGTTTGTCTAAGACGCATCAGTAGTCTTATTTCATTCACCAAAGTAGTCTTATTTCATTCACCAAAGCAACATAAATTGAACGATCAACTTCGCTAGAGGATACCATAGACACTGCCAAGCTTGAGTCCGTTTCGATAGCAATGGGCAGATCGGATCGTTGTATGGCCAGCGATAAACCTTCCATGATTGCTCCTAGTTCCACTTCAACAACATCTCTGCAGGAGTATAACGATCTGCATGCTGAAAAGATGATCCCGCCACTAGAGTTTCGTAGAATCATACCAGTACCCGCATGATCACAATCAACAAAGGACCCGTCCGTGTTTAATTTTACCCAACCCTTAACGGGAGGCTTCCACTTGCACATGGGACCTGCACTCTGAAGATCGACCGCTGCTCTAGTCTGATCAAAAGACAGACATCCTTTGCCTTTAGCCAGAACCATTCCTTGGTTCATTTTGATCCCTACTAATTCATCCAGACATCTTCTCAGAAATCTCACAGAAACATCCATGTCCGGTGCCGGTTTATGATGTACGACTCCATTCCACATGTACCAACTTCTCCAGAAGATGAGCAACACCTTACACCGATCAAGCTCACATAGGGACTCCAGCGCATGAAGAAGCCATTCTCTCCCATTGGGCACAAAAGATTCGGTCACCGGCAACTTCCAGACCTTCGCCATCTCCTTGTACAGGTCACGCCCCCGTTGACATCTCAGAAAAGGATGGAAGTTATCCTCAATCTCCATACCGCAAACAGGACATCCGTTAACAAGCTCAAGCCCTCTTTTGTTATTGTTCTTCCAAGTAGGAAGAGCATCCGTCGCCAATCGCCAGGCGAAGTTACGGATCGTTGGAGGTACTGCACTGTTCCAAATAAGTTTCCAACAACTCCTTCCTCCTGATGCCGAGGTACTAGACGAGGTTGTGTCCGCTCCATACAATTCCTAAACGCAAACTGATACGCCAATTTTACAGAGAAAACTCCATGTCTCCCAGGGGCCATGCAATCACATCCTCATCTAACCTTGGTGAAGCTCGAATCTTCAAAATCTCAATCACGTCTGCCGGCAAAAAATACTGTTGCAATAGCTCCACTTTCCAAGAACCATTTGCATTAAGCAAATCTGAAACGAAGCGGATTCGGCATCTGCCCTGCAACGAGACCGGCTTGAAGGAGAACGACCTCGGGATCCAGTTGTCCCTCCGCACTATGATATTCTTACTGTTTCCCACCCTCCAAATCAAAACTCTCTTCAACAGGTCAAGGCCATGACTAATAGCTTGCCACGACGACGATGCGTTTCCTGTGAAGACCGTATCCTCTAACTTTCCATACGGGTAGTACTTTGCCTTAAGAACCTGGGCACATAGACTATCCGGGTTGGACATCAGTCGCCATGCCTGCCGAGCTAGCAATGCTTGATTAAATAACCGGAAGTCTCGAAAGCCCACACCTCCCCTTTCTTTTGGCTGAAGAAGATAGTCCCACCTTTTCCAATGCACCTTCCGCTTCCCTTCTGCAGATCCCCAATAAAAATTCCTCACCATTCTCGTCGGATCATCACACACCGAAAAAGGGAGTTTGAAGACACCCATAATATATGTTGGCAAGGCTTGGGCCACCGATTTAATCAACACCTCCCTCCCTGGCTGAGCCAACAGGCCACCCCCCATTGCATCAGGCGTTTAGTGAGGCTGGCTTGTAGGCGTTTAGTGTGAAAATATCTTACATGATGGATCTAATGACATCCATTTGGTATTTGCAATGCTGGTATTATTTTTAACTTGTTTAAACATCAACAAATGGACTTAAGACAAACCTAATATGGGGAGTAAAAAAGAATGGAGGGAGTATAAGATTAGTCATGTCGACGTGGATTTGACTCCAATGCAGCATGGATGTAACGAGTCAAGAGAAATTTCAGATTTTTAAACCATCTCATATTACATTCACCCGTGTACTTGAAAGGAAGGAAGATGGACCCGACCACATCTTTCTGTCAACGTCCTGAGGTTTCATCAATCAATTCACAAACTTCCTATGGCCGGTGGTGAGTTAGGCATGCAATGAGCCGCATAGAGTAATCCCGTGGGATCCAATTTTGTTGCCAGATATCTGCATTGTACCCTCATCGATACGACGACTTAGGCCGTGTGGGAGGACATCCTTCCCCTTCACTATTTCCCTCCAAATCTGCGAAAGATGGCCACCAAGTTGAGCTTTCAAAAAAAATCAGTATTAGGATAATACCTTGCTTTCATATTTTTTGTGCTTAAAGTGTCGGGAGCTTGCAAGATCCGCCATGCTTGCCTTGCCAACATGCCCAAATTAAATACCTCTATATCTCTGAAACCCAGCACCCTTGGTATTTTGGTCATGCCATAACCTCCCATGAGACCCAACTCATCTTCCTTTCCTCGCGCCTACTACCCCAATAGAACTTCCTAATGATAGAGTTTATTTGAAGTTAGGGTCCGCCCGGTAGTTTAAAGCAAGACATAGTAGACTGGTATCGCCAGCGCCACAAATTTGTTAAGCATATCTTACCGTCTGGAAGAAAGAATTTTGTCCATCAAACCTTTTACCTTATTCCAAACCTTCTTTTTAAGACATTTGAAAGCTCCATTTTACTAGTACCTACATCAGTAGGCATCCCCAAGTACCTTCTCTGGTAAACTTTCATTGTGGACATTGAGAATAGCCTTCATCTCATCCCTAACCACTTGAGAGCACCCCATTACTCAAAAAACTCGAAGACTTGGAAAGATCCCCCCTCCCTCCCAAGCCCGACAATATGTCTCCAACAAAGTGTTGGGAAACGCAGTATTTCAAATTTTTTGCCTACAATCACGCAAGATCTATCTATGTGATGCATAGCAACGAGCAGGAGAGTGTGTCCACGTACCCTCGTAGACCGAAAGCGGAAGCGTTAAGTAACGTGGTTGATGTAGTCAAACGTCTTCGCGATCCAACCGATCAAGTACCGAACGCACGGCACCTCCGCGATCTGCACACGTTCAGCTCGGTGACGTCCCTCGTACTCTTGATCCAGCTGAGGCCGAGGGAGAGTTCTCACAAGACGACGGCGTGCAGGACAAGTGTTGATGAAGTTACCGACGCAGGGCTTCGCCTAAGCACTACAACGATATGACCGAGGTGGAAATATGTGGAGGGGGGCACTGCACACGGCTAAGACAACTATCAACTTGGGTGTTCTAGGGTGCCCCCTTGCCCCCGTATATAAAGGAGCAAGGGGGAGGCCGGCCGACCCTCAAAGGGCGCGCCCCAAGTAGGATTCCTACTAGGAATCCTATTCCTAGTAGGTTTCCAACAAGGGAAGAGAGGGGAAAGGAAGGAAATGCAGAGAGGGAGAAGGAAAGGGGGGCGCCGCCCCCCTTCTTTAGTCCAATTCGGACCCAAGGGGGAGCCCATGTGGTCCATTAGTTCCCCCGGGGGGTTCCGGTAACCCTCCGGCACTCCGGTTTTATCCAAAACTTCTCCGAAACATTTCAGGTGTCCGAATATAGTCGTCCAATATATCAATCTTTATGTCTCGACCATTTCGAGACTCCTTATCATGTCCGTGATCACATCCGGGACTCCGAACTACCTTCGGTACATCAAAAGACATAAACTCATAATACCGATCGTCATCGAACGTTAAGCGTGCGGACCATATGGGTTCGAGAACTATGTAGACATGACCGAGACTCACTTCCGGTCAATAACCAATAGCGAAACCTGGATGCTCATATTGGTTCCTACATATTCTACGAAGATCTTTATCGGTCAAACCGCATAACAACATACGTTGTTTCCTTTGTCATCGGTATGTTACTTGCCCGAGATTCGATCGCCTGTATCTCAATACCTAGTTCAATCTCGTTACCGGCAAGTCTCTTTACTCGTTCCGTAATGCATCATCCCACAACTAACTCATTAATCACATTGCTTGCAAGGCTTATAGTGATGTGCATTACCGAGAGGGCCCAGAGATACCTCTCCGAAACATGGAGTGACAAATCCTAATCTCAATCTATGCCAACCCAACAAACACCATCGGAGACACCTGTAGAGCATCTTTATAATCACCCAGTTACATTGTGACATTTGATAGCACACTAAGTGTTCCTCCGGTATTCGGGAGTTGCATAATCTCATAGTCATAGGAACATGTATAAGTTATGAAGAAAGCAATAACAACAAACTAAACGATCAAAGTGCTAAGCTAACGAATGGGTCAAGTCAATCACATAATTCTCTAATGATGTGATCCCGTTAATCAAATGACAACTCATGTCAATGGCTAGGAAACTTAACCATCTTTTATCAACGAGTTAGTCAAGTAGAGGCATACTAGTGACACTCTGTTTGTCTATGTATTCACACATGTACTAAGTTTTCGATTAATACAATTCTAGCATGAATAATAAACATTTATCATGATATAAGGAAATATAAATAGCAACTTTATTATTGCCTCTAGGGCATATTTCCTTCAGAGGTCCCACTTGCACTAGAGTCAATAATCTAGATTACATTGTAATGATTCTAACACCCATGGAGTCTTGGTGCTGATCATGTTTTGCTCGTGAGAGAGGCTTAGTCAACGGGTCTGCAACATTCAAATCCGTATGTATCTTGCAAATCTCTATGTCCCCTTGCGACACTTGATGATGGATGGAATTGAAGCGTCTCTTGATGTGCTTGGTTCTCTTGTGAAATCTAGATTCCTTCACCAAGGCAATTGCACCAGTATTGTCACAAAATATTTTCATTAGACCCGATGCACTAGGTATGACACCTAGATCGGATATGAACTCCTTCATCCAGACTCCTTCATTTGCTGCTTTCGAAGCAGCTATGTATTCCGCTTCACACGTAGATCCCGCCACGACGCTCTGTTTAGAACTAAACCAACTGACAGCTCCACCGTTCAATATAAACATGTATCTGATTTGCGACTTAGAGTCATCCGGATCAGTGTCAAAGCTTGCATCGACGTAACCATTTACTACGAGCTCCTTGTCACCTCCATAAATGAGAAACATATCCTTAGTCCTTTTCGTGTATTTCAGGATGTTCTTGACCGCTGTCGATGATCCACTCTGGATTACTTTGGTACCTCCCTACTATACTTATAGCAAGGCACACATCAGTGCGGTACACAACATTGCATACATGATAGAACCTATGGATGAAGCATAGGGAATGACTTTCATTTTCTCTCTATCTTCTGCAGTGGTCGGGCATTGAGTCTCACTCAACTTCACACCTTGTAACACAGGCAAGAACCCTTTCTTTGATCGGGTCCATTTTGAACTTCTTCAAAATCTTATCAAGGTATGTGCTTTGTGAAAGTCCAATTAAGCGTCTTGATCTATCTCTATAGATCTTGATGCCCGATATATAAGCAGCTTCACCGAGGTCTTTCATTGAAAAGCTTTTATTCAAGTATCCTTTTATGCTATCCAGAAATTATCTATCATTTCCAATCAACAATATGTCATCCACATATAATATTAGAAATGCTACAGAGCTCCCACTCACTTTTTTGTAAATGCAGGCTTCTCCAAAAGTCTGTATAAAACCATATGCTTTGATCACACTATCAAAACGTTTATTCCAACTCCGAGAGGCTTGCACCAGTCCATAAATGGATCGCTAGAGCTTGCACACTTTGTTAGCATCCTTTGGATCGACAAAACCTTCTAGTTGCATCATATACAACTCTTCTTCCAGAAATCCATTCAGGAATGCAGTTTTGACATCCATTTGCCAAGTTTCATAATAATAAAATGCGGCAATCGCTAACATGATTCGGACAAACTTAAGCATCGCTACGGGTGAGAAAGTCTCATCGTAGTCAACTCCTTGAACTCTTCGAAAACCTTTCGCAACAAGTCGAGCTTTGTAGATGATACTTGATGCCGTCAGCGTCAATCTTCTTCTTGAAGATCCATTTATTCTCGATGGCTTGCCGATCATCGGGCAAGTCAACCAAAGTCCACACTTTGTTCTCATACATGGATCCCATCTCAGATTTCATGGCCTCAAGCCATTTTGCGGAATCTGGGCTCATCATCGCTTCCTCATAGTTCGTAGGTTCGTTATGGTCTAGTAACATGACGTCCAGAACAGGATTACCATTCCACTTTGGTGCGAATCTTACTCTGGTTGACCTACGAGGTTCAATAGTAACTTGATCTGAATTTTCATGATCACTATCATTAGCTTCCTCACTAATTGGTGTAGGAATCACTGGAACTGATTTCTGTGATGAACTACTTTCCAATTCGGGAGGAGGTACAATTACCTCATCGAGTTCCACTTTCCTCCCACTCACTTCTTTCGAGAGAAACTCCTTCTCTAGAAAGTATCCATTCTTAACCTTGAATATCTTGCCTTCGGATCTGTGATAGAAGGTGTACCCAACAGTCTCCTTTGGGTATCCTATGAAGACACATTTCTCCGATTTGGGTTCGAGTTTATCAGGTTGAAGCTTTTTCACATAAGCATCGCAGCCCCAAACTTTCAGAAACGACAACTTGGGTTTCTTGCCAAACCACAGTTCATAAGGTGTCGTCTCAACGGATTTAGATAGTGCCCTATTTAACGTGAATGCAGCCGTCTCTAAAGCATAAACCAAAACGATAGCGGTAAATCAGTGAGAGACATCATAGATCGCACCATATTTAATAAAGTGTGGTTACGACGTTCGGACACACCATTACGCTGTGGTGTTCCAGGTGGCGTGAGTTGCGAAACTATTCCACATTGTTTCAAATGAAGACCAAACTCATAACTCAAATATTCTCCTCCACGATCAGATCGTAGAAACTTTATTTTCTTGTTATGATGATTTTCCACTTCACTCTGAAATTCTTTGAACTTTTTAAATGTTTCAGGCTTATGTTTCAATAAGTAGATATACCCATATTTGCTCAAATCATCTGTGAAGGTTAGAAAATAACGATACCTGCCGCGAGCATCAACACTCATCGGACCGCATACATTAGTATGTATTATTTCCAATAAGTCTGTTGCTCGCTCCATTGTTCCGGAGGACGGAGTCTTAGTCATCTTGCCCATGAGGCATGGTTCGCAAGTATCAAGTGATTCATAATCAAGTGATTCCAAAAGCCCATCAGCATGGAGTTTCTTCATGCGCTTTACACCAATATGATCTAAACGGCAGTGCCACAAATAAGTTGCACTATCATTATTAAACTTATATCTTTTGGCTTCAATACTATGAACATGTGTATCACTACCATCGAGATTCAACAAAAATAGACCACTCATCAAGGGTGCATGACCATAAAAGATATTACTCATATAAATAGAGCAACCATTATTCTCTAATTTAAATGAATAACCGTCTTGCATCAAACAAGATCCAGATATAATGTTCATGCTCAACGCTGGCACCAAATAACAATTATTCAGGTCTAAAACTAACCCCGAAGGTAGATGTAGAGGTAGCGTGCCGACTGCGATCACATCAACTTTGGAACCATTTCCCACGCGCATCGTCACCTCATCCTTAGCCAATCTTCGCATAATCTGTCCCTTGTTTCAAGTTGCAAATATGAGCAACAGAACCAGTATCAAATCCTCAGGCGCTACTGTGAGCATTAGTTAAGTACACATCAATAACATGTATATCAAATATACCTTTCACTTTGCCATCCTTCTTATCCGACAAATACTTGGGGCATTTCTGCTTCCAGTGACTAGTCCCTTTACAGTAGAAGCACTCAGCCTCAGGCTTAGGTCCAGACTTGGGCTTCTTCACTTGAGCAGCAACTTGCTTGCCGTTCTTCTTGAAGTTCCCCTTCTTCCCTTTCCCTTCTTCTTGAAACTGATGGTCTTGTCGACTGTTACGCCTCCAACGTATCTATAATTTTTTATTGTTCCATGCTATTATATTATCTGTTTGGGATGTTTAATGGGATTTGTTATGCACTTTTATATTATTTTTGGGACTAACCTACTAACCGAAGGCCCAGTGCAAATTGCTGTTTTTTTGCCTATTTCAGTGTTTCGCAGAAAAGGAATATCAAACGGAATCCAAATGGAATGAAACCTTCGGGAGAGTTATTTTTGGAACAAACGCAATTCAGGAGACTTGGAGTGGACGTCAAGGAAGCAACGAGGCAGCCACGAGGCAGGGAGGCGCGCCCCCCACCCTCGTGGGCCCCTCGTGGCTCCACCGACCTACCTATTTCGCCTATATATACTCATATACCCTAAAAACATCTGAGAGCACCACGAAACCCTATTTCCACTGCCGCAATCTTCTGTACCCGTGAGATCCCATCTTGGGGCCTTTTCCGGCGCTCCGCCGAAGGGGGAATCAATCACGGAGGGCTTCTACATCAGCACCATAGCCTCTCCGATGATGTGTGAGTAGTTTACCACAGAACTTCAGGTCCATAGTTATTAGCTAGATGGCTTCTTCTCTCTCTTTGGATCTCAATACAAAGTTCTCCTTGATTCTCTTGGAGATCTATTTGATGTAATTCTTTTGGCGGTGTGTTTGTCGAGATCCGATGAATTGTGGGTTTATGATCAAGATTATCTATGAACAATATTTGATTCTTCTCTGAATTCTTTTATGCATGATTTAATATCTTTGCAAGTCTCTTCGAATTATCAGTTTGGTTTGGCCTACTAGATTGATCTTTCTTGCAATGGGATAAGTGCTTAGCTTTGGGTTCAATCTTGTGGTGTCCTTTCCCAGTGATAGCAGGGGCAGCAAGGCATGTATTGTATTGCTGCCATCGAGGATAAAAAGATGGGGTTTATATCATATTGCTTGAGTTTATACCTCTACATCATGTCATCTTGCTTAATGTGTCACTCTGTTCTTATGAACTTAATACTCTAGATGCATGCTGGGTAGCGGTCGATGTGTGGAGTAATAGTAGTAGAGGCAGAATCGTTTTTGTCTACTTGTCACGGACGTGATGCCTATATACATGATCATGCCTAGATATTCTCATAACTATGCACTTTTCTATCAATTGCTCGACAGTAATTTGTTCACCCACCGTAAATTATGCTATCTTGAGAGAAGCCACTAGTGAAACCTATGGTCCCCGGGTCTATTTTCCATCATATAAGTTTCCGATCTACAGTTTTAGTTTACTATTTATCTTATTTTGCAATCATTACTTTTCAATCTATACAAAAAAAATACCAAAAATACTTATCTTGTTATCTTTATCAGATCTCATTTTTGCAAGTGGCCGTGAAGGGATTGACAACCCCTTTATCGCGTTGGTTGCAAGGTTCTTGATTGTTTGTGCAGGTACTAGGCGACTTGCGTGTAACCTCCTACTGGATTGATACCTTGGTTCTCAAAAACTGAGGGAAATACTTACGCTACTTTGCTGCATCACCCTTTCTTCTTCAAGGGAAAACCAACGCATGCTCAAGAGGCAGCAAGAAGGATTTCTGGCGCCGTTGCCGGGGAGGCTTACGCCAAGTCAAGTCAAGATCTGATCTCCCGCCAACGTGCGGATTTCTGGCACCGTTGCCGGGGAGATCTACGCACAAGTCAAGACATACCAAGTACCCATCACAAACTCTTCTCCCTCGCATTACATTATTTGCCATTTGCCTCTAGTTTTCCTCTCCCCCACTTCACCTTTGTCGTTTTATTCGCCCTTTTTTCGTCCATCTCTTTTTGCTTGCTTCTTCTGTGTTTGTGTGTTGGATTGATTTTTTGTCGCGATGACTCTGCCAAAAAGCGTTGATCCTCACCTTAGAAGATTGGAGGAAATTGAAAACAACGTTAGAAGCTTTATGACTTTGCAATTTGAGCATAATAATTTCTTTAGAAACAAGCTTAAAGAACAAAAAGGCTTTATGGAGTACATGAATAAAGAGCTTGATGATATGTCTAAGGAGTTTTATGGTTTGAAATCTCAGTTTGCTCATGTTGAAAATTTAATAGCCCAAATTTCGGATAAGTAGGCCACCTTAGTTAATAAGATGGCCGCCAAACCGGAAGAACTAGATGACAATAATGATGAAGATCTAAAAGTGATTGATGTGTCTCCTATTAAATCTTTGTTTTGCAATATGAATCTTGATAATGATGGGACTGGAGATGAGTCAACTTTATTTAAAAGGCGTCCCAATGATTTGGAGTATTTAGATGTTGATGCAAAAATTGGTAAAAGTGGGATTGAAGAGGTCAAAACTTTACATAGCAATGAACCCATTATTTTGGATTTCAAGGAATTCAATTATGATAATTGTTCCTTAATAGATTGTATTTCCTTGTTGCAATCCGTGTTAAATTCTCCTCATGCTTATGATCAAAATAAAGCTTTTACTAAACACTCGTTTTTCATAAATGCCGTCTGACTCTTACTCACCACCTTATCTGCAACTCTCTCAAGCCTATTTGTCAGTACTTTAGTCACAATTTTCGTTCTGTTGTGGAATCGAACCACAGAGCTAGTGCAATTGGGATTTAGAGTCCCATGCGTGAAACTAAAGAGGATTTTCAGTTCGCATTTCTGTGGGTTGGTAGTAATGGAATGGTTTCATTATCTAAAATGAAGAACATTTCCCACCAAAAGATCAGTCCAATAATGATGCTTTAATGCAATCTTATGAAGAAAAGCTTGAATTGGAAGTTTGTATCCCTAGAAAACTTTATGATGAGTGGGAACCTACTATTAAAATTAAGATTAAAGATCATGAATGCTATGCTTTGTGTGATTTGGGTGCTAGTGTTTCCACGATTCCAAAAACTTTGTGTGATGTGTTAGGATTTGATGATTGTTCTTTAAACTTGCATCTTGCGAATTCCACCATTAAGAAACCTATGGGAAGGATTAATGATGTTCTTATTGTTGCAAATAGGAATTATGCGCCTGTAGATTTCATTGTTCTTGATATAGATTGCAATCCTACATGTCCTATTATTCTTGGTCGACATTTCCTTAGAACGATTGGTGCAATTATTGATATGAAAGAAGGAAATGTTAGATTCCAATTTTCGTTAAGGAAGGGCATGGAACACTTTCCTAGGAAGAAAATTAAATTACCTTATGAATCTATTATGAGAGCCACTTATGGATTGCATACCAAAGATGACAATACCTAGATCTATTCTTGTTTTTATGCCTAGCTAGGGGTGTTAAACGATAGCGCTTGTTGGGAGGCAACCCAATTTTATTATTGTTCCTTGATTTTTGTTCCTGTTTAGTAATAAATAATTCATCTAGCCTCTGGTTAGATTTGGTTTTATGTTTTAATTAGTGTTTGTGCCAAGTAAAACCTATAGGATCTTCTTGGGTGATAATTATTTGATCTTGCTGAAAAAGTCAGAAACTTTCTGCTCACGAAAACAATTGTTAAAAATCAGAAGAAAGTGATAAAATACTGATTCCAATTGCAGTAGATCAGTAATGAAATTATCTAGGTCGTCCTATTTTTGCAGAATTTTTGAGTTACAGAAATTTTGCGTTTGATACAGATTACTACAGACTGTTCTAGTTTTAACAGATTCTGTTTTTCGTGTGTTGTTTGCTTATTTTGATGAATCTATGGCTAGTATCGGGGGGTATGTGTCACAGCCTGATTTTTGGCCCTTTCTTTTTCTTTTGTTTTTCTGAGATTTTTGCTTGAATTTTCTTTTTCTGTGGCTACGTGGTCTGGAAATTGAAGAAGATGGCCTCTTCTTTCTTTCCAGAGTGGCTTGTCATCCTCTTATCCATCTCTAGACCTTTCCATTTCCATCTTGTACCAACCCCAATAATCTTTTCCTTGGGAATATTCCTTTTTCTATTAAAGGAATAACCCAATTTGCCCTAGGTTGTGAAGCAACCTATATTTCCATCACTCCTACAATTCCCAAATAATTCTCATAAATTGTTTGGGTCATATCTTCCTCAAATATGGCAAAATATTTCACTTGCCATGTTTTCCATCATGCTCAAATAATTCACTCTCTATTTTGTCCTAAATAGCACATTGTGAAGCAAGTGCTATTTATCTTTGCCTAATTGACTCCAAACTTCTTGGACATATTTTCATGTCCATATCATTGCCACATGCCAAAATTCAACTTCATTTGCCTAGTGATTATTTATCAATGCTTTTTTCTGTCCAGAAAGAAACTTTGTGAAGGAGGTACAAGCTAGGCATATCCAAATGAGTTGAAATTTATGCATGACCTCAATATCATCATATCATAGCCCTCCACCAAAGTTGAGCTCATGCAATGCATCCATGTGAGCACAGCTTCAAATCTTTGTTTCTGTCCAAATTTTTAGTTAATGAAGCAAGTATATTTTATATTGCTCCATTATGTCTGAAAATTTTCCTAGGCCTTCTCCTATCTATATAACTTAGCTCCACAAAATTTGGGCTCATGTCATCTAGCCATTTTCCCTCAAGAATTTTCTCAAGTTCCATTAGGAGAGGACTATTATGAAGGAAGTACCATTTTGGTCTGGCCAATTGGTATGAGACTTTTTGAGCATCTTCATATGGCCTAATAACTCTGACTTGCCCAATTTGAGCTCAAGTTGACACACCATTTGAGTGCATCATCTTGATCTCCATTCTGGACCAACAATGCTGTTGTGAAGCAACTATATTAAATCGTGGTCCATTTCCTTCCAAACTTCACATGATTCTTGTTCTTCCTATCTTAAACCTCCCAGACATCTCATTTGGCTCTAATCTCACCTCAGTTGATCACTGTTTCATGATCAAGTTTGCAACAGAAAACTTCAGACGTTCACGCACTCCTCTCCCTGGCTCCTTCTCTTGATCCATAAACTCCCTCAGCTTATATGATGAAGGGACTCATCACTAGACAGCTCGCGGCAGTCTCTTGCGTCCCCTCCTTGCCGGGCACAGCGGTGACCGCGTCGTTTGCATGCGCGCTGGCAGCATAGGTCGCGTCCAGAGCGTCGTTTTGCTCGGGCACGGCTCGTGGTCGTCGCGTTCACTCACCCGTGCATGTCCAGCGTGTTCCCCGCGTCGTCATCGTCCCCTTGGACTCCTCTCCCCCTCCGATAGGGCTTTAATGTCGCTCGTCGCCGCGCGTCCACGGGCGCGCTGTAGCCGACCGTCTTCTTCTCCTCTGTTGGCTTCTTCCTTCCCTTGTCCCATGTCCCTGAGCTTTGCCTCGTCTCATTGAGCTCTGCCACCCCGTGCTCGCTGGCCGTCGCCAGAGCATCGGCCGGACATGCCCGGCGGCACCCGAGCCACGGCCACGCGTCCATGGCCTCCCCTCCTCCACCACGCCTATATAAAGGCCACCCCGAGCACACCATCACATCCACCGCACTCCTCTCCCCCTCCCCACCTCTAGCCCGAGCTTGAGAAGCTCTCTGGGCTCGACATCGCCGTCATGGCCACCGCGGGCCTCACCTCGAATTCGAGCTCTGCGGCGTGCCCCAACTCATCTAGCCACCTCCAGAGCCCTCCACCACCCCTCCTGAGCCCCTCCAGCACCTCGCCTCCTCCCCTGTCCCCCCATCGAAGGCCAGTGCCCATCTCCACCCGAAGCCCACCTCCGCCATGTCCAGTGCTCTTCCCTCCCCCGTGCTCTCTGGCGACCGTTCTGCCCATAGACGGGTGCGGCTCCCTCACCCCAGGCATCTTGCAGTGGAGTCGTGCGCCCGAGAGGTGGCCGGAGCTGCCCCTTGATCGCCCGTCGAACTTTGGCCGTGCCTCTGCCCGGGCATTTGATGATAACCCCCCTAGTTCGCGCGCCTTTGATCATATGCCCTCCTTTGTGTCACTGACATGTGGGGTCCGGCCCCACATGTAAGTGACACAAAGGGGGACATATGATCAAAGGCGCGCGAACTGGGGGGGTTATCGTGTACGCCTCGCGGGCGCGAGCGAGGTTGAAGGCGACGACCGGCCAGGCGGGCCCCACCAGCGCACGAGACCCCTCGTCAGCCACCCAGTGTTGACCCCGCCCTGCCACGCCACTTAAGTGGACACAGCAAGTCCCAGAGTACGTTTTCATTTCCCTGAAAACGTAATCTCGTCTGTTACGCTTTCTTCTTCTGAAAGCGTATTTTCCTTCTGCTTCAGCCCTAATATGTTTTCTTAGTCAGAAAGTGTATTTCTAATTTTGCGCATCTGTCTTATCCACTCAGGGACCCGGTTGTGAATATTATTTTTACAAAAAGTCCCTGATCTTCTACACCTCATAACTCCGCACCTCCGATTGAGGTGAATCCAACGTCCACATCTTCGTCTCTTCGAGCCCAAACTTCTGGTACCATTTTCACTATGGTTTGACATACTGGAAATGACCATTTTGCCCTTGCCCCTAACCAGCCCCTCCGAGAGAGAACCCTTTTCGATGATTCTTTTCGCGATCTTTCTGCACCTCTTCCCGGAGCCTTCTTCACCCCCAGGCAAGCCACTACCACCATTTCCATGATAGCCATGCAGTAGCATTGGGTTTCAACTTGAATCTTTAATAACTGTGTGTTCGTTTTGCTACTGCTGTCGTTATTTCGGTTATGCTTATGGATCGGTTTTTACCGTCATGATATGTTTTCTTGCACTCTGTTATTATGTTCTTCATGTTAGTATTACTTTAATATTGGTCATGCTTGGTAGTAGTACATGTGGATATTGGTGATGGTCTTCGGTGCAGGACTATCGTCTATTCCGAGTACCGTTATTATGCAAGTTCCTTTGCATCCAGTTGGTTAAAAGTTTGCATGGTAGTTTTATCGTTTCTTGCATGATATTTATGGTTGATGCTAGTGGTCATGTTATGCTGTGAGTAGTGTTATACTTGTGATATTCATGCTCGTCATTATGCCATGCTCAGTTGGATATGATTCATTGTTGATATGGATGATAGTTATGTTGTACCCTCATGCTTATGTTGATATCATACTCATGCATCATAGTTGCATCATGTTATTTTTATCATGGATCAACATATTACATTCAAGTTTAACTGGGTAATAATGAACTTGAACAACTGTTGGCTGAGTCATGGTGCAGCCATATCGAGCTAACTAGTGCAACCACACTTACCTTTGTGGGAAGGTCCTAGCTGGGTCTATTGTCATGCCTCTCGCCGGTGCCTCCAACGGGGGAAGTTTATGCGCGGGCGCTACCCTGATCAGGTAGGATGGCATAAGCCTTGTGTGCCCGTTGTTGAGTATGGATCCTTGTCCCTGTTTGGGACCGTTTTGCCACGACGGTGACCGTTGGTGCCTTTGGTAGGCACGGGGCCACCCATGACTTAGCCCAAAGGGGAGTTGGTCAGAGTGGCTAGGAGAGTGTCATGGCAGTAGATCGGTTTTGTCGGAACGCCATTGGTCCACCCGAATAGGAGTGCGAGGCGATGGGTTCCATGGTGTGGGTACAGTGTGCTAACCTCTGTAGAGTGTGTGTTTAATCTATCGAGAGCCGTGCCCGTGGGTAAGGGCCCAGTTCGTAGTAGGTCAAACTATGGGTCAACAATAATAATAATAATTTGATTAATAACAACCCCGGTTCAATGATGAAAGAAGTTGGTTGATATTTATGTGACCGTGAGAGGATCACCGTGGTATCGAGGATACCGCGTTGTGGATATTTGTGGTGTTGTGTGAGAGTCAAGGGTAAAGGTCAAGCTCCTTGTGGTCATGAATGATTACTACGGTATTGTTAATACCAAGCTTGATTGGATCCTGAGATGATCGTGTGATGTCCGTGATGGTAAGTTTGTGCAGGTGATGGTTACGACGTAGCCCGAGCAGAGTAAGTTGGTGCATGATAGCATCATCATGTTGCATGCTAGTATTATCATGTTCATATGTTCATGCCATGCTCGTATTGTTCTAGCTATATCATCTTGTTCATGCTATGATTGATCTGATAGTATCATGTTAATCATTGTTAACCTGTAATTGCCATGATGTTGTCTGTCTTGATTGCTTTGGTTGCTGTGAGCTTGCAAGTACATTCAATGTATTGACCTGGCGTGTCATGCCAGTTTGCAGGTCATGCCGGACTTGATTGCTTATTTGCCGTGGATCCCTTGTTTGCGAGCTAGGATAAGCGTTCCAGCCAGAGTCCATGTGGAGTGGAGTTCACCACCGTCATCGCTGTTCCGCTGGCATTAGTCATTCTGCTACTTCATGATTGTTCTCCTGCTTGCATGGAGCAACCGTGGCACTCGTAGTTTCGCCGTGCCGATGTAACCCACTTGTACCCATATAGATTGTAATAAAGAGCTGATTTGTTCTATGCTAAGAAGTGCCGTATTCCAGAAGACTTCTCCTCGATCTCTGGGCTGGAATACGGGGCGTTCCGGTTTCTCTGAGCCGGGGTGCCACAGGCTTGGTATCAGAGCAGGTCTAGCTGTAGGATGCCCTAGCCCGCGCAAACGTTAGAAATGGTAGCATAGACCCCAATTGATTTGTTGCACTTGATTGTTGCATTTGTTTGTTGCATATCATGCATATAGAATATTATCTGGTCGCTTATAGTGATCTTGTGAGTGTAGGTGGTATCGGTTTCGATCTACTACCTCCAACCTCCTTCTTTGCATGCCAGCTCTTCGGTGTTTGGCGTCATCTCTGTCCCAGCAAAGTGATGCCCTGGTACCAAGTGTTCCAGACACCATTTGCAGGAGTTATGCTCAGGTATCGCGTCAATAGCTTTCCGCAACCCACCCATATTATTTCGGTGATAACCATGCTTCTATCCTGAATCGTGCCTTCCATCTCACCATTCTGGCAACCCTTGCTTATCTTTGTTATCAGAAAAAGGGCAATGCCAGCAAGCCCAGTCTTCCACCGCTACCTTACCCAGTCATCCAATTCTCTAGACGTGTACGATTCCCATTCGTACACTTGATGATGATGTGGTTGTACCCTCGGTGTTCTACCACATGATCCCCAAGTCCGTCCTCGCCTTCGTATCTATCCAGATCCAACTGGTGTTCAGCCAGCGCTTGGTGTAGCCTTGGTTACACCAACTCCTTCCACACGCAGATTCACTTTCGTGCACACCGTCATAGCATAATAGACCGCAATACTGGAGTTTCCGTGAAATTTGTATGCTTAGGTGTGCATGTATATTATTGTGTGAGTAGCAGTAATATGTGATGTTTCTTGATTATCTATATTATTTGTATGCTTGTGTGCTTTTGTTTTAGTCGTTTATTTTGTTTCTTTCTTTGGGCCTTCGGTGTGGCATTATTTTCCCCTTATTAAAGTTGCTCGCCAACCAACACCGGACCCGAAGAATCAGTAAGGGAATGAAGTTATTAGCAGACTGCAGTGAAATTTGGAATATCTCGTCTGAATGCAAAAGGAATCCTGGATGGACAGTCAGTATCATGTTTGCGTTAGTGTGCACTCCTTCCAACAGTAGGGATAATCAAGTTTGCCCCACGGTGCACTCTTCATGATAGAAATGATCAAATCAGCAAGAAGATAAGCTATGTGCAAGACCAACAGTGTAATCTTAGTCAAAGGAAGGAGGATAGTCCAGCAAACCCTGTTTCATGCAAGTAATCAATCGCAGAAATATTAAGACGGTATGCATATGTGGTAATCGGTCCGCATATCCAGCTTCTGAAGCACGAAACCTAGTCTTCCTCGGCAAGATACTCTCGATGGTTTCCAGCATAAGCCATCCAATCGTCCTCAGTACGACACTGGTGCAAGATAGTACATTGTGAATTGACAGCAGATGGCAGAATTAGATCCGCAACAGTTGGTCAGAAGCAAGAATCAGTCAGAACACAAGTCTGCCTCGGGAATCAGATTCTCAGATATATGTGAAGGAAGCCATATATACGTCTCAGTGTGATAAAGGACTATGACGATTGACGACAACACTGAGCACTGTACAAGTACCGGTGAACCTGGAATATGATCCTGATGAGCCCTTGTCTTCTTTCTCTGATAACGGCACCACGCCTGTGTTCTGAGCCGTTTTTGGCCATATGGGGTGGATTCCGACTTTATATTTCTCTATTCAACAACCGTCACGGGTTCTGAGCTGCTTTCCGACCGTCTCGTACATCTGTTGAGTATCTTTTTGTGACAGTGGTCCTATGCTCTGAGCTGCTTTTCAGCCGTCTTAGGGAACTGCCACTTTCTTCTTATCAACACAGTCTCATGCTCCGAGCTGCTTTTCGGCCGTCTTGAGCCATGGTTGAGCTATTTCAGTGATGTCCCAGATCTGAGTTGTAAAGACCGTTACGGTGGCTCTTGATTTGTTGCTGATTTCTTGCAAGGGTTCAGATGATCATTTCCGTACTATCAGAACTTGAGAGGTGATGAACTTGCCATTGAAACAATATTACCATGTCAGGAGATGAGAATAAGGGTACGCCTGTCAGAATGTTGCACCCGACAGAACCTACGGTCACACGAAGAAGCAACACGACCCGCTTTTTCAACCAAGGATCTAGATCGAGAAAACAATAATGAAGGAGCAAGACCAGTGGTGCAGATATGAAAATGGTTGTGTGAACCATATGGTGCCGGGACCCCGGACAGTCTAAGTCAGTATTGACCGCCATGGATACTCACTTAAGGGGTATACTCAATTTGGTAAGGACCCCATAACCAGACAACCCGCTCGGCCAACAGTATATGCTCAGATTTGTCAGTATCAAATATCTGGGTTGTGAAGTCAGACCAAAGGTCAATTCAACAGTCTGATTCCAGCAACTATGGTAAAGCATCACACAGCCTACTATCCCCATGGATATGCCGACAGAATGAATGATCAGTAGGAGGAATAACCGCCTCGAAGCATGTGTGAGGGAGTCCTGGACTAAGGGGTCCTCGGGCGTCCGACCTATTATCAATGGGCCGGACTGGTGGGCTGTGAAGACATGAAGGCCGAAGACTCTAACAGTGTCCGAATTGGACTCTCCTTGGCGTGGAGGGCAAGCTTGGCGACTAACTATGAAGATTCCATCTTATGTAACCGACTCTATGTAACCCTAGATCCGCCCCCCGGTGTCTATATAAACCGGAGGGTGTAGTCCGGAAAGGATATACTCATTACCATAGTCATACAGGCTAGACTTCTAGGGTTTAGACATTACGATCTCGTGGTAGATCAACTCTTGTAATACTCATATTCATCAAGATCAATCAAGCAGGAAGTAGGGTATTACCTCCATAGAGAGGGCCCGAACCTAAACATCGTGTCCCCTGTCTCCTGTTACCATCGACCTTAGGCGCGATTCGGGACCCCCTACCCGAGATCCGCGGTTTGACACCAACATTGGTGCTTTCATTGAGAGTTCCGATGTGGCGTCGATGAAAGGTTCGATGGCTCACCTTGTCCTTAAAGACAACATCACCTCCGAGGAGTCTGGCCCCGAGCCAAACCCTCCTCGGTGGCGACTTTACCATGATCGCCCGTTCGGCCGTTGAGCCGACGATGACCTCTCGGGCCATCGAAAACCCCCTTCGCATCAACTCCGAACACTCCAAACAGATGGATCCGGCAGAGTTTTCGTCCTTAAACGAGCTCCTAGATCGTATCGCCGCTTTGGGAATCGCCACAGATTACGATCGGATCGGGCCTAAAACCGATCAAGGAGAAATCAAAACTCCACCGGTCACCCACCAGATAGCGGTAGTCGAGGAGCAGGACGGCGAGTCTTCTTCTATATCGAAGATGGACTATGTTCGGATCGCCGATAAGGAAGAACCGGATACTCACCAGCGAAAGGATGCGACCAGCCCTCCGAACATAGAATCGGACAGTAGTCCTAAACAATCAGAAAATACTTCGGAGCCTGGACTGTTGAGTCTGGAAGGTCTTCAGACTTCAGATAATCGGCAAGGTCGGGGTTCAGATTTAATTCCACCCACCCACCCGGACACAGACGCTCTCATGAGCATAAAATAACAGTCTCAGGAAACGGTCCACCACTTCTGGGCCAGATTCCTCCTTGTAAAAAACAAGGTAAAAGATTTCCGCGACGAGGACGCGATATCAGCGTTCTGCAACAACTGCACGGATGAAGGAATCCTCAATGCCATCAATCGCCGCCGCATACTGAAGTTCGCTGACTTAGCAACTATCGTACAGAAGTACAACACGATGGAAAGCGCCTGGAAAACTCAGGCAGTTTGCGGGGAACCATCGCTCCCAACTCAACTCTTCCTACAGGCGAACAGGGCGCACCCCCATGGCACGCCCAGTCCAACAGTCAAGAAACATAAACCTATTACGCGACACGACACCGTTCTGGAGGGATGGCTCGATGGCCCATGCAAAATACACACGACACAAGATACCGTGGCAACCCACAGCCTTAGAGCATGTTGGATACTCCGGCAGGTAGCCAAGAGCGATGAGGACATCCTTATCAAGAACACCTAGAGCTGCACCCTCCAGAAAATGATGACACAAGAGTGTTGACGGTCTTCGATACATTCGCTCCAAATAACAAGCGCAAAAGGGCACTTCACGACCTCGCCGAAGCCTGCCAAATCGCTGCAATAAACCCTTGGAATGACACGGCTATAACATTTAATGCCGGTGACGAACCTAGGTACAGGACAGTCTGAGTGCCAGCCGCATTAGTCCTTAGTCCCATCATGGACAGGTTTCGACTTACTAAGGTCCTCATGGACGGCGGCAGCAGACTAAACCTCATTTATGAGGACACACTCCACAAAATGGAAATAGATAGGAGCCGCATCAAGCAAAGTAGCACAACCTTCTGAGGAATCATTCCCAGTCGGGAGGCGTGGTGCGTGGGCAAAATCACACTTGACGTGGTATTTGGCACGCCAGCGAATTATCGGTCCAAAGAAATCACTTTCCAAGTGGCCCCTTTCAGCAGCGGATACCACTCCCTGTTGGGGCGGGATGCTTTTACACGCTTCCAAGCCATAACTCATTACGGGTATATGAAGCTCAAAATGCCCGGACCAAACGACATAATCACTCTCGTCAGTGATCCGTACATAGCACTCCACACTGAAAACAAAACTGCATCCCTGGCCCTTGAGGCACTATCCAAAGCCCTCGCGGCTGAAGAATTAACCGCACTGCGCTCCATGGTGGACAGGGACGGTGTGATCCTCGACAAACGCCCCAAATCCAGCTCCTTCAAACCAGCAGAAGAAATAGTCAAATTCCAGGTCCACCCAACGGACCCCAAGAAGACAGCATCTATCAGAGCGTAACTGAACCAACAGTTGACACCGCACTACGAGAATTCCTGCGCAAAAACTGGGACATATTCGCCTGGCACCCTTCAGATATGCCAGGGGTCCCATGCAAGCTGGCCGAACACAGCCTCAATATATTAAAGGGATTTAAACCAGTCAAGCAAACACTGCGGTGCTTTTCCGAACCCAAGCGACAAGCCATGGGGGAGGAGCTGGCCAAGCCATCGAGGCTGGATTCATTAGAGAAATCAAACATCCAGACTGGCTGGCAAACCTGGTGATGGTACCAAAGAAGGACAAATCCTGGCGCTGTGTGTTGATTTCAAAGACCTCAACAAGGCTTGCCCTAAGGATCCCTTCCCCTCCCGCATTGATCAAATCATTGGCGCCACCGCAGGACACGACTCCTTTGTGTTTCCTCGATGCATATTCCGGATACCATCAAATCAAAATGAAGGAGTCCGATAAGTCAGAATAAGCATTTATTACCCCATACGGGCCATTCTGCTTCAACACCATGCCCTTGGGCTCAAGAACGCCGGCGCCACATACCAACGCATGATTCAAACATGCCTGGAGAAGCAGATCGGCAAGACAGTAGAAGCCTACATCGATGACGTCGTCATCAAAACTAACGTCAAAACACTAATAGACGACTTACGTCTTACATTCGACAATCTCCGTGCGTATGACATTAAGCTCAACCCGAAAAAATGTGTCTTCGGCGTCCCAGCCGGAAAACTGCTGGGCTTCATCGTTTCCAATAGAGGAATAGAAGCAAATCCAGCTAAAATCCGAGATCTGTCACAGTTGGCTATGCCAACATACCTCAAACAAGTTCAAAACTAGCTGGTTGCATGGCAGCGTTAAGTCGCTTTATCTCCAGATTAGGAGAAAAGGCACTACCACTTTATCGCCTCTTACGGCGCACCGATAACTTCGAATGGATAGACACGACGACTGCTGGACTGGAGGAAATAAAGGCCCTCCTAGCAAGCAACCCAATCCTGGCCGCACCAAACGTTGGTGAATCCATGTTGCTATACATATCGGCAACACATCAGGTGGTCAGTGCCGTGCTCGTCGTCGAACGAGAACAGGATGGACACAACTTCCCACTTCAAAAACCAGTATACTACATATCTGTTGTCCTCACACCATGCAAATCCCGGTACCCCCATTACCAAAAGATAGCATATGCGGTCTTCATGGCATCCCGAAAGCTACAACACTACTTCCAGGAGAGTTCAATCACGGTGGCTTCGGAAGTCCCACTCAATGACATAATAAACAACCGCGATGCCACGGGACGGATCGCCAAATGGGCCATAGAGCTACTTTGTAACGCCCCGGATTCGATGCGCCAGGTGTCTCCCAGTTATTCGCCGTCGTTGCCATGTCATTTGCTTGCGTGTTGCATTTTGCCATGTCATCATCTGCATTGCATCGTCATGTTTTTCAAAACTTGCATCCGGTCCTTTTCCCCGTTGTCCGTTTCGTGATCCGACACTCTCACACACGCCCGTTGCACCCCAGCCCGTGAGCCCATCCAAACCCCCTCCATGCTCTCGGTCGTTCGATCACGATCGTGTGGGCGGAAACCGCTCCCCATTTGGACACTCCTATCTCCCTCTACCTATAAAAACACCTCCCCCTCCGAAATTCACGGTGCAAACCCTAGCTCTCCCTCTCCTCGCGCTGCCGGACGTTTTCTCCCCACCGGCCGGACATGTTCGCCGCCCTCGCCGCGCCACGTGTCGGCTCCTGATTCGCCGAGCGCGCGCACTTCCCCGCGCCGCCCGCGCGCCCGCCGGGGCCCGAGCCCTCCCGGCCACAGCGTCGCCCACCACCGTCCGTGCTCCACCGCGCCCTCCTGCGCCGAAGCTCGGCCCCACCGCCGCCCGCGCCCACTCGCCGGGCTCGCCGGACTTCACCGGCCGAGCCGCCGGGCACACCGCGCCGCCCGGCCCGCTCCCTCGCCCGCCACCACCTTGCGCCGGCCGTCGCCACCACGAGCGCCGCCCGCTCCGTCGTTCCTCGCCGCGCCGCCGGAGCTCGTCTCCGGTCGCCGCTCCGGTCAGATCTGGGCGGGTGGATCAGATCTACCCGTCTCGCGATCCAAACGGACGCCCAGCGCCGCCCGGTCCGAGCCGTCCCAAATCCGCTGGATCCAGTTTCCGCGAGGTGAATTTTCTACTAAGTCCCGAAATCTTCTTATCGTGTGCCTATCTTCATCATGCCATAACTTCATGCTCAGTGCTCCGATTCATGCATATGATATGTCAAAATGTTCATTGTGAGACGCTCTTCATTTTGTTACATTGTGCCATGTTTGTTTGAGTTCATCTAGATGCCCTAATCATCGTTGCAAGAGTGCTATATGATGTTGTCTGCTGTAGTTTAACAGAACTTGCTCATTTGTAATTTTTACATCTTTTTGTGTGATTTTCTTTTGAGCATGAAGTCTACATGTGTTATGAGGTACAACATTGCCATATTTGCTGTGGTGCAACCCACTCTTCATGATATGCCATGTGTTGATTGTTACAAGCTTGCAAAGTAGCCTCCATGATGTTGCTGATTTCTGTGACTTAGTCATTTCTGCTAAGTCTGAAACTGATATATTGTGATGTTATGTAAACCTGTTGATACCATGAGTTCTATGCATAATATGGAGATGTTCACTAAGGATTTTTTGTTATACATGTTATGGTGAATCCATCCAATCCTCTGTTTGCATTTATGGAGTGCTCTAGCATGTCTTAATCTTGCTCTACTTTTGCTATAAAATGTTCCTGGTAGATTGTTTACATGTTAATCAGTTTTTCCATGGTTGTTGTTAGTGATCCAAGCATGCTATGAACTTTCTGTTGCCATGGTTAGATTCATGAGCATGTCATCTTGCTGTAGGTATGCTTGTTTTTTCAACGATCATGAGGATTCGTTCGACTACGCTTGGTTCGTCTTCGTGGCTTCATCTTTTTCATGGATTCGTTCTTCTTCCTAGCGGGATTTCAGGCAAGATGACCGTCACCTTGGATCTCATTACTATCATTGCTATGCTAGTTGCTTCGTTCTATCGCTATGCCGTGTTACCTACCACTTGCTTATCAAGCCTCCCAAATTGCCATGAACCTCTAACCTTTGCCACCCTTCCTAGCAAACCGTTGTTTGGCTATGTTACCGCTTTTGCTCAGCCCCTCTTATAACGTTGCTAGTTGCAGGTGAAGATGAAGATTGCTCCATGTTGGATTATGTTTATGCTGGGATATCACAATATCTCTTATTTAATTAATGCATCTATACATTTGGTAAAGGGTGGAAGGCTCGGCCTTATGCCTGGTGTTTCGTTCCACTCTTGCCGCCCTAGTTTCCGTCATATCGGTATTATCTTCCCGGATTTTGCGTCCCTAATGCGGTTGGGTGTTATGGGAACCCCTTGACAGTTCGCCTTGAATAAAACTCCTCCATCAAGGCCCAACATTGGTTTTACCATTTGCCTCACCTAGCCTTTTTTCCCTTGGGGGTCGCGCTCCCGAGGGTCATCTTATTTACCCCCCCCCCCGGGCCAGTGCTTGTCGTGAGTGTTGGTCCAACCTGTTAACCGCCGGTGGCCACCAGGGGCAACTCTGGGCTCGCCTACCAGAAGTTTGGAAAATCCGGTGTGCCCTGAGAACGAGATATGTGCAGCTCCTATCAGGATTTGTCGGCACATTCGGGTGGCTTTGCTGGTCTTTTTTACCATTGTCGAAATGTCTTGTAACCAGGATTCCGAGACTGATCGGGTCTTCCCGGGAGAAGGAATATCTTCGTTGATCATGAGAGCTTATAATGGGCTAAGTTGGGACACCCCTGCAGGGTTTGAACTTTCGAAAGTCATGCCCGCGGTTATGTGGCAGATGGGAATTTGTTGATATCCGGTTGTAGAAAACTTGAAGTAAACTCTTCTAAAATACACAAATCGTGTGCGTAACCGTGATTTTCTCTTTTCGGGGTTGTTTGAGAGGAGAACACGGTTTTTGGGTTATGTTTGACGTAAGTAGGAGTTCAGGATCACTTCTTGATCATTACTAGTTGACGACCGCTTGTTAAGCTCCTCTTCTCGCTCTTGTTTCGTAAGTTAGCCAACATACATGCTTAGTCGCTGCTGCAACCTCACCACTTTACCCCTTCCTTACCCATTAAGCTTTGCTAGTCTTGATACCCATGGTAATGGGATTGCTGAGTCCTCGTGGCTCACAGATTACTACAACACCGATTGCGGTACAGGTTGTGCGATGATCATGATCACGAGAGCAATGTTTACGTGTTTTGGAGTTCTTCTTCCGCTTCTTCTTCGATCGGGGATAGGTTCGGTCGGCAGCCTGGGCTAGCGGTGGATATTGTTTGAGTTTCTGTTTATGTTTCATCCGTAGTCGGATGTTGTTATCATGTACGATGTTGATGTATTCTTGTGGCATTTGTGCCTTATGTATGTATCCCCATCTATTATGTAATGTTGATGTAATGATATCCACCTTGCAAAAGCGTCTTCAAGATGCGCTTCTATCCTTGGTGGGACCTTCGAGTTCCTCTAGGATAGGGTCGCATCTTGGGTGTGACATACTTCCATTTGACATAACATACAAGCCTCGGCGAGCCATCAAATCCCAAGTGCTGGCTGACTTCGTCGCCGAATGGACAGAGGCCAAACTCCCTAAAGAGTATGGCGCATATTCCAATTGGGTTATGTATTTTGACGGCTCCAAAATGCTGGCGGGGCTAGGAGTGAGAGTCGTGTTAACATCCCCCACCGGAGATGTTGTCCAATATGTACTCCAAATACTATTCACAGACTCCAATAAGGCAGCCGAATACGAGGCCCTATTGCATGGTCTTCGGATGGCCGTATCCATGGGCATACAACGCCTAGAGGTGCGCAGGGATTCAAACCTCGCAATATCTCAAATAAACGGATACTTTGACGCCAAACATCCAAAGATGGCAGCTTATCGTAATGTCGTCTTAAAAATGTCGGCTCGGTTCGAGGGGCTCGAATTTCATCATGTCGCCCGAGAAAGTAATCAGGCAGCAAACATCCTTGCTCGCATTGGCGCCAAGCGCGACCCCGTCCAACCCAACATTTTCCTGGAAAGGCTTTTCAAGCCATCCGTGGTGTGGCAAGGGGAGGGCGGCAACAACAGTCCAGATTCGAATACAACCCCAAATCCCGAACACACCAATAGCATCGCGAGTTTAGCCACCGAAATAACACCGTCGGCTCATCTCATTATGGCAGTCATTGCCCCATGGACCAAGCCCTTCTTGGCCTACATTAATAGGAAGGAGCTTCCCGAAGACCAGAATGAGGCTCGCCGCATTGTCCGGCGTTCGAAGGCCTACAAGGTTCACGACGGAGAGCTCTACAAGAAAAGTACTACCGGAGTGCTTCAAAGATGTATCTCCGAGGAAGAGGGGCAGCAACTTTTAGTGGAAATTCACGCTGGTCTCGGCGGACACCACGTCGCAGCTCGGGCCCTTGTTAGCAAGGCCTTCCGTACTGGGTTTTATTTGCCGACAGCCCGAGCAGACGCGCAGGACCTTATTCAACGCTGCGTCGGATGCCAACTCTTCGCCAACCAAAGCCACATGCCCCCCAACTGCCTTACAAATTATCCCCATTACTTGGCCTTTCACGGTCTGGGGACTGGATATGGTTGGACCTCTTAAAGGGGGAAGCCATAAGAAAAAATATCTGCTGGTCATGGTGGACAAATTCACTAAGTGGATAGAGGCTAAACCGGTCAAAACGGCTGAGTCCGGCTCGGTGATAGAATTCATATCCGGTGTTGTGCACCGTTATGGTGTCCCACACAACATCATCACCGACAACGGCTCTAATTTCACAGCTGACGAGGTGAAAACCCGATGTACTAATCTTGGCATTAAACTCGATTACACCTCCGTCTACCACCCACAAACCAACGGTCAAGTCAAACGAGCCAATGGTCTTATTATGAGCGACATCAAGCCCAGGCTAGTGCGGTCTTTGAGAGAATCAGACAAGCACTGGGTTGAGGAGCTCGACTCCGTACTCCGGGGGCTGCGGACCACGCCCAACCGTACTACCGGATACACACCTTTCTTCATGGTGTATGGCGCGGAGCACTACAAAAAAATACACTTCCGTGATGATACGTGTTTGTCACAGTGGGTCGCGTTTTTTGTCATGCATGTACATCCATGACGATTTTATGACAGAATCAAGATAGTCATACACGTCTTTGTCGTAGAAGTGTTCCATGACATTACCAAAATTATCATCATGGAAGTGTCCACTTCCATGACGATAAATCGCGTCCGCGAAGTGCTTTCGTCAAGGGTGACCGACACGTGGCATCCACCGTAGCGAACGCCGTTAAGCTATCGGGTCAGGTTTTGGATCCGATAACCCATTAACAGCCCGACCAATGGGGATTTCCGTGTAAAATCATCATTGGTGGAGGAAACACGTGTCGGCTCATCGTTGGGACGGATGTCATCCACTCATTGGACGAAGGTGCCTATGATACGTCGACACGTGTACGGCTAACAGAGGCCCATTCTGTGAAAAGGCCGACCCGTTTGACTTGGTCAAAAGGTGGTGGGCGGCCCATGGAAAAGCTTGTTAACGGCCTGTTAGCATATAGGCCATTCTGACCCGCTAACCCAAGGCACATTCGCCCTATCCGAATTAGGCCCGGTAGCATCATCCTGGGCCATCCAATATGACTCCGGCCCATTTTCGCTTCGGCCCATGTATGGCCCATGGCGTCTTCGGCCCATATGAGGCCCTATGAAACTCTTGGCCTATTAACGGCCCGTGGTGACAGCGGCCCGCAATGAAACGATGTATCACTTTACACCCATTAACGGCCCGTGGTGGCGGCCCGTAATGAACAATGTATCACTTTATACCCATTAAGGGCCCGTTATTCGGTTGGGCGTTTCCATTATGTTATCTTTTGGCCTTCTCGAGCCCATTTATTCTTGGGCTCATTTCCGATTCGTTTACTTACGACCCGTTCTTGTCATTTTACGCTTGTGGGCCAAATTCAGCCCGTGGTTACAGTCGGCCCGTTTGTGGTTCGTTAATACGTTGGGCCGTTTTCATAGCGTCATCAAATACGGCCTATTAACGATGGCCCGTTATGGTCGGCCCATGAATGGGCGATTCCAACTCTAGCCCATTTACGACCATAATGCGGCCTGTTATTGGCCCATGTTTGGCCAATCGATCATACGGCCCGTATAAGGCCCATTGATGATACAACCCGTAGAAGGCCCATTGTTTCTCTGACCGTAGAAAACCTATTGTTTCTACTTCCTGTAGAAGGCCCGATCTTTCTGACCCGTAGGAGGCCCGATGTCACTCTGATAAATATTAGCCCATGGTTATTGTGGCCCAGTTTTAAAAATAGGTTATTGCAGCCACTAGCAAACCGCGGAAAAAGAAGCGCGACTACAAGAAAACAAAAAACAAGACAACAAGGAAATAAATAAGCAAGCAACTTATGCTAGGCTATCACGGCTATTACACATATTACATCCACTGGGCATCAAAGTTCGCCACCAGTGCAAATATAGGGAACAAAGCAGCATATCATATACACTGGTTGTCAAAGTTGGCGACCAGCACAAATAAACGCCGCAGCAAAACAAATCCAGAACTGAAACCACTTCAGAAGATCTCAAGAAACAATATCCACGGGACCCATAATGCTGGCAAGATGCTTAGCAAGCTTATTAACTTTCTCTTGTTTGGCGCTTAAATCCTCCGGTAGCTTGTTGTTGCACCGGAAAATATGCATCTGAATTCTGCAGGACTTCCTCGGTCCTTGACTTCTGTCGCACATTGTCGATTGATGTCTTTCAACTTGAAGTTGAGACTCAAGAAGACGAACTGATTCAGGCAGCGAGTTCGAAGAGCTTGTGCCAGCAGTAGTGGCCAGTAACTCGAACACTACATCAAGACAGGACTTTGGGGTTCTGTCAGTGTCAAAACCGGCGGATCTCGGGTAGGGGGTCCCGAACTGTGCTTCTAGACGGATGGTAACAGGAGACAAGGGACACGATGTTTTTACCTAGGTTCGGGCCCTCTTGATGGAGGTAAAACCCTACTCCTGCTTGATTAATATTGATGATATGGATAGTACAAGAGTAGATCTACCACGAGATCGAGAGGCTAAACCCTAGAAGCTAGCCTATGGTATGATTGTTGTTAGATCCTCGGACTAAAACCCTCCCGGCTTATATAGACACCGGAGAGGGTTAGGGTTACACAGAGTCGGTTACAATGGAATGAGATCTACATATCCGTATCGCCAAGCTTGCCCTTCACGCCAAGGAAAGTCCCATCCGGACACGGGACGAAGTCTTCAATCTTGTGTCTTCATAGTCCAGGAGTTCGGCCAAAGGTCATAGTCCGGCCATCCGGACACCCCCTAATCCAGGACTCCCTCAGTAGCCCCTGAACCAGGCTTCAATGACGATGAGTCCGGTAGCGATTTGTCTTCGGCATTGCAAGGCGGGTTCCTCCTCCGAATACTTCATAGAAGATTTTGAACACAAGGATAGTGTCCGGCTCTGCAAAATAATTTCCACACACCACCGTAGAGAGAACAATATTTACACAAATCTAATCTGCTGATGTATTTCGCAGCATGTCATCACACTATGGCCAAGCCTTTATTCGAATCGTTTTTACTGTCCCACCTCAGCGCACTTAGCGAGGCGGTTTCCTTGGCACGTCTTGTTGAAGCAGAGATCGTGTCCCCTTATTCCGGGATTCTCATCAATACGGACGTGGGTAACCCAACCGTGCCATTAATTTCTGGTAGCTTGGGAGATAAGCGAGTTTTACCATCTTGATGAGGCGCATAGTTTCGTCCGCCCATATAAGGGATAAGGATCCACCTTTTCCATCTCGCCTTCTTCCTCCTTTGCTTATCCATTTTCGCGCACTCGAGCTCCAGCGCCTAAGTTCGCACATCTCACCTCAACCTTCTCCAGCCATGTCCGGAGCGGGAGGCAAGTGGATGGTTTCCTCCATCACGGAGGGACACATCAAAAAGTTGAGGAAGGCCGGATACTTGTCTAATGACATCGCGCACCGGCTTCCCGACAAGGGCAGCTCATCCCCACCCCCAGGCCCCATGAGAGGGTGGTGTTTCTCACCCACTTCCTCCGCGGACTAGGTTTCCCACTTCACCCATTTGTCCAAGGACTCATGTTCTACTACGGCCTGGATTTCCACGATCTGGCCCCAAACTTCATCCTCAACATCTCGACGTTTATCGTCAGTGTGTGAAACCTTCCTCACATCCAGCCCCACTTGACTTATGGTTGAAGACCTTTAGCGTCAAGCGAAGGTAGTGGGCGGCCAACAAGCGAGTCTTGGGCGCCATGGTGGGCAAGATGCCCAACGTCGAGATGGCTCGAGGGCTCCTTCGTGGAGACCATAAAGGGGTGGCAATCGGGGTGGTTCTACATCACCGAGCAGCGTGACCACTGAATGGGCAGCGGCCCCTGAATTCCGATCTGGCTTCCCTACACGGCTCACCTCCTGGAAAGAGACGGGCTTGTCGTGGGGTAATTCGGAGGAGCTGTCCGGACTCCAAACCTGCGTCCAAAACCTGGTGAGCAAGAAGCTCAAACTTGTCAATGTAGTCCAGGTCATCCTCATCCGCCGGATCCTTCCGTGCCAACAACGAGCTTTCAGCTTGTGGGAGTTTGATCCGGCACAACACCAAACCCTGAGCATGCTCTTCAACACTACGTATGAAGATGCCTGGAAGGTGCTGTTCAAGGGCGCCGAGGCTCCCGCATCCGCTACCGAGGATCACGGATTCAGCGCGCAGCATCAAGCCAACGCGGTAAGTTATTCTGCCCTTTACGGGACACTTGTTTTCATAGTTTGACTCTATGCGGGATCTAAACTCCCTTACCTTTGACAGGATTGGCAGAGGACGTCCGGGCAGATTCACTGTCCGGCTCCCTTGCTAGAAGACCCAGCAGATGCCCGCTTGAAGGGGCTGCTGGTTCCGGCACCTTATGTGGTGCCGGAGAAGAAGGCCACGGGAACTCGAAGGAGTTCCCGGCGCCAGGTGGTGTCGGACTCATCGTCCGATGACTCCGAGGAGGACTCCTCCCGTGAAGACGAGGAGGAGGAAAGAGAGGCCTCTCCCCGGTGAGAGAGAAGAAAAGGAAGGCCGCCCCAACTGGGGAGGCTGGAGGGTCCAAGAAGGGAAGGACCCTCCCTCCGGACTACTCCACCAACGCCGACGACGGCGAAGAAGAGTGGCCACCCAGGGCCAAGCCCCTGGCGAAATCGTAAGTCTCCGGATACCAGAATAACTCATGGCGTTCCTTTGTTGCACAATACCTTCTGACGTCGGGTATAATCATGCAGTCCGCCCAAGGCCGGGCTCGACGCTTCGTCGAGCGGTTCCCTGGGCTCGTCGGATGTGAACATCACTTCACTTCCGACCGCCTCCTCTCCTCGCGCCACGGATGACGCCGAGGTGGCGTCCCAAAAGGGGCCAAGCCAGGAGGAGATGGTCACGAGGCGCCGCAAAGGCGACCTCCAGACTCGGCCGAAAAAGGATAAAACCCCTAAGGGCTCTAAGTCGGCCCTAGGCGGACACCGCCGGAACCTTCAGCAGTTCGGCATCCGTGACGGCCTCCAACTAAGAAGGGCAAGCCTACGGCGCTGGTGACCTCCGTCCAACCGGAGGCCTTTGGATAATCTCTTTGGAGGTGCTTGGCTCCTCCATCGACGAAACACCGCACTATTATGAGTGCGGTGATCCGGAAAAATTCGATCCGCCAAGAGCGGTGACGAAGCTGTGCCGACCTCCTAACTGTTGGGGAGCGTAGTAATTTCAAAAAATTCCTCGCTACGCAAGATCATGGTGATGCATAGCAACGAGAGGGAAGAGTATTGTCCACGTACCCTCGTGAGACCGTGGCCAGCGTTATGACAACGCGGTTGATGTAGTCGTCGTCTTCACGATCCGACCGATCCAAGTACCCAACGTCACGGCACCTCCGAGTTCTGCACACGTTCAGCTCGATGGCGATCCCGGACTCCGATCCAGCAAAGTGTCGGGGATGAGTTCCGTCGACCGCGACGGCGTGGTGGCGATGATGATGTTCTCTGCGGCGCGAGGCTTCGCTTAAACTCCGCGACGATATGACCGAGGTGGAATATGGTGGAGGGGGGCACCGCACACGGCTAAGGAACGATCACGAAGATCAACTTGTGTGTCCTAGGGTGCCCCCCTGCCCCCTTATATAAAGGAGGGAGGGGGGAGATGCAGCCGGCCCCCTAGGGGTGCGCCTGGAGGTGTCCTACTCCCACCGGGAGTAGGACTCCCCCCTCTTGCCTTGGTGGAGAAGGAAAGGGGGGAGGGGAAAGAGGAAAGGGGGGCGCCGACCCCCCTTCCTTGTCCTATTTGGACTAGGGGGGAGGGGGCGTGCGGCCTGCCCTGGCCGGCCCTCCTCTTCTCCCTCATGGCCCACTAAGGCCCATTATCCCCCGGGAGGGTTCCGGTAACCCCCCGGTGTTCCGGTAAAATCCCGATTTCACCCGGAACCATTCCGATATCCAAATATAGGCTTCCAATATATCAATCTTTATGTCTCAACCATTTCGAGACTCCTCGTCATGTCCGTGATCACATCCGAGACTCCGAACAATCTTCGGTACATCAAAACTTATAAACTCATAATAAAACTGTCATCTTAACGTTAAGCGTGCGGACCCTACGGGTTTGAGAACTATGTAGACATGACCTAGAACTATTCTCGGTCAATAACCAATAGCGGAACCTGGATGCTCATATTGGCTCCTACATATTCTACGAAGATCTTTATCGGTCAAACCGCATAACAACATACGTTGTTCCCTTTGTCATCGGTATGTTACTTGCCCGAGATTCGATCGTCGGTATCCAATACCTAGTTCAATCTCGTTATTGGCAAGTCTCTTTACTCGTTACGTAATGCATCATTCCATAACTAACTCATTATCTACATTGCTTGCAAGGCTTATAGTGATGTGCATTACCGAGAGGGCCGGAGATACCTCTCCGAGCAATCGGAGTGACAAGACCTAATCTCGAAATACGCCAACCCAACATGTACCTTTGGAGACACCTGTAGTACTCCTTTATAATCACCCAGTTATGTTGTGACGTTTGGTAGCACCCAAAGTGTTCCTCCGGTAAAAGGGAGTTGCATAATCTCATAGTTACAGGAACATGTATAAGTCATGAAGAAAGCAATAGCAATATACTAAATGATCAAGTGCTAAGCTAACGGAATGGGTCAAGTCAATCACATCATTCTTATAATGATGTGATCCCGTTAATCAAATGACAACTCTTTTTGTCCATGGCTAGGAAACATAACCATCTTTGATAAACGAGCTAGTCAAGTAGAGGCATACTAGTGACACTATGTTTGTCTATGTATTCACACATGTATTATGTTTCCGGTTAATACAATTCTAGCATGAATAATAAACATTTATCATGATATAAGGAAATAAATAATAACTTTATTATTGCCTCTAGGGCATATTTCCTTGATCTCCCACTTGCACTAGAGTCAATAATCTAGTTCACATCATCATGTGATTCAACACCAATATTCACATCTGTATGTGATTAACACCCATAGTTCACATCGTCATGTGACCAACATCCAAAGGGTGTACTAGAGTCAATAATCTAGTTCACATCGCTATGTGATTAACACCCAAAGAGTACTAAGGTATGATCATGTTTTGCTCGTGAGAGAAGCTTAGTCAACAGGTCTGTCACATTCAGAGCCGTATGTATTTTGCAAATATTCTATGTCTACAATGCTCTGCACGAAGCTACTCTAGCTAATTGCTCCCACTTTCAATATGTATCCAGATTGAGACTTAGAGTCATAATCGAGAAATATTTCCTTAGTCCTCACTAAGGATGTTCTTGACCAATGTCCAGTGATCTACTCCTAGATCACTATTGTACTCCCTTGCCAAATTCAGAGCAAGGTATACAGCAGTGCGGTACATAGCATAGCATACTTCATAGAACCTATGATTGAGGCATAGGGAATGACTTTCATTCTCTTTTCTATTTTCTGCCGTGGTCGGGATTTGAGTCTTACCCAATTTCACACCTTTGCAACACAGGCAAGAAATTTTCTTTGGTATTCCATTTTGAACTACTTCAAAATCTTGACAAGGTATGTACTTATTGAAAAAACTTATCAAGCGTCTTGATCTATCTCAATAGATCCTGATGCTCAATATGTAAGTAGCTTTCTTGAGGTCTTTCTTTTAAAGAACTCCTTTCAAATACTCCTTTATGCTTTCGGAAAAATTCTACATCATTTACGATCAACAATATGTCATTCACATATACTTATCAGAAATGCTGTAGTGCTCAAACTCACTTTCTTGTAAATACAGGCTTCTCCAAAAGTCTGTATAAAACCATATGCTTTGATAAACTCATCAAACATATATTCCAACTCCGAGATGCTTGCACCAGTTCATAGATGGATTGCTGGAGCTTGCACATTTTGTTAGCACCTTTAGGATTGACAAAACCTTCTGGTTGCATCATATACAACTCTTATTTAATAAATCCATTCAGGAATGCAGTTTTGACATCCATTTGCCAAATTTCATAAATGTGGCAATTGCTAACATGATTCGGACAGACTTAAGCATCGTTACGAGTGAGAAAATCTCATCGTATTCAACACCTTGAACTTGTCAAAAACCTTTTGCAACAAGTCGAGCTTAGTAGATAGTAACACTACTATCAGTGTCCGTCTTCCTCTTGAAGATACATTTATTTAACATGGCTTGCTGATCATCGAGCAAGTCAATCAAAGTCCATACTTTGTTCTCATACATGGATAATATCTCAGATTTTATGGCCTCAAGCCATTTTGCGGAATCTGGGCTCATCATCGCTTCCTCATAGCTCGTAGGTTCATCATGGTCTAGTAACATGACTTCTAGAACAGGATTACAGTACCACTTTGGTGCGGATCTTATTCTGGAAGACCTACGAGGTTTGGTAGTAACTTGATCTGAAGCTTCATGATCATCATCATTAGCTTCCTCACTAATTGGTGTAGGAATCACAGGAACTGATTTCTGTGATGAACTATTTTCCAATAAGGAAGCAGGTACAATTACCTTATCAAGTTCTACTTTCCTCCCACTCACTTCTTTTGAGAGAAACTCCTCTAGAAAGGATCCATCTTAGCAAAAAATATCTTGCTTTCGGATCTGTGATAGAAGGTGTTGGGGATACAACTCTTGGCGTGAACACGCCCGAAGAAACCGGTTTACCTAAATCCATGATTGAGCCCACGGAGGAGGCACTGGAGCCCGAAGGAATTAAGGTCCATTTATGTAAACCGCCTTAGTATTGTAACTTGTGTTGTAAGTTAAGAAAGAAGAGACCGAGCCGGGCGCTTCTATGAGCGGATCGGGACTCATGAGACCGGCCGAGGCGTCAACCCGTGTATATAAGGGGCGACCAGTGGCGAAGTTGGGGAGAGAGGATTGGAGGCTAAGGCAAAGCTATTGCTCCCTAGTCGCCGAAATCATATCAATCACATCTGGCTGGGCGTAGGCTTTTACCTTCATCGAAGGGCGAACCGATATAATTCCCGTGTCTTGTGTCCGCTTTAACCCCTCTAGGTTAACCCGTACGATGGCCCTACGACTAAGTCCTTTCATGAGGACATCTGCCGTGACAATTCCATGACAGAAGGTGTACCCAATAGTTTCCTTTGGGTATTCTATGAAGACGCACTTCTCCGATTTGGGTTCGAGCTTATCAGGTTGAAACTTTTTCACATAAGCATCGCAATCCCAAACTTTAAGAAACGACAACTTTGGTTTCTTGCCAAACCACAGTTCATAAGGTGTCGTCTCAATGGATTTAGATGGTGCCCTATTTAACGTGAATGCAACTGTCTCTAATGCATAACCCCAAAACGATATTGGTAAATCGGTAAGAGACATCATTGATCGCACCATATCAAATAAAGTGTGGTTACGACGTTCGGACACACCATAACGTTGTGGTGTTCCAGGTGGCGTGAGCTGTGAAACTATTCCACATTGTTTTAATTGAAGACCAAACCCATAACTCGAATATTCATCTCTATGATCAGATCGCAGAAACTTTATTTTCTTGTTATGATGATTTTCCACTTCACTCTGAAATTCTTTGAACCTTTCAACTATTTCAGACTTATGTTTCATCAAGTAGATATACCTATATCTGCTCAAATCATCTGTGAAGGTCGTGAAAATAACGATACCCGCCACGAGCCTTAAAACTCATTGGTCTGCATACATCAGTATGTATTATTTCCAACAAGTTTGTTGCTTGTTCCATTGTTCCGAAGAACGGAGTTTTAGTCATCTTGCCCAAAAGGCACGATTCACAAGCATCAAATGATTCATAATCAAGTGATTCCGAAAATCCATCTTTATGGAGTTTCTTCATGCGCTTTACACCGATATGACCCAAACGGCACTGCCACAAATAAGTTGCACTATCATTATTAACTTTGCATCTTTTGGCATCAATATTATGAATATGTGTATCACTACGATCGAGATCCAATAAACTATTTTCATTTGGTGTATGACCATTGAAGGTTTTATTCATGTAAACAGAACAACAATTATTCTCTGACTTTAAATGAATAACCGTATTGCAATAAACATGATCAAATCATATTCATGCTCAACACAAAAGCCAAATAACATTTATTTAGATTTAACACTAATCCCAAAAGTATAGGGAGTGTGTGATGATGACCATATCAATCTTGGAACTACTTCCAACACTCATCGTTACTTCCCCTTCAACTAGTCTCTGTTTATTCTGTAACTCCTGTTTCGAGTTACTAATCTTAGCTTCTGAGCAGTATCAAATACTCAAGGGCTACTATAAACACTAGTAAGGCACACATCAATAACTTTGTATATCAAATAGACTCTTGTTCACTTTGCCATCCTTCTTATCCACCAAATATTGAGGGCATTTCCGCTTGGTGACCATTTCCTTTGCGGTAGAAGCACTTAGTTTCAGGCTTTGGTCCAGCTTTGGGCTTCTTGGCGGGAGTGAAAACTTGTTTGCCATTCTACTTGAAGTTTCCTTTCTTTCCCTTTGCCCTGTTCTTGAAACTTGTGGTCTTGTCAATCATCAACACTTGATGCTCTTTCTTGATTTCTACCTTCGTCGATTTCAACATCACGAAGACCTCGGGAATCTTTTCCGTCATCCCTTGCGTACTATAGTTCATCACGAAGTTCTAGTAACTTAGTGATGGTGACTAGAGAATTCTGTCAATCACTATCTTATCTGGAAGATTAACTCCCACTTGATTCAAGCGATTGAAGTACCCAGACAATCTGAGCACATGCTCACTAGTTGAGCGATTCTCCTCCATATTTTAGCTATAGAACTTGTTGGAGACTTCATATCTCTCAACTCAGGTATTTGCTTGAAATATTAACTTCAACTCCTGGAACATCTCATATGGTCCATGACGTTCAAAACGTCTTTGAAGTCCCGATTCTAAGCCGTTAAGTATGGTGCACTAAACTATCAAGTAGTCATCATATTGAGCTAGCCAAACGCTCATAACGTGCGCATTTGCTCCTGCAATAGGTCATCACCTAGCGGTGCATTAAGGACATAATTCTTCTGTGCAGCAATGAGGATAAACCTCAGATCACGGATCCAATCCGCATCATTGCTACTAACATTTTTAAATACAATTTTCTCTAGGAACACATATAAAAACATAGGGAAGCAAACACATAGGGAAGCAACAACGCGAGCTATTAATCTACAATATAATTTGCAAAATACTACCAGGACTAAGTTCATGATAAATTAAAGTTCAATTAATCATATTATTTAAGAACTCCCACTTAGATAGACATCCCTCTAATCTTCTAAGTGATTACGTGATCCATATCAACTACACCATGCCCGATCGTCATGTGAGATGGAGTAGTTTCAACGGTGAACATCAATATGTTGATCATATCTACTATATGATTCACGCCGACCTTTCGGTCTCCGTGTTAGAGGCCATATACATTATATGCTAGGCTCGTCAAGTTTAACTGAGTATTCGGCGTGCGCAACTGTTTTGCACCCGTTGTATTTGAGCGTAGAGCCTATCACACCCGATCATCACGTGGTGTCTCAAAGACGAAGAACTTTCTGGCGGTGCATACTCAGGGAGAACACTTCTTGATAATTTTAGTGAGAGATCAACTTAAAATGCTACCGTCAATCAAAGCAAGATAAGATGCATAAAGGATAAACATCACATGCAATCAATATAAGTGATATGATATGGCCATCATCATCTTGTGCTTGTGATCTCCATCTCCGAAGCACCATCGTGATCACCATCGTCACCGGAGCGACACCTTGATCTCCATCGTAGCATCGTTGTCGTCTCGCCAATCTTATGCTTCTACGACTATCGCTACCGCTTAGTGATAAAGTAAAGCATTACGAGCGTTGCATTTCATACAATAGCGACAACCATATGGCTCCTGCCGATTGCCGATAACCGGTTACAAAACATGATCATCTCATACAATAAAATATAGCATCACGTCTTGACCATATCACATCACAACATGCCCTGCAAAAACAAGTTAGGCGTCCTCTACTTTGTTGTTGCAAGTTTTACGTGGCTGCTCTACGGGCTGAGCAAGAACCGTTCTTACCTCGCATTAAAACCACAGCGATAGTTCGTCAAGTTAGTGCTGTTTTAACCTTCGCAAGGACCGGGCGTAGCCGCACTCGGTTCAGCTAAAGTGAGAGAGACAGACACCCGCCCGATCACCTTTAAGCATGAGTGCTCGTAACGGTGAAACCAGTCTCACGTAAGCGTCTGGCGTAATGTCGGTCCGGGCGCTTCATCTCACAATACCGCTGAACAAAGTATGACATGCTTTGGTAAGCGGTATGACTTGTATCTCCAACAACTCACTTGTGTTCTACTCGTGCAAATAACATCAACGCATAAAACCAGGCTCGGATGCCACTGTTGGGGAATGTAGTAATTTCAAAAAAAATTCCTACGCACACGCAAGATCATGGCGATGCATAGCAACGAGAGGGAAGAGTATTGTCCACGTACCCTCGTGAGACCGTGGCGAAGCGTTATGACAACGCAGTTGATGTAGTCGTCACGTCTTCACGATCCGACCGATCCAAGTACCCAACGTCACGGCACCTCCGAGTTCAGCACCGTTCAGCTCGATGGCGATCCCGGACTCGATCCAGCAAAGTGTCGGATGAGTTCCGTCGACCTGACGGCGTGGTGACGATGATGATGTTCTACCGGTATGAGGCTTCGCCTAAACTCCATAGCGATATGACCGAGGTGGAATATGGTGGAGGGGGCACCGCCACGGCTAAGGAGCGATCACGAAGATCAACTTGTGTGTCCTAGGGTGCCCCCTGCCCCGTATATAAAGGAGGGAGGGAGATGCGGTCGGCCCCTAGGGGTGCGCTGGAGAGTCCTACTCCCACCGGGAGTAGGACTCCCCTCTTGCCTTGGTGGAGAAGGAAGGGGAGGGAAAGAGGAAAGAGGCGCCGCCCCCTTCCTTGTCCTATTCGGACTAGGGGACGCGCGGCCTGCCCTGGCCGGCCCTCCTCTTCTCCCTCATGGCCCACTAAGGCCCATTAACCACCGGGAGGGTTCCGCTAACCCCCCGGTGTTCTGGTAAAATCCCGATTTCACCCGGAACCATTCCAATATCCAAATATAGGCTTCCAATATATCAATCTTTATGTCTCGACCATTTCGAGACTCCTCGTCATGTCTGTGATCACATCCGAGACTCCGAACAATCTTCGGTACATCAAAACTTATAAACTCATAATAAAACTGTCATCGTAACGTTAAGCGTGCGGACCCTACGGGTTCGAGAACTATGTAGACATGACCTAGAACTATTCTCGGTCAATAACCAATAGCGGAACACGGATGCTCATATTGGCTCCTACATATTCTATGAAGATCTTTATCGGTCAAACCGCATAACAACATCGTTGTTCCCTTTGTCATCGGTATGTTACTTGCCCGAGATTCGATCGTCGGTATCAATACCTAGTTCAATCTAGTTCTTGGCAAGTCTCTTTACTCGTTACGTAATGCATCATTCCGTAACTAACTCATTAGCTACATTGCTTGCAAGGCTTATAGTGATGTGCATTACCGAGAGGGCCGGAGATACCTCTCCGAGCAATCGGAGTGACAAAACCTAATCTCGAAATACGCCAACCCAACATGTACCTTTGGAGACACCTGTAGTACTCCTTTATAATCACCCGATTCGTTGTGACGTTTGGTAGCACCAAAGTGTTCCTCCGGTAAGCACGGAGTTGCATAATCTCATAGTTACAGGAACATGTATAAGTCATGAAGAAAGCAATAGAAATATACTAAACGATCAAGTGCTAAGCTAACGAAATGGGTCAAGTCAATCACATCATTCTTCTAATGATGTGATCCCGTTAATCAAATGACAACTCTTTTTGTCCATGGCTAGGAAACATAACCATCTTTGATAAGCAGCTAGTCAAGTAGAGGCATACTAGTGACACTATGTTTGTCTATGTATTCACACATGTATTATGTTTCCGGTTAATACAATTCTAGCATGAATAATAAACATTTATCATGATATAAGGAAATAAATAATAACTTTATTATTGCCTCTAGGGCATATTTCCTTCACTAACAGGCTTTGAGGTAAGTGTTTAAGATATGTAAAAATATTACCGCATAGGCGGTAGCCACGATGCTTTCGATTTGGTGTTAGGAAAGAAAAGCGGGCGAGGATCAAAAGATATATGCAGGAGTCTAACATAAGTGTGTCAATATGGGAATGCGGTGTGTCTTTGCTGACCTTTGCCGCCTTGATCATGGAGGTCAATGTATTGAAGCGAGCCTCGGCGGTCAGGGGCGAGCTCGGCCTTGCCAAGAAGCAGCTCGAGGACAAGGAAGGTATGTAATACCTTATGTAAGTATATATATATATAAAAGATGTGGTTGCAAAGAAATGACAGGATCAACGTGGGTATGCAGGCGCCACGAACGAGGTGGCGACCCTGAAGGATGCGCTGTCCAAGGCCGAAGACAATGCGGCCATGGAGCGCACCGAGCGAGAGAAGCAGGAGGCGCGGGTGGCGGTGGTGCAGCAAGAGCTCCAGGCTCTCGTGAAAAAACACGAGAGTTTGGAGCGTGACTCGAAGACTCGAGAGTCCGAGCTCGCCTCGGCGCTTGAGAGCGCCAAATCTGCCAAGGCCAAAGCCCAAAAAGCCCTCCAGGAAATTGAGGTGATGAAGAAGATAGCGGCGGGTAAGGCATTCTTTATGCAATGCAAGCGCGCGAAAGTGAATTACTTGTTACTTACCCGAGTCCGGAGCTCTCCAGGAGCGTTCGCAGATCTTCCCTGGAGTGTGTCTGACGCCGTCGCATTCTACCGAGCCGAGGAGGGAAGCTCGACCGAGAAGGTGTTCTGGTCTCGGTATCTTTGAGGCGGACACCAGTGCCCTTGAGCGACCAGTGAAGCAGCTGGTCGAGCTCCATAAGGTGGCCGAACAGGCCATGAAGGGTCTCGCATGATCCGGCGTGGCACAGGAAGCCATGCACAGAAGCTACTTCGGGCTGGTAAGGCGGCTGGTGGATGCCTGTCCAAGGCTTGAAGTCATCAAGCGCTCCATATGCATCGAAGGTGCCCGTAGGGCCCTTGCCCGTGCTAAAGTGCACTGGGGCTAGATGGACGCTGAGAAGCTTGTGAGGGACGGACCACCGCCGGGCAAGGAGCATCGCAAGCCCGAGATGTATTATGAGGGCGTCCTGAAGGGTGCCCGCCGTATCGCGGATGAGTGCTCAAAAGATGTAATTTTTGAGTAAACTCGCATTTGTAATCATGTACGCTGAAAACTTGTTTCATATGCGCTAAGCAACACTTTTGAATTTAAAATATTACCTTCTGTGTGGCCGTTTATCAAAATTGAGAGATGGCGAGTCGTCGGCTTCTGCCCCCATGCATGAGTCTTTGGGGTGTTCGGGATAAACTTGAGCTCTTTTTCCCATTATTGGGTCCTTGAGGAAGGCGCTCAACACAACGAACAAGGCAATCGGACTATAATGCTTGAACACTCTCACTTAGCCATAGAATTCTATAATTTTAAATTTCGTGAAGCCCCTAGTATTCGGAAGACCGAGTTCGGGTGCTATCACGCCTAGGCGGACAAAGCCGACTCCTCGCTCTAAGCGGCATAAGTCTTTAGGGACTCGAAAACCTCTCGAACAGCGACCAGCTCTCGCCCTATCATGGTATGTCGGTTTAGCTTTCTCCTTTGAGGTGCTCAGCCGGTTCAACCGGGCACAATCATGATGGTTCTCCTAGTGCTACCTTAGCCGATATAAGGGAACATAAGGTACCAAAACGTGGGAGCCGCAAACCCAACTATTGACCCAAGACATGATTCGAGCCGATGCATATAATGCTATAAGTTCGGGGTGCCGCACTCATGAGAGTGTTCGGACTTCTCACACCATATTCTGGGGTGCATAAGCCCCTGGTGTATTGGCCGTACCAAAGTGTACGGTTGCATAATGTCATAACTGAACATATTTTTATATAAAAAAAGGTAATGCAATAATAGACAAAATCTATGCATTGTTTATTCGAAAAGTCTGCGGTAAAAGCAGAACGATACAAATAGTGTGATAAGCAAGAGATGGGACTATTTAATATGTCCCCCCCCCTCGAGAAGCGGTGGGATTATATGTGAAACAAGTATCTTGCTCGTTATAGAGACTACAGGCACTTTCGGCGTAGCTTTACATCTCTCTGGCTATTGCATCGTGTATTCGGCGATTATGCTGCCGGACAGGCCTTCCGGAAAGTGGAGTCCTGAAAGTAAGAAAGAAGAAAAAGGAAGGAAAAAAAGAATGACAGGATCGGGAGCCCCTTGTGCGGTTGAGCCGTATTTTGGGCGTGCCGTGATCGTGCCCCTCCCCCTATGCCCATGGTATTTCCAGAGCGTAGTTATGTACGCGCAACACTGGTTTCGCAATTTCGCGAGGGATGGGGTTAGGGCCGCATTGCTACACATGCTCGGAACGTGCCAGGTGGTCTTGTTGTAGGTTGCTCCGGGCGCGCTTGACGGTGTCTGGACGTTTAATGGCCGGACTGGAGAATTGCCTTGACAGGCTGCTTTGTACTTCCGCCGCGAGGGCTGCCGTATGCTCCTCCGTCCGGAGAGAGCGTTCGGTGTTTCCATTGACAGTAATGACTCCTCGAGGGCCTGACATCTTGAGCTTGAGGTATGCGTAGTGCGGCACCGCATTGAACTTTGCAAATGCGGTTCGTCCGGCCGATCGCGTGATAGCCACTGCGGAGCAGGACTATGTCGAAGATTAACTCCTCGCTTCGAAATTCTCCGGGGATCGAAGACCACCTCAAGTGTAACTGATCCTGTCTGATTGGCCTCTACACCTGGTATGGCGCCTTTAAAGGTGCGTCTTTGTGGGTTTAATCCTTGAGGATCTATTCCCATTTTTCGCCGTATCACGATAAAGCGAGTTCAGTTGCCGCCGTCCATAAGGACTCTAGTGAGGTGAAATCCGTCAATGATTGGGTCTAAAATCAATGCGGCAAATCCGCCATGGCGGATGCTAGTGGGTGGTCCCTTGATCAAAAGTGATCGGGCAGGAGGACCATGGGTTGAACTTTAGGCGGTGGCTCCAGCGCATATACGTCCCTGAGTGCACGCTTCCGCTCCCTTTTGGGTATGTGGGTTGCATATATCATGTTCACCGTCCGCACTTGTGGGGGGAAACCCTTCTGTCCCCTATTGTTCGGCGGTCGGGGCTCCTCCTCGTCATCGCTATGCAGCCCCTTGTCACTGTTTTCGGCGTTTAACTTGCCTGCCTGCTTGAACACCCAACAATCCCTGTTGGTGTAGTTGGCTGGTTTTTCGGGGGTGCCGTGTATCCGCACGGCGATCAGTATTCGGTCCAAATTGGGCCGGGCCCAGTATTTCTTTTTAATGGCTTTTTCCGCTGACCGGGTTTAGAGCCTCTGAATCTGGCATTAACTGCCGTATCCTCAGCATTGTCGCTGTTAATGCGGCGCTTTTGCTTGTTGCGACGCGACCTGCCCATGTTGTCCTTGGTATCCGGATTACCAGGGATCTTGGTCATGTTGTTACTACGGGCTAGCCAGCTGTCTTCTCCCGCGCAAAAGTGGGTCATGAGTGTCGTGAGGGCTGCCATGGATTTCGGCTTTTCCTGTCCTAGGTGTCGGGCAAGCCACTCGTCACGGATGTTATGCTTGAAGGCTGCAAGGGCACATGCGTTGGACGGTCGACTATTTGATTTTTCTTTGTTAGGAACCGTGTCCAGAATTTCTGGCCGATTCCTCAGCTCTTTGGATTATGTGGCTTAGGTCATCGGCGTCGGTGGTCGCACATAGGTGCCCTAGAAGTTGTCGAGGAATGCGGCTTCCGGGTCCTCCCAACAACCAATTGATTATCTTTGGCAAGCTGTTGAGCCAATGCCGAGCTGGTCCTTTAAGCTTGAGTGGGAGGTATTTGATGGCGTGTAGATCATCACCGCGGGCCATGTGGATATGAAGGAGATAGTCCTCGATCCATACCACAGGGTCTGCTGTGCCATTGTATGATTCGATGTTTACGGGTTTGAAACCCTCAGGGATTTGATGATCCATTACTTCATCTGTGAAGCATAGTGGGTGTCTTGGCGCCTCAGATTGGGCTATATCACGGCGTGTAGCTCGAATGAGCTTTATGCGCTTTGTTCGGCTGGCCGGGTTTACCATATCCGGCATAGCGGTTGTAAATCGCGTGTCGTAGAGGCGCCCACGCGATCCATAGATCGATCTTGTTTGCCTTGCCCTGTCCTCCAATATATGTCGCAGGTCGGGCGCATTTCCCCGTGCCTTGGTATTCTTTGAGCGGCGCCAGGGTGCAGCTTGAGTGGAGGGCCGAGAGGCCTCTCTGTCACGGCCACGAGGTGGTCGGTCGGCCGTATCATGCGCTGGTGATGTATGTCTAGGTGCTTCCTCCTCTAATCGAGGTAGCAGCCTGTGTTTTGGGTAGCTCTTGGAGGGGCGTTCGAGTTCGTACTCTTCGGCCGCAAGGACATCAGTCCATCTGTCGGCTAGCAAGTCTTGGTCAACTCTAAGCTGTTGCTGTTTTTTCTTGAGGCTGCTCGCCGTGGCCATGAGCCTGCGTTTGAAACGCTCTTGTTCGACGGGATCCTCAGGCATGACAAATTCGTCGTCGTCGAGGCTTGCCTTGTCTTCGGAGGGAGGCATGTAATTATCGTCCTCTACCTCAATATCTGCCGCTCTCTCATGAGGGCTGGCTTCTTCATCCTCCTGTGCTGAATCCTGCTGGAGGGGGTTGTCTTCGGCACTTTTCGGGGTGTTATTGTCTCCGGTGCCGGAATTGCCTTTTTGCTGTGGCGGGATTTAGAGCGGCGCCGCTGACGCCGGCGCTTAGGCTGTTTCTTGGAGGGGTCATCCTCCGTTGTTCCGTCGCCGTTCCCTTCTTGTGGGGTGTCCACCATGTATATGTCATATGACGAGGTGGCCTTCCAGTGCCCTGTAGGCGTTGGTTCTTGTTCGTCTCCTGCATCGTCGTCCATACCGTCGATGTCTTCGGAGTCGAAGTCGAGCATGTCGGTTAAATCATCGACAGTGGCTATGAAGTGGGTGGTGGGTGGACTTTGAATTTCTTCGTCGTCCGCATCCCAACCTTGCCGACCATAGTCCGGCGAGGCTCTCTGATAAAGAGAGAGACTTTAGTGAATTCAGAATGTCGCCAAAGGGCGAGTCTTTGAAAGATGTCCGCGACGGTGAACCCCATGATCGGCGCCCAATCGGATTCGATTAGCGGTAGCGGAAGGTTGGTCCGGAAGGAGTCCGACACCTTGGAGTCACGAGCGTCGCAAAGGACGGGTATGGTGTTCGGCTCGATCGCCGTAGAGATTACATCCCCCGAGGCGGTGTCCAGCCACCCATCCTTAATTGGTGCAGTCGGCTCCGAGCTAAGGGTCGGAGCGGACAATGCGACCTCCGGGACCTTTGTTGGCGTAGCTAGATCGTGCCCATCGTAGCAGTCTGGCGGCGCTTGGCTGTGTCTCGAACCCGTCGAAGATCAAGTCTCCGCGGACGTCGGACGTGTAGTTCAAACTTCAAATTTGACACGATGGCGGGCGTAGCTTTCAATCTGCTCCGGATGGCCAAGTGAATTGGCCCGCAGCAAAGCCGCCGAATCTGAAGATCTGTCGGGAGAAAAGTCTCACCCCGACCGTCGTTATTGATGATCGAAGGAGCCATCGGGCCTAAAGGTGACGACAGAGGAACTCTCAATGAAAGCACCAATGTCGGTGTCAAAACCGGCGGATCTCGGTAGGGGGTCCCGGTACATGCGTCTAAGCGGATGGTAACAGGAGACAAGGGACACGATGTTTTTACCCAGGTTCGGGCCCTCTCAATGGAGGTAAAACCCTACTCCTGCTTGATTAATATTGATGATATGGGTAGTACAAGAGTACATCTACCACGAGATCAGAGAGGCTAAACCCTAGAAGCTAGCCTATGGTATGATTGTTGTTCGTCCTACGGACTAAAACCCTCCGGCTTATATAGACACCGGAGAGGGTTAGGGTTACACAGAGTCGGTTACAATGGAAGGAGATCTACATATCCGTATCGCCAAGCTTGCTCTCCACGCCAAGGAAAGTCCCATCCGGACACGGGACGAAGTCTTCAATCTTGTGTCTTCATAGTCCAGGAGTCCGGCAAAGGTCATAGTCCGGCCATCCGGACACCCCCTAATCCAGGACTCCCTCAGGTTCCCTCACTGTCGTCAAGATAATTTTTATCAGCTTTCTTGGAGACCAACAGGGATGTCTCACTATCTTGAAGCTTATCAACTCCTCCAAGCTTAAACCTTTGATTGTCCTCAAGAAATTCAGTTGATAAACTGAAAGTGATAAAGAAAAACTTTTACAAACTCTGTTTGCTCTTGTTGTAAATATGTAAAGCCAGCATTCAAGTTTTCAGCAAAGATTATGACTAATCACATTTACAATAACTCTTAGGTCTCATGTTTACTCATATCAATGGCATAATCAACTAGCGAGCAATAATAATAAATCTCGGATGACAACACTTTCTCAAAACAATCATGATATGATATAACAAGATGGTATCTCCCTAGCCCTTTCTGAGACCGCAAAACATAAATGCAGAGCACCTTTAAAGATCAAGGACTGACTAGACATTGTAATTCATGGTGAAAGAGATCCAATCATAGTCATACCCAATATAAATTAATAGTAATGGACGCAAATGACAGCTGTGCTCTCCAGCTGGTGCTTTTAATAAGAGGGTGATGACTCAACATTAAAGTAAATAGATAGACCCTTCGCAGAGGGAAGCAGGGATTTGTAGAGGTGCCAGAGCTCGATTTTAAAGCAGAGATAAATAATATTTTGAGCGGCATACTTTCATTGTCAACATAGCAACCAAGAGATGGCGATATCTTCCATGCTACACACATTATAGGCGGTTCCCAAACCGAATGGTAAAGTTTATACTCCCCGTCCACCAACAAGCATCAATCCATGGCTTGCTCGAAACAACGAGTGCCTCCAACTAAAAACAGTCACAGGGGGAGTTTTGTTTGTAATTATTTTGATTTGATTTGCATAAAGCATGGGACTGGGCATCCCTGTGACCAGCCATTTTCTAAATGAGTGAGGCGGAGTCCACTCCTCTTGAGAATAACCCGCCTAGCATGGAAGATACGGACAACCCTAGTTGATACATGAGCTATTCGAGCATACAAAACAGAATTTCATTTGAAGGTTTAGAGTTTGGCACATACAAATTTACTTGGAACGGCAAGTAGATACCGCATATAGGAAGGTATAGTGGACTCATATGGCATAACTTTGGGGTTTAAGGAATTGGATGCACAAGCAATATTCCCGCTTAGTACAAGTGAAGGCTAGCAAAAAGGCTGAGGAAGCGACCAACTAGAGAGCGACAACAGTCATGAACATGCATTAAAATTAATAAACATTGAGTGCAAGCATGAGTAGGATATAATCCACCATGAACATAAATATCATGAAGGCTATGTTTATTTGTTTCAACTACATGCGTGAACATGTGCCAAGTCAAGTCACTTAAATCATTCAAAGGAGGATACCACCCCACTATACCACATCACAACCATTTTAATAGCATGTTGGCACGCAAGGTAAACCATTATAAGTCATAGCTAATCAAGCATGGCACGAGCAACTATAATCTCTAATTGTCATTGCAAACATGTTTATTCATAGTAGGCTGAATTAGGAACGATGAATTAATCATATTTACAAAAACAAGAGAGGTCGAGTTCATACCAACTTCTCTCATCTCAATCAGTCCATCATATATCGTAATTATTGCCTTTCATTTGCACGACCGAACGATGTGAAAATAATAAGAGTGCACGTGCATTGGACTAAGCTAGAATCTGCGAGCATTCAATAAACAGGAGAAGACAAGGCAATATGGGCTCTTGGCTAATTCAACAATAATGCATATAAGAGCCACTTCAACAATTTAATTATGGTCTTCTCCTATCGACCCCCAAAGAAAAGAAAAGAAATAAAACTATTTACACGGGAAAGCTCCCAACAAGCAAAAGAAGAACGGGAGATATTTTTGGGATTTCTTTTTAATTATTACTACTACAGAAGAAAAGTAAACTTAACTAAAAGCTACACTAATTTTTTTTGTTTTTTCTTAAGATTTAATCAAACACACAAGAAGAAAGCAAGAAAAAGAAAATAAGCTAGCATGGATAGTACAGTGAAAAAGTATGAGCACCGACATCCAGCAATGAGTGTGTGAACATGAATGTAATGTCGGTGAGAAATACGTACTCCCCCAAGCTTAGGCTTTTGGCCTAAGTTGGTTTATTGCCACGGATGGCTTGGCGGATATCCATAATTGTAGCCGAGGTCGTACTGAGATGCAGCGGCTATCGCCTCCTGAGTTGCAGCGTGTCGGCGAGCTGCCTCCGCCCTCCTCTCGTACTCATCTGCCTCCTCTCTGGTGATAAAATGTCTTCCTTTTGCTTGATAATCAAAGAAGGCAGGAGCAGGGAGAGTAATATGGACAGCACGACATCTGTCAAAGATTAAGCGATACTGGAGGGACTGCTCGTTCCTCTCAAGAAAACAATGATGAACCATGGCATTATAATCCAAATAAGTAGGAGGCAACTCAATATCATCCTCACGTATGGCTATACCCAGAAAATTAGCTATATGGGTTGCATAAATTCCACCAAAGAAATCTCCATGTAATCTATTATTATGCAACCTACGTGCAACAATGGCTCCGAAATTATAATGCTTATCTCCTAACACGGCGCTCCTGAGAACAATGAGGTCAGGGACACACATATGACATACTTCATCCTTACCATTTATGCACCTACCTATAATTAGAGCAAAATAATGTATAGCACGAAAATGGATGCTCCCTATTGTTGCTTGTGCTATGTCTCTAGATTCCCCCACAGTTATACTAGCAAGAAAATCTCTAAATTCAGACTTGCGGGGTTCACTAGCACTACCCCATTGTGGAAGTTTGCAAGAAGTGGTAAAATCCTCTAAGTCCATGGTATAATAATTTTCATAGAGATCAAACAGGACAGTTTGAGAATTACGTGAAGATGAATATTCAAACCTCCTCACAAAGGAACTAGTGAGACAGTGGTATTTGGGGCACTTTTCTGCCTCGAAGCTCACAAGATCAGCGTTACACAAATATGCGTTAAATTCTTCCTTAATTCCCGCTCGATCCATAAAGTCCTCTGAAGGCCATTCACAAGGCCGCACTTGAGCGTTCCTTGGTGGCTCATCATCAGCATCACGCATTGCAAGCCTGGGTCCTTGCTTCCTTGAAGAACCACCTTGGTACATTTTCCTAAGCATATTTCTTCCTCTGAAAAATTTCTGAAATTTGTAGTAACTTCAAATAAAAGTGAACCAAACTCAACAAAATTGATAGCAACTACTCCTACAAATGCCTAAAGCCTATATCATGCATTGGAACTACTTAGAACCATATAAATTTGACATGCAAGCTCAAGAACATGGTCACCTAGGCAGCACAAATTTGCAATGAATAAAGCACGAGAACAAAAACTAATTGGACCAATGGAGGTGTCATATACCAACGAACAATCCCCCCAAGCAGTTTTGTGAGAGGTGCTTTGAGCAAGGAGATCAAAAATGCAGAAAAATGAGCTAGAACTCGTGCTTGAGCTGGATAGTGATTTTTTGGGAGGAAGAAGAAGTGTATGGGTGCAGGAATAAGTGGAGGGGAGCCACCATGGGTCCGCGAGGCAGGGGGCGCGCCCTGGACCCTCGTGGCCAGGTGCTTGCTCCCCCTGCTGTGTTCTCAATGCCAGATATTCTCAAATATTCCAGTAAAAATCATATTACAATTTCAGGGCATTTGGAGAACTTTTAATTTTGGGGTATTTTTATATTGCACGGATAATTCAGAAAACAGACAGAAAAATACTATTTTTACTTTATTTCAACTAAATAACAGAAAGTAGAGAGAGGGTACAGAAGGTTGTGCTTTCTAGTTTCATCCATCTCATGCTCATCAAAAGGAATCCACTAACAAGGTTGATCAAGTCTTGTTAACAAACTCATTCCGAATAACATGGGCTGGAGAAATTTGAATAACACTATGTTACCTCAACGGGGATATGCACATCCCCAATAATAAGAATATCATATCTCTTTTTGACAGTAGGAAGAGTAAATTCAAAACCTCCAAAAATAATCGATGGAATTTTTCCAATAGAATTGATACTATGAACTTGAGGTTGTTTCCTCGGAAAGAGTACCGTATGCTCATTACCATTAACATGAAAAGTGACATTGCCTTTTTTGCAAACAATAACAGCCCTTGCAGTAATCAAAAAGGGTCTTACAAGAATAATAGACATACTATCGTCCTCGGGAATATCAAGAATAACAAATTCCATTAAAATAGTAACGTTTGCAACCACAACAGGCACATCCTCACAAATACCAACAGGTATATCAGTTGATTTATCAGCCATTTGCAAAGATATTTCAGTAGGTGTCAACTTATTCAAATCAAGTCTACGATATAAAGAGAGAGGCATAACACTAACACCGGCTCCAAGATCACATAAAGCAGTTCTAACATAGTTTCTTTTAATGGATCATGGTATAGTAGGTACTCCTGGATCTCCAAGTTTCTTTGGTAATCCACCCTTAAAAGTGTAATTAGCAAGCATGGTGGAAATTTCAGCTTCCGGTATCTTTCTTTTGTTAGTGACAATATCTTTCATATACTTAGCATAAGGATTCATTTTGAGCATATCAGTTAATCGCATACGCAAAAAGATAGGTTTAATCATTTCAGCAAAGCGCTCAAAATCCTCATCATCCTTTTTCTTGGTTGGTTTCGGAGGAAAAGGCATGGGTTTCTGAACCCATGGCTCCCTTTCTTTACCGTGTTTCCTAGCAGGTTCAATTTCTACATCATTATCATTGCTAGGTTGAGCATCATCATGAACATTATCATTAACATTTTCACTAGGTTCATGTTCATTACCAGATTGTGTTTCAGCATCGTAAATAGATATATCATTTGGATTCTCAGGTGGTGGTTCAGCAATAGGTTCACTAGAAGCATGCAAAGTCCTATCATTTTTCTTTTTCTTCTTTTTAGAAGAACTAGGTGTATCAATATTATTTCTCTGAGAATCTTGCTCAATTCTCTTAGGATGGCCTTTAGGATACAAAGGTTCCTGAGTCATTTTACCGGTTCTAGTAGCCACTCTAACAACATAATCATTATTCTTATTATTTAATTCATTGAGCAAATCATTTTGAGCCTTAAGTACTTGTTCTACTTGAGTGGTAACCATAGAAGCATGTTTACTAATGAGTTTAAGTTCACCTTTAACTCTAGACATATAATCACCCAAGTGTTCAAGCATATCATAATTGTATTTCAGTTGTCTACCAAAATAAGAATTAAAGTTTTCTTGTTTGACAATAAAATTATCAAACTCTTCTAAGCATTGTCTAGCAGACATATAGTGAGGAATATCACCTTCATCAAACCTATAGAGAGAATTTACCTTTACTACCTGTCGGGTTATCAAGATCATGAGTTTCTTCAATAGGTGATGGATTAAGATCATATGTTTCTTCAACGGTGATGAAATTAAGACCGTGTATTTCTTCAATAGGAGGTAAATTCTTAACATCTTCAGCTTTTATACCTTTTTCTTTCATACATTTCTTTGCCTCTTGCATATCTTCAGGACTGAGAAATATAACAGCCCTCTTCTTCGGAGTTGGTTTAGGAATAGGCTCAGGAATTGGCTCAGGAAGTGTCCAATTATTTTCATTAGTCAACATATTATTCAATAGAATCTCAGCTTCATCCGGTGTTCTTTCCCTGAAAACAGAACCAGGACAACTATCCAGGTAATCTCTGGAAGCATCGGTTAGTCCATTATAAAAGATATCAAGTATTTCATTTTTCTTAAGAGGATGATCAGGCAAAGCATTAAGTAATTCGGAGAAGCCTCCCCCAAGCTTGTGGGAGACTCTCTTCTTCAATTTGAACAAAGTTGTATATATCCCATAAAGCAGCTTGTTTCTTATGAGCAGGGAAATATTTAGCAGAGAAGTAATAAATCATATCCCGTGGACTACGCAGACAACCAGGATCAAGAGAATTAAACCATATCTTAGCATCACCCTTTAATGAGAACGGAAATATTTTAAGGATATAAAGATAGCGAGATTTCTCATCATTAGTGAACAGGGTGGCTATATCATTTAATTTAGTAAGATGTGCCACAACAGTTTCAGATTCATAACCATAGAAAGGACCAGACTCAACCAAAGTAATTATATCAGGATCAACAGAGAATTCATAATCCTTATCAGTAACACGGATAGGTGAAGTAGCAAAAGCAGGGTCAGGTTTCATTCTAGCATTAAGAGATCGTTGCTTCCATTTAGCTAATAGCTTCTTAAGATCACTTCTATCATTGCAAGCAAGAATAGCTCTAGCAGATTCTTCATCCAAAACATAACCCTCAGGCACAACAGGCAATTCATATTTATTAGGGGGAGAGTCTTCATCATCACTATCTTCAATATTATCAGTTTCAATAATTTCATTCTCTCTAGCCCTAGCAAGTTGTTCATCAAGAATTTCACCAAGTGGCATAGTAGTATCAAGCATAGAAGTAGTTTCATCATAAGTATCATGCATAGAAGAAGTGGCATCATCAATAACACGCGACATATCAGAATTAATAGCGAGCGAGGTTAAGGTGCCGCTAGCTTACTCAAAAGCAGAAGGTGAATCAAGTGCGAGCTAGATGGCGGTTCCTTTCCTCCCTCGTAGTTGAGGGATAAATTTTTGTTTTCTCGTCTTTGAAGTTCTTCATAGTGACCAGCGGATATAAATCCCAAGTGACTCAAAGAATAGAGCTATGCTCCCCGACAGCGGCGCTTGAAAATAGTCTTGATAACCCACAAGTATAGGGGATCGCAGCAGTTTTCAAGGGTAGAGTATTCAACCCAAATTTATTGATTGAAACAAGGGATCCAAAGAATATTCTCAAGTATTAGCAGTTGAGTTGTCAATTCAACCACACCGGACAACTTAGTATCTGCAGCAAAGTATTTAGTAGCAAAGTAATATGGAAGTAAAGAATGCTTGATAGCAAAAGTAATATTTTTGGTATTTTGTAGTGATTGTAACAATAGCAACAGAAAAGTAAATAAGCGAAGAACAATATGTGAGAAGCTCGTAGGCATTGGATCGATGATGGAGAATTATGCCGGATGTGGTTCATCATGTAACAGTCATAACATAGGGTGACACAGAACTAGCTCCAATTCATCAATGTAATGTAGGCATGTATTTCGAATATAGTCATACGTGCTTATGGAAAAGAACTCGCATGACATCTTTTGTCCTACCCTCCCGTGGCAGCAGGGTCCTAATGGAAACTAAGGGATATTAAGGCCTCCTTTTAATAGAGTACCGGACCAAAGCATTAACACATAGTGAATACATGAACTCCTCAAACTAAGGTCATCACCGGGAGTGGTCTCGATTATTGTCACTTCGGGGTTGCCGGATCATAACACATAGTAGGTGACTATAGACTTGCAAGATAGGATCAAGAACTCACATATATTCATGAAAAGATAATAGGTTTAGATCTGAAATCATGGCACTCGGGCCCTAGTGACAAGCATTAAGCATAGCAAAGTCATAGCAACATCAATCTCAGAACATAGTGGATACTAGGGATCAAACCCTAACACAACTAACTCGATTACATGATAAATCTCATCCAACCCATCACCGTCCAGCAAGCCTATGATGGAATTACTCACGCATGGCGGTGAGCATCATGAATTTGGTGATGGAGGATGGTTGATGATGACGACGGTGACGGATTCCCCTCTCTGGAGCCCCGAACGGACTCCAGATTAGCCCTCCTGAGAGAGTTTAGGGCTTGGCAGCGGCTCCGTATCGTAAAATGTGATGAATCCTTCTCCTTGATTTTTTGCTCCCCGAACACGAATATATGGAGTTGGAGTTGAGGTCGGTGGAGCAACAGGGGGCCCACGAGGCCGGGGCCGCACCCTCCACCCTCGTGGACAGGTGGAGGCCCCCCTGACGTGGATTCTTCTTCCAGTATTTTAAATATTTTCCAAAAAAATATTCCGTGGAGTTTCAGGTCATTACGAGAACTTTTGTTTCTGCACATAAATCACACCATGGAAAGTCTGCTGAAAATAGCGTCAGTCCGGGTTAGTTCCATTCAAATCATGCAAGTTAGAGTCCAAAACAAGGGCAAAAGTGTTTGGAAAAGTAGATACGACGGAGACGTATCAGTGTCTATATAAACCGGAGGGTGTAGTCCAGAAAGGATATTCTCATTACCATAGTCATACAGGCTAGACTTCTAGGGTTTAGCCATTACGATCTCGTGGTAGATCAACTCTTGTAATACTCATATTCATCAAGATCAATCAAGCGAGCGAGGTATTACCTCCATAGAGAGGGCCCGAACCTGGGTAAAACATCATGTCCCCTGTCTCCTGTTACCATCGACCTTAGACGCATAGTTCGGGACCCCCTACCCGAGATCTGCCGGTTTTGACACTAACAATGTGCCCTCGCTTATGTGAATCACCGAAGGATAGCCTGTCTAGAAGAAATTTTCTGCCAGTGCCACCGTCAGTCAAGGATGAGGATATTATCATATAAGGTCACACCCCTTATGCTGGCCACGACAGGCGACAATCAAATATTTGGTATGAATCTGAGACTCAAGACAATGGACCAAGTCAGGATGATTCAGAAATTCCCGCGATAAGTCAGAGTCTGTCAGGAAAACGGTTATGTCTCAACTCTCTGTTTGGAACCTGAAGAACCTGCATTTAGTGGAGAAACCCAATGCAAGGAGTCAGAGCTTGGGTATTCATCAGGAAAAATCTGATCACCAATTCATGGAAGGTTGTCAGTACAAACACAAAAATTGGTAATCACTCTCGGATTTGTGAGACGGGCATATATTTCAGTCATGGTAATCTCAGATAAGTCAGCAGATATGAAAAGTATTGGAGCCAGTATAAGCATGAAAATGTGAGGTGAGATCTGTCAGGATATGGATACAGTGAAGCAAACCACCCCAGAGCTAGTCAGGTAAGTCAGATGAAGAATTTAATGGGAACAATCAATAAACGAAAAAGGATACCCGAGTTGGAAACGGTTTCCTTAAGTCAGTATATTCATACTTGTTCCCTGAGCAACCAAATCTCGAGGGCGAGATTTCTTTAAGGGGGAATAGTTGTCACAGCCTGATTTTGGCCCTTTCTTTTTCTTTTGTTTTTCTGAGATTTTTGCTTGAGTTTTCTTTTTCCGTGGCTATGTGGTCTTGAAATTGAAGAAGATGGCCCCTTGTTTCTTTCCAGAGTGGCTTGTCATCCTCTTATCCATCCCTAGATATTTCCATTTCCATCTTGGACCAACCCCAATAATCTTTTCCTTGGGAATATTCCTTTTTCTATTAAAGGAATAACCCAATTTGCCCTAGGTTGTGAAGCAACCTATATTTCCATCACTCCTAAAATTCCCAAATATGACTCATAACTTGTTTGGGTCATATCTTCCTCAAATATGGCAAAATATTTCACTTGCCATGTTTTCCATCATGCTCAAATAATTCACTCCCTATTCTGTTCTAAATAGAACATTGTGAAGCAAGTGCTCTTTATCTTTGCCCAATTGACTCCAAACTTCTTGGACATCTTTTCATGTCCATATTATTGCCACATGCCAAAATTCAACTTCATTTGCCTAGTGATTATTTATCAATGATTTTCCAAAGTTTCTTTCCAGAAAGAAACTTTGTGAAGGAGGTACAAGCTAGGCATATCCAAATGAGTTGAAATTTATTCATGACCTCAATATCATCATATCATAGCCCTCCACCAAAGTTGAGCTCATGCAATGCATCCATGTGAGCAAAGCTTCAAATCTTTGTTTCTGTCTAAATTTTTAGTTAATGAAGCAAGTATATTTTATATTGCTCCATTATGTCTAGAAAATTTCCTAAGCCTTCTCCTATCTATATAACTTAGCTCCACAAAATTTGGGCTCATTTCATCTAGCCATTTTCCCGCAGGAATTTTCTCAAGTTCCTGTTCAGAGAGGACCATTATGAAGGAAGTACCATTTTGGCCTGGCCAATTGGTATGAGACTTTTTGAGCATCTTCATATGGCCTAATAAATCTGACTTGCCCAATTTGAGCTCAAGTTGACACACCATCTGAGTGCATCATCTTGATCTCTATTCTGGACCAACAATGTAGTTGTGAAGCAACTATATTAAATCTTGGTGCATTTCCTTCCAAACTTCACAGGATTCTTGTCCTTACTATCTTAAACCTCCTAGACATCTCATTTAGCTCTAATCTCACCTCAATTGATCACTGTTTCATGATCAAGTTTGCAACAACAAACTTCAGACGTTCACACACTCCTCTCCCTGGCTCCTTCTCTTGATCCATCAACTCCCTCAGCTTATATGATGAAGGGACTCACCACTAGACAGCTCGCGGCAGTCTCTTGCGTCCCCTCCTTGCCGGGCACAGCGCTGACCGCGTCGTTTGCACGCGCGCTGGCAGCATTGGTCGCGTCCAGAGCATCGTTTTGCTCGGGCACGGTGAAGGAAATATGCCCTAGAGGCAATAATAAAGTTATTATTTATTTCCTTATATCATGATAAATGTTTATTTTCATGCTAGAATTGTATTAACCGGAAACATAATACATGTGTGAATACATAGACAAGCAGTGTCACTAGTATGCCTCTACTTGACTAGCTCATTAATCGAAGATGGTTATGTTTCATAACCATAGACATGAGTTGTCATTTGATTAATGGGATCACATCATTAGGAGAATGATGTGATTGACTTGACCCATTCCGTTAGCTTAGCACTTGATCGTTTAGTATGTTGCTATTGCTTTCTTCATGACTTGTACATGTTCCTATGACTATGAAATTATGCAACTCCTGTTTACCGGAGGAACACTTTGTGTGCTACCAAACATCACAACGTAACTGGGTGATTATAAAGGTGCTCTACAGGTGTCTCCGAAGGTACTTGTTGGGTTGGCTGATGAAGTCATGTACCTTGGGTAGGGTCATGAACCTGTCTAAGACACCCTCCCCAAGGACATCTCTAGAAGAAGCTACCTTTCAGTCGACCTGGAAGAGTTCCACTCGACAAACTGGAAGACACTCGACCATGAAGCCAACCACTCGACCACCAGAAGATCTAAAGCCAGTCTGTACCCAAACGGTCGGTCATTAAGTAGCCTTTATGGTCATCATAGCACTTTATGTGGGCGTTACCAGCAACCCCCTATCTTAATGTACCTTTAACCCTGCATAACTGAGGACCGGAGGGGTCTGGCAAACTCTATATAAGCCACCCCCCTTCTCAGTGTCAGGGGTTCGCATCTTTGTAACTCATACACGCATAATCCAGAGGACGCTTTGTCGACTGCCCGACAGGCGCGATAGCCTTGCCGCGCTCAACCGCGGGGTCATGGGTGAGCTTGGACCACCTTTCCACGCGAGGAGGGTCGACTTCTTCCTCCTCTTCCAACTCCTCCTCTTCGTCGGAGCTGTCGTCATCTTCATCTCCCCCACCGTCAGACTGCCATTCTTCCTGGCTTTCACCTCCGCTCCCTTCTTCCTCCTCAACTGGTTCCTGCGCCTCGTTGGGCATCGAGTACATCTCAGTGGTGACCTGGAAGAATACAAACAAGATGAAGTCAGTCAACCAATTTAAGCAAACAAGATGGAGTAAGCAGAGACGGAGTCAAAGATACGGGATTGAACCTTGTCTGGCTCGTACGATTGGTCGAGTGGAGGGATCCTCCGGGATCCTCGGGGGTTATCTTTGTTCCCAGTGATGGCGGCCATCCATCTCTCCGGTGGCATCCTCGACCTCCTCGGGTGGACCCGAGTGGTGTCTTGATGCAGAATACATCCACATCGGATGGTCTCGATCTTTGAAGTGGCTGGATGCGCCGTCGAAGAAAAACCTCTAGAAGATCCATACCGATCACCCCGTCACGCAGACGAGCTGGACTACACGCTCGACAAAAACCTTGACTGAGCCTTCTCCTCCGGGATCACCTTCAGAGAGGATGGCTTGCTCACTCGGTCCATGGAGAAAGGAGGAGTCCGATCGGCCGCCTGGCGTCGGCTGGTCTTGGCGATAGAACCAGGCCATTTGCCACCCTCGAACCGACTCAGGAAGGATCATGGCTGGAAAAGAGCTCTTACCTCTCATTTGGAACCCAAGACCCCCACACATCTGAATCACTTGAGTTCTCTCATCACTCGGGTTAGCCTTTTTCACCGTCTGGGAGCGACAGGTGAAAATGTGTTTGAATAGACCCCAATGCGGTCGACAACCCAAAAAATTCTCACACAAAGACACGAAAGCGGCGAGATACACGATAGAGTTGGGTGTGAAGTGGTGGAGCTGTGCCCCAAAGAAGTTCAGAAACCCTCGAAAGAAAGGGTGGGGCGGCAAAGAAAACCCGCGGTCGACGTGAGTGGCTAAGAGGACGCAATCACCCTCCTGAGGCTGCGGCTGCCACTCCATCCCTGGAAGCCTCGCTGATCCATGAGGGATCAGTCCTTCATAGGCCAGGTCGTCGAGATCTACCTGGCGGATGGTCGAGCGAATCCAATCGCCCTGGATCCAGCCCTGCGGCAAACCGGCCCGCGACGAGGATCCACCCCGACTGGTCGCCCTCCCCTTCACCTTCGCCGTCGCCTTCTTCGCTTGTTCCAAAGCCGCCGTCCTTTTTTTCACCATTGTCGCCGGCGGAACGCGCGAGGAGCAGCAGTCCGGAGGTGGAGGCAGGCGCGGCGGATGAATCTGAGGAATAAAGGAGAACGCACTGTTCAAAGAACCCCAGTCCTGGACCTTATATGGGGTCGCTTCCGAGTGGTAGTGGTAGGCCCGAGCGATCGTGTCAAAAACCTTGATCGCCCAGCGATACGTGGCGAAAAAGGTGGCGTGGAGATCGAGGCGCCCTTGCCTTATCCCGTCCGATTACTGCGGCTCTCTCTCTCCGTCCCGCTCGTTTCCCAAAGATTCAAATCCCACCAAATCCGCGCGCCGCAGAGCAAATCGTCAGACAAAAGATTTCCTCCGTCCTGTCATTCGGAAATCGCCAAGTACGGAAAACGCACTCGACGGATACAAAGAATGGATCAAGGCGACTGAAAAAGAAGTTGATGTCGTCACTTAAGTCCATTTGATCCAAGACAAGACACTATTGCAGCACAAGAATGAGTCGGGAGTATGTTCAACTCCTTCCCCACTCAAACCTCGATCCATTCGGGGGCTAATGATGAAGTCATGTACCTAGGGTAGGGTCATGAACCTGTCTAAGACACCCTCCCCAAGGACATCTCTAGAAGAAGCTACCTTTCAGTCGACCTGGAAGAGTTCCACTCGACAAACTGGAAGACACTCGACCATGAATCCAACCACTCGACCGCCAGAAGATCTAAAGCCAGTCTGTACCCAAACGGTCGGTCATTAAGTAGCCTTTATGGTCATCATAGCACTTTATGTGGGCGTTACCAGCAACCCCCTATCTTAATGTACCTTTAACCCTGCATAACTGAGGACCGGAGGGGTCTGGCGAACTCTATATAAGCCACCCCCCTCCTCAGTGTCAGGGGTTCGCATCTTTGTAACTCATACACGCATAATCCAGTCGACCGCCTCTGGGCTCCGAGACGTAGGGCTATTACTTCCTCCGAGAAGGGCCTAAACTCGTAAAACTTGTGCGTATACAACTACTCCATAGCTAGGATCTTGCCTCTCCATACCTACCCCCCATTCTACTTTCAGACTTAGAACCACGACATTGGCGTATTTCGAGATTAGGATTTTTCACTCTGATTGTCGGAGAGGTATCTCTGGGCCCTCTCGGTAATGCACATCACTTAAGCCTTGCAAGCATTGCAACTAATGAGTTAGTTGCGGGATGATGTATTACAGTACGAGTAAAGAGACTTGCCAGTAACGAGATTGAACTAGGTATTGAGATACCGACGATCGAATCTCGGGCAAGTAACATACCGATGACAAAGGGAACAACGTATGTTGCTATGCGGTCTGCCCGATAAAGATCTTCTTAGAATATGTGGGAGCCAATATGAGCATCCAGGTTTCGCTATTGGTTATTGACCGGAGACGTGTCTCGGTCATGTCTACATGGTTCTCGAACCCGTAGGGTCCGCACGCTTAAAGTTCGATGACGGTTATATTATGAGTTTATGTGTTTTGATGTACCCAAGGAGTTCGGAGTCCCGGATGAGATCGGGGACATGACGAGGAGTCTCGAAATGGTCGAGACGTAAAGATCGATATATTGGACGACTATATTCGGACGTCGGAAAGGTTCCGAGTGATTCGGGTATTTTTTGGAGTACCAGAGAATTACGGGAATTCATATTGGGCCTTAATGGGCCATACGGGAAAGGCCCCAAAGGGTGGCCGCACCCCTCCCCATGGACTAGTCCGAATTGGACTAGGGAGAGGGGTTGCCCCCTTCCTTCTTTCTCCTTCTCGCTTCCCCTTTTCCTACTCCATGTGGGAGGTGGAATCCTACTAGGACTAGGGAGTCCTAGTAGGACTGCACACCTTGGCGCGCCCTCCTTGGCCGGCCTCCTCTTCCCCCTTGCTCCTTTATATACGGGGGCAAGGGGGCACCTCTATACACAACAATTGATCGTTTGATCTTTTAGCCGTGTGCGGTGCCCCCCTCCACCATAGTCCACCTTGATAATATCGTAGCGGTGCTTAAGCGAAGCCCTGCGTCGGTAGAACATCATCATCGTCACCACGCCATCGTGCTGACGGAACTCACCCTCAAAGCTCGGCTGGATCAGAGTTCGAGGGGCGTCATCGAGTTGAACGTGTGCTGAACTCGGAGGTGCCGTGCGTTCGGTACTTGATCGGTCGGTGAAGACGTACGACTACATCAACCGCGTTGTGCTAACGCTTCCGCTTTCGGTCTACGAGGGTACGTAGACAATACTCTCCCCTCTCGTTGCTATGCATCACCATGATCTTGCGTGTGCGTAGGAAAATTTTGAAATTACTACGTTCCACAACACACGGCTCGTGGTCGTCGCGTTCGCTCACCCGTGCATGTCCAGCGTGTTCCCCTTGGACTCCTCTCCCTCTCCGACAGGGCTTTAATGGCGCTCGCCACCGCGCGTCCACGGGCGCGCTGTAGCTGACCTCGTCTTCTCCTCTGTTGGCTTCTTCCTTCCCTTGTCCCTGAGCTCTACCTCGTCTCCGTGAGCTCTGCCACTCGTTCGTTCCCTCACTCGTAGCCTTCCCGTGCCACCCCATGCTCGCTGGCCATCGCCAGAGCCTCGGTCGGACGTGCCTGGCGGCACCCGAGCCACGGCCACGCGTCCACGGCCTCCCCTCCTCCACCACGCCTATATAAAGGCCACCCCGAGCACACCATCACATCCACCGCACTCCTCTCCCCCTCCCCACCTCTAGCCCGAGCTCGAGAAGCTCTCTGGGCTCGACATAGCCGTCATGGCCGCCGCGGGCCTCACCTTGAATTCGAGCTCTGCGGCGTGCCCCAACCCATCTAGCCACCTCCAGAGCCCTCCACCACCCCTCCTCAGCCCCTCCAGCACCTCGCCTCCTCCTGTCCCCCATCGGAGCGCGGTGCCCATCTCCACCCGAAGCCCTCCTCCGCCATGTCCAGTGCTCTGCCCTCCCCCGTGCTTTCCGACGACCGTTCTGCCCACAGACGGGTGCGGCTCCCTCCCCTGAGCATGCCAGTAGGTCGTGCGCCGCGAGAGGTGGCCGAGGCTGCCTTGATCGCCGTCGAGGCGCCGGCCGTGCACCTGCCTGGCGCGAAGCAGATCGAAGCGACGACCGGCCAGGCGGGCCCCACCAGCACACGGGACCCCCTTGTCAGCCACCCGACATTGACCCCGCCCTGCCACGTCACTTAAGTGGACACGGCAAGTCCCAAAGTACGTTTTCTTCCCCGAAAATGTAATCTCGTTACGCTTTCTTCTTCTTTAAGCGTATTTACCCTCTGCTTCAGCCTTGATACGTTTTCTTAGTCAGAAAGCGTATTTCAAATTTTGCGCATCTATCTTATCCACTCAGGGACCCGACTGGAATATTATTTTCACAAAAAAGTCCCTGATCTTCTACATCTCATAACTCCGCACCCGCAACTCCGATTGAGGTGAATCCAACGTCCACATCTTCGTCTCTTCGAGCCCAAACTTTTGGTACCTTTTTCACTATGGTTTGACATACTGGAAATGACCATTTTGCCCTTTCCCCTAATCAGCCCCTCCGAGAGAGAACCCTTTCCGGCGATTCTTTTCGCGATCTTTCTACACCTATTCCCGGAGCCTTCTTCATCCCCAGGCAAGCCACAACCACCATTTGCATGATAGCCATGCAGTAGCATTGGTTTTCAACTTGAATCTTTAATAACTGTATGTTCATTTTGCTATTGTTGTCGTTATTTCGGTTATGCTTATGGATCGGTGTTTACCATCATGATATGTTTTCTTGCACTCTGTTATTATGTTCTTCATGCTAGTATAACTTTAATATTGGTCATGCTTGGTAGTAGTACATGTGTGTCGGAGTAATGGGTCATGGGTAGGCAGACCCGAGCCCCTGGACCTTTCAAAACGTCGGGGCAGACTGCGCCCCTCAAGACCCCAAGACGAAGAGCCGCCTTCAGAGTCGGCGACAGTAGTCGCCGATCGCCTCTAGGCCGAGTCCCAGAGGCGGCCTCGGGACAAGCCGACTCCAAGCCAGCGACCTCGGCCGGCTGAGGAGTCGGCCCGCGACTCCGCCCACTCCTCGCATGAGCGACCACGAGCGGGATGGGATAAAGCCGCCATGGCGGTCCCCGCCCGCTCATAAAGGGCGAGCATGGGCGCGAGGCACCGCATCGACGGAGATCTCCGTCCGCGCAAAGATCAGAGCCACACCGCCTCGACACAACCCCGGGCAGATTCACTGTACCCACGATGGCCTGTCTGTCACGACCGAAGACGGCGGGACTGTCGGCGGAGTGCGTAAGACGGCGAAACGCCCCAAAGACGGACCCGTTGGAATCGGCATCCGAGAGTCGGTCGGCCCCTCCCCCCGGCTCCGAGCGCCAATAACCAGACAAGACAGGGAATGACAACAGTGATCGCCCGCCAGGCGGCGGCACTGTTGCCATGCCCCCGCGACCAAGCTCGCGTCATTAGAAGCGCGGCTACAGTAACCTGTAGCCGGCAAAAGCCGCCCACGGCGGACGAGGGCTGTCGGCCCCATGTTGGACCGTCGGCGGGGCCCACTAGTCGGTGGGCCCCAGGAGTCGGCGGAGAAGACGGCGACCTAAGAGACTGACGGCTGGGACCCGCGCCCAGCCGGATTACCATTGTACCCCCGGGGGTAGGCCTATATAAACCCCCCGGGGCACCCATGCAAAGGGTTGGAACCTAGTAGTTTTAGACACACACATAGAGGGAAGAGAAGAGCTAGCCGTGCCCTTCTCCTTCCTCACCCCGAACAGCTCAAGGAGCATCTTGTACTCACTTTGCCATAGTGATCATGCGGAGACCCCGCAGAGCAGCAGAGGGGTGTTATGTCCTCGGAGAGCCCTCAAGCTGGGTAAGATTCACGGCGTGCATGTCTTCGCCTCATCCGCTTTCGAGCACCGGCGACGTTCTACTCGCCCCCACCATGATAAGCCATCCTTTGGCATATGTCGCACCCAACCCCCGACATTTGGCGCCCACCGTGGGGCTAGGTGCACCGTCGTCCGGAGAACTGCTCTGGACGGGAACCCTCTTCCTCCCTGGCGAGCGCAGCCAGCCCGGCACGCTAGACGGAGTCTGCACCGACGCTACCGCATGGCGCCGAGGTCGCCACAAGGCAAGCTGCCTCGCCGAACTTGTCGGCGAGGTTCGCCTCTCCGACGAGCCTGCATCCGACGCAGGCACGGACGGCCCCGAAAGCCTCCTCGCGGGCCTCCTCGAGCAGCTCCACGTCGCCGGCGAGCCCGCCGCCGACCTGGAGTCTGTAGGCTCCACCGACCCGATGATGGTCGACTCCGACACCGCGTCGCCCGACGCGTTCCCCACCAACGTGGTGGTCTACGACGAGCCTCTCCCTCGCGCGGAGAGCGGCGGAAGCACCGTCACGGAGGTGCTCGTCATCGGTCACAGCGAGCCTTCCGGCGAGGAAGCTCGTGACCCTCTCGACGCGGTTCTGCAAGACCTGACCGCCCCCATTTCAGAAGACGCTGAAGCTGGGACGCTGGAAGCACGCCGCCTCCAGCTCCTCGTGGGCGCACAGAAGCTGGCAAGCATGAGACGCTTGTCGAAAGCCTACCAGCGCGAGATGGATCGCGCCGTGGGCGGCTTGCCGGCTCCGACTGGGCCTAGCCGCCTAGGCGCGGTCCAGCAGCGCGGCGTAGCCATCGGCAGTTTGTTTGGGGCCGCTATGTACGCCACGCCGCGGAGAACATCCACGCCGCCCAGCGGTGGCGAGCAAGCTGGATAACCGAGGGCGAGGAGCGCCGCGATGACGAGCGAAGTCCAGCGGCTCCTCGACGCGGCAGCTGCGCAAAGACGAAGCCGGCTGCCGCACGGCGCGCCATGACGACAACACGGCGACTTGCCTCCCCGCCGAGATCAAGCGCGACGCCTCGGACGCCGACTGGCGGTGTCCGCGGAAGAAAAACAAGGATCCGGCTGTCAGCCATAGCCGGACTCACATCTCCATCGAGCGCGACGAAGACGGCCGCCCGAGAGCAGTGGAGCGGCGGGACGACTATCTGCCTCCTCCTCCCCGCAGAGAAAGGCGAGTCTCCCCGCCACCCGTCGAGCATCCGACTCTCGGCGACCGCCTTGGCCGCCGAGAGGGAGTCGGAGAAAACGACGCCCTCCACCGGATCGAGCTACTCCACCGATCCCTGGTGTTGGAAGAAGAAGATGAGTTGGGCCCGCCCTGTTTCGGACCTTGCATCCGAGACGAGCCCTTCCCCAGAGGATTCACACTCCCCCGAGACACACCCAAATACACCGGCTCCGTGAAGCCGGAGGACTGGCTGGTGGACTACTCCACGGCCCGTCGGCATAGCGAAGCGGCAACAAAGCGCGTTGCCGTAAGTATGTTCCCCTCATGCTCCGAGGCACGGCCGGACATGGTTGAACAACTTGAAGCCCCGCAGCATCAACATTGGGTCGACTTCACCGAGGCCTTCGTCCGCAACTTCACGAGCACATACAAGCGACCTCCCAAGCCTCGTCAGCTGTCCTTGTGCGTGCAAGGCCCCAACGAGTCTACTCGCGACTACCTCACGCGCTGGGCCGAGCTCCGGAACTCCTGCGAAGGAGTGCATGAGGTGCAAGCAATCGAGTACTTCACCGCCGGGTGCAGAGCAGGCACCCTCCTCAAGCACAAGCTCCTTTGCGACGAGCCGGAGACCCTCGACGAGCTGCTGATCATAGCGCATAAGACAAATCGCCCTGACCGACTCCTCCATGAAGTCGGAGATCAAGTCAGTCTGTTGGCAAGGTGGCTCCTCATGCTCCCAGACCTCCGGCTGGCGACCCCAGTCGGCGACAGCAGCAGAATGATCACAAGCGCAAGGCCCCGCAGCCGGCTTCCAACAGCCGGCAGGTGGCAACGATCGAACCAGCGGCCGGAAGGGCAGCCTCACATAAGCGGCGTAAAGGCTGCAAGTCCAACTGGTTGCCGGCCTTCTCTTCTGGCGAGACTCTGGGCGGACCACCCAAGTTCCATAGCGGCGCGAAGCCGTCAAATCACACCACCCGGAAGTGCCACTGGCTCACCAGGATCGCCAAGGGAGACGGAGCGGCCATGGAATGCGAATCTCCTCCGAAGATTTTACAGTTGATGCAGTATGTACCACGCTACCCTTTGTTTTTAAAGTACCAAGACTCCGGGCCCCCCGAGACGAGCTCGGGGACTGCCCTCTTTTGTTATCTGTATGATAAGAATTATGCCTTTGAGTATGTTACCCTTAGATTATGCTGTTTTGGCACGGGCTCGACTAGTCGGCCCGGGACTCACCGACTTTGGGCTATGAAATGCTTCTGAGTCGGACAAGTAACGTGCGGTGCCTAAGCCGTCTCTGTCGAAGCCGCAGCTCGCATGAGCGGCTTGCTTGGTGGGCAGGAGTAAGGTAGAAACAGCGCCTACGAAAAAATGGCTAAGGACCCAAAGCATAAACATAGTTTAAATCGGCTTCCAGCCGTTTAAGTAAAACCGACTCCTAAGTAGCCGGCTTGCCGCTTTCTACCCAACTTGCTTAACGACTCTAAAAAATGGCCAAGTACTTGCCTTCTCAAAAGTAACCAAGCACTTGACCTAGACGACAGTCCGCAGAGCGGTTGCCCGATGGGTAAGGCGGCATCTAAGGGAAGGCGGGAAAGGAAAAAGCCACAAGAGCAATAAGCAAGGAAAGATAAAATTAGAATAATATTTACACAAGCTTAGGCCCTTGGCCGGATCTTGAGATAGAGGTTGAGAATACACCTGCGGGTGGAATTGTACAAATTAACAAGTTCTTTTAAAAGACTAGCAAGCAGATAAAATAAAAGGCAAGGCAGCGGCCTAAGAAGCGGCGGATGGGGTTGGAAGGCGGAGGCGGCGGCGTCAGGCGCCGGGGCGGCCAGCTGGGCGATCTCGGCTTGATCGTCTCTGGCGGCAGCTGGCCCAGATGGGCGCGGCTCATTGCTGGAGGCACGGTCGAGCTGAGGCTGGTCGCCCGCTCCGTCTTCTGGCGCCTCCATGCCGTCTCCGTCCTCCGCCTCGTCTTCATCCTCGGTGTTGGAGTCGATCACCTCCGCCGAGTCCTCGCCGTAGTCCGGGTTCATCCCGAACCACTCCGGCGGTGCCTCCCCACCATCTTCAGCCCGCTCGAGGGGCGAAAGACGCTGGTGTCCGTGTAGTCGGCGATCACCGCCGCCGCTCGGCAAGCGTCCTCGCGGCCGGCAGCTCCGCTGGGCTTCGGCGGAGCGGCGGCCGGTCGAATCCAGCCACAGATACCACGCCTTGGCGAACTCGAGGCTCGGCGAGCTCCGGCCCGAGCCGCGGAACCCTTCAAGCCTCAAGGCGGCCCGCGACCTCCGGCCGGTCGGCGGTCCGGTGAGAGTCTGTGAACCGGCATGACCGGCCCACAGAGCAGCGATCGCACAGGCACCGACCGCGAGACGGCGCAACATCCGATGGGCGGCCGCGGGCGAGCCTCAATGCTCGGGAGCTGCTGCGTCAAGGGTCGAGGCGTTAGCTGCGATCTCGGCGCCACCGCCCTCCGCCTCGCGCTCGGCCTCGATGGCCTGATTGGCGCTGCGTGTGACCGGGGAAGAAGTCTGCCAAGAAGAAGAAGAAGCAAGTCAGAAAAACAGGAGTCGGCTTGACCCATAGTCGGCAACCCAAAAGAAAAAGTAAAAGCAAACTCACCATCTACGATATCTTCGATTTTGTGGAAGCCGGAGGTCAGCAGCGCTTCCCTGTCGGTCCAGGCGGAGCGCTCACTCTCAAATTCGGCTAGGAGAGCGGCCTCTTTCTTCTCCGCCTCAGCCTGCGCCGCCTTGAGAAGCTCCCTCTGCTCCGCCAGCTGCGTAGCCAGCAGGTCGCGCTCTGCGGCGAGCTTGCCGCACTCCTCCTCTTTGGTACGCAAAGCGGTCTCGGCCGTACCCAGCTGCCCCGAGAGCGGCGTTGGACTCAAGAATAAAAAAGAAGAAGGGCCAAGTAAATCGGCTAAGAAAGGTCGCCGGGAAGATCCGGCTGACTGCAGCGATCGGCCCGAATCTCGAGGACTACAGCCAGCAGGTGCGCCAAATACGCCCTTGAAGAAGAAAACTCACCTCGGCTCCTCGCCAAGTCAGCAGCCCGCTCGCTCAGCTCCTCAACGTTGCGGTTGAAGGCAGTAGCGCGGAGGTAGTGGTACTCCAGCGACAAGAATTCTAGACAGAGGTAAAAAACTTGGAAGTAAGCAAATAGAGTTCCGAGCCGCTTTGCTCGGCCGGCCCGAAACTCGGGACTACACCAGTGGAGTGTTGGCGCGCCCTTACGAGAAGAGCAAGAAAAAGTTCGAAAAAGAAACATACCCGACGGGCGGATCGCGATGCCAGTGCGCCTTGGAGAGGTTACGGATGGCGTCGCCCTCAGCCCGCAGCCGCTGGGCGTCCAGAGGCGCCCGTGTTAAGCGGGCCCGTGCCGCCTCCTCGCACTCCACCCAACGGGCGCGGCGCTTATCGCCTCGGCGTCGAGGATGGCCGAGCTGGCGCCCGGTCTCAAGAAGCGCGGCGCCGAATTCGCCTTCTCAAGACGGCGTCGCGCTGGCGAGGCGGCTTGAAGAAGTAGCTGCGCCACGGCCTCGTCGTTGGTCGGCGACACAGGCGGGTCCGCCGGCTGCTTGCCTCGCGCAATCTCGGACTGCAGTGGAGGCGGCGGAGGTGGCGCGGCCGCGCCCGGTAGGGAGACCTCGCCGCCTTCCCTCCCTGCGACGGGGACCTCACCACCGACTCCCTCCGACTGCCCCGTGAACTCCGGCGGCGGTGGCGCAGAGCTCAACGGGGTGACGAGCAGCGCCGACTGGAGGCGCGCGGCCTCCTCGGCTCGCCTCTTGGCTGCAGCGGCGGCCTCGACCTCCTCCAGATTCTTACGGCGAAGCCGCCGCCATCTCGATCTCCGCCTTCTCCGGATGGGCGGCCTCCTCCTCATCGCGCTTCTCCTGCGCATTCCGCTCCGTTGCCTCCCGGGCGGACGCGAGGTCAACCCGCCGACTATTGGCGGGCGTCTCCACCGACCCCATGGCGGAGGCGGCGACCCTCTCCAAGGTGAGGGATCCACGATGAGAAAAAAGACATGAGAAGACTCGAGACAAGGCGGACCAGAAGAAAACAAGACAGAATAAAAAATACTTACGGAGACCAGCGGTGGCTTCTTCACTTCCTTGCGAGCGGTTAGCCTTCCACGACCGCCTCTTGGCTGAGTCGCGGCGGCCGTTCCACAATTTCTTGGCCCGGCCGCCTGGCAGACTCGGCCCGGCCCGGCGCTTCTTCGCGCCGCCTCGACCACCCAAGGCGGCGGAGGAGCTCGTGCCTGGATGGCCGGCTTTCTGCTGGCGGCGGGGGACGACTTCCTTCTCGCCGCCGTTGTCAGGCCAATCGGCGAAAGTGGCCGAAGGCCTGAAGTCATCGGCCCCTCCTCCTCCCTCGGTGTCGGCCTCCATCGCCTCCACGCCCAAGTCGGGCTCGTCAGCGTCGCTCTCCGCCCGGTCGGGGCAATTCCACGAGCCGCTTGGCGCCCGGCCGGCGGCATGAGGGGATTCTGAATCGGAGAAGACCAAGGAAAATTAGAGCGGATTAATTTGAAGAAGGAAGCAGAGAAGCAAGAGGCGACTTACCAATGGCGGGGGTTGGCCAGCGAGTATGGCTCCTTGCCGAACTGCCATTCCTCCGTGAGGCCGCGATTCGCCAAGAAGTTCACCGTGTCCACCACCTCCGCGCTGGGCATGTCTTTGGAGCACAACGGTACAGGGGTCCGGCCGCTCATCGGCCGGTCGAGATGAGGTCGGCCTTGAAGAGGGAGAACTTCGGCGCCAAAGGCGGCCAGCAAGTCTGCCCGGTCGAGCCCTCCGATTGCGTCATCACGCGAACCCGCGGCAACGGCGTTACTGCGGAGTCGGCGTCCGGGCCCTATAGGACCAGGCTGAAGTCGGCCCGCCAACTCGCCGCCCATGTAAAGGCGGCAAGTTGACCAGTCGCCCTCGGGCGGCGTTCTTGACATAGAAGTATGTACGCTGCCACATCTTCACCGACTTGATGAGGAGATGGCGGGAAAAGGGTTCTCGGGCACCGGCCTCCTCTTGGCGATGAGCGTGCCGCCTGAGCCCGGCACCTGGCGGCGTGGGTCCCGAGCTTGGCTTGGAAGAATTCCCCCACAGCTCGATGGTGGGAAGAACGCCCGAAAGCCCTCACATAAGGATGCGAAAGGCGGCCAGCAGCACCACCGTGTTAGGGGTGAGGTGGTGCGGTGGAGCCCGAAGAACTCAGAACGCGGAAGAAGCCGCTCGCCGGCAGCCCTAGCCAGCGCATGAGGTGCGAGCGGAAAATGACCGCTCGCCCTCCTCCGCACCGGCGTGATTTACCCTCCTCGTGGCGGCGAGTCCGCACTAGGTGGCTGCGAGGGATGCGGCGCGTTTGTGAAGAAACTTCGATGATGTCGTCATCGATGATGGAGCCGTCCCCACACGCCGGGCCTTGAGGCGGCGGCGGATGAGGAGCTCATCTCCGCGGCCTTGGCGAGGTTCGCGCAGCGGAGCGAGGAAGAAGACGGCGAGGGAGCAAGAGGCGGGGAAGAGGAGTGCGCGTGCGTCGCCGCCTCCCTCCCCTGCCTACTTATAGGCGCCCTAGGCTGCGGCCGGAGGCGGCGTGGGATGCTTCGCCCCGTCCCCACGCCCCCGATTTAACCCACGGCGTTCTGCGTGCGATATCGGCGTGGGGAAACCAACCGCCCGCCGCGACCGCGGCGGATCCGCTGCAGCGCCCGGCGTGGTAGTGGCGAGCCCGCCGGCGGGCCTGTCTTGTCACGCAGCGTGGGCTGGCGGTAGCCTGCCGCGTGGCGTCACGTGGCGGGCCGCAACGGGCAGCTGCCGGAAGCTTATCGAGCACGTCGCCCGGATCCCGCTGCGACCTTGAAACCTTTGAAGAGCAAGACGGCCCCTGCAAAGGCCGACTCCGACTAATCGGCTCAAGATGGAGGCGGCGGGCGAGTCCAATTCTTGTACCAAAGGGATGAAGCTGTCGAGGCTCCACGACATGTTGCCCTCGGCGCCTCACCAGCTTGGGACTCTTGTTGAGTAATGGGCCACAGGTAGGCAGACCCGAGCCCTGGACCTTTCAAAGCGTCAGGCGGGCTGTGCCCCTCAAGACCCCAAGGCGAAGAGCCGCCTTGAGAGTCGGCGACAAAGTCGCCCGCCCCTCTAGGCCGAGTCCCGAGGCAACCTCGGGACAAGCCGACTCCAAGCCGGCGACCTCCAATGAAGCCGGCTACATGTGAGTCGGCCCGCGACTCCGGCCCACCGCTGCATGAGCGACTACGAGTGGGATGGGATAAAGCCGCCTCGCGGCGGTCCCCGCCCGCTCATAAAAGGCGAGCATGGCGCGAGGCGCCCGTGCAAGCGGAGATCTCCGTCCGGCGCAAAGATCATAGCCACACTGCCACGTCGGCCCTGTGGGCAGATTCCTGTACCCAGGATGGCATGTCTGTACGACCCGAAGACGGCGGGACCCGCCTGTCGACGGGAGTGCAGAAGACGGCGAGAACGCCCCAAAGACGGACCCGTTGGAATCGGCCTCCGAGAGTCGGCCGGCCCTCCCGGGCTCTGTGCGCCATTAACCGAACAAGGCGAGGAATGGCAGCGATGATCGCCCGCTTGACGGCAACTGTTGCCATGCCCCGCAACCAAGCTTCGCGTCATTAGAAGCGTGGCTACTGATAACAGCCGGCAAAAGCCGCCCGCGGACGAACTGTCGGCCCCCATCTTTGGACCGTCGGCGGGGCCCACTAGTCGGCGGGCCCGAAGTCGGCGGAGAAGGCGGCGACCCTAAGAGGCAGCTGGGACCCTCGCCCAGTATTACCATTGTACTCCGGGGTAGGCCTATATAAACCCCGGGGCACCCATCTTGAAGGGTTGGAACCTAGTAGTTTTAGACACACACATAGAGGGAAGAGAAGAGCTAGCTGTGCCCTTCTCCTTCCTCACCCCGAACAGCTCAAGGAGCATCTTGTACTCACTTTGCCATAGTGATCATGCGGAGACCCCGCAGAGCAGCAGTAGGGGTGTTATCTCCACGGAGAGCACCGAAGCTGGGTAAGATTCGCCGGCGTGCATGGCTTCGCCTCATCCCGTTTCCAGGCACCGGCGACGTTCTACTCACCCCCTCCATGATAAGCCATCCTTTGGCATATGTCGCACCCAACCCCCGACAATGTGTATATTGGTGATGGTCTTCGGTGTAGGACTATCGTCTGTTCCGAGTACCGTTATTATGCAAGTTCCTTTGCATCGAGTTGGTTAAAAGTTTGCATGGTAGTTTTATCATTATGTTCTTGCATGATATTTATGGTTGATGCTAGTTGTTATGCTGTGAGTAGTGTTATACTTGTGATATTCATGCTCGTCATTATGCCATGCTCAGTTGGATATGATTCATTGTTGATATGGATGATAGTTATGTTGTGCCCTCATGCTTATGTTGATATCATACTCATGCTACATCATGTTATTTTTATCATGGCTCAGCATATTGCATTCAAGTTTAACCGGATAATAATGAACTTGAACAACTATTGGCTAAGTCATGGTGCCACCGTATCGAGCTGACCAGTGCAACCACACTTACCTTTGTGGGAAGGTCCTAGCTGGGTCTATTGTCATGCCTTCCGCCGGTGCCTCCAACGAGGGAAGGTTATGCTCGGGCGCTACCCTGATTAGGTAGGATGGCATAAGCCTTGTTTGCCCTTGTTGAGTATGTATCCTTGTCCCCTTTGGGACCGTTTTGCCACGACGGTGGCCCTTGGTGCCTTTGGTAGGCACGGGGCCACCCATGACTTAGCCCAAAGGGGAGTTGGTCGGAGTGGACGGGAGAGTGTCATGGCAGTAGATTGGTTTTGTCGGAACGCCGTTGGTCCACCCGAATGGGAGTGCGAGGCCATGGGTTCCGTGGTGTGGGTACAGTGTGCTAACCTCTGTGGTGTGTGTGTTTAATCTATCGAGAGCCGTGCCTGTGGATAAGGGCCCAGTTCGTAGTAGGTCACACTATGGGTCAATAGAAATAATAATAATTTGATTAATAACAACCCCTGTTCGATGATGAAACAAGTTGGTTGATATTTATGTGATCGTGAGAGGATCACCGTGGTATCGAGGATACCGCGTTGTGCATATTTGTGGTGTTGTGCGAGAGTCAAGGGTAAAGGTCAAGCTCCTTGTGGTCATGAATGATTACTATGGTATTGTTAATAGCAAGCTTGATTAGATCCTGAGATGATCGTGTGATGTCCGTGATGGTAAGTTTGTGCATGTGATGGTTACGACGTAACTCGAGCAGAGTAAGTTGGTGCATGATAGCGTCATCATGTTGCATGCTAGTATTATCATGTTCATATGTTCATGCCATGCTCGTATTGTTCTAGCTGTATCATCTTGTTCATGCTATGATTGATCTGATAGTATCATGTTAATCCTGGTTAACTTTGTAATCGCCATGTTGTTGTCTGTCTTGATTGCTTTGGTTCTTTGTGAGCTTGCAAGTACATTCAATGTCTTGACTGGCGTGTCATGCCAGTTTGCAGGTCATGCCAGATTTGATTGCTTGTTTGCCGTGGATCCCTTGTTTGCGAGCTAGGATAAGCATTCCAGCCAGAGTCCCTACGGAGTGGAGTTCACCACCGTCGTCGTTGTTCCGCTGCCAGTAGTGATTGTTCTGCTGCTTGCATGGAGCAACCATGGCACGCGTAGTTTCGCCATGCTGATGTAACCCCCTTGTACCCATATAGATTGTAATAAAGAGCTGATTTGTTCTATGCTAAGTAGTACCGTATTCCAGAAGACTTCTCCTCGATCTCTGGGCTGGAATACGAAGTGTTCCGGTTTCTCTGAGCCGGGGTGCCACAGTATGAACCATAGGGAAGTTGGAATACAGTAGGTTTAACACCAATATAAATAAATAATGAATTCATTACAGTACCTTAATGTGGTGGCTTGTTTTCTTACACTAACGGAGCTCATGAGATTTTTTGTTGAGTTTTGTATTGTGATGTTTTCAAGTTTTTGGGTAAAGATTTGATGGATTTCAGAATAAGGAGTGGCAAGAGCCTAAGCTTGGGCATGCCCAAGGCACCCCAAGGTAAAATGCAAGGACAACCAAAAGCCTAAGCTTGGGGATGCCCCGGAAGACATCCCCTCTTTCGTCTTAAATCTATCAAGAACTTTACTTGAGGCTATATTTTTATTCACCACATGATATGTGTTTTGCTTGGAGCGTCTTGTATGATTTAAGTCTTTGCTTTTTAGTTTACCACAATCATCCTTGCTGTACACACCTTTTGGGGACACACACATGAATCGTAATTTATTAGAATACTCTATGTGCTTCACTTATATCTTTTGAGCTAGATAATTTTGCACTAGTGCTTCACTTATATCTTTTTAGAGCACGGTGGTAGTTTTATTTTATAGAAATTATTGATCTCTCATGCTTCACTTATATTATTTTGAGAGTCTTATAAAACAGCATGGTAATTTGCTTTGGCTATAAAATTAGTCCTAATATGATGAGCATCCAACATGGGTATAATAAAAACCATCATATAAAGTGCATTGAATACTATGAGAAGTTTGATACTTGATGATTGTTTTTAGATATGAAGGTAGTAATATTAGAGTCCTGCTAGTTGAGTAGTTGTGAATTTGAGAAATACTTGTTCTAAAGTTTGTGATTCCCGTAGCATGCACGTATGGTGAACCGTTATATGATGAAGTCGGAGCATGATTTATTTATTGATTGTCTTCCTTATGAGTGGCGGTCGGGGACGAGCGATGGTCTTTTCCTACCAATCTATCCACCTAGGAGCATGCGCGTAGTACTTCGTTTCGATAACTAATAGATTTTTGCAATAAGTATGTGAGTTCTTTATGACTAATGTTGAGTCCATGGATTATACGCACTCTCACCCTTCCACCATTGCTAGCTTCTCTAATACCGCGCACCTTTCGCCGGTATCATACACCCACCATATACCTTCCTAAAAACAGCCACCATACCTACCTATTATGGAATTTCCATAGCCATTCCGAGATATATTGCCATGCAACTTTCCACCGTTCCGTTTGTTATGACACGTTTCATCATTGTCATATTGCTTTGCATGATCATGAAGTTGACATCGTATTTGTGGCAAAGCCATCTTTATAATTCTTTCATACATGTCACACTTGATTCATTGCATATCCCGGTACACCACTGGAGGCATTCACATAGAGTCATATTTTGTTCTAAGTATTGAGTTGTAACTCTCGAGTTGTAAGTAAATAAAAGTGTGATGATCATCATTATTAGGGCCCAAATGAGGAAAGGATGATGGAGACTATGATTCCCCCACAACTCGGGATGAGACTCCGGACGAAATAAAAGAAGAATAAAAAGAGGCCATAAAAAATTAAAGAGAAAAAGGCCCAAATAAAAAAATGACAAAAAAAAGAGAAGGGACAATGTTACTATCCTTTTACCACTCTTGTGCTTCAAAGTAGCACCGTGATCTTCATGATAGAGAGTCTCCTATGTTGTCACTTTCATATACTAGTGGGAATTTTACATTATAGAACTTGGCTTGTATATTCCAATGATGGGTTTCCTCAAAATGCCCTAGGGCTTCGTGAGCAAGCGAGTTGGATGCACACCCACTTAGTTTCTTTTGTTGAGCTTTCATACACTTATAGCTCTAGTGCATCCGTTGCATGGCAATACCTACTCACTCACACTGATATCTATTGATGGGCATCTACATAGCCCGTTGATACGCCTAGTTGATGTGAGACTATCTTCTTTTTTTTAACCACCATTGTATTCCACATATAGTGCTATGTCCATGGCTCACGCTCATATATTGCGTGAAGATTGAAAAAGTTTGAGAACATCAAAAGTATGAAACAATTGCTTGGCTTGTCATCGGGGTTGTGCATGATTTAAATATTTTGTGTGATGAAGATAGAGCATAGCCAGACTATATGATTTTGTAGGGATAACTTTCTTTGGCCATGTTATTTTGAGAAGACATGATTTCTTTGTTAGTATGCTTGAAGTATTATTATTTTTATGTCACTATTAAACTTTTGTCTTGAATCTTTTGGATCTGAACATTCATGCCACAATAAAGAAAATTACATTGAGAAATATGTTAGGTAGCATTCCACATCAAAAATTATGTATTTATCATTTACCTACTCGAGGACGAGCAGGAATTAAGCTTGGGGATGCTTGATACGTCTCCAATGTACCTATAATTTTTGATTGTTCCATGCTATTATATTATCTGTTTGGGATGTTTAATGGGCTTTGTTATGCACTTTTATATTATTTTTGGGACTAACCTATTAACGAAGGCCGGTGCAAATTGCTGTTTTGTTTTGTCTATTTCGATTGTTTTAGAAAAAGGAATATCAAATGGAATCCAAACGGAATGAAACCTTCGGGAGAGTTATTTTTGGAACAAACGCAATCCAGGAGACTTGGAGTGGTCGTCAAGGAAGCAACGAGGCGGCCACGAGGCAGGGAGGCGCACCCAGGGGGTAGGCGCGCCCCCACCCTCATGGGCCGCTCGTGGCTCCACCGACCTACTTATTTCGCCTATATATACTCATATACCCTGAAAACATCCGAGAGCGCCACGAAACCCTATTTCCACCGCCGCAACCTTCTCGTACTCCATGAGATCCCATCGTGGGGCCTTTTCGGCGCTCCGCCCGGAGGGAATCGATCACGGAGGGCTTCTACATCAACACCATAGCCTCTCCGATGATGTGTGAGTAGTTTACCATAGACCTTCGGGTCCATAGTTATTAGCTAGATGGCTCATTCTCTCTCTTTGGATCTCAATACAAAGTTCTCCTCGATTCACTTGGAGATCTATTCGATATAATTCTTTTTGTGGTGTGTTTGTCGAGATTTGATGAATTGTGGGTTTATGATCAAGATTATCTATGAACAATATTTGATTCTTCTCTGAATTCTTTTATGCATGATTTAATATCTTTGCAAGTCTCTTCGAATTATCAGTTTGGTTTGGCCTACTAGATTGATCTTTCTTGCAATGGGAGAAGTGCTTAGCTTTGGGTTCAATCTTGTGGTGTCCTTTCCCAGTGACAACGAGGGCAGCAAGGCACATATTGCATTGTTGCCATCGAGGATAAAAGATGGGGTTTATATCATATTGCTTGAGTTTATCCCTCTACATCATGTCATCTTGCTTAATGCGTTACTCGTTCTTATGAACTTAATACTCTAGATGCATCTTTGGATAGCGGTCGATGTGTGGAGTAATAGTAGTCGATGCAGAATCGTTTCGGTCTACTTGTCACGGACGTGATGCCTATATACATGATCATGCCTAGATATTCTCATAACTATGCGCTTTTCTACCAATTGTTTGACAGTAATTTGTTCACCCACCGTAAATTATGCTATCTTGAGAGAAGCCACTAGTGAAACCTCTGGCCCCGGGTCTATTTTCCAACATATAAGTTTTCTGATCTATAATTTTAGTTTACTATTTATCTTATTTTGCAATCTTTACTTTTCAAATTATACAACAAAAATACCAAAAATATTTATCTTGTTATCTTTATCAGATCTCACTTTTGTAAGTGGCCGTGAAGGGATTGACAACCCCTTTATCGCGTTGGTTGCAAGGTTCTTGATTGTTTGTGCAGGTACTAGGCGATTTGCGTGTATCCTTCTACTGGATTGATACCTTGGTTCTCAAAAACTAAGGGAAATACTTACGCTAGTTTGCCGCATCACCCTTTCCTCTTCAAGGGAAAACCAACGCATGCTCAAGAGGTAGCATTGACCATCAACACTTGATGCTCCTTCTTGATTTCTACCTCCGCAGCTTTCAGCATCACGAAGAGCTCGGGAATTGTCTTATCCATCCCTTGCATATTATATTTCATCACGAAGCTTTTGTAGCTTGGTGCCAGTTATTGAAGAACTCTGTCAATGACACTATCATCAGGAAGATTAACTCCTAGTTGAGTCAAGTGGTTATGGTACCCATACATTCTGAGTATATGTTCACTGACAGAACTATTCTCCTCCATCTTGCAGCTATAGAACTTATTGGAGACTTCATATCTCTCAATCCGGGCATTTGCTTGAAATATTAACTTCAACTCCTGGAACATCACATATGCTCCATGACGTTCAAAACGTCGTTGAAGTCCCGGTTCTAAGCTGTAAAGCATGGCACACTGAACTATCGAGTAGTCATCAGCTTTGCTCTGCCAGATGTTCTTAACGTCATCAGTAGCATCTGCAGCAGGCCTAGCACCTAGAGGTGCTTCCAGGACGTAATTCTTCTGTGCAACAATGAGGATAATCCTCAAGTTACGGACCCAGTCCGTGTAGTTGCTACCATCATCTTTCAACTTACCTTTCTCTAGGAACGCATTAAAATTCAACGGAACAGTAGCATGGGCCATTTATCTACAACAACATAGACATGCAAAATACTATCAGGTACTAAGTTCGTGATAAATTAAAGTTCAATTAATCATATTACTTAAGAACTCCCACTTAGATAGACATCCCTCTAATCATCTAAGTGATCACGTGATCCAAATCAACTAAACCATGTCCGATCATCACGTGAGATGGAGTAGTTTTCGATGGTGAACATCACTATGTTGATCATATCTACTATACGATTCACGCTCGATCTTTCGGTCTCAGTGTTCCGAGGCCATATCTGCATATGCTAGGTTCGTCAAGTTTAACCCGAGTATTCTGCGTGTGCAAAACTGGCTTGCACCCGTTGTATGTGAACGTAGAGCTTATCACACCCGATCATCATGTGGTGTCTCGGCACGATGAACTGTCGCAACGGTGCATACTCAGGGAGAACACTTATACCTTGAAATTTAGTGAGGGATCATCTTATAATGCTACCGCCGAACTAAGAAAAATAAGATGCATTAAGGATAAACATCACATGCAATCAGTATAAGTGATATGATATGGCCATCATCATCTTGTGCCTTTGATCTCCATCTCCAAAACACCGTCATGATCACCATCGTCACCGGCTTGACACCTTGATCTCCATCGAAGCATCGTTGTCGTCTCGCCAACTATTGCTATCATGACTATCGCTACCGCTTAGTGATAAAGTAAAGCAATTACATGGCAATTGCATTTCATACAATAAAGCCGCTTAGTGATAAAGTAAAGCAATTACATGGCGATTGCATTTCATACAATAAAGCGAATATCATATGGCTCCTGCCAGTTGCGGATAACTCTATTACAAAACATGATCATCTCATACAATAAAATATAGCATCATGTCTTGACCATATCACATCACAACATGCCCTGCAAAAACAAGTTAGACGTCCTCTACTTTGTTGTTGCAAGTTTTACGTGGCTGCTACGAGCTTAGCAAGAACCATTCTTACCTACGCATCAAAAACCACAATGATTTTTCGTCATGTGTGCTGTTTTGACCTTCAACAAGGACCGGGCGTAGCCACACTCGATCCAACTAAAGTTGCAGAAACAGACACCCACTAGCCACCTGTGTGCGAAGCACGTCGGTAGAACCAGTCTCGCATAAGCGTACGCGTAATGTCGGTCTGGCCACTTCATCCAACAATACCGCCGAATCAAAGTATGACATGCTGGTAAGCAGTATGACTATTACCGCCCACAACTCTTTGTGTTCTACTCGTGCATATAACATCTACGCATAGACCTGGCTCTGATTCCATTGTTGGGAAACGCAGCATTTCAAAATAATTGCCTACGATCACGCAAGATCTATCTATGTGATGCATAGCAACGAGTGGGAGAGTGTGTCCATGTACCCTCGTAGACCGAAAGCGGAAGCATTAGGTAACGCGGTTGATGTAGTCGAACGTCTTCGCGATCCAACCGATCAAGTACCAAACACATGGCACATCCGTGACCTGCACACGTTCAGCTCGGTGATGTCCCTCGTACTCTTGATCCAGTTGAGGCCGAGGGAGAGTTTCGTCAGCATGATGGCGTGGTGACGGTGTTGATAACGTTACCGACGCAGGGCTTCGTCTAAGCACTACAACGATATGACCGAGGTGGAAATCTATGAAGGGGGGCACTGCACACGGCTAAGACAATTGTCAACTTGTGTGTTCTAGGGTGCCCCCTTGCCCCCGTATATAAAGGAGCAAGGGTGAGGCCGGCCGGCCCTCATAGGGCGCACCCCAAGTAGGATTCCTACTAGGAATCATATTCCTAGTAGGTTTCCAACAAGGGAAGAGAGGGGAAAGGAAGGAGAGGGAGAGAGGGAGAAGGAAAGGCCCCCCCCCCCTTCCCTAGTCCAATTTGGACCCAAGGGGGAGCTCATGTGGCCCATTAGTTCCCCCGGGGGGTTCCGGTAACCCTCCGGCACTCTGGTTTTATCTGAAATTATATTGTCTGTAACCCCCCCCCCCTGATGTCGCTTGAAGCTACGTCGGTATTTCCCCAAAGAGGAAGGGATGATGCAGCACAGCGGAGGTAAGTATTTCCCTCAGATATGAAACCAAGGATATCGAACCAGTAGGAGAACCAAGCAACACAACATAAACAACCCCTGCACACAAATAACAACGACTCGCAACCCGACGTGTTAAAAGCATTGTCAATCCCTTTCGGGTAATGGCGCCAGAAACGGTGCGTGGACGGGAGAAAGTTGTAATAGATTGAATAAATAGATCGCAAATAAAATAAAGTGCAGCAAAGTATTTTTATATTTTTGGTTTAATAGATCTGAAAATAAATGCAAGGAAAAAGTAGATCGCAAAGACAAATATATGAGAAAGAGACCCGGGGGCCGTAGATTTCACTAGTGGCTTCTCTCGAGAAAAATAGCAAATGGTGGGTGAACAAATTACTGTTGGTAAATTGATAGAACTTCGAATACTCATGACGATATCCAGGCAATGATCATTATATAGGCATCACGTCCAAGATTAGTAGACCGACTCCTGCCTGCATCTACTACTATTACTCCACATATCGACCGCTATCCAGCATTCATCTAGTGTATTAATTCATGGGAAAACAGAGTAATGCAATAAGAACGATGACATGATGTAGACAAGATCTATCTATGTAGAGATAGACCCCGTCGTTTTATCCTTAGTAGCAACGATACAAACGTGTCGTTTCCCTTTACATCACTTTGGGATCAAGCACCGTAAGATCAAACCCACTACAAAGCACCTCTTCCCATTGCAAGATAAATAGATCAAGTTGGCCAAACAAAACCCAAATATCGGAGAAGAAATACGAGGCTATAAGAGATCATGCATAAAAGAGATCAAAGAAACTCAAATACTTTCATGGATATAAAAAGATAGATCTGATCATAAACTCAAAGTTCATCGATCCCAACAAACACACCACAAAAGAGTTACATCATATGGATCTCCAAGAGAACATTGTATCAAGAATTCAAAGAGAGAGAGAGAGACGAGCCATGTAGCTACTAACTACAGACCCGAAGGTCTACAAAGAACTACTCACGCATCATCGGAGAGGCACCAATGGAGGTGCCGAACCCCATCTGAGATGGTGTCTAGATTGGATCTGGTGGTTCTGGACTCTACGGCGGCTGGATGAATATTTCGTCGACTCCCCTAGGGTTTCGGGAATATTGGGGGTATTTATAGAGCAAAGAGGCGGTCTGGTGGGTTGTGCCCCCCTCGGGGAACCCCCTAGGCACAGCCAGGGCCCATTACGTTCCTTCTGGTCCAAAAAAATCTCCGTGGAGTTTCGTTGCGTTTGGACTCCGTCTGATATTGATTTCCTGCGATGTAAAAAACATGCAGAAAACAACAACTCGCACTTGGCACTATGTCAATAGGTTAGTACCAAAATTGATATAAAATGACTATAAAATGATTATAAAACATCCAAGATTGATAATATAACAACATGGAACAATAAAAAATTATAGATACGTTGGAGACGTATCACCCACCCACCCACCCACACACACAAGCAGATTGTTCTTCTGAAATAATCTTAGGTAGGATCAACTTCCGATGGTTAGGCAGAATCGTCGAAGCGATCATATAAAGGACATCACACAGATTCATAGATCGAAACTGAGATAGGAGGGTCGGGCTTGTTACCTTTGGATTTGGAACTAAAATTGTGTCATTCAAGCCCCAATATCCTCCACTCCTCTCAAGATACATAAGACCAACATGGTCACTTCTTCTCCACACATCTCTAAGTGTTGCTGGAAAAAATGAGCAAGGTATCCATCAGAATCTGGTGCTTTTGTGAGAGCAGACTTTACCTCCTCTATTATATAGTCTGTTGTTAACCTTTCGTTCATCACGTTGGTGAGTTTGCCATATCGATCACTTTATCCATGTTGGTCGTTCCCTCATAAATGAAAAGGTCCTGATAAAAGGCTATAACCATTTGTTTCGTCTTTGCAGCATCCTCGATGCAAGTTCCATCCCGAAACATTAAGCTTTTAAATTCTCAGCTTCCTTATTTCAGATTTAACATGCCCAAAAGTTGTCTTGTTCCAACGTGTTAATTGATAACCCACAAGTATAGGGGATCACAACAGTTTTCGAGGGTAGAGTATCCAACCCAAATTTATTGATTCGACACAAGGGGAGCCAAAGAATATTCTCAAGTATTAGCAGTTGAGTTGTCAATTCAACCACACCTGGATAACTTAATATCTGTAGCAAAGTATTTAGTAGCAAAGTAGTATGGAAGTAACGGTAATGGTAGCAAAAACAATATTTTTGGGTTTTGTAGTGATTGTAACAGTAGCAACGGAAAAGTAAATAAGCAGAGAATAATATGTGAAAAGCTCGTAGGCATTGGATCGGTGATGGAAAAATTATGCCGGATGCAATTATTCATGCAACAGTTATTAGGGTGACACAGAACTAGCTCCAATTCATCAATGTAATGTAGGCATGTATTCTTAATATGGTCATACGTGCTTATGGAAAAGAACTTGCATGACATATTTTGTCCTACCATCCCGTGACAGTGGGGTCCTAACGGAAACTAAGGGATATTAAGGCCTCCTTTTAATAGAGTACCGGAGCAAAGCATTAACACATAGTGAATACATGAACTCCTCAAACTACGGTCATCACCGGGAGTGGTCCTGATTATTGTCACTTGAGGTTGCGGATCATAACACATAGTAGGTGACTAAAGACTTGCAAGATAGGATCAAGAACTCACATATATTCATGAAAACATAATAGGTTCAGATCTGAAATCATGGCACTCGGGCCCTAGTGACAAGCATTAAGCATAGCAAAGTCATAGCAACATCAATCTCAGAACATAGTGGATACTAGGATCCAACCCTAAACAAACAAACTGGATTAAATGTTAAATAACATACAAACCATCACCGTCCAGCAAGCCTACGATGGAATTACTCACGCACGGCGGTGAGCATCATGAAATTGGTGATGGAGGATGGTTGATGATGACGACGGCGACGGATTCCCCTCTCCGGAGCCCCGAACGGACTCCAGATCAGCCCTCGTGAGAGAGTTTAGGGCTTGGCGGCGGCTCCGTATCGTAAAACGCGATGAATCCTTCTCCTTGATTTGTTTCTCCCCGAACACGAATATATGGAGTTGGAGTTGAGGTTGGTGGAGCAACAGGGGGCCCACGAGGCAGGGGGCGCGCCCTCCACCCTCGTGGACAGGTGGAGGCCCCCCTGACGTGGATTCTTCTTCCAATATTTTTAATATATTCCAAAAATATGTTCCGTGGAGTTTCAGGTCATTCCGAGAACACGAATATATGGAGTTGGAGTTGAAGTCGGTGGAGCTCTAGGGGGCCCACGAGGCAGGGGGGCGCGCCCAGGGGGGCAGGCGCACCCCCCACCCTCGTGGAAAGGGTGTGGGCCCCTGGCCTTGATTCTTTCGCCAGTATTTTTTATTATTTCCAAAAATAAACTCCGTGGTGTTTCAAGTCATTCCGAGAACTTTTGCTTCTGCACACAAATAACACCATGGCAATTCTGCTGAAAACAGCGCCAGTCCGGGTCAGTTCCATTCAAATCATGCAAGTTAGAGTCCAAAACAAGGGCAAAAGTGTTTGGAAAAGTAGATACGACGGAGACGTATCAACTCCCCCAAGCTTAAACCTTTGCTTGTCCTCAAGCAATTCAGTTGATAAACTGAAAGTGACAAAAGAAAAACTTTTTCAAACTCTGTTTGCTCTTGTTATTGTAAATATGTAAAGCCAGCATTGAAGTTTTCAGCAAAGATTATGAACTAACCATATATACAATAACTCTTAGGTCTCATGTTTACTCATGTTAATGGCATAATCAACTAGCGAGCAATAATAATAAATGTCGGATGACAACACTTTCTCAAAACAATCATGATATGATATAACAAGATGGTATCTCGCTAGCCCTTTACGAGACCATAAAACATAAATGCAGAGCACCTTTAAAGATCAAGGACTGACTAGACATTGTAATTCATGGTAAAAGAGATCCAATCATAGTCATACCCAATATAAACTAATAGTAATGGATGCAAATAACTGCTGCGCTCTCCAGCTAGTGCGTTTTAATAAGAGGGTGATGTCTCAACATAAAAGTAAATAGATAGGCCCTTCGCAGAGGGAAGCAGCGATTTGTAGAGGTGCCAGAGCTCGCTTTTGAAATTGAGATAAATAATATTTTGAGCGGCATACTTTCATTGTCAACATAACAACTAAGAGATGGCGATATCTTCCATGCTACACACATTATAGGCAGTTCCCAAACAGAATGGTAAAGTTTATACTCCCCCTCCACCAACAAGCATCAATCCATGACTTGCTCGAAACAACGAGTGTCTCCAACTAGAAACAGTCCCAGGGGAGTTTTGTTTGCAATTATCTTGATCTGCATAAAGCATGGGACTAGGCATCCCGGTGAGGAGCCATTTTCTCGTGAGTGAGGAGCGGAGTCCACTCCTCTTGAGAATAACCCGCCTAACATGGAAGATACGGACTGCCCTAGTTGATACATGAGCTATTCGAGCATACAAAAAAGAATTTCATTTGAAGGTTTGGAGTTTGGCACATACAAATTTACTTGGAACGGCAGGTAGATACCGCATATAGGAAGGTATAGTGGACTCATATGGAATAACTTTGGGGTTTAAGGGATTGGATGCACAAGCGGTATTCCCGCTTAGTACAAGTGAAGGCTAGCAAAAGACCTGAAGCGACCAACTAGAGAGCAACAACAGTCATGAACATGCATTAAAATTAATAAACATTGAGTGCAAGCATGAGTAGGATATAATCCATCATGAACATAAATATCGTGAAGGCTATGTTGATTTGTTTCAACTACATGTGTGAACATGTGCCAAGTCGAGTCACTCGAATCATTCAAAGGAGGATACCACCCTATTATACCACATCACAACCATTTTAATAGCATGTTGGCCCGCAAGGTAAACCATTATAACTCCTAGCTAATTAAGCATGGCATAAGAAACTATAATCTCTAATTGTCATTGCAAACATGTTTATTCATAATAGGCTGAATCAGGAATGATGAACTAATCATATTTACAAAAACTAGAGAGGTTGAGTTCATACCAGCTTCTCTCATCTCAATCAGTCCATCATATATCGTCATAATTGCCTTTCACTTGCACGACCGAACGATGTGAATAATAATAATAGTGCACGTGCATTGGACTAAGCTAGAATCTGCAAGCATCTGATAAACAGGAGAAAACAAGGAAATATGGGCTCTTGGTTAAATCAACAATAATGCATATAAGAGCCACTTCAACATTTTCATTATGGTCTTCTCCTATCGACCCCCAAAGAACAAGAAAAGAAATAAAACTATTTACACGGGAAAGCTCCCAACAAGCAAAAGAAGATCAGGAAATCTTTTTGGGTTTTCTTTTAATTATTACTACTACAGACAAGAAAGTAAACTAGCTAAAAGCTACTACTAATTTTTTTGGTTTTTCTTAAAGTTTTTCGAACACACAAGAAGAAAGCATAAAAAGGAAAATAAACTAGCATCGATAGTACAATGAAAAAGTATGAGCACCGACAACCAGCATGAGTGTGTGAACATAAATGTGATGTTGGTGAGAGATACGTACTCCCCCAAGCTTAGGCTTTTGGTTGTACTTGAATTTTACCTTAGGGTGCCTCGGCATCCCCAAGCTTAGGCTCTTGCCACTCCTTATTCCAAAATCTATCAAATCTTTACCCAAGGACTTGGAAACTTCACAACACAAAACTTCAACAGAAAATCTTATGAGCTCCGTTAGTATAAGAAAATAAACCACCACTTTAAGGTACTGTAATGAAATCATTCTTTATTTATATTGGTGTTAAACCTACTGTATTCCAACTTCTCTATGGTTCATACCCCCCGATACTTGCCATAGGTTCATCAAAATAAGCAAACAACACACGAAAAACAGAATCTGTCAAAAACAGAACAGTCTGTAGTAATCTGTATCAAACGCAAACTTATATACCTCAGAAAAATCTACCAAAATAGGAAGGCCTAGATACTTTGATTATTGATCTACTGCAATTGGAATCAGTATTTTGTAATTTTGTGGGGATTTTTAACAATTGTTTTCGTGAGCATGAATTTTCTGTCATTTTCAGCAAGATCAAATAATTATCACCCAAGAAGATCCTATAGGTTTTACTTGGCACAAACACTAATTAAAACATAAAACCACATCTAACCAAAGGCTAGATGAAGTATTTATTACTAAACATGAGCAAAAGCAAGGAACAAAAATAAAATTGGGTTTCCTCTCAACAAGCGCTATTGTTTAACGCCCCTAGCTAAGCCATTTTTTTATTGCAAGGATAATTCAGAAAACAAACAGAAAATACTAATTTTACTTTATTTCAACTAAATAACAGAAAGTAAAAGGAGGGTACATAAAGTTGTGCTTTCTAACTTCATCCATCTCACGCTCATCAAAAGGAATCCACTAACAAGGTTGATCAGGTCTTGTTAACAAACTCATTCCGAATTGCATGAAACCGGAGAATTTTCGAATAGCACTATGTTACCTCAATGGGGATATGCACGTCCCCAATAATAAGAATATCATATTTCTTCTTGACAGTAGGAAGAGGGAATTCAAAACCTCCAAAAATAATCGATGGAATTTTTCCAATAGAATTTATACTATGAACTTGAGGTTGTTTCCTCAGAAAGTGTACCGTATGTTCATTGCTATTAACATGAAAAGTGACATTGCCTTTGTTGCAATCAATAACAGCCCTTTGCAGTATTCAAAAATGGTCTTCCAAGAATAATAGACATACTATCGTCCTCGGGAATATCAAGAATAACAAAGTCCGTTAAAATAGTAACATTTGCAACCACAACAGGCACATCCTCACAAATACCGACAGGTATAGCAGTTGATTTATCGGCCATTTGCAAAGATATTTCAGTAGGTGTCAACTTATTCAAATCAAGTCTATGATATAAAGAGAGAGGCATAACACTAACACCGGCTCCAAGATCACATAAGGCAGTTCTAACATAATTTCTTTTAATAGAGCATGGTATAGTGGGTACTCCTGGATCTCCTAACTTCTTTGGTATTCCACCCTTAAAAGTATAATTAACAAGCATGGGGGAAATTTCAGCTTCCGGTATCTTTCTTTTATTTGTAACAATTTCTTTCATATACTTAGCATAAGGGTTCATTTTAAGCATATCAGTTAATCGCATACGCAAAAAGATAGGTCTAATCATTTCAGCAAAGCGCTCAAAGTCCTCATCATCCTTTTTCTTGGATGGTTTGGGAGGAAAAGGCATGGGTTTCTGAACCCATGGTTCCCTTTCTTTACCTTGCTTCCTAGCAACAAAGTCTCTCTTATCATAATGTTGATTCTTTGATTGTGGGTTATCAAGATCAACAGCAGGTTCAATTTCTACATCATTATCATTGCTAGGTTGACCATCAACATGAACATCTTCATTAACATTATCACTAGGTTCATGTTCATTACCAGATTGTGTTTCAGCATAAGAAATAGAAATATCATTTGGATTCTCGGGTGGTTCAGCAATAGGTTCACTAGAAGCATGCAAGGTCTTATCATTCTTCTTTTTCTTCCTTTTAGAAGGAGTAGGTGCATCTATATTATTTCTCTGAGAATCCTGCTCAATTCTCTTAGGATGGCCTTCAGGATACAAAGGTTCCTGAGTCATTTTACCAGTTCTAGTAGCCACTCTAACAGCATAGTCATTATTCTTACTATTCAATTCATTGAGCAAATCATTCTGAGCTTTAAGTACTTGTTCTACTTGAGTGGTAACCATAGAAGCATGTTTACTAATGAGTTTCAGTTCACCTTTAACTCTAGACATATAATCACCCAAGTGTTCAATCATATAAGCATTTTGTTTTAATTGTCTACCAAAATAAGCATTGAAGTCTTCTTGCTTAACCATAAAGTTATCAAACTCATCCAAACATTGGCTAGCAAACTTAGTAGGAGGGATTTCAGCTTTATCATATCTATAGAGTGAATTTACCTTTACTACATGTCGGGTTATCAAGACCATGAGTTTCTTCAATAGGTAATGGATTAAGACCATTTATTTCTTCAACAGGTGGTAAACTAAGACCATGTATTTCTTCAATAGGAGGTAAATTCTTAACATATTCAGCTTTAATACCTTTTTCTTTCATAGATTTATTTGCCTCTTGCATATCTTCAGGACTGAGAAATATAACACCCCTCTTCTTCGGAGTTGGCTTAGGAGTTGGTTCAGGAAGTGTCCAATTATTTTCATTAGTCAACATATTATTCAATAGAATTTCAGCTTCATCTGGTGTTCTTTCCCTGAAAACACAACCAACACAACTATCTAGGTGGTCTCTGGAAGCATCGGTTAGTCCATTTTAAAAGATATCAAGTATTTCATTTTCCTTAAGTGGATGGTCAGGCAAACAAAGTAATTGGAGAAGCCTCCCCCAAGCTTGTGGGAGACTCTCTTCTTAAATTTGCACAAAATTATATATTTCCCTTAAAGCAGCTTGTTTCTTATGAGCGGGGAAATATTTAGCAGAGAAGTAATAAATCATATCCTCGGGACTACGCACACAACCAGGATCACGAGAATTAAACCATATCTTAGCATCACCCTTTAATGAGAACGGGAATATCTTAAGGATATAATAGTAGCGAGATTTCTCATCATTAGTGAACAGGGTGGCTAAATCATTTAATTTAGTAAGATGTGCCACAACAGTTTCAGATTCATAGCCATAAAAAGGATCAGATTCAACCAAAGTAATTATATCAGGGTCGACAGAGAATTCATAATCCTTATCGGTAACAAAGATAGGTGAAGAGCATAAGAAGGATCATATTTCATTCTGGCATTCAGAATTTTTTGTTTCAGCTTAGCTAATAATTTCTTAAGATCACTTCTATCATTGAAAGCAAGAAAGTCTCTAGCAGTTTCTTCATCCATAACATAGCCCTCATGCACAACAGGCAATTCATATTTAGGGGAAGAGTCTTCATCATCACTTTCATCAAGATTATTAGTTGCAATAATTTCATTCTCTCTAGCCCTAGCAAGTTGTTCATCAAGAAATTCACCAAGTGGCACAGTAGTATCAAGCATAGAAGTAGTTTTATCATAAGTATCATGCATAGCAGAAGTGGCATCATCAATAACATGCGACATATCAGAATTAATAGCAGAAGCAGGTTTAGGTGTCGCAAGCTTACTCAAAACAGAAGGTGAATCAAGTGCAGAGATAAATGGAAGTTCCTTACCTCCCCTCGTAGTTGAGGGATAAATTTTTGTTTTCTCGTCTTTCAAGTTCTTCATAGTGACCAACAGATATAAATCCCAAGTGACTCAAAGAATAGAGCTATGCTCCCCGGCAACGGCGCCAGAAAATAGTCTTGATAACCCACAAGTATAGGGGATCGCAATAGTTTTCGAGGGTAGAGTATTCAACCCAAATTTATTGATTCGACACAAGGGGAGCCAAAGAATATTCTCAAGTATTAGCAGTTGAGTTGTCAATTCAACCACACCTGGATAACTTAATATCTGCAGCAAAGTATTTAGTAGCAAAGTAGTATGAAAGTAACGGTAATGGTAGCAAAAGTAATATTTTTTGGTTTTGTAGTGGTTGTAACAGTAGCAACGGAAAAGTAAATAAGCGGAGAACAATATGTGAAAAGCTCGTAGGCATTGGATCGGTGATGGAAAAATTATACCAGATGCAATTATTCATGCAACAGTTATAACATAGGGTGACACAGAACTAGCTCCAATTCATCAATGTAATGTAGGCATGTATTCCGAATATAGTCATACGTGCTTATGGAAAAGAACTTACATGACATCTTTTGTCCTACCCTCCCGTGCAGTGGGTCCTAACGGAAACTAAGGGATATTAAGGCCTCCTTTTAATAGAGTACCGGACCAAAGCATTAACACATAGTGAATACATGAACTCCTCAAACTACGGTCATCACCGGAGTGGTCCCGATTATTGTCACTTGAGTTGCTTGCGGATCATAACACATAGTAGGTGACTATAGACTTGCAACATAGAATCAAGGACTCACATATATTCATGAAAACATAATAGGTTCAGATCTGAAATCATGGCACTCGGGCCCTAGTAACAAGCATTAAGCATAGCAAAGTCATAGCAACATCAATCTCGTAACATAGTGGATACTAGGATCAAACCCTAACAAATATAACTCGATTACATGATAAATCTCATCCAACCCATCACCGTCCAGCAAGCCTACGATGGAATTACTCACGCACGGCGGTGAGCATCATGAAATTGGTGATGGAGGATGGTTGATGATGATGATGGCGACGGATTCCCCTCTCTGAAGCCCCGAAGGGACTCCATATCAGCCCTCCGAGAGAGTTTAGGGCTTGGCGGCGGCTCCGTATCGTAAAACATGATGAATCTTTCTCTCTGATTTTTTTCTCCCCGAACACGAATATATGGAGTTGGAGTTGAAGTCGGTGGAGCTCTAGGGGGCCCACGAGGCAGGGGCGACCCCTTTGAGCAACTAGTTCTAATAGGGAAGTCCTATATCTTAAAATTAATTCATCAAGTTGATGAGAAAATTCATGGGCCCAGGGGGGCAGGCGCGCCCCCCACCCTCATGGAAAGGGTGTGGGCCCCCTGGCCTTGATTCTTTCACCAGTATTTTTATTATTTCCAAAAATAATCCCCGTGGAGTTTCAGGTCATTCCGAGAACTTTTGTTTCTGCACATAAATAACACCATGGCAATTCTGCTGAAAACAGCGTCAGTCTGGGTTAGTTCCATTCAAATCATGCAAGTTAGAGTCCAAAACAAGGGCAAAAGTGTTTGGAAAAGTAGATACGACGGAGACGTATCATTAATATGGCTGATAAGGAGTTGAGTTTGGCCCAGAATCCATCAAACGTATGAGCTCCCGGGTCCTGCCAATGTTACTCTATGGTTTCCTTGAAACCATCGTATGATTCCCACATCAATTCATCGGATGTGATCAGAAGTGATGGACTATAGGGTTATAATCAGAAGTGGATGTTGATATGAGCACAACATTAGGAAACTTGTTGCACCAGTTAACCGAAGCTAGAGCTCTGTCTAGTCGTACCTTGGTGTAGCCACACCCTTTTCAGAAGTCCACCTAGTGTCGGAAAATTTAATATCTCTCAGACCGCACACATCCACTACATCTTTGGAATCCGTGTCAGTGTGGACCAACATCTATGGGATCAAAAGAATTCCTCCTACGGTTGCCGGGGCGCGGGATTGCGAGAAGAGCAGGGTTGGAAGCCAGCATAAGGATCGTTTACCCAGGTTCGGGCCGCGAGGATGCGTAAAACCCTAGTCCTGCTTTGGTGGGTGTATTTCAGAGAGTTCTTGAGCTCTCCAACTAGCTGTGGTCAGTGCGTGGTTCGAAAGAGCCGAATCCTTCTCCAGTATGCCATGGGCCTCCTTTTATAGTCGAAAGGGTCTGCCACAAAGGGCACATGGAGGTGGAAAGGCGTCTGATGCCCTGAGCTTATCGCTCGTATTACAGGACAAGATGCATTTAATGAGTAGCTTAGGTGTCCCCTTGCTTTATTGGGGACGGGGGCGAGGCCCATCCCGTCCGTCACCGCTCCTCCTCGCTTTGACACGCGCCCTGGCCAGTGAGGTGTGTGTGCCATGTAGGCAGGCATGCAGCTGAGGTGGCACGGTGGTGGAGCCTTCACGAATATCTGCATGCCACCACGCAGGCGCTCGATGAGTTGGCCTGGGAGCTGCATGTTGCCACGCAGGTGCCCGCCCAGCTGGTTGGGCTGGCAGCTGCATGTGAACGGCGGTGGAAGCTTGGTTGGCGTGGGCCTAGCGGTGGCCCTGCTGGCGTCCTTGGAGAGGGCCTTGTTGGGTGGCCCGGCAAGGGTCTTGCCGTGGCGCGCTGTCGTCCCCGGCAAGGACCTTGCCGTGGGTCTGGTGGCTTTCCTCGGTAAGGATATTGCCGAGGGTTGTCGTATTCTAATCCTCATCTGATCTTGAATATGTCTTCACAAAGATCTACATGCCACCACAGAGGTGCCTTCCTGAGCCCTGGCCCCACGTGGATGATGGCGTTGGGGACCGTGGGCTCAAGGGTGGCTCGCCCTGTTGGTGTGGGGCGAGCTGTCCCGGCAAGGATCTTGCCGGGGCTGCTGAGGCTGCCCCGACAAGGGTCTTGCCGGGGGAACCTGCTTCGTCCCTCTGCTCTTTGTGGTCTTGGCCTTGGCGTTGCTCTTATTATCTTGGGCTTTGGTCTTACCTTGGCTCACCTCCCCTGCTCTGCTTGGCGTGACCGTAGGCGCGGCTCCGACTGCCCGTGCACAGGTATAGGGGTACAAAAACGCACCCCTCTTTTTGTACACCAACAGGAGCCCCCGGGCCTGGGCTACACATAAGCGCGACACGTTGTTGGGCCAGGCCCAAAACGGTGCGCGGGCAGGCGGGGCGGTTTTTACCACAGTAAAACTTTTCGCGCGCGGCGCGGCGTGGAGGGTTGTGCGTGACGTGGGCGGCATGCGTGGGGCGATTTCCACACGCATGCGTCACATCACAGTAAAGAGGTGGCTCGTGCCTTCCCCGTAAAAAGAGGGGGGCGTGGAGGCGCGGCTCATTTACTGAACGGGGCCGGGGCGCGGTCTTCAAGGCATCCACTCCCCACGATCAAGGGGTGGGGAGAGGTCGCTTCGCCTGTCCCCTCGGTTCTGCGCGTCCGCCACGCATACTCCATGCACCTGGGGTTGCAAGCGGTGGAGGCGGGAAACCGGGCCATCGCTGGTTGGGGCAGCGGGTCGGTCCTGATTCCCTGTGCCTCTGGTGGCTGGATTGGCCGAGCGGGGCAGCCGAGCCCTGTCCCCGCCTCCTTATAAAGAGGGGGAAGGGGGGATGGCGTCTCGCACTCTTCCGTCATCTATCTCCTCTCGCTTCTGCTTCTTCCTTCCACTCACCATGGAGAAGGGGAGTCATGGTCCCTCGATGGTGGCAGCGAGGGTCGCCGCCTGACAGCGCGTCCCTCCTCCTACTGAGCCCGCGGTGGTGGAACCAGCCGCGAGGGGAAGGGGGAGGGGGCGAGGTCGTGCGTGCTATGTCTTGAGCTTGTGTTGGTTTTCCCCAAAGAGGAGAGGATGATGCAGCAGAGTAGCGTAAGTATTTCCCTCAGTTTTTGAGAACCAAGGTATCAATCCAGTAGGAGGCCACGCGCAAGTCCCTCGTACCTACACAAAACAAATAGCTCAACGCAACCAACGCGATTAGGGGTTGTCAATCCCTTCACGGTCACTTACGAAAGTGTGATCTCGATAGAGATGATAGATAATATTTTGGTATTTTTGGTATAAATATGCAAAGTAAAATAAAAGTCAAAGTAAAAAAGAAAAGCAATATTAAAGCATAGGTAGATTAATATGATGAGAATAGACCCGGGGCCATAGATTTCTCTAGTGGCTTCTCTCAAGAGAATAAGTATTTTAAGGTGGGTGAGCGAATTCTTTGTTGAGCAATTGTGATGAATTGAGCATATATAGTTATGAGAGTATCTAGGTATGATCATGTATATAGGCATCACGTCTGAGACAAGTAGACCGACTCCTGTATGCATCTACTACTATTACTCCACTCATCGACCGCTATCCAGCATGCATCTAGAGTATTAAGTTAATGAAAATAGAGTAACGCCTTAAGCAAGATGACATGATGTAGAGGGATAAATTCATGAATTATGATAAAACCCCATCTTGTAATCCTCGATGGCAACAATACAATATGTGCCTTGCTGCCCCAACTGTCACTGGGAAAGGACACCGCAAGATTGAACCTAAAGCTAAGTACTTCTCCCATTGCAAGAACTACCAATCTAGTTCGCCAAACCAAACGGATAATTCGAAGAGACTTGCAAAGATAACCAATCATACATAAAAGAATTCAGAGAAGATTCAAATATTTATCATAGATAATCTTGATCATAAACCCACAATTCATCGGTCTCAACAAACACACCACAAAAAGAAGATTACATCGAATAGATCTCCACGAGAGAGGGGGAGAACATTGTATTGAGATCCAAAAAGAGAGAAGAAGCCATCTAGCTACTAACTATGGACCCGAAGGTCTGAGGTAAACTACTCCCACTTCATCGGAGAGGCTATGATGATGATGTAGAAGCCCTCCGTGGTGGATTCCCCTTCCGACGGAGCTCCGGAACAGGCCCCAAGATGGGATCTCGTGGATACAGAAAGTTGCGGTGGTGGAATTAGGTTTTTGGCTCCGTATCTGATCTGTTAGGGGTACATAAGTATATATAGGAGGAAGGAGTACGTCGGTGGAGCTTCGGTGGGCCCACGAGGCAGGGGGGCGCGCCCTCCACCCTCGTGGCCGCCTCCCTCCTTTCTTGACCGAGGGTCCAAGTCTCCTGGATCATATCTGATGAGAAAATCACGTTCCCGAAGGTTTCATTCCGTTTGGATTCCGTTTGATATTCTGTTTCTTCGAAACACTGAAATAGGCAAAAAAACAGCAAATCTGGGCTGGGCCTCCGGTTAATAGGTTAGTCCCGAAAGTAATATAAAAGTGGAAAATAAAGCCCAATATGGTCCAAAACAGTAGATAATATAGCATGGAGCAATCAAAAATTATAGATACGTTGGAGACGTATCAGGCATCCCCAAGCTTATTTCATGTTCGTCCTCGAGTAGGTAAATGATAAAAAGAGAATTTTTTATGCGGAGTGCTACTTGGCATAATTTCAATGTAAATCTTCTTAATTGTGGTATGAATATTCAGATTCGAAAGATTCAAGACAAAGGTTTAATATTGACATGAAAATAATAATACTTCAAGCATACTAACAAAGCAATTATGTCTTCTCAAAATAACATGGCCAAAGGAAGTTATCCCTACAAAATCATATAGTCTGGCTATGCTCTATCTTCACCACACAAAGTATTTAAATCATGCACAACCGTGATGACAAGCCAAGCAATTGTTTCATACTTTTGACATTCTCAAAACTTTTTCAATCTTCACGCAATACATGAGCGTGAGCCATGGATATAGCACTATATGTGGAATAGAATGGTGGTTGTGGAGAAGACAAAAAGGGAGAAGATAGTCTCACATCAACTAGGCGTATCAACGGGCTATGGAGATGCCCATCAATAGATATCAATGTGAGTGAGTAGGGATTGCCATGCAACGGATGCACTAGAGCTATAAGTATATGAAAGCTCAACAAAAGAAACTAAGTGGGTGTGCATCCAACTCGCATGCTCACGAAGACCTAGGGCAATTTGAGGAAGCCCATCATTGGAATATACAAGCCAAGTTCTATAATGAAAAATTCCCACTAGTATATGAAAGTGACGAAACGAGAGACTCCCTATTATGAAAATCATGGTGCTACTTTGAAGCACAAGTGTGGTAAAAGGATAGTAACATTGTCCCTTCTCTCTTTTTCTCTCATTTTTTTATTTGGGCCTTTTCTCCTTTTTATGGCCTCTTTTCTTTTCTTTTTTTTTCGTCCGGAGTCTCATCCCGACTTGTGGGGGAATCATAGTCTCCATCATCCTTTCCTCACTTGGGACAATGCTCTAAAAATGATGATCATCACACTTTTATTTACTTACAACTCAACTATTACAACTCGATACTTAGAACAAAATATGAATCTATGTGTATGCCTCTGGCGGTGTACCGGGATATGCAATGATTCATGAGTGACATGTATGAAAGAATTATGAATGGTGGCTTTGCCACAAATACGATGTCAACTACATGATCATGCTAAGCAATATGACAACGATGGAGCGTGTCATAATAAACGGAACGGTGGAAAGTTGCATGGCAATATATCTCGGAATGGCTATGGAAATTCCATGATAGGTAGGTATGGTGGCTGTTTTGAGGAAGGTTTATGGTGGGTGTATGATACCGCCGAAAAATGCGCGGTATTAGAGAGGCTAGCAATGGTGGAAGGGTGAGAAAAGTGCGTATAATCCATGAACTCAAAATTAGTCATAAAGAACTCATAAAACTATTGCAAAAATCTACAAGTTATCAAAGCAAAGTATTACGCACATGCTCCTAGGGGGATAGATTGGTAGGAAAAAAACATCGCTCGTCCCCGACCGCCACTCATAAGGAAGACAATCAATAAATAAATCATGCTCCGACTTCATCACATAACGGTTCACCATACGTGCATGCTACGGGAATCACAAACTTTAAACAAGTATTTCTCAAATTCACAACTACTCAACTAGCATGACTCTAATATTACTACCTCCATATCTCAAAACAATTATCAAGCATCAAACTTTTCTTAGTATTCAACGCACTCAAAAGAAAGTTTTACAAATCTTGAATACCAAGCATATTATTATTTTTAAGAAAATTACCATGCTATTGAAGACTCCCAAAATAATCTAAGTGAAGCATGAGAGATCAAAGGTTTATATAAAACAAATCCACCACCGTGCTCTAAAAGATATAAGTGAAGCACTAGAGCAAAACTATATAGCTCAAAAGATATAAGTGAAGCACATAGAGTATTCTATCAAATTCCAATTCATGTATGGCTCTCTCAAAAGGTGTGTATAGAAAGGATGATTGTGGTAAACTAACAAGCAAAGACGCAAATATTACAAGACGCTCCAAGCAAAACACAAATCATGTAGTGAATAAAAATATAGCTCCAAGTAAAGTTACCGATGGAAGTGGAGGAAAGAGGGGATGCCTTCTGGGGCATCCCCAAGCTTTGACTTTTTGGTGTCCTTAGATTATCTTGGGGGTGCCATGGGAATCCCCAAGCTTAGGCTCTTGCCACTCCTTGTTCCATAATCCATCAAAAGATTTCACCCAAAACTTGAAAACTTCACAACACAAAACTCAACAGAAATCTCGTGAGCTCCGTTAGTGAAAGAAAACAAAAGACCACTTCAATGTACTGTAATGAACTCATTCTTTATTTATATTGGTGTTAAACCTAATGTATTCCAACTTATCTATGGATTATAAACTATTTTACTAGCCATAGATTCATCAAAATAAGCAAACAACACACGAAAAACAGAATCTGTCAAAAACAGAACAGTCTGTAGTAATCTGTAACTAACGCAAACTTCTGGAACTCCAAAAATTCAGACAACATAGGACGCCTAGGCAATTTGTTTATTGACCAGCAGCAATTGGAATCACTATTTTATCACGTTCTGGTGATTTTTAACAATTGTTTTCGTGAACCGAAAGTTTCTAGAAATTACAGCAAGATCAAATAACTATCATCCAAGAAGATCCTATAGCTTTAGCTTGGCACAAACACTAATTAAAACATAAAACCACATCTAAACAGAAGGTAGATGGATTATTTATTCCTAAACATAAAAAACTAAAAATAAAATTGGATTGCCTCCCGACAAGCGCTTTTCTTTAAAGTCTTTTTAGCTAGGCATTGAGATCTCAATGATGCTCACAAGAAAGACAAGAATTGAAGCACAAAGAGAGGATCATAAAACACGTGACAAACACATCTAAGTCTAACATACTTCCTATGCATAGGCATCTTATAGGCAAACAAATTATCAAGGCAAGCAAAAACTAACATATGCAACGAAGCGGAAAGAAACAATAGCAATCTCAACATAACGAGAGGTAATTTAGTAACATGAAAATTTCTCCAACCATATTTTCCTCTCTCATAATAAATACATGTAGGATCATAATCAAATTCAACAATATAGCTATCACAAAACATATTCTCAACATGATCCACATGCATGCAAAGTTGACACTCTTCCGAAATAGTGGGATTAACATTAACTAAAGTCATGACCTCTCCAAACCCACTTTTATCAAAAATTGCATAAGATTGAATATTCTCTAAATATGTGGGATCTAAAGTTGACACTCTTACAAACCCACTTTAAATATTATTGCAAACAATATTATATATCTCATATTCATCATGAGGATTAAATAAATTTTCAAGATCATAAGAAGAATCACCCCAATGATGATCATTGCAACACGTAGTAGACATAGCAAAACTAGCATCCCCAAGCTTAGGGTTTTGCATATTATTAGCACAATTGACATCAAGAGAATTTATAGTAAAATCATTGAAATCATGCTTTTCATCGAGGTAACTATCAAGCATGGGTGCAATAGCAACAATCTCATTTTTACATAAGGAACTATAGCAAATTCGTCTTCATAAATATTGGCATCATGGCCACAAGAATAGCAAGCATCATGTTCATCAAGGGATATTTCAACCAAATCATCGGAATCATCATTATCTATAGATTCATGCATAGCATCATTTTCTTCCAAAGCAACGGTCATTCTTTCAATAAATTCTTGGACATAGACATTGTGAGTAAGGTTTTCATTTCAATATTTAAGTATGACGGAATTTTCAGATTTGTTGAGAGTAAAATCATACTTTTCAATCAAAGAAGCAACCTCATGAGCACCCTTAAAAACGAGAAATTCTTCAATTTGTTCGATATCATAGTAACTATAAACACCCTTAGCATAAGAAGATAAGATTTCATTATCATTGAACTCACATAGGTAGGGAAGGTGTTTTTAGGGTTCTTAGAGCAACAAGTAAAATCACACATTTCACAAAGATTCCAAGCATAGCATAGCAAACTATTTATATGATACCATAAGAGCTTCCCTTTTTCAGACAAACGATGACGCAAAAAATGAGCATGCTCATCTAAAGATTTCCCATCAACTAGGCTAGTTGGGGTTTCAACACGAGCGCATAAGGATTGAAGATGATCCAAATAGAACACTTTAAGTGGATCCATATCAACAGATTTTTAGCAAGCAAAGATGCAAGCATATAGAAGGCACAAGGAAACACAAACAAAGATACATACAAGAAGAAGGCGAACGAAAAAGAGAGGGCGGATAAAACGGCAAGGGTGAAGTGGGGGAGAGGAAAACGAGAGGCAAATGGAAAATAATGTAATGCGGGAGATGAGGGATTGTGATGGGTACTTGGTATGTTGACTTTTGCATAGACTCTCCGGCAACGGCGCCAGAAATCCTTCTTTCTACGTCTTGATCTTGCGTTGGTTTTCCCCGAAGAGGAGAGGATGATGCAGCAGAGTAGCGTAAGTATTTCCCTCAGTTTTTGAGCACCAAGGTATCAATCCAGTAGGAGGCCACGCGCAAGTCCCTTATACCTACACAAAACAAATAGCTCAACGCAACCAACGCGATTAGGGGTTGTCAATCCCTTCACGGTCACTTACGAAAGTGAGATCTGATAGAGATGATAGATAATATTTTTGGTATTTTTGGTATAAAGATGCAAAGTAAAAAAGCAAAGCAATAATAAAGCACAGGAAGATTAATATGATGAGAATAGACCCGGGGGCCATAGATTTCACTAGTGGCTTATCTCAAGAGCATAAGTATTTTACGGTGGGTGAACGAATTACTGTTGAGCAATTGACAGGATTGATCATATATAGTTATGAGAGTATCTAGGTATGATCATGTATATAGGCATCACGTCCGAGACAAGTAGACAGACTCCTGCCTGCATCTACTACTATTACTCCACTCATCGTCCACTATCCAGCATGCATCTAGAGTATTAAGTTAATGAAAATAGAGTAACGCCTTAAGCAAGATGACATGATGTAGAGGGATAAATTCATGCAATATGATAAAAACCCCATCTTGTTATCCTCGATGGCAACAATACAATACGTGCCTTGCTGCCCCTCATCACTTTGGAAAGGACACCGCAAGATTGAACCCAAAGCTAAGCACTTATCCCATTGCAAGAACTACCAATCTAGTTGGCCAAACCAAACGGATAATTCGAAGAGACTTGCAAAGATAACCAATCATACATAAAAGAATTCAGAGAAGATTCAGATATTGCTCATAGATAATCTTGATCATAAACCCACAATTCATCGGTCTCAACAAACACACCGCAAAAATAAGATTACATCGAATAGATCTCCACGAGAGAGGGGGAGAACATTGTATTGAGATCCAAAAAGAGAGAAGAAGCCATCTAGCTACTAACTATGGACCCGAAGGTCTGAGGTAAACTACTCACACTTCATCGGAGAGGCTATGATGATGATGTAGAAGCCCGCCATGGTGGATTCCCCTTCCGACGGAGCTCCGGAACAGGCCCCAAGATGGGATCTCGTGGATACAGAAAGTTGCGGCGGTGGAATTAGGTTTTTGGCTCCGTATCTGATCTGTTGGGGTACGTAGGTATATATAGGAGGAAGGAGTACGTCGGCGGAGCTTCGGGGGGCCCACGAGACAGGGGGGCGCACCCTAGGGGGGCGTGACCTCCACCCTCGTGGCCGCCTCCCTCCTTTCTTGACCGAGGGTCCAAGTCTCCTAGATCATATCTGATGAGAAAATCACGTTCCCGAAGGTTTAATTCCGTTTGGACTCCGTTTGATATTCCGTTTCTTGAAACACTGAAATAGGAAAAAAAAAAGAAATGGCTGGGCCTCCGGTTAATAGGTTAGTCCCAAAAGTAATATAAAAGTGGAAAATAAAGCCCAATATGGTCCAAAACAGTAGATAATATAACATGGAGCAATAAAAAATTATAGATACGTTGGAGACGTATCAGTGGGCGAGGCCGGGGCAGAGGTCGCAGTGCTCGGGGAAGAGGAGGACGGGGCGGCGCACCGGCTTTGCCCCCGCCAATGATGCCTTTTCCAATGGAAGGCCATGTTGGAGACCAGCCCCGTGAGTTTTTCATCAGGCTGCGCCGGCCTCCGCGTCGCCGTCTTCGTCTTCCCGCCTCGTTTGCTCGGGAGATGGAGCATGACCTGCCGCAATCCCTCAGATTGCACATGAGGGGTTGTGGGAATGGGGGCACGTGGGTCGAGGTCGACTTCCCGGCTCCTCGGGTCATGTACCTCTGTCGTGGGTGGAAGACGTTCACTCGTATCCACAGTCTGACGACGGGGCTTGTCCTCTACTTCAAATTAATGGAGGACGGCCTGTTCTCCGTCAAGGTCTTCGGCGACTTCGGGACTCGCCTGAAGTGCTGCGTGGAGAGCTCCTCCGATGGAGATTCCGACGATGGAAGCTCTTCCTCGAGCGAAAGTGATGAGGAGGACAGCGGGGCAGACGGCGGGGACGAGTCCGACTAGGCATCGGACGCCCCACGCCTGGGTGGGTGCGGCAGCAGCAACATCTGCACCTGGCTGCTCCTCCGGCAGAGTTTTGCCGGGGGCGGGGCCAGCTCCTTGAAATTCTCGGGGCTGTCTCCTTGGCGTCGGGAGGTTACGGAAGAGGAAGAGGGTGGGCGGCAAGGCCGTGAACTCGGAGTACGCGGGCACCGACGCCTTCGTTGCGTACTACTGGTCCTGCCGCCTCATCTTCCAGCTCCTTTCCCGGCACCGTCATCACTGGCCCGCCCCTGGGCGGTCACCGAGGTGTTCTCTTGGTGCTTTCTACTGCTCGTAGCTCGCCTAGGTGCCCCTTTTGCCCTCTCGCCTCCTTGACCTGCCTCCTGAGGAGAGGAACAAGAAAGGGATCACGGGCATCTTATCTCTCTTCTTTAGTTTGTAAGCCTGCGGGCCTTTGTTAAATTCAGAACTTGTAATCCCCTTGCTCATGTTTTTCATTCCGTATGAACTGTACCTGCATGGGATGTTTTTAATGAAAAAGGGATGCTTGCCGGGTTTTTCGTCGTGGGTAGACCCCACGACAAGGAGCGAATCCTTATTATTATTTAAGATAAACGTTTTTCGCCCGGCAACAGGCCTTGTCGTCCCCCCACTCCACTCGACCATTCTCACGCTCTTGGCGGAGGCAGGGATGAAGTGGGATTTAGGCTCCTCGTTCTACCTCCTTGCCGCCGCGGCTACGACCAAATCCGGACCCAGGAAATAATCCTTAGGTATAGAAAAAAGGGGAGCACGGCAGCCTAGAGATAAAAACGAGGTTTCACATGCCCCAGTTCCGTTCCGAAATGCATGATAGAGGATGAAAAACTTATCTGGATCTGCAGCCCCCAGCAATCTCATCTTGCCGCGGTTGGATCCTTGTGCTTGCAGCCCCCGGCAACTCTGGTTTGCCGGGGTCGGGACGCCGGTCCGTTTCCTTTCTTCCAAGTAGCTCGGCAGAAGTGCTCATGTGCCCTACGAACCAAAGGAGGACAAAGGAGAAACAGGTAGACGCGCACTCGACCTCTAAGCTAGGGGTTAGTCGCTGCTGAGCACAATCAACCCTAACCAAGGAAGAGACTCGACCTAGCATGCATGCTATGACTTAGGGCGCCAGCGCTTCATTTATTTATGCTCAGGGTCTGCGCCTGGCTTTGTACGAAGGGTTACATGCCTTGCCGGCAAAGCTTGTACAAAAGGTGGCTTGCCGGGATGCCCGGCAAGCCGCGCCTTATGGGTAAAACTTGCGAAGATGCTCGATGTTCCAGGAGTTGCTCACTAGGACGGCATCTTGGGTCTCCAGGCGGACTGCGCTGGGCCTGGTGACTCGTATTACCCGATAAGGGCCTTCCCACTTTGGCGTCAACTTGTTGGCATTCTTGGCCGACTGAATGCGCCGAAGAACAAGGTCGCCTTCCTCAAAGCTTCGGGCATGAACCTTGCAGCTATGGTAGCGGCGCAAGGCTTGCTGGTAGCGCGCTGCTCTCACAGCCGCCCGAAGACGATCTTCCTCAAGGAGCATCGCATCATCTTGGCACAACTGCTCTTGCTCAAGCTCATCATAAGCGAGCACTCGAGGTGATCCATATATGAGTTTTGTGGGGAGAACTGCTTCTGGCCCGTAGACCAGGGCAAAAGGTGTCTGGCTGGTGGCTCGATTTGGTGTCGTTCTGATCGACCAAAGAACCGCCGACAATTCATCAATCCAACGCCTTCCGCTCTTGCGCAGCTTGTCAAAAGTCTTTGTCCTTAGGCCTCACAACACTTCAGCATTCGCCCTCTCCGCTTGGCCGTTGCTCCGTGGGTGTGCCACCGAAGTAAAACAGACCTTGCTGCCGAGGCCCTGAATGTACTGCATGAAGGTGTGGCTCGTGAACTGCGTGCCATTGTCGGTGATGACTCTATTTGGCACACCAAAACGGCAGACCAGTCCTTTGAAAAACTTGACAGCTGAATGAGCAGTCACCTTTCTCACTGCTTCCACCTCCGGCCACTTTGTGAACTTGTCGATTACAACGCATAAGTACTCAAAGCCCCGACAAGATGGGGAAATGGCCCAGTATGTCGAGCCCCCAGACCGAGAATGGCCAGGAGAGAGGGATTGTTTGAAGGGCTTGGGCTGGTTGATGAAGCTTCTTTGAATAGAACTGACATGCTTCACACTTGGTTACTAGTGCCATCGCATCCTGGAGGGCGGTGGGCCAGAAGAAACCTTGTCGGAATGCCTTTCCGGCAAGGGCCCTCGACCCTATGTGGGAGCCACATATGCCTCCATGTATCTCCGCCAATAGCTCCAGTCCTTCCTCCCGGGGGATGCACTTCAATTTCATGCCGTTTGGCCTTCTCCTGTACAGGACGTCATCGACGAACTGGTACAGGGCGGACCGACGGGCTACTTTCTCCGCTTCTTCCTGCTCCTCAGGAAGCTCCCCTGTTTGGAGGAATCGGACGGTATGTTGCGCCCACGCCGGAGCCTGGGGCTCGATGGCAAGGACCAAAGGCATTTCTTCCGCCATGGGAGCGGCTGTCTCTACGGCTAGGGCTTGACGCCCTGCCGGAGGCAGCTGCTCATTGGCAGGCTCAAGATCCATGAAGCACCCTTGCCGGCAGCCCCAGAGGGCTCGGTAGGAAAGTACTTGCCGGGACCCAACTTCCTTCGCTTGTTCTGCCCCATTGATGGTTTGACAGATGGTTGAGTTAGCCGGAGCAAAAATGTACCCGGTTCCACTGGTAGCTTGAATGCGGCACGCTTTGACAGGAAATCAGCGGTGTCGTTCTCCATTCGGGGGACGTGCTTCGCTTGGATACCGTCAAAGCGCTCCTCCAGCTTCCTCACTTCATCTACGTAAGCTTCCATCAATGGGCTCTGGTAATCCTTGTTGACCTGCCTGACAACAAGCTGCGAGTCACCCCTGACGATGAGCTTCTTAACCCCGAGGTCTGTCGCGATCCTGAGACCGGCAAGCAATCCCTCGTACTCAGCAGTGTTGTTGGTGGACATCTCTCGGGGAAAGTGCATCTGGATCACGTATTTGAGGTGCAACCCGGTAGGTGCGACGAGCAGCACACCGGCACCGGCGCCTTGTGATACGTCTCCAACGTATCTATAATTTTTGATTGCTCCATGCTATAATATCTACTGTTTTGGACTATATTGGGCTTTATTTTCCACTTTTATATTATTTTTGGGACTAACCTATTAACCGGAGGCCCAGCCCAGAATTGTTGTTTTTTGCCTATTTCAGTGTTTCGAAGAAACGGAATATCAAACGGAGTCCAAACGGAATGAAACCTTCGGGAACGTGATTTTCTCACCGAATATGATCCAGGAGACTTGGACCCTACGTCAAGAAAGCCACGAGGTGGGCAAAGGTAGGGGGCGCGCCCTCCCCCCCCCCCCCAGGCGTGCCCCCACCCTCGTGGGCCCCACGAAGCTCCACTGACGTACTTCTTCCTCCTATATATACCTACGTACCCCCAAACGATCAGATACGGAGCCAAAAACCTAATTCCACCGCCGCAACTTTCTGTATCCACGAGATCCCATCTTGGGGCCTGTTACAGAGCTCCGCTGGAAGGGGAATCCACCATGGAGGGCTTCTACATCAACATCATAGCCTCTCCGATGAAGTGTGAGTAGTTTACCTCAGACCTTCGGGTCCATAGTTAGTAGCTAGATGGCTTCTTCTCTCTCTTTGGATCTAAATACAATGTTCTCCCCCTCTCTCGTGGAGATCTATTTGATGTAATCTTCTTTTTGCGGTGTGTTTGTTGAGACCGATGAATTGTGGGTTTATGATCAAGATTATCTATGAACAATATTTGAATCTTCTCTGAATTCTTTTATGTGTGATTGGTTATCTTTGCAAGTCTCTTCGAATTATCAGTTTGGTTTGGCCTACTAGATTGGTTTTTCTTGCAATGGGAGAAGTGCTTAGCTTTGGGTTCAATCTTGCGGTGTCCTTTCCAAAGGATGAGTGGAGCAAGGCACGTATTGTATTGTTGCCATCGAGGATAACAAGATGGGGTTTTTATCATATTGCATGAATTTATCTCTCTACATCATGTCATCTTGCTTAAGGCGTTACTCTGTTTTCATTAACTTAATACTCTAGATGCATGCTGGATAGCGGTCGATGAGTGGATTAATAGTAGTAGATGCAGGCAAGAGTCGGTCTACTTGTCTCGGACGTGATGCCTATATACATGATCATACCTAGATATTCTCATAACTATGCTCAATTCTGTCAATTGCTCAACAGTAATTCGTTCACCCACCGTAAAATACTTATGCTCATGAGAGAAGCCACTAGTGAAATCTATGGCCCCCGGGTCTATCCTCATCATATTAATCTCCCAACACTTTATTATTGCTTTTGCTTTTTACTTTGCTTTTATTTTACTTTGCATCTTTATACCAAAAATACCAAAAGTATTATCTATCATCTCTATCGATCTCACTCTAAGTAAGTGATCGTGAAGGGATTGACAACCCCTATTCGCGTTGGTTGCGAGGAGCTATTTGCTTTGTGTAGGTACGAGGGACTCGCGTAGCCTCCTAATGGATTGATACCTTGGTTCTCAAAAACCGAGGGAAATACTTACGCTACTTTGCTGCATCATCCTTTCCTCTTCGGGGAAATCCAACGCAGTGCTCAAGAGGTAGCAAGAAGAATTTCTGGCGCCGTTGCCGGGGAGTCTATGCAAAAGTCAACATACCAAGTACCCATCACAATCCCTTGTCTCCAGCATTACATTATTTGCCATTTGCCTCTCGTTTTCTCTCCCCCACTTCACCCTTGCCGTTTTATCCGCCCTCTCTTTTCCGTTTGCCTTTTTCTCGCTTGCTTTTTGTTTGCTCGTGTGTTGGATTGCTTGTCATGATGGCTCTACCTAAATTTGGTGATCTTCACCTTAAAAGGTTTGTAGAGATCGAAAGTAATGTCAGGAGTTTTATGGTTTTGCAATTTGAGCATAATAATTTCTTCAGAAATGACCTTAAAGAACAAAAAAGTTTTATGAGTTATATGAATAAAGAGCTCGATGATATGTCTAAAGAATTTTATGGTATAAGATCCCAAATTGCTCGTCTTGAGAAGTTGACTGCTGAAATTTCGGATAAGTGGGCTACCTTAGTCAATAAGATGGCCGCTAAACAGGATTCCTATGAAAATCAAGATGAAGATCTAAAAGTTATTGATGTGTCCCCTATTAAATCTTTGTTTTGCAATATTAATATTGATAATGATGGGACTGAATATGATCCACCTTTACCTAGAAGGCGTTCCAAGAATTCGGAGTATTTAGATCTTGATGATAAAATTGATAAAAGTGGGATTGAAGAAAGCAAAACCCTAGATGTTGCTAAACCCTAGATGTTGCTAAACCCACTATTTTGGACTTCAAGGAATTTAATTATGAAAGTTGCTCTTTAATTGATTCTATTTCCTTGTTGCAATCCGTGCTAAATTCTCCTCATGCTTATAGTCAAAATAAAGCCTTTACCAAACATATCGTTGATGCCTTGATGCAATCTTATGAAGAAAAACTTGAGTTGGAAGTTTCTATTACTAGAAAAATTTATGATGAGTGGGAACCAACTATTAAAATTAAGATTAAGGATCATGAATTTTATGCTTTATGTGATTTGGGTGCTAGTGTTTCCACTATTCCCAAAACTTTGTGTGATTTGCTAGATTTCCGTGACTTTGATGATTGCTCTCTAAACTTGCACCTTGCGGATTCCACTATTAAGAAACCTATGGGAATAATTAATGATGTTATTATTGTTGCAAATAGGAACTATGTGCCCGTAGATTTTTATCGTTCTTGATATAGATTGCAATCCGTCTTGTCCTATTATTCTTGGTAGACCTTTCCTTAGAACGATCGGTGCAATTATTGATATGAAGGAAGGGAATATTAGATTCCAATTTCCATTAAAGAAAGGCATGGAACACTTCCCTATGAATAAAATAAAATTACCATATGAATCTATGATGAGAGCCACTTATGGATTGCCTACCAAAGATGGCAATACCTAGATTTATCCTTGCTTTTATGCCTAGCTAGGGGTGTTAAACGATAGCGCTTATTGGGAGGCAACCCAATTTTATTTTTAGTTTTTTTTGCTTTTGCTTATGTTTAGGAATAAATAATCCATATACCTTCTGTTTAGATGTGGTTTTATGTTTTAATTAGTGTTTGTGCCAAGTTAAACCTATAGGATCTTCTTGGATGATAGTTATTTGATCTTGCTGTAATTTCCAGAAACTTTCGGTTCACGAAAACAATTGATACAAATCACCAGAACGTGATAAAATAGTGATTCTAATTGCTTCTGATCAATAAACAAATTTCCTAGGTCATCCTATTTTTGCTGAATTTTTGGAGTTCCAGAAGTTTGCGTTAGTTACAGAGTACTACAGACTGTTCTGTTTTTGACAGATTCTGATTTTCGTGTGTTGTTTGCTTACTTTGATGAATCTATGGCTAGTAAAATAGTTTATAAACCATAGATAAGTTGGAATACAGTAGGTTTAACACCAATATAAATAAATAATGAGTTCATTACAGTACCTTTAAGTGGTCTTTTGTTTTCTTTCGCTAATGGAGCTCACGAGATTTCTGTTGAGTTTTGTGTTGTGAAGTTTTCAAGTTTTGGGTGAAATATTTTGATGGATTATGGAACAAGGAGTGGCAAGAGCCTAAGCTTGGGTATGCCCATGGCACCCCCAAGATAATTTAAGCACACCAAAAGGTCAAAGCTTGGGGATGCCCCGGAAGGCATCCCTTCTTTCGTCCACTTCCATCGGTAACTTTACTTGGAGCTATATTTTTATTCACCACATGATATGTGTTTTGCTTGGAGCGCCTTGTATGATTTGAGTCTTTGCTTTTTAGTTTACCACAATCATCCTTGCTGTACACACCTTTTGAGAGAGCCATACATGATTTGGAATTTGTTAGAATACTCTATGTGCTTCACTTATATCTTTTGAGTTATATAGTTTTGCTCTAGTGCTTCACTTATATCTTTTAGAGCACAGTGGCGGATTTGTTTTAAAGAAACTATTGATCTCTCATGCTTCACTTAGATTATTTTGAGAGTATTAAATAGCATGGTAATTTTCTTAAAATAATAATACACTTGGTATTCAAGATTTGTAAAGCTTTCTTTTGAGTGCGTTGAATACTGAGGAAAGTTTAATGCTTGATAATTGTTTTTAGATATGGAGGTGATAATATCAAAGTCGTGCTAGTTGAGTTGTTGTGAATTTGAGAAATGCTTGTCTGAAGTTTGCAAGTCCCGTAGCATGCACGTATGGTAAACGTTATGTAACAAATTTGAAACATGAGGTGTTCTTTGATTGTCCTCCTTATGAGTGGCGGTCGGGGACGAGCGATGGTCTTTTCATACCAATCTATCCCCCTAGGAGCATGCGCGTAGTGCTTTGGTTTTTGATGGCTTGTAGATTTTTGCAATAAGTATGTGAGTTCTTTATGACTAATGTTGAGTCCATGGATTATACGCACTCTCACCCTTCCATCATTGCTAGCCTCTTCGGTACCGTGCATTGCCCTTTCTCACATTGAGAGTTGGTGCAAACTTCGCCTTTGCATCCAAACCCCGTGATATGATACGCTCTTTCACACATAAACCTCCTTATATCTTCCTCAAAACAGCCACCATACCTACCCATTATGGCATTTCCATAGCCATTCCGAGATATATTGCCATGCAACTTTCCACCATTCCGTTTATCATGACACATACATCATTGTCATATTGCTTAGCATGATCATGTAGTTGACATAGTATTTGTGGCAAAGCCACCGTTCATAATTATTTCATACATGTCACTCTTGATTCATTGCATATCCCGGTACACCGCCGTAGGCATTCATATAGAGTCATACTTTGTTCTAGCATCGAGTTGTAATCATTGAGTTGTAAATAAATAGAAGTGTGATGATCATCATTTTCTAGAGCATTGTCCCATGTGAGGAATATAAAAAAAGGGGGAGAAAGGCCATAAAAAAGAGAAGGCCCAAAAAAAGAGAGAAAAAGAGAGAAGGGACAATGCTACTATCCTTTGCCACACTTGTGCTTCAAAGTAGCGCCATAGTCTTCATGATAGAGAGTCTCTTGTTTTGTCACTTTCATATACTAGTGGGAATTTTTCATTATAGAACTTGGCTTGTATATTACAACAATGGGCCTCCTCAAGTGCTCTAGGTCTTCGTGAGCAAGCAAGTTGGATGCACACCCACTTAGTTTCTTTTGTTGAGCTTTCATACATTTATAGCTCTAGTGCATCCGTTGCATGGCAATCCCTACTCCTTGCATTAACATCGATCGATGGGCATCTCCATAGCCCGTTGATTAGCCTCGTTGATGTGAGATCTTCTCCTTTTTTGTCTTCTCCACATAACCCCCATCATCATATTCTATTCCATCCATAGTGTTATATCCATGGCTCACGCTCATGTAATACGTGAAGGTTTATAAAATTTGAGATTACTAAAGTATGAAACAATTGCTTGGCTTGTCATCGGGGTTATGCATGATGAGAGCATTCTTGTGTGACAAAAATGGAGCATGACTAAACTATATGATTTTGTAGGGATGAACTTTCTTTGGCCATATTATTTTGAGAGGACATAATTGCTTAGTTAGTATGCTTGAAGTATTATTATTTTTATGTCAATATGAACTTTTTTCTTGAATCTTTCGGATCTGAATATTCATACCGCAATTAAGAGGAATTACATTGAAATTATGCCAAGTAGCACTCCACATAAAAAATTCTTTCTTTTATCATTTACCTACTCGAGGACGAGCAGGAATTAAGCTTGGGGATGCCTGACACGTCTCCAACATATCTATAAATTTTTATTGCTCCATGCTATATTATCTACTGTTTTGGATTATATTGGGCTTTATTTTCCACTTTTATATTATTTTTGGGACTAACCTATTAACCGGAGGCCCAAATTTTAATTGTCGTTTTTGCCTATTTCAGTGTTTCGAAGAAACGGAATATCAAACGGAGTCCAAACGGAATGAAACCTTCGGGAACATGATTTTCTCACCGAATATGATCCAGGAGACTTGGACCCTATGTCAAGAAAGCCATGAGGTGGGCACGAGGTAGGGGCGCGCCCCCCCCAGCGCCGCCCCCCACCCTCATGGGCCCCACGACTCCACCGACGTACTTCTTCCTCCTATATATACCCTACGCATTCCCCAAACGATCGATCTGAGCCAAAACCCTAATTCCACCGCCGCAACTTTCTCAGATCCACGAGATCTCATCTTGGGGCCTGTCTTGAGTCCGTCGGAAGGGGAATCCACCACGGAGGGCTTCTACATCAACATCATAGCCTCTCCGATAAAGTGTGAGTAGTTTACCTCAGACCTTCGGGTCCATAGTTAGTAGCTAGATGGCTTCTTCTCTCTTTTTGGATCTCAATACAATGTTCTCCCCCTCTCTCGTGGAGATCTATTTGATGTAATCTTCTTTTTGCGGTGTGTTTGTTGAGACCGATGAATTGTGGGTTTATGATCAAGATTATCTATGAACAATATTTGAATCTTATCTGAATTCTTTTATGTATGATTGGTTATCTTTGCAAGTCTCTTCGAATTATCAGTTTGGTTTGGCCTACTAGATTGGTTTTTCTTGCAATGGGAGAAGTGCTTAGCTTTGGGTTCAATCTTGCGGTGTCCTTTCCCAAAGGATGATGAGTGGCAGCAAGGCACGTATTGTATTGTTGCCATCGAGGATAACAAGATGGGGTTTTTTATCATATTGCATGAATTTATCTCTCTACATCATGTCATCTTGCTTAAGGCGTTACTCTGTTTTCATTAACTTAATACTCTAGATGCATGTTGGATAGCGGTCGATGAGTGGATTAATAGTAGTAGATGCAGGCAAGAGTCGGTCTACTTGTCTCGGACGTGATGCCTATATACATGATCATACCTAGATATTCTCATAACTATGCTCAATTCATCAATTGCTCAACAAGAATTGCTCACCCAATCGTAAAATACTTATGCTCATGAGAGAAGCCACTAGTGAAATCTATGGCCCGGGTCTATCCTCATCATATTAATCTCCCAACACTTTATTATTGCTTTTGCTTTTTACTTTGCTTTTATTTTACTTTGCATCTTTATACCAAAAATACCAAAAGTATTATCTATCATCTCTATCAGATCTCACTCTCGTAAGTGACTGTGAAGGGATTGACAACCCCTATTCGCGTTGGTTGCGAGGAGCTATTTGCTTTGTGTAGGTATGAGGGACTCGCGCTGGTCTCCTACTGGATTGATACCTTGGTTCTCAAAAACTGAGGGAAATACTTACGCTACTTTGCTGCATCATCCTTTCCTCTTCGGGGAAATCCAACGCAGTGCTCAAGAGGTAGCACCTTGCAGCGAGAAAGCCCCATCAAAGTACATGATCCAGTCGCGATCTTCTCCTGGATCTCTTCGTCAGGCGTTGAGGTCTATTCTGCAATGAACTCCGCCAAGACTCTGCTCTAAATTGTCGAGGTACTTTCAAACTTTAAACCAAAACTTGATAACTCCAAGGCCCACTACACAATCCTCCCGGTTGCATCTGGGTTATGCAGTATCCGTTGCAATGGGAGGCGGGTGACGACAGTTATCTTGTGGGCTTGGAAGTAATGATGCAGCTTCCTCGAGGCCATAAGGAGGCCGAAGAGCAATTTCTGCACACCGGAGTACCTCGATCTAGCTCCCTGCAAGAGGGAGCTGACAAAGTAAACCGGGTGCTCCATCATCTTCTTCTTCTGCACCACCTCTCTTGACTGCACGGGCCCTGCCTCGGTGGCACCAGACTCTGCCGGGGGCCTCGCCTTGCCGGCACCAGGCCCTGCCGGGGGAATCTTGGGCTTGTCATCCGCGGACTTGGAGATGAATCGGCTCATGGCGGCAACGCAGCCGGTGAGCCGACGCACGTCTTTGATCCGCTTGGGTGCCTCAATCTGCTCAATAGCCGTGATTTTCTCTGGGTTTGCCTCGATCCCGCGCTGCGACACAAAGAATCCGAGAAGCTTGCCAGATGGAACACCGAAGACACACTTCTCAGGGTTCAGCTTGAGGTTGATCTTGTGCAGGTTGGCAAATGTCTCTTCTAGATCTTGCACAAGAGTTGGCCCGCCCTTGGTTTTGACCACTATGTCATCCATGTAGGCCTCCATATTTCTATGGAGCTGAGGTTCAAAACCAATTTAGACTGCTCTTGCAAATGTTGAGCCAGCGCTCTTCAACCCGAAAGGCATCCGTAAAAAGCAATACGTACCACATGGGGTGATGAACGTTGTCTTTTCTTCATCCTCTCTTGTCATGAAGATCTGGTGGTAGCCCGAGTAGGCGTCGAGGAATGATAACAGATCACACCCGCCGTGGAGTCAACAATCGGTCGATCTTGGCAACAGGAAGGGATCCATAGGACAAGCCTTATTGATATATGTGTAATCAATACACAGCCTCCACTTCCCATTCGCCTTGCGCACCACTACCGGATTGGCCAACCACGTCGGGTGGAGCACTCCTCTCACCAACCCTGCCGCTTCCAGCTTCCTGATCTCCTCCGTGATGAACTCCTGCCTCTCCAGAGCCTGCTTTCTGACCTTTTGCTTGACGGGCCGCGCATGGGGGCAGACAGCTAGGTGGTGCTCAATCACCTCCCTGGGAACACCGGGGATGTCGGATGCTTGCCATGCAAACACATCGAAATTCGCCCGCAGGAAGGTGACGAGTGCGCCTTCCTATTTGCTGCCGAGGGTGGAGCCTATGGTGAAGGCCCCTCCCGTGCCATCCTCCCTGGCGGACACCTTCTTGGTCTGCGGTGGCTCGGCTCTGGATCTCTTGCTCTTGCCGGTAGAGCTCTCTGGCACGTCCTCAACGGCAGCACAACACTCCGAAGAGGTGCGCTTGCCGGAGTAGGTGCGAGAGGTCTTGCCGGGCTTCTTCTTCCCTCCCGGGGCTTTAGCGGCAGGGGCAGGCGCCTTGGTGGTAGCTGCTGCAACTGCTTCCTGGTAGAGTTGGTCGGCGCAAATCAGCGCGTCCTTCTTGTCGGAGGGGACGGAGATGATGGTCAATGGCTCGGGCATCTTTAGCATGTTGTAGGCGTAGTGTGACGCCGCCATGAACTTGGCTAGCGCCGGGCGGCCGAGAATCCCGTTGTAGGGCAAGGGGATCTCGTCCACGTCGAAGACGATCCTCTCCATCATGTAGTTCAACTCTTCTCCAAATGTCACGGGCAGTGTGCCCTTTCCTTCGGGCTGGCTCCTCCCCGGATTGACGCCTTGAAACGTGCTCGTTTCCTTGAGGTCTCCATCAGGGATTTGCAACCTTTTGATCACGACAGGCGATGTCAGGTTCAGGCCATCCCCGCCGTCGACCAACATCTTGTTCACCCTGAGGTTGCGTATCGTTGGTGAGACCAACAATGGCAAACACCGGCGTCAAAGATGAGGGAGGTGCTGGACCACTTCAGCGACTTCTGAGCGTCAAACGACGGCTCTGCTGCGGTAATCTCACGCGCCCACTGCTTGAGCTGGCAGTGAGAGGTATGCAGCGAGGCGCCACCATCGACGCACATGGCCTCCGTAGCCTTCTGGAACCCTTGCTCACCAGACTAAATGCGTCCTCGTCGTGATCATCATCTTCTTGTTTCTTGTCGCAGCCCCGGGCGGGCCTCTCTTGTTGGTTGTCCTTGCCGGGGCGGCTTCCTTGGCCGCCATGCTTCTTGCCGGATCCTCAAAGATCGCCCCTGGTCCTTCTCCTTGTCCCGCCTCTCGTACTCATCCTTTTGCTTCTCAGCAAGCAGCTCAACTTGTCGGCAGTTCTGGAGGTCGTGGCCCTTGGTGCGGTGGATCTTGCAGTACTGCTTGCCGGAGCTTCCTGGCTTGTCAGTAGCCGCCAAGGCCCGGCAGGCGGCGCACCCGGCAATCTCCTTGTCGCAGGCGCCTACCTTGACCTTCTTGCCGGCACCGGTGTCGTCAGATCCCTCAACGGCTAGCACGGCCTTGCCTTTGCGTTTCCTGTTGCGACGCTGACCCTTCTTCGTCGAGGTAGCGGCGTCTTCATCGGTAGAGTCGGTTTCGGCCCACGCCGGGGTACTTCCTTCCCTCTTCAGCCTGGGCGCACCTATCGGCCAAAACGTAGAGCTCGGCCACATCCTTAACCTTGGTCATCGCCAGCTCCTCGCGCATCTTGCGATTGCGCACGTTCTGCTGGAACGCGCTAATCACAGCGGCAGGATGAACGTCGGGGATGTTGTACTGCACCCGCATGAATCTCTGGATATACTTGCGCAGGTTTCCCCTTCTCTCTGGGGAATGATGTGCAGATCACTGGCCTGGCCATGAGCTTGGTGGCCTCCTGTGAAGGCGCCAACAAACTCATGGCACATATCCGACCAAGAAGAAATGGAATCCACCGGCAAGTACATTAGCCAAGTCATCACATTGGGCTTGAGCGCCAGTGGGAAATAGTTGGCAAGCACCTTGTCGTCGCGAGCCCCAGCAGCCTGCATCGCGATGGTGTAGATGTTGAGGAACTCGGAAGGATGGGGCTTGCCAGTGTACTTCTCGCTGACGTCGGGCTTGAACGTGCGGTGGGACGGCCACTGGAACTTTCGCAGCTCACGGGTAAAGGCCGGGCAACCCACCTCGTAAGGTAGGCCGCCGGAGCCCCCCTGTGCCGGGTGGTCCATAGCGGGTCCCGCCCACTTGTCCGACTGGCGGCTCGTTTCGCACCGGCGCTCGACGGTGGTTCGAGTGTCTTCGTGAGCTCGTTCCCGAAGGACCTGGCGCTGGTCGCAGAGGGTCCGTGGGTTGGACGATGCTATGGAGATGTTATCACAAGCGTCGTCACGACAGGCCGACGCCCGCGGCGGCTGGCGAGGAGGAGGAGAGTGCACCGTGGCTGCAACTCCCTCGGTCCTCCCAGCGCCAGCATGCGGTGGCTCGGTGGAGCGCCGACCCGAGGGTCCCGCCGGTCGCGGATCATCTTTGTTGGCGACGGCAACGAGGCTCCGGATGGTGGCCCTCCACTCGTCAAGCTTCTCCGTAGCAGGAGGGAAGTCGAGGAGCAGCTGCGCGCGCGCCAAAGCTTCTGCTGGCGTGGGCGGCGGCGACAGCTGCGTGGATCGCGGCGCGCTTCGACTTCTAACTACATTAGAAGGAGCTCTGTTACGACCCAACGGCCGCGTGCCTTTTTTGCCAGCGCTTCGGCGGGCGTGCTGAACCCCTTCATCCTGCGGATGACGCACGGGGCTCTTCCCACGGCGGTGCTCAGGGTCACCAACGTGGTGACGCTGCTCGGCGCGCACACCATGGGAAGAGCGCGCAGTGGTCGCTGGTGGGCGTCCGAGAGTTCGCTACGCCGCCCGGAGGTGGCACAACGACACCCTTGGAGGGACCCGCGCCGCCTGCGGGGGGGCCAGCTCTGTCTTTGGATCCGGCAACATGTGGCTGGTCATCTGGTGCGTGAACGACGCCGCTCACCAGGCTCTGACTACCAGGGCGATGCTGGTGCTCGCAGACCGCGGCCTGATAACCCACAAGTATAGGGGATCGCAACAGTTTTTTAGGGTAGAGTATTCAACCCAAATTTATTGATTCGACACAAGGGGAGCCAAAGAATATTCTCAAGTATTAGCAGTTGAGTTGTCAATTCAACCACACCTGGATAACTTAATATCTGCAGCAAAGTGTTTAGTAGCAAAGTAATATGATAGTAGTGGTAACGGTAATAAAAGGTAATGGTAGAAAAAGTAATATTTTTGGTGTTTTGTAGTGATTGTAACAATAGCAACGGAAATGTAAATAAGCGAACCAATATAGGAAAAGCTCGTAGGCATTGGATCGGTGATAGGGAATTATGCCGGATGCGGTTCATCATGTAACAATCATAACATAGGGTGACACAGAACTAGCTCCAATTCATCAATGTAATGTATTCCGAATATAGTCATACGTGCTTATGGAAAAGAACTTGCATGACATCTTTTGTCCTACCCTCCCGTGGCAGCGAGGTCCTAGTGGAAACTAAGGCATATTATGGCCTCCTTTTAATAGATTACCGGACCAAAACATTAACACATAGTGAATACATGAACTCCTCAAACTATGGTCATCACCGGGAGTGGTCCCGATTATTGTCACTTCGGGGTTGCCGGATCATAACACATAGTAGGTGACTATAGACTTGCAAGATAGGATCAAGAACTCACATATATTCATGAAAACATAATAGGTTCAGATCTGAAATCATGGCACTCGGGCCCTAGTGACAAAATTAAGCATAGCAAAGTCATAGCAACATCAATCTCGTAACATAGTGGATACTAGGATCAAACCCTAACAAAACTAACTCGATTACATGATAGATCTCATCCAACCCATCATCGTCCAGCAAGCCTACGATGGAATTACTCACGCACGGCGGTGAGCATCATGAAATTGGTGATGGAGGATGGTTGATGATGACGATGGCGACGAATCCCCCTCTCTGGAGCCCCGAACGGACTCCAGATCAGCCCTCCCGAGAGGTTTTAGGGCTTGGCGGCGGCTCCATATCGTAAAACGTGATGAATTCTTCTCCTTGATTTTTTTTCTCCCCGAAAGCAAATATATAAAGTTAGAGTTGGCGTTGGAGGAGCTCCAGGGGGCCCACAAGGTAGGGGGCGCGCCCTAGGGGGGCAGGCGTGCCCCCCACCCTCGTGGACAGTGTGTGGGTCCCTTGGTCTTCATCTTTTGCAAGGATTTTTTATTATTTCCAAATAGACGTTCCGTAGAGTTTCAGGTCATTCCGAGAACTTTTGTTTCTGCACATAAATAACACCATAGAAAGTCTGCTGAAAACAGCGTCAGTCCGGGTTAGTTCCATTCAAATCATGCAAGTTAGAGTCCAAAACAAGGGCAAAAGTGTTTCAAAAAATAGATACGACGGACACGTATCAACTCCCCCAAGCTTAAACCTTTGCTTGTCCTCAAGCAATTCAGTTGACAAACTGAAAGTGATAAATATAAACTTTTACAAACTCTGTTTGCTCTTGTTGTTGTAAATATTTAAAGCCAGCATTCGAGCTTTCAGCAAACATTATGACTAACCACATTTGCAATAACTCCTAGGTCTCATGTTTACTCATGTTAATAGCATAATCAACTAGCGAGCAATAATAATAAATCTCGGATGACAACACTTTCTCAAAACAATCATGATATGATATAACAAGATGGTATCTCGCTAGCCCTTTCTGAGACCGCAAAACATAAATGCAGAGCACCTTTAAAGATCAAGGACTGACTAGACATTGTAATTCATGGTAAAAGAGATCCAATCATAGTCATACCCAATATAAACTAATAGTAATGGATGCAAATAACTGCTGCGCTCTCCAGCTAGTGCTTTTTAATAAGAGGGTGATGTCTCAACATAAAAGTAAATAGATAGGCCCTTCGCAGAGGGAAGCAGCGATTTGTAGAGGTGCCAGAGCTCGTTTTTGAAATTGAGATAAATAATATTTTGAGCGGCATACTTTCATTGTCAACATAACAACTAAGAGATGGCGATATCTTCCATGCTACACACATTATAGGCGGTTCCCAAACAGAATGGTAAAGTTTATACTCCCCTCCACCAACAAGCATCAATCTATGACTTGCTCGAAACAACGAGTGTCTCCAGCTAGAAACAGTCCTGTGGGAGTTTTGTTTGCAATTATTTTGATTTAGTTTGCATAAAGCATGGGACTGGGCATCCCGGTGACAAGCCATTTTCTCGTGAGTGAGGAGCGGAGTCCACTCCTCTTGAGAATAACCCGCCTAACATGGAAGATACGGACTGCCCTAGTTGATACATGAGCTATTTGAGCATACAAAACAGAATTTCATTTGAAGGTTTGGAGTTTGGCACATACAAATTTACTTGGAACGGCAGGTAGATACCGCATATAGGAAGGTATAGTGGACTCATCTGGAATAACTTTGGGGTTTAAGGGATTGGATGCACAAGCAAGATTCCCGCTTAGTACAGTGAAGGCTAGCAAAAGACTAGGAAGCGACCAACTAGAGAGCGACAAATCATGAACATGCATTAAAATTAATAAACATTGGATGCAAGCATGAGTAGGATATAATCCACCATGAACATAAATATCGTGAAGGCTATGTTGATTTGTTTCAATTACATGTGTGAACATGTGCCAAGTCAAGTCACTTAAATCATTCAAAGGAGGATACCACCCCACTATACCACATCACAACCATTTTACTAGCATGTTGGCACGCAAGGTAAACCATTATAACTCATAGCTAATCAAGCATGGCACGAGCAACTATGATCTCTAATTGTCATTGCAAACATGTTTATTCATAATAGGCTGAATCAGGAACGATGAACTCATCATATTTACAAAAACAAGAGAGGTCGAGTTCATACCAGCTTTTCTCATCTCAGTCAATTCATCATATATCGTCATAATTGCCTTTCACTTGCACGACCGAACGATGTGAATAATAATGAGAGTGCATGTGCATTGGACTAAGCTGGAATCTGCGAGCATTCAATAAACAGGAGAAGACAAGGCAATATGGGTTCTTGATTAAATCAACAATAATGCATATAAGAGCCAATTCAACAACTTAATCATGGTCTTCTCCTATCGACCCCCAAAGGTAGGGGGCAGGCGCGCCCCCCACCCTCATGGACACGGTGTGGCCCCCCTGGTCTTCATCTTTTGCAAGGACTTTTTATTATTTCCAAATAGACGTTCCGTAGAGTTTCAGGTCATTCCGAGAACTTTTGTTTCTGCACATAAATAACACCATGGAAAGTCTGCTGAAAACAACGTCAGTCCGGGTTAGTTCCATTCAAATCATGCAAGTTAGAGTCCATAACAAGGGCAAAAGTGTTTGGAAAAGTAGATACGACGGAGACGTATCACGGCCCGGGTCCTGTCTGCGACCGGTCCACTGCTTGCCCGCACCGGCACGGGCCGTTAGGCTCCCAACAAGCCAACCGCCGTGGCCGTCTTCTTCTTAGGAGCCATGGCGACGAAGAACTGCTAGGCTGATTACTAGACCAGATTCTCACAATCACAAGACGCCCTGCTGCGCGCCAAAGATGTCGATGTGGAACGACACCTATGGGATCACAAGAATCCCTACAACGGTTCTTGGGGCACGGGTTGCGAGAAGAGCAGGGTTAGTAGCCAGCACAAGGATCGTTTACCCAGGTTCGGGCCGCGAGGATGCGTAAAACCCTAGTCCTGCTTTGGTGGGTGTATTTCAGAGAGTTCTTGAGCTCTCGAACTAGCTATGGTCAGTGCGTGGTTTGAAAGAGCTGAATCCTTCTCCAGTATGCCATGGGCCTCCTTTTATAGTCGAAAGTGGCTGCCATAGTGGCACACGGGAGGTGGAAAGGCGTCTGATGCCCTCGAGCTTATCGCTCAGACACAGACAAGACGCATTTAATGTGTAGCTTAGGTGTCCCCTTGCTTTATTGGGGACGGGCGAGGCCCGTCCGTCTGCCGCCGCTCCTCCTCGCTTTGACACGCCGCGCCAAAGGAGGCGTGTGGTGCCATGTAGGCAGGCAGGCAGCTGAGGTGGCGCGGTGGTGGAGCCTTCACGAAGGTCTGCATGCCGCCACGTGGGCGCTCGATGAGTTGGCCTGGGAGCTGCATGTTGCCACGCAGGTGCCCGCCCAGCTGGTTGCACTACAAAAAAATACACTTCCGTGATGATACGTGTTTGTCATAGTAGGTCGCGTTTTTTGTCATGCATGTACATCCATGACAAATTTATGACAGAATCAAGATAGTCATACCTGTCTTTGTCGTAGAAGTGTTCCATGACATTACCAAAATTATCATCACGGAAGTGTCCACTTCCATGACGATAAATCGCGCACACAGAAGTGCTTTCATCAAGGGTGACCGACACGTGGCATCCACCGTAACGGAACGCCGTTAAGCTATCGGGTCGGATTTTGGATCCGATAACCCGTTAATGTACCACGACCAATGTCGATTTTCCACGTGTAAAATTCTCATTGGTCGACGGATCCACGTGTCGGCCGCTGGCATTGTGTGTCACTCATCCAACGGTCGAGATGGGCCTATGATATGTTGACACGTGGACCGCCCAAAAGTGGCCCTAAAGTTTAAATGGGCCGCCCAACCGAAGGCCCATAAGATTTAGCGGACCATAATGGGCGGCCCGACTAAAGGCCCACAAAATTTAGCGGACCATAATGGGCCGGCCCACTAAAGGCCCACAAGATTTTATGCGGACCATAATGGGCCGCCCAAATTTAAAGGCCCACAAGATTCTGCAGACCATAATGGGCCGACCCAGCTAAAGGCCCAACATTCTCTCACAAATCGGCCCGCCAACGGCCTGGTCTAAACTTTTCATCAATGCGCCCATGGTCACTTCCGGCCCGTTAACGATCCGCTAAGTAATTGGGCGAATTACGGCCGGTGTATTTCCGCCCGTTAAAGGTCCGGCTTCATTTGGGCCCATTTACAGCCATCAAAATTTTCGCCCATAAACGCACCGTGAAGGATTTGGGTCATATTCGCCATGTCATCATTCGCCCGTTAGAGGCCCACTATAGATTTGGCCCACTTTCGCCTGTTGTCATTTTCGGCCCGTTAACGCCGGACGTAAACCATGGGCCATATGTGGCCCAACGTCATATCGGGCCCATTAACGGCCCATATAAAGATGACGATAATCTAGCCCGACCGAAGTTCCGGCCTGTTAAAGGCCCGTTTATTAGGTCGGCGCATTTACGGCTCGTCCGAATTTCGGCCTGTGAAATATCCGCATCGTAAATGGGCCACCATTTCGGCCTGCTAAGTCCAGTGGGTTATTTGGCACAATCAGGGCCCAATCTCACTTTCGATCTATTAAAGGCCCATGTTTTTATGGGCTCGACATATTTACACCTATAAACGGCCTACTTTTACTAAGGGCCCAAATTATGTTTAGGCCTGTTAAAGGCCCACTATGGGCACAGGCCTACCAGAAAAATTTGAAAGCTTATGCTAATTTAAGCCCAGATATGTTTAGTGGGCTACATGCCAATTTCGCCCAGAATCGCTTTTAGCCCAATTGGAATGGGCCCGACGAATGTTGGCATGTTGGGCTCCTACGTAAGCTTTCGTCCAATACATTACTAAGATAAACCTACACTATACAAAATAGCGTCATAATTATCAAGTGGCAAAGCATCATAAATGTTGTATCACAACAAAATAAATTCCAATCATACAACAAAAGGCATGTTGGCATAAAGTTTACAGTCCTTCCAGATAAAAGCACCATTAGATGTATAGAAGCACAGATCATTTGACCTGAGTGCTAATGTTTCAAGCTATAGAATCTGATGGAGCAGCACGATCTCCACCTTTTTTCCGCCATTGCTCTTCAACAACGGTTTAATGTTCCGATAGTCCGGTTTCAAAACCATTCATATCTTGATGGCATTTCTCAACCACTATTCTTGTTTCCAAACAATGTCCATTAGGGATTGGACTTGTGTCCGGAGCATGATATATCACTGTCTAGCAGGAAGATTTTGTTCAAGAGGGCGATTTGGACGAGGTTACCTTGACAACCAACCCGAATTACGCAGAAGGTGCTTTTTGCATCGTTAGTGGAGAGATACTGATGCACTGCAACAAGAGGTGACATTGTGCTTGTAGGAGCCTCGTCACCTTCAGGTGGTTGTGGCTGTTCAATCATTTGTTCCATAGCTTCCTGAAAGTTTGAACTTGTAGATTAGTGTACCAGTGAGTTACTAATGAGATAAAAACAAACAAAGTAGGTTAAACGTTTATACATAACTTATTTTGGTGAACTGCTATAATACATTAGCATGTATTGTAGTGCCAACTACATAATAAAATCACTTTCGAAACATATGTCCATGTAGCATGCCTATTGTATTGTCTATTTCCACATTCGTTGACATCTAAGGATAAAGAGACATGGTTTAAAGTAGGATGAACATAGTATGACATCATTCATATCATGGACAAACAGATATAAAACAAACAGGCTATTTTATCATTGTAAAGCACGTGAACATAACAACTAGATTACAGATCAAGATCAAAAGAATATCCTTCATCTCTTTTAAACCATGTAAGGTGAAATGATACGTTAAGACAACTGTATAAAAGTGAACAGAGTAACCGACATTGGCTGCAAACCAAGTAGTTAAATGAACACATCACAGTACCAATCAGTTCAAGGCAGGAGGAGTAAGGACTTACAATAAGTTTGAACTGGTGTGCTCATGCCCTTCATCTTGCTGGTGTGGCAATCCTTGAAGATTTGCACTGCATTCGGTTCAGGTTCTTTTTGGTCCGCACGGGCTTTTCGCTGTATTTGGAACAAGTCAATATAGGTACGATAATATGGCACAAAAGAAGAAGGAAGTAGCAGATATTTACAAGAGCCTCGCAGTGTGCAATATAGCTACGAGATCCTTTTGTCTGTTGGAATTTCACTTTAGAACGGTTGGTTTTGTTCTTCAAAAAGTTAGCCTAGAAGAAGATACACTTGTAAGGCACATACATGAATACAAGTTCAATATGTGGTCTGATCAAATACATATAGCCTACCGATACTTTGGATCGTACCGGTGTTTAACGAGGGCTGTCCGGTCTTCATCTATAATATATTCATTTGGAGATGTTTGGGCGATTTCATTGTTAGCCTTGCCTTCAAAGTGAGATTTTCTAAGGTGGTACCGACATCGTCAGCAGAAAGCGCATCGAAAACATGAGTGCATGCTTGTTTAGTTGCATCATCTTTCGGATCCAACTTGAACCTCATCTCGCTGAAAAAGAATGTGAGTCTTATTAGGAGGAAGCTAGAAAGTATGGGACAGAGCAAGACAATATTACTAATTGCGATGAATAACATTACTTACAGATAAATGGTCAAGGAAAGTGTTAAACTGGGTATTGTCTTTCTCATTCCTGTACTGGATCCACGTTGGGAGGATACGCGCATGACACCTAACGGCAACGGCTGCCTCTAATATTAACTTGGCTGACTTTGTAGCATCACGTGGCCTTTATAAACCTGCCTCAAAATGAATCTCCATTCTTCCTCCTTTAGATTTTGTTAATCTGTCAAGCATTATCCCTGATGTCTGTTTCCGCTTGCGCCGTGGTGCTAGTTCAACAACGAATATGGAAAGTGTTAGTGTACATCAAACCGTGAGAGTACATATAAAGGATCATGCAACTGCAACTTGATTCGGTCAGGTACCGTGTTGGTGTTGATGCTCATGAGGTTCATCTGATCTTGCCAAGTCCTGTTGTGTCAGCAGTGCTTCGGAAGTAGTGTTAGGAGTGAAGGCAGCTTGGGAACCGCCAGCCCGGAGCAAACGAACGAGTAATCGGTTGAGATCTTTGATGCAGTTGAAGCGGATCTTTGCGGTAGTGGAAGCAGTGATCTTGTGTTTGTAGATTTAGTCGGTGGACTTGGACCTTCTCGCACTATAAGTACCAGAAGAATCTCGACGGCAGAGCCTTTTTCGCTTCACTGACGAGTAACAACACTCCCTACTATATTATTTTCCTTGCTCTTTTTGACTTTGCCATGTCAAGCTGTACCCACAACACAAAAGAATAAAATCACTCTTCAGAACTCATTGATGCATGATACAGACAAGCAATACTTTGATGTGAGACAACCATATGAGGATGGAATATGTAAGAAAAACAGGATGGCATGACATATTCATAGCTACGATGTGCAAACTAAGCAGAAGGATTTTCAAGAAAATAGAAATAATGCAAGCTAGACACCATATGAAAGATGCAACCAATATTACTCTGCCAAGTTAAAAGTGTCTTGTCATAAGTGGCAATTCAAAAAATTAGAAGCAGACAACGTAGAAATCAATGCAAGATGCAACCACTATCAAACCGCCATGTTAAAAGCATCCAATCATGAGTTCTTGATGCGATACACAACAAAGCAGTACTTTGATGTAAGAACATGGTATGATAGATAGATGTAGTGTATTCTAGACACGTAAAGCCATGTCATATGCACATGTATAACGTATAAACTCAGCAGGTGCAATTTAATCAAAATAGAAGAAATACAAAGCTAGACAACATATGCAACATGAAACAAATTATCACATCAACTTAGAGAAAGCACTGCGATGGTGGAGTGCGGAGATGAACTCATCATGTAGACTTGGGACTTCAACTTCATTAGCGATGGCGGTGGCAAATCTAGAGAGTCTCTGCTTATGAGGTGCGGAGTACCACCAACATCCCCTAACTTACTCTTTTCCTTCCTATTTTCTCGATATTGCCTTATGAAGTCAAAACCACAAGAAGATGAATAAAATTAGCTCTGCATAACTGGTTGATGCATGATATGCATTTAACACTACTTTGATGTAAGGCAAGCGCAGGAGGATGGAATATATACAAAAAGACAACATTTCATATTCACACGTATGATAGGAGGATGAAATATGTATGAAAAACAAGAAGCGGAAGGCATTTCAACAAAATTAGAAGAAATGAAAGCTAGGCACCATATGAACATGCAACCAATATCACTCTATCGTGTAAAAAGTGTCTTGTCGTAAGTGCCATTTCAAGAAATTAGAAGCGGTACAAGCTAGAAGACAATGCAAGATGCAACCTACATCACAGTCCCAAGTTAAATGTGTCTTATGGGTAAGTGATCGTTGCAGGTATAAGTTGTAAGCTACGCTGATGCAATTCAACATAATCAGGAGCAATACAAACTAGACGTCATACGGAAAACGCAAACACGTATTATAGTTCCAAGTAAGAGCAAGCACCTGTGATGGTGGAGTAGGGGAGATGTGCTCATCGTGTACACGCATGTTCTAGAAACAGGAACACGTGTCATATTCACAGGCATTATGTGTAAAGTAAGCAGATGCAATTCAAGTTAGAAGCAATACAAGCTAGACATCATGCGCAACATGCAACCACATATAATAGTGTCAGGTTAGAGCAAGCACTGTGATGGTGGAGTAGGGAGATGTGCTCATCATCTACATAGCTACGTTGACTGTCCAGCCTTGTGTTGTCTTGCGAATCTTGTTGGGAGGATGGCGGAGTAGAATCAGAGAGACCCCCTGTTTGAGTTGTTCAAGGACCACCATCATCCATCGCGGACTAGTTTCCTTCAGCTGTAATGATTTTGCATTGTGAAGTCAAACCGATAATAAAAAGGAATAAGATTCGCTCTTCAGAACTCATTCATGCATGATACTGACGAACACTACTCGGATGAAAGGCAAACACATGATGCGAGGATGGAATATGTATGAAAAACAGGATGGTGTGACATATTTACACCTATGATGTGGTAACTAAGCAGAAGGCATTTCAACAAATTAGAAGCACTGCAAGCTAGACACCATATGAAAGATGCAACCAATATCACTCGCCAAGTTCAAACTGTATATGCGTTTCAACAAATTAGAAGCAAGATATGCTAGAAATCATATGCAAGACACAACCAATATCACCGTGGCGACTTAAAGGTGCCTTATCATAAGTGACTGATGCGGGATATGCAAGAATAGTAGTCGATGTAGAAACAGGAACACATGTCATATTCACAGGCATTATGTGTAAAGTAAGAAGATGCAATTCAACAAAGTTAGAAGCAATACAAGCTAGAGATCATACGCAACATGGAACCACATATAATAGTGCCAAGTTAGAGCAAGCACCTGTGATGGTGGAGTAGGGGAGATGTGCTCATCATCTACACAGCTACGTTGACTGTCTAGCCTTGCGTTGTCTTGCGAATCTTGTTGGGAGGATGGCGGAGTAGAATCTGTAGAGAACCTCCATTTCAGTTGCTCGGAAGGACCACCATCATCCAATGCCTAGCCAATTTCCTTCACCTTTATTGATTTTGCATTGTGAGGTCATACCGACAAGAAAAAGGAATATCATTCGCTCTTCAGAACTCATTCATGCATGATAATCTTGTGAACACTACTCGATGAAAGGCAAACTCATGATACGAGGATGGAATATGTACGAAAAATGGACGGCTTGACATATTCACACCTATGATGTGGTAACTAAGCATAAGGCACTTCAACAAATTAGAAACACCGCAAGACACCATATGGAAGGTGCAATCAATATCACTCTGCCAAGTTAAAACAGTCTCGTCATAGGATGCGTTCATCAAACTAGAAGCAATACATGCTAGAAATCATATTCAAGACGCAAACCAATATCACACTGCCAACTTAAAGGTGTCCCATCATAAGTGACTGATGCAGGATACACAAGAAGAGTAGTTTCATGTAAGAACATGGTGTGATAGATAGATATAGTATGTACCAAAAACAGGAAAGCGTGTCATATTCACATGTATCATGTGTAAGCTAAGCAGATGCACTTTACACTAATTAGGAGCAATACGAGCTAGACACCATATGCAACATGCAACCAGATATCACACTGCCAAGTTAGAGCAAGCACCTTGGATGGTGGAGTAGGGAGCGGAGACTTGGACCATGTAATGCACTATCAGTACAAGGAGAATCGGCACAGATGTCTGCTTATGTTGTCAGCAGAGGACCACCGTCATCGCCTTCCTTACTCTTTTCCTTCCTCTTTCTTGATTTTGCCTTGTCAAGTCAAACCCACAAGAAAAGTAATAAAATTTGCTCTTCGTAACTTATTGATGCATGATAATCGATTTAACACTACTTTCATGTAAGGCAGCCGCATGATAGGAGGATGGAATATGTATGAAAAACAGACGGCGTGACATATTGACATGCATGATGTATAAAGTGTAAACTAAGCACAAGGTGCTTGAACTTGTTAGAATCGATGCAAGCTAGAAACCATATGAAAGATGAAACCAATATCACTCGCCAAATTAAAAGGGTGCCCTAACAAATGTATTTGACCAAATTAGAAGCAATACATGGCAACAGGCTAGAAATAATATGCAATATGCAGCGAATAAAGGTGACTCATCGTAAGTAATTGATGCAGGATATGTAAGAGAGGTAGTTTCATGTAAGAACAAGGTTAACACATAGATGTAGTGTGTACCAAAAATAGGAAGGCATGTCATATTCACAGGTATAGTGTGTAAACTAAGCAGATGCAATTTACCCTAATTAGAAGCATTACAAGCTAGACACCGTATGCAACATGCAACCACATATCACACTGCGAAGTTGGAGCAAGCACCTGTGATGGTGGTGTAGGGGAAGTGATGTCTTCAGGTACAGAGCAACGTTCAATATCTTCATTTAGGCTTGCTGTTTCTTGAGAATCATGTTGAGAGGATGAATTTGCATTCTTTATAAGAGTATTGTGTCTCATATTAACCCACGCGCATGACTGTCTCATCATAAGCGATAGACGCAGGATACACAAGAACAGTAGTTTGATGTAAGAACATGGTGTGATAGGCAGATGTAGTATGTACCAAAAACAGGAAGGCGTGTCATATTCACATGTATAATCTGTAAGCTAAGGAGATGCAATTTAACAAATTAGGAGCATTGATGAGGGATACACAAGAGAAGTAGTTTGATGTAATAACATGGTTAATAGAAAGACGTAGTATGTACCAAAAACAGGAAGGCATGTCATATTCACAGCTATAATGTGTTAACTAAGGTATGCAATTTACCCTAATTAGAAGCATTACAAGGTAGACACCATATGCAACATGCAACCACATATCACACTGCCAAGTAAGAGCAAGCACTGCGATGGTGGTGTGGGGAATTATGTGATCAACTAGAGAGCTACGTTGACTATCTTCATTTAGCCTTGTTGTTTCTTGAGAATCATGTGGGGAGGATGACACTGCACTCTTTAAACGAGTAGGGCGTCTCACAGTAACCCACCCGGGTGACTGTCTCATCATAAGTGATTGACGAGGGATACAAAAGAGCATTAGTTTGATGTACGAACATGGTTAATAGACATATGTAGTATGTATCAAAAACAGGAAGGCATGTCGTTATCAAAGGTATAATGTGTAAAGTAAGCAGATGCAATTTAACCAAATTGGAAGCAATACAAGCTAGACACCATATGCAACATGCAACCACATTTGACAGCTGGGTTAAAGCAAGCACCTGGGATGGTTGTGTGTGGCAATTGAGATCATCAATCGCAGAGCTACTTTTATCGTCTCCAATCACGACATCGCACCCATTAGAGCGTTGAAATGCTTATCGCTTATCTTCGAATTAAAGCTGAGCGACTTACATCTTTTCTTTTTCAGATTCATCAACACTGCGTTAGAGTCTGAAATACCCATGCATAAAAAACAATAGTGTGGAGTATGGGTGAAGTGTGTGCACAATTAGTACAGTGTAAAGGTAGCAGATAGCAGGTCGGTGAGAAATAAATGACGAGAGACATATGATAGCTCTACAACATGCATGGCACACTCAATTACTACAGGATTCTGTGAAAATAACAATCGACTGAAAGCAAATAGGTCTGTCCATTTTTTCTGCACCGTCCGATGTACAAAGAACGGGCAGATCGCCTTCATCTACCTCCAGCCAACGGTGTTGACGATCTTCCTCGAACGCCAAATGACCATCGGCCCAGATTCCTCCCTGCCGCGCCCTCCCTCGACCTCACCGCACCGCCATGCTTGGCACCCCCCGCCATCCATTCAAGCCCCGCCGACCTCCGGATCGGGCGCAAGCAGCCTCGCGCCCCACACCCCTGTGATAGACATCGATGCGCCGCTTCCCGTGAAACAAAGCGGATTAGGTGCTCCACGCCTAAGCGGTGCCGCTTCTTTTAATTGCGGTTCGACCGACCCTGAATTGAAATCCAGGCGGCTACCGACCTCTAGCAAAGGTGAAATAGTAAAAGGGAGGAAACCTTGTGCATTTAGTATCACGGAGAAGATGCGAAGAAGCGCTCAACTAGTTTCTTTCGTGGGATGAATACGGTGTGAGCGGAGACATAAGATTTGCACGAATAAGGGAAGAGGAGTACCTCTTCTGGTGGCGAGTGTTGTGTCCTCCTTTCTGTTTTTCCGACGATCTTGTTGTTCGCCGGAAACCGAAGTTGTGGAGGACGATGCAGCCTTGGACAAACCCATGGCCAAGTTGTTGAGTGTCGTCGCGGTGGCCGTCTGTCGTGGCGGGGAAGAAGATCCGAGGCGGCGAACGAGGGCGAAGGGAACAGCTCCGTGCGGTGGGACGGTTATGCGGCAGTGGAGCCGCAGCGGTGAGGCGCAGGACGGCGTGGTCGGAGTGGTTACGCACGGCGCACGCCGGCGTCGGCATCGTGGAGGCAGCTCTGCCGCTTCAGCTGCTAAGTCCTTGAGGGCGTTGCGGTTGCGGTTGCGTTAGACGACGACGTCGGGGTACCGGCTCCAGCGTGATGGAGGAGGGCGGCGGTGGATTGGCCGCTATGGGGTGGAGGACGGAGGAGGTTGGGGTTTCGCGGCTGGTGAGGGCGGAGGTGAGTCATGACGGATGTCACTGGGGAGAACCGCCTCCGCTCCATAAACCATAAAGAACGGTGTGTATCCTGTGGATCTGTTGGGCGTAGTGTTGATACTCCATAACACAGATGGTAGTTCTTCTACCCAACAACCCGGTGTCCTCTGCAAAGGGACCATAAGCCGGGGCTTGATGCCTCTCAAGATCTCTTGATTAGCCCTTTCCGCTTGACCATTGGACTGTGGGTGGGCTACTGAAGAAACGTCAAGCTGGATGTGTTCACTTTCGCAGAACTCTTTCATAGCACCCTTGGACAAGCTGGTACCATTGTCAGTAATGATACTGTGTGGAAAGCCAAACCGGAAAATCACCTTTTTAATGAACTTAACCGCTGTAGCTGCATCACACTTGCTGACGGGCTCCGCTTCAACCCACTTGGTAAACTTGTCAACCGCCACCAAGAGGTGGGTCTTTTTGTCCTTGGACCTTTTGAAAGGTCCGACCATATCCACCCCCAAGTCGCAAAGCGGCCAAGTAATTGGAATCATCCTCACTTCTTGAGCGGCACATGAGCACGCCCGTGAAAATTTCTCGACAGCCATCACATCGCCTAACTAGGTTCTCCGCGACGCGATGAGTCGTCAACCAGTAGAACCCGTGACGAAACGCCTTAGCCACCAGAGACTTTGAACCGGCATGGTGACCACAATCCCCTTCATGGATTTCGCGTAAAATTTCGCAACCTTCCTCAGGGGACACACAACGTTGGAACGCGCCTGACACACTGCAATGATGCAATTCGCCATTGACAATGGTCATGGACTTGGATCGCCGAACTATCTGCCTGGCCAGAGTCTCATCCTCTGGCAACTCGCCCCGGTTCATGTCGCAAGATAAGGAACTGTCCAATCCGTGTAACATGCAGGGCTGCCACCAATCGCGCCTCCGGATTAGGAATAGCCAAATCCGCTTCACCAGGAGCTTGACGGACGGGTTATGCAACACATCTAAAAAGACATTAGGCGGGACGGTTTACTGAGAGCCCAAATGCTTTAAAGCGTCCGCCGCTTCATTCTTTCATCTGTCCACATGATCCACCGATAACCCTTAAAGTGACCTGCAACAATGTCCACCTCACGCCGATAGGCTGCCATGAGGGATCCTTGGAATCCCAAGTGCCGCATACATGTTGAGCCACCAGTCCGAGTCACCGAAGCACTTAACCCGGCTGAGATTCATCTCCTTCGCCATCCGAAGACCATGGAGTAAAGCTTCATACTCAGCTGCATTGTTAGTACAAAGGGAACATCAAGCGGAGAACGAACGGAATTTGTCACCTCGTGGGGAAGTTAACACGACTCCAAATTTCGAGCCCTCCAATTGCCTGGATCCATCAAAATGAATCGTCCAATAGGTGTGATCCGGCTTCTCTTCAGGTGCCTGTAACTCCGTCCAATCATTGATGAAATCCACAACTGCTTGAGATTTGATCGTCGTTCGAGGCACATACTGTAATCCGTGAGGCCCAAGCTCTATAGCCCACTTAGCAATCCGGCCAGTCGCTTCCCTGTTCTGAATTATATCGCCCAAAGGAGAAGAGCTGACCAATGTGATCGGATGGCCCTGGAAGTATTGCTTAAGCTTCCGGCTCGCCATAAAAACTCCGTATACTAGCTTTTGCCAATGCGGGTACCGTTGCTTGGATTCAATAAGCACCTCGCTAATATAGTAAACCGCCATTTGAACCGGGTATTCCTTGCCCGCCTCTTTGCGCTCTACCACAATAGCCACGCTGATCAAGGCGAGCATTAGCCGCTACGATATAGTAACAACGGTTCTTTGTCGATTGGAGCTGCAAGAACGGGCGGATTGGCTAATCGCCGCTTTAAGTCCTCCAATGCTTCATCGGCGGCCGGACTCGCATAAACCGACCGTCTTTTTCAGATTCTGGTACAAAGGGATAGCCTTCTCTCCGAGGTGGCTGATAAACCGCTCAACAAGGCAATCCGGCCGCCAAACGCCGGACATCGTTAATACATTTCGGTTTAGCCAGGGAAGTAATAGCCGTAATCTTCTCCGGATTAGCTTCAATTCCTCTGGACACGAAAACCCAATAACTTGCCTACCGGAACACCAAAGACACATTTGGCCAGGTTGAGCATCATCTTGTAAACCCGCAGGTTGTCAAAGGTTTCCTTCAAATCGTCAACCTTGACTTGACCACAATATCATCAACATAGGCGTGCACATTACGACCGATCTGTTTATGCAAGCAATTACATACGCTGCTGATAAGTTGCTTGGGCGCTCTTGAGCCCAAAAGGCATAGATACATAGCGTAAGGCTCCAAAGGGAGTGATAAACGCCGCTTTCTCCTGGTCCTTAATCGCCATCTTGATCTCGATGATATCCGTAATATGCATCCAAAAAGCTCAAACGCTCACAACCCGCAGCGGCATCAATAATCTGGTCAATGCGGGAGGGCAAAAGGATCTGCCGGACAAGCCTTGTTAAGATCTCGTAATCCACACATGCGCCAAGTTTCGCTTTTTCTTAAGAACCAAGACCGGATTAGCAAGCCACTCTGGATGGAATACTTCAACGATAAAACCAGCTGCTAAGAGCCTCGCCACCTCCTCTCCAATGGCCTAGAGCCTAACTTAGATAAACCGGCGGAGAAACTGCATCACCGCTGTGAACTTGGGATCAACCTTAAGAGTGTGCTCAGCGAAGTTGCCTCGGTACACCCGGCATGTCGGAAGGCTTCCATGCAAAATGTCCCGATTCTCACGGATGAACTCGATGAGTGCGCTTTCCTATTTCGGATCCAAGTTGGCACCGATCTTTGAAGCGCTTGGACGAATCACCGTGCACGAAGTCAACAAGCTTAGTCTCAAATGCCGATTTGAACTTCAGGTCCGGATCATGTTCTCGTAGTCGGCTTCTTCAAAGGGGTCATGTCCACGGATCAACGTTGTCCTTGTAATATTTCAACTCCTCCGTAGCACAAACCAACTCTGCATAGGCCGCATCACCTTCCTCACATTCCAAAGCGATCTTGCGGCTCCCAGGAACCGTTATTGTCCCCTTATGACCCGGCATCTTGAGTTGCAAATAGATATAACAAGGTCGTGCCATAAACTTGGCGTAAGCCGGTCGCCCGAACAGGGCATGATATGGACTTTGGATTTTTACCACTTCAAACGTCAATGTCTCCGATCCGAGTCATAATCATCACCAAAGGCCACTTCCGAGCTATTTTACCAACAGGATATGCTGACTTGCCGTGTACCACACCATGGAACACCAGTATTGGACGGTTTGAGATGCTTATCCGTTAGCCCCATACGACGGAAGGTCTCATAGCATGTGATGTTAATGCTGCTCCCTCCATCCATGAGTGCCTTGGTGAACTTATAACCTCCCACCTGAGGTGCCACCACCAGGGCTAGCTGACCCGGATTGTCGACCCGGGGAGGATGATCCTCTCTACTCCATATAATGGGCTGCTCCGACCAGCGTAGGTAATGGGGCACAGCCGGTTCAACAGCGTTGACTGTCCGCTTCTGAAGCTTCCGGTCTCGCTTGTCTAAGCTAGTGGTGAAGACATGGTACTGCCCACTATTCAACTGCTTTGGGTTGCTCTGATAACCCGATCGTTGTCAGCTGGTTGTAACCACCTTGGTTATTCGATTGTTCGATTGTTATGTCCGCCGGGTTACCATTAAATCTCGAACCGAATTTCCTCCACCGTAACCCGGCCCGGATCCTGAACCGCCGCCAGAGCCGTGATCATACCGGAAAGCATTAGAACTCTTGAACTCCTCGTGATAATGTAACAGTCCTTCCAAAGGTGGTTGGCGGCATCTCCTTCGTCCCGTGCTTTGGACAGGGCTGATTCAATAAGTAATTTAAGCGATCCGGGTTAGGATTCGGAGCCCCACCACGATTCGCCGCTTTACCTCTGTGTCGCTGACCCTTATCCTGCACGTTGGTATTAGCTACAAAGTCCATGTTGCCATCCGCTTTACGCTTGCCATTACCTGCTGAGTGATGTTGCTGGCCCTTGGAGTTGCTGTTCTTCCTTCCCTTCCTTGTCTTGTCATCGCCAGACTCGGGATCCTTGGTACTATCAGAATCAGCATACTTCACTAAAGCGCCCATGAGAGTTCCCATGTCATTACAAAATCGCTTCATGCGCCCCAACTTTAACTTCAGAGGCTGAAACCGGCAGTTGCCCTCCAGGGTTAAGATCGTAGAGTCAGCGTTGATCCGGTCTGACGAGTGCAAGATCTCTGAAATGCGGCGTACCCAATGGGTTGTTGACTCCCCTTCCCCCTGGGAACAAGCCACCAAGTCCACTACGGACATGGGCTGCTTACAGGTATCTTTGAAATTCTGGATAAACCGGGTTCGCAACTGGGCCCATGAACTGATAGAATTGGGCGGCAAGCTCTTCAACCAAGTGCGGGCCGTGCCTTCAAGCATCATGGTGAAGTACTTTGCACACGCGGCCTCATCCACATCCAGCATCTCCATGGCCATCTCATAGCTTTATATCCATGCTTCTGGAGCTAAATCGGCAGTATAACTTGGCACCTTGCACGGACCCTTGAAGTCTTTGGGCAAGCGCACATTGCGTAAAGCGGGGACGAGGCAAGGCACCCCCAAAGAGCTAGAGGTAACCCTGTGCTCGACCGAGATGGTCAGACGAACCGGATGAGCCCGATCTTTGGGCTACTAATTCGCCTCCCTGGCGCTCGGGCCCGGTCCACCACCTCTGGGCATTATCGACACCACCTGCCGGGTTGTTGCCACGGGCGCACTACCGCCGTGCATTACTTGATACGGCCGGTTCATCCATGTGTTCGCTATAGCTCCGGCTTGGGCGGGGGTAGAGTGGATCCGATCGCGTCACATTTAATACGCTTCTGTTGGACCAAAGCTGTCCTAAGGAGCTCCTTGACCCGGCGCCGTCTCTATCGCTCGTGGTGAATCACCTTCAATTGGAATAGCCTCCAGCCGTGCCGCAGCTGCAACAAGGTTATCCATCGGGTTGGAGTAGTGACCCGGAGGTGTTTGCACAGCCTGAGGTACACTGGCGTTATGGCGAGGTAGATCTATTAAGCGGGGCTGGACCGGCGCGCCCGTCCCAGGTGCTTCCGCCCGGTTTACCACCGGCGGATTACTGGTTCCCGCTCCGGGGGTGTTGAAGAGGTCTCTGGCTTCGAAAACTGAAGGCAAACGGGATCTGTATTTCCTCTTCATGACTTCATGTGACGCGTTCTGATCCAACATGAGCCTATAAGCATGCGCATCTAAAGCGCCCGCTTCTGCCGTCATCTGGCGTCTCGCAATGCTAGATCCGCTTAGCTCGAGTGATTTGTTCCTTCACCTTCGCAATCTCTACGTTATGAGCGCCCCGATCTGCGGGTTAGCCTCGCCATGAGCGCAGCCAACGACGAATGTATCTCGATAAAACTTGAGCCGGGCGGCGACAGGCCTCCTCGGCAGCCGCCGCCATTGTTGAACCGGCGATCATTGCCGCCACCTTGATCGAGTGAAGCACTGCTTGTGTACCGGCCATGAATATTCCAACCCGGTTGGGCAGATCGGAGGGGTCCGGAATACTGTCACCATCGAAACAGCCCCCAATCCGGCCATCTTGTAGCTAATATAGAGATTCAGTTTCTCCGGTTGACGACTCGTCGTCCGAATAGACGACGGTCTCGCCACCAGACTCTGATCCGTCCTCATAACTTCCTCCGTGGACGACTCCCACAAAGGCACGCTTCACGGCCGGTTTAACCTGGGCAGATCTCGTACGCTGAGCCGTCTCGACGAGGCCACCCGTATGTCCGCTTAGGCCCCGCTCACCAATCTTGCCAATGAAAACGTGTATGCCACCAAAGGGGACCCGGTACCAGACTCAATCGAGCCGCCTGGGCCCCAGCCTGCATCGTCGATGTAGAGCTTGCCACGACGACTCTTGGTCATCCGCCCACAAAGATAGCCGTCGAGTCCTTCGAGCTTGCCCTCCAAGATCATCAAACCATCGTGCGATAGCCCCACGGTGGGCGCCAACTGTCGTGGTTTTGTCACGGCAGATGTCCTCATGAAAGGACTTAGTCGTGGAGCCATCGCTACGGGTTAACTTGAAGGGGTTAAAGCGGACGCAAAGACACAAGAGTTTATACTAGTTTGGCCCCTTCGATGAAGGTAAAATCCTACGTCTAGTTGTGATGGGATTGATGTGGTTTTGATGACTAGGGAGCAAATAAGCTTCGCCTAGGCCTCGAGTTGTTGTTGTATGTCTTGAACCGCCACCGGGTCGTCCCTTTATATACACAGGTTGACGCCTGGCCGGTTTACAGAGTCCCGAGCTGACCTATACAAAGTGTCCGCCCGGTCTCCTTTCTAACTTATATTACAAGTTTACATAATCATGGCGGTTTACCACTACGGGCCCTAATCCGCCTTTGGGCCGTGGGCTTCCAAGCTTTACTAGTTGAACGCCATCTTCAAGACCTTCATGGTCGGGCCCTCCTGGCCGATTTATACTCAGTAGCTATATCCTCAACAGAGGGCGTTTTCGCGCCCACGGAGTATGAATGGGGAAACGGAGGGAGGCGGGGAACTAAGGGGGAACAATGTTTCGGTTTGAGACGCGCTTGTTTGAAATTTGGGGAAAGTTACAAACTTTGCCCCATCTAAAATTTCGGACATATTGTGGGTTGGGAGTAGGACAGTCATGTCAGGTGTCCCAAATGTGGGCGGGATAGATTTCAGCCGAGCGCATGGTGTTTAGGCGCCCACGGCGTATGAATGCTTCTCGAGGCGGTTGAGACTGGCGTCTTGGTGAAGTTACAAACCTACCCGATTTAGACCTTTGGACATCGGGCCGATAGGCTACACGGGCGAGTCAGACAGTAATTTCCTACCACCAAAACATTAGTCTCAAGGCTTCGGGTGACCAGAGGCCTATTTGGCGCTTCGTTCAATATTTGGGAGCGAAGCATTAACGCTTTCGGTTCTCTTGAATTGAACTTTCAGGATTTGTCAAACTTCACAAATCTTTACTCTTGAAAATCCTAAAGCTATGATTATTTTGGAATGGAGGGGGTACATTTTAATATACATTGTACATGAGTATATATTAAAAAATATGCAACTTACCTCAGTTCATGCATAGTTCCAGGTATAATCTCCTTGGTTGCAAAAAAAAGTTAGATATGCGTATGGATATATATACCATGTTCAAACTCACAACACAGATTGATGCCCCCTTTTACATCTGATTTAAAAATACCATTATCTCGGGTTCAAATAGATGAATGCACTTCCTATGAATTCGAATCTTCGAAACCCCCTTTATGTTGAATTCGACATGTATTTTATTTCATAGCTAGCAATTTGGAATGTATCCATGCAAGTGACAAATGTATAAAGTGCTTCACACTAACAACATGGAGTGCACTAATTAATGTTTATATATAAATTGCAAAAGCATCCATTGCTCAGTATTTCAAACCGCTCTCACTCTATGGATCGATAATATGAAATAAACACGTGCACATGCTAGAATTCAATAGAGTATGGGTGTCTGATAGACCGATTTTCGTCCATACGCAATTTTGCAAAATTCATGATCTCATCCAAAAATAATAATGTCATTTATATTTTAATTTAATGCGTAGAACCGCCTTTTACACGTAGATATCTCTCTATCTAACGCATAAGTGCACACACTTTATATGCATCGGCATTTCTCTTTCACACATGCTCACAATCTCTCTCAGGGAGTCGGGGTGTCTCACGCACATGCTCTCTCTGCTTTCTCTCTCTCTGACTACTATGTACCACTCTTTTCACTAATCTCAGTTGGAAAACACTATTTCTCTCACATGCATATATACACATGCACGGTCTCTACTAGCCCTCTATACGCACATATATGTGCCTACGTGTCTCCCGCACACACATTATCTTTAGGCCTCTCTCGCACACATTGCCCCCCGACACACCTCTCTAATAGTAGTTGGCAGATATGATTTCATCATATCATTCGGTAGGATATCCCTGGCTGTTAGGCTGGATGGTAATATGAGGCAAAGTTTTACCCTAGTTCGGATCGGACCCTTGCAGTTGAAGAAAGAGCCTACTCCTGGTACTGTATATTAGTGTTAGGGGTGTGTACAAAGTACACGTGAATACTAGGCATTGTGTGTGTGTATACTATCGACGAACTAGCCCCCAAGCTTGTATAACATACTAAGGGCCTAGGGTTACAAATTATATATAGTCGGCTTATCACCAGTGGGGATAGAGTCCTCCGCGACTCTGGTAGCTTCGTGTTGTACGCCGAGTCCTCCACATGGGTCTCCGTATAACACGTCTCGGTCCAACCTATATGTGGTGCAGGATGGAACCGACCCATGAGTCTTCATGTTGACCCACCACAACTAGAAATGATGTGCCCACCACACCACACACGCAATCGGCCACTAAGAAAATAAGCATATACAATAGTACAACGGTATCTAGCTCACGATACGTCTCCATATTTTGTTGATGACACTGACGGAGTTTGCATTTGATGCATGCTCCGTATTTTGTTGACGACACTTACGGTCATTGTATTTGAAGCGAAAGCACGATATGGTCACTGGTCTTCAGAATAAGCTCATCACGGTCACCACATACATTTTGTTGTGCTAACCAACATGTGGTTGGATGGTTAGAGGAGAGTGGTTTCTCGAGCCCACCAAGGTTAAAGTCCCGGTGCTCGCATTTATCTTGTGTTAATTTCAGTATTTTCCGGCGATGTACGTTCAGTGGGAGGAGACGTTCCACTCGACTACGAGGCACCTATGGTGACTTTGTAAAATCTCAAGATCATATATGCCGGCCCACTCTCTCGAAGGTGCGGCGGTGGACCAGCGGTGGGGAGTGGTTTCGGGGAGGGCGGGCCGGCCGCGGGCAGCGGGAGCAGGCGGTTCGGCCGGTGGTGGCTGGCGGCTCGGGGGGGGGGGTGGAGTTTGATGATAAACTAGAGGCCCTTGATTTCGTATCCAACGGCTTTAAAATCTAATGACCAGAGATGAAAAAGTCAGTCGACTGACGTGTAGCCTCAACCCGCATGTAAACATGCACGCACGCATGTAGGCATGCAACACTGACACGTACACATAACGTACACACGCACGCATGATGGCGTGCAACAACGGCTGCGATACACATGCACTCCACGAACACACGCACGCACGCACCATGCATGCAACACTGAAACGCACTTTGCACGTGACGCACCCATGCATGCAACACCGAAACGCACCCTTGCACGCACGCAACACTCGCACGCCGCATGCACACAAAGACACGACGCAAGACACACGCTTAACTACATGAAAAAGATGACGTCACACTCAATGAACAATCATCGGTTTATGAAATGCCCGCTTCGACCGCCTGGCCCACCAAAGGTTCCTTCTGTGCGCTGCTGCGTTGGGTCAGCGACATGCAGGCCATGCACCCAAAGAGCCCACACGCCGCTGGAAGAACGGCGCGGTGTCCTAGGTCGAGTCGAGGGCGCCACTCGCGGCACGCCCGCTGAACACGCCCGTGCCGCATTCAAACGCCTCCATGAAACCCGCCCGTGTGGAAGCCGAGAAACCCACTCGACACACGTTCGTTCATGACCGGGCCGGTGTTAACGCATACGCCGGCCGAGCTCCTCCTGTCCGCCGCCTATTTAATCTCCAATTTAAACGAGGCCAAACACCGCCAAGAATCGCACACCTCCGCCGCTCCCTTATCTCCTCCACCATTTTGTCCACTCTTACAATGGCTTACGAAGAGTAGTTATTCCGCATCCAAGCCGGCTGGGTAGCCCGCCGGATACGAGCTATGCAGCTCGCTGATCCACCTCCCTCGCCCGACGGAGCCAGGCTTGCCGCCCAAGCCGACGCCACAGCGGTTCAGCAACTCGCCGCTCCAGGCCAGCTCGACAAGGAGTGGCGCACGGGCGTCGTTGCTGCCGTCCACGCCGCCGCCTCGTACCGCGTCTCCCGTTTCTGTGGCCGAGACTCCCATGCCGGTGGCCGCGCCATGCAAGCAGCGACATAAGCCGGGTGCGCGGAGAGCGACGAGTCGGTGGCCAGCGCCTCCGCGTCCGCCGCCATCATCGAGGAGAAGTAGAACACGGGAGGCCGCCGTGCATGGGTCCCATGAAGGCCACCGCGGAGGCGACGCCGGCGTACACAGCAGGTGTCTTGCCGGATCCTTTTGTTGCGAGGACCTTCGTCGACCCCGCATGGGCTCCACGGAAGAGGTCAATGTTAGGATGAACTCGAGCCGGTGCCGGCCATGGCGAAGTAGTGGCCGGTGATGAACTCGAACCGGTGCCGGCCACCATCATCTTCGGCACCAGCCAATGATATCAGTTAGGCGAAGGGGAAGCGAAACCTTCATGAAGCATATACCTCGGGGCTCCCGACAGTCCGGTGATCGTCTTTGCCGGACATGAGGAACACAAATCGATCGGTGAGCGACCATTTAGGACATGTATTATATACGTGTTGTCCAGAACTAGCACCGTGTAGTTCATTTGAATGTAATGAAATCCGTCATGTTTGTGTGAAAATCCGGTATTTTATATGATTTCCATCGTTGTTTATATGAAATACTCTGGTGGTTGGGTGAATGAGTATCGCTTTGTTCACGTGTTTGCGTGAATTTCGTCCGGTTGGTTGAGTTGCTGTCATAATGTGTGCGGCTACGGTTGGATGGCGTAATTTGCAGGTCGCCGGTTGGTCTACGGGTGGCTCGGGCGGCGTTGTGGGACAAAAAAACACAGCTCGTGCGAGCTCGTCTCCAACGTGTCTTATTTGGAGGATGCATGATAAAGCATGAGCACCCGAGTCGTTCCTCGCTCATCGGTGGCAAAGGTATCAGTGGACAAAAGGGTCGCCAATATTTTGGCTACCCCGCAAGATCCGAACATCCCCTCCCAACAGATTCAAATCCCTCGTTCGCCGTGGAATTTTGCCATGTGTTGTTTTCATGGACTAGCAAGATGCCCGTGCATTGCACGGAACATCAAGATGCATTTTTTTACAAACTTCCGCATGCATGCAAGGTATAATTAATGTCCTCCTTTGCTAGTACCACGAGGCAAACACCATTAATATTGCATCGATTAGTGTTAGTGGCCTTGTATATCTGCAAATTGTAATTTTGATAGTGGCCCCTTGTATATAAAAATGGAGGGAGAAATATGAGAGATAAGGTGAGGAGGAGTGGGGCGTGGTGTCATGGTGGTGACTGGTGGTCGGACTGGGCGGAGGCATGGGGATGGACGGCGCATTATGTCTAGGTTTGTATCTCTCTCACACACACCCACGTAGGTGGGGGACGTGCACGAAGAGAAGAGGTGCACGCACGGCGCACGTACTTCTTTCCCAACCACACCCGCTGGTACACAAGTGGAGCTCATTTCTCAGACGAAAAAGGTAGCCCACGTGGTAATTTGGCACGTGTAATCGGTTGTCCACTTGGTGGAGGGAGGATCGTCTACCACAGGTGAACAAACAAATTGCGACTTGACGTTATGTTAAATTAAAAAGAGGCAAACCATGTGGGGCCTACCTTAGAGGCAAGGCTCTATACATTGGAGTACTTTTGATGTGTCCCGTCAACTCGCATGAGCGAGGAGAAACTTGCTTAGCACGCCGTCTCCCCATACAGCGCGATGGCTCGCAGGATGAGGTGAAGCTAGAGTACTCTTTATGCGCCTTCGCCCGCTCCCTCGCCCATGCAGCCTTGATGGCTCATGACCACGAGGAGAAAATTTTACTACTCCCTCCGTTTACTCCTCGTCCCTACTACGTAATTTGGTTAGTACTCCTCTATTTACTTATACAAGGCCACTCTAAAAAATACATTTTGCATCTATACAAGGCCACAAATAGTAATCGAGACAAAAGTTACTACTCCCTCCTTTCCAGTTTATGGCTCAATTTCAAAATCTCTCCAACCAAGATAGACGGTGAGTGGTCGAATTAGTTTCGTACTACTAGTTTGCACAAAGACGCTCGTTTTTCTCAAGAAGTTATGTTTACCGAGGCATTAATTAGAATGAATGCATGAATGACCACTAAATTTCCATGAACTTGTACATGCATTGGTTAGTTTCCTCTTGACATCGCTTGCGTCGGGTGATCTAACGCACCTCGAAATCCAACATGTAATGGTACTACTACTAGTATAGTACTAGAATTGAGACTTATCAAGCGGAAAAATGAATGTTTTTAGATGAGCCCTATAAACCCTAGTGGGTACGTACTCCGTAAAAACAGATTTTTCCAAAACTAAATCGCTCCCTTTCATGAATTCTGTAGTATACTCCTCCGTCGACGCTCCCTTTCATGAATTCTGTACTTCCTGTCGCCGACATGTGGTACATATATGTGTCGACACTCTTCTAAGGTTTTCGAGGCTCTCTGATTTTCCATCAACATATGATAGTTCATGATAGAAGTCTTCGGTATGGGGGCCAATCCATCCCGTACTTGAATCATTACCACATACGTAAATATCGAATCACGTATTCTAACACTTGGGCATACTCACAAGCATTGCAGAAATTCTCTTGTTCTCGAACTGGGTTCGAGTAATTCCATGGTTTCTGCAAGCCAAACAAAACATCTATCGTTACTTCACCACTCTCAGGTTTTTGCGTAACCTTCTGGGTGTGTCCTATTTCTCCGCAAATCTTGCAGGCACAAGGTTATTTCTTGGTGTATCATTGTGCTTCCGGATAAGACGTGATCTCATCGAGGTCTTCTTGAATTCCTCCCAAGTTCTTGCTCCTTTAAATCCTTGTATGGATTGATGCATTCTCCACCAGGTTGCAGCACTTTACGTAAAGTCTTGAAGAGCGTATTGGACCTCATACTTCCTTGAAACCAAATTGTTCCCAGTGATTCTCCATGTTCTGCATCCATAGCTCGCCTCCCGGTGAAGTCTTGATCCGAAGAATATCAGTCCAACTTCATTCATCATCTATGGGGTTCAAGGGTTTTAAGGTGAGATGAGAGAGAGGTGGGGAGGGATATACACACAATACAAACAATAGTTTTTTTGATTAAACAAGTTTTACTTTGTGGCTGCCGGAAAAACATCAAACAAATGACAGCTCACACATCGTCGCATCTAACGTAAGTGTGTAATGTGAGGTTTGGTCTTCTAAAGGTCAAATATTTCTTTAGGAACTTCAAATCTTCAGAGTCTTCAACTGTTGTAGCTTCTAATACATGGTGAAATCCTCTTTACTTGGAAGAGGTCATCAGTCCTCCGATATCTTTCTTGGAGTGGCTTCAGTTGATCCTTCATGTGGTCAAAAGGGAAAAGGGGTATATCCTAACTATTTTGAGGTGAGAGTGTCTATTCGATAAAATCAGAAAAGATGAGAAGTAAGAGTCTTTTTGAAAATAAAGTTTTAGAGATTTCCTGTCCTAGGGCTTTCCGGTTTCTAGGGTCACGTCCTATAGTCAACATGTGCTCTGATACCATCTCTCAGAAGCGACCCGACCTCGGACGGTCAAGCCTCGTATTCTTGTGCCATCCTCGGATCGGTATCTTTGGCACACACAGACATCAATGTATATATCAAAGTGCAATCACATGTATAAATAACGTAAAACTGATATATACCTCATAATACTAAGCGGAAACAATCAAAAGGGTGTTGAGTCCCATCAACGCCATCGGCAGGTTGAGTGTAGACCGTAACCCTGTATCGTAACTCTTACTCGTCGAGGAAATATCTGCAACATGATACGTTGCAGCCGTGTAGGTCAGTACATTGAATGTACCGGCAAGATCAGAACATGATTAAACAGATGGTAAAACTATACTATATGCAATTTGGCTTTGTGGCTCAGATTCCGAGTTTTGTTTATGCGTAAAAGCTGATTTTATTTTCCCTACATCAAAGGGATAAATGAAGTCTGTACTATGGAGTTTTCTATCATGACATGGTTCCGCCAACCGATGTCTCATAGCCCAAAATTCATCATAAGTTGCCCATAATTAAGTTATCATCCGGTGTTGAGAGTTCCGAGATAGATCCAAGTCCAGATGCTCAAATTGTCCGTAATCGGGACACGGCTAATCGATTAGGTTATAACCCTCTGCAGAGGTTTGTACACTTTACCCGCAAGATTCGATCCCTCTTTTACGTTCTCGCACTTCGTGGTGTTTGAGAACAAGACGATCAAACATGGTCTTCCGAAGAGTTCCTCGACCACCGTCCGTACTCATCCCATCCTACCGTAGTTCTACATCCGCTAGTACCGTCCCAGCCAGTCACAACTAAGGTCAACCAAGCCAGAGCCCATAATGACTTGCGGTTGCGGGTAAGCTTCGGGCATGAAGTATTCTTCCGTCTCTTTGAGTCTGGGTGAAGCTTTCCGCAAGATGTCATGGCGCTTCTCCATGCATCCCGGCCAACCACTGGTTTCTCCAGGTGCCCGTCAACCGCCCTTCACCCAAAGAGTGTGTATTGAATTCTTGTCTCGAGTCTTGAAGTCTTGAGGCCTTGAAGATGCAGTCCTTGCAGATGTCATCATGGAGTTGTCGTCATTGACGTAGAGTCCTCCTTTCTCACACCACTCCCGAACACTCATACCAAACCCCGTCTACTATAGCGTAGCATTTAAATAAAACGTCCGGGCTTGGTAACAGGGTGATGGGTTCCTACCTCATGCATACTACTCAACTACAAGGATTCAATAACACTCTTGAGGTGTGGTTGCAAGGATGCCACTAAATGCAATAAAAACATAGGTATGAAAGCAATGGTCAAAGTGAACTTGCCTGGTAATACTTGATGAAGATAACAACGTCGGAAAATGACTTGGTAGAACTAATCGTCACTCCGTTGAAAATCTATATAGTCAAACATAGCATTCACATAAGCAAACATCCTAGCAAACAATTTTAGCACTCGAAATAACAATCAAAACAGCAAGGAAAATCGATAATAAAACTCAAACAAAATCAAAAGAAACTTCAAATAAAACTACAAAGAAAAACTACTAACGAAGATCTATGACTTTGCTACAAACATCTAATATAGTTTTGCCGTAAGTAAAAACTTAACAACAATTAAAATACTAAACTAATAAATTAACAGAAAATAAAATGTAAAATAACTAATTTAACAGAAAGTATTTTTTTCCATAAAATTTTATTTGCAAAAAGAAACAAATAAAAAGCTTTTATAAAACTCTAACTATGACCTATAGAAGGTTTCATACAAAACTAAGGAAAATAATTTTGTTTTAAAGTAAAAATAAATTTTCTCCTCTTGTCTAACAGAAACACAACTAATTTTGTCAAAAGTGACAAAAAGAAATAATTTAAAACTAATAAAAACAATAAATAAAAAGCTAAAACAGAACTAATATTAAAACAGTACTGTTTTGCTAAAAACCTAATTTAAATTAACCTGAAAATAAAATACTAAATACTACTGGATAAACAAAGGTCCTAGAGACCAGGAGCAAAAAGAATTAATTAAAACCTATTTTTAAACTCCCAGAATAAGCAAAACAAGCTTTAATTCAAATCTGATCTAACTCAATTTTTATAAATCCAAACATAGACAAATTATATATTTTTGGAAACTACAAGAAAATTGTGATCTAACGCAAAAAGAATCAGCATCATTGGACTTCTAGATCAAAAGTTATAAGCTAAACAAGAACGGAACTAAATCTGTTACGGAAATAAATCTGAAAAACGAAAACGGAGTTACCTGTACGTGAGGCAGAGATGGCAGGAAGGAGACGGCGATGTGGAGGGCTGCTCCGGCGAGGGGGCGAGGTCGCCGGCGAGGGTGGGGGTCGGCGCTTGGGGAGGTGGCGCTGGGCGCCCTCAGGTGCTGCTCACTCCTGGCGTCGGGCTCCTCGGAGAGCTCCTGGTGAGCGTTTCTAGGCAGGAAAAGGAGGACGGTGGCGAGGTGGCTACGGGCAGGGAGGGGCATGGTGATGGGAAAAATGGAACGAGGAGAGGGAGGGGGTTTTATAGGCGGTCTCGGGAGGTGCTGGGATGGAAAGACGAGGGAGATCGGGAAGGTGGAGATTCCTGTCTCCATGGATATGGAAAGCTTCTGTAAAGTGAGAGGAAACAAAGGAAGGAGATGATCTCTTGTTGGGCTAGAATAGGAAAGTGCTTAATGGGCCAGCAGGTTTTTCCTAATAAAAACGATTCCATTCCTATTTTTAAAATTAGGAAACTAAAACAATAAAATGGAAATCAAATCAATTCGGAATAAAGGGTTTTTATATACTAAAATTATCAGAAAAATAAAATGTAGATGATGAGCATTATTCCACGGCCAAAATACAAACTTAAAAAATGTTTTTCAGAAAATCCCTAAAGGCTTTATTTCTTTTTGCAAATAATTTTTAAATAAAAACTTTGGTTTTCTTGGCTCAAATATTTTCAAAAATGCCCCTGATTTTGGAGGGTCATTTTCCTCCGCTCTTTCTTGCTTGCAAGAATTTATTTTTCGAGGTATTTCTCGGGGAAGAAAAATAGAGAAGCAAGTGCAAATATTTGAAAGGATTAAATTGCAAAACTCCGTTCAAATTCTTTATAGTTGAAGAAGTCATGTCATCTTCTCTCATTGATTTTAATAGGATGAATTTGAATTTACGGAGAAGGGAAAGTCATTTTATTCCCTCTCATTCAAAAGTTTTTGAAAAGGTTCAAATTTCACTCAAGTTTAATTCACTCAAGCAAACAAACAAACAATTCAATTAATTATATTAACATTCCAAAATTTGGGATGTTACACTGTTAGGCTGGATGGTAATACGAGGCAAAGTTTTACCCTAGTTCGGATCGGACCCTTGCAGTTGAAGAAAGAGCCTACTCCACAGTGCGTATATTAGTGTTAGGGGTGTGTACAAAGTACACGTGAATACTAGGCATTGTGTGTGTGTATACTATCGACGAACTAGCCCTAAGCTTGTATAACATACTAAGGGCCTAGGGTTACAAATCATATATAGTCGGCTTATCACCAGTGGGGATAGAGTCCTCCGCGACTCTGGTAGCTTCGTGTTGTACGACGAGTCCTCCACATGGGTCTCCGTATAACACGTCTCGGTCCAACCTATATGTGGTGCAGGATGGAACCGACCCATGAGTCTTCATGTTGACCCACCACAACTAGAAATGATGTGCCCACCACACCACACACGCAATCGGCCACTAAGAAAATAAGCATATACAATAGTACAACGGTATCTAGCTCACGATACGTCTCCATATTTTGTTGATGACACCGACGGAGTTTGCATTTGATGCATGCTCCGTATTTTGTTAACGACACTTACGGTCATTGTATTTGAAGCGAAAGCACGATATGGTCACCGGTCTTCGAATAAGCTCATCCACGGTCACCACATACATATTGTTGTGCTAACCAACATGTGGTTGGATGGTTAGAGGAGAGTGGTTTCTCGAGCCCACCAAGGTTAAAGTCCCGGTGCTCGCATTTATCTTGTGTTAATTTCAGTATTTTCCGGCGATGTACGTTCAGTGGGAGGAGACGTTCCACTCGACTACGAGGCACCTATGGTGACTTTGTAAAATCTCAAGATCATATATGCCGGCCCACTCTCTCGAAGGTGCGGCGGTGGACCAGCGGTGGGGAGTGGTTTCGGGGAGGCGGGCGGCATGGGCAGCGGAGCAAGCGGTTCGGCCGGTGGTGGGCTGGCGGCTCGAGGGGTGGAGTTTGATGATAAACTAGAGGCCCTTGATTTCAGATCCAACGGCTTTAAAATCTAATGACCAGAGATGAAAAAGTCAGTCGACTGACGTGTAGCCTCAACCCGCATGTAAACATGCACGCACGCATGTAGGCATGCAACACTGACACGTACACATAACGTACACACGCACGCATGATGGCGTGCAACACTGACACGTACACATGCACTCACGAACACACGCACGTACGCACCCATGCATGCAAGACTGAAACGCACCCTTGCACGTACGCACCCATGCATGCAACACCAAACGCACACTTGCACACACGCAACACTCGCACGCCTGCATGCACACAGCACACGACGCAAGACACACGCTTAACTACATGAAAAAAGATGACGTCACACTCAATGAACAATCATCGGTTATGAAATGCCCGCTTCTGACCGCCTCGCCCACCAAAGGTTCCTTCCGCCAGCGCTGCTGCGTTGGGTCAGCGACATGCAGGCCATGCACCCAAAGAGCCCACACGTCGATTGGAAGAACGGGCGCGGTGTCCTAGGTCGGTCGAGGGCGCCACTCATGGCACGCCAACTGAACACGCCTTCGTGCCGCATTCAAACGCCTCCATGAAACCCGCCCGTGTGGAAGCCGAGAAACCCACTCTGGACACACGTTCGTTCATGACCGGGCCGGTGTTAAACGCAACGCCGGCCGAGCTCCTCCTGTCCGCCGTCTATTTAATCTCCAATTTAAACGAGGCCAAACACCGGCCAAGAATCGCACACCTCCGCCGCTCCCTTATCTCCTCCACCATTTTGTCCACTCTTACAATGGCTTACGAAGAGTAGTTATTCCGCATCCAAGCCGGCTGGGTAGCCCGCCAGATACGAGCTATGCAGCTCGCTGATCCACCTCCTCCCTCGCCTCGGAGCCAGTTGCCGCCCCAAGCCGACGCCAGCGGTTCAAGAACTCGCCGCTCCAGTGCCAGCTCGACAAGGAGTGGCGCCGCAGGCGTCGTTGCTGCCGTCACGCGCCGCCTGCATCTGCGTCTCCCGTTTACGTGGCGAGACTCCCATGCCGGTGGCGCGCCATGCAAGCAGCGACATAAGCCGGTGCGCGGAGAGCGGCGAGTCGGTGGCCAGCGCCTCGCGTCCGCCGCCATCATCGAGGAGAAGTAGAACACGGAGGCCGCCCGTGCATGGGTCCCATGAAGGCCACCGCGAGGCGGCGCCGGCGTACAGCAGTGTCTTGCGGATCCTTTTGTTGCGAGGACCTTCGTCGACCCGCATGGGCTCCACGGAAGAGGTCAATGTTAGGATGAACTTCGAGCGGTGCCGCCATGGCGAAGTAGTGGCCGGTGATGAACTCGAACCGGTGCTGGCCACCATCATCTTCGGCACCAGCCAATGATATCAGTTGGGCAGTGGGGAAGCGAGCCGTCCTTTGCGCTGAAGCATATACCTCCGGGGCTCCCCGACAGTCCGGTGATCGTGCTGCCGGACATGAGGAACACAAATCGATCGGCGGGCGACCATTTAGGACATGTATTATATACCTGTGTTGTCCAGAACTAGCACCGTGTAGTTCATTTGAATGTAATGAAATCCGTCATGTTTGTGTGAAAATCCGGTATTTTATATGATTTCCATCGTTGTTTATATGAAATACTCTGGTGGTTGGGTGAATGAGTATCAGTTTGTCTACGTGTTTGCGTGAATTTCGTCCGGTTGGTTGAGTTGCTGTCATAATGTGTGCGGCTACGGTTGGATGGCGTAATTTGCAGGTCGCCGGTTGGTCTACGGGTGGCTCGGGCGGCGTTGTGGGACAAAAAAACACAGCTCGTCTGAGCTCGTCTCAACGTGTCTTGTTGGAGGATGCATGACAGCATGAGCACCCGAGTTGTTCCTCGTTCATCGGTGGCAAAGGTACTGGTGGACAAAAGGGTCGCCAATATTTTGGCTACCCCGGGCAAGATCCGAACATCCCCTCCCAACAGATTCAAATCCCTCGTTCGCCGTGGAATTTTGCCATGTGTTGTTTTCATGGACTAGCAAGATGCCCGTGCATTGCACGGAACATCAAGATGCATTTTTTTACAAACTTCCGCATGCATGCAAGGTATAATTAATGTCCTCCTTTGCTAGTACCACGAGGCAAACACCATTAATATTGCATCGATTAGTGTTAGTGGCCTTGTATATCTGCAAATTGTAATTTTGATAGTGGCCCTTGTATATAAAAATGGAGGGAGAAATATGAGAGATAAGGTGAGGAGGAGTGGGCGTGGTGTCATGGTGGTGACTGGTGGTCGGATCAAGGCGGAGGCATGGGGATGGACGGCGCATTATGTCTAGGGTTTGTATCTCTCTCACACACACCCACGTAGGTGGGGGAAGTGCACAAAGAGAAGAGGTGCACGCACGGCGCACGTACTCCTGTGTCTTTCCCAACCACACCAGCTCGGGTACAATGTGTAGCTCATTTCTGTACGAAAAAGGTAGCCCACGTGGTAATTTGGCACGTGTCTTGGTTGTCCACTTGGTGGAGGGAGGATCGTCTACCACAGTGAACAAACAAATTGCGACTTGACGTTATGTTAAATTAAAAAGAGGCAAACCATGTGGGGCCTACCTTAGAGGCAAGGCTCTATACATTGGAGTACTTTTGATGTGTCCCGTCAACTCATGAGCGAGGAGAAACTTGCTTAGTACGCCGTCTCCCGCCCACGGGCGCGATGGCTCGCAGGATGAGGTGAAGCTAGAGTACTCTTTATGCGCCTTCGCCCGCTCCCTGCATCGCCATGATGGCTCGCAAAGACGAGGAGAAAATTTTACTACTCCCTCCGTTTACTCCTCGTCCCTACTACGTAATTTGGTTAGTACTCCTCTATTTACTTATAAAAGGCCACTATAAAAAATACATTTTGCATCTATACAAGGCCACAAATAGTAATCGAGACAAAAGTTACTACTCCCTCCTTTCCAGTTTATGGCTCAATTTCAAAATCTCTCCAACCAAGATAGACGGTGAGTGGTCGAATTAATTTCGTAGTTTGCACAGTACGCTCGTTTTTCTCAAGAAGTTATGTTTACCGAGGCATTAATTAGAATGAATGCATGAATGACCACTAAATTTCCATGAAATTGTACATGCATTGGTTAGTTTCCTCTTGACACTGCTTGCGTCGGGTGATCTAACGCACCTCGAAATCCAACATGTAATGGTACTACTACTAGTATAGTACTAGAATTGAGACTTATCAAACGGAAAAATGAATGTTTTTAGATGAGCCCTATAAACCCTAGTGGGTAATGCATTACTCGTAAAACAGATTTTTCCAAAACTAAGTCGCTCCCTTTCATGAATTATGTAGTATACTCCTCCGTCGACGCTCCCTTTCATGAATTCTGTACTTCCTGTCGCCGACATGTGGGACATATAGCAACCGGGTTGACGTGTCAAGCACCAAATAACAGTGCAGAACAGCAGGGGGCCGCACTCCAATCGTACCGGCCCAGTGTTAGTAATGAGCAATGAGACGTCAAATCACAATGACGCACCTTCCCAGACGGACGAAGCAACCATTATTTCACACTTCGGTTCAACATCATATCAAACCACGTACTAGTATTGCTTTTGCATCAAGAGGGACACACGCATCGCCTTGGTACATCATGACACGTGGGACCGCATGACAGGCCATGCTCCCCCGCCGATCGCTGGGTAAAATCACCTCATTTTTACTATACTTCCTCCGGATCGGTTTACTACATGGCATGCACGTCGTTCTAGCTTGAGAATTTAATCGGCTATATATATATATGTGATGAACAGACGCTAGCCTTTTAAAAATGTATACTTTTGTACAGTAGTACTCCACTATCGATGGATTGCGCCATGGAGCAAAAATTGAAATTTAAAAAAAGTTGGTACATATAGAGAGCGCTAAATGGCCAAATTATGCATATAGTACTATTAAAAAGCTAGTACGTGCTTAATTGGGGTGCTAAATTCTATTAAAGAAATACTAGTACTAGTATGTACATCTTGAAGAGTTAAAGTAACGAGAAGAAACATAACATAGTTACTGCTTGGGGGCTCAAAGACAACACACCCCTCAAATTAAACTAAGCACACCTGAAATTAAACTATGCAACTAATCCGGTAGACACTGCACTAGAAGTTTAGAACTGCCATGAGCAACGACACTGCCACCTTACTCGGAGTCCTCGTCCACGTCCTCGACTTCTTCCTTGTCCCTCTTCCTCTTGGCCGATACTTCTTTGCTTGAACCGCCAACTTGGCTGTTGCTCCTCATCCAACCCTTGTAGATATTGAAACAAAGGTAGCCATCCATTGCAGCGTAGTGGATGTGGTCTATATCTAGTACATTTTGCTGCCATGCATGACGATGAAACGTGTAACGAGGTTTCTCCAGCTTGATGCGAAGGATGAACCATGGCTCCTGCCAGGTCGGATTGAGGGTCGACGAGAGGGCACCAGCCGATTCTTCTGGAGGTCAAAGGGGTTTCCTGCAACGAGGCCTATCCGACGCAGGACTTATTTGTCGTTCTTAAAGTCTACATTAACGAATTTGACTGTTTTGTCCTCGAGGAAGTTCTTAAAATCCTGGCACTCAACGTCGGCATGGCATATGTGGTAGACCAAGCAAACGTTATGTACGCAAACCTGGATCACGGCGGGCTTCTTCCTCTCTTCGTCCTTTAGATCCTTCTCTTGTCCCACGACCGTGGTGTACTCAACATCTAGCCCAGCGACCCACTCATCATGTGAGTTTTCGAACATGCGTCTGAAGCGATAAAGGCATCCTTTCACCGTCGCGGAAGTACGGGTGTAGATGACGTCGAACTCATCGCTGGTGATGGTTCTAACTGTTGGAAATATGCCCTAGAGGCAATAATAAATTAGTTATTATTATTATATTTCCTTGTTCATGATAATCGTTTATTATCCATGCTATAATTGTATTGATAGGAAACTCAAATACATGTGTGGATACATAGACAACACCATGTCCCTAGCAAGCCTCTATTGGCTAGCTCGTTGATCAATAGATGGTTACGGTTTCCTAACCATGGACATTGGATGTCATTGATAACGGGATCACATCATTAGTAGAATGATGTGATGGACAAGACAATCCTAAGCATAGCACAAAGATGCGTAGTTAGGTATGCTAAAGCTTTTCTAATGTCAAGTATCATTTCCTTAGACCATGAGATTGTGCAACTCCGGATACCGTAGGAATGCTTTGGGTGTACCAAAGCGTCCTGGCGTAATCGGGTGGCTATAAAGGTGCATTACAGGTATCTCCGAAAGTGTCATTGGGTTTGGCGCGAATCGAGACTGGGATTTGTCACTCCGTGTGACGGAGAGGTATCTCTGGGCCCACTCGGTAGGACATCATCATAATGTGCACAATGTGACCAAGGGGTTGATCACGGGATGATATGTGTTACGAAACGAGTAAAGAGACTTGCCGGAAACGAGATTGAACAAGGTATCGGGATACCGACGATCGAATCTCGGGCAAGTACAATACCGCTAGACAAAGGGAATTGTATACGGGATCGATTGAGTCCTTGACATCGTGGTTCATCCGATGAGATCATCGTGGAACATGTGGGAGCCAATATGGGTATCCAGATCCCGCTATTGGTTATTGGCTGGAGAACGTCTCGGTCATGTCTGCATGTCTCCCGAACCCGTAGGGTCTACACACTTAAGGTTCGATGACGCTAGGCTTATAAAGGAAGTTTGTATGTGGTTACCGAATGTTGTTGAGTCCGGATGAGATCCCGGACGTCGCGAGGAGTTCGGAATGGTCCGGAGGTAAATATTTATATATGGGAAGTCCTATTTTGGTCGCCGGAAAAGTTTAGCACTTTATCGGTATTGTATGGAGTGCGAAAGGGGTCCGGGGTCCACTGGGGTCCACCTGCCCGAGGGGCCACATGGGCTGTAGGGGGTGCGCCTTGGCCTATATGGGCCAAGGGCACCAGCCCCAAGAGGCCCATGTGCCAAGGAAACTTGGGGAGGAAGAGTCCTCAAGGGGAAGGCACCTCCGAGGTGCCTTGGGAGGATGGACTCCTCCCCCTCTTGGCCGCACCCCTTCCTTGGAGGAAGGGGCAAGGCTGCCTCCCCTCTCCCTTGCCCCTATATAGTGGAGGAGGGAGGAGGGCATCCACACCTAAGCCCTGGCGCCTCCTCCCTCCCGTGACACCTCCTCCTCTCCCGTAAGTGCTTGGCGAAGCCTGCAGGATTGCCACGCTCCTCCACCACCACCACGCCGTTGTGCTGCTGTTGGATGGAGTCTTCCTCAACCTCTCCCTCTCTCCTTGCTGGATCAAGGCATGGGAGGCGTCACCGGCTGTACGTGTGTTGAACGCGGAGGTGCCGTCCGTTCGGCACTAGGATCTCCGGTGATTTGGATCACGACAGTCTGACTCCTTCAACCCCGTTCTCTTGAACGCTTCCGCTTAGCGATCTACAAGGGTATGTAGATGCACTCTCCTTCCTCTTGTTGCTAGAATCTCCATAGATTAATCTTGGTGATGCGTGAAAATTTTGAATTTCTGCTCGCTCCCCGACCGTGGCATCATGAGCTAGGTCTATTGCGTAGATTCTTTGCACGAGTAGAACACAAAGTAATTGTGGGCGTTGATTTTGTTCAATATGCTTACCGTTACTAGTCCAATCTTGTTTTGACGGTATTGTGGGATGAAGCGGCCGGACCGACCTTACACGTACTCTTACGTGAGACAGGTTCCACCGGTGACATGCACTTGGTGCATAAGGTGGCTAGCGGTGCCGATCTCTCCCACTTTAGTCGGAACGGATTCGATGAAAAGGGTCCTTATGAAGGGTAAATAGCAATTGGCATATCACGTTGTGGTTTTGCGTAGGTAAGAAAGCGTTCTTGCTAGAAACCCATAGCAGCCACGTAAAACATGCAACAACAATTAGAGGGCGTCTAACTTGTTTTTGCGGGGTATGCTATGTGATGTGATATGGCCAAGAACAATGTGATGAATGATATGTGATGTATGAGATTGATCATGTTCTTGTAATAGGACTCACGACTTGCATGTCGATGAGTATGACAACCGGCGAGCCATAGGAGTTGTCTTTATTTATTGTATGACCTGCGTGTCATTAAACAACGCTATGTTATTACTTTACTTTATTGCTCCCCGGTAGCCATAGTAGTAGAAGTAATAGTTGGCGAGACAACTTCATGAAGACACGATGATGGAGATCATGGTGTCATGGTGTCATGCGGTGACAATGATGATCATGGAGCCCCAAAGATGGAGATCAAAAGGAGCAATATGATATTGGCCATATCATGTCACTACTATATAATTGCATGTGATGTTTATTATGTTTATGCATCTTGTTTACTTAGAACGACGGTAGTAAATAAGATGATCCCTTACACAAATTTCAAGAAGTGTTCTCCCACGGTATGCACCGTTGCTACAGTTAAATAAGCTTCTAAGCACCACGTGATGATCGGGTGTGATGGATTCTTACGTTCACATACAACGGGTGTAAGACAGATTTACACAGCAAAAACACTTGGGATTAACTTGACGAGCCTAGCATGTACAGTACATGGCCTCGGGAACACAGAGACCGAAAGGTCGAGCATGAGTCGTATGGTAGATACGATCAACATGAAGATGTTCACCGATGTTGACTAGTCCGTCTCACGTGATGATCGGACACGGCCTAGTTGACTCGGATCATGTGATCACTTAGATGACCAGAGGGATGTCTATCTAAGTGGGAGTTCATAAGATGAACTTAATTATCTTGAACATAGTCAAAAGACCTTTTGCAAATTATGCCGTGGCTCGCGCTTTAGTTCCACTGTTTAGATATGTTCCTAGAGAAAATATAGTTGAAAGTCGAAAGTAGCAATTATGCGATCAGTAGAAAGCTTATGTCCTTAATGCACCGCTCAGTGTGCTGTACCCCAAACGTCGTTTGTGGATATTGCGAACATCGGACATACACGTTTTGATAACTACGTGATAGTTCAGTTGAACGGTTTAGAGTAGAGGCACCAAAGGCGTTTTTGAAACATCGCGGAACATATGAGATGTTTCGAGGGCTGAAATTGGGATTTCGGGCTCGTGCTTACGATCAAGAGGTATGAGACCTCCGGCGAGTTTTCTTAGCCTGCAAACTAAGGGAGAAAAGCTCAATCGTTGAGCTTGTGCTCAGATTGTCTGAGCACAACAATCACTTGAATCGAGTGGGAGTTGATCTTAGGATGAGATAGTGATGTTTCTCCAAAGTCATTGCCACCTCGCTGCTAGAGCTTCGTGATGAACTATAACCTATCAAGGATAGTGATTATCCTTGAGGTTTTAGCGTTGTTTGACATCACGAAAGTAGAAGTCAATAAGGAGCATCAATTGTTGATGGTTGGTGAAACAACAAGAATCAAGAAGGGCAAGGGAAAGAAGCGATACTACAAGAAACGGCAAATCAGCTGCTGATCTAGTGAACAAACCAAAGGTTGAACACAAACCCGAGACTAAGTGCTTACGTAATAAGGGGAACAGCCTTTGGAGCAGCATTACCCTAGATACTTGGTAGATAAGAAGGTGGCAAGGTCGAAAGAAGTATATTGGATATACATTATGTTAATGTGTACTTTACTAGTACTCCTAGTAGCACCGAGGTATTGAGATACCGGTTCGGTTGCTAAGTGTTAGTAACTCGAAATAAAAGCTACGGAATAAACGGAGACTAGCTAAAGGTAAGCTGACGATATGTGTTGGAAGTGTTTCCAAGTTTGATGTGATCAAACATCTCACGCTCCCTCTACCATCAAGATTAGTATTAAACCAGAATAATTATCATTTGGTGTTTGCGTTGAGCATAGACATGATTGGATTATGTCTATCGCATGTCTGATTTATTCATTTAAGGAGAATAATTGTTACTCTATTTATTTGAATAATACCTTGATGGTCTTGCACCTAAATAAATGGTTTATTGAATCTCGATCGTAGTGATACACATTTTCATGCCAAAAGTATAAGATAGTAATGATAGTACCACTTACTTGTGGCCTTTGCCATGTGAGTCATATTGGTGTAAAAGCATGAAGAAGCTCCATGTTGATGGATCTTTGGACTCACTCGTTTTGAAAACTTGAGACATGCGAACCATGTCTATTGGTGTGTACGCATGAAGAAACTCCATGCAGATGGATCGTTTGGACTCACTTGATTTTGAATCACTTGAGATATGCAAAACATACTACATGGGCAAGATGACCGAAAAGCCTCGGTTTTGATAAAATGGAACAAGATAGCAACTTGTTGGAAGTAACACATTTTGATATGTGCAGTCCAATGAGTCTTTGAGGCATGCGATGAATATCGTTATGTTCTTACTTCACGGATGATTCGAGTAGATGTTGAGTATATTTCCTTGATGAAACACAAGTCTGAATTATTGAATGGTTCAAGTAATTTCAGAGTGAAGTTTAAGATCTTCGTGACAAGAGGATAGAATGTCTATGATATGATCATAGAGATGAATATCTGAGTTACGAAGTTTTGGCACACAATTAAGACATTGTGCAAATTGTTTCACAATTAATACCTTTGGAACACCATAGTGTGATGGTGTGTCCGAACATCATAGTTGCACTCTATTGGATATGGTGCGTACCATGATATCTCTTATCGAATTACCACTATCGTTCATGGGTTAGGCATTAGAGACAACCGCACTCACTTTAATGGGGCACCACGTAATTCCGTTGAGACGACACCGTTTGGATAAACCTAAGTTGTTGTTTCTTAAAAGTTTGGGGCTGCGACGCTTATGTGGAAAAGTTTCAGGTTGATAAGCTCGAACCCAAAGCGGACAAAATGCATCTTCATAGGACACCCAAAACAGTTGGGTATACCTCCTAATTCAGATCCGAAGCAATAGGGATTGTTTCTTGAATCGGGTCCTTTCTCGAGGAAAAGTTCGTCTCGAAAAGTTGAGTGGGAGGATGGTGGAGACTTGATGAGGTTATTGAGCCATCACTTCAACTAGTGTGTAGCAGGGCACAGGAAGTTGTTCCCGTGGCACCTACGAATTGAAGTAGAAGCTTATGATAGTGATCATGAAGTTTTGGATCAAGTCACTACTGCACCTCGTGAGGGTGACAAGGATGCGTCTTTGCTTGAGTGGTACGGTGATCCTGTCTTGAAGGTCATGTTGCTAGACAACAATGAACCCTACGAGCTATGGAGAAGCGATGGTGGGCCCAAATTCCGACAAATGGTTAGAAGCCATGAAATCCGAGATAGGATCCATGTATCGTAACAAAGCATGGACTTTGGTGGACTTGCCCGTTGATCGGCAAGCCATTGAGATAAATGGATCTTTAAGAAGAAGGCAGGACGTGGGCGATAATGTCACCGTCTATGAAGCTCGACTTGTGGCGAAGAGTTTTTCACAAGTTCAAGGAGTTGACTACGATGAGATTTTCTAATCCGTAGCGATGCTTAAGTCCGTCAGAATCATGTTAGTATAAGCTGCATTTATGAAATCTGGCGGATGGATGTCAAAATGAGTTTCCTTACCGGTTTAAAGGAAAGGTTGTATGTGATACATTCAGAAAGTTTTGTCGATCCTGAGGATGCTAAAAGGTATGCTGGTTCCAGCGATCCTTTCTAAGGACTGGAGTAAGCATCTCGGAGTTGGAATATGCACTTTGATAGGATGATCAAAGATTTTGGGTTTATACAAAGTTTATGAGAAACTTGTATTTCCAAAGAAGTAAGTGAGAGCACTATAGAATTTCTGATGAGTATATGTTGTTGACATATTGATGATCAGAAATGATGTAGAATTTCTGGAAAACATATAGGGTTATTTGAAAGATGATTTTCAACAGAAAACCTGGATTAAGCTACTTGAACAATAAGCATCAAGATCTATAAGATAGATCAAAATGTTTAATAATACTTTCAAATGAGCACATACCTTGACATAATCTTGAAAGTGTTCAAGATGGATCGATCAAAGAAGGAGTTCTTGCACTGAGTTGTAAGGTATGAAGTTAAGAGTTAAAAGCTCGACCACGGCGTAAAAGAGAGAAAGGATTTAAGGTCGTCCCCTATGCTTCGGACATAGGCTCTATAGTATGTTATCTTTGTGTACCGCACGGAAGTGTGCCTTGCCATGAGTCGGTCGAGGGTACAAGAATGATCCAGGAATGGATCATTGGACAGCGGTCAAAATTGTCCTTGGAGTAAATAAGGACATGTTTCTCGATTATGGAGGTGATAAAGAGTTCGGCGTAAAGGGTTACGTTGATGCAAGCTTTAACACCTATCCGAATGACTCTAAGTAGCAAATAGGATACGTATAGTGGAACAACCATTTGGAATAGCTCCAAGTGGGGCGTGGAAGCAGCATTTATAATATGACCTAGAAATTTGCAAAGCACACACGGATCTGAAAGGTTCAGACCCGTTGACTAAAACCCGTTGACTAAAACCTCTCTCACAAGCAAAACATGATCAAACCTCAGAACTCATTGAGCCTAAATCACATGATGATGTGAACTAGTTTACAGACACTAGTGAACTCTTTGGGTGTTGGTCACATGGCGATGTGACCTATTAGTGTTAATCACATGACGATGTGAACTAGATTATTGACTCTAGTGCAAGTGGGAGACTGTTGGAAATATGCCCTAGAGGCAATAATAAATTAGTTATTATTATTATATTTCCTTGTTCATGATAATCGTTTATTATCCATGCTATAATTGTATTGATAGGAAACTCAAATACATGTGTGGATACATAGACAACACCATGTCCCTAGCAAGCCTCTATTGGCTAGCTCGTTGATCAATAGATGGTTACGGTTTCCTAACCATGGACATTGGATGTCATTGATAACGGGATCACATCATTAGTAGAATGATGTGATGGACAAGACCCAATCCTAAGCATAGCACAAAGATCGTAGTTCGTATGCTAAAGCTTTTCTAATGTCAAGTATCATTTCCTTAGACCATGAGATTGAGCAACTCCGGATACCGTAGGAATGCTTTGGGTGTACCAAAGCGTCACAACGTAATCGGGTGGCTATAAAGGTGCATTACGGTATCTCCGAAAGTGTCTGCTGGGTTGGCGTGAATCGAGATCGGGATTTGTCACTCCGTGTGACGGAGAGGTATCTCTGGGCCCACTCGGTAGGACATCATCATAATGTGCACAATGTGACCAAGGGGTTGATCACGGGATGATATGTGTTCTTAAGCGAGTAAAGAGACTTGCCGGAAACGAGATTGAACAAGGTATCGGGATACCGACGATCGAATCTCGGGCAAGTACAATACCGCTAGACAAAGGGAATTGTATACGGGATCGATTGAGTCCTTGACATCGTGGTTCATCCGATGAGATCATCGTGGAACATGTGGGAGCCAATATGGGTATCCAGATCCCGCTATTGGTTATTGACCGGAGAACGTCTCGGTCATGTCTACATGTCTCCCGAACCCGTAGGGTCTACACACTTAAGGCTCGATGACGCTAGGGTTATAAAGGAAGTTTGTATGTGGTTACCGAATGTTGCTCGGAGTCCCGAATGAGATCCCGGACGTCACGAGGAGTTCCGGAATGGTCCGGAGGTAAAGATTTATATATGGGAAGTCCTATTTTGGTCGCCGGAAAAGTTTCGCACTTTATCGGTATTGTACGGAGTGCCGAAGGGGTCCGGGGTCCACCGGGGTCCACCTGACCCGGGGGCCACATGGGCTGTGGGGGTGCGCCTTGGCCTATATGGGCCAAGGGCACCAGCCCCAAGAGGCCCATGCGCCAAGGAAACTTGGGGAGGGAAGAGTCCTCAAGGGGAAGACACCTCAGGGTGCCTTGGGGAGGATGGACTCCTCCCCTCTTGGCCGCACCCCTTCCTTGGAGGAAGGGGCAGGCTGCCTCCCCTCTCCCTTGCCCCTATATATAGTGGAGGGAGGGAGGGCATCCACACCTAAGCCCTGGCGCCTCCCTCCCTCCGTGACACCTCCTCCTCTCCCGTAAGTGCTTGGCGAAGCCTGCGGGATTGCCACGCTCCTCCACCACCACCACGCCACGTTGTGCTGCTGTTGGATGGAGTCTTCCTCAACCTCTCCCTCTCTCCTTGCTGGATCAAGGCATGGGAGACGTCACCGGCTGTCACGTGTGTTGAACGCGGAGGTGCCGTCCGTTCGGCACTAGGATCTCCGGTGATTTGGATCACGGCAATCGACTCCTTCAACCCCGTTCTCTTGAACGCTTCCGCTTAGCGATCTACAAGGGTATGTAGATGCACTCTCCTTCCTCTTGTTGCTAGAATCTCCATAGATTGATCTTGGTGATGCGTAGAAAATTTTGAATTTCTGCTACGTTCCCCAACACTAACCTTGTACTCACCGCCGATCGGGGAGATTTGGGACGCCATGGATTTGGGAGGAGGGTTAGGATTAGTGGAACTGTCGTAATGTGAATGGACGAGATGACTAGGAGCAAACCACCATAGTATTAAAGGACGTGCGGGAAAGATTAGGAGCGAACTGCCAGCGTGCGAACGGCAGGGTAGTGGCTTTCCATTCTCCCATGATACGGGCTTCCGAGAGCCCTTGGATCTGAGATCGAACAGTTGCATGGCGTGATTCTAGACCTATGGGTGAATATCCTATCCTGGAGGGTTATTCTTAAAATTTTCAGCAACTTAGCATGCGACCGTTTGATCTCAGATCCAAGGGCTGCCCGGACTGTATCATGGTCGCGCCTACCACGGACCGTCGCGTCGCTCGTGGTCGCGCCCTTGGAGATTTAACACGGTGCGTTAGGGCTATCCGATGTTGGCATGTCATACATAGTCATCAGTTAGTCACTCATACTACAACAAGGTTGGCTATAAGGTTGGCTATAAGTGTATTTTTTACTCCTCTCTATCACTTTCTTACGTACTCCCTCCGTCCCATAATATAAGAACGCTTTTGACACTAGCTAGTGTAGTGTGAAAAACGTTCTTATATAATGGGACACAGGGAGTACTAGTATTTATTGCATTTGCCAAGGAGTGACCTCTTCCAATGAAATGGTGTTGCTAAGTTTGCTTCATTTAATTAGGTATAGACTCAAAATTGTCTTTTCACCTAGGTACACGCGCTTAGCACTATTTCTTCCTTGGGTCACCAAACTAGTCTCTCTCTTCTTGATTAACTTGCCACATCGCACTTTATGCCTATGTGGCAAGCTTAAGCACTAATAGGAACAAGTAAGTACAATCGTGCACTTTACATGGCATTTTTGCATATGTGGAGGAAAGAGAGGCAAGGAAAAAGTGGAGAAGTGGGCTCTCATGCAAGAGCCAGCCTCTACTACTACATGGTGGAGCATTGGGAGAGGCACCTGTATGGAGGTGGTCAGAATCGGGAGACTCACGACGGTCGTGGCGCCCATGATTAAAATGATAATGGCAAGTCAAATCACGGGGCCCCACCTGTCCAAAGAACTTCATTTGTCAAATCACACAGCCCTACATTTGCAGCAGCCTACTCCCTCGTCTTCTCGCGTCTCTGTCGAACCGACTAGGCGGAACTGCCCCGCCTACCACGCAGTAAAAGCCCCGCCCTCGACTTTTAAATACAACTACTCCCTCCGTCGGATGCGTTTGGTTGAAGGTATCGTATGAATGGATTGGGACCATTCAATTTTTTTGGGATTGAACTATTCAATTCATGTGTTTGGCTGAATATAAGAGATGAGCTAATTATTTAAGACGGGACCACCAGTCATGCTCACATAGTCATGCATGCAAAGGGTGGCCATTTGATTCGACCGATTTGGTTGGGTGGAATGGTTCAACATCTTCAAGGCATATTCCCTTTTTTTGACTCGAACCATTCATGTGCTTTATAACCAAACATGTCTATTTTCTACGATCCCAACCCATTCATGACCACCCTTGCAACCAAACGCACGTCATATTACGAAAACCAAATAATCCCACAATACTAAGGCGCGGTGCATTAACTTCTACCTCGTTTCTTGTTTCTTCACATATCAACCAATAAGAATCCAATGATATACTTTTTGTGACATAGTAACTCATATTTAGTTAGTCAAATGAATGACCTAGAACTACGTGCAGGCCCTATAAACCGAGACGTCTACAAATAAAAAACCGAGACAGAGAGGGTAGTTCAGCACGTATCTTTTTAGATCAATATAGTCAGGATTCACCAAGGAGCAAAACCAAGTGGTAGGCTGCTCATGTCGTGTTGGCGTAGCAACTCAAGCGGTCGATCCGCTTTGCGAAATGGAGACACACTTAACGGGACCCTTTGGCGGACATGTGGCTCATCCACCGTCTTGCTCCACGTGCGATGCACCAAATTACAGTTAAGATAGCGGTTGGAATTGAGGCACCCGGTTGTAGCGCCAGATAGTAGAAAATGAGCGATGAGGGGTCAAATCACAAAGCTCCACCTTTCCCGCATTAAAATTTGGGCCAGACGAAGCAACCATCATTTCACTCTAGCGCAAGAGCATAAAGAAAAGAGAAAACAATGATGCGTGCGGCAGCTACCTAGGGCACCCTAGGGTAGGGGTCTCCACTACAGATCATTTTTTTGAAAGCGCCTCCACTACAAATCGGCTTCTCCCTCGTCCTATTGAAGAAAACCGATGATGAGTGCGGCGGTAGGGTTTGTAGGAGTACTACGGCGTGCGAGGCCACGTCGTAGTAAACGGGTTCGAGTCGACGCCTTAAATATGTGTGGGCCGCTTGGTTTTACGGGAACGAGGCAGCATTTTGGGTTCGGGGACCAAAGTAGATATAGCACGTACAAAAAATAGTGGACGTGGGTTCAACCGAAAAGGCAATGATGCATGGGCCCTACATTTTGATATACCGGGCAGTGAAATTTGCTACTCTACTCAAAACTAGTAAGGTACACATGTATTGAACGCATGAGATTTCGAAACCAAATTATGAATAAATACACACTATAGCATGTAAAGCTTTGAGTCATATATGCATGATGTATATGTTCGTTTAGTTCTTATAGTTCATCTCATTCAAAATCAATTAGTTTTATAAAATGTTAAGATTCATGGGGTTGTGCATTGTAAATCATAAAGTAAAAACAAATAATGGAAATTCATTTAGAAAAAAACAATCAATTATGATACGTAAGATTCTAGAACAAAGGAGAAGTGCTTGTGTTTTGAGGTTTGTGCATTATGCTTAAGTTCAACCATGGAGTCTTCTAAATTGTACATGTGGCGAATCTGGTGGAATGTTGATGATATCCATCGGCCAGTAGTGCTCGGATTTGCCCATCTCTGCTTTGTCGGGTTAGCTTCATCCAGCGACCATCTTTCAAAGTTATTGGCACACTATATAGTTCTTGTGCCATAGTTGCATGTTTTGGAAAAAAGCTACTAGTGGGTTGTACTATCTATTTAGGAATAGAAGATGCATACATGGAAGTTGTAGGGAAAGAGATGACATGGAGCATCTCAATTCCTATGAGTAGGGATTGGAAAAGAGATGTCATTTGGTTCACATCATAGGAACTTTTCTATTGAATCTAGAGATGACATGTATCTCAATTCCTATGAGGAGGGATTAGTAAAGAGATGTAATTTGGTTCATATCATAGGAACTTTTCTATTGAATATACGCTAATGTTTATTTTCCTTTGAAATTAAGGGAGTATATGAATCCATTCATATGAACCAAGTGGCTCTAAAGCTATAGAAATGATATCATGTTTATTTCCTTTGAAATGTAGAGTATATGAATCTATTCCTATGAACCAATTGGCTCTAAAGGAAAAAATCCTATAAAAATCATATCATATAGAGTTCCTATGATATTCCTCGACACTAAAGGATGGTTGAAATTGCTGCGGGTGATACGATGGTCTTTCTTTGTAGACTCCTCACCCATCTTTATAGTTACCTATCGAAGATGAATGAAATGATATATACTGAGGGTATTCTACATGTTCAATTTGGTACACGAAAACTTCGGTAAAAGTTTGCGAGGTTCTAATTTTCAATAAAGCTATATGCACTGCATTTCGAGCGAAGGGAGCATCTGACAGTTTCTAACACTCACGTGGAAGATTTGTGTGTAGGAGGAGTGGCTGTTACATTAAATGGCATGGCAAACCGACCTTTATCGGATGCCGATCTAACGGTTCTTCTGGCGTTAAATCGGGAAAAGGCTTGTGGCGAACGTTTGTCGGATAATGATTTACAGACACATGCATTGCATTGATACGTGCCCCTCTGTCTCACGCACACGCACCCTCACGAGTCACGACTCTCCCGAGTACTCTCGCAGACTCGCACGTCGCACCCATCCTCTATTTGCAGGTAGACGTCACGCACATATGTGCTCTTCACACCCTACCCTCAGAACTTCTAGAAAACAAAAGACGGCGCGCACATTTTATTTTAGCTCACACGTCACACACTTATACTATTACTCTTACGACGAACGTTCTTTGGGCATAGTATATATTGTACTCTCACGAAGAGAAGCGGTGCCGCATACGCACTAGTTCTCTCACACCCACTTTCATGGTACACGTGGGGCGCATTTTTTGAAGCGGTACAACAAAATCACTCCACTATATATAAAAGCAGGAGCCTTAGCGCTTGCTTTACTAGGGTTCCTCTCGTTCACTCTCTCATGCTCTCCAGATCTAAGCAAGACATAGGTGGCGACTCTCTCTCTCTCAGCTCACGGCTGGTCACAAATCCGGCCGGACAACCTCGACCGGGGCAGGGGTGTAGGTGCATCGTTCACGCTGTCGTCGATGGCGAGGGAGGAGACCAATGGCTGCCCGCGCGTCCCGATCGGTGGCCGTGCCGTTCTCTCCGAGAGAGTGCCGGCTCGGGAGGGCCTTCGACCCCTTCTTCCTCCCTGTGGTATTGTGGCCAAGATGCGGCCTCCGGCCTGCCTTTGCCACATGCCGATTTAACCCTCGTGTATATATTCCTTGAAACCTGCATTGCTCTACGCCCCAGCTCTTCTTCCCCTTCGTGTGGATCCTTTTCTACTTCCGTCCATTGTTACAAAGCCACCTAGACTTCTACTATTATTAGAAGTAAAGCTAGTTCATACAGTGAACTCAAAGCATTGGTTCAAACAGGGAAGAATGTGGGAAAGCTGTAGCATGAATCTAGGACTTGGTTCTAAGAGGAAACGGGTGAAAGTAGTAATACGTGTCACTGTTTAAATAACCGTATTTCGTATTTGCGCAAACAGGGATGTCTGTCTCCATATTGTTTCGGGATGTCTGTCTCGTATCGTTTCGGGATGTCTGTCTCGTATCGTTTCTACCGCGCAATCAAAAGCACACACCTCAGTTTTAGTACAACTGCGCAAAATGAGATGGCTATCCCTCATTGCCATCGTCTAACCTCCCGTCTTCAAGGTATCCCTACATTGGTAGTAACTAAGGTAGAATGACCTACGCAATCTAAAAAGAAGCTGATTAAATGCGTTTTACTTCCTGATTGCGGTGCAGGACGGCGAAAACAACTGCATCCTAGTCCGGAATGCACTTTCTACCAGTTCATCCATGGACCGAGGACTAGCACGCCTTGCAGTACGGCGTTTTTTGGACAGGTGCGTAGACAAGAGGCATTGTGGTGCCTTATTTACGCAAATAGCGGTGCTTAAATTTAGTGGAATGCACAAGCATTTCAGCTGGTCAAGATACCTTTGCATGGTTCGATTCAGCATTCCAAATTGAGACCACAATTATAACTGGTTATTCGGAATGAGAGAACCTAACCACGAATGGTGGCAACAAGAAAAAACCGAGTGAACTCCGTGAAATTTAAGCTGCCGGGAGGCCCTTGCTCGAAGAAGCCTTGCTTGTTTTTCTTGATTTGTAAACCTTCTCACAACTTTGCCTTTTCTTTGTGAACTAGTATATGTTTATTATGTTCTATGAATCATTGAGATGTATAAAATTGCTTAACTTATGCTTTTCAAGATTTTTATGAAGACGAGTTTAATTGTGAGTGTTCCACATGAGCGCTGGACTAGCATGTGAACGTTTGGAATTTATTACATTGTGGCCTCAATTAAATGCATGAACCACTGTAACAAGATACATAGTAGTTGCTTATATGTTAGACAACAGATTGTTGATTGTTAGCTGGTCGATAGCCTAGTGTTGAAGCGAGTTGAGCCAATGTGCCGTGTTTTGCACAACTGCTTACAAGTGGGGTAGCACCAACAGTGTTTACAAGTACTTATGTATACGTCGGCCTTACGGTTCTCGAGCAGTGCTCTATTTCATCAAAACACACACTGCTCGTATGATAAACCGTGACAACTTATGTCTTACCATGCCATATTCATGAAAAAACTAGCGAGGACGCATCTCTTTTGGCAACAATTACGATGGTTCTCACATGATTCACGAGCACACAGAAGTAGCAGCAGTTCCCATAGACGGATTCAACAGAGCACTAGCCCCGGAGGGGTCGATAACAGCAAGGTTCGGATAATTAGACACAATCCAAACTACTATTAAACACTAGCTGGGCAACTATTTCATGCCTCGATCTAATTTGGGCTGGACACAAGACGGACCTTGCCATGAACATCATCGAGGGCGTCCATGACAGCTCAATCCTGTGAACCTTCATGAAGACAACCTTGTGGCCTTGCCACTGATAAACTTGTTTGTGGAGGCATGCCACGTCATCTTCCTGCGTAAGCTTGACAAGAACAGTATGCCTCACAAATGAAGGAGTAGCTTTGAACTTCTTGTGCTTCAGTACACCCTGGACAACATGCCTGACAACTGTTGGGGAACGTAGCAGAAATTCAAAATTTTCCTACGTGTCACCAAGATCTATCTATGGAGAAACTAGCAACGAGGGAAGGAGAGTGCATCTACATACCCTTGTAGATCTCTAAGCGGAAGCGTTCATGAGAACGGGGTTGAAGGAGTCGTACTCGTCGTGATCCAAATCACCGGAGATCCTAGTGCCGAGCAGACGACACCTCCGCGTTCAACACACGTATAGCTCCGGTGGCGTCTCCCATGCCTTGATCCAGCAAGGAGAGAGGGAGAGGTTGGGAAGACTCCGTCCCAGCAGCACGACGGTGTGGTGGTGATGGAGGAGCGTGGCAATCTGCGAGGCTTCGCCAAGCACCGCGGAGAGGAGGAGGACTTGGGAGAGGGGAGGGCTGCGCCCGAGGCAAGGGTGCAGCTCCCATGCGTCTCCCCACTATATATAGGGGTGGAGGGGATTATTTCTTGCCCTCCAAGTCCATTGGGGCGTTAGCAAGGTGGGAGGAAAGAAATCCCATCCTTTCCTTTCCCCACCGATTGCTATCCCCTTTTAGGGATCTTGATCTTATCCCTTGAGGATATGATCTTATTCCTTCTAAGGGGGGTCTTGAGTGCGCCTTGACCAGGGGTGTGGGGCCTTGCCCCCACTACCCCACGTTCATGTGGGTCCCCCATGCAGGTGGGCCCCACTCCGAACCTTCTAGAACCTTCCGGTACAATACCGAAAAATCCGAACACTTTCCGGTGGCCAAAATAGGACTTCCCATATATAAATCTTTACCTCCGGACCATTCCGAAACTCCTCGTGATGTCCGGGATCTCATCCGGACTCAGACAACATTCGGTAACCACGTATATCTATTCACTATAACCCTAAGCGTCCATCGAACCTTAAGTGTGTAGACCCTACGGGTTCGAACTATCTGGAACATGACCGAGACGTTCTCCGGTCAATAACCAACAGCCGGGATCTGGATACCCATGTTGGCTCCCACATGTTCCACGAGGATCTCACCGGATGACCCACGATGTCAAGGACTCAATCGATCCCGTATACAATTCCCTTTGTCTAACGGTATTGTACTTGCCCGAGATTCGATCGTCGGTATACCGATACCTTGTTCAATCTCGTTACCGGCAAGTCTCTTTACTCGTTCCATAACACATCATCCCGTGATCAACCCCTTGGTCACATTGTGCACATTATGATGATGTCCTACCGAGTGGGCCCAGAGATACCTCTCTGTTTACACAGAGTGACAAATCCGAGTCTCGATTCGTGCCAACCCAATGCACACTTTCGTGAGATACCTGTAGTGCACCTTTATAGCCACCCGATTACGTTGTGACGTTTGGTACACCCAAAGCATTCCTACGGTATCCGGAGTTGCACAATCTCATGGTCTAAGGAAAAGATACTTGACATTAGAAAAGCTTTAGCATACGAACTACACGATCTTTGTGCTAGGCTTAGGATTGGGTCTTGTCCATCACATCGTTCTCCAAATGATGTGATCCCGTTATCAACGACATCCAATGTCCATGGTCAGGAAACCGTAACCATCTGTTGATCAACGAGCTAGTCAACTAGAGGCTTACTAGGGACATGGTGTTGTCTATGTATCCACACATGTATCTCGAGTTTCCTATCAATACAATTATAGCATGGATAATAAACGATTATCATGAACAAGGAAATATAATAATAATCAATTTATTATTGCCTCTAGGGCATATTTCCAACAGTCTCCCACTTGCACTAGAGTCAATAATCTAGTTCACATCGCTATGTGATCAACACTCATAGGTCACATCTCCATGTGACCAACATCCAAGAGTTTACTAGTGTCACTAAACTAGTTCACATCATCATGTGATTAAGACTCAATGAGTTCTGGGGTTTGATCATGTTTTGCTTGTGAGAGAGGTTTTAGTCAACGGGTCTGCAACATACAGATCCGTATGTACTTCACAAATCTCTATGCCATATTGTAAATGCTGCTTCCCCGCTCCACTTGGAGCTATTCTAAATGGTTGCTCCACTATACGTATCCGGTTTGCTACTCCGAGTCACTCGGATAGGTGTTAAAGCTTGCATCGACGTAACCCTTTACGCCGAACTCTTTATCACCTCCATAATCGAGAAACATGTCCTTATTTACTCCAAGGACAATTTTGACCGCTGTCCAATGATCCATTCCTGGATCACTCTTGTACCCTTGCCGGACTCATGGCAAGGCACACTTCGATCACGGTACACAACATAGCATACTCTGAGCCTATATACGAAGCATAGGGGCGACCTTCGTCCTTTCTCTCTCTTCTGCCGTGGTCGAGCTTTAACTCTTAACTTCATACCTTACAACTCGGGCAAGAACTCCTTCTTTGATCGATCCATCTTGAACACCTTCAAGATCATGTCAAGGTATGTGCTCATTTGAAAGTACCATTTAGCGTTTCTTTATCTATCCTCATAGATCTTGATGCTCAATGTTCAAGCAGCTTAATTCAGGTTTTCTATTGAAAACACTTTTCAAATAACCCTATATGCTTTCCAGAATTCTACATCATTTCCGATCAACAATATGTCATTCACATATACTTATCGGAAATTCTATAGTGCTCCCACTCACTTCTTTGGAAATACAAGTTTCTCACAAACTTTGTATAAACCCAAAATCTTTGATCATCTCATCAAAGCGTACATTCCAACTCCGAGATGCTTACTCCGGTCCTCGGAAGGATCATTTGGAGCTTTGCATACTTGTTAGCATCTTTCGGGATTGACAAAACCTTCTGGTTGTATCACATACAACCTTTCCTCAAGTATAACGTCGAGGAAACAATGTTTTGACATCCTATCGCAAGATTTCATCAATCATGCAAGAATTGCTAATCCAATTCCAACAGACTCTTAGCATCGCTACGGTGAGAAAGCCTCACCGTAGTCAACTCCTTGAACTTGTCGGAAACCATCTTTAACGACAAGTCGAGCTTTCTTAATGGTGATACTTACCATCATTGTCTGTCTTCCTTTTAAAATCCATCTTTACCCAACGTCCTTACGACCATCAAGTATTTCTTCCAAAGTCATGGATCCTCTCTCGGATGTTATGGCCTTGAGCCATTCGTCGGAATCCGGGCCCACCAACATAGGTTCATTGTTGTCTAGCAACATGACCTTCAAGACAAGATTACTGTACCACTCAGAAGTAGTACACATCCTTGTCACCCTACGAGGTACGGTAGTGACTCGATCCAAAACTTCATGATCACTATCATAAGCTTCTACTTCAATTGGTGTAGGCGCCACAGGAACAACTTCACGTGCCCTGCTACACTTGTTGAAGTGACGGTTCAATAACCTCATCAAGTCTCCACCATCCTCCCACTCAATTCTTTCGAGATAAACTTTTCTCGGAAAGGACCTAATTCTAGAAACAATCCTTTTGCTTCCGGAATCGAGACCGGAGGTATACCCAACTGCTACGGGTGTCCTATGAAGAAGCATTTTATCTGCTTTGGGTTCGAGCTTATCAACCTGAAACCTTTTCACATAAGCGTCGCAGCCCCAAACTTTTAAGAAACGACAATTTAGGTTTCTCCAAACCATAGTTCAAATGGTGTCGTCTCAACGGAATTACGTGGTGCCCTATTAAAGTGAGTGTGGTTGTCTCTAATGCCTAACCCATGAAAGATAGTGGTAATTCGATAAGAGACATCATGGTACACATCATATCCAATAGGGTGCAACTATGATGTTTGGACACACCATCACACTATGGTGTTCCAGGCGGTATTAATTGTGAAACAATTTCCACAATGTCTTAATTGCGTGCCAAAGCTCGTAACTCAGATACTCATCTCTATGATCATATCATAGACATTTTATCCTCTTGTCATGATGATCTTCAACTTCACTCTGAAATTACTTGAACCATTCAATAATTCAGACTTGTGTTTCATCAAGTAAATACACTCAGTATCTACTCAAATCATCCATGAAGTAAGAACATAACAATATTTCTTTGCATGCCTCGGCACTCATTGGACTGCACACATCAAAATGTGTTACTTCCAACAAGTTGCTATCTTGTTCCATCTTCTTTGAAACCGAGGCTTTTCAGTCATTTTGCCCATGTGGTATGATTTGCATATCTCAAGTGATTCAAAATCAAGTGAGTCCAAACGATCCATCTGCATGGAGTTTCTTCATGCGTATACACCAATAGACATGGTTCGCATGTCTCAAACTTTTCAAAAACGAGTGAGTCCAAAGATCCATCAACATGGAGCTTCTTCATGCGTTTATACCAATATCACTTACATGGCGATTGCCACAAGTAAGTGGTACCATCATTACTATCTTATATCTTTTGGCATGAAAATGTGTATTACTATGATCGATATTCAATAAACCATTCCTTTAGGTGCAAGACCATTGAAGGTATTATTCAAATAAATAGAGTAACCATTATTCTCCTTAAATGAATAACCGTATTGCGATAGACATAATCCAATCATGTCTATGCTCAACGCAAATACCAAATGACAATTATTCGGGTTTAATACTAATCTTGATGGTAGAGGGAGCATGCGATGTTTGATCACATCAAACTTGGAAACACTTCCAACACATATCGTCAGCTCACCTTTAGCTAGTCTCTGTTTATTCCGTAGCCTTTTATTTCAAGTTACTAACACTTAGCAACCGAACCGGTATCTAATACCACAATTGCTACTAGGAGTACTAGTAAAGTACACAATAACTTAATGTATATCCAATATACTTCTATCGACCTTGTCACCTTCTCATCTACCAAGTATCTAGGGTAATTCTGCTCCGATTGGTTGTTCCCCTTATTACGTAAGCACATAGTCTCGGTTTGGGTTCAACCTTGGGTTTCTTCATTAGAGCAGCGGTGATTTGCTGTTTCATGAAGTATCCCTTCTTGCCCTTGCCCTTCTTGAAACTAGTGGTTTCACCAACCATCAACAACTGATGCTCCTTCTTGATTCCTACTTTCGCGGTGTCAAACATCGCGAATATCTCAAGGATCATCATATTTATCCCTGCTTTGTTATAGTTCATCACGAAGCTCTAGCAGCTTGGTGGCAATGACTTTGGAGAAACATCACTATCTCTGGAAGATCAACTCCCACTCGATTCAAGTGATTGTTGCACTCAGACAATCTGAGCACAAGCTCAACGATTGAGCTTTTCTCCCTTAGTTTGCAGGCTAAGAAAATTTTCGGAGGTCTTATACCTCTTGACATGGGCACGAGCCTGAAATCCCAATTTCAACCCTCAAAACATCTCATATGTTCCGCGACGTTTTGAAAAACGTCTTTGGTGCCTCAACTCTAAACCGTTTAACTGAACTATCACGTAGTTATCAAAACGTGTATGTCCGATGTTCGCAACATCCACGGATGACGCGTTTGGGGTTCAACACACCGAAGCGGTGCATTAAGGACATAAGCTTTTTTACATGCGCATAATCGCCATCACAAATTTCAACTATATTTTCTCTAGGAACATGTCTAAATAGTGGAACTAAAGCGCGAGCTTACGACATAATTTGCAAAGATCTTTTGACTATGTTCAGGATAATTAAGTTCATCTCACGAACTCCCACTTAGATAGACATCCCTCTAGTCATGTAAGTGACTACATGATCCGAGTCAACTAGGCCGTGTCCGATCATCACGTGAGACAGACTAGTCATCATCGGTGAACATCTTCATGTTGATCGTATCCTCCATACGACTCATGCTCGACCTTTCGGTCTCTTGTGTTCCGAGGCCATGTCTGTACATGCTAGGCTCGTCAAGTTAACCTAAGTGTTTCGCATGTGTAAATCTGGCTTACACCCGTTGTATGTGGACGTAAGAATCTATCACACCCGATCATCACGTGGTGCTTTGAAACGACGAACTTTACATAGCGGTGCACGATTAGGGGGAACACTTTCTTGAAATTTTAATGAGGGATCATCTTATTTACTACCGTCGTACTAAGCAAATAAGATGTATAAACATGACAAACATCACATGCAACCAAATAGTGACATGATATGGCCAATATCATATTGCTCCTTTTGATCTCCATCTTCGGGGCTCCACGATCATCATCGTCACCGGCATGACACCATGATCTCTAATTGTTGTTTGCATGGTTTACGTGGCTGCTATGGGTTTCTAGCAAGAACGTTTCTTACCTACGCAAAACCACAACATGATATGTCAATTGCTATTTACCCTTCATAAGGACCCCTTTCATCGAGTCTGATCCGACTAAAGTGGGAGAGACTGGCACCCGCTAGCCACCTTATGCAACAAGTGCATGTCAGTCGGTGGAACCTGTCTCACGTAAGTGTACGTGTAAGGTCGGTCCGGGCCGCTTCATCCCACAATGCCGCCAATCAAGATTCGACTAGTAACGGTAAGCATATTGAACAAAATCAACACCCACAACTAATTTGTGTTCTACTCACAAGAAAGAATCTACGCAATAGACCTAGCTCATGATGCCACTGTTGGGGGAACGTGGCAGAAATTCAAAATTTTCCCACGTGTCACCAAGATCTATCTATGGAGAAACTAGCAACGAGGGAAGGAGAGTGCATCTACATAACCTTGTAGATCGCTAAGCGGAGCGTTCAAGAGAACGGGGTTGAAGGAGTCGTACTCGTCGTGATCCAAATCACCGGAGATCCTAGTGCCGAGCAGACGGCACCTCCGCTGTTCAACACACGTACAGCCCGGTGGCGTCTCCCATGCCTTGATCCAGCAAGGAGAGAGGGAGAGGTTGGGGAAGACTCCATCCAGCAGCAGCACGACGGTGTGGTGGTGATGGAGGAGCATGGCAATCTGCGGGCAGGCTTCGCCAAGCACCGCGGGAGAGGAGGAGGACTTGGGAGAGGGGAGGGCTGCGCCAGGGCAAGGGTGCAGCTCCCATGCGTCTCCCCACTATATATAGGGGTGGAGGGGATTATTTCTTGCCCTCCAAGTCCATTGGGGCGTTAGCAAAGGTGGGAGGAAAGAAATCCCATCCTTTCCTTTCCCCACCGATTGTTATCCCCCTTTTTAGAGATCTTGATCTTATCCCTTGGGATATGATCTTATTCCTTCTAAGGGGAATCTTGGTGCGCCTTGACCAGGGGTGTGGGGCCTTGCCCCCACTACCCACGTTCATGTGGGTCCCCCATGCAGGTGGGCCCCACTCCAGAACCTTCTAGAACCTTCCGGTACAATACCGAAAAATCCCGAACATTTTCCGGTGGCCAAAATAGGACTTCCCATATATAAATCTTTACCTCCGGACCATTCCGGAACTCCTCGTGACGTCCCGGATCTCACGGGACTCGAACAACATTCGGTAACCACATATATCTATTCCCTATAACCCTAGCGTCATCGAACCTTAAGTTTGTAGACCCTACGGGTTCGGGAACCATGCAGACATGACCGAGACGTTCTCCGGTCAATAACCAAACAGCGGGATTTGGATACCCATGTTGGCTCCGACATGTTCCACGATGATCTCATCGGATGAACCACGATGTCAAGGACTCAATCGATCCCGTATACAATTCCCTTTTTCTAACGGTATTGTACTTGCCCGAGATTCGATCGTCGGTATACCGATACCTTGTTCAATCTCGTTACCGGCAAGTCTCTTTACTCGTTCCGTGACACATCATCCCGTGATCAACCCCTTGGTCACATTGTGCACATTATGATGATGTCCTACCGAGTGGGCCCAGAGATACCTCTCCGTTTACACAGAGTGACAAATCCAGTCTCGATTCGTACAACCCAACAGACACTTTTGGAGATACCAGTAGTGCACCTTTATAGCCACCCGATTCGTTGTGACGCTTTGGTACACCCAAAGCATTCCTACGGTATCCGGAGTTGCACAATCTCATGGTCTAAGGAAAAGATACTTGACATTAGAAAAGCTTTAGCATACGAACTACGATCTTTGTGCTAGGCTTAGGATTGGGTCTTGTCCATCACATCATTCTCCAAATGATGTGATCCCGTTATCAACGACATCCAATGTCCATGGTTAGGAAACCGTAACCATCTGTTGATCAATGAGCTAGTCAACTAGAGGCTTACTAGGGACATGGTGTTGTCTATGTATCCACACATGTATCTGAGTTTCCTATCAATACAATTATAGCATGGATAATAAACAATTATCATGAACAAGGAAATATAATAATAACCAATTTATTATTGCCTCTAGGGCATATTTCCAACAACAACAGTGAGGCTGGAATACAACTCTTCATTGGTATAACCGCAAATGGCTTCCAGGATCCAACAGCCTAAGAACTCTGTTTTCCCAGTACGTATATTCAGGTCGTCCGCCTCATAGCGAGTGACATGCACAACCACACAATCGTTATGCGCATCGTGGCTCTAATTGAAACAGAAACAAATTCTGAATTACTTTTCAGTATAAGAACCACAAGTTATTTAAACCACTATGTATAGCATGGCATCGAAGCTAATAAAATTTTGCATTATTAATCACCACATACTTCCTTTCTAAAAAAATCACCACATATTTAGATGAAAAACCACAATCGAGATCGGCAAAGAAGGAAATCACCTTGGGCAGCTCAGCGGGGGGACACATCCTCGAAGGGGAAAAACTGCTCTGCGGTGCCACGGGGCTGTAACCTCAAACGGGCGTTGACCATCTCGGAGGTGGCCGTGTGGCGTGTCTGGGGTCGGCTCGGTGGTTGCCTCCATCTTCTTGGAGCTCTCTGTCTCATGGGGATCAGCCTCCGCGTCTGCTCCAATATCGGCAGATCTTTGCGGTTCTCCTTGGTCCATCATGAAACCGACGAATACTAGGAGACCCTTTGAAAGGAAAACACAATCGCAATGACAATGAAACAAAAAAGAGAGTGAGGATCGGTTCTTTGCTTTGCAAAAGTTCTTTTTTTCTCTGAGCGAAAATATACCAATATCACGGATCCGCTTACCTTCCCTTCGTTGGGAGAGAAGAACGATGGCGGAATCTGAGTGTTGCCTTTCTTGAAGACGGTGAGGGAGAAGGGGATTCAGCGAGGAGTAAAATGATGGTTGCTTCGTCATCAAACTTAGGCTGCGGGGAGGTGGGGTTTTGTGATCTGACGGCTCGTTACTACCGGCCACGACTGGGTGACTCTCCTTTGCATCTGCCTGCTAATTTGGTGGATGGCATTTGGGCCCAGCACAGCATGGCCCGCATGTCGGTGAACAAAAGTATAACGGCATTCAAGATGAGGGAGACGTTTCAATGACCTAGGAGGAGCCGAAGCGGTAGAGTGTCTCCACTGTACTAGTAGTAATTGTTTTTACGGGTAGGCTGTAGAGTGTCTCCAATGTACTAGTAGTAATTGTTTCTCCTGGGCCCAAGACAAAACAGCCAATCCACACTAGTAAATAGTAAAATCAATTCAAAAGGCGCTACCCACACCCAAAGACACCGCCCCCCCTCCCCACAAAAAACACAGGTGCTCTTCTTCCTCCTCGCTCCCACCCACCTCACGTCATTTCGCTCCACTCGTACCCCAAAATTCCTCACCTCACTCCTCTGAAAACCCCAGCTCCCCTTCTTCCTCACTCCCTCTGAAAACCCCCATCTCCCCTTCTTCTTTCGCACTACAACTAGGCTCGTCATTCGTTACTCTGCTCAAATCCGTGGCCTTGGCCCTTGAGGAAAATGGAGTCGGTGACCCCAGCCAAGAAGATGAGGCTCCCCGACGCCTTTGTGTAGACCCCTTTTGACAACACGGGGAGAAGCGGCGACCCGCCCACCGGATCCCAGAACTCAGAGAATCTTGGGTGGACCGCATCAGCGATCCTCCGGACGCCGTCCTTGGGGAGATCATCTCGCTTCTCCCCACCAAGGATTGCTGCCGCACCCAAGTTCTCTCAATTCGGTGGCGCCCTCTATGGCGTGCCGTGCCCCTTAATCTTGACTGTCGTCGGCTATCTCTCTTCAATGATTTTGAAATCCCCAGAGCCATCATCTCCTCCCACCAGGGCTCCGTTCAAAGCCTCTGCATCCCGTCACGCTACCTGAGCAAGCATACCATGCCTTGCATGGTGGGCCTTTAGCTGAAATCCCACAATTCACGTAACTACAATGCTTGAGTTCTACTATTCCCCTGGAAATCACATACCACATACCGAACGCCATGAACTTGTGCCCTCAGCACCGATGTCCATCTCGCGGTTCTCGTCCTCTCTCCACACAGCCACCTTTGCGCTGTGCTACCTACTAGAAAATCTTGTACTAAACCTTCGACTCCCATTTCTCAAGAAACTTTCACTTGTGCGGGTTCGTATATCGGAGGCCTCATTGCACAGCATCATCCACTCCAGCTTACCTTGCTACCGGAGTGCTTGGTGCTTGTTTTCCACAGTTAGAATCGGTTGTCTCCAAATAAAGTCGCCTAACCTTGTAAGAATTGGAATTTCTTTTGACGGAAGGCAGCTCATCATCCAAGATGCCCCTTCACTTCAAAGGTTGATCCTTGATTCTAGTTATTCATCGTTGCAAATAACCGTCCTCTCTGCGCCCTAAACTGGAGACCTTGGGTGTAATACATGATCTCATGCTCATTTCAATATGGTGTTTGGCTCCACAGTTCTTGGTACTTTATATTATCATCTACACTTGTAACCATATGCTGCACTTTAAATTTCTCATAATTTATATATCATCTTGGAGTACACATTTTGTACTAATATTATGTTCTATGCTCAATGAAGAGTTTCTCCATGGATGGCCTATCAATGGTGCCGGATTCACAAGATCTTATATATCCAAATGAATAGTTTTGATCTGAACAAGATTATTGGCTTGTTGCAATGCTTTCCATGTCTGGAGAAGTTGTATATAAAGGTGACAATTTCACGCACATTGGAAGCCCGCATATAGTGTACTAGAATTAACCGTTCAGCTGTTGCTCTTTCGACACTCTTCTTTTAGACCTTAACTGTTTTCAATTTTCATGTCTATTTAGGCAACAGGACGGGGTAAGAAAGTTATAACCAATCGGTGGATTCGTAAGCATCGGGATTTTCTCACTTCTCATGAGGTTCAATTGAAGACAATAACGCTAGAATGATATGTAGCCAACCGTGCAAACACAAGATTTGTCACATTCTTCCTGCTGAATGCGAGGTTACTATTGTCCATCAGGCTTAAGTTTATCGTGACATGGTTTTGACGGATGGGTATGTCGAAGAGCAAAAATGAGTTTTAGGTGGGCAAAAGAGCTTACGAGCGTGCGGGCTTCTATTTACAACATATTGTGGTCATAATCCAAAGAATTTTACGATCCAGATGTTCATTCTATGGACCTGACCGATCCATTTGACCGTGACTGCCGAAAAACAGGCCGGAGTTAGATGTTGTTGCCCTTTTCAATCTGGTTTTTTTGTAAACCTGATGAACAATTAACCCTCCTGCTTTTGTATGGTTTGTAAGCTGGAGTTAGATGTTCCTGCCCTTTTCAACTCGGCTGTGACTGTCATATTTTCTTTGAAACAAGGCAAATGGCTTGCCATTCGTTTAATTTAGAGTGAAATATTGTAACAAATCACAACCAAGGGAAATAACATCACTCATGCCGGCTGCTTGAGCTCACTGTGCATTAAGAAGCCAAGTGACTAGCCCCCACCACCCCACCAGTCAACCCTCGTACTCCCCTCCGCCTGCGACTGGACCGACACATCTTCAACGGCTCCTGTTCGTTCCGTCCGAGGCCTCGCCGTCGTCCTCCGCCTTGCGGCCTTGGTTCGCTTCGCCGCGCGTGCGCCGCCCTCTTGCGTTGTCAACGCGTCGTCAACAACCGAGAGGAACAAGGAGATGATTTGTCACGTGGAGAGGATGACAAGAGGGACCCACTAGCATCATGGCGATGCGCAAGCAAGTGCCTCTATAGTACAAGCCCAAAAATATGGTTCCTCCTAATGGTTGGACATCCGGGGCTTACGCCATCACAACGTAGTCAATAAACGAGAGAATTACACTACGAGCGGTGACACCGGGGACCCAAAGCAAGTCGCCGCAGTTTTTTAGGAACAAGCAGTTTTTTTAGACAATGAGGAACAAGAAGTTGTTATTTATACTAGTTTTAGCGACGGATCGTGGTAACAACAGGGCTGTGGCCCGCCTAGCTGTGGTTTTATTTATGTTTACCACATCATGAGCCCAGTTGTGTTTTTTCTTGCTGAAAATGGCTAGCCAGTTCTATTTTTTAAAGAAATACCCAAACAAGGCCTACTTGCTTTATCGGCCTCATTGGCTGCAAATGTTTCAAGACGAGGAGTGTTTCATTAGGTTTGCCCGAAAAATGGCTTGTACATTTTTAAAATACATCAAACCGGAATTAGTTTCATTTTTTTTCATTACAAGATCTTAAATTCCATAGATTTTTATGCATGGACAATTATTTTGATTTTATATTTATATAAATTATTTTTCAAAATAGTTTGAATGTGAATCGATATTTCTGGATTAAAGACAGTTGACCGCACCGAAATATGCAAAATTTCATATAGTTTTTAACCGTGGGCACAATATGGGGTGTAATGCTAACAAAAAGAAGATGGGCTCCAAAAAAATCTTAAGAATTAGCAAATGGGCTGTACATTATTAGAAATAATGGCAGATGGGTTGTATGCTGTTTTCCACAGATTTGAGGCTGACTTGTGCGCCTACTACGAGGTTGTGGCCAGTATGCTTTCATAAAAAAGGTTGGCCGACATGCAACGCCTCGTCAACTTAGTCAACACACGAGAGCAAAGGATCGTTGGATATCCATCCAACGGCTGTCGTGCTTCTTCAATCTCTGCTCTTCATGCTCCGGCCGCTCAAACAAGCGCCCGGCGGGACTGCTGCTCCCTCCTCCATGACCGGCTATGCCGCCATAGCCTCAAGGCCCGCCGTACTCCCATTGCTGGCCTAGCCATCCCTCTACTCACCCACACATCTTTGTTATTCTCCGGCGACGACAGACGAACCAAGAACCCTCGTACTCCTCGCGTGAAACAACTGCCGAGTATTCCCTGGCTCCGTGTCGTTCCCTTCCTAGGCCTCGCCGTCGTCCACCGCCCTGGTGCTCTCGGCGCGACCTGGTCAACGTGGTCAATGAACGACATCCATCAGAAGTGGACTGTACATGGAGAGACTGACAGTTGGGTCCACGGCCGCACGCAAGGAAATGCCTCCTTATTACACGCAAAATAATGATTCCTCCACCTGACAGCTAGGACCCATAGGAAGGGCATCTGTATTTCGCGAAAAAAACGTTCCCCCCGCTGACAGGTCGGACCCACCAGCTATATCTTCGCACGCAAGGAAGTGCCTCCTTATTAGGCCCAAAAAATGAATACCCCCCTGCTAGCTGGGACCCACCATATTGTTGGGCTGACTTGTGGGCCTACTAAGTTGACGGGGATGGAGGGCTTTGTCAAATTAGTCAATACTCCAGTGACCGTATGATGTCCATCCAACGGCCATACGGCTTCTTCAACCTCTGGTCTTCTTGCTCCAGCCGCCCAAAGTAGCGCCGGTCGTGCCGCCTACTCCTGCCTCCCGTGGCCCGGCTCCGCATCGTCCCCTTCCTAGGCCTCGCCGTCGTCCACCGCCGTGGTGCTCTCGGCGCGGCGTGGTCAATGTGGTCAACGACCGACTTCCATCGGAAGAATCTTCATGCGATGGAGAGGCTGACAGCTGGGTCCACGGCAGCCGCAAGGAAGTGCCTCCTTATTACGCGGAAAATAATTATTCCTCCACCTGATAGCGGGGACCCACCGGACGGGCAACCAGTATTTTGCAAAATAAATCGTTTCCCCCTGACTGCTGGGACCCACCGGACAGGCCACCGTATTTTGCGAAAAAAACGTTCCCCCCGCTGTCAGCTCGGACCCACCGGAAGTGCCTCCTTATTACGCACAAAAAAATGAATACTCCCCCGGCTAGCTGGGATCCACCTTGGTGGGCCTACTAAGTTGACGGGGCCGAAGGGCTTTGTCAACTTAGTCAATATGAACGATTCTAGCTCTAGTGACCGTACGATGTCCATCCAACGACCGTAGTGCTTCTTCAACCTCTGGTCTTCTTACTCCAGCCGCCCAAAGCAGCGCTGGTCGTGCCGCATGCTCCTGCCTCCCGTGGCCGGGTCTTTGCCGCGAGGCCTCACCGCCCCTACTATTCCCACCGGCGGGCCCTACGGCGACGCAGCCTCACACCACAGCCGAACCAGTGAACCCTCGTACTCCTCTTCGCGTGGGCTTCCACTGCCGCGTCTTCCCCGGCTCCATGTCGTCCCCTTCCTAGGCCTCGTCGTCGTCCACCGCCGTGGTGCTCTCTGCGTGGCGTGGTCAACGTGGTCAAGGAACGACTTCCATCGGAAGAAATCAGACGTGGAGAGGCCGATACTGGGTCCATGGCCACACAGTTTTTTATGATTTGCCAATTAAGTCGCTTTGTCGAGGCTGTTGGGCTGCAAATCTTTCAAGACGAGGAGAGCTTTTCATTCAATTTGGCGAGAAAATGGCCCATCAAGAATGAGAAATGGGCTGTATATTTTAAAACACATCAAACCGCAATTAGTTTCAATTTTTTTTCATTTCAAGATTTTAAATTACATTAATTTTTATGCGTGGAGAATTTGTTGGATTTTATATTGATATACATTTATTTTTAAAATTAGTTTGAATGTGAGTCGAAATTTCGGGATTAAAAACAGTTCGGGCCGCACCGAAATATGCACAATTTCGTACAATTTTTTAACCGTGGCCACAATATGGGCTGTAATGCTAACAAAAAGAATATGGGCTCCAAAAAAACCTAAAGAATTAGCAAATGGGTTGTAAATTATTAGAAATAATGGCAGATGGGCTGTATGTTGTTTTCCACAGATTTGAGGCTTTCCTAAAAAAAGGGTTGGCCTTTAAGCGGTGGCGGTTGGATGTCCATCCAACGGCCGTCGTCTTCTTCAATCTCTGATCTTCTGCTCCGGCCCGCTCAAACAAGCGCCAAGTGGACTGCTCCCTCCTCCCCACGGTCCGCTGTGCCGCCGCGCAGGCCTCACCGCCCCACCGTACTCCCATATATCGTTGTCCTAGCCATCCCTCTACTCACCCACACCTTCTGTTATTCTCCGGCGACGGCAGACGAACCAGTAAACCCTCATTCAGTCGTACTTCCCTCCGCGTGGGAAACAACTGCTGAGTCTTCCCTGCCTCTGTGTCGTTCCCTTCCTAGGCCTCGCCGTCGTCCACCGCCCTGGTGCTCTAGGCGCGGCCTGGTCAACGTCGTCAACGGCCGACATGCATCTGAAGTGGACTGTACGTGGTGAGGCCGACAGCTGGGTCCACGGCCGCACGCAAGGAAATGCCTCCTTATTACGCGTAAAATAATGATTCGTCCACCTGACATCAGGGACCCACCGAAAGGGCCTCAGTATTTCACGAAAAAACGTTACCGCCCGGCGACATCTCGGACCCACCTATATCTTCGCACGCAAGGAAGTGCCTCCTTATTACGCACAAAAATGAATACTCCCCACATTAGCTGGGACCCAGATAGTGGCGAGGCTAACTTGTGGGCCTACTAAGTTAGCGGGGATGGAGGGCTTTGTCAACTTAGTCAATATGCACGATTCTTGCTCCGGTGACCGTGACGATGTCCATCCAACGGCCGTAGTGCTTCTTCAACCTCTGGTCTTCTTGCTCCGGCCGCCCAAACCGGTAGCCGGTCGTGCCTCGTGCTCCACCTCCCGTGGCCGGCTGCGGTGCGGCGGAGGCCTCACCGCCCTACTACTCCCACGGCGACCGGGCCATCCCTCTACTCACCCACACCCCTCGTTATTCTCATGCGGCGGCAATTTCACACCGCAGCCGAACCAGTGAACCCTCGTACTCCTCTACGCATGGGCATCCACTGCCGCGTCTTCCCCGGCTCCGCATCGTCCCCTTCCTAGGCCTCGTCGTCGTCCACTGCCCTGATGCTCTCGGCGTGGCGTGGTCAACGTGGTCAAGGAACGACTTCCATCGGACGTGGGATGCGTGGAGAGGGTGACGGTGGGTCCACGGCCGCAGCAAGGAAGTGCCTCCTTATTATGCGCAAAATAATTATTCCTCCACCGACGGTGGGGACCCACCGGACGGGCCACCATATTTCGTGAAAAAAAAGCTCCCCCCTGATTGCTGGGACCCACGAGCTACACCTTCGCACGCAAGGAAGTGCGTCCGGGCAAAAAAATGATTCGCCCCCCTGACTGCTGGGACCCACCAGCTACATCTTCGCACGCAAGGAAGTGCGTCCGGGCAAAAAAACGATTCGCCCCCCTGACTGCTGGGACCCACCAGCTACATCTTCGCACACAAAGGAAGTGCGTCCGGTAAAAACGATTCGCCCCTCGATCGCTAGGACCCACCAGCTACATTTTCGCACGCAAGGAACTGCCTGACAGTCGGGACCCACCTGGTCGAAGCGTACGTAGCGTTGTCATTCTGGCCGCGAACTTGTACGTACATATATACTGGTCGATGTAGAGGCGCACACATGTCGTAGTAGAGGTGCGTACGTGTCGTAGTAGAGGTGCGCACGTAGCATGTACACGTACGTACAGCGGCCAGGGTGCAAGAAAGAAAATACGGCCACGTATGTGTACATACGGGTGGGGTCTCGAACGCCTAGTCGTGCATACGTACGGCGAGGGCTCGTGTTCATGGGGAGGCAACGAAATGCGTCGTGTTCATGGGGAGGCAACGGAATGCGTCATGTTCATCGGGAGGCAACATAACGCGTGGGAGCCAACCGGCTTGGACGGAACAGGCGATGGAAACGAGGCTGGCGTCTGCATGAAGCGGAGGAATGGACCTCCTACGGTCGAAACGGGGTCCTGTTGATCGGGAGAGGTGTGTCGCATCCAAAACGGATTTAAACGGACCTCCTACGGTCGAAATGGGGGTCCTGTTGATCGGGAGGGTGTGGCGTACCGCAAAGCAGCTCAAACAGACCTCCTACGGTCAAACGGGGTCCCTGTTCATCGGGAGGGTGTGGCGTGCCGCAAAAGCAGGACTCCACGGGATCTTGTTCATCTCCACCGTCGACCTCCTCCGGCCTCCACGGGCTCCTGTTCATCCAGCCTCCACGGGCTCCTGTTCATCCGGCCTCCACCGCGCGCTCCTCCACCGCTCTTTGTTCAACCACCCCTCCACCGTCTCATCGCTCATCCAGCCCTCCACACCACGGGGTCTGTTCAACCACCCCTCCACGACCACCTCTCCACCGCTCTCTGTTCATCCAGCCCTCCACACCACGGGTTCCTGTTCATCCAGAGGCAACGCCACCGCTTATTGTTCATCCAACCCCCCGCAATGCTCACTGCTCATCCCGAGGCGGCATCGGTCGGCTTGATTAGCAGCGATGGCGAAGGAATCGCTCCATCGGGTTCGATTAACGACCATCGATCGATCCCTCGGGTTCGATGCAGCGTAACTGCGGTCTGTCGCCGGGTTCGATTAGAGCCCAACGCCTCGCTCGGGTTCGATTAGAGCCAACGCCTTGCACACACGCAGCAGACGTCACGAGAGAAAGCGCATCGCTCCGCCCCGACCTCCCACCGTAACGGCAACTCCCGAAATTTTCCTCCTCGCTTCTACCACGGTTTTTCCGTCATGGGCGGCCCAAAGAATGTCATGCAATTGCGTCTCCGCCCGCCCGGGACGAAAAGCCCATTTTCTGTCATGATTTTTTATCATAGAAGTAGGAGCCCACCACATCTATGATGATACCGGGTTTTGTCACAATTATCGTCATAGAAGTGTCATATGTATGACAAAAAAATTCCGTTCGGCCCAAAATGTCACGGATGTGTCTTTTTTTGTAGTGTTGGGCTGGTAGCTGCATGTGAACGGCGGTGGAAGCTTGGTTGACATGGTCCTGGCGATGGCCCTACTGGCGTCCTTGGAGAGGGCATTGTCGGGTGGCCCGACAAGGGTCTTGCCGTGCGCGCTGTCGTCCCCGGCAAGGACCTTGCTGGGGGTCTGGTGGCTTTCCTCGGTAAGGATCTTGCCGAGGGTTGTCGTCTTCTAATCTTCATCTGATCTTGAATATGTCTTCATAAAGATCTGCATGCCACCACAGAGGTGCCTTCCCGAGCCCTGGCCCCACGTGGATGATGGCATTGGGGACCGTGGGCTCAAGGGTGGCTCGCTCTGTTGGTGTGGGGCGAGCTGTCCCGGCAAGGATCTTGCCGAGGCTGCCCCGGCAAGGGTCTTCTTGGGGAACACCTGCTTCCCTCTCGCTCTTTGTGGTCTTGGCCTTGGCGTTGCTCTTATTATCTTGGGCTTTGGTCTTACCTTGGCTCACCTCCCCTGCTCGCTTGGCGTGATCAGAGGCGCGGCTCCCCGGCCCATGCATGTATAGGGATACAAAAATGCACCCCTCTTTTTGTACACCGACAATCCGTCACTTGAGACATACTTCTCAGTCCTATCCCTTCAAACTCATCCAACATGAGCACTTCATTAAAATCACCTATACAAATCCATGGTTTATCACTCTTTGGAGATAAAGAGCGCATAAAATCCCACGTCTATTTTCTCTCAATGACATGTGCCTCACCACACATGCATGTCGACGCCACGGGTCATCGCCTTCCAAAGTAACATGAGCATCAATGTGATAGTTAGAGTAACCAAACACTTCCACCTTTATTTCATTATTCCAAAACAAACCCAACCCTCTCCTAACTGTATAAGCATCATCAAAACCTAAAGTGTCTAACAAGTTTTCAACTTGAGCTTTGGCCAGCTAAGTTTCAACTATACATAGCACTGACCGGGCAAATTGCCTTGCGAAATTGTGAAGCCCACAAACTATCACAGAGGAGCCCACTCCAAAAAAGTTCTAGTAGAAGAGACTCATTTCACCCAACATGCCTCCTCAAGGGAGGCCGCCTATGCTACTTCAGAAGTTACACACATGGCTTGTGAAGTACTCTTCCTTGCTTTCTTGCGCTCTTTTGGTGGTACGTAGGATGGAGGTGGGCAGGATTAGAACATCACACACTACCTCTGATGGTCCCCCTATTACTAGTCGTGTCACCACACCAGCAAGAAACTTGTTGGTTCCTCTCCGTTCCCTCCTTCATCCATATCCAGTATCCTTGCCACCGCACCTTGGTCCTTCTTGTCTTCCCCATCATTAGTAGCTGATTTCTTTCAAAGGGCTATCTGTCCTGTCATTTAGGTCACCACCCTCTTCAAAACCGGTATCACCAGAGCTACGTTTCCGAGGCATGCTGCCACGACCTCCTCCTCCTCTTCCACGAAACCCACCTCGAGGTAGAAAGACCAGACACGATCATTTCCCTGGCCCCCGAACCACTCTTCTCTTTGCCACAAGCCACTTCCCTCACTGCATGTTCTCCGATGGGTGTAACCAATCGCTGCATTCCTCCATGTCCTGACCTAGTGGCTCGCAAACTTCGCCACAATAGCTGATTTTCTCATATTTAACATCCAACGAATTCTCCCTCCAACCAAGTTCAGTGTCCCAACGAATCAAGGGTTTTGTGACATGATGCTTGCACAAACACAAACATAATTTCTTTCAAAGAATTTGATTGGGTTTCGTTCCACACTCCTAACTATACCAACTGGCTCCTTTTGGTAGAGGTCAGGGATCTTGTGAATTTGTGCCCAAACTAACAACTCTCGAGCTTTACCGATTCCCGCACATGCTTTCCATCGAACTCCTTGAACATAACCATATGACCACTAAAGATCCATTGTCCCTGGAACATCACCCGCTTGCAATCACCCAAGCAGAACACCTGGATGACGGACAAATTGTCATGTACCTCCCCGATCTCCGACACACGAGCAAGGTTCCACACAAACTTCATTGTTTCCTTCTGAGATGCACTGTTGAAAGTCTTAGAGGTGTTCACCTTAGCGAACGCAAGCCAACACGCTTCCTTGGTGGGCTGCCCGATTTCTTCCCCTCCAAAATAAACATAATTGAGCTCTCCCTCTTGCAGCCTCCAGACCTTTAGCTGCCTTCTCCTTTCCTCTTGTAGCCCAGTGTGAGCTCGATCCTGACGTAGCCATGTCCCTAGATGCCTCGGTGCCAAAAATACAAATGCGATCTACCCCTATCGCCACACCCGCACAGAACTCTAAGGCCAGACAAATAGACGCGCTGTCGAGTCCGACGGAGCGATCGGAACAAGGGTAGACCAAGTGCTTACTTTTACTTTTCGTATTTCTTTTTTTCCTTCTGTTTTGAGTGTCGATTTCTTAGGTTTTCTTTTGCTTATTTCTTTTGTTTTTCTTGGTACTTTTTATTTTTCCTTTGTTTTAGCACATGCAAAATTTTCCAGTAAACATTGTTTGTTTTTCTTACACACGCGTAACATTTCTTTGATGCATGTTGAACAATTTTCAAATATATGATCTATACCTTTTCAAATGCATGCTAAACATTTACTAAATATATGTTGAACATTTATTAATGGCATGAAACCTTTTTTAAACTACAGGGACATTTTGTTTACATTTTTTTATTTTTTTTTTCAAAGAAATACCAAGATTTTTTTTACATTGTATAAAATTTTCCAAAAATGTCACATACATTTTTTTTGAAACTCGTGAGTGTTTTTTAAATGTCACAACATTTTTTAATGCTATCAATATTTTCAAAAGTTATGCTAACAATGTTTTTTACAATGCATTAACATTTTTCAAATTCATTGTGAACATTTTTAGAAGTTTTAAGTAAATTAAGCTTTTTGGAATATATGCATTCAAAATAGTTTTGAAAATATAAACAAAATGTTAGAAAATTATAGGTTTAGGCCTACCCTCTATTCCTCTGCCTTATCGGTGGTGCCGCTCACGATGAAATTTGAGGCTAGAGGATGAGACCTACTTATACTGCTAATTTCAGAGTCCTGGTCTGTATGCACTTCCAAGTTTAAACAAACACTTATCCAAATATAGTCCAGATGTGATTAATAACCACAATGTAATCCACCTTTAATTGAACATCACTCACTTCAAAAATACTTGTCGAAGAAATAGATGCATCGAGACGGATTTTTAGTTCTATATATCATCTATTTTTATTCATTTCTATGACAAGTAATTCCGAATGCAGGGGAGTAAATTTGTTTTTTTTTTAGAACTGGGGGAGTATTTGTTATGCCCGAGAACACGCACATTCTTGGCGGCCCGGTAGCACGCACGCGTAAAATGGCTTACGTCCGGGCCTCGTCCGAATGTTTGTGCGGGCCGCTTGATCGCCGAGATGGCACCACACCGGGACCGAGCCCACCCTCCAGTAGGGTTTTATCTCTTCTCGCGTTGCCCACCACCTAGACTCCTCCCCTCACACTCCCTCCCATCTCCGCCGCCGCCGCCGCCCGCCCGCCCGCCCGCTCCGCCGCAGTTCTCCCAAGGTACCGCTAACTTACTTCCGCGCAGACGAGCACGTTCTCGGTTCCGGATCTTCTCACCTCGAGTTTCCTCCGTGCGATTTGCAGATGGCGGTGCCTATCCTGAAGACGGCGATCGTGAAGAAGAGGGTGAAGCACTTCAAGAGGGCGCACAGCGACCGCTACATCGGCCTCAAGGTGAGACCCCTAGCCAGTCAGTCCCCTAGCTTCTGTTCCAGAGCCGCGCCATTTTTGTGATGGATTCATAAGATAAACATCCTCCTACCTATGTTCATGTAGGGCTCGGGTGGGTTTTCCCGACCTCGGCTTCTTGCCATGGACGCCTAGATTTGGTTTACATCATTACATGTCGCGTTGATTTGCTAGTGCGAAGTTGGGTCTGGTCGTTGGTGTTTAGTAAGCACACTAGCGGATGGCTTTGATGTTCGATGAACTGTAATAGTGCATTGGGTCATTCAGTCAGGGTCTTTATCTTCAGCGTGTACACCACGGATTCGTATGTTGTGCTGTGATACTGTAAATTTCCTTTTAAGCTGTGATGTGTTTGTTCGTGAGAGCTTGTTCTCATATGTTGTGTTATATGTTGCGTGTAGCCTTGTGAATGTGCCTGTGCATTCCTGTTGCATTCAGCATGATCGTATAAAATTATATACCATGGAAGCTTGTTACATCAGTCAGTTGCTTGCTCCAAGCGTCTGCGTGTGCATTCCTGTTGCATTCAGCATGATTATATAAAATTGTATACCATGGAAGCTTGTTACATCAGTCAGTTGCTTGCTCCAAGCGTCTGCGTGATCCTTATTTAGATTTTATCCTGGTGTGCACAACACTTGTGCTATATTTCTGGATAGCAAAGTCAGATACCCTAGAATTTATGTATGATCAGGTCATGTCTGTTTCACCATTCTGGTGATGATCTATGTATTTGGATGATCTCTTTAGCTGAAATTGCATGCTGCACCTGCACTATATGCCATCTAGCAGTTGGTGGTTACTTTACTACAAAGGCCTATTCAGTTATTCCTTTGTAATGTTTGTATGCTTATGTATTGGTCGCCATAAAGGATTAAGTACAATTGATTATCTCCACACCACATCTACTTTTTCTGATTTGTTGTGAATAGTTTCATCATCCTGGTAAGAAACTGTATGCTCGGATTGTTAATTTCCTTCTTTATAAATTTTTCTTTCTGTACTTGCTGTAGTTACTGAAGCTTCTATCTGTTGTGTTAATTAATTGGGCGCCCTACTTAACTCACTTGTTCTGCTCTTAATTGTAGCAAAGCTGGCGCAGGCCAAAGGGTATCGACTCCCGTGTCAGGCGGAAGTTCAAGGGATGCACCTTGATGCCCAACATTGGATATGGTTCTAACAAGAAGACTAGGCACTACCTGCCAAACAAGTTCAAGAAGTTTGTGGTGCACAACGTCTCTGAGCTGGAGCTGCTTATGATGCACAACAGGTATGCATTTTGAAACTCACCAAGCTTCATTGGTTATGAGGAGAGCTGCAGTTATCATCTTCCATGTCACAGTGCATGATCTTGTACGTTTCCTAATAACTATCATCTGTCTGCCAACAGGACATACTGTGCTGAGATTGCGCACAACGTGTCCACCCAGAAGCGCAAGGCGATAGTGGAGCGTGCCGCCCAGCTCGACGTCGTGGTCACCAACAAGCTCGCCAGGCTCCGCGGCCAGGAGGATGAGTGAAATGTTTCGAACAGTAGCGCTTTTGGATCGTTTTGTTCCCTGTAGTAGACTTAATGCTGAATCTGGAATTTTCTCCTCCGTTCGCCTCGAGGATTCAATGCTGTTGAACACCTTGCTATCGATGCTGGTCATGCTCTCGTACTATGAGCACGTCTACTTTGATGTGAAGTCCAGGATTGCCTTTAATTATCAGCTATGGAAAGATTTTCTGCACCGCGTATTCCCTTTGTTTGCGTTTTCCCTAATTTTGCAATGGGCTGCTAGCTGATAACAGATTTTGGGGTTCTTGCAAGTTTTTTCAGCAGTGCTTTGACATGTTAGGTCTGAATCTTACGAGGCATTTGCACCATGGCTGTTCATGTGCTGAATGCTGAGTGGATTCGTGCGACCGTCCTCTAGTTGTCACGGTGGCAAAAGCTTCATTGTTACGTTTTGTCGAGTCATGCTAAGGCATTTCTGACAGAGAAAGTTGAGCTAGTTAGGTTAGGTTAGGGTAGGTCATGAGGTGGAGTAGTTTGCAGAGTAGAGTAGTAGCCTAGCCTTGCCTCGGTTCTTGCGCCGCAAAGTTGTACTAGTACTACTACTTCTATACTGTTTGGGCAACGGCCAAACCCGTGCATTGCAAGTCTTGATCTCGGTTTTATCAACACTTCAACGGAGCAGTGACGTGCAAGTGTTAGACATGACAATGGTGCGTAGCTCGCTGTTTGGGTTTTTTGGCCTAACAATTCAACGCACCTTGGGCCAAGACAGAGACGAAGCAGACGTTTGCTAAGTAGCAGCCATCCCCATCCCAAGAAGAAACAAGTGCTATACTTGTTTCGTAGAGAAGTGCACGAAAAATGTGATGCTACTATACTTGTTTTGTCTGCATCAAATAACAAATCTATACAATAATAATAGATCATAAGGCTCCTCACCCCGTAGTGATACAGCACAGAAGGGTACACGCCCATTTTTCCCTAAAAAGAAAAGGGTACACGCCCTATTTTTTTTTTCTTTTAGAAACGACGGGGTACGCGCCCTATTTTTTTTTTCTCTTTTAGAAACGACGGGGTACGCGCCCTATTTTTTTTTTCTCTTTTAGAAACGACGGGGTACGCGCCCTGCTGGGCAACAGAAACTCAAACCACTCCCATTGAGAAAGTAGAGGACACCAAGCTTGAGAATAAAGTGAAATTTGGATCTCACTTTTTCTCTTCAAGAGGAAAGCATGAATTCCATTCCATAGCCTGCCAGGAAGAATGTGAGGAGGATCTCGAATGGCATCATAACATCTCTTTTTTTTTTTTTTTACTTGCGCCGGTGATCTGTCTCTGCTTATGGGGGAAACGAAGAGAAGAAGAGACTAGAAAAATGGGTTACCATACGCCGATCCAGCAGGGCACCTACCCACCGCCCTGTGTTGGGTTGCTGTTAGTTGAGATCCATCCAACCACCGCTAAACCAGCAGTAGCGACAGGGTTAAGCGAGGGAGGGAGGGAGAGAGCATATATACCAAACCAAAGGAACAACCACTGAAGCGCAGATTTCTTTTCCATTTTGTAATGCATCCAGCTGCCTGCCGGTTTAGCGATAAAAAGTTTATTTTTTATATGAATATGAAACAGTTCTTTGATGCGGTACAAAAGTCCAAAGACCATTTGTTAATGGCGGAAGCCCCCTCGCCGCACCACAAGTCGAAATCGGTAAACGTAATCCCATTTGTTTAAGCTGAGTTCGGGAACCGCCGGTGATATTTTATGTGGCATGATTCCTCCTTCCCTTCCTGCCGAAATGATTGAGCTAGTTAGCGAGGAGTGGCGATTTGATTAATCAATTGGCCCGTCCTTTCGCATGAAAGTTCATCAGCTCGGACGTGGACGACTGGATTATAAACAAGTAGGGTAGCTTTGTGCAGTGGACGAACCGATGGAAGACACCTAATAATCAGCTAGCCCGCTAGTATTATTAATTCTAATGTATATTCCCAGCGCAGTACTAGTAGTTGGGTTTTTATATGGTGGCAGCAGTACGATGGGGACTTGTTCTTCGCTATGGCTAGCACTAGCAGCATCGCGGTGGGTCAAGTCCATGCATGATTAGCAGAGTCTTGCACACAAGAACGGGAATATAAAAGTCCATGGAGTAACGAGTGCTTGTGGCATTCATAGGCACCACTTCAACTGATGATTCTTTTTTTTGTGTGTGTGTGTGTGTCCGTGTATAATGTACAACATGTATAAGATTTCATTTTGGCAGACACCAGCAATTTTTTTTAGCAATACTAGAATTAATTGATCGTAAATCAGTAGAACGGCAGTAGCATTTTCCCTCTGTTCTGTGGGCTGTGGCTGGGGTCGCCACCCACGAACCGCGTTCGCGCGCGGCGCGCCGCGAGCCCAGAAGGTGGGTCAGCTCGTCGCTGGTTTTTGCTTACTTTAATCAGTATGTATATGTAAAACGTAGACGCGGCGCATGTGAGGCTTCTTGGCCACCTGACTGGCTAATTAATCCGGTCTTAGAGAGCGTTACGTAACGACGCACGCAAACGCAATGAGATGATGCAGCGAGTATAACTGAGCGCATGCATGCATACTGCCCTGCCACCAAGTCTCCTCCCGTCCGCGACTAACCTACTTTTACTATTTTCTTTTTGTGTGTGAATGTCCTGTTGTTACTACTCTCGACCGGTCTGCACTTGATCTAAAATAAGAAAGGAAAAAGAAAAGGAGCAAATTCCAGTTTGTACCTTCACTCCTTCTGTCCTAAAATAAGTGTCTTAAACTCAATACAACTTTGTACTAAGTAATATATTATTACCGGCATAGCAGTTGGGTTTCATATGGTGGTACTACCGCGACCTGTTCTTGCCTGGCAGCAGCATAGATCGAACACGGTTAGTCAAGTCCATAAACAATTACTCACAAACTTGCAAAGGTACAAACGGAGCTATACAATGTCCTAATGCCATAATGACGGTAGTGGTGCTTGTGCCATTTTATAAGAAAAACAACACGTCCTCTAATGATTTTTGGGCGCGCGCGTATAATGCATGCGCACCCGCTATAAGATTGATTTCCCTTTGACAAGCAATTAGTCTGACATAAAATAAATCATGTCAGAAAGCACGATCGCCAAGCTAATCGATAGAGCTCTAGTGTACGTTCACCCCAGTTTGTTTTGCAGCTGGCGTCGCCACCTACGTGCCCGTACGGATTGCGTGTGTTGTGTGTGAACCCGTCGCAAGTTTTGGCCGCTTAATTTTGTAATCACCAAGTAATAATATAACGTAGTGAAATGGTGCAGCGGGCATACTACTCTTGTGCCACTAAGTCTCCTCCCCTCGGCGACTAAGTTAACCTCAACGGCTCAACCCCACCTGTCACTACTCGTCTCCACCGACGTCGTGTACATTCATGATCTCAAACAAGAAAGGAGGAAGAAATAAAAACATCCATGTGCACACCACACTACTGCGTAGCGTACGTGTTGCCCAAAGAAGAGAACATACGCTGATGCATGCGGCGTACGTACGTACGGGTCCTGTAATAATACTAATACACTAATGATATGATACACCAAGAGAAACTCAGATGCTGGTGGAAGAGCACGCTGCACGCGATGTGTGCTGCATCCTGCATGCGACGCGAATTCAGCTATGGAGATCCCTCCCTCGTACAGTACGCGCGCGTACGTCTCGCGTACTATGTTTCAGCTCCCTTTTGCGTAAGCAGTATCTTCTGAAAGGAAGCACCGACTGATTCTGAAATCTCAACCTTGATCTGCGATCGGACCAGAGCACGGCCATGCACCGCCGCCTGATGTAGGACATCAGCTTCGGTTTTGCTGCTTTTTTCTTATACTAGTGCCGGTACCGTTTCCGTTGCATGGGTTGGTTGGTTGGTTGATTGATCGATCGTCGTGACATCTTTGTTTTTCTAAACTTCACGGCCCGCTTTTATTTTATTTTCAGAAAACGGCGAGCCGACTGAATTTTCTACACCATGAACAGTGCATTTCTGTTACTCAAAACAATAAAATAAATGAACAGTGCATTTCTCAGCTTGTCCAGACATAGAAACGAAATGGCTTCACACGACATAGAAATGTTCATTTTTAATTCTTTATTAGTTTTCTTCTTCCGAAAGGTCCTTACATATACATATGCAACATTATTACACCTTAAAATATGTTTTCATCCCGCTTTATGAATAAAACATCAACCAGGTTCATACAATACACCGTCCAGATGCAAGAAGAGTGAATAATAAGTGTTGAAGCAACAACACAAACATGCACAAAAACAGAACATCAAGGCCATACAAGACGCCTCGAGGTAGAGGAGCCAGAAGACCAATTACCATGCTTAGCCAGAATGTCTCACTTCCCATTTGGATGATTTATTTTATGAACATGGTTGGTGTTTCTACCTAGTCTGACATCCTGGGCTGACCTGTCAGGTTTGCGTAACCTGCAACATCACACATATATTTTTACATGATGACGCCGAACATTGTCGCATGTCCTCCCCACCTTCTCCACCTCAACCCTGCTAACAAGAGCACATCATATCCAACCTCAAGCTCCAACAGAACCTCCTCAAACTCGTGGCATGGATTTCATCACTCCAACAAGGCATGCCCTCATTAGGCAAGATTACCGCACCTCCGTCATACTCAGTGACAACGTCAAGCCCACCAATGTCTTGTTTTGCTCAAGAAGAAGAATGATCTCTGTTTCGATCAAAAAACTAACATAGACAAAAACAAAAACAAAACAAGAAAGTCCATGGTTAATGCAGAGTAGTGGTGCTTGTGTCATTTATAAAACCCCCAACCCCCACTTCCTTTGCTGATTTATGTGTAGTGCGGTGCATAAGATTTTCAGTTTGACCACCAGTTGGTCCAACAATATATAGATTAATGCTACAATATCGGATTCAAAATTAGAAAGATTCAGCAAAGGATTAAATAGTACTAGCATTTTTCTATCAATAAACTTTGTAACCATAGATCTTACAGATTTACGGTCAAAATTAAATCTCAAAAAGATCCGCATCCTATAATATTGACTTTGTAAAGATCCCAAAAGTTCAAAAGAAAAGTATATATGTTATAGAGGTAATGGTGTTCTATAAGCACGTAAAATCTCCAAGTCCAGAAACAAATTCATGAGTTGCATGAGATAAGAAATTACCCACCTGAATATTTACCGATGGATAGTGACAGACATGGCTCGTTCCGTGAGTTTGAACTTGAAATTTCACTTCACTTTTTCGAGTGCATGCATGAGAGTTACATGTGTGCGTAAACAAGAAGTTGGAATTTCACCTGTTTATAGGCATACTCTTGAAAGCTTTTCTCTAGGGGAGCACACTCTTGAAAGCTATTAACGTGGGTTTCCACAAAAAATGTAACTTGTTACAAAATTTGTAACAAAAAGCTATAATTAAACGGTATAATTTTTTCGGAAAAACTGAAATCCACACCAGCAGGAGAAGTCCCGGATATTACAAATTAATCAATATGACAGTATTCGACCAAACTGCAGCTGTCGATGAGGAACAGAGTTTGTGTGGACTCGTCGTCGCGGGATTCCTTAATTGTGTAGGAGTATATTGACAAATAATACTAGTTATTAATAAGTAGCCGTGCATGTTACTCGACTGATTGGGACGGACGCTGGCTGGCTAAATGCTAATGAATCCAACCCGGTCCTAGATAGAGAACGTACTGACGACGCAGGCAATGATGCAACGAATTTCTTATCCTACTCTAGCGAGGGCGCGTACCACGTACGTAGCGCCGCTCCACGAAGCCTCCTCCCCTCAGCGACTAACCTCGACGGTCGACCCCAAACCCCTTTCTCTTGTACCGGTTGCCTGATCTGATCTTTCTTTATGTTGGCGCCGTTGCTGATCTGTACTGTACGTGTATGTATCTCAAAAGAGAGATCAGAGAAACAAAATATCTCCGTACATACCACACACACTACCGCCTACTCCCTCCGTTCCCAAATAATTGTCTTTCTAGCCATCTTAAATGGACTACAACATACGGATGTATGTAGACATATTTTAGAGTGTAGATTCACTCATTTTGCTCCGTATGTAGTCATTTGTTGAAAATCTCTAGAAAGACAATTATTTAGGAACGGAGGGAGTAGTACGCTAGTAACACACCGCGCCCGCGACGTGTACTGCACCGCGGATCCAGCCTACATGCATCGTACTCCCTCCGTTCCTAAATATTTGTCTTTCTAGAAATTTCAAATGGTCACCACATACGGATGTATATAGACATATTTTAGAGTGTAGATTCACTCATTTTGCTCCGTATGTAGTCATCATTTGAAACCTCTAGAAAGACAAATATTTAGGAACGGAGGGAGTACATTTCAGGTCCCTTCTGCATGTATATGTATGAGCACAGATATCTTCCTGAATCAGAAGCGCAGGACGACGGACGCACTCTGTTCGGGATCGGCCGCATTTATACAGAGTACTTTGTTTGCTTGCTTATCATGTGTTGTGTATCTTTGTCGAAAAAATCATGTGCTGTGTATCCGTCGGCACAAGAAAGATGTGGACCTTATGTGTATATGTTTATTTTGATTGATTTCCCCCACCATGAACAGTGGCACAGTACCTTCTGTGGTCAGTCCATTGAGACCAATTCAGCTTTGGTTTCATGTTGCATTATGACTGCACGATGGACCAGCCATTGATTACTACTCTACTCCCCCCGTTTCAAATTATATATACCAATATCTGTCAAATTATATATACCAATATCTGTCACACCAAACCAGTTTTATATATTTGGTTCATCATAAAACATATTTTCACGCTACAGAAAATATATTGATGTTGTTGATATTAGTAGATTTTGTCATAAATTTGTTCAAACTTAAGTAAGTTTGACTTAGGACAAAGCTAAGGGAGGAGTACTCTGAAATTAGTTCCGTATAAAAGGTTAACTCTGAGTAATAATTATGAAAAAAAACTATTCATGTAACACCGCGGAAAATGCTAACTACAACCTGGGTATGAACTTATATCTTGGTACTTAGGGCCCGTTCGGGGATCCACCAGCTCCTCAAAAAGTCAAAATACATGGAGCTGGGGAGCACCGTTTCGGTCGCTCTGAATTTTCTAGCCGCATCTCCGTCCGCTCTGGGAGCGGAGGGCCTCCGAACGGCTCTTAAATAAGTTTAACTTAGGACAAAGCTAGAATTACAAGTATTTAGTACTTTAAAATTAGTTCCGTATAAAAAGTTAACTCTGAGTAATAATTATGAAAAAAATTTGTTCATGTAACACCACGGGAAATGCTAACTACAACCTGGGTATGAACTTATATCTTGGTACTTAAGAAAAAAATATCATGCTTCTACATTGCGAAAATCCCGTGCAAGTTCAAACTCATTTTTGTTACCTTTCGCTAAAAATAAAGTAGTAAAATTCAGTTTTTACTCCATATTTTGACAATTTTCACAGGAATTACCTCATTTAGCTTTTTTTTGCCACATTTGACCCTTTTTCATTTTTAGCGCGTTATGTCAAGCGGGTCCCAACCGTCAAAGTACACTTGGCGTGCCACAACAATGGGTTTTCCTTCGCTTGGGCGCCTCTTCAGAGTGTGTATGTGTAAGGGGTGGTGCATTGCAGCTATCACAAACCTAGCATATGTACCCATCTTGGTATTGTTAATTGTCCCGGTACCGCCAGGCCAGCGACCCTATAGGGTGCTAGTACTTTGGAGTTTACTAGTCGGCCATCTTATCGCACAATGAGATTGTTGGATTGGTGGAATCCATGGAAAGTGTCGAGGAGGAAACTGTTTGACGTGGCACGTCCACACGCCAGGTGAATCACGACAGATGGGACCCGTTTCACAAAATATGTCAAAACACTATAAGGGTAAAATTTGGTACAACTTTCACTAAATGGAGTAATATGAATGGAATCTTTTAACTGAGGTAATTGCTGACAAATTTTTTGAACTATGGGGTAAAAAGCTAAAGTTAGTAAATTACACTTGAAAATATGATCATTTGCGAACCATGCACAAATCGTAGCTTATTATGTAGAAATTTATTTTTTATTTTTTGCACAGAACAAATATGGTGATTATCCTTTATGAGAATTTAAGAGGATGCATTTCTATCAATTCCCAGAGTGCGTAATTTGTTTTACTAGTGGATTTACAGCAATTTATTAGTACGAGCATCAGTAAGTTTTGAAAAGTGGATTTCATATATATAACTACTCACTCTGTTCCGAAATATATGTCTTTTTAGAGATCTCAATATAGACTATATACAGATGTATATAAACGTATTTTAAAATGTAGATTCACTCATTTTGCTTTGTATGTAGTCTATATTAGAATCTCTAAAAAGACTTATATCTAGAAACGGATGGATTAGATTTTAACAACGCTCTCTCGTAATAACACCGCTTCCAATTTAAGGCTCTTCTTTGGCCGGACCCGTGCAACTCATGCCAAATTGTGGACTGCCTTGCATGAGCCGATAATGCAGTCGAATTCAGTGGAAGCAGAGGCATGCCAAGCAGGGCAGCGATATAAAAACCTATCCTCTACAGCTCATGCATTAATTTCCATGTATACATGATACGTACTAGCTTAATCCTCGTGCGCTAGCTTTTGCATCCAAATTGCACTTTGGGAGAGGCAGTCGGGCGGGTGGCCGAGACCTAGACCTATTATCTCTTCTTTCAAACAAGCAACTCCTTCAATTGAACCAGCCTACAGAGCCATGCTATGCCACCAGAACCGTCTCCTAGCTAGTGAGGTGGTAGGACAACTCTTCACCTACAGAGTATATACAGTGGTTCATATCTTGTTGCTGGTATTATTGTCATACACGTGAGTGTGCTTCAGTAGGGTTATCCTGAGATGCACTTATTTTCCCGATGAATTAGCAAGAGCACTGTCTATTTCACTGGAATAATAGAGCTGTTCAGTCTATTATGAAAAACGGGATAAAAGTCAGATATAAAGAACCCCCATTGATCGTCAAAGCAACGGGGAGATGACGAGCGCACCACCAAATGAAGAATATCACATTGAAACCTACACTCCGCAGACAGAAATGAAAACCATGCAGAAAAGATGTTTTGAAGTTTCAGATAAATCTCAATAAAAAATACGGGATTTTTTTTGGGAAATGGAGGTTAAACCTCCTGCCTCTGCATCAATCGATGCATACAGCCATCTTTATTAATTATTTCACAAAGGTCTGACAAAAACATACATCAATCCATCCGAAATCACCGCTCACACCTACAAACTCGATAATGTGGAGTGCTCTCACTCCCCATATCTAAAACCGATGTCGTCGCCAATCCATCCACGTAACGTATCGGGACCAACAGTCGGTGCAGCAGACCTAAAGCGCACACCACATGCACACACTTTAGAAGTCGTCATCATCATCGGACCACTGACCCATATTTAGGAGAGAGATCCGCATCATCCTTCCCAGTCAGGACATCCGTCGACGCCACCACGGCGCCCAGCGGCGCCACCACCCTGCGCTCATCCGTCCAGACGCGGAGACTCTGGAAGACTGTCGTGCGTAGCACCTGCCAACCAGGCATGACTCAGCGTAGCACCTGTCGACCAGGCATGACTTGACAGCTCCACCAAAGCTCCGTGAAAGACGAAGCCGCTCCACCTCCTGCCTCTGCCATCCAGCGCTGCTCCCAAGAGAGAAACAACACCGCAGTACCACCACCATCTGATCTGGAAGACCAAATCTTAGGGTTTCCCCTGAAGCAGTGCCCACCACCAACAACCGTCACAGACCCACACGGTGCCCACCACCATTCAACCCTCAAGGCGACGCCTTCAAGAAGGTCACGACATCAAGGACGCCGCCGCCGCCCACCGGAGTTAGGGTTTTCACCCGAGAGGCAAGTAGGGGGAGGTAGAGGAGCAGACGTAGACCGACGTCTCCAAGAAGAAAAGCGGCGCCCTTGAGCGTCGTCGTCCGTGCGGCCAGCCGGGGCCGACCAAGGGGTTTCCCCCAATCTGGATCTCCTCCACTAGCTTCACCCGCGGCCACCGGCCAGGGTCCCGGTAAGCCACGCCGGCACCGCCAGGAACCCGCAGGAGAGAAGCACAACGATCAGGGCCGGAGGACACCGACCAGATCAGGCGCCGCCGGCCGCCAAAGCAACCACGCCAGACCCTAGTTCACCGAAGATCCGTCGGCCGTCCGACCAGGCCACCAGCACCACGCCGGCCCTGCCGCTCACGGAGGGGCCTCGCCGGAAGGGCCGCCGCTCCTGATCCAATCGCTCTCCAACGTAAGGCGACACAACAAGGGCCCGCCGCCGCTGTCCCCGGCTGCGCCACAGACTTGCCCGACGCCAGCCTCATGCGGTGGCGAGGGAGGGAGGGAGACGAGGTGGCTACGCCGGCGGCGGGAGGGAGGTCGCCCCCGAGTCGCCTGAGAGCGCTCGACTCCGGGATGGATGGAGAGAGGGTGAGGAGAGGGTTTCGGATCTAGTCTCTGTTGTGAAGGAGGTGGCCGGAGGCGGGAGATAAGGCGGCGGCGGCGGAGCTCTCTCCCACTGCGAGGGAGGAGGGTGTCTCCCGATCTAGACAAAAATACGGGATGTTAAGAGGGTGATGTTTTATTGGCATACGAAATCAGCATTGGGCAGTGCCGGACAGTAATGTCATTACTCATTGCTGATTTTTTTCGTAGCTCACATCTCGTAATGTGTTTTATATTGGAATTTCACATGGCGATAAAATATCACCCTTTTAACATTCCTCATTTTTTCAGTTATTTTGAAACTTTCTAACATGCATAAAGACTTCTTTAAATGTAGTTTTTATTTCTCTTTGAATGTTGGTTTTCATGTGATATTCTCCCCGCCACCGAATGCACCACCACAACACGCGAAGATGTAGGTAAGGCAACATATACCACATTTCTATGCCGCCAGTCAAAATATTTGTGTGAAGCCTTGGCGATGTATCCCGGGCTAGGGTAAGCCGAGAGGGGGCATGTGTAAAACCAACCAAAACAAATCCTATTTTGGCAAGGCGACTCATCAAGCTTCGAGCATGTTGATCTTAGGAAAATGAACCGGTGCCGACATTTATTCTTATTCAGGTTAAATTGGTTGGTTGTATGATTTTAGATTTTGGGAAAGCTAAATTCCTGCCGACTGTAATTTTGCAATAGATCCGCACGTTTCGGATGCCGTTAGATTCGGATCGAACGGATAATCTGTATGCTTCGATTTTTAACGTAATTCTCGGTCGCTCCGTGATTCCCGCTCCCGCAGGTGCACATCACGACTTCTGAACTAATTACTACTACTGCCAGATCGTTTCCACTCACCCTCCTATGGCGCCGAGCAGGATGGCGTCGGAGGCCCGCGCCCGCCAGCGGCGTCTCGTCGAGGCGGCACCCGACGGCGTCCAACGCCGCGCCGCCCATCAGCATCTCCCGGAACCGGAGCTCCACGCCTGCAGGCGCAAGCAAACAATGGGGTCAGCCATCTAGCTAGCACTCGGATTTTGAAAGTAATGGACGGCGCAGGGTTCAGCTTAGCTTGCCTTCCTTGGCGCCGGCGACGGAGAGGACGTCCTTGGCGACGGCGACCACCTCCGGGCCGATGCCGTCGCCCGGGAGGAGCGTAATGCTGTAGCTCCGGGCCGCGGCCGAGCACCGGAGCGTCGCCGTCGCATGCCGGCGGCGGGAGGGAGGTTGCCCCCGAGTCGCCTGAGAGCGCTCGACTCCGGGATGGATGGAGAGAGGGTGAGGAGAGGGTTTCGGATCTAGTCTCTGTTGTGAAGGAGGTGGCCGGAGGCGGGAGATAAGGCGGCGGCGGCGGAGCTCTCTCCCACTGCGAGGGAGGAGGGTGTCTCCCGATCTAGACAAAAATACGGGATGTTAAGAGGGTGATGTTTTATTGGCATACGAAATCAGCATTGGGCAGTGCCGGACAGTAATGTCATTACTCATTGCTGATTTTTTTCGTAGCTCACATCTCGTAATGTGTTTTATATTGGAATTTCACATGGCGATAAAATATCACCCTTTTAACATTCCTCATTTTTTCAGTTATTTTGAAACTTTCTAACATGCATAAAGACTTCTTTAAATGTAGTTTTTTATTTCTCTTTGAATGTTGGTTTTCATGTGATATTCTCCCCGCCACCGAATGCACCACCACAACACGCGAAGATGTAGGTAAGGCAACATATACCACATTTCTATGCCGCCAGTCAAAATATTTGTGTGAAGCCTTGGCGATGTATCCCGGGCTAGGGTAAGCCGAGAGGGGCATGTGTAAAACCAACCAAAACAAATCCTATTTTGGCAAGGCGACTCATCAAGCTTCGAGCATGTTGATCTTAGGAAAATGAACCGGTGCCGACATTTATTCTTATTCAGGTTAAATTGGTTGGTTGTATGATTTTAGATTTTGGGAAAGCTAAATTCCTGCCGACTGTAATTTTGCAATAGATCCGCACGTTTCGGATGCCGTTAGATTCGGATCGAACGGATAATCTGTATGCTTCGATTTTTAACGTAATTCTCGGTCGCTCCGTGATTCCCGCTCCCGCTTCGCCCGGTCCGTGATTTCTGCTCATTCCCGCTCTCGATCGGGACTTTTCTCCCCTCGCGTTGCCGCTTCCCCTTTTCCTTCATGAAAAGAGTAAAATTTGGGAGAAACTGAATCGAACCCAGTACCTCTTTGGTATCTTCCAAGGCCCCCAACCACCACGACTAGATTGAGGTTGTGATTACATTCAGATTTTGTAATTTTTGTACCTGTAAAAAATGTGGAGTGAATAATAAAGTGTCTTTTTTTCACCGAATTTTCCTTCTTTTTCCTACTGTTTTTTCTTCATTTTAATAGTCAAATGGCTCGGCTGCTCTGTTAGTATTTTTTTAGGTTGAGGCCTTTTTAACCCCAAATTTCTTATGTTTAGTAGGAAGAACACTTTCAAGAAAACAAATGCACAATATTGGCTATAAAAGCTATCAGTTCATCATGATTTTTTGCTACATCTCTCCGTTGTATCATTCACATGGTACATACACTTTGTTGTACCCACTTGAACGCATACAATAATAATGAGGACAATTTCTCGATGAGCCAATGAGGCGTATGAACACTATGATAACTTTTGACCCGGGAAAAATTGTTGAAATATACCCCGTAATTTTTGTGTAAGTAGCATTATAATATAGGAACCGCGAACCTGATAACTTACGTACAAATATCGTGGTAACTTCGACCGCGACCCCCGGTGGAGGGGGGTGGGGTGAAAACATATCCCTATAACTTGTGTCTGAAGAGCATGATAATTTACGCATCACATACCCAATAACTTATGTACTAACACAATGATAACTTTGGCGGGGGTGGGGGTTCTTGTAGTACATCCCCGATAACTTCTGTGTGAATAGCATGGTAATTATGCACCATAGACCTGATAACTTATGTGCAAGATGTTAGATAATGTAACACCCCGGATGTAACTTTCCATATTTGTAACTCCAACTCTTGCCATTTTCGACATTGTGATATGATATTCCCTCCGTGGTTGGGTTTTGTCTTTCGTTTTTTGCATTTTTGTTCATGTCATGCATTCCATATCATGTCATCATGTGCATATCATTTGCATACGTGTTCGTCTCATGATTCCGAGCATTTTCCCCGTTGTCCGTTTTGCAATCCGGCACTCCTATGTCCCCCGGCGTCCCCTTTTACGTTTTTTCGTGAGCGGGCACTAAACTTTCTCGGAATGGACCGAGCCTTGCAAAGTGGCCTTGGTATACCACCGGTAGACCACCTGTCAAGTTTCGGGTCATTTGGAGCTCGTTTGGTACTCCAATGGTTAACCGCACTCATAAAGGCCTCTTTTGAGTTGCAGCCCAACACCCCCTCAAAACAGCCCAATAACCCATCTAAGTCACTTCCATGCTCTCCGTCGTCGGATCACGATCGTGTGGGCGAAAACTACACCTCATTTGGAGCTTCCTAGCTCCTTCTACCTATAAATATGCATCTCCTCCTCCAAATCCCGGATCAATTCCCCCAAAACCCTAGACGAAATCCCCTCTGCGCCGCCGGACACGTCCGGATCGGACCGGACGCGTCCGCCGCCGCGCCCGCAGCCAACCAGGGGCCGCCACGTTCGACCCGCGCCCACATCGCCGCGCCGACCCAGCGAACTGCAGGCCGTCAGAACCTCGGCGACGGCAGCGTGCTTCGGCCACCAGCGCCGCCGCCGCCTCGGCCGGCCGCCCGCCCATCCGCCGCCTCGGCCCGGCCCCCGTCGCCGTCGCCGGCCATGACCATGACCCCGACCCGCCGCCCGACCACCGCCCTCCGATCGCCCGCCTCCGCCGGCCCCGCCTCGACGCCGTCGTCGGCCACCGCCCGACCAGCGCCGGCTTCTCCTTCCTCCACTCCGGCCGGCCACCTCGTCCGCCGGATCTCGAATCAATCGAAGGTTGACTTTCTCCTCCCCCCGATTCCCTAAGTCTTTTTCTGTGATTATATTGTTGCATTTTCATCGCACCATAACTCTGTACCCGTAGCTCCATTTCGTGTGTGTAATATGTCAAAATGTTCGTATCAAAGAGTAGATCATTTCATATCATTGCGTAATTTTCATTTGAGCTCATCTTGATGCCATAAATGCTGTTAGAAGAGGGCTATGTGATGTTAGTTTCTGTTTCTTAACAGAACATGCACTTTTGTCATTTTTGCCATGCTTGATGTGTGCATCCTATGAACTTGAGTCCTACATGTGTTTTGTAATATGCCATGCCATCTTTACAGGGGTGTATGCCATGTAGTTTTGTGATCTCTGTGGTGACTAGCACAAGCATGCAAACTAGACTTCATGATGTTGCTGATTTCAGCCCCTGTTTTGCTGATATTTTTATGCCATGTTAACTTGATGCTACCGAGAGATCCATGCATATTTTGAGATACTTCAGTAAGGATGTTTTGAAAATATGGTTATGCTCTATCCATCCATGCCTTTGTTTGCAATTATGAGTGCCATAGCTTGAGTCATTCGAGCTCTACTTTTGCTATAAAATGTTTCCTGGCAGATTGTTTACATGTTATTCAATTTTGCCAAGATTGTTGTAGTTGATCCATGTATGCTATGATGTTTTTCTTGCCATATATAACTTCTATGCCATGTCTTCTTGATGTATGTATGCTTAGTTTATCATGAAATGCTCCGTAGTGAGTGCATTGAGCTCTTAAACATGCCTACTTGTTATCTGTTTTTGTCATGCCCTGTTGCTGAATCTGTTAACGAAACTTGCTATGTTTACATGGGTGCTATTATATTTTCTGATCCTTTTTGGCTTATGGTCAGTAAGGGACTTTTGTTCTATGCTTTGAGTAGATTCATTCCGTGCCTTGTTTTGCTATTATAAGTTCCTGTAGCATGTCGTTTGATTGCTCTGAACATTGCTTCCTGATGCTGTTTCTGCCATGTTCAGTAATTTCACTGTCTGTGAAGCTGATATATTTTGCACTTTTTCCATGCTTGTTTGGACCTGTTATGTTGTGATTTAGCCGTATCTCAGTGTTCATCTTTTGTCAAGCATCTTGAGTAGATCACTTCCATATGCTTGATTGATTCGTTTGGGTGCAGTAGCTTAATTTATTGTTGCTTGCTAAGTGGTATCATGCTGTTAATGGCAGATTTGTGCCATTCTTGTTTTGCTTGTCATTTACAAACCGTGCATCCGATTTCGGTGATCTTTATATCGATTTCAACCGAAATCATCTCATCTTTCCAGCGGCATACTTGGTTTGCCAAGTTGATGCCTGGTTCATCATTTTCCTTCCGGAGCACGCATACGCATTGCATATCACATCTCGGATATCATGCCATGTATTGCATCATGTTGCTTGTGCATTACACCGTGATTTATTGTGGTTGCTTTGTTTGTGTTCTTGCTTTGGATAGAGCCGGAGACGAGTACGTGAACGAGGAACCTGTTGAGAACGCTTACGAGGATCAAGCTTTCGACAACTCACGAGAACTTTGCGTGCAAGATGACCATACCCTCGAAATCACTTCTATCTTTGCTTGCTAGATGCTCGCTCTTTTGCTATGCCTATGCTACGATGCCTATCACTTGCTTATCATGCCACCCATATTGCCATGTCAAACCTCTAACCATCCTTTCCTAGCAAACCGTTGTTTGGCTATGTTACCGCTTTGCTCGGCCCTCTTATAAGCGTTGCTAGTTGCCGGTGAAGATGAAGTTTGTTCCTTGTTGGAACATGGAGATGTTGTTCCTTGTTGGAACATGTTTACTTGTTGGGGATATCACAATATATCTGCTATAATTAATGCATCTATATACTTGGTAAAGGGTGGAAGGCTCGGCCTTTTGCCTAGTGTTTTGTTCCACTCTTGCCACCCTAGTTTCCGTCATACCGGTGTTATGTTCCTTGATTTCGCGTTCCTTATACGGTTGGGTGATTTATGGGACCCCCTTGACAGTTCGCTTTGAATAAGACTCCTCCAGCAAGGCCCAACTTTGGTTTTACCATTTGCCACCTAAGCCTTTTCCCCCCGGGTTTTCGCGAGCCGAGGGTCATCTTTATTTTAACCCCCGGGCCAGTTCTCCTTCGAGTGCTGGTCCAATTTGAGCGATGTCCGGCGCCCCTTGAGCAATCAGGGTCTATGCCAACCCGACGTCTGGCTCATCCGGTGTGCCACGAGAGCGAGATATGTGCAGCTCCTATCGGGATTTGTCGGCACATTCGGGCGGCTTTGCTGGTCTTGTTTTATTCTTTGTCGAAATGTCTTGTAGTCCGGGATTCCGAGATCGATCGGGTCTTCGGTAGAAGGAATATCCTTCGTTGACCGTGAAAGCTTATAATGGGCTAAGTTGGGACACCCCCGTAGGGTATTATCTTTCGAAAGCCGTGCATGATTTATGAGGCAGATGGGAATTTGTTAATGTACGGTTGTAGAAAACCCGAAGTTGACCTTAATTAATACACATCAACGCGTGTGTAACCGTGATGGTCTCTTCTCGGTGAGTCCGGGAAGTGAACACGGTGTTGGAGTTATGTTTGGCGTAAGTAGTTCAGATCACTTCTTGATCGCTACTAGCTTCACGACGGCGCTTTTGCTTCTCTTCTCGCTCTCTCTTGCGAATGTAGCCACCATATATGCTAGTCGCTGCTGCAGCTCCACCTCACAACTCTGTCCTTCCTATAAGCTTAAATAGTCTTGATCTCGCCGGTGTGAGATTGCTGAGTCCCCGTGACTCACAGATTCTACCAAAACAGTTGCGAGTGCCGACGATGCCGGTCAGGTGACGCAACCGAGCTCAAGTGGGAGTTCGATGAGGAACGTGGTCGTTACTATGTGTCTTTTCACGATGATCGATGAGTGGAGCCCAGTTGGGACGATCGGGGATCTGTGTAGCATTTGGGGTATCTTCTTTTATTTTGGTTCCGTAGTCGGACCTTGAGTGTAATCTGGATGATGAATGTTTATTTATGTATTGTGTGAAGTGGCGACTGTAAGCCAACTATGTATCTCTTTCCCTTATGTATTACATGGGTTGTGTGAAGATTACCTCACTTGCGACATTGCTTTCAATACGGTTATGCCTCTAAGTCGTGCTTCGGCACGTGGGAGATATAGCCGCATCGAGGGCGTTACAGATAACTTTTAACTTATGAAAACAAAGTTGAAGAAACATGTCCCCGGTTATTTTTGTGCAAATTACATGGTAATTTATGCACCGCAGACCTGATAACTTACGTACAACCACGATGATAACTTCGACCCGATAACTCATGATTAAATAACATTATGATATATGCACAACTGACTTGATAACTTACTTAGTCTAGGTGTGATAACTTTTGAGGAGGGGGGGGGGGGGCTTGTTGAAAAACACCCTTCGGTAACTCGTGTGTGAATAACATAGTAATACACACACAAGAGAGCTGATAACTTAGTTAACCCAGGCTTGATAAATTTTTGACCGAAAGAAGTTGTCGAAACATACCAACATGAGATCTAGTTTTGAAGGTCTCATCACAACGAATTTTTTATGTGAAAATGATTTTTGTATCGGAGCGACTTTTTGAGTTCAAAACATTTTTTTTTTTTGAGTTCCGGTGAGATCCTCCCTGACATTAGCATTTTTCATTCCCTAGGGCACACGAATGTGCGTGTGTGGAGAATGTAGAAGAAAACAGATTTTATTCCCTTGTAATTTATGTGTAAACAACACGATAACTTACGCTCAACTGGCATGAAACTTGTGTTGCACATGTGTGGTAATTTTTTATCTAAAAAAAGTCATGCCAAAGTATAGTTGTGTTGCACTTGTGTTGCCTTATCATGGTATAGTTATTATGTTGCTCATACCATAGTTATCACGCTGGTCATGCCAAAGTTACCAAGTCAAACTTTTTTTTTCTTCTGATATGACAGAAATAAGAAAGATTTAAATAACGTTGTTTATCTACAATAGACAATAACAATAGGTGGCTTAGTTGGTTATTAGGCTCAACAGCTATTGCATAGACCTGGGTTCAAATCCTCTTTCAAGTACCTTTATTTTCTTTTCATATTATGCAGCGAAAAACCAGAAAAAACCACTAGCGATTTACTACGGTTTTTGAGAAAAGGAAAAAAATCGGTAAAAAGCGAGCGTGAAAAGATAACGCATCGATCGCTAACTATCGGGAGAAATGGATCAAACTCGTGCGGATCTGTTGCTAACCACCAGTCGACTGGTGGTTAGCACAGTCCCTTAGATTTTTATATGAAAAATCTGAGTTAGTGGCAGTCCACTCGCCCTCAGAGATTACATCTTAAATTGCCAAAAAGTTTATCAAGAGGTACACACCGTGCCTTTCAGTAGGAGAGCATCAGTACTAGTGTTAGTGTAGTACCACCACGACTCATCTGCATAATGCATGCCACGAGCGAAACCCAAGTGCTAGTAGAAGAGCGACGTGTACCGCCATGAGACCATCTTGTATATATTCATAATGCATATATTTCAGCCACGTCCCTAGCTTAACCGATCCCTTTTTGTATAAGCAGGAAAAAACGAGTGGTTCAGGGCTTGGCCGGCAATCGGAGAAACCACGTACTCCCTTGTAAATTAATATAAAAGCGTTTAGATCATTAAAATAGTGTTCTAAATGTTTTTTATTAATTTACGGAGGGAGTACTACTTGAGACATAATTCTCTCCACGGTGGATCATTTTGTCGTGCTGTACAACGAGCAGTAGATTTGCCTTCGTATTGCATTGTTCCTCCATTATTATTTTGGACTTTCACATTTTCCCCGGCCGGACTCGTGGACATCATGCCGGCCGAATCGCAGATGAGCCGATGATGCAGCTAGCCCGTCGATCAAATTCAGTACTGCGTGGAGCACGTGCGTGCATGCTAATCAGGGCGGGGCAGGGACATAAAAGGCTCACCAGTATATCTGCATTTACCATTTGTTCACCGTGCCAGTTCTCGTGCATGCATGCATGTATAGCTTCCTCGTGCCATGGCATTTGCATCCAAATTCTTCCACTTGGAGCGAAGCAATTTGGCCGGTGGGCAGCCGGGACCCGTTCCATTCCGTTTCAACCCAACAGCGGTGCATATGTAGTATAGCTTTGCGTGCGTGAGTTGCGTCCAAACTCCAAATGGGACGTACAAACTCGGTAGGTCAGGTCACCTACCATGGTCCAAATTTGTGATGTTGAAATTTGTACACAACGCGTTCAGTAGAACTGCTTTTTTGGGGGGTGGGGGGGGGGGGGGGGTGAGTTCTCGGATTTATCCAGTCAGCTGAAAACGTGAAAGCGATTATCATCAGCATTCGACTGCCGGTGGTCCTAACAAAACATGAAACCATGAACAGCCTAGAGCGTCTCTAATATTATATCCACCCCAAGAAATTTGGGACGGAGGGAGTAGGTCCTTTAAGAGCAAAAATATTCATTTAGGAATTTAAGCACTAGCTAGCAGATCCTTTGTATCCAGATTTCTTAAAGATTACGGAAGTACCTTTCTCAGCTCAAGCTCAAATGCTCTAGTCATGAACAGTAAAAACAAACAGTTTCAAAAAAGTTATGTTTTTTTTTGTGTGGCAAACTTTGAGAAATGTTTGAAGTGCATACATAATTTCATCACAAAAAATCACATTGGTGGAAGTCGTGGCAAAAAATAAAAATAAAAATGAGCTCCAAAATGTTTTTGAAAGTATCATTCTCGTAGCATTGATTTTTTTGCGATGACTTCCAGCAATATGATTTCGTGATGAAATTTTGCATGCACTACAAACATTCTTTAAAGTTTGCCACATTTCTTTGATTTTTTTGAAATTACTGTTCATCTAGAAGCATATGAGCTCGCGAGTAGATACTCCGTGTCCCTAAAATTATAACTTTTGATCCATAAAAACCTTCTTCACCCACCTACTTTTACTTCAACAAACACAACTCTCAGCAAAAGTAGGGCGACGGCCGTGCAACCTGCAGCCACTATTGTCGACGTCCAACTTACCGCCGGCTGCCCCCCCCCCCCTCCCCCAAGCCACCTTGCCGCCCCGCCCTAAGCCCCGCCGCAGCCCCGGCACCTCTCCTGTTATCTCCACCTTTTCCTCCGTCACCGGCGTCGGATTTGCCGTTGCTGCCGCCGCGGTCACAAAGTGATGTCTACTACGCAACCTTCTTCTTGTAGACGTTGTTGGGCCTCCAAGTGCAGAGATTTGTAGGACAGTAGCAAATTTCCCTCAAGTGGATGACCTATGGTTTATCAATCCGTGGGAGACGTAGTTTGAAGATGGTCTCTCTCAAACAACCCCGCAACCAAATAATAAAGAGTCTCTTGTGTCCCCAACACACCCAATACAATGATAAATTGTATAGGTGCACTAGTTCGGCGAAGAGATTGTGATACAAGTGCAATATGGATGGTAGATATAGGTTTTTGTAATCTGAAAATAAAAACAGCAAGGTAACTAATGATAAAAGTGAGCACAAACGATATTGCAATGCGTTGAAACAAGGCCTAGGGTTCATACTTTCACTAGTGCAAGTTCTCTCAACAATAATAACATAACTGGATCATATAACTATCCCTCAACATGCAACAAAGAGTCACTCCAAAGTCACTAATAGCGGAGAACAAACGATATTGTAGGGTACGAAACCACCTCAAAGTTATTCTTTCTGATCGATCTATTCAAGAGTCCGTAGTAAAATAACATGAAGCTATTCTTTCCGTTCGATCTATCCTAGAGTTCGTGCTAGAATAACACCTTAAGACGCAAATCAACCAAAACTCTAATGTCACCTAGATACTCCAATGTCACCTCAAGTATCTGTGGGTATGATTATACGATATGCATCACACAATCTCAGATTCGTCTATTCAACCAACACATAGAACTTCAAAGAGTTCCCCAAAGTTTCTACCGGAGAGTCAAGACGAAAACGTGTGCCAACCCCTATGCATAAGTTCACAAGGTCACTGAACCCGCAAGTTGATCACCAAAATGTACATCAAGTAGATCACGTGAATATCCCATTGTCACCATAGATAAGCACATGCAAGACATACATCAAGTGTTCTCAAATCCTTAAAGACTCAATCCGATAAGATAACTTCAAAGGGAAAACTCAATCCATTACAAGAGAGTAGAGGGGAGAAGCATCATAAGATCCAACTATAGTAGCAAAGCTCATGCGGTACATCAAGATCGTGCCAAATCAAGAACACGAGAGAGAGAGAGAGAGAGAGAGAGAGAGATCAAACACATAGCTACCGGGTACATACCCTCAGCCCCGAGGGTGAACTACTCCCTCCTCGTCATGGAGAGCGCCAAGATGATGAAAATGGCCACGGTGAGGGATCCCCCCCTCCGTGGTCTTGAGCAGGTCCCGATTGGTTTTTGGTGGCTACAGAGGCTTGCGGCGGAGGAACTCCCGATCTAGGTTATTTTCTGGAGGTTTCTGTATTTATAGGAATTTTTGGCATAGGTTTCACGTCAGGGGGGGTCTCCGAGTTGTCCACGAGATAGGGGCCCACACCCAGGGGGTGGGATCGCCCTCCACCCTCCTGGACAGCTCGGAACTCTTCTGGCCCAACTCTTTTACTTCGGGGGCTTCTTTTGGTCCATAAAAAAACGTCAAAAATTGGCACGTCAATTGGACTCTGTCTGGTATTCCTTTTCTGTAGAACTCAAAAACAAGGAAAAACAGAAACTGGCACTGGGCTCTAGGTTAATAGGTTAGTCCCAAAAATCATATAAAATAGCATATAAATGCATATAAAACATCCTAGATGGATAATATAATAGCATGGAACAATAAAAAATTATAGATACGTTGGAGACGTATCAGCATCCCCAAGCTTAATTCCTGCTCGTCCTCGAGTAGGTAAATGATAAAAATAGAATTTTTGATGTGGAATGCTACCTAACATAATTATCAATGTAATTTTATTTATTATGGCAAGAATATTCAGATCCATAAGATTCAAGACAAAGTTTAATATTGACATAAAAATAATAATACTTCAAGCATACTAACTAAACAATTATGTCTTCTCAAAATAACATAGCCAAAGAAAGCTCATCCCTACAAAATCATATAGTTTGGCCATGCTTCATTTTCGTCACACAAAATGCTCTCATCATGCACAACCCCGATGACAAGCCAAGCAATTGTTTCATACTTTAGTATTCTCAAACTTTTTCAACTTTCACGCAATACATGAGCGCGAGCCATCGACATAGCACTATAGGTGGAATAGAATAGGATGATAGAGGTTATGTGGAGAAGACAAAAAAGGAGAAAGTCTCACATCGACGAGGCTAATCAACGGGCTATGGTGATGCCCGTCAATTGATGTCAATGCGAGGAGTAGGGATTGCCATGCAACAGATGCACTAGATCTATAAATGTATGAAATCTCAACAAAAGAAACTAGTGGGTGTGCATCCAACTTGCTTGCTCACGAAGACCTAGGGCATTTTGAGGAAACCCATCCTTGGAATATACTCCATCCGTTCCCAAATATAAGTCTTTCTAGAGATTCCAACAAGTGACTACATACGGAGCAAAATGAGTGAATCTACACTCTAAAATATGTCTACATACATCCGTTGTTGTAGTCCATTTGAAATATCTAAAAATACTTATATTTAGGAACGAAGGGAGTACAAGCCAAGTTCTATAATGAAAAATTCCCACTAGTATATGAAAGTGATAAAATAAGAGACTCTCTATAATAAAGATCATGGTGCTACTTTGAAGCACAAGTGTGGAAAACGGATAGTAGCATTGTCCCTTATTTTTTTATTGGGCCTTCCCTTTTTTTATTTGGCCTTTTTTATTTTTTTTCTTTTGTTTGGCCTTTTTTTATTTGGCCTTTTTTTCATGGGACAATGCTCTATTAATGATGATCATCACACTTCTATTTTTTTTACAACTCGATGATTACAACTCAATACTAGAACAAAATATGACTCTATATGAGTGCCTCCGTGATGTCTTAGGGATGGGCAATGAATCAAGAGTGACATGTATGAAAAATTATGAATGGTGGCCTTGCCACAAATACAATGTCAACTACATGATCATGCAAAGCAATATGACAATGATGAAGTGTGTCATAATAAACGTAACGGTGGAAAGTTGCATGACAATATATCTCGGAATGGCTATGGAAATGCCATAATATGTAGGTATGGTGGCTGTTTTGAGGAAGATATAAGGAGGTTTATGTGTGATAGAGTGTATCATATCATGGGGTTTGGATGCACCGATGAAGTTTGCACCAACTCTCGAGATGAGAAAGGGCAATGCACGGTACCGAAGATGCTAGCAATGATGGAAGGGTGAGAGTGCGTATAATTCATGGACTCAACATTAGTCATAAATAACTCACATATTTATTGCAAAAATCTACAAGTCATCAAAACCAAGAACTACACGCATGCTCCTAGGGGGATAGATTGGTAGGAAAAGACCATCGCTCGTCCCCGACCGCCACTCATAAGGAAGGCAATCAAAGAACACCTCATGCTTCAAATTTGTCACTAGCAGTTTACCATACGTGCATCCTACGGGACTTGCAAACCTTAACACAAGTATTTCTCAATTTCACATTTACTCAACTAGCACGAATCTAATATCACCATCTTTAAATCTCAAAACAATTATCAAGTATCAAACTTCTCATAGTATTCAATGCACTCTGTATGAAAGTTTTTATTATACCCATCTTGGATGCCCATCATATTAGGACTAAATTCATAACCATAGCAAATTACCATGCTGTTCTAAAAAGACTCTCACAATAATATAAGTTAAGCATGAGAGTTCATCTATTTCTTCAAAATAAAACCACCGTCATGCTCTAAAAGATATAAGTGAAGCACTAGAGCAAATGACAAACTACTCCGAAAGATATAAGTGAACATCAATGAGTAGCCGAATAATTATGCAACTATGTGAAGACTCTCTAATATTTAAGAATTTAAGATCTTGGTATTTTATTCAAATAGCAAGCAAAGGAAAAGAAAATAAAATGACGCTCCAAGCAAAACACATATCATGTGGTGAATAAAAATATAGCTCCAAGTAAAGTTACCGATGAACGAAGACGAAAGAGGGGATGCCATCCGGGGCATCCCCAAGCCTAGGCTCTCGGTTGTCCTTGAATATTACCTTGGGGTGTCTTGGGCATCCCTAAGCTTAGGCTCTTGTCACTCTTTATTCCATAGTCCATCGAATCTTTACCTAAAACTTGAAAACTTCACAACACAAAACTCAACAGAAAACTCGTAAGCTCCGTTAGTATAAGAAAATAAATCACCACTTAGGTACTGTTGTGAACTCATTCTTAAATTCATATTGGTGTAATATCTACTGTATTCCAACTTCTCTATGGTTCATACCCTCCGATACTACTCATAGATTCATCAAAATAAGCAAACAACACACGAAAAACAGAATCTGTCAAAAACAGAACATTCTGTAGCAATCTGTACCATTCAAATACTTCTGTAATTCCAAAAATTATGAAATAAATTGGTGGACCTGAGGAATTTGTCTATTGATCATCTTCAAAAAGAATCAACCTAAAATAACTCTCTAGTAAAAAATGGCAGCTAATCTCGTGAGCGCAAAATTTTCTGTTTTTTACAGCAAGATCACATAGACTTCACCCAAGTCTTCCCAAAGGTTCTACTTGGCACAAACACTAATTAAAACATAAAATCACATATAAACAGAGGCTAGATGAATTATTTATTACTAAACAGGAGCAAAAAGCAAAGAACAAAAATAAAATTGGGTTGCCTCCCAACAAGCGCTAACGTTTAACGCCCCTAGCTAGGCATGATGATTTCAATGATGCTCACATAAAAGATAAGAATTGAAACATAAAGAGAGCATCATGAAGAATATGACTAGCACATTTAAGTCTAACCCACTTCCTATGCATAGGGATTTTATGAGCAAACAACTTATGGGAACAAGAATCTACTAGCATAGGAAAGCAAAACAAGCATAGCTTCAATATTTTCAACACATGGAGAGGAAACTTGATATTATTGCAATTCTTACAAGCATATATTCCTCCCTCATAATAATTTTCAGTAGCATCATGAATGAATTCAACAATATAACTATCACATAAAGCATTCTTTTCATGATTCATAAGCATAGCAAATTTACTACTCTTCACATAAGCAAATTTATTCTCATCAATAGTAGTGGGAGCAAACTCAACAAAATAACTATCATGTGAAGCATAATACAATTGAAAATTAAAATCATGATGACAATTTTCATGGTTATCTTTATTCTTTATAGCATACGTGTCATCACAATAATCTGTTGGGGAACGTAGTAATTTCAAAAAAATTCCTACGCACACACAGGATCATGGTGATGCATAGCAACGAGAGGGGAGAGTGTTGTCCACGTACCCTCATAGAGCAAAAGTGGAAGCGTTAGCACAATGTGGTTGATGTAGTCATACGTCTTCACGATCCGACCGACCCAAGTACCGAACGTACGGCACCTCCGAGTTCAGCACACGTTCAGCTCGATGACGTCCCGTGAACTCCGATCCAGCAGAGCTTCACGGGAGAGTTCCGTCAGCACGACGGCGTGGTGACGGTGATGATGATGCTACCGACACAGGGTTTCGCCTAAGCACCGCTACGATATGATCGAGGTGGAATATGGTGGAGGGGGGCACCGCACATGGCTAAGAGATCAAGAGACCAATTGTTGTGTCTAGAGGTGACCCCCTAGCCCCGTATATAAAGGACCAGGGGGGAGGAGGCGGCCGGCCAGGGGAGGGCGCACCAGGGAGGAGTCCTACTCCCACCGGGAGTAGGACACCCTCCTTTCCTAGTTGGAGTAGGAGAAGGGGGAAGGAGGAGGTGGAGAGAAGGAAGGAGAGGGGGGCCGCCGCCCCCTTCCCTTGTCCAATTCGGACTGGGGCAAGGGGGGCCACGCACCACCTCCTGGCTTCCCTCTCTCTTCTCCACTAAGGCCTAATAGGCCCATTACTTCCCCGGAGGGTTCCTGTAACCCCCGATACTCCGGTAAAATCCCGATTTCACCCGGAACATTTCCGATATCCAAATATAGGCTTCCAATATATCAATCTTTATGTCTCGACCATTTCGAGGCTCCTCGTCATGTCCGTGATCATATCCGGGACTCCGAACTACCTTCGGTACATAAAAACACAAAACTCATAATACCGATCGTCATCTAACTTTAAGCGTGCGGACCCTACAGGTTCGAGAACTATGTAGACATGACCGAGACACGTCTCAGGACAATAACCAATAGTGGAACCTGGATGCTCATATTGGCTCCTACATATTCTACGAAGATCTTTATTGGTCAAACCGCATAACAACATACGTTGTTCCCTTTGTCATCGGTATGTTACTTGCCCGAGATTCGATCGTCGGTATCTCAATACCTAGTTCAATCTACGTTCTGCAAGTCACTTTACTCGTTCCGTAATACATCATCTCGCAACTAACTCATTAGTTACAATGCTTGCAAGGCTTATAGTGATGTGTATTACCGAGTGGGCCCAGAGATACCTCTCCGACAATCGGAGTGACAAATCCTAATCTCAAAATACGCCAACTCAACAAGTATCTTCGTAGACACCTGTAGAGCACCTTTATAATCACCCAGTTACATTGTGACGTTTGGTAGCACACAAAGTGTTCCTCCGGTAAACGGGAGTTGCATAATCTCATAGTCATAGGAACATGTATAAGTCATGAAGAAAGCAATAGCAACATACTAAACGATCAAGTGCTAACCTAACGGAATGGTTCAAGTCAATCACATCATTCTCCTAATGATGTGATCCCGTTAATCAAATGAAAACTCATGTCTATGGCTAGGAAACTCAACCATCTTTGGTCAACGAGCTAGTCAAGTAGAGGCATACTAGTGACACTATGTTTTGTCTATGTATTCACACATATATCAAGTTTCCTGTTAATACAATTCTAGCATGAATAATAAACATTTATCATGAAATAAGGAAATAAATAATAACTTTATTATTGCCTCTAGGGCATATTTCCTTCATAATCATCATAAATAGGAGGCATGCTTTCATCATAATAAATTTGATCATCAAAACTTGGGGGACTAAACATATCATCTTCATCAAACATAGCATCCCCAAGCTTGTGACTTCGCATATCATTAGTACCATGGGTATTAAAAGAATTCATACTAACAACATTGCAATCATGCTCATCATTCACATATTTTACGCCAAGCATTCTATGTAATTCTTCTTCTAGTACTTGAGCACAATTTTCCTTCCCATCATTTTCACGAAAGACATTAAAAAGATGAAGCATATGAGACAACCTAAATTTCATTTTTTTAGTTTTCTTTTATAGATTAAACTAGTGATAAAACAAGAAACTAAAAGATTCGATTGCAAGATCTAAAGATATACCTTCAAGCACTCACCTCCCCGGCAACGGCGCCACAAAGCTTAGATCTGCCACCGGTGAGCCCCGATGTGGCCGAAAAAAGTCACATGAGGATGGGAAAGCGAATGGTGCCCCACGTCGGCCGACAACTCCAGAATGGTCCTTCTTGACGGTTGTCGTGGCCGGGATCCCCGCCGTGTCATACACAGGCAGACGAGTCATCATGATGCAACAACAGCTCTATTGCTCCATACGCAAAGCGTACAATGCCGCCCCAATTCCGGCGAGCCCCATAGTGTTCCTTTGTGGCGGCAAGTACCTAGTTGTTCAAAAAACCTCAAACACAACGAGAAACCCCAAGGGAGACTTCTTTGCTTGTGGTGGCCACGAAAACAAGGTATAATTCAAATCCCCTTTTATGTTTGCCATTAGGTATACAAGAATTATTTTGCTCAAACGATTATACACACGCAGAGGATTCTGTTGTAACATGTGGATATGGATCGATCTGAAACATTTTATCTAGATCAACTATTGGACAATTACTATCGATCAATGAGAGAGAAGCTAGATTATGCACTGCTAGGTGCAAGCAAGAGCAAAGACCAAATCAGCGAGAAGCAATGTCAAATCAACGAGAAGCAAGACCAAAACAATGAGATGTATGCCGGAATCAAGTCCATGCAAGCCTAAAGAACAAAATTTAAGAAGCTTCGTCTTTCACTCCTAACTTCTGTCACGACTGGTTCTTAATCCATGGATCATCTGCAGCTATTCTTTTGGTAGGAGTCATTGCACTGACGATGTTCTTATCTATGGGACACAAGTAGAGCTATCTTGCATGTAGTAGACAAATCGTTTCATTATGCTATGTATGATGCCAATGTCTAAAATTTGTTGAATTATGCTATTATTAGTTAACATATGTGTTTGAATTGAATTTGTGTTAAAATGTGTTTGAATTTTATTATGGAAATTATTATAAGCGATCTGTGATGACCCACAAGTATAGGGGATCTATCGTAGTCCTTTCGATAAGTAAGAGTGTCGAACCCAACGAGGAGCAGAAGGAAATGATAAGCGGTTTTCAGCAAGGTATTCTCTGCAAGTACTGAAATAAGTGGTAACAGATAGTTTTGTAATAAGATAATTTGTAACAAGCAACAAGTAATAGAAGTAAATAAAGTACAGCAAGGTGGCCCAATCCTTTTTGTAGCAAAGGACAAGCCTGGACAAACTCTTATATAAGGAAAAGCGCTCCCGAGGACACATGGGAATATCGTCAAGCTAGTTTTCATCATGTTCATATTATTCGCGTTCGGTACTTTGATAATTTGATATGTGGGTGGACCGGTGCTTGGGTGCTGTTCTTACTTGAACAAGCATCCCACTTATGATTAACCTCTATTGCAAGCATCCGCAACTACAACAAAAGTATTAAGGTAAACCTAACCATAGCATGAAACATATGGATCCAAATAAGCCCCTTACGAAGCAGCGCATAAACTAGGGTTTAAGATTCTGTCACTCTAGCAACCCATCATCTACTTATTACTTCCCAATGCCTTCCTCTAGGCCCAAATAATGGTGAAGTGTTATGTAGTCGACGTTCACATAACACCACTAGAGGCTAGACAACATACATCTCATCAAAATATCGAACGAATACCAAATTCACATGACTACTAATAGCAAGACTTCTTCCATGTCCTCAGGAACAAACGTAACTACTCACAAAGCATATTCATGTTCATAATCAGAGGGGTAATAATATGCATAAAGGATCTGAACATATGATCTTCCACCAAATAAACCAACTAACATCAACTACAAGGAGTAATCAACACTACTAGCAACCTACTAGTACCAATCCCGGACTTGGAGACAGGAATTGGATATAAGAGATGAACTAGGGTTTTGAGAGGAGATGGTGCTGGTGAAGATGTTGATGGAGATTGCCCTCTCTTGATGAGAGGAGCGTTGGTGATGACGATGGCGCTGATTTCCCCCTCCCGGAGGGAAGTGTCCCCGGCAGAACAGCTCTGCCGGAGCCCTAGATTGGTTCCGCCTCGTGGCGGTGGAGTTTCATCCCGAAAGGTTGCTTATGATTTTTTTCTCGACGAAGTACCTCATATAGCAGAAGATGGCCATCGGAGGGCCAACAAGGGGCCCACGAGGTAGGGGGCGTGCCCCCCACCCTCGTGGACAGGTGGGCCCCCCTCTGGTGAACTTCTTCCGCTCGATATTTTTTATTATTTCCAAAAATGACTTTCGTGGAGTTTCAGGACTTTTGGAGTTGTGCAGAATAGGTCCCTAATATTTCCTCCTTTTCCAAATTTCTGTAATTCCAGCCGCCGCATTCTCCTCCTTATGTAAACCTTGTAAAATAAGAGAGAATAGGCATAAGTATTATGACATAACGTGTAATAATAGCCCATAATGTAATAAATATCAATATAAAAGCATGATGCAAAATGGACGTATCAACTCCCTAAGCTTAGACCTCGCTTGTCCTCAAGTGGAAGCCGATAACGATAAATATGTCCCCATGTTTAGAGGTAGAGGTGTCGATAAAAAATAAAATACGGACATGAAGGCATCATGATTATTCTCATAACAACAACATATATAGGTATTGTCATATGATTTCTTATGCTCAAGTAATAATCCATTCACAATGCAGAGTACGAATCATAAACTTTATCGAGAACCAACAAACTATAATCTCAGTCATTGAAGCAATTGCAATTTATCATAACATCAGAAAGAGTCTATGTCAGAGCTTAATAGCAAGTCCACATACTCAACTGTCATTTAGTCTTTCATAATTGCTAACACTCACGCAATACTTGTGGTTACGGAGTTTTAATCGAACACAGAAAAAGATAGGGGCTTATAGTTTCGCCTCCCAACATTTTACCTCAAGGGTAATGTCAACAATAATAAATCATGCCACCCCTACATCCAATTAGATATATCAATCAGGATCTTTCCAACACACTGTGCTTGCCAAAGGATAAAATGTAAAAAGGAAAGGTGAAGATCACCATGACTCTTGCATAAGATAGAGGATAATAATAGAAGATAGGCCCTTCGCAGAGGGAAGCAGAGGTTTTCATGCGCTTAAGGGTTGGATGCACAAAGTCTTAATGCGAAAGAATGTCACTTTATATTGCCACTTGTGATATGAACCTTTATTATGCAGTCCGTCACTTTTATTTCTTCCACGTCACAAGATCGTATAAAGCTTATTTCCCCCACACCAATCAATCATACATATTTAGAGAGCAATTTTTATTGCTTTGCACCGATGACAACTTACTTGAAGGATCTTACTCAATCCATAGGTAGACATGGTGGACTCTCATGGCAAAACTGGCTTAAGGTTTTTTTGGAAGCACAAGTAGTATCTCTACTTGGTGCTAAGATTTTGGCTAGCACGAGGGGGAAAGGTAAGCTCAACATGTTGGGTGATCCATGACAATATACTTTATCTCAGATATAAGAGAACATAACCCATTACGTTGTCTTCCTTGTCCAACGTCAACTCTTTAGCATGTCATATTTTAATGAGTGCTCCCAATCATAAAAGATGTCAATAATAGTATATTTATATATGAACCTCTCTTTCTTTATTACTTCCTATTAATTGCAACGATGACCAAAGCTATGTTTGCCAACTCCCAACAACTTTTAATCGTCATACTCTTTCTATGTGAAGTCATTACTCTCAACAAGATCAATATGAACTCTTTCTTTCTTTTTATTCCTTTTCTTCTTTTCTTTTATTCACTCAGGATCATGGCAAAACAATCAAGCCCTTGACTCAACACTAATCTTTATTATATAGCTCACAGACTCGATTACATAGAGAGATCATAAAGCAAAACTCAAAACTAGATCATGCCATAAACTTTATTCTACTAGATCAAGATACTACTAATAGGATCGAACTAAGAAAAAGGGTAAAGATAGGAGATGTGATTGTGATACGATACCGGGGCACCTCCCCCAAGCTTGGCAGTTGCCAAGGGGAGTGCCCGTACCCATGTGATTATGTCTCCTTCTTTGTTGTTGGTGAAATATTCTTGGCGATGATGCCCTTCAGGATACGATTCTCCTCCTCGAGCTTATTGACTTGCTGCTTGAGGTCCATTATTTCCTCATGAAGCTTTCATAACGACTAAGGCTCCTTGCACCCAAGGGTGTTGCATAGCCATGGAGAACAAGTGACACTCCTCTTCATATTTTCATAAGAAAGAAATCTAACATTGGAAGGGATAACCGAGTTTGGAATAGCTGAGCTCTGTAGTTCCCCCCTCGTGAACCCAGCTCGGAAGAGAGAAGTGACTTCTTGATCCTCCATGGCATCTACTCTCATCAAGTCAGCCTCCATCTCTTCCTCCGTTCCTGGCCCAAAGTGGTCAGCGTCGCTGTTTTCCCTTGGTTCCAATGCCGGATGAGACACCCGGCTCTCCCCGATTGACTCTTGAGAAGACATCTTGCTCTAATCTACAGCAGCAACAGCTCGAAACAAAAACAGCGGATAATCGCGTGATACGAGAGTCAAAACCTTCGGGAGAATATATAATGAATTTTTACCGACCAAAATACGTATCGTGTAAGAAAACGGAGTCCGTAAGGCACACGAGGTGCCCACGAGGTAGGGGGCGCGCCCTCCACCCTCGTGGGGCCCTCGTGTCCTTCCCGGACTGCTACTTATTTTTCTATTTTTCTAAATATTCCAAAACGGAGAAAATTTGCCTTAAAAATTGTTTTGGAGTCGGTTTACTTACCGTACCACATACCTATTCCTTTTCGGAGTCTGAAACGTTCCGGAAGGTGTCCCTTATGTATTCCTCCGAGGTTACGGTTTCAATAACATTGGTTTCAACATTTATAGGATGACCTGAGATATAGTGTTTGATTCTTTGACCGTTTACCACCTTCGGATTCGTGCCCTCGAAGTTGTTGATTTTTATGGCACCGGAACGGTAGACCTCCTCGATAACATAGGGGCCTTCCCATTTAGAGAGAAGTTTTCCTGCAAAAAATCTTAAATGAGAGTTGTATAGCAATACATAATCACCTACATTAAACTCACGCTTTTGTATCCTTTTGTCATGCCATCTTTTAACTTTTTCTTTAAACAACTTGGCATTTTCATAAGCTTGGGTTCTCCATTCATCAAGTGAGCTAATATCAAATAACCTCTTATCTCCGGCAAGTTTAAAATCATAATTGAGCTCTTTAATAGCCCAATAAGCCTTATATTCTAGTTCGAGAGGTAAGTGACATGCTTTTCCGTAAACCATTTTATACGGAGACATACCCATAGGATTTTTATATGCAGTTCTATAGGCCCATAATGCATCATCAAGTTTCTTGGACCAATTCTTTCTAGACCCATTGACAGTCTTTTGCAAAATTAATTTGAGCTCCCTATTACTCAATTCTACTTGACCACTAGACTGAGGGTGATATGGAGATGCAATTCTATGATTAACATCATACTTAGCAAGCATTTTTCGGAAAACACCATGAATAAAATGTGAACCACCATCAGCCATTAAATATCTAGGGACTCCAAACCTCGAAAAAATGACTTCTTTAAGCATTTTAATAGAAGTGTTATGATCAACACTACTAGTTGAAATAGCTTCCACCCACTTAGTAACGTAATCAACAGCAACTAAAATATGTGTATACCCACTAGAGGCAGGAAAATGTCCCATATAATCAAAGCCCCAAACATCAAATGGTTCAATAACAAGCGAATAATTCATAGGCATTTCTTGACGTCTACTAATATTACCAATTCTTTGACATTCATCACAAGATAAAACAAACTTACGGGCATCCTTGAAGAGAGTAGGCCAATAAAACCGGATTGCAATACCTTATGTGCAGTTCTATCTCCAGCGTGGTGTCCTCCATAAGCTTTGGAGTGACACTTGCGTAGGATCTGTTCCTGTTCATGCTCAGGTATACAATGTCTAATAACACCATCTACTCCTTCTTTATAAAGATGTGGGTCATACCAAAAGTAATGTCTCAAATCATAGAAAAACTTTTTCTTTTGCTGGTATGTGAAGCTAGGTGGTATAAATTTAGCAACAATGTAATTAGCATAATCAGCATACCAAGGAGTACTACGAGAAGTACTTATGACATTTAATTGCTCATCAGGAAAGCTATCATCAATAGGTAGTGGGTCATCAAGAACATTTTCTAACCTAGACAAGTTATGCAGAACGGGTTCTCAGCTCCATTTCTATCAACAATATGCAAATCAAATTCTTGTAGCAAGAGAACCCATCTAATAAGTCTAGGTTTAGCATCTTTCTTTTCCATCAGGTATTTAATAGCAGCATGATCAGTGTGAATAGTTACTTTAGAATCAACAATATAAGGTCTGAACTTATCACAAAGGGCCAGCCCTAATAGTTACTCTAATAGTTACTTTAAGACCACATTCTTCCCCTTGCCTTTGACATGTCATTGCAATAGTTTTATATCTATTATTAAAAATTTAATATAAATCCCAAAATTAGGTAGCTAAAGCAGCATTGCCAAACAAGCAATCCTCCCAAAACCTCACTAACTTACCATTACCAATCACCCATTTATACCCTAATTTAACCGCCTGCATGGCCAAAGTTTTAAAAATCTACGTAGCACTCTAGCACTAGTCAAAGGATAGGGAAGATCCAAATCAGTGACACAAAAAATACTATCTATTTTAGACATAATCAAATTGGCATGATTATTAGCCCATGAATATATTCTACCAGACATGTTATTCTCTAAAAGATACCACATGTCAACCCATGTGTTAAACTTATCTGCTCACCTAAAATCAGTTCTACCATTGCTCTTATCTTCTTGTTTCCTAACTAGGTTAAAATCTCCTCCAATAATAGCATCCCCCCCCCCCCAATCTAAGAAGAGTTGATGGAGTTCAAAAATATACTCTTGTTTAATATTTACACAGACAGGACCATAAATGGTAGTAATTCTAGAAACTAATTCACTACTTCTATCTTTAACCATCACACTGACATAATTTTTTAAATATCCCAACTTTCAATCTCAAAAATATTTATATCTACACCAACTAGGATGCCACTAGCAGAGCCTTCAAAATTCAAAGATAAACCATCTTTCTTAGTCTCTTAAAACCCAATGTAAGTAGGGCTCAGAGGAGAACCATATCTTCTATACATTTCTTCCTACCATGAGACATATCTTCTATACCTTCCAGAAGATGTATGCCATTGGAACCTTTTACCGGGGTGCTTGTCCCATCTATTTTTACTCACATGGGTCCAATTACTTTCTACCTCTCCCACCTCATCTACAACAACCTTCAGTTGTTTTGGAGTTTTAGGGGAGCTAACTACTGAACTATGTGTTCCTATCTCTTTGTCCTTCAGATTTTCGATGCACTCATTCATTATCTAATTATTATTTGGTTAGGTGTAGATCATAGTAAATACATGTATAACTTGAGGTTTAGGATGCGTAACTCGATAATTGTGATTGACTCAATGACGTGCAACTAGGTCGATTGAAAATCTTTTTCACAATACCAATAATTTGAAATGGGTGAAATGGATATACAATCGAGAACATAGGTAGTTTTTAGGGTGCGGGAAAACGTAGACGGTGCAATGGTGAAACTATCTGGGAAGGGAGGAGGTGGAGTGATCCCGGGAGATCATCATACCTGCTTTGTGGCCGGAGCATGGCCATTATCCCAATTGAACTTGGTATCCCGAAGATCGTCTTGGAGACACACAATTAGGTCGTCGCGGGGAGCCTCCGTGATTAGATACTTGATAGGTCGGCCATGAGCAGCCCATAGAAGAGGTTAAGAAAAAGCTATGATCCATGGCCGAGCACAAGGTGCTCTGGTCACGGCGGTCGGCGAACAATGCATTGCACATTTGAGCGATAGGAGGTTGCGGCAATAGGCTTTGTAAAACATGGTCACATGTAGACCCCGGACATGGGCGTAGCAAGAAAATGTCATCCCAGAGTATATTATGCAGTGGTATTGAATTCAAATTAGTAATAGAAAATAAATACCTTTTCACCATAAAGGGATCCGACTGATTTCACTGGGTTCATCCGACCGCCTTCGCCCCGCTTGCCCTCGGATGTATTTCGAATTTGTGTTGTCGGAATTTTCTGAATAAAGAGCCGCAAATCGTCGTTTAAAAAAAAGTATACAGTGACTTACAGAAGAGTGATCTTGACAGAAGAGCATTTTCTGCCCTTTTATCGGTCAATCAAAGGAAAGGAAAAACAAGGGTATTTTGTGAGTCGGAGCACGACATGACGCGGTGCTCGCAAATTCAGTGGCGCACCGATAGAAATTGGAGGACCCCATCCGTGATTTTGGCACTAATCAGTGCGGTCGCGCTCGCGTTTGCGGCGGCATGACAGCGGCCCGCCCTACCCCCGGCAGTCGATCGGTGGTGAAAGAAAAGAAGAACCGTGAAACCCATCGCCGTCAGCGTCAGCCCCCTCCCCGGAGCGCAAATCCGGGAGCGGTGTCTCCGCCCCTGCAGCGTCTTACGGGCAAGGTTACCACCTCTCCGTCTCCTTTGTTTTGACCTCCACCCACCCACGGTAGCCCACCGCCGCAAGCATCTCCCCTCCGCCGCGCTGGGCAAGGGCCGGCTCCACAGCCCCTTTCTATAAATCAATCCGCGGAATCCCCTCCACACCCACCTACCGTCCTCCCCTCGCCCCCCGCACCGCACCCACTTTCCCCAAGTCCACTTCTTGCCCTCACCCTCCTCACCCTCCGTCGCTTCCTTCCTGCGCAATCATCGCGGCCGGCCTCTTCTCTTCTCCTCTGCTCGCCGATCGAGCGCGCGATGGACGGCGACTACGTGTCCGGCCTGCTCATGGGCTCCGCGGGGCTCGACTTCGGCGTGCCGGGCCTCGACGCCGGCTTCTTCGAGACGCTCTGCGGCGCCGGCGGCGCGGGGCTCGCCGCCATGTTCGGGGACCGGGCTGCCGGGATGCCTGGCTTCGCCAACGGCGGTCCGTTCGGGCCCGCGGAGGGGGCCGGCGAGCTCGGCGCCGCGTCCCGGGAGGGCTCCTCCGTCTCCGACCCGGCGTGGGCCTACGGCGCGAATGCCAAGAAGCGGAAGGCGCCGGCCGGTGTCAGCGGCAAGGGCAAGGAGGCCGCGTCCTGTTTCGCCAAGGTGAGTTCTTGTTCCATGGATTTTATTCAGTTTTCGGTTGTTGAGGAAATTATACCGTGCATTAGCCTGCTGGCTGGTTCTACCCGAAGTTTACGCCGGAATTTGGTCTGCAGATGGGAGAGCCGACGGGTCCCGACTCGAAGAAATGCAAAATTGAGGACGAGACCGTGAGGCCCAAGGTGGAGGAGGAGGCGGCCACGGCCACGGCCACGGCCAGCGATGGGTCGGCCGGCGGGGAGAGAGGCCGGAAGCAGGCCAAGGGCAAGGGCTCCAAGTCCAAGCAGCCGGCGGCGGACGAGCCGCCCAGGGACTACGTCCATGTCCGGGCCAGGAGAGGCCAGGCGACCGACAGCCACAGCCTTGCTGAGAGGGTAAATACTCTAATTTTACTCTCGCCGTCTCTTTTACTTTGTCTGAATGAAAAGTTGTCAGTACAATTTTTTGCACGCTGTCCTCAATTGTGGGTTCATGTGACAGGTTAGAAGAGAGAAGATCACCCTCAAGATGAAGATGCTCCAGGACCTGGTGCCAGGATGTAACAAGGTATCAAAATATTCCATCCAGAAAATGGGAACATAACTTTGTTGTGTGCAAGTGTCACTTGTTACCATCTCTATAGTTTGTCTAATTTGTAGAAATTCCCGTTTCTAGGTGATTGGCAAAGCGCTCATGCTCGATGAGATCATAAACTATGTTCAATCGCTGCAGCAGCAAGTCGAGGTTAGACGCGACACACAATTGGTCACGGTACCAAAATAGTTTGTAGCTCTCGGCGAATTCTCTAATACTTTTGCTGTTTTACTCTTTTCAGTTCTTGTCCATGAAGCTCTCAACCGTGAACCCGCAACTTGACTTCGACACCTTGTCTAACCTCCTACACAAAGACGTGAGCTCAAGTTATCTCATATATTTTGTGCTTTGGCTCTATGAAACAATCTGCCTCTTAACATGCTGTTTCCTCTGTATATCCAGATGAACCAAGCACTTGGCCCCTCGGCGAGCACGGTCTTTCCATTGGAGAGTGCTGGCACGGTGTACCCATTGTGTGACCAAGCAGACCTTTACCAGTCCTTCAGTTCGGGTGCTATGGAGAACCAATGCCCCATGGGTCTGTTAGACATGGCTCTACCGCACGCACAGCAGTACCCTTTTCAAAAACAGGTGATTGTTGATTGCCTGGAATATTGCAATATACCTACTCAATTAAGATAGTTAATATGCATCTGATCCTGATACTCTTTACCTCTTCTTCTCAGCAGCAGGATTTCTGGGAGGCGGGTGCCCAAAATGCGCTGCAAATGGAGCACGAGCAAAGCCAGGAGAATGCGGGTTCGGCACCGAATTTCGAAGGTTCGTATAGCGGATTATAATGGATCATTGCTTGCTGCACGCCTTGGTAATTCACCTTGGACTAACAGCTTATATGGTTGGACTAACGCAGGTCAGTTACAAGCAGCAGATCATCCAGAGATTGAGTTCTAGACGATCACAGGATCACTGATAATCACCAAGGCCCATATTTTTGTACATAAGAAAAGTATGGCGAGTGAAGCTCCTAAGCTAACGGTCTTTTGACTTCCGGACTGAGAACTGATTTGATCATCCACATTCGACGCCGAATGGTACCAAGACGGCCGGGATCGTGGATACTAGAAAGAATTCCAGCTGAACTACCATCCTCTGCTTGATTCTTCTCGTGTTGATGAGATCATGTGGTCTCAAAAAATAGTAAACCATGTACTTAGATATGGTGAAAATATTTAGAATCACCATCATCTCTCCTAATGTGTAAGAACTCGGCAGATATTGGGACGATACTACTACCATGTACTTCTATTTTGCATTTTGTCGTGGAAATGGCAATTATGGACATATTTATCCTCAGCATATATACTACCAAGTACCAATGCATACATATGTTCTGTACTGTTTTACAGCCCAATGATTGAGCCGCCAAATTACAGTTAAGTGGTGATTGCTGAATGCTCATCAATCACAGCGAAACAGTGACTTATCAATCACGTTTTAGCGTGTTGTTCACTCATTTCGGTACTTACTGAATGCTCATCTTAAAAAACATCTAGATGCGAATTAGGCAAACTATTAACTTTTTTCTGAATGAAAGTATATAGACGCATTTTAGCGTGTTTGTTCGCCTATTTCAGTCCGTATTAATCTATATTGAAATATCCGAAACGTCTTAAAACAGTGTGTGAACGGAGGGTGTAGTATGCGACTTGCAGACTTGCAGCTGTTGGAACCTTTTAATCATCATCATCATCACGAACTCGCATTTCACCATCAGCATCACCATTCACCAGCAGCATCCCTTCTTTTCTGAGATGGAACTCCACATCACATTTTCACCTGCGCAGGCAGAAATGGCACTAGTTACCACTGGTTGTTGCATGTCGTGGTGCACGTAGGAGAAGAGGCGAGGGGCGTCGCTGTCTCCCAGCTCTGGTAGGTTACCCGTCCCTTTTATCCGCTCTCCGCTGGATCTCATTTCGTAGTAGCGTCCAGCTTTCTCAAAATAAAAATAAAGTTTAGTTTCTACTCAGGCCGTGTTTGGAACGCAGGAACTTTTACCGTTTCGCGACGGCAAAAACAAACAAACAATTTGACCGCGTTTCCCTTCTCACCGGAGCACGGCGGGAAACCCTCTCGGCCTCTGCATCGGACGACGCACACAGCCAGAAGAATTTTTTGTTGAACTGAAATCCATTTCTCTGAACATGGTAGCTGTAATTTGCTTGAGCTTGCTCTAAGGTTACGTTACGTTACGCCGAAGTGTGCTGCTTACTACTAGTGCGGCATCAGCATCAGGCTGAGGCCTTTTGGTGCCCCCCTCCCTACATATCTCTGGCGCCCGGTCTCCAGAGGAACCCTGTACTATACCAATTCCCGCGGTTAGGTTCCACATCACGCTCCATCGGGCTTCTACTCATTCCGTCTCAAAATAAATGTCTCAACTTTGTACTAACTTTTAATATAAAGTATGAAATTAAACTAACTTTAGTACAAAGCTATACTAAAGCACTGGACTTTGTATTAAATTTAGTACAACGTTGTACTAAAGTTAAAGACACTTATTTTGGGATCGAGGAATATTAATTTTCTTTCCCAGTCGCTTCAGACTGAGGAAAAATCCCCATTGAATCGCGGGACTGTCGTCAGCGAGCAACAAACAGGCTGTCCGTGAAATCGATGGCTGCATACTACAGCTCACGAATTGAACCGCATGAGCTGAGTATGTGCACTGCACCGCAGACCCCAGGATGGACGCCCTTTCGTACAAGAATGGAATACCTGCAAGAGCCGGAGCCGGAGGGCCGCCCGCCACTGTATCCGTATGTATGGGCCACTGTATTCTATTGTACATGGACGGACAGATACCCTACCCCCGCCAGTGCTGTCGATACACTAGTGCTACCACTGTGCTTGAATAGGCGGCACTGCACTGAAAACTTTGCTTCAGAACATGGTCCCGACAGATACGTCTCAAATACTCAATCAGTGATCGTGTTCCGTCTTTGGATATACTCCCTCTGTCCCAAATTTCTTGTCTTAGATTTGTCTAAATACGGATGTATCTAATACTAAAATGTGATTTGATACATCCGTATCTAGACAAATTTAAGACAGGAATTTTGAGACGGAGGGAGTACTTTCATAATCTTCACTTGTTTTTTTTTTTTTGCTTTAAACGAGTGTTACATATTGACCGGAGGTATTTTCTTATCTCGTATGAAGTACTAGTGTACTTATCTTCTTATCTCATAGTACTCCCTCGGCAAAGAAATATAAAAGCGTTTAGATTATTGTACTAGTGTACCTTCCATGGATAATTTACTGAAAGTGGTTCCGTAAATTATCTCATAATATTTACCTAATTTGAAATTTAAGAAACATATTAGGATTCGAAATGATTGCCCAAAATACATCACAATTCTGTAACCCATGTCGACGTTGGAAAACGACATGAATTTGGACCCCGGAGCAAGGCACTGCTCAACTGTTGTCTACTAACTGAAACCAGCAAGCTATCCATCGGCAACATAGTAGAGTTTACTCCCCTACATTCGATACGAATCACCGAGACGTCACGGCTCTTCGATCGCCGTCGCCCGCCCAACTTGCCGATCCCCGGCAATGTATATCCGCCGGCCTTAAAATTGAATGTCCGGTGGCTTGAGGGGCTACACAAACACAATGATGGCCAAATGGTACAGCCGGCCCTCCTCTTGCGCTCCTCCTCTCGTGTCACATGTTCACCCCGCTGACGGGCACTAAAATTTCATAATGCACAAGTCCCTCTCCTCCCTTCCCAGTGGCCAGTGCTGCTCGTTCCATGGAGAGGAGTCGCGCGACGTGCCCGAAGGACGAACACCGGTGTGTCCGTCGTCGATGTCGTCGTCGTCGTCGAGCTCTCGGATCACGCTCGGTGCCGGTGCGGGTGGTGGGCGCGGGGACGACGACGGCGGCGGGCGATCGGGTCGCAATGTCGTACTGTATATGGAATATGATGAGACCATGCATCCACGATATTGGCATGGTCCAGGATGATGGGACTGTAGCTCCCGGGAACTGATCAATGATCACTGTGCGCCGGATCTGAAACCCTGGATGGAAGGAAGGAAGGAACAGATTGAATGGTTTATGGCTGGCCCTTTGCTTCTATCCAATCACTCAATCAGGGAAGGCCCTATATATCTCAATTCAAACAGTTATGATGGCATCAAGAACGGATGCATGATATGATAATGTTGATAGCTCAGATGCTGCCCCGAAATGTGAGTGATCCGGCCGGAAAAGGGGAGGGAAATAGGCCTCTTTTGGAACAAGAGAATTTCTAAACATATAGTAGGTCTCAGTTGATACGCAACGGAAATGCTACTACATAAGCACATAGGCCACAAGAACAAGGAATTCGCATGCAAAAACATACTAGGAATAATAATGGATATAAAGAGAAGACAACAATATATAACTTTGAGCACGTGTTTCGCGATTGGCTCTTTATTGTTTGGTGGCGTGTCAAGCCTTTTTTTTTGCATCAACCCACGCGCGATGTTTGTGCCGCACATCTTGTTTTCAGTATGCAGCACTGTATTAGATGGTTTGATAATATCATTATTTGATAATTGTTTCTTTCCCTCCAAATTGTTTAACAGTTGTACATAACACAGTACAGTAATTTCAAAGGAATCGGGGTGAGCCATTTCTTTCTCTTTTCTTCACAGGAAGCAGTAGCTTTCGTTAAACAGTGGACATGGAGTCTGCCGTCAGAGAGCTTAGAAGGAAACCATGCTCACAGCAATGAAGTACAGAATCAAGACATCAGGTGAGCTCATACCGTAGTACTCCCTCTGTAAACAAATATAAGAGCATCGGTAGAGAACGTCGGTAGAGAACTGCTGTCGCACCAAAGTTTCTGAATTCATCTCAAACAGGCGTGGATGAAACCGGCAAATCGCATCAGGTCACGATCCATGTGTACCCATCAACGGGGAAGGCGTCGAAGAGGAAGGGGATAAAAGGAGAGTGATGATTACGGATCCAATGATTCAGATGCGGCTTGAGCGGGCCGTCGCCGTCGCGGCGATCCCGGACAGTAACTCGACAATTCCTACCAACGAGAAGGAGAAGCAAAAAGATCAACCCATGGCTTCCAGGACGCTGCATTTTGGACCCCGTTATCCAGAGGCGGACGATCAGGTCCACGAGTGAGCGCCGATCAGTGGTGGAAGCGATTGACTGCTCCATGTCGAGTGATCCGGCGCGGCGGCCGGGCGGGCTTCATCTTATCTTGCCCATGTGAATCTGTCGAGCAGCCGAGGTCGAATTTCTCGCTGTCGTCCGGCAATGGCTTTTACTTGGATGAAGTGAATGAGTATATCGTGGATATGCGGCGTGTGATGATGGTATGGTTCCGGCTTCCGGCCTGTGGCTGAGGAGTTTGGATCACTTGTTTCCTGGTCCCGCTTTGGCCTGGTGTTGTTGGGAGAAATTTCAGGGCCAAAGTTCAGACAAACGAGAGCTGCATGGCAACCAGAACTCATATGATACTCTGGTTGCAAGGTAATTGATCTGAAACTTCTTTCAGGCAAGAAGAAATACCAACAGCAGATTCTTTGAAACTTCTTCACATTAGCTAAAGGTCAGTCACCTGACTTTCAAATTTGGGGTCAGTCCATTTCAAGAGGTCGACAGAGTGAGCCGGAGGGAAGGAAGGAGGGCTTACCTCATTATCTATCTTATGGTTTAGGGTGGATGGGGGCGGTTCATCGGGCAGCCCATGCGGCAGCCTGCGGAAGAAGGGCTGCCCACCTTTCAATCTGCATCCAACGGGCAAAAAAGATCGACTGACCCAAATTTGAAAATCAGGCAACTGACATGTAGCCATTCCCTAACTTCTTTCTGGTAAGAAGAAATAGCAACAGCAGCACGAAACCTTCCAGGAACAATAACAGCAAACGCATCAGCAAGAACGTGATGAGGCACAAAGGAAAACCAACAGACAGGTCTCTAATCAAATTTCAAGTGCATACTTCAAGACGTTTGCGTACTTCAACACGTGCGACCGACAAAACCAGATAGTACATTTCACCATTGCTCACACCAAAAAGGAGGTCCACACATTGAAATCTTGCAAAATGCCAGTATTTTTCTTCTCAAACAAGGATGTAATGTCTACTACAAAGGTAGCAACCAAGACTAGTTGACTAGATAATGTTTCACTCGTCCTCCTGGCTGCGGAGCCTGGCAAGCTTGTTGGTGACCACGACGTCGAGCTGCGCAGCACGCTCAACGATCGCCTTGCGCTTCTGTGTGGACACGTTGTGTGCGATCTCGGCACAGTAGGTCCTGTTTGCAGAAAGATGATAGTCATTAGCAAGCGCTGCAAGATCGAGCACTCGACATGGAAGATGATAGATGCAGCTCTCCTCATAAGCAATCAAGCTTGGTGAGTAGTTTTGAAATGCATACCTGTTGTGCATCATAAGCAGCTCCAGCTCAGAGACATTGTGGACAACGAACTTCTTGAACTTGTTGGGCAGGTAGTGCCTGGTCTTCTTGTCTGAACCATACCCGATGTTGGGCATCAAGGTGCATCCCTTAAACTTCCGCCTGACGCGGGAGTCGATACCCTTTGGCCTACGCCAGCTTTGCTACAGATAAGAGCGGAACAGGAGAATTAGTTAACACAATAGATAGCAATTTCAACAACTACAGAAAGGAAAAGAAAAGAGGGCATATCCATTCTACAAGCATTCACTGTATTATAAGAATGATGAAACTATTAATAACAAAACAGAAAAACAATGTGCTGTTAATACAGCCAATATACTGAATCCTTTATGGCGACTATTTATTTATTACATAAGCATACAAACATTGTGAAGGAACAACCGAATAACACCAACGGCTAGACAGCATATGGAGCAGAAACTAGTTTCAGCTAAAGGAGTAGTCCAAATTCGAGGATATCGGACTTTGTTTTCCAGATACATCGCAGTTGTGCTGTGCACACCAGGATAAAATCCAAGACAATTGGAGAAACTGATGTACTAATTTACATCATGCTAAATGCAACAGGTATGCATAACCAGACCAGACTCACAAGGCTACACCCAACATTTAGAACAAAGTTGCATAGTCCTTCCGCTGCAACAGCAGCAAGTCTCCCAAGTCTAACGCCCAAGATTTTGCCTTGCTTCTGGCGCTAGCACCCATTTTCTTCCATGAGTGCACGTCACCAGTCACATGTGCCTGGAGTCGCGGCATGGTATGTCTAGGCTCAACCAGTGTGCAGTGGGATCTCAAAACATTTTGAATTTTTCTTAGTGGATTCCATACAGCAAGGGGGGTTTTCCACAACGAGCTCTCAAGAACGAACACACCACACCATACAAGGACATTTCTAGCACCATATGAATAAGTGGTGTCTACAGAAAAAAAAATAGACCCTGAATGAATGACAAGATGCAATACTACAGTTCATCTTACAACAAAACCACCCCCTACTGTGCTAACTAAACATCAATCGCAAGTCCCAACTTCGTAGCCACGATTACGCAAACGACGCTAGCAAATTAACGCGACATCTAAACCAGATCCACGCATCTAGCGCCAGCAGAGGAGGTCGGGACAGCCGCCCGAACCCCACAAGAACAAAGCCAAGGGCAATCTGTCTAGAAAAATGGCGCGGTTCTGGAAGAGAAGCCGGGCGAGCGACGGCGATGGCGAGAGCGAGCGAGCGGTCGGGGTCTCACCTTGAGGCCGATGTAGCGGTCGCTGTGCGCCCTCTTGAAGTGCTTCACCCTCTTCTTCACGATCGCCTTCTTCAGCAGAGGCACCGCCATCTGCACAGCGAACAGAGGAAACTGGAGGTGAGAAGATCCGGAACCGAGAACGTGCTCATCTGCGCGCAAGTGAGTTGGCGGTACCTTGGGAGTACTGCGGCGGAGCGGGCGGGCGGGCGGCGGCGGCGGCGGCGGCGGCGTAGGGGAAGGGGGAGGGAGAAGCCGTTCGTGCGGGGGTGTGAGGGGGTCTTATCTCACGGCGGGCGAGGAGAAACCCTAGGTGGTGGGATCGGCGCGATGGGCCGCCGCGATCTCGGCCCAATGGTCCGCTTAGGCTCTCGGATAAGCCCGACTGGCGCTTGCTGCGAGAAACGGACCTCTTGGGCCCAGCCCGTTTCGTTCGTTCGTTCGCTGGGTGACCATAGTTTTTCTTCCTGTGAATTTCTTCTCCGAGCTACTTTCTTTTGATCCACTACTATAAAAAAAAACCTACCTTGTCTAAAAAAAACTAAAAAAAACCCTACTTTCTTTTGATTTCTCATCGATTTCTCAAAGATAGTGCATTAATGAACAGGAAAAAAAAATGAAAAAGCACATAAAATGATTATAGTGTACTTTCGCAGTGTATTGAAAGAATTTTCGTCAACCATGCGCAAGCGCAACTCTTGTAGTTGCATAGAAACTTCAGTGTTTTTAGGTGAAATGATGATAGTTGCACAAAAATGGAGAAAAGAGAATATAAAAATGATGCTCATATACTTTGTCAGTGTACTGAAAGAATTTTCATCAGCTATTCGAGAGAAAAGTTCAACCTATGCTTTGAGAGAAATGCTTATAGGTGAAAAATGCTCAACGGCTATTTCTTGAGGAATTATACCTGCAATGCTTGAAGTTGCACAGAAACTTAACTAGAAGGAAAGTACTCATTCTACAGTTCCTATTACAATTTGGAAGATGGTTCTTTCTTCACCTTTTGAAGCTAGGACAGCAAAGTGATGGAAAGGGCTCATGTTTGATCATATGTTCTTGCTTAGTGCAGGACATGTGAAGCCTGCATTTCAGGTTAACTAGATGTTTAGTTAAGAGCTGAGGATTGATGTAAAAAATAGATTTAAAATTGAATTGCAAGAAAAAAGTGAATAGACATTAATCTTGTTACATATTTATCCAGAAATTCCTTGAAAAATAGTAGTTTACTTCGGTTGTAGTTGTTTTGTCACAAGATGAAAGACAAAATTTTCTCGCGTTGCTTGTAAATCCAGCTGCAGAAATAAAAATGAAGAAATAAGCAAGTTGAAAAGTGAACTAACAAGCTAATTATCCAAAACAAATGAGAATTCGTTTTGGAGAAAGCAAATGTAGAAGTACAACTAACACTTGAAGATGGAAATTGAATGACAAAAAACGACGGTACCAACATTTGGAAAAAAATGTCTCAATTCCATTGTAAGTTGACATGTACTTGGAGACATAAACACCTTAATTATTTGCATTTCTGTGTTGTAGACTAATAAATGTTAGATTACCATTGCATGAACAGATCAACTGAACTATAAGGGTGAAGTACTATTGACATGAGCAAGAAGAATAAAACATGTTTTCCAACTTTGGTGCTTGCACATGTCTTATTTGAAAATATCGAATGTTGAAAAACGGACAGTGAGGATAGCTTGCCATGAAAAGAATCTTGAAATTGTATACAACAACTAAAATTCTGGATAGATATTTGTTTGTATTTTTATCTGGATTTAATGCATCAAAACTCTTGTCAATAAAATTCGCCACAATCAAGAACCAAAGAGTATGCGCAGTGGAATGTTTTTGTATTGGACAAGGAAGATCAACCTATTTGTGCAAATAAGCAAGATAATAGGTGATTCATAGTAAAACCCACAAAAAGGCAAAAATCAGTTCTATTGTAAAGGATGAGTTTCAGAAGCTCACCAAACTAGCTCTCTCTAGTCTGAAACCAACTATAGCCTCTGTGAAAACATTTTTCTATAGGGAATGGTTCAAACTGAAGGAAATATGCCATAGAGGCAATAATAAAGTTGTTATTTATATTTCCTTATATCATGATAAATGTTTATTATTCATGCTAGAATTGTATTAACCGAAAACTTAGTACATGTGTGAATACATAGACAAAACAGAGTGTCCCTAGTATGCCTCTACTTGACTAGCTCGTTGATCAAAGATGGTAAGTTTCCTAACCATAGACATGTGTTGTCATTTGATGAACAGGATCACATCATTAGAGAATGATGTGATGGTCAAGACCCATCCGTTAGCTTAGCATTATGATTGTTTAGTTTTATTGCTATTGCTTTCTTCATGACTTATACATGTTCCTCTGACTATCAAATTATGCAACTCCCGAATACCGGAGGAACACCTTGTGTGCTATCAAACGTCACAACGTAATTGGGTGATTATAAAGATGTTCTAAACGTGTCTCCGAAGGTGTTTGTTGGGTTGGCATAGATCGAGATTAGGATTTGTCACTCTGTGTATCGGAGAGGTATCTTTGGGCCCTCTCGGTAATGCACATCACTATAAGCCTTGCAAGCAATGTGACTAATGAGTTAGTTACGAGATGATGCATTACGGAACGAGTAAAGAGACTTGCGATAGCGAGATTGAACTAGGTATGATGATGCCGACGATCGAATCTCGGGCAAGTAACATACCGATGACAAAGGGAACAACGTATGTTGTTATGCGGTTTGACCGATAAAAATCTTCGTAGAATATGAAGGAGCCAATATGAGCATCCAGGTTCCGCTATTTGTTATTGACCAGAGATGTGTCTCGGTCATGTCTACATAGTTCTCGAACCCGTAGGGTCCGCACGCTTAACGTTCGATGACGATTTGTATTATGAGTTATGCGTTTTGGTGACCGAAGTTTGTTCGGAGTCCCGGATGAGATCACGGACATGACGAGGAGTCTCAAAATGGCCGAGAGGTAAAGATTCATATATTGGAAGGTTATATTCATACATCGGAATGGTTTCGAGTGATCCGGGTATTTTATCGGAGTACCGAGGGGTTACTGGAACTCCCCGGGGGAAATCATGGGCCTCATGGGCCATGGGAGAGAAGAGGGGACAACCCACAAAGGGGAGGCACGCGCCTCCCCCCAAGGGGAGTCCGAATAGGAAGGGGAGGGGGCGTGGCTGAGGGAGTCCTGGACTAAGGGGTCCTCGGGCGTCCGGCCTGTTATCTGTTGGGCCGGACGGATGGGCTATGAAGACATGAAGGCCGAAGACTATACCCGTGTCCGGATTGGACTCTACTTGGCGTGGAAGGCAAGCTAGGCGATCGATTATGAAGATTTCCTCCTATGTAACCAACTCCATGTAACCCTAGATCTCTCCGGTGTCTATATAAACCGGAGGGCATAGTCCGGATAGGGAATGTATTCATTACCATATACTCATAGGCTAGACTTCTAGGGTTTAGCCATTACGATCTCGTGGTAGATCAACTCTTGTAACACTCATATTCATTAAGATCAATCAAGCGAGAAGTAGGGTATTACCTCCATAGAGAGGGCCCGAACACAGGTAAACATTGTGTCCCCGTCTCCTGTTACCATCGATCCTAGGCGCGATTCGGGGCCCCTACCCGAGATCCGCCGGTTTTGACACCGACATTGGTGCTTTCATTGAGAGTTCCACTGTGTCGTCGACGAAAGGTTCGATGGCCCCTTTGATCGTCAATCATGACGTGGTCCAGGGAGAAACCTTCCTTCCCAGACAGATCTTCGTATTCGGCGGATTCGTACTGCGGGCCAACTCGCTCGGCAACCTGGAGCAGATCGACAGCTACGCCCCGGCCGTCAGGTCAGATTCGGAAGTTTGAACTACGTCGCGGACATCCGTGGGGACTTGATCTTCGACGGATTTGAGACCGCGGCAACCGCTCCCCTTCGCCCCGTTGAACATGGCTTAAACCTGTCCTCGGGCCGCATCCAGGAGATAGCTCCTGCAACAACTCTGGCCTTAGATCCAGAGCAGATCAAGACGTCCGAAGGTGGGAGGCTCAACCCCATCATGGGGGCCACCGAGTCCATGGCGTTGGGGCCACGCGCAGATCCCTCTTCGTACGATACCTGCTCCAACGGAACCCCGGACTCGTCTCCGATATCGAGTTCCGAATCCTGCGAGCCCGTGGATGCCGAACTCGATCGGTTATCGATCTTCAAGTTCAGCGCCGCAGACATCTTCCAACACTCGCCCATGGGCGACCTACTAAGCTCACTAAAAAACCCATCCCTGGCAGACGGCTCATCGCCGAACTATGTTCGGTTCGACCCTATGGCGGATGATGGATAATTTTGCTTCCCACCCGCCACCCACTTCATAGCCACCGTCGAAGACCCAACCAACACGCCTGGCCTATGCTCCGAAGACATCGATGGTGCGGGCGGCGATGAGGGCGGGGCGAGCTTACTATCCGCTAGACGCGGGACGACCACTTCCTAGTATGACGTGTGCATGGTAGACACACCCAACGACGATCTCGACGATGACAAGGAGGATCCAATTGAAGATAAGCCTCCTGGTATACAGTCCGAACACCCGCGCCCCCCGCGCCACTCTCAGTCACACCACTCAAGAGAAAATAATACTAGCACCGGAGGTGATAATACACCGGACAACGAAGACCCTGTTGAGGAAGGATCCGAACAGGAGGACCAGGAAAGCGGGCAAGATAGCCCCGACGAACAGGTCATGTACGGAGACTCGGAGGATAGTAATTATCTTCCCCTCTCCGAGGAGGACGAGAGCCTCGACAACGAAGAATTCATCGTCTTGGGATGAGCCTCTTGAGCGGGGCGCTTTAAACGCGGCTAATTGCCACGACAAGGAATCTAAGAATAAAAGCAGTGCGACTTCAAGCAAGCCAAGATCTGCTCAATGATAAATGGACCGAGGTCCTAGCTGCCGTAGAATACGACCCTAGTGGCCCGGACAAAACCCACCCCAAGAACAGGTGGCTCCCTCCACATGATGGCAAGGTGTTGGAGCCCATTCCATCATTGAACAATGCGGCAGGTCAACCACAGTTCGGTCCGGATAAAGCGGTTTCAAGCGAACAACATACTAACCAATAAGACCGTAAGAACAACACGGTTCGGGAAAAAATCGCGACATCCGCCAAAGCTTAGTGGGCGGAGCGGGAGACAAGATCGACGTCTGGTCGAGGATATGCCCGACCGATGATGATGGTCAATCATAGGACTCAACCGAGCCAACCACGCACTACAAAAAAATAAACTTCCGTGATGATACATGTTTGTCCACGATGGGTCGCGTTTTTGTCATGCATGTACATCCATGACAAATTTATAGCGAATCAAGATAGTCATACCCGTCGTCAGAGAAGTGTTCCATGACATTACCAAAATTATCATCACGGAAGTGTCCACTTCCATGACGATAAATCGTAGCGTCCGCGAAGTGCTTTTCGTCAAGGGTGACCGACACGTGGCATCCACCGTAGCGAACGCCGTTAAGCTATCGGGTCGGATTTTGGATCCGATAACCCGTTAACGACCCGACCAATGGGAAATTTCCACGTGTAAAATTCTGATTGGCTGTCAGTGGGCCAGATGTCGCCCGTCCATTGGAGGAGACATGCCTATGGTACGTTGACACGTGGCTGGGCCCAACAGAGGCCCATATAGGTTAAAAAGGCCGGCCCAATCAAAGGCCCGTAGAACTTAATCAGGTACTAGTGGGCGGCCCAATAACGGCTGCTTAATAAAGGCCCATTTACATCCTGAAACCAGATCGGCCCGTTAATTGTTCGCCCAATATTTGGGCCCATTTACGACCGAAGCGAATCTGGCCCGTTAATTGTTCGCCCAATATTTGGGCCCATTTAAATCCGGCCGGATCTGGCCCGTTAATTATTCTCCGAATATTCGGGCCCAACTTCTGACCAGTGACTTTCGGCTGTTAGAGGCTGATGTGAACATGGGCCCATTTCATTCGGTGTGACTTTCGGCACAGGAATGGCCGTCTTGCCCATGGGCCATATATGGTCCGATGGGACATCGGGCCCTTGACGACTTTGTGCTAAAGGTGGCAACAGTTAAGCCCAACGTGACTTTGGGCCTGTTAAAGGCTGTCGCATAATTCGCCCGTTGATGCTCAGATTAAGCTTTCGGCCTCTTAAAGGCCCATGATATCGATGGGCCAACTAAGGCCGAGATATGTTTCGGCCGGTAACGGCCCGTGAGCTAATCGGGCCCATAACGGCCGGTCTACATTTCGACTCTTTGAAGGCCCGTCGACGACAAGTGAAAATTGAGGCCCAACATGCATTTTGGCTCGCTAAAGGCCGATGGTTTCATCTCGGTAGTAACGAGCCGATTACAATATTCAACATGTTAATGGCCCAGCTACAGGCCAAACTAAGCTATTGGGTCGACAAAAGGCCCAACTAAAATATAGGTCGGTGTAAGTTTAGGCACAAGCGCAATGTGTGAAGGCCCCAATCATTCGGGCCCAAGAAAGACGCAGCCAGCCCAATTATGGCCGCTTAAAACACGGCCCGTTATCGAATGTTTCGGCCCGATCGACTACATCGATTTTTTCAGATAGCGAATGATGGCGATAACTAGTAGGAATTAAGAACAAACCTACTCTATACAATAAAGAAATTACGGCATAGTAACTAAGAATAAATCTACACTATACAATAAAGGATTTAAGGTATATTACATCCACTTTGAGCATCGAAGTTCGCCACCGGTGATCATAAAAGCATAGCGAAGAAGCAGATTACAAAAAGCGGGCACTATTGCGGTAGAATAAAATAATCTTGAACCGAGACCACTTCCAAGACAGTTCAAGAAAGGTTAGCCTTGCGGGGGAACTGCTGCACAAGCTTCTAAGCAAGGCTGTGAGACCGGCCTAGCATGTCGGTCATAGCTTCCAGGTGTAGCTGTTTAGCGATGAGGTTCTCATTGGTGTTCTGCGCAATCTTTCTTAGAGATAGGACTTCAAGTCGAAGTTGAGTTGCGTAATGCCTTTACGCTAGAACTTGGGGCCGAAGAAGTCGAACTGATTGAACAACGAATTACAGTGAGCTTGTCTCGATTGTTAGTCTCAAGTAACTTGAAACGACATCAAGACAAGACTTTGGGGTTGTCTCGCTATCTTCAAGATGTTTTGCCTTCTTTCTTTTGCAATATATGTTGGGTTTGTCTCACAGCCTTGACGAGACTTGTGCATGCCATCAGGCATATCACCCTGAAACAAAGCAGAGAGATGACAGGTTTTGCACGTGTGTAAACAAAGATGATAACTGTTATGTCAATTCTATCCAATTTCAAATTAGAAAATAAAGAGTAAGTTCAAAATATCAATAGCATAATTTGGCATTGTTCATAATGCGGGGAGCTTCACCACACTCTTTGGATTACCATGTCAACATAACAAGCATAGATGAAGGGTAAAGAAAATCATTGTATCTATTTTGGATAATGTGCATGGCATGTTGTTCATATCATCGACCACATCGGTAAGATAAAGCAGAGATGACAAGGTGCAAGCGTGGGCTGCTTCACCACACCTTTGGATTATAGATCCACAAAACCAAGCATACATATAGGGAGTATTAAGTAATGTGCATGGTATGAATAAGAAATTTGGTTTTACAAGTAAAACTTAGAACTTACGGTTCTTACGAACATGCATTTTGGTAGAAAGCGACAAACTAAACAGCGATGGCGATAGGGAGTATGAGCAAAGTAAACAGCAGTTGAGGATAAAGGATTTAGAAGGACTGCCTTACGATAACGATTAACACCGGCTTTGTAATGCCCTTCTCCATGTCAAGGGAAGGATAACTCAAGAATTTCAAGAGAATCTTCTTCATAAGCATTGCCTGTACTCTACATTTTGTAGAGAGTAATTATAGATATGAAAATCTTTGGAAGGGATAGAGGATAATGAAGATAAGATGCAGATTGATGCTACATAATCAACTACCAATCCTCGGAAGTACAAGCGTTACGGGACAAAATGTCTTGACAAGAGCAATGGGCTACACTTACACCGGCATTGTCTCATGTATTCTACTTGTTGGTAAGATTAAATATAGATCCGATCTTTTTAGTAAATGGTGGGCGAGGGAGATAAGATGCGGAATGCTACAAAATGAACCAATCCCTCTTCCCATAATACAAGAGTGTTTTGAACACTAGTGTACTATACAAAAGCGTTCTTATATTATGGGGACGGAGGAATAGCTGATAATGTAAGTACGGTGATAGACCACGTTCAGTCCTTACAAGAGGACTGCAGAGCTAAACCTCTTCAAAAGCATTGGGTTGATTCTAAATTTGTGTAAGAGTCCATACGGATCTTATAATGTCCACCAAATGGACGATTACGAGGCTAACATGTGCAGTGATGCTACATAATCAAACAACTATGAAAGTAAGTATGGTCATTGAGGGAGTCCCGGATTAGGGGGTGTCCGGATAGCCGAACTATCACCGTTGGCAGGACTCCTAGACTATGAAGATACAAGATTGAAGACTTCGTCCCGTGTCCGGATGGGACTTTCCTTGGCGTGGAAGGCAAGCTTGGCGTCTGAGATATGTAGATCTCCTACCATTGTAACCGACTCGGTGTAACCCTAACCTATCCGGTGTCTATATAAACCGGAGGGTTTTAGTCCGTGGACACAACAACAATCATACCATAGGCTAGCTTCTAGGGTTTAGCCTCCTTGATCTCGTGGTAGATCTACTCTTGTACTACCCATATCATCAATATTAATCAAGCGGAGTAGGGTATTACCTCCATCGAGAGGGCCCGAACACAGGTAAAAACATCGTGTACGTTGTCTCCTGTTACCTTCTGCCTAGACGCACAGTTCGGGACCCCCTACCCGAGATCCGCCGGTTTTGACACCGACATTGGTGCTTTCATTGAGAGTTCCTCTGTGCCGTTGCCATCAGGTAGGATGCCTCATATCGTCTTTAAAGACGATACCATCGCCAAAGAAGCCTTGGCCACCGGGTCGAACTCTTGACTAGGCGGTTTTCTCATGACCGCTAGTTCGGCCGCCACCGACGGTGACCTCTCGAGTCATCGAAACCAATCTCCATGTCGGGCCGAACTTGCCGAACAGTTAGATCCGATCGAGCTCTCCTCCATAAACGAGCTCTTGGATCGCATCGCCGCCACAGGAGTCGCTACAGACTACGACCGGATCGGGCCTAAAACCGATCTCGAGAGAGATCAACTCTCCCGGGCTACCCATCATGTTGCCGTGATAGAGGAGCAATGCGGCGATTCTTCTTCTATCTTAAGGACTAGCTACGTCGGATTCCCGATCCCTCCACGCCGGATTCTGCGAGAGGGACGGATGTCGATCAAGCCTGAACTTAAAGTCGGTGCGGCGGTCGGACTCATTGGATAACACTCAAAATCCAAACTTCCGAGTCCGAAACTCCTCGGACCACTGAGTCCTAAATTGGACGGGGTTCGGATCTAGTTCCACCGCCCACCCAAATATTAGCGATCTCTCTCGAAATCGGCAAGAGCCCATTGAAACAAGACATCATTCTTGGGCCAGATTCCTCCTGGTTTTGAACATGATAAAGGATCACGAGAGGAGGACGCAATCCCAATTTTCCGCAATAATTGCACGGACAAGGGAATCCTAAACGCCATAAGTCGTCATGAAATTACACGCTTTGCTGATTTGGTGACCATAGTACAAAAATCTTGTCACGATGGAGAGCGCTGGAAAACCGAAAGTAAATTTTGGGATAATCCGCCCGAATACACCTAGTCCGAAACAAAAGGGTGCATCATTATCAAGCACACAGGTCAAATACCAAAAACCAAAACCCCTAAAGTGCGGAACCCGTCTTGGAGGGTTGGCTAAGCGGACCTGCAAAATTCATAGCACGTAGGGCGCCACTCCAACTCATAGCCTTCGAGCATGTTGGATATTACGGCGGTGGCCAAAAGTGGCGAAGAGCTTCTAGCTTCGAATCCCAACCCAGCAACACCGATGCGGTGTTAACCTCTTGAGACTTTCGCATCAAATAACATGCGAAAACGAACACTCCGCAACCTTGCCGAAGTCTACCAAGTAGCAACAATAAATCCATGGAGTGACACGGCTATTACCTTTAATGCTAGTGATGAACCTAAATTCCGAACAGCCCGAGCACCAGCCGCATTGGTTCTCAGTCCGATAGTGGACGGCTTTCGCCTTACTAAGGTACTCATGGATGGCGGCAGCGGACTAAACCTCATCTATGAGGAAACCCTCCGAAAAATGGAAATAGACTGGAACCGCATTGAGCGAAGCAGCACAACCTTCAGAGGAATAATCCCTAGCCTGGAAGCGTCTTTGCAGGAAAAATCACTGCTTGGACATAGTGTTATTTCATGGGACAATTACAGGTCTGAGGAGGTCACATTTCAAGTGGCCCGTTCAACAGCGGATATCATGCTTTATTAGGACGAGAGGCATTCACAATTTTTCAAGCTATACCCCATTACGGGTACATGAAGCTTAAAATGCCCGGACCTAACGGAATCATCACTCTTGCTAGTGATCCGAACATAGCACTCCGTCACGGAAAACAAGACAACGCACTAGCCCTCGAGGCACTATCCAAAGCCCTAGCGGTAGGAACTCACCATGATGCGCTCCACGGTGAACAAGGGCGATGTGATACTTGATAAAAGATCCAAGTCCACTTCTTTTAAACCAGCCGGACGAAATAGTCAAATTCCAAGTCCACCCAGCGGACCACAAAGATGGCCTCCATTGGGGCACAATTAAACCACGATGTAGACGCCAGACTACGAGAATTTCTACAAGAAAAGCGGGACATCTTTGCTGGCACCCTTGAGATATGCCAGAATCCCACGTCGGTGGCGAGCACAGCCTAAATATCCTCAAAGGATTCAAGCCGATCAAACAGGCTCTTGGCGCTTTTAGAACCCAAGAGGCAGGCCATGGGAGAGGAGCTAGCCAAACTTTTGGAAGCCGGATTCATTAGAGATATAAAACATCCGGACTGGCTAGCAAACCTGGTGATGGTACCAAAGAAGGATAAATCACAGCGCCTATGTGTTGATTTTAAAGACCTTAATAAGGCTTGCCCAAAGGATCCCTTCCCCCTCCCCCGAATTGATCAAATTATCGATGCTACATCAGGACACGACTCATTGTGCTTCCTCGACGCGTACTCCGGCTACCACCAAATCAAGATGGCGGAGCTGCAGACCAAAGCTGCAACAGCATTCATCACTCCATACGCCCGTTACGCTTCAATACAATGCCCTTTGGGCTCAAAAACACCGGCGCAACATATCGGTAGCATGATTCGTATATGTCGGCAAACCAGATTGGAAAAACAGTGGAAGCAAAAGTAGAAGACGTGGTCGTCAAAACCAAGCAAGTCGAAACTATATTAGACGACCTTAGGCTCACAATCGAAAATCTTCAAAAATAAGACATCAAGCTAAAACCGAAAAAATCCGTCTTGGCGTTCGGTAGGAAAGCTCCTGGGCTTCATTGTGTCCGTTAGAGGAATTGAAGCAAACCCAGCCAAGATCCGAGCTCTGTCACAATTGGATATTCCAAAGACCTCAAACAAATACAAAAATTGGCCAGGATGCGTGGCGGCTCTAAGCCGCTTTATCTCCCGTTGGGAGAAAAGGCGTTACCCTTTACCGCCTCCTCCGGCGCCGAACACTTCGAGTGGGACGGATGCCGCCACGGCCGGACTCGAAGAGATAAATGCCATATTGGCAACAAATCCGGTCTGGCCGCGCCCAATGTGGGCGAACCAATGCTATTATATATCGCCGCAACACATCAAGTTGTCGGTAGCGGTGCTCGTTGTCGAGCGAGAAGCGGACGGACACGGTTCCCTCTTCAAAACCGGTTTACTATGTGTCCACCGTCCTAACTCCATGCAAGTCCGGTACCCACACTATCAAAAGATAGCATCTGCGGTGTTCATGGCATCCGGAAGCTACGACACTACTTTCAAGAGTGTTCGATAACGGTAGCCTCCGAAGTACCTCTTAATGACATTATAAACAACCGCGACGCGACGGGCCGGATTGCTAAATGGGCCATAGAGCTCCTTCCATTTGAAATAACCTACAAGCCATGACGAGCTATCAAGTCACAGGTTTTAGCCGACTTCGTGGCCGAATGGACAGAAGCCGAACTCCCTAAAATGCAGCGCATACTCCAATTGGATCATGCACTTTGACGGCTCCAAAATGTTGGCCGGCTTGGGGGCTGGCGTGGTCCTGACGTCCCCAACCGGGGACACAGTCGAATACGTCCTTCAGATAACGTATACGGACTCCAACAACGCAGCCGAATATGAGGCCCTTCTGCACGGCCTCCGGATGGCAGCCTCCATGGGTATTCAACGCCTAGAGGTGCGCGGGGATTCGAACCTCGCAATATCTCAAATAAACGGAGACTTTGATGCCAAAGATCTGAAAATGGCAACATACCGCAATGCGGTCCTAAAAATGTCGGCCGCAGTTGAAGGGCTCGAATTTCATCATATAGCCGGGATAACAACCAGCGGCGGATATATTGGCACGCATCGGTGCAAAAGCGCGATGCTGTCCCACCCAATATCTTTCCGAACGGCTGTTCAAGCCATCCGCATTACTATGGGAAGGAGTCCGCAATAACAATCCGGACCCAACCGCCTTTGCCTAACGCCGAACACTCGACACAATCGGAGGCTCGCCCGAGATAACACCCTCCGCTCACGAAATAATGGCGGTTATCGCCCGTGGGCGGAACCATTCCTAGCCTACCTAACTAGGCAGAACTCCCCAAAGACCAAAATGAGGCTCATTTGCATAGTAATGCAGCGATCAAAAGCCTATAAAGTCCACGAGGGAGAGCTTTATAAGAAAAGCACTACGGAGTCCTTCAAAGGTGCATCTCCAAGAGGAAGGGCGCAACCTCCGGCTGAAATTCATGCCGACTGGGTGGGCACCATGCCGCAGCCCGCACTTTTAGGCAAGGCCTTCCGTGACAGGATTTTATTGGCCGACGGCTCGGGCGGAATCTTGAGGATTTAGTCCAAAGATGCGTCGATTGCCGACTTTTGCTAACCAAAGCCACATGCCACCCACCACCCTCAAAACTATACCCATCACCGGCCGTTCATGATGCAGGGGCTTGACATGGTTGGACCCCTTAAGGAGGAACCCGCAAGCAAAAATACCTATTGGTCATGGTGGATAAATTCACCAAATGGATAGAGGCCAAACTGTTAAAGCGGCGAATCCGGACGGTGATAGACTTCATATCGGGGTAGTGCACCGCTACGGTGTCCCCCACAAGATATTATCGCGATAACGGCACCAACTTCACGGCCGATGAGGTCAAATTATGGTGCAAAAACATGGGCATCAAGCTCGATTACGCCTCGGTCTATCACCCTCAAACAAAGCGGCCAAGTCGAGCGAGCAAATGGTCTAATCATGAGTGGCATTAAACCCGGACTAGTGCGGTCCCTCAAGGAATCTAACACACCTTTGGGTTGAGGAGCTCGACTCCGTACTCACGGGGCTGCGGACCACGCCGAATCGTACTACGGATTCACACCATTTTTATGGTGTACAGGTATGAGAGGCGATCTTGCCTGCGACATAATACATGACTCACCTCGCGTGCGCATGTATGAAGAAAGAGAAGCCGAGCTCGATCGGCGGGACAGTTGGACGCATTGGAGGAGGAGCGGCGTGGCCAAAGCTTCGTTCCGCTTTCTATCAATAGCAGGCTCGAAGATATCAAAGCGAGGAAATGCGGGCCAAAGCTTATAACGTTGGCGAACTAGTTCTACGCCTGTCGGACAAGAAAAAGGACAAACTCAAGCCCAAATGGGAAGGTCCCTTCATCATCGACCAGGTCCTGACCGGTGGAGCATACCGTCTGCGAAACGCATCGGATAACCGACTCGAGCCGAACCCATGGAACGCAGCCCGTCTACGAAGATTCTACGCCTAAGTGCCGGACTCCAAGTTCGTCTCCTTCCTCCGTCCACATTTTTTATTTTTACTGTCTTTTATTTCTCTCCTTCCTCCTCCTTCCTTTTCTGACCTCTTGAGGCTCGTTTTGCGCTTCCGCACATATTTGACGCGCTATCCGCGCTCATTATACCTGGGGGCTTCTTTTACAGAAGCTTATCTATACGGGCTTTATGCCCAACACATGCGTTAAACTTCCGCATCTACCTTTTATTCACCATTATATGCATCGATATGACTTAAGTTTTGGCCAAGCTGGGTTGCCTGGCTCCTGTGCTTACCCCTACGTTCCCGATTGTTCGGCTAGGTGGTAAAGGAGCACCTCTGCGATTGTTTCTGCCGGGTCGGTAGGATGTGTACCTCGGTAGGTGAAGCCGAAGCTAGCATTCTTAAGGGAATATTCGGTCGGTGAACTAAAAGATGATTTTTAATTATTTACCCATCTGCCCCAGATGATTTTACGCTTTCATAGCAGCTTTGACATGCACTTTAGGGCATGCATCCCAGCGAAAGGAACCCTTAACGGAACTATTCTCCCTGAAGATGTTTCTTACTACCCATGTAATATAACATAACTACTTGGGCACTTGTCTGATACAGCACTAATGACCCCTTCGCCTTGTCTCCATGCATACCACGGTTCTTATATAACCACGAAGGTATTCGGACACACTCCGGACTGTTGGGTCACGAGGTCGGGCGAAAAAGGTCCGCTATGACAAACGATCTACAATCCGGCTAGAAGACATTCTTCATGTCATATTTACAAAGTCAAGTTGACTCATTGTATTCCTCCTCAATGCCATCTAACAGGCTATCTAATTTACAATCTTGCTGAGAATACTTGGCGGCCAATTCTACTTGGCCGTACACTAAGCTTACAGTGATCTCTATCCCATCAGGCCCCAGGTCCGACCTCGGCCATGTGGTTTGGGTCAACAACCGTGTATCGCGTCTTTACCATGGCCCGAGCCTCCCTGGCGCCTTGACGGCAGGCTGATATCTTCCATAGCCGGAAGCGCCACCGTGCTCCTTGAAGCCGCTCTGCCCGGCTCCCCAATGCCTTGAGCGGGGAGATAGATGGCCACAAGGCACAGCCAATGCCTTTCATCACCTGCTGGACTCGTTAAATGCGGTAGCCTTGATTCGGAAGAAGATCACCGAAGAACGGGCATCTCCTCCTCGGGGCGACACAGTGAGCAAACCTACATACATGTTTATGTTAGTCGCCTTCCTCGCCGAACTCTTTCAAAGTTCGTTCAAGCACTTACTGAAAATGCCGCGACGAAGCCGCCGATTCTCCTTTACGGAGTCAGACAACTGGGCACGAACATCCTTTAGTTCCTCGCCCAGCTTGGTGTTGGCGTCTTGGAGGCTATTTTTGTCCTGCCGCACCCTCGTAAGCACGCTCTCGCCGACCTTTAGCTGGCGCAAGAGCTGCTGCTTGTCCGGATCTAGTCCGGAGCCATCTGCAATATTTTTGTCAGATTTACACACACGCCGCACTTCATTAAGTATTTATCTTCTGAAGCGTATATTACCAGAGGGGGTCTCTGTGGCTCCTCCCGTAGTGGCCAAGTCTGGCCTCAAGTTGGGCCTTGCACTCTTCAAGCTCACAGAGACAGGGCAGTATTCTTTTACAGAAGATCCTGCATAACAAATGATCCTTAAATCAGTTATTCTAACTATTTCAAGTCTTGGGGGCTACTGGCATATATAACTATCAAATTTCCTTACCTGTATGTCTTTTACATACTGCTCCGTGGCTCTGGCTAGACCATCTTGAGCTGCACGGAGGTGCGCATCTCCCGAATCGAAGGCATTCAAGGCCTCTTGGAGAAACACGCGTCACGAAGAACTGTCCGGCGGCGCCTGTGATTCAAGGCGCTCTCCACCTCGGAGTTGGTGGCGGACAACCTGTCGGCATCCTGCAGCCGGAGGAGCATCCGGCCTGCCGTCTCGTGCTTTCGCCTCGGCCTCTGGACTGGCTTTGAAGCCTGGCGGTGAAGGTTCGATTAGCAACCTCTCCGGACTCGGTCCGGTGAGCGCTCTTTTCTGAAAAGAGCACTGCGTTAATCGCTTTCCAGAATCAATCACGGGAGTATGGTGACACGCCATACCGCTTGCGGCGGAGTTTTGATCCGGACCGCACTTCTTTTTAGTCTGCGGGGCTGCACGCCTTTGTTGGCCAGCCACATGAACTCGGCCTCTGCCTCGAAGGTACCTCTGTGAAACACCATTGGTGTATGGTGATAAAAAATATGCATGGGTGGGTCATTATCGAGTTTTGGGACCTCGGTCTCGATTACTGTGAGGTGGAAGTATTCGAGGTAATCGGCCGTAATGGCAACCAAAGCATTGTCGATGCTAAGTTGGTAGAACACCCGTCGATCAACTCCACCTTTATGTCCGGATCCTCTTCGGAGGTCGGATCGAGGGACCGTTCGGATCCTCGGGTTGTAGAAGCGGGATGTATCTTCTCCACAAATCCGGCGCAGCTCTGCGCAAAAACCATGAAATGAGATATTTAACCACGGGAACATGGATCGGACAGGTCACAAAGATGTTTGCTTACCCAACCGAGGATTATTCAAGAAAACTCCTTCGATGGATTGGCGCGAGGAAATCCTCCTCCCCCTTGTACATAGCAGACAAGATCTTCACCAGTTCGGTGACCGATCCCGGCCCTTTGCGGCCATGGCGGGTGGCGTCGTCCTCCCCGTTGAAGTCCCACATGGGGTGGCCCCTATATTGGAGCGGCTGCACCCCCCTCATAATGCAGATTGCCATGACTCCAATCATGGTTAATCCGGCATGAGCCAGTAACCTTATTCGGCTCATCAAATAGAGGACGTCCTTGTCATCTTCCCTCCGGGGGCTTCGGGGCGCCATCTTAGGCGCTTCTTGAAGGAGCATTGCTGAACTCCGGAAGGCCGATCCGAGCAGGATCCGGCAATGGGGCGTCCTCCATATAAAACCATTCCGAGGCCGATCTTGGACGCCTACTTTGGGGTTCCGGATAGGTATCCGGTCCGGCGATGCGCCATAGCTCGGCTCCGCCCACTTGATATATTGACCCCTCATGAGAGCGGGGTACTAGGCGTAATAATCTCTTCCATAGCCCGAAATGAGCCTCAACGCCCAAGAACAGCTCGCAGAGGGCCACGAAGCCCGCAATGTGCAAAATGGAGGCAGGCGTGGGTGGTGCAACTGGAGGCCGTAGAACTCCAAGAGCCCCGGAGAAAGCGGATGGATTGGAAATCCGAGTCCTCTTACTAGATAAGAGATGAAGCACACCCGCTCTCCTTTAGAGGGATCAGGGACGCTCTCCGCTTGCTTACCGCCCTTGTAGGTGGCGAGTCCGGCTCGAACCGGAACCATGAAGGCCGGGGAAGAAATCCCTTGGTTTGAAGTATAACTAGCTCGCTATGCGGGACTGAGCATCTCTCCCAATTTCCAGGCCGAGGGCTGGGAGCGCGAGAGGAGGAGCCGCGTCGACTGTCCATGATGGAATGGGCTTTGGTCAGGGGCGCTCCGATGAAAGCTCACAAAGGAGGGATGATGTGACTCAGATCTAGATCCTCGCCCCTTTTATAGGCAGCTCATTTGCGCAGCTTAGGGGGTAATTGTGAAAATACCCTGGCCTTTCGCATTCATTCAAACACGTGGAAGATGGCCATTATTGGGTGCAGAAGCCAAGGAGCGCCGCATCTATCAGAAGCCGGACACTGTTCGACAGGTATATGGAATTTGGAGAAGAACCCGCCTTGCAATGCCGAAGAAAACCAACGCCGTCATTGAAGCCTGGTTCGGGGGCTACTGAGGGAGTCGCGGATTAGGGGGTGTCCGGATAGCCGAACTATCACCATTGGGCGGACTCCTAGACTATGAAGATACAAGATTGAAGACTTCGTCCCGTGTCCGGATGGGACTTTCCTTGGCGTGGAAGGCAAGCTTGGCGTCTGGATATGTAGATCTCCTACCATTGTAACCGACTCGGTGTAACCCTAACCTATCCGGTGTCTATATAAACCGGAGGGTTTTAGTCCGTGAGACACAACAACAATCATACCATAGGCTAGCTTCTAGGGTTTAGCCTCCTTGATCTCGTGGTAGATCTACTCTTGTACTACCCATATCATCAATATTAATCAAGTAGGAGTAGGGTATTACCTCCATCGAGAGGGCCCGAACCTGGGTAAAAACATCCTGTCCCTTGTCTCCTGTTACCATCCGCCTAGACGCATAGTTCGGGACCCCCTACCCGAGATCCGCCGGTTTTGACACCGACAGTCATACAGGGCAAGAGGTACTCACAAGAGCAATGCAGTGTGCAGTATAGTTGCGAGATTCTGTGGTCCCTTGAGAACGAATGTTCTTCTGCTAACAGTTTTCGTACAAGTGAGACATTAAGGCAAATGCAGAAATGTAGTTCAAATAGTGAAGTGATATCATAGATAGTACCTTCTGTTGCAGCGAGACCAATGTGTAACAAGATTATTCCAGTCACCGTCGGATAAATGTAGCACCGGAGACTTTACAGAAATTTCGTTCAGAGGCTTGCCATCGAAGTGCGCTTGCCTCAGGTAGGAATGATACTTCATCAACGAGTGCTTGAAAAGCGCAACCAACTCTTGCTCGTCATCACAATCCAGTTTGCTCCTCGCCTATTTAAAAGAATGAAATCTTGTGTCTTCTTCGCCAGTTAAACATATGCGATAATGACCATGAATAACATTAGTACATTACTTACAGCGTAAGTTGCGGAGGAAGGCTGAAATTGTTACGTATGCTGCGGTATAATCTTTCCATGAAGGAAAGATGCGCACAAAGTTCGACAACAACATAAGCTTCGTCTTCTAAACTGGGAAGAAATGGAGCAGGGTCCTATTTGCTGCAATTGGGGCTCTCTCTGGTTCGAAAAGGATTTGGCAACTGGATTTGGTGTACTCTTTCTTTGGAATGGGGTTTTATGTCAGACAAATGGTGCTATGTCAACCGCATAATCATAATGTTTGCTTTGCGGTTGGGGTCTGCTGAGTTGGGGCATCGAAATGACCCAGGTGTAGTAGGGCTAGAGTCTGCTAGAGTTGGGGTATTTTGTGGGTCGTGATATTGCAACTACACCTAATGGGCTATTTGATTTATCGGTGCCACTACCTTTTCCAAATACTTTGCTTGTGCTCCTCCACGATCAGCAATCGCCCTCTTCCTTTTGAGCACTTTGATACACAAGAATAGCATTTGAATGGATAAATATGGTATGATGACAGATGGAATATGTCTTTGAAAATGGATAGGCGAGGCGTATTCACATACACGATGTGTAAACTAAGCTAATGGCAGTTCAACAAAGTAGAAGCAATGCAAAGCATCAGTTGCAAGATATGTGCGAGCAATGTAACCTTGGAAAGTTAGAGCAAGTACCTTGATGGTGAATAAGATAGGGCATATTCCTCTGACTCCTCCACTAGGGAGCTACATTGACTTAGGTCTCCCTCTAGCTCGTAATCACTTTGTTAGGATCATATTACGAGCATGAATCATGGGTGGAGAGCGTTTACATTGCATTGCATCCAGACTTGATTTCAGTCCCTTAATGCCAAGTTTGACAGCCATGACATTGTTCTACTTTATTCTTTTCATGCGCAAGCTCATAATCATTATGATGTTGTTCGTAATCTGAGATTCATGAAAACATAAAAACTAGTCAGATTATCTATGGAATGCATTATGGATTCAACTTGAGAGTGTCTCCCTATAAACCCCTGCATATGCAAAGTTCACCTCCCCAACCGTCTTGACTGCACCACACACGAAATACAAACCCTTATGTCTCTATAACAGTGCACACACATTTCAAAACTGAAGTAGGAACATTAGAATCATATGAAATTCGTATTTGAACAAATAAACTAAGCAATTATGAGTGGTGTAATGTTTAGCTTCAAGGGTGGAGTGTTGGTAGTGTGACACAAAGCAAGTAGGCAGATTGTATTCCATGTAAAAGATCGGAACCTATGTAAAAGTTGGAAATGACACTTTCTTTCTATACAATGCAGTGTTCGTTACCCACACATGATGGAAGAGATCACATAGAGAAATACTATTCACTCAGGTCTCTGGTTCCAAAGATTTAGAAACAGGGTGGTCCACCCTAAAAGAATATTGACAACAAATATGACAAGGCAAGCATAGATGTAGTGAATCAATCATTTACTTGTGAGCTTATTAGGACAAGTATGCGTAATTGTAATCGCGATGAGAGACCGTCAAAATATGAATGAAGAAGTTTGTCTAGCACTTATTGTTTGCAACTAATCAACGTGAATAATTGGATATTATATCGAATGAGTAAGAAAGACAAGTAAAATTGTCAACAAACCTGGCTTGCAGTAGTAATCTGGGTCAATGTCACTACGACCAACAATCCAAAATGACTAGTTTTTGTTCCGAGGGCGAATTTTGAAAACCACTGTGAACTTTAGAGGTACTAAAGATTGCGAAATACATCTGAACCATTAAGTGTAGGTAGCACCGAGCACACAACAAACCCTAATGACAGTCCTGCCTAATGAGTAATGAATCAATTAGATAATGGGTGATGAGGAGTGGTTCTTTGAGTGTTGAGGGCGTATCTCGGGATAAATCGGGTTGGCTTGGTGGGTGCTACGCCGAGCCTGAGCAATTTGGGAAGGTAGGCACGCGGTAGCGCCGGCAGCGTGACGCTGTTGTTAGGCGGCGGCTCCTGGCCTCCTGAGTCGGCGTCTCCTCCTAGAGTCATGCCGTCTGGGGCGGCAAGTCGCCCGATGACGCTTGGTAATTTGAAGTAGAGATCGGAAGCGTCTTGACGAGAACATAGGGAAATCGGGGCTGGGATGACCCAAAATCCTGTGGTGGGCTGCCCACCGTGGGCACCACAGAGACACACACCCGAGCGGCGAACATGCATTTTCGAAACTAATTTAGGAACATTTAGCTGACCAATTAAACAAATCTGTTTTAATAATATCAGATTCGTATTTGAACATCTAAGCTTGTTTAGCTTGATGCGTGGAGCAGTGTTATTATGACACGAAGCACGTATTCTGATCGTATAGTGATCATAAAAGGAAACTCTAAGCATATTTTTTAGCAAAAGAGGGTTTCCCCTCTGATTTCTATTAAAGAAACCACCACGAAACCAACATGATCAATTAAACCCTAAGAATGATCAATTAAACCAGATTATGGCTGTGCCATGGCAGATTTGAAGTCGCAAACCGGGAAATGATATTTAGCATCCATTGTTTGCTTGAACTAAGAACTAAATTCTAAGAGCTGAAAATAAAGTAGAGTAACCAAGTTAAGATCTATTTTCTGGTTGAGATCAAAAGTTGAGGAGATATGAAGTACCACCTCTCTTGCGGACGCCGTAGGCATCGAAGTGCGATGGCATCGGTGGCGTTGAAGCAGATCTGCGATGGTAGACGGGTGCATCGGGGGATAAGTCCCGTTGCGGTGGAAGAGAAGGTCGTGTGAGCGGCCCCGGCAAAGAGGACGACGCCGCCGATGAAGCGAGAGGACGCGATGAAAGGCTATTGATCCGTCGCCGTGGATGAGAAACGTCCATCTCTAGCGATGGGCGACGGTCTTGGTAGGCGCTCGGCATGGTGGAGGGCGGTGGCGATGGATGTGGTGGAGGACGGCGGCGATGGATGGGGTGGCGTGAGTGCGGGTGTGGGGATGGGGTGTTCTAGAGCGGACGGTGTATGAATGGAAAAATGGAGGGAGAGAATGCGAGGAACCATGTTTTTGGGGCCTTTATGCGAAATATGGGAAAGTTACGAACTTAGCGCCCGTTTAAAATTTGGACGTCTCGTCGGTTGGGGATAGGACGGCAATCTCGCATCTCGCCAATATTTGCGCAGAGCGATTTCAGACGAGGAGAGGGTGGTTGGCGCCCATGGTTGGCGCCCACGGTGTATGAACAGGGCTGACAGGTAGGGCGGTTGTGTCACATCTGAGTGAAGTTACAAACCTGCCCCTATTGAAAATATTTGCCTACATCGATTTCGGCCGAGTCGAGTTTGTTTTGCCGCCTACCGTGCATGAATGGGTAATGGAGGGAGAAACAGAGGTCTTTCGGACGAGCTTGAATCAAATGTGTTTTGCCGCCCATGTTTGACGCCCACCGTGTCGGAATGGGCTCAGAGGCGGTCGTGTCACGTCTAATTGAAGTTACTAACCTACCCCTATTTAGAGCGGTGGAAATCGGGCCGATGGATTGCCCGTGTAATGGGTGGACAGTAATTTCCATCTCCCAAACACTTGGCTTGGCGGTAGGCGTGGGAGTGGACATTTTTGCTTCTTTGAATGTTGGGACAATAAGCATCCACGTTTACCACAGCAACTAAATTTGAATCCATTTTGTATTCCTATATGAATCTTTATAAATCATTCTATGTGTTTTTATATATCTTGAAAGGACGACAAAGATGTATTCCACTGTCATATATGAATATGGTTTACAAATGTTGATACTCAAATTCAGAAACTAGTATCCAGTTTAAGGTGAATTCGAATATTTGGAACACTTCATGTCCAACTCAAATGTCACGCGCAGCGATGTATCAAGATTCAAATACCGAGTCAATCAACCAAGAATGTACAGAACTAACAGACATATAAACACTTATAGAGTATATGGATCAATAATATCAACTAACATACATAAGCCGGGGCATTGTACTTTTTTGGCTACAACAACATCCTTTTTTAGCCAAGCATCTTGGCCCTTTCCGATGCGTGCCACTTATGGTCCATCTATACTACTACTATTGCTGAATGCACATTCAGCCCGATTAACATATTTGTAAGTCCGGCACAGCAATCCAAATGAAATGTCTCCAGTCTTATCAATTAATACGGACTTGTGCTCAAATAAAATTACAAAAAAATCAATTATTACATGATCTCTAAAACAAATGGTTTGATTGATTACATGAGCAGACAACACAAAGGTTATTCAACTATGGAAAGAACATTTCACCTATGATTTACCAAGTAGGAATTTAATTTCCTTTTTCCTTGAGGACCTTAACAATCTGGTGGGTCTCGACTTGCTTCGTTTTGAAATCCACCAAATATTTAATGGTTGTCTTGAGTACGCTTGTGATTGTGCTGTTTGCTTCCTCAACATGTCAACTTCATCTCTAAGTGCGTAGCGAGAATCTCTTTCTACCACTAGTTTAGCCTTTAGAGCATCAGCGGTTGGCAATTCATAATGCACGATTGGGCGGTGCCATCTTTGTGGGATGATATAATGTCCATGGGGACCTCGATCTTTGATCTTGGGCTAACCTGTTTTGCCATTAAAGTTCCGATTGGATTCAGAAAAGTTGAAGTTAGCAAAACATCTCAACTGGGAGTTATAACAGCAAACCAGTTAAACAAACAAGGAATTAAAGAGTTTCAATTGGATGCTGAAAAGTACTCCCTCCGTCCCATAATGTAAGACATTTTTTAACACTATGCTAGTGTCAAAAAACGTCCTATATTATGGGACGGAGGGAGTAGTTATTAACATCATTGTAACCCGTTGTTGCAGCAGCAAAGCAATTAAACAAACAAGTAGATATTTAAGTTAAGGCAAACAGGTAATTCTTAACAGTAAGTATCAAACACATAGATAGGTGCAGTCTACAATATGATTAACAGGCTGTGCCACTATGTAATCAGTAGCAAACTAAATTAAGCCAAGCAATGTAATTGAACAATTTTGCAATAAGTGTCTAACTAAAATTCCGAGAAGCAGGTAACTGAACTTATGCTAGTTCTTTGTACAGGCACACTGCAACTTCTTTTTCGCTTACAAGGTTGTACAAAAGAGTCCATGGCATCAATTGCTTGGATCTGAGTCCCAATAATTCTTTCTTCCCACCTTTGCATGGGTAAGTCGAATGGTTAATCTGGTAAGATGGTGCATCCTTGATATGTTATATGAGGGCGTGTAGTCGGACAAGTTGTAGCCAAACACATCACACTTTGGCTATTATTGTATATTTCATGCGATTACTTTTGGCATATCAAGATCTAAGCAATCTACAATAGGATGAAAAAGGCGGCAACCTTCACATTATTGGCGAACTCGGTTCATAGAAACAAGCAATTCAACCATTACGTGGGTAAATCAAAAGCGCCACTGGAATATTTTTCACTATCCAATCATACACGCAAAAAGGGGCAACGCCACCATAGGGGCTGGTATGGGCGGCCTCCTCAGGTGGCTGGAAAGTGTGCACCTAGTTTGAGTCATCCAGGTTGGCCCACGCTAGTTTTGCGTCCCAACGCACGAGCAGGCAATGTAAAAAATGAAGAAAAATGTTTCAATTTGGATGGGCCAATAATATAAATGCAAGGCAGGCCCTATAGCAGGCCCGCGGCCGAAACGAGCGCCTCCCATATGTTGGAAATATGCCCTAGAGGCAATAATAATTTAGTTATTATTATTATATTTCCATGTTCATGAAAATCGTTTATTATCCATGCTATAATTGTATTGATAGGAAACTCAGATACATGTGTGGATACATAGACAACACCATGTCCCTAGTAAGCCTCTAGTTGACTAGCTCGTTGATCAATACATGGTTACGGTTTCCTAACCATGGGCATTGGATGTCGTTGATAACGGGATCACATCATTAGGAGAATGATGTGATGGACAAGACCCAATCCTAAGCCTAACACAAAGATCGTGTAGTTCGTATGCTAAAGCTTTTCTAATGTCAAGTATCATTTCCTTAGACCATGAGATTGTGCAACTCCCGGATACCGTAGGAATGCTTTGGGTGTACCAAATGTCACAACGTAACTGGGTGGCTATAAAGGTACACTACGGGTATCTCCGAAAGTGTCTGTTGGGTTTGCATGAATCGAGACTGGGATTTGTCACTCCGTGTGACGGAGAGGTATCTCTGGGCCCACTCGGTAGGACATCATCATAATGCGCACAATGTGACCAACGAGTTGATCACGGGATGATGTGTTAAGGAACGAGTGAAGAGACTTGCCGCTAACGAGATTGAACAAGGTATCGGGATACCGACGATCGTATCTCGGGCAAGTACTATACCGGTAGACGAAGGGAATTGAATACGGGATTGATTGAATCCTTGACATTGTGGTTCATCCGATGAGATCATCATGGAACATGTCAGAGCCAATATGGGTATCCAGATCCTGCTGTTGGTTATTGGCCGAGAGTTGTCTCGGTCATGTCTGCATGGTTCCCGAACCCGTAGGGTCTACACACTTAAGGTTCGGTGGCGCTAGGGTTGTAGAGATATTAGTATCACGGTAACCCAAAAGTTGTTCGAGTCCCGGATGAAATCCCGGATGTCACGAGGAGTTCGGAATGGTCCGGAGGTAAAGATTTATATATAAGAAGTCCGATTTGACCCGGGAAAGTTTGAGGGTCATCGGTATTATCTTGAGACCACCGGAAGGGTCCCGAGGTCCACCGGTGGGGCCACCTATCTCGGAGGGCCCCATGGGCTGAAGGGCATGGGAACCAGCCTGGTGGGCTGGTGCGCCTTGGGCCTCCCATACGCCTAGGGTTGGAAACCCTAAGGGGCGGGGGCGCCTCCACTTGGCTTGGAGGCCAAGCCACCCCTAGGGCAGCCGCCCCCTCCCTAAATGGGATCTACAAGGGGCCGGCGCCCCCCTAGGCCCCTATATATAGTGTAGGGGAGGGAGGGCAGCCGCACCTGAAGTCCTGGCGCCTCCCTCCCTCCCGTGACACCTCTTCCTCCCCGCTTGCGCTTGGCGAAGCCCTGCAGGGATCCCGCTACTTCCACCACCACGCCGTCGTGCTGCTGGATCTCCATCAACTTCTCCTCCTCCCTTGCTGGATCAATAAGGAGTAGACATCTCTCCCAACCGTACGTGTGTTGAACGCGGAGGTGCCGTCCGTTCGGCGCTAGGATCACGGTGATTTGGATCACGACGGGTACGACTCCATCAACCCCGTTCACTTGAACGCTTCCGCATCGCGATCTTCAAGGGTATGAAGATGCACTCCCCTCTCTCTCGTTGCTAGTATCTCCGTAGATTGATCTTGGTGATGCGTAGAAAATTCTGAATTTCTGCTACGTTCCCCAACAGTGGCATCATGAGCTAGGTCTATTGCGTAGATTCTATGCACGAGTAGAACACAAGTTGTTGTGGGCGTTGATTTTGTTCAATATGCTTACAGTTACTAGTCCTATCTTGTTTCGACAGTATTGTGTTATGAAGCGGCCGGACCGACCTTACACGTACACTTACGTGAAACAGGTTCCACCGGTGACATGCACTTGTTGCATAAGGTGGTTAGCGGGTGCCAATCTCTCCCACTTTAGTCGGATCGGATTCGATGAAAAGGGTCCTTATGAAGGGTAAATAGCAATTGGCATATCACCGTTGTGGCTTTGCGTAGGTAAGAAACTTTCTTGCTAGAAACCCATAGCAGCCACGTAAAACATGCAACAACAATTAGAGGACGTCTAACTTGTTTTTGCAGGGTATGCTATGTGATGTGATATGGACAAAAAGGAATGTGATGAATGATATATGTGATGTATGAGATTGATCATGTTCTTGTAATAGGAATCACGACTTGCATGTCGATGAGTATGACAACCGGCAGGAGCCATGGGAGTTGTCTTATTTATTGTATGACCTGCGTGTCAATGATAACGCCATGTAATTACTTTACTTTATTGCTAACCGTTAGCCATAGTAGTAGAAGTAATAGCCGGTGAGACAAATTCATGAAGACACGATGATGGAGATCATGGTGTCATGCCGGTGACGATAATGATCATGGAGCCCCGAAGATGGAGATCAAAAGGAGCAAAATGATATTGGCCATATCATGTCACTATTTGATTGCATGTGATGTTTATCATGTTTATGCATCTTATTTGCTTATTATGACGGTAGTAAATAAGATGATCCCTCATAATAATTTCAAGAAAGTGTTCCCCTAAGCGTACCGTTGCGAAAGTTAAATGGTTTGAAGCACCACGTGATGATCGGGTGTGATAGATTCTAACGTTCACATACAACGGGTGTAAGCCAGATTTACACACGCGAAACACTTAGGTTAACTTGACGAGCCTAACATGTACAGACATGGCCTCGGAACACAAGAGACCAAAAGGTCGAACATGAGTCGTATAGTGGATACGATCAACATGAAGATCACCGACGATGACTAGTCCGTCTCACATGATGATCGGACACGGCTTAGTTGACTCGGATCATGTATCACTTAGATGACTAGAGGGATGTCTATCTAAGTGGGAGTTCATAAGATGAACTTAATTATCCTGAACATAGTCAAAAGTTTTTTGCAAATTATGTCGTAGCTCGCGCTTTAGTTCTACTGTTTTAGATATGTTCCTAGAGAAAATTCAGTTGAAAGTTGATAGTAGCAATTATGCGGACTAGGTCCGTAAAATGGCGAGGATTGTCCTCGTTGCTTCATAGAAGACTTATGTCCTTAATGCACCGCTCGGTGTGTTGAACCTCGAACGTCGTCTGTGGATGTTGCGAACATCTAACATACACGTTTTGATAACTATGTGATAGTTTAGTAATGTTAAACGGTTTAGAGTTGAGGCACCGAAGACGATTTCGAAACGTCGCGGAACATATGAGATGTTTCGAGGGCTGAAATTGGGATTTCAGGCTCGTGCCCACGTCAAGAGGTATAAGACCTCCGACGAGTTTCTTAGCACGCAAACTAAGGGAAAAGCTCAATCGTTGAGCTTGTGCTCAGATTATCTGAGTACCACAATCACTTGAATCAAGTGGGAGTTAATCTTCGAGATGAGATAGTGATGTTTCTCCAGAGTCATTGCCTCCAAGCTGCTAGAGCTTCGTGATGAACTATAACATATCAGGGATAGATATGATGATCCTTGAAATATTCGCGATGTTTGACACATGAAAGTAGAAATCAAGAAGGAGCATCAATCGTTGATGGTTAGTGAAACCACTAGTTTCAAGAAGGGCAAGGGCAAGAAGGGATACTTCGTGAAATGGCAAATCAGTTGCTGCTCTAGTGAAGAAACCCAAGGTTGAAACCAAGCCCGAGACTAAGTGCTTCTGTAATGAGGGGAACAGTCATTGAAGCAGAACTACCCTAGATACTTGGTAGATGAGAAGGCTGGCAAGGTCGATAGAAGTATATTGGATATACATTATGTTAATGTGTACTTTACTAGTACTCCCAGTAGCACCCGGTATTAGATACGGTTCGGTTGCTAAGTGTTAGTAACTCGAAATAAAAGCTACGGAACAAATGGAGACTAGCTAAAGGTGAGATGACGATATGTGTTGGAAGTGTTTCCAAGCTTGATGTGATCAAGCATCGCATACTCCCTCTACCATCGAGATTGGTGTTAGACCTAAATAATTGTTATTTGGTGTTTTGCGTTGAGCATAGACATGATTGGATTATGTCTATACTAATGTCTGGTCATTCATTTAAGGAGAATAATAGTTACTCTATTTATTTGAATAATACCTTCAATGGTCTTACACCTAAAATGAATGGTTTATTGAATCTCGATCGTAGTGATACACTTGTTCATGCCAAAAGATATAAGATAGTGATGATAGTACCAAAAACTTGTGGCACTGCCATTTGAGTCATATTGGTATAAAACGCATGAAGAAGCTCCATGTAGATGGATCTTTGGACTCACTCGTTTTTGAAAAGATTGAGACATGTGAACCATGTCTATTGGTATATACGCATGAAGAAACTCCATGCAGATGGACCGTTTGGACTCACTTGATTTTGAATCACTTGAGACATGCAAATCATACCACATGGGCAAGATGAATGAAAGCCTCGTTCTCAGTAAAATGGAACAAGAAAGAAACTTGTTGGAAGTAATACATTTTGATGTGTGCGGTCAATGAGTCTTTGAGGCACGCTTGATGGATATCGTTATGTTCTTACTTCACAAATGATTTGAGTAGATACTGAGTATATTTACTTGATGAAATACAAGTCTGAATTATTGAATGGTTCAAGTAATTTCAGAGTGAAGTTGAAGATCGTCGTGACAAGAGGATAAAATGTCTATGATATGATCATGGAGATGAATATCTGAGTTGCGAGTTTGGTACACAATTGAGACATTGTGGAAATTGTTTCACAACTAACACCTTTGGAACACCATAGTGTGATGGTGTGTCCGAACATCATAGCTGCACCCCATTGGATATGGGGCATACCATGATGTCTCTTATCGAATTACCAGTATCGTTCATGGGTTAGGCATTAGAGACAACCACATTCACTTTAAATAGGGCACCACGTAATTCCGTTGAGATGACAACGTATGAACTATGGTTTAGAGAAACCTAAGCTGCCGTTTCTTAAAAGTTTGGGGCTGCGAAGCTTATGTGAAAAGTTTTAGCCTGATAAGCTCGAACCCAAAGCGGATAAATGCATCTTCATAGGACAGCCAAAACAGTTGGGTATACCTCCTGTCTCAGTTCCGGAAGCAAAAGTGATTGTTTCTAGTAATGGGTCATTTCCCGAGGAAAAGTTTCTCTCGAAAGAATTGAGTGGGAGGATGGTGGAGACTTGATATGGTTATTGAACCGTCACTACAACTAGTGTGTAGCAAGGCACAAGAAGTTGTTACTGTGGCACCTACACCAATTGAAGTGGAAGCTGATGATAGTGATCATGAAGCCTCGGATCAAGTCACTGCCGAACCTCGTAGGACGACAAGGATGCGTACTACTTCAGAGTGGTACTTAATCCTATCTTGGAGGTCATGTTGCTAGTCAACAATGAACCTACGAGCTATGGAGAAGCGATGGTGGGCCCGGATTCCGACGAATGGCTCGAGGCCATAAAATCCGAGAGAGGATCCTTGTATGAACTGCTCGATGGTCGTAAAAATTTGTTGAGCATGATGGATTTTAAAAGGAAGATGCATAATGATGGTAAGTGTCACCATTAAGAAAGCTCGACTTGTTGCTAAGTTGTTTTCCGACAAGTTCAAGGAGTTGACTACGATGAGACTTTCTCACTCGTAGCGATGCTAAGAGTCTGTTGGAATTATATTAGCAGATTACTGCATCATTTATGAAATCTTGCAGATAGGATGTCAAATCACTGTTTCCTCGATGATTTTCTTGAGGAAAGTTTGTATGTGATACAACCAGAAGTTTTTGTCAATCCTAAAAGATGCTAACAAGCATACAAAGCTCTAGCAATCCTTCTAAGGACTGGAGTAAGCAACTCGGAGTTGGAATATACGCTTTGATGAGATGATCAAAGATTTTGGGTTTATACAAAGTTTATGAGAAACTTGTATTTCCAAAGAAGTGAGTGGGAGCACTACATCATTTCTGATGAGTATATGTTGTTGACATATTGTTGATCGTAAATGATGTAGAATTTCTGGAAAGCATAAAGGGTTGTTTGAAATGAGTTTTTCAAAGGAAGACCTGGATAAAGCTGCTTACATATTGGGCATCAAGATCTATAGAGATAGATCAAGATGCCTGATGATACTTTCAAAAGAACACACACCTTTGACATGATTCTGAAGGAGTTCAAAATAGATCAGTCAAAGAAGGAGTTCTTACCTGAGTTGTAAGGTGTGAAGTTGAGTAAGACTCAAAGCTTGACCACGGCCGAAGAAAGAGGAAGGACGAAGGTCGTCCCCTATGCTTTTGTCATAGGCTCTATATGGTATGCCATGCTGAGTACCACACCTGATGTGTGCCTTGCCACATGTCTGACAAGAGGGTACAAAGGTGATCCAGGAGTGGATCACTAGATAGCGGTCAAAATTGTCCTTAGAGGAATAAGGAAATGTTTCTCGATTATGGAAGTGGTAAAAGAGTTCGTCGTAAATGGTTACACCGATGCAAACTTTGACACTAATCTAGGTGACTCTGAGAAGTAGACCGGATTCGTATAGTAGAGCAGTTATTTGGAATAGTTCCAAATAGCGCGTGGTAGCTGCATCTAGGAGATGGCATAGATATTTGTAAAGCACACACGGATCTGAAAGGTTCAGACCCGTTGACTACAACCTCTCTCACAAGCATAACATGATCAAACCCAGAACTCATTGAGTGTTAATCACATAGTGATGTGAACTAGATTATTGATTCTAGTAAACTCTTTGGATGTTGGTCACATGGCGATGTGACCTGTGAGTGTTAATCACATGGCGATGTGAACTAGATTATTGACTCTAGTGCAAGTGGGAGACTGTTGGAAATATGCCCTAGAGGCAATAATAAATTAGTTATTATTATTATTATATTTCCTTGTTCATGATAATCGTTTATTATCCATGCTATAATTGTATTGATAGGAAACTTCGGATACATGTGTGGATACATAGACAACACCATGTCCCTAGTAAGCCTCTAGTTGACTAGCTCGTTGATCAATAGATGGTTATGGTTTCCTAACCATGGACATTGGATGTCGTTGATAACGGGATCACATCATTAGGAGAATGATGTGATGGATAAGACCCAATCCTAAGCCTAGCACAAAGATCGTGTAGTTCGTATGCTAAAGCTTTTCTAATGTCAAGTATCATTTCCTTAGACCATGAGATTGTGCAACTCCCGGATACCGTAGGAATGCTTTAGGTGTACCAAAGCGTCCTAGCAACGTGGGGTGGCTATAAAGGTATACTACGGGTATCTCCGAAAGTGTCTGTTGGGTTGGCACGAATCGAGACTGGGATTTGTCACTCCGTGTGATGGAGAGGTATCTCTGGGCCCACTCGGTAGGACATCATCATAATGTGCACAATGTGACCAAGGAGTTGATCACGGGATGATGTGTTACAGGAACGAGTAAAGAGACTTGTCGGTAACGAGATTGAACAAGGTATCGGGATACCGACGATCGAATCTCGGGCAAGTACTATACCGGTAGACAAAGGGAATTGAATACGGGATTGATTGAATCCTCGACATCGTGGTTCATCCGATGAGATCATCGTGGAACATGTGGGAGCCAATATGGGTATCCAGATCCCGCTGTTGGTTATTGGTAGGAGAGTTGTCTCGGTCATGTTCAGATGGTTCCCGAACCCGTAGGGTCTACACACTTAAGGTTCGGTGACGCTAGGGTTGTAGAGATATTAGTATGCAGTAACCCAAAAGTTGTTTGGAGTCCCGTATGAGATCCCGGATGTCACGAGGAGTTCCAGAATGGTCCGGAGGTAAAGATTTATATATAGGAAGTCCAGTTTCGGCCACCGGGAAAGTTTCGGGGGTCATCAGTATTGTACCGAGACCACCGGAAGGGTCCCGGTGGTCCACCGGGTGGGGCCACCTATCCCGAAGGGCCCCATGGGCTGAAGGGGCATGGGAACCAGCCCCTGGTGGGCTGGTGCGCCCCCCTTGGGCCTCCCATACGCCTAGGGTTGGAAACCCTAAGGGGTGGGGGCGCCTCCACTTGGCTTGGAGGCCAAGCCACCCCTAGGGCAGCCGCCCCCTCCCTAGATGGGATCTACAAGGGGCCGGTGCCCCCCTAGGCCCCTATATATAGTGGAGGGGAGGGAGGGCAGCCGCACCTGAGTCCCTGGCGCCTCCCTCCCTCCCGTGACACCTCTTCCTCCCCGCTTGCGCTTCGCGAAGCCCTGCCGGGATCCCGCTACTTCCACCACCACGCCGTCGTGTTGTTGGATCTCCATCAACTTCTCCTCCACCCTTGCTGGATCAAGAAGGAGGAGACGTCTCTCCCAACCGTACGTGTGTTGAACGCGTAGGTGCCGTCCGTTCAGCGCTAGGATCATCGGTGATTTGGATCACGACGAGTACGACTCCATCAACCCCGTTCACTTGAACGCTTCCGCATCGCGATCTTCAAGGGTATGAAGATGCACTCCCCTCTCTCTCGTTGCTAATATCTCCGTAGATTGATCTTGGTGATGCGTAGAAAATTTTGAATTTCTGCTACGTTCCCCAACACCATATCGATCGACAGCGGGAAAAATCCCAATTCATTCGCTCCAGCCTCCAGTCTGGTTCGCTCCTAACCTAGCCGCCGCTGGACAGACCGACATAGCACTTCCTTGCGCCCTCGTTGGAGGGCGATCGCCGGGCTTCAAGAGAACGGAAGGACAAGAAGATGAAGATCCAACCCTGGGTGTAGCCTGCGTGGGAGGCAGCGGCGGCAACACGGGCATGGCATCGAGCTTGCGAAGCAGACGGACGCATGACTTGCAAGAGTAGCATGCGCAACGAAAGGTGTACATCACATCCCTGATTATATCTAATTCAACTCTTCAATTTCTGGCCAATAGTTAAACCTGACGGTGTTGTAAAACTGCTTGTATGTAGGGAATCTATGATAAAATGAAACCAATTTCTACTTATTTTATAACTCCCCCAATCAATACTGAACTGACTGAATCTGATGTATCTAATCAAGTTTCCGGTGCAAACATACAAGCTCATGTTGTTCTTGAGCCTGAAATGTCTAATGAACAGACTGCTAATGAAGGATTTGATGCAAACATTTTACATGCTCCTGGTGATAAACATATAGTGTCTAATGAGGGATCTAATGCAAGCATTTTGCAAGCTCATTGAAGGATTTAGTGTCTAATGAGGATCTACTATGTTGAGAGAGACAGAGATTTGCAGGCATTGATGACAAGCAAATTATAGTGCATTTTCATAGCTTGAGGAAACGTCGAGGCCATCTACCGGAAAGTCCTCAGATCATGAAAACATAGCATAAATACTTTTCTAATCTGTTGTTTGAAACTATTGGCATACTTGTGCATGATAGATATATTGATATGCAGTTTATGCGCCGGTTATACGTGCAATTACACTTCGATATTTTCAGCCGTAGAACGAATAATTCAAGCAGGTATAGACCATGTTTGTAGTCCTTGTACACCATGTTGCATTTTGTGTTTTTGGTGCTTGCATCATTTAGTGTTTATAATCTGAACTACTTTGGATCATTAGCTGGTTTTCAAAGTGCATGTAGCTTCACATTTCTCAAGTTATGTTGATTTCCGAGTGCAAGTGCCTTCGTATTTTTAAGTTAAATGTTCGCCTGGTAACTTGAATTTGTGGATCAGCCACGCACACAAATCATACACGAATGCCGATCTTAATTAAATGAAATGCGTGGACTTACGCTAGCTCGTTGTATGTGCTCACTGCAGCTCTGCTTGCGCTTGGGATGTTCCATGTACATGTCCATGTTACCACTTGCTTGGATGTGCAGGCCTTGTGCTCCTTGCATCCCCCTCTGCATTTTTGACACGGCGAATGGTTGATCAAATAAGAGGAATCGACATTGATGTTGTACCGAAGGACAGATACTTACAAGGTTATACGGGTGTGCAGGATGTGTACCAGATCCCGTAGCCCCGTCATGCTTCGCTAAAAAATGGATTTGCTTGTTTCAGATGATATCTCCAGAAGAAATAAGAGTTAAAGTTAGAGTTGCATAGGCATGTAAGCTAAGAGAGCAGTGAAAGGATATCCAAACATCATCGGAACAATGCACAAGGGAGTGATGTGTGGATACCTAGTTTGGGCCGGCGTTTGGGCATGCTCGCCTAGCTAGAGTGCGGGTCACTTCAGAGCCGTTGAGGGTGATCTTGTTGGCGTTAGGCGGCAGCGCCGCGGATGCAGATCTTGATTGGCGTGAGCGCTTCTGATCTGATGGACGAGACCGTTGGTGAAGCCCCAACGGCCTCAGGGGGCGGAGGTGCGACGATGTGCTCGGTGAAGTAGCCCCGGTGAGCTGGGAGACGACGTCGGTGAAGCGCACCTGATGCAGTGGAACTCGGTATCTGTGAGGCATGTCGGTTGCGGCGGCCGACGTTGTCGATGGACCACCCGGTGCGGTGGACGAGGGCATAGATGAGGTAGCTCCGGTGCGGTGGTGAAGCACGACCGTCGTCTTCGTCGTCGTCGTCCGGCACAGAGGTGGGGAACGGTGGGGAAAGAGACGAGATGAGGGGCGATTCGAGGGATGGCGGCGAATTAGGGATTTGAGCAATCTGGGCGCGGAATGGGACGGTGGAGAAGAGAGATTTTGCAGGGCTAGAATTGGGGCCGCCATATATTTCAATCCGAAACATGGAAGCGCGAACTTATATTGTCGTCGTCCTTTTTTTGGGGGGAGGGGGGTGGGTGGCTGGGTGCTACGCGTCCGTCCGACACACGCGACCACCCCGACAGGACTATGCTTCGGTGCCTTAAGGCACCTGCCTTTATGTCCATGACATGTGGGCCCAACAGGTGGCTGGCCCACATGTCAATCACCCAAGGAAAGTTGCCTTTAAGGCCTTTGAAGCGGCGTCCACCCGACACGCGACCACTGGTGCACAGTGCGCCTACATTTGAGAATGCAAACGAATCTTCTTTCATTTGCAAACGAATCTATATGTATTACCATGCCCGTGTTTTCCTTGCAATAATTAGTCATTCGAAACGAGATACTCCATCCGTTCACTTTTGTAAGTCATTTCAGACAACTTAAAATGAACTATTTTGCACATTGTCTGAAATGTCTTCAAGGTCTTATAAAAGTGAACAGAGGGAGTACTATAAATTAATTAATGAGGAGTTATTTAAAAAAAAATCAAAACGGTACCCACGCTAAGGTGGATTAGAGTGTGTCATGTAATTAGTTATTTGAATTAGAGTGTGTGTCACATAGTTAGTTATTTTGAATTAGAGTGTGTGTCATGTAGCAATCTCCAATTCTAACGTGGATTTCGCATTTCACTGTATCCACGCTACTTTTTAATACAAATTCATATGATATGTATATGATGAACACCATGGTAGTGAGAAAACTTTTGGATGGATTCAAACATATGACCTACAAAATAGCACAACAAATTGAGCCAATGTCAACTTTTCAAAACTTAGTATGGCACGAATTCGAAATAATTACCCGTATGCCTGGTCCTCAGTTCAAATCTTACAATGTACATCGAATTGAAACATCGATATTAATTCTCGTACTATGTACATTCAAATGTTGTTTTAGCCCCCCTCACAAGACAAACGCTACATACTTCCTGTCGGCCAATCTTCCTCTCCTAACCACCTTAGCAAGCTATCGGTTTCCAACACACGCTCATTCTTTCTCTCCATGTTTTGATCTCTAAGTCTCTCAACTACACAACCCCTTTTTCCATTCCTGTTACCAAATGTATTTACCTCACACCCGCCATTGCACCCCATGCCGAGCTCTCTCTCTCTCCCCTCTCCCTCTCACCCTCTCGTGCTAAATACATGCATTGCCTATCTAGCCCCCCAACCTCTCATGCGCATTTAACGCATACGTTGTATATCTAGGTCACTCCTCGAGACTGTCTCACTCTTTCTTCCGCATGGCGGGCCACACTCGCTCAATCTAGCTCTCTTTATCCGAGTCTCGTTTAACCTCGTTTTCTTTCACACACAAATGATATATCTCCCTGTTCGGGCCTCGATCGACACACTCTATACTCTCTCACGCAGATTGTCTATCTAGGTCAGTCCATCCAAGCTGCCGCCACTCTTTCAACCTCATGGTGGGCCACGCTCACTCAATCTCTCTCTCTCTCTCTCTCTATCTCTATCTCTCTCTTCGTATGTCTCGATTTACCTCGCTCTTTCTCGGACAAAAACGATATATCACCATGTTTGAGCCCAATTCGACCTATTCACATTGTATACTCTCTCATGCACATCGTCTATCTAGGTCAATCTCTCCAACCCTGTCTCACTCTTTTCGATCATGACGGCGACCCTATGTGATCGGTTGACCTTGCTTCCTCCCACGCACAAAATATATCTACACGTCTGTGATCGGATCATCTCTCAAGCTCTATCTTACAGCTCTCACCCTTACCAAAAGCTCAATCGGACAATATCTCTCCGAGCATATATATTTGTTCAATGAATGTCGGACCACACTCACTTTGTCTCTCTATCTATATGTCTCTCGATTGACCTCGCTTTCTCATACCGTATCTTACACGCGTTGAAGCTACTACCTCTCCATCCCTCACAAAGCCGGAGCTATTTACATTGCGAGGGGCACTCCAACCTTGGATTAATTTGTGTAGGCATTTATTCCGGTCGGTTTAGATTATATTTTCGTAGCATTCGGCCCACAACTACTCCATACGCCGTTGCAACCCACGCAACTCCCCTAGTTGATTTCCCTCTGGCTCGGTCATCGCTCTCTCGCACGTCCTTTCTCGCCTTCAATGTCGCACCATGGTATTATAAATAAGATACAAAACTACACACCGATAGTCCACTTGGAATGGAACAAATTTCGACCCACAAATTAAAGTGCTACAAACTACACCGAGGGGCCCACATGTCATGAAGCAAATTTGGACCCATATACAAATTAAAAATAAAGGACGAGGATCGAACATGCTACCGGCCTTCAAGCCGCACGTCAATATGCAACATAATGTAGAATAGCAATGTTTGTTGTACCCCCTTTGTTCACATAATGTTTTTATATTACCACAGCCTAATTAATGGATAACATGTAATATTATTTTTAGTACTATTCGCCTTCACTTACTGGTGGGTTCCATGTGTGCTCTCTCTCCTCCCCTTCTGCGTTTAGATGCACGGGCAAACAGGAAGAACTCGCGGGCGATGTTGCCGTTGACCATATCTGGACGCGTTCACAAGTCACGGCACCAGTTTCACGTACTAGCAGCACTAGTCGATTATTATGCGTGCAATGCACGTTAATTTGGAAGTATATTAAGTGCATGTGTATATTAACTACTAGGATATTATTTGCGTGTTGTCATGTGATTAGCACTATTTTTGGCATGAAATTAACTGCATGCTAAATGTGTTGAGCGCTCGACATTGAAGCAGTCTAGGTCGTTGGATGACAAGGAATACATGTGGCTTGATGATGTTTTATATTTAATTTGATATGGCTCTAGAAGAACATTCAATCGGTCAAACCATACATTTCGTTCAGTCTGACTCCGACTTTAAATTATACGACGATCGATATGAAATAAACGGAAATGATAAACGTTCGGATTTTAATCATGGCAATCCGAACGTTTTTCATGGCAAATTTAGATTACGCGGCGGCGGTGGCGGCGTCTCGTGGTGGGAAGCGGCTCCTCTGTCGTGCTCTGTGTGTCGTCGGGCCACTGACCGACGGCGATGGCGGCGTCTTGCGCCGTTGTTGGCGTACTCTTGGACGTTGGCCTATCATCAAGGAAGGCCAAAATGTTCTGGAATTCGGAGCGAGTCAACTGGCGGGAGGAGGCGACTGGCGTTGGTGCAAGGAAGCGGTCGACGGCGGCCATCCATGTCGCTGAGGGGGGCACTGGCACCCACGCGGGGACAAGCGCTGTCAATGGCGCGGCGGAGACATTCGTTTGCACGGGCACGCATCGGCGCGCATGTCGATGCAGACGCAGCGCATGCGCCGGCAGTGCATCGGCACCGCACGGGCGCAGCGTCTTGCTGCACGCCAGAAAGCGCATGCGTTGGCAGGTGCACGGGTGCGTGAAAGTCGGCAGGGACCTCATGGAACCCCGTGGCATCAAGCTCGGCGACAATGTGCGACTCCCAGCCCATCAATGCCACGGGATGGCGCCGCGCTCGAAGCGACGGAGCGGGACAGCGCGGTAGCGGCGTCTTCCCGCAAGGCGATTCAAGCTCGTCCCAAAGCGCCTTATGTTCTTGAGACTCCGGTGGGTGTCTTCCTCATGAAATCGAACACTAAGGGCGTACCATCGTGATGCGGCATGGCGACGTTTAGGTCAGGCTAGTTGGAGGTAGACGGCAGGAGAATCGGAGAGGAAGAGAGAGGATTGTAGCCATACCGGTAGTGCGGGGTTGATTTTAAAGCTGTGGCGCCAATGACATTAAAAGTGGGAGCAGTTGGGACGACGGTGGGCGGCGAGCCTGGTCAAAGGCTCGCCTCCGGTGAGTCTGCAGACAATGATCTTTCGCCGCCTCCCTCGACAGCCGGGCGTAGCGGTTCGCTCGCACGCCTCCCGTCGGCTCACACGCTTGCTGGGACGGCACCTGCCGATGAGAAGCGGGGACTCGTGGCGGCACGTAAACGCCCACGGTTTCAATAGTGAAAGCGTTCGCCTTAACGTGACAGGTCTTTGTTCAAAAATATCTTGGCTCTTCATTTGTGCAACTTGTCATAAGCAGCTTGTCTCGAATTTAAGAAAAAACTTACGAAGTAATATTTGTGCCATATCATGTGATCATGCTCAGTTTCAAGAATTTATGCTCACTTTTGGATTTTCTGAAATTTAAGATCCAGGATTCGAAACAATATCATAACCTGCATCATGCAATAAATTTTCAAGCCGTACATCTGTCATGTTGTATTTCTTAAGAAAGGATTTGGTCAAACACTTTGCTTAGTTAAACCTCTTTTCCGGTTTATAGGGCTCAATTCAAAAATCTCACCAACCAAGGTAGATGGTGAGTGGTGGAACAATTGTTGTAGTTTGCAAAACCACTCAATTAATGCGCTTGTTTTCCGCAAAATTGTGTTTCTGAATGCATTAATTGCAATGCTGCATGCATAAAGTACATGCATTGGTCAATTTTCTCTTAATACTTGCATGTAATGATTTATTGCACCTTGAAATCTGAACATGTGATGGGGAACAACCAAATTGAGACTTATAAAATGGGAAAACTAAAATTTTGAGATAAGCCCTATAAACCGGAAAGGAGGGAGTAAAAGGATAATCCCTCCGCATCAAAGGCATTGCCCGATATATTAACTCAAGTACTAGGCACGAACAAACGGGCTCAATTACGTGCTCATCCTGGTGTAGTAGTAGTAGTAGTACTAGGCAATGCAGCTTGACGGGTGACCTTGACGAGCGGCATCGAGGGAATTGAATCATGCTCGACACGGTAGGTAACGTTGTCTAGTTACTAAAGCATCCCTCCGTTGTTCATCGGTAGTCATTATGGACTGGGGACATGAGGGGAATTTCCTAGGGCTGGAATTCTGGCCGCCAGATATTTCGACTTCAAACGCTGAGGCTCAACTGGTTGGGGTTGCCTAATGTGCGTACCACGCACGCCACCGAAGGACACGAGCCCATTTTTTTTTAGGATCAACACGAGCCAAGGTCTGGCTGGTACGCCGTTGGGTCCTACCATTTGAGAATACAAAAGGAACCTTTTAAATTGCCAAACGAATCTATGTGTATTACAATACCCGTATTTTCCTTGCAAATACTAATCTCAATGTGGTAATTGATTTATGACGAGTTGTTGAATTAGAGTGAATTTGTGATATAGTGATCTCAACGTGGATTTCACATTTCATGGTATCCCTAGTAAGTTTTCCAATGCAAATTTAAATTTAAAAGATGAACAATATGGAGGTGAGAAAACTTTGTATGTATCAAGCATATGACCACACACACACACACACACACACACACACAGACACACATGCACGAACACAACAACAATCCAATAAGTATAGTGCATCTTTTTTCCAACCCATGCATGTATGACACGAGTTCAAAAATACTCCTTCTATTCCTAAATATTAGTCTTTTAGAGAGTTCAACAAGTGACTACATACGAAGCAAAATGAGTGAATCTAGACTCTAAAATATGTCTATATACATCCGTATGTGCCACCCATTTGAAGCCTCTAAAAAGAATAATATTTAGGAACGAAGGGAGTAAAATGTAAGACATCCATGGTCCTCAGTTCAATATTTAAAATGAACATGAAACTGAAACATGAATATTAAGTCTAGTACTACCGTACGTGCAAATGTTGTGTTTAGGCGGAGCTATGATTGTCGGGGGTCAACCCCTCGACCTTAGATAAAATTGTGGAGCTCTGTTTAGGGTTGTTTAGATTATATTTGTCCCCACCCTCCCAACCACCGATTGGTTGTGCACCCCACCCCTCCTCCCCGGGAGAATATCATGTGCCCACATACCTTAGATGCTATAGGTCGATATGAGTTGCTTGGAGCTTGTAGATCTGAGATATAGCAGCTCACATGATGTGTCTTAATTTTTTGCAGGAAACCATGATGAGTTTGAGAATTGCACACAATTTGTACAAAAACTACTTAGATGCCCTTTGATCCCATATCCAACGACCTCGAAGCTCGTATCACCGTAGCATCTAAGATGAAGGAGGACATCATATTCTCCTGTATGTAAGAATATCATGTGCTACCACACTTTAGATGCTTTGGTGATACAAGCTCTTCGGAGGCGTTGGATTTGTGACCCAACACCTCCTCGGTGGTTCGAATGGTTTTTGCGTAAAATCCCCAAAAGACTTACGCCATCGCTTACAAGCACAAAGATCGCCAGATGCCATTGGATCTCGGATCAAAGCGACCTCCAAGCTCGTATCACCGTAGCATCCAAGCTGCGATAGCACCTTATGTTTTCTCGCACGGGAGAGTATGAGGTGCTCCCGCACCGTAGATTCTATGGTGATACGAGTTCACTGAGATCTAACGCCCACAGTAGGAGGTTTGAATGTTTTTGCAATATACAGTTGATAGAGTTTGGGAAATGCGCAGAAAGTACAAGTACTACACATGTGCCATCTGATCACTGATCATACGACCTAGATGCTCATATCACCGTAGCGGGTAATTAAGCTACGGGGAGCACCTAATATGAGCACCAGGGAGCCGTTGGATCAAGATGCAGCGTAACACTCGAGGCCTTAATGTTTTATTTTAAAAAATTACTTTGGAGATTTTGGAAATTGTGAATTATTTCAAAGACTACTCCCAAGCCATTGGATATAACTTCCAACGGTGTAAAACTTCGTATCACCATATTATGTAAGCTGCGGGTGGATGTGATATTCTATGTCATTGTCATTTTTGTTCAGAACTTGCAAAATACGTGTAACTCGTGCCGTTACTTGTCTAACCGTGCAAAGTGTTTGTTCAAAAACCATCTTACACTGAAATATCAGAACAACACACGGGGGTCCCACTTGTCAGTGATCAAATTTGGACCTAAAACTAACAAATCTGAAAGACGAGATTCGAACTAGCAACCTGGACTACAAAGCGTAAGTCGATAGCCTGAAAAAACGAACGGTTGTTGGCTTTGTCCCATAACTTGATTTTATACAGTACTTGCATTGATTAGAGTAGAGGGAGTGCCTCGTCAACACGTGCATGACCGTTGTCTCACTTTCGGGTGGGTCCCAGGTCTGCGATCTCAATCTCTCTTCTCTCCATCGTCTAACCTTTGCACGGGCACACACGAAGAGTAGCGCTAGCTTGCCGTGGTGTTATTACAACTAAAAAAAGCTTGGAAAATAGAAGAATTGCCTAGAACAAGAGACGTTGTGGCTGGTCGAGATGGAGCTAACCGTGCCACGTTTCCATGATGAAGCTGTGTGGCTAGTGGGGTGTTTTCGACCGACTGGCTGGGTCCCGAGGTCGAACCATAGGTACTACGTCTGATACAATATATTTTTACACACACATTTTTCCTCCGTGCCGAGACGTGGCACACCCTACCGCGCGGTTTCGGGGTCCTCCCGGGTGGTGCACGCATATATTCTTCCTGACGTGGGACGCCCTACCACACGTTTTCTGGGTCCTCCTCGGTCGCAGCGCTGAAGCAAGTAAATGAGTCGTAAAATCATGAAAGACCACCTTTCCCGCCGAGTACATCAGTGAAGCACGGTGGCTAGCTAGTTGGGCTAGTTCGACCGATTAGCTAGGCTGCCGCCACATTTGTTTTTTCACCCATTTTTTATCTACTTGCCGCAGGTAAATTTAAATATCCACTGCGGCGTTGCTCTGGTGTTTGGGTGCGGCAGGATTTTTAATTTTTTGATTGGACGGAGCAGCGGGAGGATTTTTATTTTTTGATTGGACGGAGCGGTAGCGGTAGCAATTAGTCAGGATGACTCCGCTGTAAAACCCATTGCTCCTCGATGTGAGAAGTCGCCGATCGGGTGTTTTACCGTGGTGAAAACCAAAAGATTCCCGCTCCTCGGCTGGCTCCCTCCGCCTTCCGTAGATTGCATTGCCTTTAAGCTGTTTAGCCCCCTTTGCTTCCTCTCCCTATTGCTTCTACACGGTGCCATGGCGGCGGCAGATCACGGAGTCCGAGGTGAGGCGCCGACACAGAGCTCCATGCCAAGGATGCGGAGCTCGGGGCCAGGGACGTGGAGCTCCGTAAGCTCAAGGAGGAGAGGAGTGCCATGCTCCTCCATTATGTGCGAGTTCACGGAGCTTCAAAAGCGGCAAGCGCCCACCACCAAGATGCTCGAGGCGCCGGGCGGCGTTGTCAGAGAAAGCGGAGATACGATAGGGCCGTCAGGATCCGGGCCGAGCGCGAGCGGGCCGACCGTGATGAGGTCCAGGATCGCCTCAGCCACTTGGTGAACCAAGTTGCCACGCACGTGTTGCGGCTGCGCGATGCCTCGCATCGTGCCAGTGCGACCATGCCGGCCGTCGGGCTCAACCCGTGCGACCACCGGTTGACTTCAACGAGCTGCGGCTTCCTGACCTGGTCTCCTTCTTCACCTATATCTCCGAGGAGCTGAGCCATCTCCGCGCGATGGTGGGGGCTGAGCTGGACAAGGAGGGGTTGCGTGATGCCGTCGCAGTTGCCGGGCGAATCCTTTCAGGGCTCCGTCACCGGAATCCATTCGTGCCATTGGTCGCCGTCTTTGACGAGCTGGCTCTCGTCGACCGGGAGCAGGCTCTGCGGGCGGTTGCACCCTGCATCACCAACATCGTGCGCCTCGAGAAGCAGAGGGACTTCGGTGGTGTTTAGGCTCCCTCTGCATGGGCATGTCCATGTCTCGGCGCAACATGACCATTGGATCAAACTTCGAACGGTGTAGATCACCATCGTAGCACAAAGCGTGTGGGTGTGTTTGGTTGCATTCTCATCTCAATATAGTTGTTTCCTCTTCGTATTTTTGTCAACCTACTAGTGTGGACTCATGCACCCTTCATGCACTCTGCCAAACACCCAAAAGTGGGTCGAGAAGGGAACTTTTGCTCCCATCCGTGCACCCTTCATACACCTGCCTAACACTATAGGATGTGATTCATATGGTTCATGTTTCGTGGAGTCTTGTAGCACCGCACTTTCCATGCGCCGTGGACCTAGTTACATTAACATTGATCTCACCATTCATTCTCGACGGACAAATGAAAAAGCGGTACTATGTTACATATAGGAGTAGTTGACATGCGCACAACATCATTTGTTATCGTCATATCCTACTACACTAGCAACAAGATTGTGTAGTACTACGTATGAACCACTGCACATGCCTAGTAGTAGGAGCACTGTGTATGTTCAAGTGGCTGCCGTGTTTCGCACTCCTCCGTCGTAAGAGTGGAAACGCTTGCTGTAATCATTTTTCTTCAGTAATGAAAAGCAGTGGACACGCTCTACCGCGCGGATCCTCCTCCAAGCCATGCACTAAATTACTCACTTTCACGACGTGTGGGACAGCTAGCACCTGGGTCCACCAGCCATGCACTAAATTACTCCATAGTAGAGTGACGGTAGACTACCCCGTCGAACCGCCGCAGTAATGCCCAATGAGCCGTCAATCACAAAACCCCCTCCTTTCCAGCAGTAAGTTGGACGGACGAAGCAACCATCATTTCACTCTTCTCTCTCAGCTTCCTCTCTTGAAGAAAACCCCCACTCGCTTCGCTTCTCCCTCATCTCGTTCCTCCTTTCAGTCTTCTCTCTCAGTTTCCTCTCTTGGATGGACGCCAGAGCATCGGCCGACGTGATGTCTATGGCTCTGGCCAAAACCGTCGAGGCCCATGGTACGAAGAAGCGCAAGCACCCCGCCGAGACTACCGCAGACAAGCTCAAAGCCATCACCCTGTCCAAGCCCCCCTCTCGGGGATCCCTCATTAAGCAAGTCCAGGTAATGTCTCTTGTTGACGATCTTTTTCTCGATCTTGATCGTGTTTTTTCATCTAACACGCATTACTAGTATTGGTAGTACAACTTTCTGGGTGATCTTGCATGTGATTTTACTGTGCCAAATGACGGTTCTAAATTCCTCTTTTGACCAAAACATGCGAGAGGTTGACACTGATTTCTTATAGATTACTTTCAACTATTTCCCTCTGTCCCAAATTTCTTGTCTTAGATTTGTCTAGATACGGATGTATCTAATAATAAAATGTGACTTGATACATCCGTATCTAGACAAATCTAAGACAAGAATTTTGGGACGGAGGGAGTACTTATGAACATCAATGCTACCTTTTAAGAGGGTATATTTGCCTCAAGAACTTGTGTTATGGATATTGCATGTAATCCCTCTGCTCTCATGCCTTTGAAGACATGTTCTAGTGTCTTTGTTCACTCATTTATGTGCGTATATGTAGTCATATATGGAGTATAATATCGAAAATCATCTTATATTTCTGAACGGAGGTAGTAATGAAATATGGTTTCGCTTGAATTAGAACCAGGTCCGGTGGAGATGAAGTTCTCAAAGTCATGTCGTGTGAACTGGAAGACACGATGATGAGTTCTCTTCTTGAACTATCCAGCCTTTGTGTCCTTGTCGCCACGTGTCCTGAACTAGTGTTTTCCTGTAGCATTATTGTCGCGTGTTCTCGAGGTTGTACTTGACCACAACAATTTCCTGGTTGTGCCTTCGATTCTGAAGGGTGTGGTTCTTGTAAAGCTTCCCAACAAATCTGATGCGGCCTGTCTTCATCATCATGTTTATGAGTGGAAAGACCACTGCTAGGGTTCTCCAAGGTTGACAAGATGGTGATGGTGCATGTAGACATCTCACACGAAGTCCATGGCCTAGTCGGGCTATGTGGGGTTCATCCCGTAGGTCGGTGGCAAGAAATAGTCTGCAGAGTTTAGTTAGTGCAACTTTGCTTGTCTGTGGTAAGTACTATTGTTCGGTACTTGATTTGTGTTTGTGAACCCTATATTGTTTATTAGTACTGCCGCTTTTGGTGTGTGGTCAGTCCTGAGAACGATCTATGTTAATGTCTCTCCACTCAATTCAGTCTGTATATTTTGAAGTATCCAGATCATTTTTTTGTGAGGATGGTTTATCAATTATGGTTACACTCCAATATCTGTATGCATTGCAGGGTTTATCGCAGCCACCAGGATTTCCAGTCCCATGGATGTTCGGTCCATACAATTTGTCATGGCCTTTGGACTGTCCTGCTTGTGGGAGTAGGCAGGGCCCCTGCATGCCACGTGTAGTTGGACGATCAATCTTCTGTTTAGTACTTCAACATAGTGATTTCCTGGTAAGGATTCACTCGTGTCACATCAAGTAAATCTTATTGATTTACTATCTAAATCTTATTGATTTAATGTCATGTTTTCTTTCTTTTCCTGCAATTTTATGATGCAGGTTTTGCCATGTGACATTCATAACAGAATAAACCGTTTGGTTTGCTCTATGATGGCTATTTTTGCAGGTTTCACTTCTTATGTCGTGTCAGTAACGAAGGCACTGTCCATCACTTATATTATCGGAAAAATTGGATCGATGTTGTCTGAGTACAAGCTGAATCCCTATGATGAACTACAGTTTGGTTTAACAAAAACGCCACAATTAGTCCTTCTCGCGTTTAAAAGAAATGAAGAAAAAAACTGGATCACGGTCACGGAACCTAGTCAAGTTAGAAAGCTGATCATAGCAGACCAGACACGATCGCCGCTGTCTCGCATAGATAAAGCATCGGCGATTGCTCTAGCACCGACAATGATAGCAGCTCGATCGATCCACCGAGGATTGGGCACAACCGACCGCGTTAGCGGATCGGCCGATCTACCGGAGGATCGGGCATCGACACCGCACCAGCTCTACAAGGAGCACCATCTCCGCAGCAAAGAATGCTTTCGCACCTGCACCAACACTTGCACTTGCATTTGGTCCGCCCGCAGCACCGCAATGACCGGGCTGCAGTTCACACTTCATATACCAAAGTCCTTACAAAAACCGACATGTCCACCTTCTTGGTAAGCATTGGCCGCCCAAGTGCTTCGTTCTTTTTTCTTTCCATGTTGTTTCACATGATTCAATGTGGTTGATCTAACTGTTTGGGTATGTCTTCTTGTTTGCAAACGAGAGAATTCCTAGAGCAACGAGAGAGTCGCTCAACTATCCGGCGCGACATGCCAAGTTTCTCTTACCATGCGCAGCCTTGGTGTGAATGAACCTGCTCAATATACCGTAAGTACAAAGGATGGTCGCATGATGATTGATGCTAAAGGATGGTCAAGGTTCAAACCTAAATCATATCTTGCGGTAGGGATGATGTCAAAATCAAACTTTCTCGGCAAGGAGAGCTGGTCCAAATCAACTTGAAATTCTTCAAGAGCAGACGCAAATCGCCGAACTGATCTATCCTCCGAGAGATTTTGATGTAATAATCTGGCATGGTGAAACAAGTGTCCTGTGTGTATAAGTAGTACGACAATATTATTATCACATGGTATATCGTTGATAGAGTTGCAACTCTGATTGCTGGTTAGGAACTGTCGTTCGATTTCATTCCAAAAGCTGCCGTGCTTTATTCAATTTTGTGAATTCACCTTGCGACGGCATCTAAAACTAGCGCAGTACCGATCACTTGCAATATGAAAAGCACTGAGGTAGAACACATGGGGCCCCAAACATGCAGGGTCGGCCTGCGGCCCAAAGTCCAGAACCATGAGATTATCTGAGTATTATATTCTTAGCTGAACCCCCATAAAAAAAGCTGAACCCCCATAATGTCCGTGCGTTGCAGGGGGAGTATCTCTCTGTCAAAATATATATTTATGTGTAACTAGTTACTCCTGTCTTTCTACTTCCTTTCGCTGATATGTGGGGCAACCGGCAACGGGGTCCACGTGCCATATGCACAAATTAGAGTGCACAACTTCACGGTAGACACACCCGGTCGAAGGCCAGCGATAATGCCCAATGGGCCGTCAAATCACAACCCCTTTCCAGCTTTTAGCGAAGTCGGACGGACGAAGTGGCAATATTTCACTGGGCCTGAATCCCCTTCTCCCTCGTCTGCTTGTTCAAAGAAAACCCTCGCTCGACAATTGCATAGGGTTTTCTCATGGAGAACCAGGTACGAATTCTTCATCCATCCCCGATAAATCCAAGTCCCTTGGTCGCAGGTAATCCTAGGATGGCAGTCGCCGCCGTTGATGCATTTTTCTTCATAATGAATCTAGTGTGTTTCAGTTGCAGTGCCCAAAGTGCGAGTACCCTACATATTTCTGCACCCTCGGCGAGACGCCACACTTGTTCCTTCTCATCCTACCGCAGCATTTTGAAACGCGCACAATATGTTCCTAGAATCCCCTTCTCTATCCGGGAGGGTGGGGTTTTTTTGAACATGCTGTGTTGTCATATTATTTTTCCTGCAGTGTATTATTTGCTCGCCGTAACACATGTACTCAAGATGCTCGGCGTTGCCATAATCGAATACACTAGTTTAATGGTCACAAAGAAGACAAGCCATGGATATTACTTCCGAGTTGGGTTCATGAACCAAGAAGATCGCTGCTTTTTTATGGCCGAACTTGGATAAACTTTCTCAAGTGTTACGGATCGAAAGTTGACGCATACTAATGTTGATGGAAATAGCGTAACATGCTCTCATCTTCACCGCGATCTTCCACCTCGACGTCGTTCAATTGTACATCCATGTTAGTTTTGTATCCAGTTCTTGCTTGTTGCCTCGATTACTTCTTAATCCACCTATTCTGTCTAACTAATCACAATTTAACTTTAGAAGTAGCAACAAATCTCTCACGAAGATGCTACTTCTAACTAATATTTTCTTATAATTGGTGGCACGTGTAGGTTTCTTCAGAGTTAAGCAGTTTGCTCGTTTGTTACTCTGTAATAAGTCGGCTGTTACTAATGGCACTGAAGTTGACTGGATCAACATCCACAAGTTCCTACACTTTATTGATCGTCTTGAGGTCCTTATGGGGCGTTTCAATGGTGGAAGGCCACGTGGGATATGTGTGCCACTGCTGCACTCGTTGAACAAGTCCAACTGTGTCGAGAAACTTATGGTACGAGCTGTTTTCTGTTATATATGTTGTTCATAAGCTATTGCTTATACACAGTTTTACAGTGATCTTCTTTGAAACAGAGGAACTGCCGAAGTTCTATTGTTCCTATACGTATGCTCGACCATGGTCGGGTCGACTTGCGCTTGGTCACAACATGATGTTTATGTCGACCTACTCAATTCCCTTGGAGGTGAAAAGATACTTATTCGTGGGTGGTCTCGGATAATGAAGGCCCGTCCATCTTGGAGAATAGGACGAAGATTATGTTCATGCTTTTCCATGGCTCTAAAGCGAATATCCTGTTTATTGACCACGTTGCGAGATGAAGCCGCTTTAAGGTTGTGGATGCGCTGGTGGCACCAGGCCTTGGCGGCCTCACCCTTGGTTAATCAGAGGCAAAGTAGCACTGCTCGAGGCGTGCTTTGTATGGTTGAACCTGTATAAGTACTCATACTACTTTCGACTTTGGTTGTTAAGTGCCCTTGCTGGTTTCGATTAAGGTTGTTAAGTACTCCTGCTGCTTTTACGATGCATCGTGTTTCTTCACCTGTCTTCCTCCGGCCAAAAACCAAACCAGCGCCAAGTGGCCGCTTCTTCGCCTCCCACGGTCGGCTGCGCCTCGGCGCCGCATCGCCGCCCAGCCTCCTAAATCGTTAACGCCGACGTCCTCCGCGCTTTGGTGCGCTTCATTGGCGCCGCCCTCTCGCGTTGTCAATATGGTCAACAAACAACATGAATCGGCAGAAGTACATGGAGAGGATGACAGTAGGGGCCCACCATGTCAGCGTATGGAAAAATAAAATGCTTCCTCCTAGTGTTTTCCTGAAATCTGGGGCCCATGACATTGTGAACGTATAGTCAATAGACAAGAGAACAACACAAGATCGGCTGACACCTGGGATGTAGCTACTCGAGCAGTATTTTTTTTGTTTGGTATTGTTGAGATGGAGCAGGGTTTGAACTGGGCTGTGGCCCATCTAGCCCAGGCTTATATTTTATGTTCACCATGTGACCAACCCAGCTATTTTTTTCTTTGTGAAAATGAGCCCAGTTTATTTTTTCTGAAGAATACCCAATCCATGCCTACTTATTTTTCTACACCCTGATGGGCTGCAACTCTTTCAAGACACCTGCAAATCTTGAAAGCAATATGAAATGGGTTGTAAATATAAAAACAGATGACAAATTGGCAATTACTTTATAATTTCTGATTTTTTTTCACATTTTCAGATTCCTATTTCACTAGGCATTAACCTAATTCAAATATATCTTCAAAGTACTTTCAATCTAGCTCGACATTTCGGTATTAAAAATAGTTTGGAACCCACAGAAATATGCGAAATTGGCCCCGCCAACAAAAACGATCGCAATAAATTGCATAAGAAGTTGCCATGAGCTATATATAAATTATTAAAAAAAGAGGGAGTGGTCTGACTTGTGGGCCTGTTTAGTTGACGCGTATGCAATATTTTTTAGTTATTATATACTACGTCAACAAACGATTCTAGCAGACGTAACCGTTGGATGTCAATCCAACGGCCGTCGTGTTTCTTCAATCTCTGATCTTCTTGCTCCGGCCCGCCAAGCGGCCACGGCGGGACCGCTTCTCCGCCTCCGTGGCCGGTCTTTGCCGCAGGCCTCGGCCTACTACTCCCACCGCTGGCGTGGCATCCCTCTACTCACCCACACCCCCTGTTATTCTGCGGCGACGGCAGCCTCACACCGCAGCCTCGAACCGGTGAACCTCAGACTCCTCTCCACGCTGGCTTCCACCGCCACGCCTTTCCCGGCTCCGTCGTCCCCTTCCTAGGCCTCGCCGTCGTCCATCGCCGTGGTGCTCTCGGCGTGGCGTGGTCAATGTGGTCAACGACCGACTTCCATCAAAAGAGTATCAGACGTGGAGAGGCCGATACCGGGTCCACGGCAGCCGCAAGGAAGTGCCTCCTATTACACGGAAAATAATTATTCCTCCACCTGACAGCTGGGACCCACTGGACGGGCCACCAGTATTTCGCGAAAAAAATGTTTCCCCCTGACTGTTGGGACTCACAGGTCGAGCCGCCGTATTTCGTGAAAAAAAACGTTCCCCCCACTGTCAGCTCGGACCCACCGGAAGTGCCTCCTTATTACGCACAAAAAAAAATGAATACCCCCTGCTAGCTGGGACCAACCTTGGTGGGAGGCTGACTTGTGGGCCTACTAAGTTGATCGACGGAGGCCTTTGTGAACTTTAGTCAATATATGAACGATTCTAGCTCCAGTGACCATACGATGTCCATCCAACGGCCGTAGTGCTTCTTCAACCTCTGGTCTTCTTGCTCCAGCCGCCCAAAGCAGCACGGTCGTGCCGCCTGCTCCTGCCGCCCGTGGCCGGCTGTGATGCCGCGGAGGCCTCACCGCCCCCTACTACTCCCACCACTGGCCAGGCCATCCCTCTATGCACCCACAGCTCCTATTATTCTGGGCCACGACAGCCTCACACCGCAGCCGAACGAGTGAACCCTCATACTCCTCTATGCGTGGGCATCCACTGCAGCGTCTTCCTCGGCTCCGCGTCGTCCCCTTCCTAGGCCTCGCCGTCGTCCACCGCCCTGGTGCTCTCGGCGCGGCGTGGTCAAGGTGGTCAAGGAATGGCTTCCATTGGACGTGGACTGTTCGTGGAGAGGCTGACAGCTGGTTCCACGGCCGCAGCAAGGAAGTGTCTCCTTATTACGCGCAAAATAATTATTCCTCCACCTGACAGCAGGGACCCACTGGACGGGCCACCGTATTTCGTGAAAAAAAGTTCCCCCTGTCTGCTGGGACCCACCAGCTACATCTTCACACGCAAGGAAGTGCGTCCGAAAAAACGATTCGCCCCCCTGACTGCTGGGACCCACCAGCTACATCTTTGCACGCAAGGAAGTGCGTCCAGGCAAAAAAAACCCAAAACGATTCGCCCCCCTGACTGCTGGGACCCACCAGCTACATCTTCGCAGGCAAGGAAGTGCTCGGCGGTCGGGACCCACCTGGTCGAAGCGTGCGTGGCGTTGTCGTCATTCGGGTAACGTGTATGTACATCTTGGTCGTTGTAGAGGTGCGCGACGCGTAGTAGAGGCGCCGACGTAGCATGTACACGCGTCGTCTGGCCGGCGGTGCAAGAAAGAAAAATCTGACCCACGTATGTGTACATACGGGCGGGGTCTCGAACGCCTACTCGCGCATACGTACGGCGAGGGCTCATGTACATGGCTGGGTCAGAACGGAGAAACAGCGTCGTCGTCGTGTTCATGGGGAGTCAAACCGGCTGGGTCGGAACGGAATGCGTGGTCGTGTTCATTGGGAGGGCTTGGATGGAACAGGCGATGGAAACGAGGCCTGACGTGCCGCACAACGGAGGAAACGTCCTTGTGTTCGACCGACCACGTTCGAAATGGGATCCTGTTCATCGGGAGGAGTCTGGCGTACCACAAAACGGAGGAAACGGACCTCCTACGGTCGAAACAGGGGTCCTGTTGATTGGGAGGAGTGTGGCGTACCGCAAAACGGAGGAAACGGACCTCCTACGGTCGAAACGGGGGTCCTGTTGATCGGGAGGGGTGTGGCGTACCGCAAAACGGGCCAGAAAACAGACTTGTGTTGGAGCGCCACGGTCGAAATGGGGTCCTGTTCATCGGGAGGGTGTGGCGATCGCCAAAACGGGACTCCACGGGATACGGTTCATCTCCACCGTCGACCTCCTCCAGCCTCCACGGGCTACCATCGACCTCCTCCAGCCTCCACGAGCTCCTGTTCATCCAGCCTCCACCGCGCGCTACTCCACCTGCTACTGTTCAACCACCCCTCCACGGGCACCCCTCCACCGTTTACTGTTCATCCAGCCCTCCACACCACGGGGTCCTGTTCAACCACCCCTCCACGGCCACCCCTCCACCGTCTACTGTTCATCCAGCCCTCCACACCACGGGTTCCTGTTCATCCAGAGGCAACGCCACCGCTCACTATTCATCCAACCCCCCCTCCCCCCCCACAACGCTCACTGTTCATCCCAGAGGCATCATCAATTAGCTTCGATTAGCAGCAGTAGCGAAGGAATCGCTCCATCAGGTTCAGTTAACAGCCATCGATCGATCGCTCGGGTTTAGTAACGCGTAGCCTGCAGTGCAATCGCTCGGGTTCAGTTAGAGCCCAACGCCTCGCTCGGGTTCAATTAGAGCCAACGCCTCGCACACACGCGCGTACGTACGAGAGAAATGCGCATCGCTCGGCCCCCGACCTCCCACCATAACCGGCAACTCCCCGAAATTTTCCTCCCCCTCGCTTCTACCACGGTTTTTTCCGTCATGGACGGCCCAAAGAATGTCATGTAGCAGCGTCTCCGGCCCGCCCAAGACGAAAAGCCCATTTTCTGTCATGATTTTTTGTTATAGAAGTAGGAGCCCACCACATCTATGATGATACCGGGTTTTTTTCACAATTATCATCATAGAAGTGTCATACGTATGACAGAAAAAAATTCGTTCGACCCAAAATGTCACGGATGTGTCTTTTTTTGTAGTGACGCCCGAGGCTGCCAACGGCATCCAACGGAGGTGCTTCACAGTGTGGCCCAACATAGAGGAGCCGCACACCCTCTTTGCTTCACCAACGAGGTAATGGAGCACGAATTTCCAGACGGGTTTAAACCCATCAACATCGCATCATACGACGGAACAACAGATCCCGCAGTATGGATTGAGGATTACCTCCTCCATATCCACCTGGCTTGCGGAGACGACCTTCACGCCATTAAATACCTACCTCTCAAGCTTAAAGGGCCAGCGCGGTACTGGCTAAACAGTTTGCCAGAAAATTCTATCAGCAGCTGGGAAGATTTGGAAGACACCTTTCGTGACAACTTCCAAGGAACATATGTCTGGCCATCCGATGCCGATGACTTAAGTCACATTGTCCAACAGCCTGGCGAGTCAGCCAGGGAACTCTGGACTAGGTTCTTAGTCAAAAAGAACCAAATTGTCGATTGTCCGGACGCAGGCCTGGCGGCCTACAAATATAGCGTCCGGGACGAATGGCTAGCACGTCACCTCGGCCAGGAAGGACCTAAATCCATTACAGCCCTTACCCCTCTAATGACTCGCTTTTGTGCGGGAGAAGACAACTGGCTCGCTCGTAAAAGCAACAACGCCAGCGACCCGAGCACTTCCGAAATCCGAGACGTCAACGGCAAGCCGTGTCTAAACGAACACAACAGTCGCAACAATAGTGAAAGACTACGCGACACAACGGTCAACGCCAGATTTCACAATCCAAAAACCGGTCAACGGAAGAAGCCATTTAAGGCAAACCAGGATGGACCATCCACCCTCGACAGGATATTGGACCGACCTTGTCAAATTCACGGCCACCCTGATAAGCCAGCTAAACACACCAACATAAATTGTTGGGTCTTTAAGCAGGCAGGCAAGCTTAACGCCGAACACAATGGGAGGAGGCAACTAGGCGATAAAGACGACGGATCGGCTCACCAGCCGAACACCAGGGGCCAGAAACAGTTTCCCTCCAAAGTCCGACCACTCCCAAAACTGAAGTAGCAGTTCGGCTTCCGCCACCCACCCGCTATACCGGCAAGATTCACACCACACATACATTACTATGCGCTCAAGATACCATGGGCACCGGTGGAAGCACAATAAGGGCAACCATGCAAACATTCCCGTAATGTTTTTTATCTGTTTTCCATATTTCTCTTTATTATCTCTTAAAAACAGGTGACCATCAGGACAACATCTAGTCGAACTCTATCGGAGTTCGAACCCGTACACTCACCTAAGGGGCTACTTTCGTTAAGAACTCCCCTCCCAGAGGACGGGCGGCGCAGACGTGCGACAGGAGGTCCAAAATAGCTTTTGGTAGACCACACTCATTATTTTGAGCCTGTACTATGCCCTTTTCCTCCGTTCCCGACCCCGAGCATGTCAAATAGCCGGGTTGTGGTTCTTCCTTTTATACGAATTTATCATTGGCATATTGCTCCACTCCTAGTAAACTTTATCCGAGCTAATCTTAGAAACTTTGTATACAATGAGTACGGCCGCAACGGCTGTGTTACAAGACGCACCTTGGCATAACTTGCCAGGGGCTCGGTATGGGAACAAATGAGTCGCCAATAAAAGTCCGAACAACTCTATAGCGTACTTCGGCGTCGCAAGTTTGGCCTTATATGCATCAGCTCTGAATCATTGTCTTTGGTCAATAGTTGGGTTGCCCGGCTCCTGTGCTTGCTACCCTACGTTCCGTTCTATCGGCTAGGGTAGTAAAGGGAGAACTACTGTGATTGTGCCCTGGCTTTGACCGGATGAGCGCCTCAGTAGAGAAAGCCGAAAACTGACTGTCATGATGCTGCGAGAGCTGGTCAATCACTTGATGACTTATTCGAATCTTTAGCGATTCTCCGTGTTACACGAAGGATCTTTTTCAGATCAAAACATGTAAGGCACAATATTAGGATACGCCGCATACATACCAGGGGCTATGTCGTAGCCCCACCATAAAACTCCTATGGCTAAGTGAAAGTGTTAACGCCCTATAGTCCAATTGTCTGGTTCGCCGCATTATCACCTCCTTTATGGACCAAGACGTTGGATAAAGAGTGATTCAATGCTTTTCCGAACACCCCCGTATTTCCTACGAGGGGGCTGAAGCCAACGACTGGAAAACTTTCAATTTATATTAAAACGGCCGCACAAGAGGAATACAAGCTCTCGAGCAAAACATAAAAATAGATTAACTATAAAGTTGTCTGTTACAACCCTTGTACACATCACTCGAATATTATGTTTTTCGAGCACTGACCCTCTATCAAGCGGGCGGCCTCAAGAACGTCTTCAAAATAACGCTCCGGTTCCGGACGGTCCTTGCCTTTGGGTGGACTCCTCGTCGCAACGTCGATGGCCTTCATCTTCCCCCAGAATGTCTTGACACGGGCGAAGGCCATCCGTGCACCTTCAATGCACGCCGACCGCTTCACAGCATCGATACGCGGCACCGCGTCAGCAAGCCGCTGAACCAGGCTGAAGTAACTACTAGGAACAGGTTCAGTCGGCCACAACCGGGCTATGACATCCTTCATGGCCGCGCCGGATATCCTATGCAGCTCGGCCCACTAGGACATATGTTCATTCAGCAACAAAGGGCGCTTCGACGCGCCAAATTGTGACCAAAAAATCTTCTCCGGTGCATACCCCTCTTGCGCCTGATAAAACTGCACCACATCGGAAGAATTCTTCGACAAATCTAAAAAATTGTCCGGAGAACTCCATACTTGGTTAAGCTGAGCATAGTTCGGATCGCTGAACCTAGCCTGTAGCAAAAAGGGCTTGCCAGCCACAATCTCCCCAGCTTGCCGGATCTCCTCACAGGCTGCTCTGGATTCGCATCAACGCTTCTCTCGCCTCTCGTAAGGCCTTGTCAAATTCAGCCATTTTGGCTTCATTTTCCTTCTCAAGAAGTTTATAGCGGCTAGCCGCATTTTCTAACTCGCGCGCCATGATGGACATCATCTCCTGGTCTTGATGCCGCGCGCCTTGTTCGGCCTTCCATTCAGCCGATGCCTTTTCGGCAGCTGCATTACTAAACCGGGCCTGCTCCTTGGCTTGGGCTAGCTCCGCCCGAAGGGCTTCCACGGCGGCAGCACCATCTGCATTCAGGCACATTTCATATCAAACTCTTTTCAGAGTCAAGATTAAATTACAGACACGTTGGTATACAGAATACTCGAAATATATACCATGCGAGTCGTCAAGACGCCTGTTGATCAAAGCAATGTCATCCTCCGCAATATCCAGCTTTCGCTGTAGTTCGGCCACCTCCGAATTTCGGGCAGTGGTGGGAGGGGAGACAACCTACATTCCAAATTAAACCAAGGTTAGCACCTGAAAATATCTTTTCGATCCTCCGATCACTTCCTTTGGAAGGCGACCAGTCTCGAGGCTCTGCATACACAACAGGTGCATTTTGTCAATATTATTCAATTGGCAATATTACATCACAAACCTCAAAACCCCTCAGAAGGCTCGTAAAGGCCTCGTTCAACCCACTCTTCGCGGATAAAACCTTTTCGACCACCGTAACCATTAAGGCACGGTGCTCCTCTGAAACGGACGCTCGTCGCAGCATGTCCGTCAGCGTTGATAACCCACAAGTATAGGGGATCGCAACAGTTTTTGAGGGTAGAGTATTCAACCCAAATTTATTCATTCGACGCAAGGGGAGCCAAAGAATATTCTCAAGTATTAGCAGTTGAGTTGTCAATTCAACCACACCTGGATAAATTAATATCTGCAGCAAGGTATTTAGTAGCAAAGTAATATGGTAGTAGTGGTAACGGTAGCAAAAGGTAACGGTGGCAAAAGTAATATTTTTGGTGTTTTGTAGTGATTGTAACAGCAGCAACGGGAAAGAAAATAAGCGAAGAACAATATGTGAAAAGCTCGTAGGCATTGGATCGGTGATGGAGAATTATGCCGGACGCGGTTCATCATGTAACAATCATAACATAGGGTGACATGTAACTAGCTCCAATTCATCAATGTAATGTAGGCATGTATTCCGAATATAGTCATACGTGCTTATGGAAAAGAACTTGCATGACATCTTTTGTCCTACCCTCCCGTGGCAGCGGGTCCTAATAGAAACTAAGGGATATTAAGGCCTCCTTTTAATAGAGAACCGAACAAAGCATTAGCACATAGTGAATACATGAACTCCTCAAACTATGGTCATCACCGGAGTGGTCCCGATTATTGTCACTTAGGTTGCGAATCATAACACATAGTAGGTGGCTATAGACATGCAAGATAGGATCAAGAACTCACATATATTCATAAAAACATAATAGGTTCAGATCTGAAATCATGGCACTCGGGCCCTAGTGACAAGCATTAAGCATAGCAAAGTCATAGCAACATCAATCTCGTAACATAGTGGATACTAGGGATCAAACCCTAACAAAACTAATTCGATTACATGATAGATCTCATCCAACCCATCACCGTCCAGCAAGCCTACGATGGAATTACTCACGCACGGCGGTGATCATCATGAAATTGGTGATGGAGGATCGTCGATGATGACGACGGAGATGAATCCCCCTCTCCGGAGCCCCGAACGGACTCCAGATCAGCCCTCCCGAGAGGTTTTAGGGCTTGGCGGCGGCTCCGTATCGTAAAACGCGATGAATCCTTGTCTCTGATTTTTTTCTCCTCGAAAGAAAATATATACAGTTGGAGTTTAGGTCGGAGGAGCTCCAGGGGGCCCATGAGGTAGGGGGGCGCGCCCTAGGGGGGAGGGCACGCCCTCCACCCTCATGGCCAGGGTGTGGCCCCCCTGTTCTTCATCTTTTGCAAGGATTTTTTATTATTTCCAGATAGACGTTCCGTGGAGTTTCAGGTCATTCTGAGAACTTTTGTTTCTACACATAAATAACACCATGGAAAGTCTACTGAAAAACAGCGTCAGTCCAGGTTAGTTCCATTCAAATCATGCAAGTATAGTCCAAAACAAGGGCAAAAGTGTTTGGAAAAGTAGATACGACGGAGACGTATCAACTCCCCAAAGCTTAAACATTTGCTTGTCCTCAAGCAATTCAGTTGATAAACTGAAAGTGATAAAGAAAAACTTTTACAAACTCTGTTTGATCTTGTTGTTTTAAATATGTAAAGCCAGCATTAAAGTTTTCAGCAAATATTATGACTAACCACATTTGCAATAACTCTTAGGTCTCATGTTTACTCGTATCAATGGCATAATCAACTAGCGAGCAATAATAATAAATCTCGGATGACAACACTTTCTCAAAACAATCATAATATACTATAACATGATGGTATCTCACTAGCCCTTTCTGAGACCAAAAAACATAAATGCAGAGCACCTTTAAAGATCAAGGACTGACTAGACATTGTAATTCATGGTAAAAGAGATCCAATCATAGTCATACCCAATATAAATTAATAGTAATGGATGCAAATGACAGCTGTGCTCTCCAGCTAGTGCTTTTTAATAAGAGGGTGATGACTCAACATAAAAGTAAATAGATAGGCCCTTCGCAGAGGGAAGCAGGGATTTGTAGAGGTGCCAGAGTTTGGTTTTGAAATAGAGATAAATAATATTTTGAGCGGCATACTTTCATTGTCAACATAACAACCAAGAGATGGAGATATCTTCCATGCTACACACATTATAGGCGGTTCCCAAACAGAATGGTAAAGTTTATACTCCCCTCCACCAACAAGCATCAATCCATGGCTTGCTCGAAACAACGAGTGCCTCCAACTAGCAACAAATTCTGTGGGGAGTTTTGTTTGCAATTATTTTGATTTAGTTTGCATAAAGCATGGGACTGGGCATCCCGGTGACCAGCCATTTTCTCGTGAATGAGGAGCGGAGTCCACTCCTCTTGAGAATAACCCGCCTAGCATGGAAGATACAGACAACCCTAGTTGATACATGAGCTATTCGAGCATACAAAACAGAATGTTTATTTGAAGGTTTGGAGTTTGGCACATACAAATTTACTTGGAACGGTAGGTAAATACCGCATATAGGAAGGTATAGTGGACTCATATGGAATAACTTTGGGGTTTAAGGGATTGGATGCACAAGCAGTATTCCCGCTTAGTACAAGTGAAGGCTAGCAGAAGACTGGAAGCGACCAACTAGAGAGCGACAACAGTCATGAACATGCATTAAAATTAATAGACATTGAGTACAAGCGTGAGTAGGATATAATCCACCATGAACATAAATATCGTGAAGGCTATGTTGATTTGTTTCAACTACATGTGTGAACATGTGCCAAGTCGAGTCACTTAAATCATTCAAAGGAGGATACCACCCCATCATACCACATCACAACCATTTTAATAGCATGTTGGCGCGCAAGGTAAACCATTATAACTCATAGCTAATCGAGCATGGCACGAGCAACTATGATCTCTAATTGTCATTGCAAACATGTTCATTCATAATAAGCTGAATCAGGAACGATGAACTCATCATATTTACAAAAACAAGAGAGGTCGAGCTCATACCAGCTTTTCTCATCCCAAATCGACCCATCATATATCGTCATAATTGCCTTTCACTTGCACGACCGAACGATGTGAATAATAATAAGAGTGCACGTGCATTGGACTAAGCTGGAATCTGCGAGCATTTAATAAACAGGAGAAGACAAGGCAATATGGGCTCTTGGTTAAATCAACAATAATGCATATAAGAGCCACTTCAACAATTTAATCACGGACTTCTCCTATCGACCCCCAAAGAAAAGAAAATAAATAAAACTATTTACACGGGAAAGCTCCCAACAAGCAAAACAAGAACGGGAAATCTTTTTTTGGGTTTTCTTTTAATTATTACTACTACAGCAAGAAAAGTAAACTAACTAAAAATTACTCTATTTTTTTTCTTAAAGTTTATTAAACACACAAGAAGAAAGCAGGAAAAAGAAAATAAACTAGCATGGATATTACATGAAAAAGTATGAGCACCGACATTTAGCAATGAGTGTGTGAACATAAATGTAATGTCAGTGGGAAATACGTACTCCCCCAAGCTTAGGCTTTTGGCCTAAGTTGGTTTATTGCCAAGGATGGCCTGGCAGATACCCGTAGTTGTAGCTGTGGTCGTACTGATATGAAGAGGACTCTGACTGCCACTGGCTGGCAGTCATCTCCGGATCCCAAAAGTAATCAGATTGTCGTGGAGGCTCAAATTGTGGTTCCGGCTCCGGGGCTGGTGTAGGGTTCCGGTAGGCTTGAATGGCCGCCCACGGAACGAGATACGGACCTTCAGATAAATTAAACAAAGAAGGAGCAGGCAAGGTAATAGTCTCAGGGTAATGTTTATCAAAGAACAATTTGTATTTAAGCTCCCCTTCCCTATTCTTAACAATAAAGTCATGCGCTAACATACTCTTATAATCTAAATAAGCATTGGGCAAAAAAAAATCTTCTTTCTCATAAAGCCTAATAGGTATGTTATAATGTGCAGCAAGGCGTGAAGCATAAATACCTCCAAAGATGGGACCCTTAGTACGGTTCAAACTTAACCGTTTAGCAATAATACCGCCCATACTAACAGTGTTATGGGAAAATAAACCATGGAACAAAATGATAATATCGGGAACACTAAGGTTTCCACAGTTTCCGCGACCAATTAAGCAACGACTAGCAAATATAGCAAAGTAGCATAAAACAGGAAAATGTATGCTAGTGATTCTTGCATCGGAAACCTTCCTGGTTTCCCCCATAGTAATGGTGTCAATAAACCCGTCCACATCTTTACGATGGGGTTCATCTAAGGTACCCTCGAAGGGTATTTTGCAAGCCTTGCAAAATTCATCTAGTGGCATCTTCTTAAGAACATCATATAAATGAAACTCTACTGAAGGAGGTGTTTCTTTAGGAAAATAGTAGAAGTTCTGCACAAAAGTATTGGTGAGTAAGAGATACTGCTGACGTTGGTCGCGAAGGAAGTCGGTGAGGCCAGCATTCTCAGCCAATGAATAGAAATCATCATAAATCTCGGCTTCTCTCAAGAAATCATCAGAAGGCCATTCACACGGCCGGACCTCTCATGATCGAGGCAAATTATATTTGGGCCTCTGTGCTTCTTCACTTTGCTTTTCCTTCGAGCTTGACCGATGAGCCCCACAAAAATCTCTTCATTATTTTCTGAAAAATTCTGAAATTTTTAGTAACTTCAAATAAAAATGAACCAACCTCAATAAAATTGATAGCAACTACTCCTACAAGTGCCTAGAGCCTATATCAAGCATTAGAACTACTTGGAACCATATAAATTTGACATGCAAGCTCAAGAACATGGTCACCTATGAAGCACAAATTTGCAATGAATAAAGCACTAGAACAAAAACTAATTGGACCAATGGAGGAGTCACGTACCAAGGAACAATCTCCCCAAGCAGTTTTGTGAGAGGTGCATTGAGCAAGGAGATCGAAAATCGCAGCAAAATGAGCTAGAATTCGTGCTTGAGTTGGATATTGGTGTTTGTGGGAGGAAGAAGGAGTGTATGGGTGCAGGGATAAGTGGAGGAGGGCCACCATGGGCCCACGAGGCAGGGGGCGCACCCTGGGGGGTAGGGCGCGCCCTCCACCCTCGTGGCCAGGTGCTTGCCCCTCCTGCTGTGTTCTCAGTGCTAGAAATTATCAAATATTCTAAAAAAAATCATATTCCATGTTCAGGGCATTTGGGGAACTTTTTTTTTCGAGGTATTTTTATATTGCTCAGATAAATCAGGAAACTGACAGAAAAATACTATTTTTACTTTATTTCAACTAAATAACTGAAGGTAGAAAGAAAGTACAGAAGGTTGTGCCTTCTAGTTTCATCCATCTCATGCTCATCAAAAGGAATCCACTAACAAGGTTGATCAGGTCTTGTTAACAAACTCATTCTGAATAACATGGAACCGGAGAAATTTCGAATAACACTATGTTACCTCAACGGGATATGCACATCCCCAATAATAAGAATATCATATTTCTTCTTAATAAGAGGGAAGAGGAAATTCAAAACCTCCAAAAATAATCGATGGAATTTTTCCAATGGAGTTGATACTATGAACTTGAGGTTGTTTCCTCGGAAAGTGTACCGTATGCTCATTACCATTAACATGAAAAGTGACATTGCCTTTGTTCCAATCAATAACAACCCCTGCAGTATTCAAAAAAGGTCTTCCAAGAATAATAGACATACTATCGTCCTCGGGAATATTAAGAACAGCAAAGTCCGTTAAAATAGTAACATTTGCAACCAAAACAGGCACGTCCTCACAAATACCGACAGGTATAGCAGTTGACTTATCAGCCATTTGCAAAGATATTTCAAGAGGGTGTCAACTTATTCAAATCAAGTCTACGATATAAAGAGAGAGGCATAATACTAACACCGGCTCCAAGATCACATAAAGCAGTTTTAACATAGTTTCTTTTAATGGAGCATGGTATAGTGGGTACTCCTGGATCTCCAAGTTTCTTAGGTATTCCACCTATCGGTGTCAAAACCAGCGGATCTCGGGTAGGGGGTCCCGAGCTGTGCGTCTAAGGTGGATGGTAACAGGAGGCAAGGGACACGATGTTTACCCAGGTTCGGGCCCTCTCTATGGAGGTAATACCCTACTTCCTGCTTGATTGATCTTGATGAATATGAGTATTACAAGTGTTGATCTACCACGAGATCATACAGGCTAAACCCTAGAAGCTAGCCTATGGTATGATTGTTGTTGTCCTACGGACTAAACCCTCCGGTTTATATAGACACCGGAGGGGGCTAGGGTTACACAGAGTCGGTTACAACAGAAGGAGATCTACATAATCGTATCGCCAAGCTTGCCTTCCACGCCAAGAGAGTCCCATCCGGACATGAGACGAAGTCTTCATTCTTGTATCTTCATAGCCCAATAGTTCGGCCAAAGGATATAGTCCGGCTGTCCGGATACCCCCTAATCCAGGACTCCCTCAGTAGCCCCTGAACCAGGCTTCAATGACGATGAGTCCGGCGCGCAGATTGTTTTCGGCATTGCAAGGCGGGTTCCTCCTCCGAATACTCCATAGAAGATCTTGAACACAAGGATAGTGTCCGGCTCTGCAAAACAAGTTCCACATACCATCATAGAGAGAATTATATTTCCACAAATCTAATCTGCCGACGTATTATAGCATGACATCACACCATGGCCCGGTCATTATTCGAACCGTTTTTCACAACCAGACACCGCACATATCGCGAGGCAGTTTCCTAGGCACGTCTTGTCGAAGCAGATATCGTGTCCCCTTATCACGGGATTCTCATCAATACAGACGTGGGTAACCCAACCGCGCCATCAATTACAACGCTTGGTGAGGGAGTCCTGGATTAGGGGGTATCCGGATAGCCGGACTGTGTACAACGTCCGGAATCGAAGCGTAAAGATACAAGACTCAAGACTTCGGCCCGTGTCCGGATGGGACTTTCCTTGGCGTGGAAGGCAAGCTTGGTGATCCGGATATTATATTTCCTTCCTTGTAACCGACTCCATGCAAACCCTAGCCCTCTCCGGTGTCTATATAAACCGGAGAGGTTGGTCCTTAGAAGGCTGATCACAATTACAATCATACCATCATAGGCTAGCTCTTAGGGTTTAGCCTCAACAATCTCGTGGTAGATCTACTCTTGTACTACCGATATCATCAATATTAATCAAGCAGGAAGTAGGGTTTTACCTCCATCAAGAGGGCCCGAACTCGTAAACATCTGTGTCCCTCGCTTCCTGTTACCATCAGCCTTGACGCATGATCGGGACCCCCTACCGAGATCCGCCGGGTTTTGACACCGACATTGGTGCTTTCATTGAGAGTTCCTCTGTCGTCATTGCTGGCTCGATGGCTCCTTCAACCGTCGCCAATAACACGATAACGGACAACACGACGAGCATGGCTTAGACCTGCTGTCGAATGAAGCTCGGGGTGTCACCCCCACATTAGCCTCGGACCTAAATCCGGAGCAGGCTGCGCTGCCTAAGGACGGAGGGCTGGACCCCGTCCCGCAGGTCGCGCACTGATCGGTGTTGGAGCCCAACACGAGCCTTACCTCTAGGGTGGCCTATGACTCCGGACCCCCGGATTCGTATCCGGATGTTGAGTCCGGTCCATGCACTCCCGAGCCGGTCGAGCCAGGTTGGGCTCCGGTAATGGAATTCACCGCCGCGGACATTTTTCGGCACTCGCCCTTTGGAGACATGCTGAACTAGTTGAAAACTCTCTTTTTGACAGAAATTTTTGGGCCAAACTACGTCCGGTTCGAGTGGGAAGCAGGCGATGAAGAAATTCATTGCCCACCCACCACCCACTTCATAGCCACGGTCGATGATTTAACCGACGTGCCTGACTTTGACTCCGAAGACATCGACGGTATGGACGACGATGCAGGAGAAGACGCGGAATCTATGGGGCGCTGGACTTCCCCCCCCCCATCACACGACGTATACATGGTGGACACGCCCAAAGAGGACAAAGGCGACAATCCGGACGATAGAACCCCTGGACAAAAGCCAAAGCAACGACGCAAACGCCGTTCTAAGTACAGCAACAGTAAAAATAGTGACAAGAGCGCCAGAGGGGTCATACTACAATCAATTCCGAAGGCAACAACGACCATACGGACCCAGCGATGGAGCAGGACGAACCAGGTCACCCTGAACACAGTTCGGAGTAGATGCCCGAGGACAACGATCCCGACGGACAAGGTCATCAAAACGAACCAGCACAGGAAAACAATCCGGATAATGATGCAATCCTGGAAAAACACGTGGAACGAGATAACCTCCACAGAAAGCTTATGGCCACCGCAAGAAGTCTAAAGAAGCAGAAGCAACGGCTCAAGGCCGCATAGGAAACGCTCAACCATAGATGGAATAAAGTGCTAGACACTGAAGAAAGATACGGTGATGATCGCCATACAAAGAGCTATCCAAAACGCAAGCTACTGCCAGAATTAGACGACGAAGTTGTACCACTTCATAACCGCAACAAAGCGGCTACCGATCCACATGAACACCTGAATAAGAAAGCTGGCGCGGCCAGGTCCATCTATGGATCCAAAGGACACACCCCAACGAAGGACTACGGTCGCCAAAACGATTACGCCAATCGAATACCAGTCTGGAATAAAGACTGGACACAACAACAGCCGACGACATGCCACAGTACGTCCATATATAGAGGGGCTGCTCACCCCCTATGCTTTACCGATGAAGTACTAGACCACGAATTCCCACAGGGCTTTAAACCTGTGAACATAGAGGCATACGACGGAACGACAGACCCAGGGGTCTGGATCGAGGACTTTATCCTGCACATACATATGGCTCGTGGGGATGATCTTCACGCCATCAAATACCTCCCCCTCAAACTGAAGGGACCAGCTCGGCATTGGTTAAAGGCCTCCCAGAAAATTCAATTGGGAGCTGGGAGGAACTTGAGGACGCTTTCAGGGACGCCTTATCCGATCACTTTCGATAACTTGGATGACCGAACTAGTATTCGGTGCGGAGGATCAAAGGCCTTGGTGCTTGACCCAATAATCGACGGATACCGTCTCACCCGCGTCCTTATGGACGGTGGCAATAGCCTCAATTTAATATATGAGGACACTGTCCGCAGGATGGGGATAGACCCATCAAGAATTAACCAAAGTAATACCACCTTTGAAGGGGTGATACCGAGCGTTGAAGCCCACAGCAGGGCTCCGTCGCACTGGAGGTAACATTCGGCTCGCCAGGCAACTCCTGGAGCGAAGAACTACTCTTCATCATCGCACCCTTCCAAAGCGACTATCACGCACTGCTCGGAAGAACGACCTTCGCCCGCTTCAATGCATTGCCGCACTATGGCTACCTTACACTTAAGATGCCCGGTCCACGTGGTTTCATCACCGTTAGCGGACTAACAGAGCACTCGTCACGCGTAGAGGAACACGCGACGGCCCTCGCGGCCGGACTATAAGCGGCCTCCAACATCAGAAAACATGACTGGTCATTAAAGGCCGCAGACTCGGCTAGACGAGTCCGGTCGCCCGGATAAAATTGAACCAGACATCAGATATGTAATCCCATAGTGGACACCGAGGGCTATAAATACTTAACACAGTCCCACAGCTTGGCTCAACCTTATGGGCAGGCCAACATCTTACACTTTTATTATCCACCGCATACTTACGTTGTACTCTTTTACGAAGTTTTACTTTTTCCACAGACAACGTTCAAGGCGATACCCTTCCAGGATACGGCTGCAACGGAGACAAAGGCGCAGACGTGCAGCAGGGCCCCGCTCAACAGGTTTCTTTTTAGATTAAGCCCCTGTGTAAACCTTTTTATTGCCTCTTGTTGTTTAACCATCCCATGGGTTCCATACCCACAGAGGATACTGCCGTTTTTGGCATCTCGCCACGACAGATTAACGCACGTACCTGAAAAAACAGGGTTTATAATGAATGGGCATTCTTGAGCCCATCGACTACTATAAAGTCCGAATACCCTCGGTAGTGTTCGGCGTCATGAGTTTGGCCTTATATGCAGCAGCTCCGAATCATGTCTTTGGTCAAATGTTAGGTTTGCCCGGCTCCTGGGTTTGCCGCCTTACGTTCCGTTACTATCGGCTAAGGTGGCCAAAGGAGAACTACTGCGATTGTGCCCGTTATTCCGGACGAGCACCTCAAGAGAGAAAGCCAAAACTGACCGTCATGATACAAATGAGAGACTGTTCAACCACTCGAAGACTTATCGGAATCTTTAGGATCCCTCCGCATTAACGAAGGACCGTTTCCCGGTCATGTACACACGCGCCCGTATTCAGATGCACCGAAGGTACCAGGGGCTACATAGTAGCCCCAACATTAGACTCCCATGGCTAAGCGAAAGTGTTACAACTATATAGTCCGGTTGCCTAGTTCGACGTGCGATCACCTCCTTCATGGACCAAGACGTTGGATCAAGTGTGATTAAGCATATTTTTTGAACACCCCGCATTGCCTGCATGGGGATGAAGCCAACGACGCTATCTTCGGATTAAACATTCATATTTATATATGTAAACAGCCACACAGGGGACACAATAATACTTTCGGGCAAAAGGTATAAATATAGCCTTATAACCAAACTAACATTGTTTTTTACAATGATTCGATTCATCACTCGAATAAAACATTCTTCGAGCACCACGCCTCTATTAGGCGGGCACCTTCTGTGACCTGCGCCAAGTAGTGCTCGGTCGGATACTGGCCCCCCGCCGGATCTTGGGTCGCTATTATATTGGCCTCCATATCCGTCCAATAGGGTTTAACGCGGGCAAGAGCCATCCGTGCACCCTCTATGCACGCCGACCTCCTCATGGCATCGATCCGAGTCACGGCCCCAAGGAACTGCTGCACCAAGCCAAAGTAACTATCCGGCTTAGGCCCTTTCGGCCAAAGATGGTCTATCACAAACCGCATTGCAAGACCGGACAGCCTGTGAAGCTCCGCCACAGCAGCCATCTTGTCATTTAACGGCAGCGGGCGAGTGGGAGCATTGAATTGCGACCGTAAAAGCTTCTCCACCTCCTTATCACCCCGACCCTCGAAGAACTTGGCATCGTCAACGTACTCTTCGCCAAATCCGCACGCGTCACAGGACTCAGCGCCCATCCAGGAGGCGATTGATCGAAAAACTTCGTCCATGCAAGTAGGTACCTCCATCCACGATTTTACCGGCCTGTTGAAGCTCCTCCCGCGCACCCCTGAGCTCGGTCCATATTTCCTTGGTGGCATTGCGTGCCTTGTCCAGCTCGGCCAAGCTATCCTTATGCTCCTTTTTAAGGAGCTCATACAGGTTAGCGGCATTTTTTAACTCAATAGCCATTTCAGCCATCTTTTCCTCGCTTCGGCGATGAGCAGTCTGTTCGGCTCTCAGTTCCTCGGTCGCCTTTAGGGCAGCCGCATTGCTAACCCGAGCTTGTTCCTTGGCTTGGACAAGTTCTGCCTCGTGGCCTCCACGGCAGCAGAAGACCATCTGCAGTCCGCACATATTACATTAATATCATGCCGCCTACATATTTTCCTATACAAAGGAAGGCAGAGCGCATACCTTGTGATTTGTCCAGCTGCTCGTTCACCAGCGTGATATCGGCATCAATCGAACGAATTCGCCTGGTTAGTTCGGAAACTTCGATGGACTGGTCAGCGGCCGGACTCACAGGTACCTGCAAGTGTTTATAGCGCAATCATTTATTTATGATCCCCCGTTTGCCACCTAGGGCGCGCAACCAGAGTCTCAGGGGCTACTATCTATATGGAGCACACCTAATGCGTGCCTCACGGCCAAAAACAGTGTATTCTTCACCACATACCTCAAAGCCTCTGAGCAGACTTGTAAATGCCTCATTCAAACCGCTTGTAGCGGAGGAAATCTTCCTAAGCACCGCACTCATTAATAAGCGGTGCTCCTCTGAAAGCACAACTCGCTCCAGTAGGCCCGTCAGTACGTCCGGCCGGACATCGAACTGCGTCGGACCCTTCCCATCGCCCCTCGTGGGAGCCAAATGCTCCGGGCTCAGGGGGGCTGACACATTGGCTTCCGGCCTCGGCAGATCCGGACTCCTCCGTGACGATACCTCGGTGTCGCCCGCTTCACGAGCCGGAGAGGTGGGTGGGGTCTCGCTCTCCATCATCTCCAGAGGAAGATCCCCCGAAGACGAACTCTGTTGAGAAGGGCTGCTAGCCGGGCTGCGAAAAACGAAACCTGGTTATTGATCTAGGAGGAACGCAGTACCTTCGAATTAAAAATTAACTTACAGCTCGGTGGAGGGCTGGCCCATTGGTGGGCACGATGCGGTGAGGGTGCCCATTGGGGCAAAGCCCCCTGGTGTTGTCTTTTTCCTGGGTGTGGGCATCTCCGTCTCCGAGTGTTCTGGGGCGGCCCTGTTCTTCCTGCGCGGGGAGGAGGCCTTAGCCTCCCCTTCCCGACTATCCTCCCTAGGGGAGGCAACAATTCCCCCGGTTCGGATGCGTAGCGTGTGAAGTTCGGTTTCTTCATTCTTCCGCTCGTCTTCCCCTGAGTGCATTTTGCTGAGCACCCGGTCAAGCATCTTGGCCATGGTGGGACCAGGCGACCCTTCGGGAAGTGGCACCGGACACCTGATTCTCTCCGCCTTGCTGAGCCATTCCTGGCCACGGATGATTTTCAGAACAAGCAATCATAACAAATACAAAACACGGTGTCCGACATCAAAGCTACTTACTTAGGTATCTAGGCGATTACAGCTTAGGCCCGCATCCTCGGTGCTGTCCGGACACTTTACTTTCCGTCCGAAGAATAATTTGCACATCTCTTCGAGCTTCAGGCCAAAGAAGTGCTTGATCGTCTGCGGACCTCCGGATTGAACTCCCACATCCGGAGAGGCCGGCGTTGGCACGGCAACATCCGCCGGATCAACATCACTTGCATTATGCTAACAAGATTTATGTCCCTTGCAAGAAGCTCCGGATGCGATTCTGCGATCTTGGTATATCACCAGCGGGTCCCCAATTCCGTCCTACGTCTGTCCAAGACGCCAACTATGACGGGGGGCCGGAGCGAAACTCGGGGGCAGCCGCCCACTTTGTGCCTCTGGGAGCCGTGACATAGAACCACCTCCGCTGCCATACATCGGATACTTCTGGGAAAGAACCCTCTGGCCACGGGGCATCGTCGTTCCTGCTTATTACGGCACCTCCGCACTCCACATGTCGCCCCTCGATCATCTTCGGCGTCACATTGAAGGTCTTGAGCCATAAGCCGAAGTGTGGGGTGACATGGAGAAAAGCCTCGCACACGATAATAGAAGACGAGATATGGAGGATAGCGTCGGGAGCCAGATCGTGAAAATCCAGCCCATAATAGAACATGAGCCCCCTCATGCAGGGATCGAGGGCGAAACCCAGACCGCGGAGGAAGTGTGGGACGAAAACGACACACTCGTTGGTCCCCGGCGTAGGGATGGCCTGCCCTGGAGCAGGGAGCCTGTGCTGGATATCTGCGGTCAAGTATCCGACCTCCCTAAGCTTTGCAATGTCCTTCTCTTCAATCAAGGAGGCCACCCACCGGCCCTGAGGGTCAGATCCGAACATATTGGAGGATTTCGGAGGGGTGGAGCTTAGGTTTTGGGTGTTAGAACTCGAGGTGCGAGAAGGCGCGATGAAGGTGAAAAAGGAGGCGTAGGTCTCGACCCCTTTATAAAGAGGGTGAATATCAAGAGTCCCCGGTGTGACCATCTGAGGCTTATATAGAAAACACACGGGTTATACCAACAGCCGTCGTGGGGTCACACGTGCTCATATTGATGGAAAATCTCGTAATAAGAGGAACATGATCTCTGCCTCGACGGGACGTGCCAATAAAACCGCCTCGCAACACGAGTCGTTGTGGGGAAGGAAGCGTCGGTTCGCGTTGGACCAAGCCCTGATGCAAGGGCACGACACACGAAGATTGCCAGCAAATCAGATCTATACCATACGAAGATCATCTTGCAGATCCGGACACGGTCTACGTGTTTGATGACCACTTTGGGGTATTCGGAGGAGGAACCCGCCCTGCAATGCCGAAGACAAAGCTGCGCGCCGGACTCATCGTCATTGAAGCCTGGTTCAGGGCTCTTGAGGAGTCCCTGGATTAGGGGTATCCGGATAGCCAGACTGTGTACAACGTCCAGACCATTGAAGCGTGAAGATACAAGACTCAAGACTTTGGCCCGTGTCCGGATGGGACTTTCCTTGGCGTGGAAGGCAAGCTTGGCGATCCGGATATTATATTTCCTTCCTTGTAACCGACTCCATGTAAACCCTAGCCCTCTCCGATGTCTATATAAACCGGAGAGGTTGGTCCTTAGAAGGCCGATCACAATTACAATCATACCATCATAGGCTAGCTCTTAGGGTTTAGCCTCAATGATCTCGTGGTAGATCTACTCTTGTACTACCCATATCATCAATATTAATCAAGCAAGAAGTAGGGTTTTACCTCCATCGAGAGGGCCCGAACCTGGGTAAACATCTGTGTCCCTCGCTTCCTGTTACCATCAGCCTTGACGCATAGATCGGGACCCCCTACCCGAGATCCGCCGGTTTTGACACCGACACTTGGGGATCAAGCAAGTTTTACTAGGCAAGTGGGGGCACATAGTTTCGTCTGCCTTTATAAAGGGATAAGGACTTCACCTTTTTCACCCACGCCTTCTTCCTTCTCGCATATCCATTCTTGCGCACTCGAGCTCCAACGCCCAAGCTTGCTCCTTTTCTCCTCAAACCGCTTCAATCATGTCTGGAGCGGGAGGCAAGTGGATGAAATCCTCCATCACGGAGGAGGACATCAAGAAGCTGCGGGGAGCCGGATACTTGGCCGCGGACATCGCGCACCGGCTGCCCGACACGGGGCAGATCGTCCCTACCCCGGAACCTTACGAGAGGGTAGTCTTCCTCACCCACTTCGTCCGCGGACTGGGATTTCCTCTCCACCCATTCGTCCACGGCCTCATGTTCTACTACGGGCTGGACTTCCATGACCTGGCCCCGAACTTCATCCTCAACATCTCGGCGTTTATCGTCGTGTGCTAGGCCTTCCTCCGCATCCAGCCCCACTTCGGCCTGTGGCTGAAGACCTTCAATGTGAAGCCGAAGGTTGTAGGCCGTCAGCAAGCGGAATGCGGCGGCGCCATGGTGGGCAAAATGCCCAATGTCACATGGCTCGAGGGTTGCTATGTGGTGACCATAAAGGGGTGGCAATCGGGGTGGTTCTACATCACCGAGCCGCGCGACACCAACTGGGTGGCGGCCCCCGAGTTCCGATCCAGAATTCCCACACGGCTCACCTCCTGGAAAGAGAAGGGTCTGTCTTGGGGTAACCCGGTAGAGCTGACCGGACTCCAGACCTGCATCAGGAACATGATGAACAGGAAAATCAAGCTTGTCAACATGGTCCCGGTCATGCTCTTCCGCCGGATCCTCCCGTGTCAACAATGGGTATTCAATTTGTGGGAGTTCGACCCGGCCGAGCACCAGACGCTGCAGGAGCTTTTCGATACGACGCACAAGGACGTCTGGAAGGTGTTGTGTAAAGGCGCCGAGGTACCTCCTCCCCTCACCGAGGACCGCGGACTTAGCGCAAAGTGTCGCGCCAATCCGGTAGGTTTTTACACATCACAAGATGTTTAGTTTCCTCAGTTTAATCATATGCAGGATCTAAGCCCTCATGCCTTTGACAGGACTGGGTGGAGACGGCCGAGCGGATTGACTGCCCAGCCCCCCTGCCCGAAGATCCAGCAGACGCCTCTCGACGGAGATAAAGGACTCCGGCACCTTACCAGTGCCAGCCAAGACGGCCAAGAAGAAGGCCACGGGACCCGGCAGGTCTCCTCCAAGAAGGTTGTGTTGGACTCATCGTCCGAACACTCCGAGGCGCACTCCTCCCACGACGACGAGGAGGAAGAGGAAAGTTCTCCCCCAGTCGAGGGAGACAAGAAAAGGAATGCCGCCCCAACCGGGCAGGCCGAAGGGTCCAAGAAAGGAAGGACCCTCCTTCCGGACTGCTCCACGACCGCCGCCCATAGCGACGACGAGTGGTTGCCCAGGGACAAGCCCCTGGCGAAGTCGTAAGTATTCGGATACCATAATAATTCTTGATATATTTTATCGCACTGCTTCTCATCACGCCGAACATGATTATGCAGTCCGTCTCGAACCCATATCGACGTATCTTCGTCGAATGGTTCTTTGGACCCGTCGGATATGAATAGTGATTCACTTCCGACCGCCTCCACCCCTCACCCTACGGACAACGCCGAGGTGTTGTCTCAAAGGGCACCGAGCCGGGGGGAGGTAGTCCTGGAGGCGCCTCAAGGCGACACCCCAGACGATGGGTGCAAAGGGAGCAAGACTCCCATGGGCTCCGAGTTCGGCCTCCAGCCGAACACCGCGCCAGAACCTTCAGTGGTTCCGGACTCTGTCAGGCGACCCCCTGTGAAGAGGGGCAAGCCGCCTGTGCCGGTGACCTCTGTCCATCTAGAGGCACCGGACAACTTGCTGGAAGCGCTCCAAGGCGCTTCCATCGGCGAAGAACACCGTACTATCATGAGTGCGGTGATGGAGAAGGTTCAGTCCGCCAAAAGCGGACTAACTGAAGCTTGTGCCAGCCTCCTAACAGGCTTTGAGGTAAGTAATTAAATTATAGGGAAGTATCATCGCATAGACAGTAGCCCCTGATGCTCGCTTATGCTCACAAGAAAAGCCGAATAGAGGATCGAATAATAATCGCAGGAGTCTAATTATAGTATGTCTATGTGAATCTGCAGGCTTCCTCTGTCATTGCCGCCGATCATGGAGGTCGCCGCACTACAGCAGGACCTTGAGCGATCCAAGGAAGAGCTCGGCCTTGCCAAGAGGCAGCTCGAGGAGAACAAAGGTTGGTTGTAGAATAATAGGATCATCAAGAATTTTGCCAGGGGCCATGACCAAAGTGGCGACCCTCAAGAAGGCGCTGTCCGAGGCCGAAAACAAAGCGGCCAAGGAGCACACTAAGCGAGAAAGACACGAAGCCCGGGTAGGTGAGGTGCAGCAAGAGCTCCAGGTGCTCGTCAAGAAGCATGAGTCCCTGGAGCTTGACTCGAGGATGCGAGAGCCCGAGCTTGCCCAGGCCCTCGAAAGTGCAAAAAATGCCAAGGCCGAAGCCCATAAGGCCCTCCAGGAAGTTGAGGCGGTGAAAAAGATAGTGGCTGGTAAGGCATTCATTATGCAAAGTAGGCATGCGAAAGAAAATTTCCTTTTACTTACCCGAGTTCGGAGCTCTCCAGGAGCGTTCGCAGATCTGCCCCGTAGTATGTCTGATGCCGTGGAGTTCTATCGGGCCGAGGAAGGAAGCTCGACGGAGAAGTTGTTCTGGTCTCAGTATACTGGGACCGAACACCCGATGCCCGTGAGCGACCAGCTGAAGCAGCTGGTCGAGCTCCACAAGGCGGCCGAACAGGCCATGAGGGGCCTTATAGTCCGGATGTGGCCTGGCGATTCCCTTCCCCACAGCGACTTCGCCTGGTGAGGCGGCTTGTAGATGCCTGCCCACTACCGAAGTCATCAAGCGGTCCATCTGCATCGAAGGTGCATGCAGGGCTCTTGCCCGTGCAAAGGTGCACTGGGCGAAGATGGACGCCAAAAAGCTGGTGAAGGAGGGGCCACCGCAGGGCAAGGAGCATCGCCACACCGAAATGTATTATGAAATTGTCCTGAAGGGTGCCCGTCTCGTGGCGGACGAATGTACCAAAGATGTAATCTTTGAATGAACTTGCTCATGTGATCCTTGTGTTTATGAAAACTAGTTCATGTTCGTTATGCAAAGCTTTTGTATTTAAAATATTACCTTCTGTGCGGCCGTTTATAAATTCTGAGAGTTGCTAGTCGTCGGCTTATGCCCCCATGCAACTAGTGCTGGGGTGTTCGGGATAAATCTGAGCACTCTTTTTCCCATTCTTGGGTCCTTCGAGGGAGGTGTTCAACATAGAACGAACCGTGCAATCAGACTATAATGCTTTATCGCTCTCACTTAGCCATAGAAGTCTACAATTTTAAATTTTGGCGAAGCCCCTAGTCTTCTGAAAGTCGAATTTGGGGCGCTTATACACGCCTAAGCCGGACAAGGCCGGCTCGCCCGAAGCGGAAAAAATCTTTAGGGACTTGAAACCTCTCGAACAGCGACCAGCTCTCGCCTCATCATGACAGTCAATTTTAGCTTTCTCTACTGAGGTGCTCGGCTGGAAGAACCGGGGTACAATCGCAGTAGTTTTCCCAGTGCTACCTTAGCCGATATAGCGGAATGTAAGGTACCAAAACATGGGAGCCAGCAAACCCAACTATTGACCCAAGACATGATTCGAGCTGATGCATATAATGCTATAAGTTCGGGTGCCGCCTGTCGAAAGTGTTCGGACTTCTCACACCGAATTATGGGGTATACGGAAGCCCCTGGCATATTGGCCGTACCACAGTGTACGGGTGCTGATTGTCATAGATAAGCATATATATAAAAGAATATAGGATGCAATAATAGACGAGTACTATGCATTGTTTATTTAAGAAATGCGTTAAAGCATACTGATACAAGTGGTGCGGTAAGCAAACAATAGGACTATTTAACATGTCCCATCCAAGGGCAAGATGCGGACTGGTATCTTAAAACAGGTATTTAGCTTGTTATCAGAGACCACTTGGGGATTTCGTTGTGCGACGTAGCTTCCTACCTCCTTGGGTGTTGTATCATGTGTCCGGCTACCGTGCTGCCGGATAAGGATTCCAGAGAGTAGAGTCATGAAAGAGAGAGAGAGTGATGAAGGTAGTAAGCCCCTAGTGCGGTTAAACCGCATTGTGGGACACACCGTGATTGTGCCCCCGCCTATACCCATGGTATTTTCAATGCGTAATTATGCACGCGTGGGACGGACCTTGCCGTTGTGCTAAGACTAGGGCGGGGGCCGAATTGCTAGGCGAGCTCTGAGCATGCCAGGCGACCCTGTTGCAGGTTATTCCGGACGCGCTTGACGGTGTCCGGGGGCTTGATCACCGAACTGATGGATTGCCTCAAAAGGCTGCTTTGTGCTTCTCCTGCGAGGGCCGCAATGTGCTCCTCTGTAGGGAGCGAGCGTTCTGTGTTTCCATTGACTGTGATGACCCCCCTAGGTCCTGGCATCTTGAGCTTGAGGTATGCGTAATGCGGGACCGCATTGAATCTTGCAAATGCGGTGCGCCCGAGCAGTGCGTGATAGCCGCTGCGGAACGGGACAATATCGAAGATTAACTCCTCGCTTCGGAAGTTGTCCGAAGATCCGAAGACCACTTCCAGTGTGATTGAGCCCGTACAAAGGGCCTCTACACCTGGAATAACGCCTTTAAAGGTCGTTTTGGTGGGTTTGAACCTCGAGGGGTCTATACCCATTTTGTGCACTGTATCCTGGTAAAGCAGGTTCAGGTTGCTGCCACCGTCCATAAGGACTCGAGTGAGGTGATATCCGTCGATGATTGGGTCTAGGACCAATGCGGCAGATCCGCCATGATGGATACTCGTGGGGTGGTCCCTATGATCAAATGTGATCGGACAAGAGGACCATGGGTTGAACTTTGGGGCGACGGGCTCCATCGCGTATACGTCCCTTAGTGCATGCTTCCGTTCCCTTTCGGGGATGTGGGTTGCGTATATCATGTTTACTATCCTCACTTGTGGGGGGAACCTCTTCTGTCCTCCCGTGTTCGGCGGCCGTGGCTCCTCCTCGTCATCGCTGTGCAGCCCCTTGTCCTTGTCTTCGGTATTTAACTTGCCGGCCTGCTTGAACACCCAGCATTCTCTGTTGGTGTGATTGGCTGGCTTATCGGGGGTGCCGTGTATTTGACACGAGCGATCGAGTATGCGGTCCAAACTGGACGGGCCCGGAGTACTTCTTTTGAATGGCTTTTTCCGCTGACCGGATTTAGAGCCTCTGAATCCGGCATTGACTGCCGTGCCCTCGGTGTTATCACCGTTGCTGCGGCGCTTGTGTTTGCTGCGACATGACCTGTCGTTGCTGTCCTTGGTATCCGAAGTGCCAAGGTTCCTTGATATGTTATTGCTACGAGCCAGCCAGCTATCCTCTCCCACGCAAAACCGGGTCATGAGTGTCGTGAGGGCTGCCATTGATTTCGGCTTTTCCTGGCCGAGGTGCCGGGCAAGCCACTCGTCACGGATGTTGTGCTTGAATGCCGCTAAGGCTTCTGCATCCGGACAATCGACAATTTGGTTTTTCTTTGTTAGGAACTGTGTCTGCATTGCCTTGCCGATTCCCCGCTGCTGAATTATGTGGCTCAAGTCATCGCCGTCGGTGGTCGCACATAAGTGCCCCGAAATTGTCGAGAAATGCGTCTTCCGGATCCTCCCAACAGCCGATGGAGTCTCTGGCGCAGGCTATTCAGCCAATGCCGAGCTGGTCCTTTGAGTTTTAACGGGAGGTACTTGATGGCATGTAGATCATCACCGCGGGCCATGTGGATGTGGAGGAGGAAGTCCTCAATCCATACCGCAGGATCTGTTGTACCATCATATGATTCGATATTTACAGGTTTAAAACCTTCTGGTAATTCATGCTCCATTACTTCGTTGGTGAAGCATAGGGGGTGTGCCACGCCTCTGTCTTTGGGCTATGTCATGACGCAGCTCGTATGAGTCACCTGCTGTCTTGACCCATCCGAATTGCTTTTATCAGAGGCCGGCGAGGCGGTCACCGTCCTTGTAGGGGCTCGGCCCGTGATCCATAGATCGATCTAGCGTGTTTTGCCCTGTCTTCCAATACGCCTCGCAGGTCTCGCGTGTTTCCCGTTGCCTTGGTATGTTTTTTGAATGGCGGCGGGTGCGGGCTGATTTTCAGGCCGTACTGCATCTCTATCTCGGCCACGGGGTGGCCGATCAGCCGCATCGAACGCGGGGTGACCTCTGGAAGGGCGTTCGAGTTCGTACTCCTCAGCCGCAAGGACTTCAGTCCATCTATCTGCTAGCAGATCCTGATCAGCTCGAAGTTGTTGCTGCTTTTTCCTCAGGCTGTTTGCTGTGGCAATAAGCCGGCGCTTAAAGCGCTCCTGCTCGACGGGATCCTCAGGCACGACGAATTCTTCGTCTTCGAGGCTCGCTTCGTCTTCGGAGGGAGGCATATTGTTGTTGTCCTCCGTTTCTCCCTCTGCCGCTCTCTTAGGAGGGCTGGCTTGTTCATCCTCCGGCTCTTGATCGTTCTGGAGGGGATTGTCATCATCTTCGCACCTTTGTCCGAATCTTTATTTTCTCTGTGCGGTATCCTTTGCTTTTGTTGTGGCGGGACTTAGAGCGGCACCGCTGACGTCGGCACTGGGGTTGCTTCTTGGAGGGGTCGTCCTCTGTTGTCTTGTCGCCATTGCCTTCTTTGGGTGTGTCCACCATGTATATATCATATGATGAGGTGGCGGTCCGGTGCCACTGTAAGGCAGTGGTTCTGATTCGCCTCGGCATCGGTGTCCATACCATCGATGTCTTGAGTCGAAGTCGAGCATGTCGGTTAAATCGTCAACAGTGGCTACTAAGTGGGTGGTGGGTGGGGATTGAATTTCTTCGTCGTCCACATCCCACTCTAGCCGGACATAGTTCGGCCAAGGTTCTCCGGACAGGGAGAGAGATTTCAATGATTTCAGTATGTCGCCGAAGGGCGAGTGCTGAAAGATATCTGCGGAGGTGAACTCCATGATCGGCGCCCAATCGGATTCGATAGGTATGGGCGCGGGTGGTACGGAGTCCGTGGCCGAGGACGAGTCCAACAGTTCGGCGACACGGCTCTCGTGACGGCTCTCGTGAAGGGTAAGGTCAGTATCCGGCTCTATCGCCATTGAGGGCGCGGCCTCCATGGCGGAGTCTATCCTCCTGTCCTCAGATGGCGCGATCTGCTCCGGACTAGGGGCCGGAGTAGTTGCTGGCATGATCTCCCGAACACCGTCCGACGGCAGAGCTATATCGTGCTCGTCGTGATCGTGCGGCACACCTGGCATGGGCCCGAATCCGTCGAAGATCAAGTCTCCGCGGATATCGGCAGTGTAATTCAAGTTTCCAAACCTGACCTGATGGCCAGGGGCGTAGCTCTCGATCTGCTCCAGATGGCCAAACGAGTTGGCCCGCAGTGCGAAGCCGCCGAACATGAAGATCTGTCCGGGGAGGAAAACCTCACCCTAGACCGCATCGTTGTCGATGATCGAAGGGGCCATCGAACCTTGCAGCGACGACACAGTGGAACTCTCAATGAAAGCACCAATGTCGGTGTCAAAACCGGCGGATCTCGGGTAGGGGGTCCCGAACTGTGCGTCTAAGGTGGATGGTAACAGGAGGCAAGGGACACGATGTTTACCCAGGTTCGGGTCCTCTCTATGGAGGTAATAGCCTACTTCCTGCTTGATTGATCTTGATGAATATGAGTATTACAAGAATTGATCTACCACGAGATCGTAGAGGCTAAACCCTAGAAGCTAGCCTATGGTATGATTGTTGTTGTCCTACGGACTAAACCCTCCAGCTTTATATAGACACAGGAGGGGCTAGGGTTACATAGAGTCGGTTACAACAGAAGGAGATCTACATAACCGTATCGCCAAGCTTGCCTTCCACGCCAAGAGAGTCCCATCCGGACACGAGACGAAGTCTTCATTCTTGTATCTTCATAGTCCAACAGTCCGGCCAAAGGATATAGTCCGGCTGTCCGGATACCCCCTAATCCAGGACTCCCTCACCACCCTTAAAAGTATAATTAGCAAGCATGGTGGAAATCTTAGCTTCCGGTATCTTTCTCTTATTTGTAACAATTTCTTTCATATACTTAGCATAAGGATTCATTTTGAGCATGTCAGTTAATCACATACGCAAAAAGATAGGTCTAATCATTTTAACAAAGCGCTCAATATCCTCATCATCCTTTTTCTTGGATGGTTTGGGAGGAAAAGGCATGGGTTTCTGAACCCAAGGTTCCCTTTCTTTACCATGTTTCCTAGCAACAAAGTCTCTCTTATCATAATGTTGATTCTCTGATTGTGGGTTATCAAGATCAACAGCAGGTTCAATTTCTACATCATTATCATTACTAGGTTGAGCATCATCATGAACATCATCATTAATATTATCACTAGGTTCATGTTCATTACCAGATTGTGTTTCAAAGATCGTAAATAGAAATATCATTTGGATTCTCAGGTGGTTCAGCAATAGTTTCACTAGAAGCATGCAAAGTGCTATCATTTTTCTTTTTATTCTTTTTAGAAGAACTAGGTGCATCAATATTATTCTGTGAGAATCTTGTTCAATTCTCTTAGGGTGGTGTCGACGTCAAAACCGGCGGATCTCTGGTAGGGGGTCCCGAACTGTGCGTCTAAGGCGGTTGGTAACAGGAGGCGGGGGACACGATGTTTACCCAGGTTCGGGCCCTCTAGATGGAGGTAATACCCTACTTCCTGCTTGATTGATCTTGATGATATGAGTATTACAAGAATTGATCTACCACGAGATCATAGAGGCTAAACCCTAGAAGCTAGCCTATGGTATGATTGTTGTTGTCCTACGGACTAACCCTCCGGTTTATATAGACACCGGAGGGGGCTAGGATTACACAGAGTCGGTTACAAGGGAGGAGATCTACATATCCTATTGCCAAGCTTGCCTTCCACGCCAAGGAGAGTCCTATCCGGACACGGGATGAAGTCTTCAATCTTGTATCTTCATAGTCCAACAGTCCGGCTAAAGGATATAGTCCGGCTGTCCGGAGACCCCCTAATCCAGGACTCCCTTAGTAGCCCCTGAACCAGGCTTCAATGACAATGAGTCCGGCGCGCTGATTGTCTTCGGCATTGCAAGGTGGGTTCCTCCTCCGAATACTCCATGGAAGATATTGAACACAAGGATAGTGTCCGGCTCTGCAAAACAAATTCCACATGCCACCGTAGAGAGAATAATATTTCCACAAATCTAATCTGCTGACACATTCTGTAGCATGACATCACACCACGGCCCAGTCATTATTCGAACCGTTTTTCTCAACCAGCCACGGCACACATTGCGAGGCGGTTTCCTTGGCACGTATTGTTGAAGCAGAGATCGTGTCCCCTTATCACGGGATTCTCATCAATACAGATGTGGGTAAGCCAACCACGCCATCAATTATGGCGCTTGGGTAATAAGCGAGTTTTACTAGGCGAGTGGGGAGGCGCATCGCCTCTTCCGCCCTTATAAAGGGACAAGGATTCACCTTTTTTACCCATGCCTTCTTCCTCCTTGCTCATCCATTCTTGCGCACTCGAGCTGCAACACCCAAGTCTGTGCTTTTCCCCTCAAACCACTCCAAGCATGTCCAGAGCGGGAGGCAAGTGGATGGTCTCCTCCTCACGGAGGAGGACGTTAAAAAGCTGCGGGGAGCCAGATATCTGGCCGCGGACATCGCACACCGGCTGCCAGATGCGGGGCAGATCATCCCCACGCCCGAACCCCATGAGAGGGTGGTTTTCCTTACCCACATCATCCGCGGACTGGGATTTCCGCTCCACCCGTTTGTCTGCGGGCTCATGTTCTACTACGGGTTGGACTTTCACGATCTGGCCCCCAATTTCATCCTCAACATCTCGATGTTTATCGTCGTGTGCGAGGCTTTCCTCCGCATCAGGCCCCACTTCGGCCTATGGCTGAAAACCTTCAATGTTAAACCGAAGGTGGTGGTCGGCCAGCAGGCGGAGTGCGGAGGCGCCATGGTGGGCAAAATGCCCAACGTCACATGGCTCGAAGGCTCCTATGTGGAGACCATAAAGGGGTGGCAATCGGGGTGGTTCTACATCACCGAGCCGCGCGACACCAACTGGGTGGCGGCCCCCAAATTTCGATCCGGAATCCCCATGCGGCTCACCTCCTGGAAAGAGAAGGGCCTGTCCTGGGGTTCCTCGATAGAGCTGACCAGACTCCAGACATGTATCAAAAACATGATGAGCAAGAAAATCAAGCTCGTCAACATGGTCCAAGTCGTGCTGTTCCGCCGGATCCTCCCGTGTCAAAGACGGGCATTCAATTTGTGGGAGTTCGACCCGGCCAAGCACCAGATGTTGCGAGAGCTCTTCGACACGACGCACAAGGACGTCTAGAGGGTGTTGTTCAAGGGCGCCGAGGTACCTCCTCCCCTTACCGAGGACCGCGGACTCAGCGCAAAGCGCCATGCCAATCTGGTAAGTTTTTATATCTCACAGGATATTTATTTTCCCCAATTTAATCATGTGCGGAATCTAAGCTTCCATTCCATTAGCAGGACTGGATAGAGACGGCGGAGCAGATTGATTGCCCCGCCCCCTGCTTGAAGATCCTGTAGATGCTCTCCTAACGGAGATGCTGGTTCTGGCGCCTTACGAGGTGCCGGTGAAGAAGGCCAAGAAGAAGGCCACGGGGACCCTAAAGTGTCTCCGGCGCCAGGTTAAATCGGGCTCATCGTCCGATAACTCCGAGGCGCACTCCTCCCTCGAGAACGAGGAGGAGGAAGAGGAAAGTTCTCCCCCCAACCCGGGGAGACAAGAAAAGGAAGGCCGCCCCAACCGGGGAGGCCGAAGGGTCCAAGAAGGGAAGGACCCTCCTTCCGGACTGCTCCACGACGACCGCCTACAGTTGCGACGAGTGGTTACCCAGTGACAAGCCCCTGGCGAAGTCGTAAGTATCTGAATACCATAGTAATTCATGGTATGTTTTATTGCACTGCTTCTCTTTATGCCGAACATGATTATGTAGTCCGCCCCGAGCCCGTATCGACGTATCTTCGTCGGATGGTTCTTTGGACCCGTCGGATATGAATAGCGATTTACTTCCGACCGCCTCCACCCCACGCCCTACGGACAACGTCGAGGTGTTGTCTCAAAGGGCACCGAGCCGAGGGGAGGTAGTCCTGGAGGCGCCTCAAGGCGACCTTCCGGACCCTGGGCGCAAAGGGAGCAAGACTCCCACGGGCTCCAAGTTCGGCCCCAAGTCGAACACTGCGCCGGAACCTCCAGTGGTACCGGACTCCGGCAGGCGACCCCCCGTTAAGAGGGGCAAGCCGCCCGTGCCGGTGGCCTCTGTCCATCCAGAGGCACCGGACAACTTTCTGGAAGCGCTTCGCGGCGCTTCCATTGACGAAGAGCACCGCACTATCATGAGTGTGGTGATCGAGAAGGTCCAGTCCGCCAAAAACGGACTAACTGAAGCTTGTGCTAGCCTCCTAACAGGCTTTCAGGTAAGTAATCAAAATATAGGAAAATATTACTGCATAGACAGTAGCCCCTGATGCTCAGTTTGGAGTTCGTGAAGAAAGGCCGAATAGAGGATCAAATAATGACTCAGGAGTCTAATGAGAATATGTCTATGTGCATATGCAGGCTTCACTGCTGGCCGCTGGCGCACGTACTGCGGAGGTCGCTGCACTGAAGCAGGACCTTGAGCGGTCCGAGGAAGAGCTCGGCCTTGCAAAGAGGCAGCTCGAGGAGAGCAAAGGTAAGCAATACCTTGTCTATATATTAAAAAGAAATTTGGTTGCAAAATAATAGGATCGTCATGAATTTGCTGGGGCCACGATCAAGTGGCGACCACAAGAAAGGCGTTGTCCGAGGCTGAAGACAAAGCGGCCAAGGAGCGCATCGAGCGAGAAAAGCAAGAAGCCCGGGTAGGCGAGGTGCACCAAGAGCTCCAGGCTCTCGCCAAAAAATACGAGTCCTTGGAGCTTGACTCTAAGACGCGAGAGTCCGAGCTTGCGAAGGCCCTCAAAATTTAAAAACATGCCAAGGCCAAAGCCCGAAAGGCCCTCCAGGAAATTGAGGCGGTTAAGAAGATAGCGGCGGGTAAGGCTTTCATTATGGAAAGCAAGCATGTGAAAGAAAATTTCCTTTTACTTACCCGAGTTCGGAGCTCTCCAGGAGCGTTCACAGATCTACCCCGCAGTGTGTCAGATGCCGCGGAGTTCTACTGGGCTGAGGAGGGGAGCTCGACGGAGAAGTTGTTCTGGTCTCAGTATACTGGGACCGAACACGCCATGCCTTTGAGCGACCAGCTGAAGCAACTGGTCGAGCTTCACAAGGCTGCCGAACAGGCCATGAAGGATCTCATAGTCCGGATGTGGCCTGGCGAGCCACTGCCTGGCAGCTACTTCGGCCTGGTGAGGCGGATTGTGAATGCCTACCCCCGGTTTGAAGTCATCAAGCGGTCCGTCTGCATCGAAGGTGCACGCAGGGCCTTTGCCCGTGCGAAAGTGCACTGGGCGAAGATGGACGTCGAGAAGCTGGTGAAGGAGGGGCCGCCGCAGGGCAAGGAGCATCGCCACCCTGAAATGTATTATGACAGTGTCCTGAAGGGTGCCCGCCTTGTGGCGGAGGAATGTTCTAAGGATGTAATATTTGAATGAATGTACTCATCTGATCCTGTAATATGGAAACGAGTTCATTTGCGCTATGCAACGCTTGTGAATTTAAAATATTACCTTCTGTGCGGCCGTTTATAAAATCTGAGAGTTGGCCAGTCGTCGGCTTCTGCCCCATGTAACTAGTATCGGTGTTCGTGATAAACCTGGGCACTCTTTTTCCCAATTTTGGGTCCTTCGAGGAAGGTGTTCAGCACAACGAACCAGGCAATCGGACTATAAGGCTTTATCACTCTCACTTAGCCATACAAGTCTATAATTTTAAATTTTGGCGAAGCCCCTAGTATTCGGAAGGCCCAATTTGGGGCGCTATATACGCCTAAGTCAGGCAAGGCCAACTCCTCGCCTGAAACGGAAAAAGTCTTTAAGGACTTGAGACCTCTCGAACAGCCACCAGCTCTCGCCTTATCATGACAGTCGGTTTTTGGCTTTCTATACTGAGGTGCTTGTCCGGAAGAACCGCGACACAATCGCAGTAGTTCTCCCAGCGCTACCTTAGCCGATATAGCGGAACATAAGGTACCAAAACATGGGAGCCGGGCAAACCCAACTATTGACCCAAGACGATTGAGCCGCATTGCGGGGCGTGCCCTGATCGTGCCCCCGCCTATGCCCATGGTATTTTCAGTGCGTAATTATGTACGTGCGGCACGGATTACATCGCTTGACTGGGACTAGGACGGGGGCTGAATTGCTAGGCGAGCTCTGAACGTGCCAGGTGATCCTGCTGTAGGTTACTCCGGACTCGCTTGACGGTGTCCGGGAGCTATATCGCCGAATTGATGGTTTGCCTTAAAAGGCTGCTTTGTGCTTTTGCTGCGAGGGCCACAGTGTGCTTCTCCGTGCGGAGCGAGCACTCTGTGTTTCCATTGACTGTTATGACCCCCCTAGGTCCTGGTATCTTGAGCTTGAGGCATGCGTAATGTGGTACCGCATTAAATTTTACCGTCGCGGTTCGCCCGAGCGAGGCGTGATAGCCATCATGAACGGGACGATATCGAAGATTAACTCCTCGCTCCGGAAGTTGTCCGGAGATCCGAAGAGCACTTCCAGTGTGATTGAGCCCGTGCAATGGGCCTCTACACCTGGGATACCACCCTTAAAGGTGGTTTTGGTGGGTTTGATCCTCGAGGGATCTATACCCATTTTGTGCACTGTATCTTGATAGAGAAGGTTCAGGCTGCTGCCGCTGTCCATGAGGACTCGAGTGAGGTGAAATCCGTCAATGATAGGGTCTAGAACCTATGCGGCGGATCCGCCATGACGGATACTAGTGGGGTGGTCCCTGCGATAGAAGGTGATCGGACAGGAGGACCATTGGTTGAACTTTGGGGCGACAGGCTCCATCGCATAGACGTCCCTTAGAGCACACTTCCGTTCCCTTTTGGGAATGTGGGTTGCGTATATCATGTTCACCGTCTTCACTTGTGAGGGGAACCTCTTCTGTCCTCCCGTGTTCGGTGGCCGGGGCTCCTCTTCGTCATCACTATGCAGCCCCTTGTTCTTGTTTTCGGCATTCAACTCGCCGGCCTGCTTGAACACCCAGCATTCTCTATTGGTGTGATTGGTTGGCTTATCGGAGTGCCGTGGATTTGACACGAGCGATAAAGTATACGACCCAAACTGGACGGGCCCGGCGTACTTTTTTTGAATGGCTTTTTCCGCTGACCGGATCTAGAGCCTCTGAATCCGGCATTGACTGTCGTATCTTCGGTGTTATCGCTGTTGTTGCGGCGCTTGTGTCTGTTACGACATAGTCTGCCGTTAGCATCTTTAGTATCTGAAGTGTCCGGATTCCCTGATGTGTTGTTGCTGCAAGCCAGCTAGCTATCCTTACCCGTGCAAAAGCGGGTCATGAGTGTATTGAGGGCTGCCATAGATTTCGGCTTCTCCTGGCCGAGGTGCCGGGCGAGCCACTCGTCACGAATGTTATGCTTGAATGCCGCTAAGGCCTCAGCATCCAGACAGTCGACAATTTGTTTTTTCTTAGTTAGGAACCGTGTCCGTAATTGCTCGCCGATTCCCCACAGGCTGAGTTATATGGCTCAAGTCATCAGCATCTGGTGGTCGCACATAAGTGCCCTGGAAGTTGTCAAGGAATGCATCTTCCAAATCCTCCCAACTGCTCTGCTGGCAAGCTATTCAGCCAATGCCGAGCTGGTCCCTTGAGTTTTAGTGGGAGGTACTTGATGGCATGTACATCATCACCGCGAGCCATGTGGATATGGAGGAGGAAATCCTCAATCCATACTGCGGGATCTGTTGTACCATCGTACAATTCGATATTTACGGGTTTAAAACCCTCCGGGAATTCGTGATCCATAACTTCATCAGTGAAGCATAGGGGGTGTGTGATATGTCTCCAACGTATCTATAATTTTTGATTGTTCCATGCTATTATATTACCTGTTTTGAATGATTCTGGGCTTTATTATACACTTTTATATTACTTTTGGGACTAACCTATTAACTGGAGGCCCAGCGCATATTGCTGTTTTATTGCCTGTTTCAGTATTTCGAAGGAATGGAATATCAAATGGAGTCCAAACGGAATGAAACCTTGACAACGTGTTTTTTGGAAGATTATCATCCCGAGGCTTGGAGATCAAGTCAAGATCCTAGAGGAGCCCAAGAGATGAGGCGCCCCCCTCGGTATGCGACCCCTGTCTCGTGGACCCCTCGAGCACCCCCCGACCGACTTCTTTCGCCTATATAGTCCCACGTACCATAAAAACATCCACGGAGAAGATAGATCGGGAGTTCCGCCGCCACAAGCCTCTGTAGCCACCAAAAACCTCTCGGGAGCCTGTTCAAGACTCGCCGGAGGGGGAACCCATCACCGGTGGCCATCTTCATCATCCCGGCGCTATCCATGACGAGGAGGGAGTAGTTCACCCTCGGGGCTGAGGGTATGTACCAGTAGCTATGTGTTTGATCTCTCTCTCTCTCTCTCACTCTCTCTCTCTCGTGTTCTCTCTCGTGTTCTCTCTATGGCACGATCTTGATGTATCGCGAGCTTTGCTATTATAGTTGGATCTTATGATGTTTCTCCCCCTCTACTCTCTTGTCATGAATTGAGTTTCCCTCTTGAAGTTATCTTATCGGATTGAGTCTTTACTTTGAGAACACTTGATGTATGTCTTGCCGTGTTTATCTGTGGTGATAATGGGATATCACGTGCCACTTGATGTATGTTTTGGTGACCAACTTGCGGGTTCCGCCCATGAACCTATGCATAGGGGTTGGCACGTTTTCTTGACAATCCGGTAGAAACTTTGGGGCACTCTTTGAAGTACTTTGTGTTGGTTGGATGAATCTGAGATTGTGTGATGCATATCGTATAATCATGCCCACGGATACTTGAGGTGACAATGGAGTATCTAGGTGACATTAGGGTTTTGGTTGATTTGTGTCTTAAGGTGTTATTCTAGTACGAACTCTTTAATAGATCGATCCAAAAGAATAACTTTGAGGTGGTTTCGTACCTACCATAATCTCTATGTTTCTTCTCCGCTATTAGTGGCTTTGGAGTGACTCTTAGTTGCATGTTGAGGGATTGTTATATGATCTATCTATGTTATTATTGTTGAGAGAACTTGCACTAGTGAAAGTATGAACCCTAGGCCTTGTTTCCTATCATTGCAATACCGTTTACGCTCACTTTTATCATTAGTTACCTTGCTGTTTTTATTATTTCAGATTACAAAAACCTTTATCTACCATCCATATTGCACTTGTATCACCATCTCTTCTCGAACTAGTGCACCTATACAATTTACCATTGTATTGGGTGTGTTGGGGACACAAGAGACTCTTTGTTATTTGGTTGCAGGGTTGTTTGAGAGAGACCATCTTCATCCCTCGCCTCCCTACGGATTGATAAACCTTAGGTCATCCACTTGAGGGAAATTTGCTACTGTCCTACAAACCTGTGCACTTGCAGGCCCAACAACGTCTACAATAAGAAGGTTGTGTAGTAGACATCAAGCTCTTTTCTGGTGCCGTTGCTGGGGAGGTGAGTGCTTGAAGGTATATCTTTAGATCTTGCAATCGAATCTTTTTGTTTCTTGTTTTATCACTAGTTTAGTTTATAAAAGAAAACTAGCAAAAAAATGGAATTGAGTTTGTCTCATACGCTTCGTCTTTTTAATATCTTTCGTGAGTATGATGGAAAGGAAAATTGTGCTCAAGTGCTAGAAGAAGAATGCTTTAAAATGCTTGGTACTAAATCTTTGAATGATGAGCATGATTGCAATATTGTTAGTATAAACTCCTTGAATATCCATAGTACTAATGATGATTGCTCTAGTCATGATGAAAATATCTCCCATAAGCATGTCAACTTTTGTGGAGTGCATGTTTGCATTAACACACCCAATAAAGAAGATATATATTGCGAGAGGAATAAGTATTTAGAAACTAATAAGTTGCAATAAAGTCTAGATAAGAGTGCGGAGAATTTAAGATATCTTTCCCGTTGTGAATTTTGCAATAAACAAGATCATTTACATCTCCAATGCAAATTGTTTCATGATCGGATCGTGTCCAAAAATTGTGATGATTTGATCTCCCTTTCTCATTACAATGAACTTAGATTGCTTTTGGGTTGTGAAGAGTTGAAACGTTTAACTAAGCCTATTCCAGAATTTAATCTTAAGCATTTTCTTGGTATTGATCTAGAAAAGATTTATATGTTTTGTGCAGAGAATTGCATTGAAAATCCTTATATTGCCAATTACCTAAAGAAAAGAAAGCAAATAGAAGATGATGAGAATACTAATGAAAGGGAATAGACTTCCCAATATTCTCCTATTATTTCTTATGATGAATTAGGTAACGAGGAGGAGCTTTCTATTCAACCAATCTCATCAATAAGGAGCTCAAAGAGGAAGGTTGAACCTACACATAATGTGAAGAAGAAAAAGAAAAGAAGGAGCAACAAAGGTATAAAGGTATCCCTCCCAAATGATGTTGCTCCTACTACTCATTGTGATGATGATAATTGCTTTACTATTGGTGCTATCCATATTTTTAATGATAAAAGTGATTATGCTTATGATATGAAAGGGCCCAAGCTTGGGGAAGCTATGTTTGATGAGGATGAAATATTTGAGAATATATTTGCTGAAATTAATGTTTGTCCCAAGCTTGGGGATGCTATGTTTAATGAAGATGATATTTTTAGCATCCCAAGTTTTGATATGCAAAGTTGTTATGATGATAGCATGCCTCCTACCTATGATGATTATATTGATGAAAGTGGTTTCGGAAGAGTGTCAACTTTAGGAAGTAGTGATACCGCTATTTTGGAGGATGTTGAATTTTATTGTGATGAATATGAAAGTGGATTTGGAAGAGTATCAACTTTATTTAGTGATTCCACTATCTTGGGAGAGGTTTCAATCGATTATGATGAGAACGAAGTTGCTACTTATGATGATTATTGTGATGAAACTTATGCTATAAAAAGTAGTGATGATTATATTTGCAAATCTTGTCATGATTATGATTACCCTTTTTCTGAACATTACTCTTTTAATGTGGAAACAATTTTTAGTGTTCAAGTCTCTTATGATACTCCCACTATTCCTAATGAGAAGAATTTTGCTTATGTGGAGAGTAGTAAATTTTCTATGCTTGTAGATCATGAAAAGAATGCTTTAGGTGCTGTTTATATTGTTGAATTCATTCATTATGCTACTGAAAATTATTATTAGGGAGGAACATATGCTTGTAGGAATTGCAATAATATCAAGTTTCCTCTCTATGTGCTTAAATTTTTGAAGTTATGCTTGTTTTGTCTTCCTATGCTTGTTGATTATTGTTCCCATAAGTTGTTTACTCATAAAATCCCTATGCATAGGAAGTGGGTTAGAGTTAAATGTGCTAGGCATATTCTTCATGATGCTCTCTTTATGTTTCAATTCTTATCTCTTATGTGAGCATCATTGAAATCATCATGCCGAGCCAGGGGCTTTAAACGTTAGCGCTTGTTGGGAGGCAACCCAATTTTATTTTAGTTTCTTTATTGTCGGTTCTGTTTAGGAATAAATAATCCATATAGATTCTCATTAGATGTGTTTTCATGTTTTAATTAGTGTTTGTGCCAAGTAGAACCTTTGGGAAGACTTGGGTGAAGTCTTTATGATCATGCTGTAAAAAACAGAAACTTTAGCGCTCACGAGATTAGATTCAACTTTTTACTGGAGAGTGCTATTTAGTTGATTCTTTTTGCAGATGATTACTAGACAAATTACTCAGGTCCACCAATTTATTTTAGAATTTTTGGAGTTCCAGAAGTTTGCGTTAGTTACAGATTACTACAGACTGTTCTATTTTTGGCAGATTCTGTTTTCATTGTGTTGGTTGCTTATTTTGATGAATCTATGGCTAGTAAAATAGTTTATAAACCATAGAGAAGTTGGAATACAGTAGGTTTAACACCAATATAAATAAAGAATGAGTTCATTACAGTACCTTTAAGTGGTGTTTTGTTTTCTTTCGCTAACGGAGCTCACGAGTTTTCTGTTAAGTTTTGTGTTGTGAAGTTTTCAAGTTTTGGGTAAAGATTCGACGGACTATGGAATAAGGAGTGGCAAGAGACTAAGCTTGGGGATGCCCAAGGCACCCCAAGGTAATATTCAAGGACAACCAAGAGCCTAAGCTTGAGGATGCCCCAGATGGCATCCCCTCTTTCGTCTTCGTTCATCGGTAACTTTACTTGGAGCTATATTTTTATTCACCACATGATATGTGTTTTGCTTGGAGCGTCATTTTCTCTTGTTAGTATTTGCTTGCTGTTGTTTATATTAATGTTTTTCATCTTTAGTTTCAATAAAAAAGTCAAGGATAGCCTTTGCCATGCTTATTTTGCTACTATACATGTTACTGTTTGAAAACAGAAAGTTTACCGCTGTTGCAAAAACTCCCTAGAAAAGTAAGAGCATGATATAATGTTGAAACATTTTTCATAATGAGATATGATAAATTTACTACAGTGGTAATTTTATTTAATAATTTTTGGAGTTAGGGAAGTATTGATACTCTTGCATTCTTTATAGACTGTACTGTTTTGGCAGATTGCTGTTATGTTTGCATTGTTTGCATATGTTTGCTTGTTTAATGATTCTATTTAAGGATAGGAGTATTAAATATGCAGAGACATGTAGTTTTCAATGTTGAATAATAATTTTAGTGATTTGTCACAGTAGAAAATGATAAGGTTTTGCATTCGTTTATACTAACCTATCTCACGAGTTCTTGTTGAGTTTGGTGTGTATGAAGCTTTTGATAAAAAGAGAAACCATGATATGAGAGGAATTAGGGAGACATGAAAGTTCAAGCTTGGGGATTCCCAAGGCACCCCAAGATAATATTTCAAGAAGTCTCAAGCATCTAAGCTTGGGGATGCCCCGGTAGGCATCCCACCTTTCTTCTTCAACCACTATTGGTTAGTATCAGATGAGCCTAAGTTTTTGCTTCTTTACATGAGTTGTGCTATCCTTGCAATGCTATTTTATTTTGTTTTGCTTGCTGTTTGAATACAATACCAAGATCTGAAATTCCTTAATGTTAGAGAGTCTTCACATAGTTTCACAATTATTTAACTACTCATTGATCTTCACTTATATCTTGTTGGAGTAGTTTGTCGTTTGCTCTAGTGCTTCACTTATATCTTTTAGAGCACGGCGGTGGTTTTATTTTGTAGAAATTAATGAACTCTCATGCTTCACTTATATTATTTTGAGAGTCTTGAACAGCATGGTAATTTGAACGAAAACTTTCATAGGAGGTGAACTGGATGCTATGATCAATTTGATACTTGATAATTGTTTTGAGATATGGAGGTAGTGATATTAAAGTCATGCTAGTTGGGTGATTATGAATTTAAAGAATGCTTGTGTTGAAGTTAGCAAGTCCCGTAGCATGCACGTATGGTTAAAGTTGTGTAACAAATTTGAAATATGAAGTGTACCTGGCTTGTGCATCCTTATGAGTGGCGGTCGGGGACGAGCGATGGTATTTTCCTACCAATCATCCCCCTAGGAGCATGCGCGTAGTGCTTGATTTTTGATGACTTCTAAATTTTTGCAATAAGTATATGAGTTCTTTTGACTAATGTTGAGTCCATGGATTATCGCACTTTTATCTTTCCGCCATTGCTAGCCTCTTCGGTGCCGTGCATTGCCCTTCCTCACCTTGAGAGTTGGTGCAAACTTCGCCGGTGCATCCAAACCCCGTGATATGATACGCTCTATCACACATAAGCCTCATTATATCTTCCACAAAACAGCCACCATACCTACCTATTTATGGCATTTCCATAGCCATTCCGAGATATATTGCCATGCAACTTTCCACCGTTCGTTTATCATCATTATGACATTCATTACTATTGTCTTATTGCCATTGCATGATCATGTAGTTGACATCGTATTTGTGGCAAAGCCACCATGCATTATTTTTCATACATGTCACTCTTGATTCATTGCACCATCCCGGTACACCGCCGGAGGCATTCATATTGAGTCATATTTTGTTCTAGTTTTGAGTTGTAATTCATATGTTGTAATCAATGAAAGTGTGACGATCATCATTATTAGAGCATTGCCCAAAAATAAAAATAAAAGGAAAAAGAAGGCCCAAAGAAAAAAAAGGGAAAATAAATAAAAAGGGGCAATGCTACTATCTCTTTTTCCACACTTGTGCTTCAAAGTAGCACCATGTCTTTCATATAGTGAGTCTCATATGTTGTCACTTTCATATACTAGTGGGAATTTTTCATTATAGAACTTGGCTTGTATATTCCTACGATGGGCTTCCTCAAATGCCCTAGCAAGCAAGTTGGATGCACACCCACTAGTTTTCTTTTGTTGAGCATTCATTTATAGCTCTAGTGCATCCGTTGCATGGCAATCCCTACTCCTCATGTTGACATCAATTGATGGGCATCTCCATAGCCCGTTAATTATCCTTGTCAATGTGAGACTTCCTCCTTTTTTGTCTTCTCCACACAATCCCCAATCATCATATTCTATTCCACCCATAGTGCTATATCCATGACTCATGCTCATGTATTGCGTGAAGGTTGAAAAAGTTTGAGATTATTTAAGTACGAAACAATTGCTTGGCTTGTCATCGGGGGTATAGAAGTTGGGAACATCTTTGTGTGACGAAAATGAAGCATAGCCTAACTATATGATTATGTAGGAATGAACTTTCTTTGGCCATGCTATTTTGAGAAGACATAATTACTTTGATTAGTATGCTTGAAGTGTTACTATTTCTTTTATCAATATGAACTTTTATTTTGAATCATTTGGATCTGAACATTTATGCCACAATAAAGAAAATTACTTTGAGAATCATGCTCGGTAGCATTCCACATCAAAAATTCTGTTTTTATCATTTACCTACTCGAGGACGAGCAGGAATTAAGCTTGGGGATGCTTGATACGTCTCCAACGTATCTATAATTTTTTATTGTTCCATGCTATTATATTACCTGTTTTGAATGATTATGGGCTTTATTATACACTTTTATATTACTTTTGGGACTAACCCCTTAACCGGAGGCCCAGCCCATATTGTTGTTTTATTGCCTGTTTCAGTATTTCGAAGGAAAGGAATATCAAACGGAGTCCAAACGGAATGAAACCTTCGGCAACGTGTTTTTTTGGAAGATTATCATCCTGGAGGCTTGGAGATCAAGTCAGAAGATCCTCGAGGAGCCCAGGAGATAGGGGCGCCCCCCCCTACAGGGCGCGGCCCCCTGTCTCGTGGACCCCTCGAGCACCCCCCGACCGACTTCTTTCTCCTATATAGTCCCACGTACCCTAAAAACATCCACGGAGAAGATAGATCGGGAGTTCCACCGCCGCAAGCCTCTGTAGCCACCAAAAACCTCTCGGGAGCCCGTTCCGGCACCCTGACGGTGGGGGAACCCATCACCGGTGGCTATCTTCATCATCCAGGCACTATCCATTGCGAGGAGGGAGTAGTTCACCCTCGGGGCTGAGGGTATGTACCAGTAGCTATGTGTTTGATCTCTCTCTCTCGTGTTCTCTCTATGGCACGATCTTGATGTATCGCGAGCTTTGCTATTATAGTTGGATCTTATGAAGTTTCTCCCCCTCTACTCTCTTGAGATGAATTGAGTTTCCCTCTTGAAGTTATCTTATCGGATTGAGTCTTTACTTTGAGAACACTTGATGTATGTTGCTACGTCTTGAGCTTGGGTTGGTTTTCCTCGAAGAGGAGAGGGTGATGCAGCAAGTGTAGCGTAAGTATTTCCCTCAGTTTGGAGAACTAAGGTATCAATCCAGTAGGAGGCTTCTCAAAAGTCCCACGCACCTACACAAACAAACTGAGAACTCGCAACCAACGGAATAAAGGGGTTGTCAATCCCTTCACGGCCACTTGCGAAAGTGAGATCTAATAAAGATAGTATGATAAGATAAATATATTTTTGGTATTTTATAATATAGATGCAAAAAGAAAAGATGCAAATAAAAGTAGATTGGGAGCAAATATGATAAGAGATAGACCCGGGGGCCATAGGTTTCACTAGTGGCTTCTCTCAAGATAGCATAAGTATTACGGTGGGTTAACAAATTACTGTCGAGCAATTGATAGAAAAGCGCATAGTTATGAGATTATCTAGGCATGATCATGTATATAGGCATCACGTCCATAACAAGTAGACCGACTCACCTGCATCTACTACTATTACTCCACACATCGACCGCTATCCATCATTCATCTAGAGTATTAAGTTCATAAGAACAGAGTAACGCATTAAGCAAGATGACATGATGTAGAGGGTTAAACTCATGCAATATGATATAAACCCCTTCTGTTATCCTCGATGGCAACAATACAATACGTGCCTTGCAACCCTTTCTGTCTCTGGGTAAGGACACCGCAAGATTGAACCCAAAGCTAATCACTTCTCCCATGGCAAGAAAGATCAATCTAGTAAGCCAAACCAAACTGATAATTCGAAGAGACTTGCAAAGATAACTTAATCATACATAAAAGAATTCAGAGAATATTCAAATATTATTCATAGATAAACTTGATCATAAAACCACAATTCATCGGATCTCGACAAACACACCGCCAAAGAGATTACATCGAATAGATCTCCACAAGAGAGGGGGATAACATTGTATTGAGATCCAAAAGAGAGAAGAAGCCATCTAGCTAATAACTATGGACCCGTAGGTCTGTGGTAAACTACTCACAACTCATCGGAGGGGCAAGGATGTTGATGTAGAGGCCCTCCATGGTTGATTCCCCCTCCGGCATAGTGCCGGCGAAGGCTCCAAGATGAGATCTCGCGGATATAGAAGGTTATGGCGGTGAAAATTGTGTTTCATGGTGCCCCTGGATGTTTTCATGGTACGTAGGTATATATAGGAGGAAGAAGTACGTCGGTGGCCGCCCGAGGGGCCCACGAGACAGGGGGCGCCCTCCTATCTCGTGGAGGCCTCGGCTGCTTCTTGACTTGCACTCCAAGTCCTCTAGATCACGTTCGTTCCAAAAATCACGCTCCCGAAGGTTTCATTCCGATTGGACTCCGTTTGATATTCCTTTTCTTCGAAATACTGAAATAGGCAAAAAACAGCAATATAAATTTGGGCCTCCGGTTAGTAGGTTAGTCCCAAAAATGATATAAATGTGTAAAATAAAGCCCATAAACATCCAAAAGGGGTAATATAATAGCATGGAACAATAAAAAATTATAGATATGTTGGAGATGTATCAAGCATCCCCAAGCTTAATTCTTGCTCGTCCTCGAGTAGGTAAATGGTAAAAAGAGAATTTTTGATGTGGAATGCTACTTAGCATAATTCATAATGTAATTTTCTTTATTGTGGCATGAATGTTCAGATCCAAATGAATACAAAATAAAAGTTCATATTGATAAAAGAAATAGTAATACTTCAAGCATACTAATCAAAGTAATCATGTCTTCTCAAAATAGCATGGCAAAAGAAAGTTCATCCCTACAAAATCATATAGTTAGGCTATGCTTCATTTTCACACACAAAGATGTTCCCAACTTCTATACCCCGATGACAAGCCAAGCAATTGTTTCATACTTAAATAATCTCAAACTTTTTCAACCTTCACGCAATACATGAGTGTGAGCCCTGGATATAGCACTAGGGGTGGAATAGAATATGATGATGGGGATTGTGTGGAGAAGACAAAAGGAGAAAGTCTCACATTGACGAGGATAATCAATGGGCTATGGAGATGCCCATCAATTGATGTCAACATGAGGAGTAGGGATTGCCATGCAACGGATGCACTAGAGCTATAAATGAATGCTCAACAAAAGAAAACTAGTGGGTGTGCATCCAACTTGCTTGCTAGGGCATTTGAGGAAGCCCATCGTAGGAATATACAAGCCAAGTTCTATAATGAAAAATTCCCAATAGTATGAAAAAGACAACTTATGAGACTCACTATATGAAAAACATGGTGCTACTTTGAAGCACAATATATAAGACTCACTATGAAAAACATGGTGCTACTTTGAAGCACAATATATGAGACTCACTACATGAAGAACAAGGTGCTACTTTGAAGCATGGTAAGAGGATAGTAGCATTGCCCTTTTTATTTTTATTTTATTTTTTTGGGCCTTTCTTTTTTCTTTTTGGCCTTTCTCTTTTTTTTTTGATTGGGCAATGCTCTAATAATGATGATCATCACACTTCTATTGATTACAACATAAGGATTACAACTCAAAACTAGAACAAGATATGACTCTATATGAATGCCTCCGGCGGTGTACCGGGATGGTGCAATGAATCAAGAGTGACATGTATGAAAAATAATGCATGGTGGCTTTGCCACAAATACGATGTCAACTTCATGATCATGCAATGGCAATATGACAAAAGTAAAGTATGTCATGATGATGATGAACAGAACGGTGGAAAGTTGCATGGCAATATATCTCAGAATGGCTATGGACATGCCATAATAGGTAGGTATGGTGGCTGTTTTGAGGAAGATATAGGGAGGTTTATGTGTGATAGAGTGTATCGTATCACGGGGTTTGGATGCACCGCCAAGTTTGCACCAACTCTCAAGGTGAGAAAGGGCAATGCACGGCATCAAGAGGCTAGCAAAGGCGGAAAGGTAAAAGTGCGATAATCCATGGACTCAACATTAGTCAAAAGAACTCATATACTTATTGCAAAAATTTAGAAGTCATCAAAAATCAAGTACTACGCGCATGCTCCTAGGGGATAGATTGGTAGGAAAAGACCATCGCTCGTCCCCGACCGCCACTCATAAGGATGCACAAGCCAGGTACACTTCATGTTTCAAATTTGTTACACAACTTTAACCATACGTGCATGTTACAGGACTTGCTAACTTCAACACAAGCATTCTAAATTAATAATCACCCAACTAGCATGACTTTAATATCACTACCTGCATATCTCAAAACAATTATCAAGTATCAAGTTGATCATAGCATCCAATTCACTTCCTATGATAGTTTTTATTATACCCAACTTGGATGCCTACCATTCTAGGACCAATTTTATGAGCATAGCAAATACCATGCTGTTCTAAAAGACTCTCAAAATAATATAAGTGAAGCATGAGAGACTAGCAATTTCTTCAAAATTAAGACACCATCGTGCTCTAAAAGATATAAGTGAAGCACTAGAGCAAAAACTATCAAGCTCAAAAGATATAAGTGAAGCACATAGAGTATTCTAGCAAATTCTAATCAAATAGGCTTCTCCCAAAAGGTGTGTACAGCAAGGATGATTGTGGTAAACTAAAAGCAAAGACTAATATAATACACGACGCTCCAAGCAAAACACTTATCATGTGGTGAATAAAAATATAGCTCCAAGTAAAGTTACCAATGAACGAAGATTTAAAGAGGGGATGCCTTCCCGGGGCATCCCCAAGCTTAGGCTTTTGGCTATTCTTGAATATCTTGGGGTGCCTTGGGAATCCCCAAGCTTAGGCTCTTTCCACCCTTTATTCCATAGTCCATAAAAGCTTTACCCAAAACTTGAAAACTTCACAACACAAAACTCAACAAGAAATCTTATAAGCTCCGTTAGTGAAAGAAAACAAAACCACCACATAAGGTACTGCAATGAACTCATTCTTTATTTAATTTGGTGTTAAACCTACTGTATTCCAACTTCTCTATGGATTATAAACTATTTTATTGGCCATAGATTCATCAAAATAAGCAAACAACACACGAAAAACAGAATCTGTCAAAAAAGAACAGTCTGTAGTAATCTGTAACTAAAGCAAACTTATGGAACTCAAAATATTCAGCCAAAATAGGAAGGACTAGGAAATTTGTTTATTGATCAGAAGCAATTGGAATCACTATTTTATCACGTTATGGTGATTTGTAATAATTGTTTTCATTAGCCAAAAGTTTCTGGAAATTACAGCAAGATCAAATAAATATCATCCAAGAAGATCCTATAGGTTTAACTTGGCACAAACACTAATTAAAAGATAAGACCACATCTAAACAGAAGGTAGATGGATTATTTATTAAATAACAGCAAGGAAAAATATTGGGTTTCCTCCCAACAAGCGCTTTTCTTTAAAGCCTTTTTTAGCTAGGCATTGAGATTTCAATGATGCTCACATGAAAGACAAGAATTGGAGCAGAAAGAGAGCATCATAAAACATGTGACAAACACATCTAAGTCTAACATACTTCCTATGCATAGGCATATTATAAGCAAACAAATTTGCAAGGCAAGCAAAGAAGAAAGAGAAGATAGCAATCTCAACATGACGAGAGGAAATTTAATAAGATAAAAATTTCTACGACCATATTTTCCTCTCTCATAATAATTACATGTAGGATCATAGGCAAATTCAACAAAATAGCTATCACAAAACATATTCTCAACATGATCCACATGCATGCAAAGTTGACACTCTTCCAAGATAGTGGGATTAACATTAACTAAAGTCATGACCTTTCCGAACCCACTTTTATCAAAAATATCATAAGATTGAACATACTCCAAATATGTGGGATCTAAAGTTGGCACTCTTCCAAACCCACTTTCAATATTATTGCAAACACTGTTATCAATCTTATATTGTTCATGGGGCTTAAATAAATTTTCAAGGTTATAAGAAGAATCACCCCAATCATGATCCTTGAAACAAGTAGTAGACATAGCAAAACTAGCATCCCCAAGCTTAGGGTTTTGCATATTATTAGCACAATTAACATCAAGAGAATTTATAGGAAAATCATTGCAATCATGCTTTTTTCAAGGAGTTATTGTGAATCTCTTCATAAATTTCTTCATCGTGATTTTCAGATTCACAAATTTTAAGCAAAGCTTCATAAAGATAATCTAGCGCACATAACTCACTAGCAATTGGTTCATCATAATTGGATCTCTTAAAAAGATTAGCAAGTGGATGAGGATCCATAGATCTTAGGTTCTCTGTTTAGCAATAAATAAGCATCTAATCCAACCAAACGAGCAAACAATAGGGCAAGCGAAAGAGACGAGGAGATTGGGAAAGAGAGGGCGAATAAAATGGCAAGGGTGAAGTAGGGGAGAGGAAAACGAGAGGCAAATGGTGAATAATGTAAATGCAAGGGAGATGGGTTTGTGATGGGTACTTGGTATGTCTTGACTTGAGCGAAGACCTCCCCGGCAACGGCGCCAGAAATCCTTCTTGCTACGTCTTGAGCTTATGCTGGTTTTCCTCAAGAGGAGAGGGTGATGCAGCAAGTGTAGCGTAAGTATTTCCCTCAGTTTTGAGAACCAATGTATCAATCCAAAGAGGAGGCTTCTCAAAAGTCCCACGCACCTACACAAACAAACCGAGAACTCACAACCAACACAATAAAGGGGTTGTCAATCCCTTCACGGCCACTTCATGTAAAGTGAGATCTAATAAAGATAGTATGATAAGATAAATATATTTTTGGTATTTTATAATATAGATGCAAAAAGTGAAGATGCAAATAAAAGTAGATTGGGAGAAAATATGATAAGAGATAGACCCGGGGGGCATAGGTTTCACTAGTGGCTTCTCTCAAGAGCATAGGTATTTTACGGCGGGTGAACGAATTACTGTTGAGCAATTGACAGAATTGAGCATAGTTATGAGAGTATCTAGGTATGATCATGTATATAGGCATAACGTCCATAACAAGTAGACCGACTCCTGCCTGCATCTACTACTATTACTCCACACATCGACCGCTATCCAGCATGCATCTAGAGTATTAAGTTCATAAGAACAGAGTAACGCATTAAGCAAGATGACATGATGTAGAGGGATAAACTCATGCAATATGATATAAACCCCATCTTGTTATCCTCGATGGCAACAATACAATACGTGCCTTGCAACCCTTTACATCCTTTGGGTAAGGACACCGCAAGATTGAACCCAAAGCTAAGCACTTCTCCCATGGCAAGAAAGATCAATCTAGTAGGCCAAACCAAACTGATAATTCGAAGAGACTTGCAAAGATAACTTAATCATACATAAAAGAATTCAGAGAAGATTCAAATATTATTCATAGATAAACTTGATCATAAACCCACAATTCATCGGATCTCGACAAACACACCACAAAAAGAGTTTACATCGAATAGATCTCCACAAGAGAGGGGAGAACACTGTATTGAGATCCAAAAAGAGAGAAGAAGCCATCTAGCTAATAACTATGGACTCGTAGGTCTGTGGTAAACTACTCACAACTCATCGGAGGGGCAAGGATGTTGATGTAGAGGCCCTCCGTGGTTGATTCCCCCTCCGGCAGAGTGCCGGCGAAGGCTCGAAGAGGAGATCTCGCGGATACATAAGGTTACAGCGGTGGAACTTGTGTTTCGTGGTGCCCCTGGATGTTTTCGGGGTACGTAGGTATATATAGGAGGAAGAAGTACGTCGGTGGCCGCTCGAGGGGCCCACGAGACATGGGGCGCACCCTATACGGGGGGCGCGCCCTCCTATCTCGTGGAGGCCTCGGCTGCTTCTTGACTTGCATTCCAAGTCCTCTGGATCACGTTCGTTCAAAAAATCACGCTCCCGAAGGTTTCATTCCGTTTGGATTCCGTTTGATATTCCTTTTCTTCGAAATACTAAAATAGGCAGAAAAACAGCAATATGGGTCGGGCCTCCGGTTAGTAGGTTAGTCCCAAAAATGATATAAATGTGTAAAATAAAACCCATAAACATCCAAAAGGGGTAATATAATAGCATGGAACAATAAAAATTATAGATACGTTGGAGACGTATCATATGTCTTGCCGTGTTTATCTATGGTGATAATAGGATATCACGTGCCACTTGATGTATGTTTTGGTGACCAACTTGCGGGTTCCGCCCATGAACCTATGCATAGGGGTTGGCACATGTTTTCTTGACTCTCCGGTAGAAACTTTGGGGCACTCTTTGAAGTACTTTGTGTTGGTTGGATGAATCTGAGATTGTGTGATGCATATCGTATAATCATGCCCACGGATACTTGAGGTGACAATGGAGTATCTAGGTGACATTAGGGTTTTGGTTGATTTGTGTCTTAAGGTGTTATTCTAGTACGAACTCTTTAATAGATCGATCCGAAAGAATAACTTTGAGGTGGTTTCGTACCCTACCATAATCTCTACGTTTGTTCTCTACTATTAGTGGCTTTGGAGTGACTCTTTGTTGCATGTTGAGGGATTGTTATATGATCTATCTATGTTATTATTGTTGAGAGAACTTGCACTAGTGAAAGTATGAACCCTAGGCCTTGTTTCCTATCATTGCAATACCATTTACGCTCACTTTTATCATTAGTTACCTTGCTGTTTTTATTATTTCAGATTACAAAAACCTTTATCTACCATCCATATTGCACTTGTATCACCATCTCTTCGCCGAACTAGTGCACCTATACAATTTACCATTGTATTGGGTGTTTTGGGGACACAAGAGACTCTTTGTTATTTGGTTGCAGGGTTGTTTGAGAGAGACCATCTTCATCCTACGCCTCCTACGGATTGATAAACCTTAGGTCATCCACTTCAGGGAAATTTGCTACTGTCCTATAAACTTGTGCACTTGCAAGCCCAACAACGTCTACAAGAAGAAGGTTGTGTAGTAGAAATCAATGTGCGACGCCTCTGTGCCGGGCTATATCACGACGCAGTTCATATGAGTCTTGTCTGCTGTATTCGGCCCGGCCGGATTTACTTTTAGTGTGTCGGGCATGACGGTCATCGTCCCGCGTTGGTATGCACCCCTGTGACCCGTATATCAATCTTGCATGTTTTGCCCTACTTTCCAATACGTCTCGCAGGTCCCGCGTGTTGCCCCGGGCCTTGGTATTTTTATTTGAGTGGCGGCAGGGTGCAGGCTGAACTTCAGGCTGAAAGGCCTCTCTGTCTCGGCCACGAGGTGGCCGGTCAGCCGCTTCGTACGCTGGTGTAGTAGGTTTCAATGCTTCCTCCTCGAGTCGGGGTAGCGACCTGCGCTTTGGGTAACTCTTGGAGGGGCGTTCGAGTTCGTATTCCTCGGCCGCAAGGACTTCAGTCCATCTGTCTGCTAGCAAATCTTGATCAGCTCGAAGCTGTTGTTGCTTTTTCTTCAGGCTATTTGTTGTGGCTATAAGCCGGTGCTTGAAGAGCTCCTGCTCGATGGGATCCTCAGGCATGATAAATTCTTCACACCGAGACTCACCTCGTCTTCGGAGAGAGGCATGTAATTGTCATCCTCCGCTTTCTCCATCTGCCGCCTGCTGGAGGGCTAGCTTGTTCATCCTCCTGCTCTAAATCTGGCTGGAGGGGATTGTCATCGTCTTCGGCACTATCCGGAGTGTTATTGTCTCTTGTGCCGGTATCATTGCTTTTGCTATGGCGGGACTTAGAGCGGTGCTGCTGACGTTGATGCTTGGGTTGCTTCTTGGAGGGGTCATCCTCCACTGTCTTGTCGTCATTGCCTTCTTTGGGAGTATCCACCATATAAATATCATATGATGAGGTGGCGGTCCAGCGCCCTGTGGGCGGTGGTTCCTGTTCGTCTCCTGCATCATCGTCCATACCGTCGATGTCTTCGGAGTCAAAGTCGAGCATGTCGGTTAAATCGTCGACAGTGGCTACTAAGTGGGTGGTGGGTGGGTAGCGAATTTCTTCGTCGTCCGCATCCCATTCTTGCCAGACATAGTTCGGCCAAGGTTCTCCTGACAAGGAGAGGGACCTTAATGAATTTAGCACGTCAACAAAAGGCGAGTGCTGAAATATATCCGCGGAGGTAAACTCCATGATCGGCGCCCAATCGGATGCGATAGGCACAGATGCAGGCGGATCGGAGCCTGTGGCTGGGGATGAATCCAATGGTTAGGCAACACGGCTCTCGTAAGGGGTGAAGTCAGTATCCGGCTCTATCGCCACTGAGAGTGCAGCCTCCATGGCGGGGTCTACCCACCCGTCCTCGGATGGCGCAATTTGCTCCGGGAGTAGTTGCAGGTGTGATCTCCCGAACACTGTCCGTCGGCAGAGTTAAGTCATGCCTGTCATGACTGCATGGCACACCCGACATGGCCTCGAATCCTTCGAAGATCAAGTCTCCGCGGACGTCGGCAGTATAGTTCAAACTTCCAAACCTGACCTGACGGCCAGGGGCGTAGCTTTCAATCTGCTCCAGACGGCCAAGCGAATTGGCACGTAGTACGAAGCCACCGAATACGAAGATCTGTCCGGGGAGGAACACCTCTCCCTGGACCGCATCGTTACCGATGATCGAAGAAGCCATCAAGCCTTATGGTGACGACACAGTGGAAATCTCAACAAAAGCACCAATGCCAGTGTCAAAACCAGCGGATCTCGGGTAGGGGGTCCCGAACTGTGCGTCTAAGGAGGATGGTAACAGGAGGCGGGGACACGATGTTTACCCAGGTTCGGGCCCTCTCGATGGAGGTAATACCCTACTTCCTGCTTGATTGATCTTGATGATATGAGTATTACAAGAGTTGATCTACCACGAGATCGTAGAGGCTAAACCCTAGAAGCTAGCCGATGGTATAATTGTTGTTGTCCTACGGACTAAACCCTCCGGTTTATATAGACACCGGAGGGGGCTAGGGTTACACAGAGTCTGTTACAAGGGAGGAGATCTACATATCCGTATTGCCAAGCTTGATTTCCACGCCAAGGAGAGTCCAATCCGGACACGGGATGAAGTCTTCAATCTTGTATCTTCATAGTCCAACAGTCCGGCTAAAGGATATAGTCCGGCTGTCCGGAGACCCCCTAATCCATGACTCCCTCAGGTGGCCTTCAGGATACAAAGGTTCCTGAGTCATTCTACCAGTTCTAGTAGCCACTCTAACAGCATAGTAATTTTTCTTACTATTTAATTCATTGAGCAAATCATTTTGAGCTTTAAGTACTTGTTCTACTTGAGTGGTAACCATAGAAGCATGTTTAGTAATGAGTTTAAGTTCACCTTTAACTCTAGACATGTAATTACCCAAGTGTTCAAGCGTATCGGAATTGTATTTCAATTGTCTACCAAAATAAGCATTGAAGTTTTCTTGCTTAACGATAAAATTATCAAACTCTTCTAAGCATTGTCTAGCAGACTTATAGTGAGGAATATCTCCTTCATCAAATCTATAGAGAGAATTTACCTTTACTACCCGTGTCGGGTTATCAAGACCATGAGTTTCTTCAATAGGTGAAGGATTGAGATCATATGTTTCTTCGACAGGCGGTAAATTAAGACCATGTATTTCTTCAATAGGAGGTAATTCTTAACATCTTCAGCTTTTATACCTTTTCTTTCATAGATTTCTTTGCCTCTTGCATATCTTCAGGACTGAGAAATGGAACACCTCTCTTCTTCGGAGTTGGTCTAGGAATAGGCTCAGGAAGTGTCCAATTATTTTCATTCATCAACATATTATTCAATAGAATTTCAGCTTCATCCGCTTTCCCTGAAAACAGAACCAGCACAACTATCCAGGTAATCTCTGGAAGCATAGGTTAGTCCATTACAAAAGATATCAAGTATTTCATTTTTCTTGAGAGGATGATCAGGCAAAGCATTAAGTAACTTGAGAAGCCTCCCCCAAGCTTGTGGGAGACTCTCTTCTTCAATTTGCACAAAATTATATATGTCCCTTAAAGCAGCTTGTTTCTTATGAGCAGGGAAATATTTAGCAGAGAAGTATTAAATCATATCCTGGGAACTACGCACACAACCAGGATCAAGAGAATTAAACCATATCTTAGCATCACCCTTTAATGAGAACAGAAATATTTTAAGGATATAAAAGTAGCGAGATCTCTCATCATTAGTGAACAGGGTGGCTATATCATTTAATTTAGTAAGATGTGCCACAACAGTTTCAGATTCATAGCCATGAAAAGGATCAGATTCAACCAAAGTAATTATATCAGGATCAACAGAGAATTCATAATCCTTATCGGTAACACAGATAGGTGAAGTAGCAAAAGCAGGGTCAGGTCTCATTCTATCATTAAGAGATTCCTGATTCCATTTAGCTAATAATCTCTTGAGCTCATATCAATCTTTGCAAGCTAAATTACCTAAAGAAGCTTCTTTATCAAAAACATAACCCTCAGGAATAACAGGCAAGTCTTCATCATCACTTTCATCAATATAATCAGTTTCAATAATTTCTTTCTCTCTAGCCCTAGCAATTGCTCATCAAGAAATTCACTAAGAGGCATGAGTATCAAGCATAGAAGTAGCTTCATCATAAGTATCATGCATAGCGAAGTGGCATCATCAATAACATGCACATATCGTAATCGAATAGCAAAAGCAGGTTTAGGTGTTGCAAGCTTACTCAAAATGTAAGGTGAATCAAGTGCAGAGCTAGATGGCAGTTCCTTACCTCCCCTCGTAGTTGAGGGATAAATTGTTGTCTTAGCGTCTTTCAAGTTCTTCATAGTGACCAACAGATATAAATCCCAAGTGACTCGAAGAATAGCTATGCTCCCCGACAACGGCGCCAGAAAATAGTCTTGATAACCCACAAGTATAGGGGATCGCAACCGTTTTCGAGGGTAGAGTATTCAACCCAAATTTATTGATTCGACACAAGGGGAGCCAAAGAATATTCTCAAGTATTAGCAGTTGAGTTTTCAATTCAACCACACCTGGATAACTTAATATCTACAACAAGGTATTTAGTAGCAAAGTAATATGATAGTAGTGGTAACGGTAGCAAAAGTAATATTTTTGGTGTTTTGTAGTGATTGTAACAGAAGCAACGGAAAAGTAAATAAGCGAAGAACAATATGTGAAAAGCTCGTAGGCATTGGATCGGTGATGGAGAATTATGCGGATGCGGTTCATCATGTAACAATCATAACATAGGGTGACATGTAACTAGCTCCAATCCATCAATGTAATGTAGGCATGTATTCGAATATAGTCATACGTGCTTATGGAAAAGAACTTGCATGACATCTTTTGTCCTACCCTCCCGTGGCAGCGGGGTCCTAATGGAAACTAAGGGATATTAAGGCCTCCTTTTAATAGAGAACCGGAACAAAGCATTAGCACATAGTGAATACATGAACTCCTCAAACTATGGTCATCACCGTGAGTGGTCCCGATTATTGTCACTTCAGGGTTGCCGGATCATAACACATAGTAGGTGACTATAGACTTGCAAGATAGGATCAAGAACTCACATATATTCATAAAAACATAATAGGTTCAGATCTGAAATCATGGCACTCGGGCCCTAGTGACAAGCATTAAGCATAGAAAAGTCATAGCAACATCAATCTCAGAACATAGTGGATACTAGGGATCAAACCCTAACAAAACTAAGTCGATTACATGATAGATCTCATCCAACCCATCACCGTCCAGCAAGCCTATGATGGAATTACTCACGCATGACGGTGAGCATCATGAAATTGGTGGTGGAGGATGGTTGATGATGACGACGGCGACGAATCCCCCTCTCCGGAGCCCCGAACGGACTCCAGATCAGCCCTCCCGAGAGGTATTAGGGCTTGGCGGTGGCTCCGTATCGTAAAACGCGATGAATCCTTCTCTCTGATTTTTTTTCTCCCCGAAAGCAAATATATAGAGTTGGAGTTGAGGTCAGAGGAGCTCCAGGGGGCCCACGAGGTAGGGGGCACACCCTAGGGGGGAGGGCGCGCCCTCCACCCTTGTGGCCAGGGTGTGGGCCCCCTGGTCTTCATCTTTTGCAAGGATTTTTTATTATTTCCAAATAGACATTCTGTGGAGTTTCAGGTCATTCCGAGAACTTTTGTTTCTACACATAAATAACACCATGGAAAGTCTGCTGAAAACAGCGTCAGTCCGGGTTAGTTCCATTCAAATCATGCAAGTTAGAGTCCAAAACAAGGGCAAAAATGTTTGGAAAAGTAGATACGACGGAGACGTATCAAGCGTCTCCGACACTCCTGGGTCTTCGGACACTGCTACTGGAGCACGACATTCCTTTGGAGGAATCCGGTTACCCGCCTCCAGCATTGTCTTCGGCTGTAAACCGGACAGTTCGGGATCGTCATTCTTGATCCTGAACCCTGAGTGACAGAGGCACCACCTTCGGGTACCTCCTTCCTCGTTTCCTGCACTACCTGTTGGTTGGGTGGAGCCCTCTGGGACGACACCTCGAGATTATCCGCCCTGCTGGGCGAAGAGGCCGGAGAAGGCGTGTCACTCTCCATCATCTTCGGAAGAATGTCTCTCGAGGAGGAGGACAATTGAGAAACACCAGGTGTTAACCTGCGAGGATACACGCATGTCGGAGGATTATTTCAGTAATAAGGAAAAGAATGAGGTATGGTTGAAGTGCCCTGCTTCACTTACGGTCTGGCCGGAGGTTCGTCCTCATCATCAAGCTCTACGCCGGCATCGCTTGCCCGGCCCAAGCCGCCCGATGATGGCATTTTCCCTTTCTTGGAAGGTTTCCCCTCTTGACCTCCAGAAGCAGCCCTCTTCTTGCCATGAAGTGCTCCCTCCACACCTTCGCCCTCAGGATGGGCATCGCCTCTGGGCTCCCTGCTCTCGCCCCCCTCTGCATACACCAGGTACGGTGTCAGAGTCAACATCCGCGTCGATGGGCGGGGCCGGGTCTTCGGAAGGGCACCGACACCGATTAACACCGCTTTCTTTATCCAGTCCTGTATAAGGATGAGTTGTTCAGTGTCTTGTCAAGAGATGCTTGGATGAAAGGTTTACGACGATTGAATACTTACCGGACTGTCCGGATGATTGCAGTCGAGGCCAACGTCTTCGGTGGTGTCTGGCCATTGCTCTCGCTCCCCAAAATATAACTTCCACATTCCTTCGTCCGTAGTGCCAAAGAAGTGCTGAAGAGTCCGCCGCCCTTCTGGGTTGAACTCCCACATACGGAGAGGCTGCTGCCGACACGGCAGAATCCGGCGGACCAGCATTACTTGAACAACGTTCACAAGATCGATGCCCTTCTCGATAAGGCTTCGGATGCGGCCTTGCAGAGTCTGCACCTCATTGACGGATCCCCAGTTCGATCCCTTGTTGATCCATGAAGCAAGCTGAGTAGGAGGGCCGGGTCGGAACGCAGGAGTAGCCACCCACTTGGAGCCACACTGCTCGTTGACATAAAATCACCCCTGCTGCCATAATTCGTAAGACTCGGCGAAGGATCCTTCAAACCAAACCGCGCTGGCGAGCTTGCTTATTACAACGCTACCGCACTCCGCCTGCTCCTCCTCCATCACCCTCGGTCTCACATCGAAAGTCTTGATCCACAAACCAAAGTGTGGAGGAGTCCAGAGGAAGGCCTCACACGTGACGATGAATGCTGAGATAAGAAGAAAGGAGTCCGGGGCCATATCGTGAAAATCTAGCCCATAGTAGAACATGAGCCCCCGGACGAAGGGGTTAAGCGCGAACCCTAACTCATGGAGGAAGTGAGACACAAATGCTACCCTCTTGCCGGACTTGGGGGTGGGAATAATCTGCCCCTCAGTAGGAAGCAGATGAAGGATTTCTGGGGTCAGGTACCTCGCTACGCGAAGCTTCGCAATATCCTCCTCCATGACGGAAGAGGCCAACCACCGGTCTGAGCGGCTGGACCCGGACATGATTAGGGCTGGTGGTGGTTGGAACTCGAGGGCTGGAACTCGAGGAGGCTGGGGTTGAGGAAGAAGCAAGCGCAGAAGAGAAAGACAAGTCTGGGTCCCTATATAAAGGCCTGTAATATCGAAAGGCCCCCTCCTGAGTCTTGAAACTTACCTATCCTCAAAGAATTGTACCAGGGGGACGGTTGGGTTACCCATACCTAAATTATTGAAAATCCCGTGAATAAGGGGGCACGATCTCTGCTTTGACAAGACGTGCCAATAAAACCGCTTCCCGAGATGTGGGGCAACGGGCTAGCCAACGGTTGGAAATAATAACCGGGCAGGCGCGATACAATGTCATAAACAGTTGTCAGCGGATGGGACTTGTACAAAATATATAAGTTCTCTCTGCGGTTGTGCGTGGTGTGTAACAGGTCCAGATACAATCATTGCATCCGAAGACTATCTTGGAGTTTAGAAAAGGGGGAACCCGCCTTGCAATGCCGAAGACAATCTGCACGTCGGACTCCTCGTTATTGAAGCCAAGTTCAGGGGCTACTGAGGGAGTCCTGGACTAAGGGGTCCTCGGGCGTCCGGCCTGTTATGTGTTGGGCCGGACGGATGGGCTATGAAGATATGAAGGCTGAAGACTATACCCGTGTCCGGATTGAACTCTACTTGGCGTGGAAGGCAAGCTAGGCGATCGATTATGAAGATTTCCTCCTATGTAACCGACTCCATGTAACCCTAGATATCTCCGGTGTCTATATAAACCGGAGGGCATAGTCCGAATAGGACAGATTCATTACCATATACTCATAGGATAGACTTCTAGGGTTTAGCCATTATGATCTCGTGGTAGATCAACTCTTGTAACACTCATATTCATCAAGATCAATCAAGCAGGAAGTAGGGTATTACCTCCATAGAGAGGGCCCGAACCTGGGTAAACATTGTGTCCCCCGTCTCCTGTTACCATCGATCCTAGACGCACAGTTCGGGACCCCCTACCCGAGATCCGCCGGTTTTGACACCGACAACGGCCCCCCTTTCCCTCGTCCCCTCCTCTCCTTCCCTCTTTTCCCCTCCGTTGGAAGGAAAAGGTGGGGGGGGGGGCAAATCCTACTTGGACTAGGAGTCCAAGTAGGACTCCCCCATTGGCGCGCCCCTCCTAGGTCGCCGGTCTCCTCCTCCCCCCTTTATATATGAGGGCGGGGGGCACCCCAAAGGCACACCAAGATTTGTCTTAGCTGTGTGCGGTGCCCCCTCCACAGTTTACCACCTCGGTCATATTGTCGTAGTGCTTAGGCGAAACCCTGCGTGGATCACATCACCAACACCGTCGCCACGGCATCGTGCTGACGGAACTCTTCCTCGACCCTCTATTGGATCAAGAGCTCGAGGGACTTCATCGTGCTGAACGTGTGCTGAACACGGAGGTGCCGTATGTTCGGTACTTGTATCAGTTGGATCGTGAAGACGTTCAACTACATCAACCACGTTACATAACGCTTCCGCTTTCGGTCTACGAGGGTACGTGGACACACTCTCCCCTCTCGTTGCTATGCATCTCCTAGATAGATGATCGTAGGATTTTTTTTTTGAAATTACATGCTACGTTCCCCAACACAAACTTGATTTCATTACCAGCGAGTCCAATAAATTGTTTTGACCATTAAATTGTTGGGAATGCATCCATGAATATGACAAAAGTGCACTATTGAAGTAAAAAATAGAGCTTACTGCCAAGTCAGAATCGATAATGTAAGTGAGAATCATTAGGGCTCGCTTATCCATGATAACTTCTGAGGAACAATCCATCACACGTTTATGCATCCATCATAGAGAGTGTCAGCGTCCTTTGGTGCTCCCATCTATTTCCTAGTTGAAAAATTCGAGGGCTATAGAATGAAAATAATTGAATCTTTACAAGAGTGAAATAGAAGAATTTGGAAACTATGTAAATGCAGATAATGAGGGAATTAGATTGAAAGTACTGTCAAAACAAAGAGAGTAACTAAATTCAAATTTTCCCATACAGGAAACCAAAATATTTTACAGCTCATTCTGGATTGATGTAAAGAAGAAAAAATTTGTGGAAGAGAGCCCTTTTTGTTACAAAAAGAGTTGGTGATTTGTAACACCTCAATTCGGGGTCAAACAAGATCGACGTTTGTCATTGTGGCAACTTCCTCCTCATCGCAGGTGGAGCTCGTGTGGCTCTCCATCGGAGCAACAACATGAGGACGTCAATGAGCTCGTGCACTGGGCTCCAAGGCACAATGCAGAGGTTCTCGGCGATGAAAGGACACGGATAGTCAACCCAAGGAAATGAGTGGGCACCTGGTGGTGGCGCCGACGACGAGTGGGAAGGTGGTGGTGGCGTTGGTGATGACGTGCATCAGCGGCGCTTGTAGATGTAGTGTGCTAGCTTGGCCACTACTGCCACAATGACCAGCAACCCTAAGACGATCAATATCACCTTACCGATCGACAGTGAACCCATCGCTAGTGGGAGGAAGCAAGAGCAAGGCTAGTCTTGAGATTTTGATGGCCCAAGCAGAAATAAATCCGAGACACCTTTTATATAAACATTGAAATGATAATCAATATAGTTACCTACAAACACTTATAGTGTATTCAAATCATATCAAATAACTACTCCCCCTGTCCCATAATATAACGGTCTTATATTATGGGACGGAGGGAGTACTAGTTAAGTTAGAGTTAGGGAGGATTCCACGCCGCCCCCACCTTATGCTATGGCAGGGGGCTCTGGCCCCCTCCCCCTCACGACACGGTTATATTTTCAATAATTGTTTATTTTGGAGTACGTGTATGCTAGATATGCCATGGCAGCCAAATCGCCGTACGGGGGCGTGCAACACCCATATCTAGCAAGAGAGTGACTAACAAAGTTCACCTCACGTTTGATAACCTCTATTTTGTGCTCACGACAACAGCTTAGCGGACGCTTGATTTCATTTATATGTGCTGCTGTCACCTATCGGTTGATAACATCTTCCTTTAGCATGCTCGTAGATACGTCCAACATATCTATATTTTTGATTGTTTCATGCTGTTATACTATCAATCTTGGATGTTTTATATTCATTTACTACTCCCTCCGTTCACTTTTGTAAGTCATTTCAGACAACTCAAAATGGGCTGTTTTGTACATTGTCTGAAATGACTTCAAGGTCTTATAAAGGTGAACAGAGGGAGTAGTAATTTTATATCTTTTTTGAGACTAACCTATTGACATAGTGCCCAGTGCGAGTTGTTGTTTTCTCCTTGTTTTTTACTTTGCAGAATATCGATACCAAACGAAGTCCAAATGCAACGAAATTTTTGGAGATTTTTTTCTGGACAGAAGACACCCAGGGAGCCAAAGGAGCACACGAGAGGAGGCCCGCGGGGCCCACTAGGCACCAGGGCACACCAGAGGCCTCTGGAGCGCCCTGGTGGGTAGTGGAGCCCACGGGAAGCTTCTCCATCGACCTACACCTCTATAAATACTCTAAAATCCCAAAAACCCTAGGGGAGTCAACGGAACACAGTTTCAGCCGCCGCAAGTTCCAGAACCACGAGATCTAATCTAGAGGCCTTTTCAGGCACTCTGCCAGAGGAAGCAACGATCACGGAGGTGTTCTTAATCATCCTTGTTGCCCCTCCGATGATGCGTGAGTAGTTTACCACAGACCTACGATTCCGTAGCTAGTAGCTAGATAGCTTCTTCTCTCAGATCTTCAATACAATGTTCTCCTCGATATTCTTGGAGATCTATTTGATGTAACTCCTTTTTGCGGTGTGTTTGTTGGGATCCGATGAATTGTGGGTTTATGATCAGTTCTATCCATGAATATTATTTGAGTCTTTGCTGAACTCCTTATGCATGATTTTTATAGCCTTGTATTTCTTCTTCGAAATTTTGGTTTGGTTTGGCCAACTAGGTTGATTTTTCTTGCCATGGGAAGAGGTGCTTTGTGATGGGTTCAATCTTGCGGTGGTCAATCTCAGTGGCAGAAGAGACATGACGTGCACGTATGTTGCTATTAAGGATAAAAAGATGGGGTCTATTCCTACATGAATAGATCTTGTCTACATCATGTCATCGTTCTTATTGCATTACTCCATTTTTCCACAAAATTAATACACTAGATGCATGTTGGATAGCGGTCAATGTGTGGAGTAATAGTAGTAGATGCAGGTGCTACGTCTTGAGCTTGCGTTGGTTTTCCTCGAAGAGGAGAGGGTGATGCAGCAAGTGTAGCATAAGTATTTCCCTCAGTTTTGAGAACCAAGGTATCAATCCAAAGAGGAGGCTCCTCAAAAGTCCCACGCACCTACACAAACAATCGAGAACTCGCAACCAACGCAATAAAGGGGTTGTCAATCCCTTCACGGCCACTTCATGAAAGTGAGATCTAATAAAGATAGTATGATAAGATAAATATATTTTTGGTATTTTATAATATAGATGCAAAAAGTAAAGATGCAAATAAAAGTAGATTGGGAGCAAATATGATAAGAGATAGACCCGGGGACCATAGGTTTCACTAGTGGCTTCTCTCAAAATAGCATAAGTATTACGGTGGGTGAACAAATTAATGTCAAGCAATTGATAGAAAAGCGCGTAGTTATGAGATTATCTAGGCATGATCATGTATATAGGCATCACATCCATAACAAGTAGACCGACTCACCTGCATCTACTACTATTACTCCACACATCGACCGCTATCCAAAGATGCATCTAGAGTATTAAGTTCATAAGAACAGAGTAACGCATTAAGCAAGATGACATGATGTAGAGGGATAAACTCATGCAATATGATATAAACCCCATCTTGTTATCCTCGATGGCAACAATACAATACGTGCCTTGCAACCCTTTCTCACATCGGGTAAGGACACCGCAAGATTGAACCCAAAGCTAAGCACTTCTCCCATGGCAATAAATATCAATCTAGTAGGCCAAACCAAACTGATAATTCGAAGAGACTTGCAAAGATAACTTAATCATATATAAAAGAATTCAGAGAAGATTCAAATATTATTCATAGATAAACTTGATCATAAACCCACAATTCATCGGATCTCGACAAACACACCGCAAAAAGAGTTTACATCGAATAGATCTCCACAAGAGAGGGGGAGAACATTGTATTGAGATCCAAAAAGAGAGAAGAAGTCATCTAGCTAATAACTATGGACCCGTAGGTCTGTGGTAAACTACTCACAACTCATCGGAGGGGCAAGGATGTTGATGTAGAGACCGTCCGTGGTTGATTCCCCCTCCGGCAGAGTGCCGGCAAAGGCTCCAAGATGAGATCTCGCGGATACAGAAGGTTACAACAGTGGAAATTGTGTTTTGTGGTGCCCCTGGATGTTTTTGGGGTACGTAGGTATATATAGGAGGAAGAAGTATGTCGGTGGCCGCCCGAGGGGCCCATGAGACAGGGGGCGCGCCCTATAGGGGGGGCTCCTATCTCGTGGAGGCCTCGGCCGCTTCTGGACTTGCACTTCAAGTCTTCTGGATCACGTTTGTTCCAAAAATCACGCTCCCGAAGGTTTCATTCCGTTTGGACTCCGTTTGATATTCCTTTTCTTCGAAATACTGAAATAGGAAAAAAACAGCAATATGGGCTGGGCCTCCGGTTAGTAGGTTAGTCCCAAAAATGATATAAATGTGTAAAATAAAGCCCATAAACATCCAAAATGGGTAATATAATAGCATGGAACAATAAAAAATTATAGATACGTTGGAGACGTATCAAGCATCCCCAAGCTTAATTCCTGCTCGTCCTCGAGTATGTAAATGATAAAAAGAGATTTTTTTGATGTGGAATGCTACCTAGCATAATTCATAATGTAATTTTCTTTATTGTGGCATGAATGTGCAAATCCAAATGAATACAAAATAAAAGTTCATATTCATAAAGGAAACAGTAATACTTCAAGCATACTAATCAAAGTAATCATGTCTTCTCAAAATAGCATGGCAAAAGAAAGTTCATCCCTACAAAATCATATAGTTAGGCTATGCTTCATTTTCTTCACACAAAGATGTTCCCAACTTCTATACCCCCGATGACAAGCCAAGAAATTGTTTCATATTTAAATAATCTCAAACTTTATCAACCTTCACGCAATACATGAGCGTGAGCCATGGATATAGCACTATGGGTGGAATAGGATATGATGATGGGGATTGTGTGGAGAAGACAAAAAAGGAGAAAGTCTCACATTGACAAGGATAATCAATGGGCTGTGGAGATGCCCATCAATTGATGTCAACATGAGGAGTAGGGATTGCCATGCAACGGATGCACTAGAGCTATAAATGCTCAACAAAATAAAACTAGTGGGTGTGCATCCAACTTGCTTGCTCACGAAGACCTAGGGCATTTGAGGAAGCCCATCGTAGGAATATACAAGCCAAGTTCTATAATGAAAAATTCCCTCTAGTATGAAAAAGACAACTTATGAGACTCACTATGAAAAACATGGTGCTACTTTGAAGCACAATATATGAGACTCACTACATGAAGAACAAGGTGCTACTTTGAAGCACAAGTGTGGAAAAAGAGATAGTAACATTGCCCTTTTTATTTATTTACTTTTTTGGGACTTTCTTTTTTATTTTTGGACTTTCTCCTTTTTTTTTGATTGGACAATGCTCTAATAATGATGATCATCACACTTCTATTGATGACATCATAAGGATTACAACTCGAAACTAGAACAAGTTATGACTCTATATGAATGCCTCCGTGATGTACCGGATGGTGCAATGAATCAAGAGTGGCATGTATGAAAAATAATGCATGGTGGCTTTGCCACAAATACGATGTCAACTTCATGATCATGCAATGGCAATATGACAAAAGTAAAGTATGTCATGATGATGATGAACAGAACGGTGGAAAGTTGCATGGCAATATATCTCGGAATGGCTATGGAAATGCCATAATAGGTAGGTATAGTGGCTGTTTTGAGGAAGATATAGGGAGGTTTATGTGTGATAGAGCGTATCGTATCACGGGGTTTGGATGCACCGGCGAAGTTTGCACCAACTCTCAAGGTGAGAAAGGGCAATGCACGGCATCAAGAGGCTAGCAAAGGCTGAAAGGTAAAAGTGCGATAATCCATGGACTCAACATTAGTCAAAAGAACTCATATTCTTATTGCAAAAATTTAGAAGTCATCAAAATCAAGTACTACGCATGCTCCTAGGGGGATAGATTGGTAGGAAAAGACCATCGCCGTCCCCGACCGCCACTCATAAGGATGCACAAGCCGTGTACACTTCATGTTTCAAATTTGTTACACAACTTTAACCATACGTGCATGCTACGGGACTTGCTAACTTCAACACAAGCATTCTTTAAATTCATAATCACCCAACTAGCATGACTTTAATATCACTACCTCCATATCTCAAAACAATTATCAAGTATCAAGTTGATCATAGCATCCAATTCACTTCCTATGATAGTTTTTATTATACCCAACTTGGATGCCTACCATTCTAGGACCAATTTTATGATCATAGCAAATACCATGCTGTTCTAAAAGACTCTCAAAATAATATAAGTGAATCATGAGAGACTAGAAATTTCTTCAAAATTAAGACACCATCGTGCTCTAAAAGATATAAGTGAAGCACTAGAGCAAAAACTATCAAGCTCAAAAGATATAAGTGAAGCACATAGAGTATTCTAGCAAATTCTAATCAAATAGGCTTCTCCCAAAAGGTGTGTACAGCAAGGATGATTGTGGTAAATTAAAAAGCAAAGACTTATATAATACACGACGCTCCAAGCAAAACACTTATCATGTGGTGAATAAAAATATAGCTCCAAGTAAAGTTACCAATGAACGAAGACAAAAGAGGGGACGCCTTCCCGGGGCATCCCCAAGCTTAGGATTTTGGCTATTATTGAATATATTGGGGTGCCTTGGGCATCCCCAAGCTTAGGATCTTGCCACCCTTTATTCCATAGTCCATAAAAGTTTTACCCAAAACTTGAAAACTTCACAACACAAAACTCAACAAGAAATCTTATAAGATCCGTTAGTGAAAGAAAACAAAACCACCACATAAGGTACTGCAATGAACTCATTCTTTATTTAATTTGGTGTTAAACCTACTGTATTCCAACTTCTCTATGGATTATAAACTATTTTATTGGCCATAGATTTATCAAAATAAGCAAACAACACACGGAAAACAGAATCTGTCAAAAACAGAACAGTCTGTAGTAATCTGTAACTAACGCAAACTTCTGGAACTCAAAAACTTAAGCCAAAATAGGACGTCCTAGGAATTTTTTTATTTATCAGCAGCAATTGGAATCACTATTTTATCACGTTCTGGAGATTTTTAACAATTATTTTCGTGAGCCGAAAGTTTCTGGAAATTACAGCAAGAGCAAATAACTATCATCCAAGAAGATCCTATAGGTTTAACTTGGCACAAACACTAATTAAAAGATAAAAACACATCTAAACAGAAGGTAGATGGATTATTTATTCCTAAACAGAAGCAAAAACAAAAAACATAAAGAAAATTGGGTTGCCTCCCAACTAGCGCTATTGTTTAACGCCCCTAGCTAGGCATAAAAGCGAAGATAGATCTAAGTGGTGCCATCTTTAATTTTCAGTTTTTAGCGGAGTCATGCTCGAATCCGGGAGGTTCTTTCCGCTTACCTTCATACTCAGAAATTTTTAGATCTAAATAATCCAACCGCTTATTGCAAATAGTGATCAACATATTCATGCGGTGAAGATTTCCGCTAACACTTTTAAGAGGCTCAAGAGACTTTTGTAAAAAATTTGTTACTTCGCAAATCTTTCCAAACACTTGGGTTTCTTCTTGGGTAGGATGTGATCCCCCTTTTTGAGGTAGTGTTCCCACTATTCCCTCTACAATTTCATGCGCAATACTGGGATCTATCTCAATGAAATTTCCCTTGGCAATGCAATCCAAGAGTTGTCTATGTGTCATATTTAACCCAACATAAAAATTACGAAGAAGAATTCTGAAGTTCACCTCTAGGGTGCACTTGCGATAAGATCCCATCATCCTATACCAAGCATATTTTAAGTTTTCTCCTTGCCTTTTCTTGAAGTGAAGAACTTCAAACTCGGGAGACATAGGAGCGGATAAGGAACTAGACATAACGACAAGCAAGCGAACTAACACACGAGCAAAAGAAAAACGGCAGGCAAAAAGAGAGGAGGAGAATAAAACGGCAAGGGTGAAGTGGGGGAGAGGAAAACGAGAGGCAAATGGCAAATAATGTAAATGCGAGGGAGATGGGTTTGTGATGGGTACTTGGTATGTCTTGACTTGAGCGAAGACCTCCCAGGCAACGGCGCCAGAAATCCTTCTTGCTACGTCTTGAGCTTGCGTAGGTTTTCCTCGAAGAGGAGAGGGTGATGCAGCAAGTGTAGCGTAAGTATTCCCCTCAGTTTTGAGAACCAAGGTATCAATCTAGTAGGAGGCTCCTCAAAAGTCCCACGCACCTACACAAACAAACTGAGAACTCGCAACCAACGCAATAAAGGGGTAGTCAATCCCTTCACGGCCACTTGCGAAAGTGAGATCTAATAAAGAATATAGATGCAAAAAGTAAAGATGCAAATAAAAGTAGATTGGGAGCAAATATGATAAGAGATAGACCCGGGGGCCATAGGTTTCACTAGTGGCTTCTCTCAAAATAGCATAAGTATTGCGGTGGGTGAACAAATTACTGTCGAGCAATTGATAGAAAAGCGCATAGTTATGAGATTATCTAGGCATGATCATGTATATAGGCATCACGTCCATAACAAGTAGACCGACTCCTGCGCATCTACTACTATTACTCCACACATCGACCGTTATCCAAAGATGCATCTAGAGTATTAAGTTCATAAGAACAGAGTAACGCATTAAGCAAGATGACATGATGTAGAGGGATAAACTCATGCAATATGATATAAACCCCATCTTGTTATCCTCGATGGCAACAATACAATACGTGCCTTGCAACCCTTTTCATCACTCGGTAAGGACACCGCAAGATTGAACCCAAAGCTAAGCACTTCTCCCATGGCAAGAAAGATCAATCTAGTAGGCCAAACCAAACTGATATTTCGAAGAGACTTGCAAAGATAACTTAATCATACATAAAAGAATTCAGAGAAGATTCAAATATTATTCATATATAAACTTGATCATAAACCCACAATTCATTGGATCTCGACAAACACACCGTAAAAAGAGGTTACATAGAATAGATCTGCACAAGAGAGGGGGAGAACATTGTATTGAGATCCAAAAAGAGAGAAGAAGCCATCTAGCTAATAACTATGGACCCGTAGGTCTGTGGTAAACTATTCACAACTCATCGGAGGGGCAAGGATGTTGATGTAGAGGCCCTCCGTGCTTGATTCCCTCCGCAGAGTGCCGTGAAGGCTCCAAGATGAGATCTCGCGGATCTGAGAAGGTTCTGGCGGTGGAAATTGTGTTTCGGGGTTCCCCTGGATGTTTTCGGGGTACGTAGGTATATATAGGAGGAAGAAGTACGTTGGTCGCCGCTCGAGGGGCCCATGAGACAGGGGGCGCGCCCTATAGGGGGGGCGCCCTCCTATCTCGTGGAGGCCTCGGCTGCTTCTTGACTTGCACTCCAAGTCCTCTGGATCACGTTTGTTCCAAAAATCACGCTCCCGAAGGTTTCATTCTGTTTGGACTCCGTTTGATATTCCTTTTCTTCGAAATACTAAAATAGGCAAAAAAACAACAATATGGGCTGGGCCTCCGGTTAGTAGGTTAGTCCCAAAAATGGTATAAATGTGTAAAATAAAGCCCATAAACATCCAAAAGGGGTAATATAATAGCATGGAACAATCAAAAATTATAGATACGTTGGAGACATATCAGCAGGCAGGAGTCGGTCTACTAATCTTGGACATGATGCCTATATACATGATCATTGCCTTGGATATCCTCATGATTATTCGCTTTTCTATCAATTGCCCAACAGTATTTTGTTTACCCACCGCATGCTATTTTCTCGAGAGAAGTCTTTAGTGAAAACTACGATCCCCGGGTCTATTTCCTATCATATTAAAACCAAAAATACCTTGCTGCATTATTTATTTATTTATTTATTTCGTGTTTTAGTTAGATCTATTTATGAAATCTCATATAATTTAATCCTTCTCAATGCCGATCCCTCCTCTTACGTGTTGGGTTGTAAGTATTTGTTGTTTGTGTGCAGGTGTTGTTTACATAGTGTTGCTTGGTTCTCCTACTGGATTGACAACCTTGGTTTCATAAATGAGGAAAATACTTACCTTTGTTGTGCTGCATCATTGTGACGCCCTCGATTCAATCATACACTAATCATACACGCAAATGTGTACGATCAAGATCAAGGACTCACGGGAAGATATCATAACACAACTCTAGACACAAATAAAATAATACAAGCCAGGGGCCTCGAGGGCGAATACATCAGCTCGAAAACACAAGAGTGAGCGGAAGCAACAATATATGAGTACAGACATGAGTTAAACACGTTTGCCTTAAGAAGGCCAGCACAAAAGCATCTACGGTCGAAAAGGCAAGGCCTCCTGCCTGGGAGCCTCCTAACTACTCCTGGTCGTCGACGGTCTCCACGTAGTAGTAGGCATCGATGGTGGCATCTGGCTCCTGGGCTCTGACATCTGGTTGCATCAACTGAAAGAAGAAGAAAGGGGGAAAAGGGGGAGAAAAGCAACCGTGAGTACTCATCCAAAGTACTCGCAAGCAAGGATCTACACTACATATGCATCGGTATCAATGAAATGGGCTCTATCTGTGGACTAGACTGCAGAATGCCAGAAGAGAAGGGGAAAGCCTAGCCTATTGAAGACTAGCATCTTCAAGCAGCTCCAAGCATCTTGCAGCATCAGAAGAGATAAGAGTATGATACGTCTCCAACGTATCTATAATTTTTGATTGCTCCATGCTATATTATCTTCTGTTTTGGACATTATTGGGCTTTATTATACATTTTTATATTATTTTTGGGACTAACCTATTAACCGGAGGCCCAACCCAGAATTGTTGTTTTTGCCTATTTGAGAGTTCCGCAGAAAAAGAATATCAAACGGAGTCCAAACGGAATGAAACCTTTGGGAATGTGATTTTTGGAACGAACATGATCCAGAGGACTTGGACCCTACGTCAAGAAAGCTACCAGGAAGCCATGAGGTAGGGGGCGCGCCTACCCCCTGGGCGCGCCCTCCACCCTCGTGGGCCCCACGTTGCTCCACCGACGCATTCTTCCTCCTATATATACCTCGCACTCCCCAAACTACCAGATACGGAGCCAAAAACCTAATTCCACCACCGCAACCTTCTGTACCCGTGAGATCCCATCTTGGGGCATGTTCCGGAGCTCCGCCGGAGGGGGCATCGATCACGGAGGGCTTGTACATCAACACCATAGCCTCTCCGATGATGTGTGAGTAGTTTACTTCAGACCTTCGGGTCCACAGTTATTAGCTAGATGGCTTCTTCTCTCTTTTTGGATCTCAATACAATGTTCTCCCCCTCGTGGAGATCTATTCGATGTAATCTTCTTTTATGTGTGTTTGTTGAGACCGAATAATGGTGGGTTTATGATCAATTTTATCTATGAACAATATTTGAATCTTCTGAATTCTTTTATGTATGATTGGTTATCTTTGCAAGTCTCTTCGAATTATCAGTTTGGTTTGGTCTACTAGATTGATCTTTCTTGCAATGGGAGAAGTGCTTAGCTTTGGGTTCAATCTTGCGGTGTCCTTTTCCAGTGATAGTAGGGGCAGCAAGGCACGTATTGTATTGTTTCCATCGAGGATAACAAGATGGGGTTTATATCATATTGCTTGAGTTTATCCCTCTACATCATGTCATCTTCCTTAAAGCGTTACTCTGTTCTTATGAACTTAATACTCTAGATGCATGCTGGATAGCGGTCGATGTGTGGAGTAATAGTAGTAGATGCAGGCAGGAGTCGGTCTACTTGTCTTGGACGTGATGCCTATATACATGATCATACCTAGATATTCTCATAACTATGCTCAATTACGTCGGTTGCTCAACAGTAATTTGTTCACCCACCGTAAATACTTATGCTCTTGAGAGAAGCCACTAGTGAAACCTATGGCCCCCGTGTCTATTTTCCATCATATTAATCTTCCAACACTTAGTTATTTTTATTGCCTTTTATTTTACTTTGCATCTTTATCATAAAATACCAAAATATTATCTTATCATATCTATCGATCTCACTCTCGTAAGTGACCGTGTAGAGATTGACAACCCCTTATCGCGTTGGTTGCGAGGATTTATTTGTTTTTGTAGGTGCGAGGGACTCGTGCGTGGCCTCCTATTGGATTGTTACCTTGGTTCTCAAAAACTGAGGCATATACTTACGCTACGTTGCTGCATAACCCTTTCCTCTTCAAGGGAAAACCAACGCAGTGCTCAAGAGGTAGCGGAATAGCATAAAGTAAAGTAGTAGTAGTGTTATCAACCTCGGCCAGAGATCCTTTCTCGACTCCCTGCGAGAATGCAATCCCAGAGCCATACTATCCAATTATCACCTCAAGTATCATGTTCTAGTTGTATCGATCGGGATACAACTCCAAATGTCCGATACCGTAGGACAGGCTATAGATAGTTGTTTTCTTCCCTGCAGGGGCGCACCAACTTACCCACCACGCTCGATTAACTCCGGCCAGACACACATTCCTGGGTCATGCCCGGCCTCGGCCAAACAATACGCCGCAACCCGACCTAGGCTTAGTAGAGAGGTCAGCACACCGGACTAAACCTATGCCCCCAGGGGTCATGGGCCATCGCCCCGGGAACTCCTGCATGTTGCGTGGGCGGCCGGTGAGTAGACCTAGCTACATCCTTTAACAAGGCAGGTGCTTACTAGTCCAACCCGGGCCAAGGCCGCTCGATCGACGTCTATTAAGCTTCGGCTGATGCATACGACACAGAACGCCCATACTATGCCCACGTGACGGTTAGTGCTATCAGGCCAGAGGCCCCTCGGATCAAATATCCAAATTGTAGTGGATTAGGAACACGCAGTCACAAGCAGAGACTCACAAAATATGTGAACCCGTCGCCCCATCTCGAGGACTTGCGACACGGGCTAAGAATGCCCGACCACGCCTCGTAATTATCTCACGGGCACCCTCCAGGTCAACCCGACTCCTCATCACTCGCAAATATGCTCGCACGGGTACCCCTCAGGGCCGTCCCATCTTTAGTAACAGGGTTCAGTGTAAATTCATAGTAACCATAGTAACCGTGTGTCTAACACCAAGGGGAAAACCTGAGGAATCACCCTTGACGGATTCCACTCGATGTAATCATCAAGGTGAATGTAAGAGGATCCACCCTCGAGGTTCACACTTGAGGGGTTGCACGACAGAGTCGTATCGGAAGTGGTTAAGGCGGAATCACCCTCGATGACCACGACCGAATAGCTACACTACAGGGTTAACATCAGTTGTACTGATGAGGTCTCACCCTCGGCACTCGATAGTAACCCAGTAGTGTCGAGCAACTAAAGGGAAAGTGATGTGCGGTGCCGGGGCCTGGTCTTTGATCCCGTTGATCTGGTCTTCGATGATGAAGCAGGGGCAACAAGGCAAGGTGGCGGTCACTGATGGATCACTAACCAACCTATACTAAGCAGTTTAGGATAAGCAGGTAAGGTACAATGAGCAGGCTACAAAAGCTAGCTATGCATCAGAATAGGAGTAAACAATAACAGTAGCAAAATCTAATGCAACCATGAGAAAATGGAATGGGCGATCTCGGGATGATCAAAAGGGGTGGCTTGCCTGGTTGCTCAGACGAGAAAGATGGGTCGTCGGTGACGTAGTCGATCACAGGGGCAACACTAGTCTCGAGGTCTACTTGAGAGAAGAGGGGGGAGAAACAATAAATATAAAGCTAACAAAGCATCAGAAAGCATAACATGGCAATACGCGGTGCTAGAGGTGAACTAACGCGGTACTAACGTTGAAGACGGAGAGGGAAAACATCCGGAGGGGTTTTCCTGGTGTTAGGCATTTTCCGAACAGATGAAAGAGAGGGGAAAGTTCCATGTTCAGCATGCTAGGGGCATGTGACAGATGAACGGACCGCGAATTTGGATTCGTCTCGTCGTTCTGAGCAACTTTCATGTAGAAAACATTTTCATCCGAGTTAAGGTTTATTTTCTATGAATTTACAAAGATTTCAGCATTTTCTGAGTTTAGCTAAATTAATAGAAATAGATTATGACATCATGCTAAGGTCATGCTTGCGTCAGCAGTCGGCTGACCGGCTGACCAGTCAAACTGACAGGTGGGACCCACCTGTCAGCCTCTGTGGGACTAACAGAGGGTTAGTATGACTAACATAACTAATTCGGGGTATGGGCCCCATTAGTCAGTGACTAATTAGTTTAACTAATTATTTTTATTTATAAAAACGTTTAATTAGCAGATGGGACCCACATGTCAGTGGGCCATGGGGTCCAGTCAGCATGTTGACTGGTTCAACCCAGTCAACTGGGCCCAGGGCCCCACTGGCAGTGACCCAGGGGGCGGGCCCCAGGTGCGCCACATCGGTGGTGACCGGAGACTCGGCAACCACCAAAATAAAGCAAGGGCTCATTGGACTTCGCCGGAAATCACGCACAGGGGGGTCTTTAGTCGCGGGACTTGGCGCGTTCGAACGAGCAGAGAGTGCCGCGTCCATCTAGGCTAGCGAGAGGCGCCGGGGACGACCGGATCGGTGTCGGCGATGAGCTAAAGCGGCGCTGGAGGTGGGCGCTAGTGGAAACGGAGCTAGGAGGAACGGGGAGGCGCGCTAGTGGTGGCGTTGGACTCGCACGAGCTCCTGGAGCTCGTTGCAAGGCTCAACCGCGCGTGACAGTGGCGATGGCCACGACGGCGATCTCATAGGCGGCGATGCGTGCGGGTGCTAGCGGAGCGGCGGCTACGGCGGCGAAATAGCTAGGGAGAGAGAGGGGAAAGAAGCGCAGGCTCACAGTGCTCCTGCAGATGTGCTCAAGCGTGTTCGAGGAGGGCTCGGTGCGGCGGAATCGGCGGCGAAGCTCGTCGGAGCAGAGGAGGAAGACGGCGACGTAAGGGGACGGCGTGCAGGGCGCTCTGCCGGGTGATTCTTCGGGGAGGAAGAGGAGGTCGAGGCGGTCCTTTTTGGTGCGGAGGCGAGGCGAGGCGGTGTCGGGGACTGCGTGCGTTACGGCGACGCTCGGGTGCGGTGGGGAATGGGAGAGGCGGAGAGGGTAAGCAGCAGCTCGTGGGGAAGGGGGAAAAGATCTCTCGGGGCAGGGGGTCGACGCTGGCGTCCTTATCCTCCCCGCGGCGCCTGTAGCAGCGTGGCCGGCGAGGTGGGTTCGGCGGCGACGCCCCTGTTGCGGTCTGAGACCGAGGAACAGGGCGGGGCGAGAGACCGGTGCCAGGGGCAACTGGGCTGGGTTAGGTGGGCCGGCCCAAGTGGGATGGGCCGAAGCCCAAGGGGGGCCAGGGGCTGTCCCACCCCTTCTTCTTTCCTTTTTTTTTCTTTTCCAGCAGCTTTTGCCTTTTCTATTAGCCACTAATGACTTTGCAAAATTATGCCACTGGCTAAAACAATTCCAAAGAATTATTTTGCACTGCCACAAAAAGATTGTGAGGCGTTTGAAAAAGGTAGCAATTTTTATAAATTAAAAAGGCATTTAATCTATTGTTTTAGCCACTGGTTTAATTGGTTTATGCCATTTAAACACCTTGCAAAAATGTTGTTCCACCACCAATATTAACAAATGATTATTTGCCACAAGATGAACATTTTAGATTTCATGTCTGACAAATATGATTTTTTGACTTTAGATCGGATTTGAATTTGAATAGTGATTTGGATCAAGTGAAGATTAGCAACAGTAGCATGATGACATGGCACCATTAACAGGTGATTACTGTAGCATGACACTGGGGGTGTTACAAATCTCCTCCACTACAAGAAATCTCGTCCCGAGATTTAAGTGCGGAAGTAAAGAGTAATCTTTGGGAGAACTAAACCTTACAGGGTTAATTATCTGGTGAACAACTCAGGGAGTGTGGCAGAAGTATCTCTCGATTTGAAACTTAAGGAAACATCAAGAGCAAAATATGAAGGTACAATAGGAAGTTTCAAGCGAATGGAAAAACGATCGATACCTGAGCAGAGTGTGAGAAGGGGGTTCAGAGCATCAGGAATAGATCATCTCTCGGACGGTGGCTCGTGACAACACACAAAGCCAAGAGCAAATGATACTTCGGAATAAAGGATATACAGGAGAGTCAGGTTCCAATCTTGTGGAACTGTGGGTTATGAGCCCACCATGTGGGTTAAAAGTAAAAAGGGGGCCGATAACAAGGCATGTCAAATGATAGACTGTCAGTTATTTGTCAACAACGTTGGTACCAAGGGCGAGGGACGGAGAGAACTATTTTCCTGCTCGTTGAACGAGGCAGACCAATAGGCAAAGTTCTCATCCATCGGTGGTTACCGAAATGTCAACAACAATAATAACAAGGTCTTACTGCCAAATTGTACACCGAGGTGTTTTATAAGCAGGGAATTATTTCTGCTTATATCATATAGATCACAAGAAGGTTAAACAAACCAATGGAAAGGAAAATGAAGTTATCGGATTAATCCGACCAATGGAAAGGAAAATGTGTTTACACACCAGAATTGGGAGTATATCCTTCCCAAGGGGAAGCGGAGCAGGAAAAACATGATATGACAGCAAGTTCAAAAGCATTTAGATAAAGGGGGCGAGGGAAGAATCATGATATTACCCATACAACGGTGTTTGGATAATAGATCAAGAAACATTCGACAATGTGCTTCCAATGTTCTTGTTGATATTCGGAATACCTCAGTCATGCTTCGAGGTAGCATTAACATGGTGTTCCAAGTAGGGTTTGGAGTTGAAGATCACAAGAAATACTCAAAGAACAATTGCAGGAATAGCAAGGAGTCCAAGGTATAACCAAGACATGATCAATCATGTGTTGGAAAGAAGACAAGGGGGTATTCGATAATAACTCAAATCATCGTAGATCAAGGATGGTATTTCTCACCATGAATTCAATTGTCATTGATACGTCTCCAACGTATCTATAATTTTTGATTGCTCCATGCTATATTATCTACTGTTTTGGACTATATTGGGCTTTATTTTCCACTTTTATATTATTTTTGGGACTAGCCTATTAACCAGAGGCCCAACCTAGAATTGCTGTTGTTTGCCTATTTCAGTGTTCCGAAGAAACGGAATATCAAACGGAGTCCAAATGGAATGAAACATTCGGGAACGTGATTTTCTCACCGGATATGATCCAGGAGACTTGGACCCTACGTCAAGAAAGCCAGGAGGTGGGCACGAGGTAGGGGCGCACCCTACCCCCCCCCCCAAACGCGCCCCCACCCTCGTGGACCCCACCATGCACCACCGATGTACTTCTTCCTCCTATATATACCTACGTGCCCCCAAACGATCAGATACGGAGCCAAAAACCTAATTCCACGGCCCCAACTTTATGTATCCACGAGATCCCATCTTGGGGCCTGTTCCGGAGCTTCGCCAAAAGGGGCATCCACCATGGAGGGCTTCTACATCATCATAGCCTGTCCGATGACGTGTGAGTAGTTTACCTCACACCTTCGGGTCCATAGTTAGTAGCTAGATGGCTTCTTCTCTCTTTTTGGATCTCAATACAATGTTCTCCCCCTCTCTCGTGGAGATCTATTCGATGTAATCTTCTTTTTTGCGGTGTGTTTGTTGAGACCGATGAATTGTGGGTTTATGATCAAGATTATCTACGAACAATATTTGAATCTTCTCTGAATTCTTTTATGTATGATTGGTTATCTTTGCAAGTCTCTTCGAATTATCGGTTTGGTTTAGCCTACTAGATTGGTTTTTCTTGCAATGGGAGAAGTGCTTAGCTTTGGGTTCAATCTTGCGGTGTCCTTTCCCAAAGGATGAGGGGCAGCAAGGCACGTAATGTATTGTTGCTATCGAGGATATCAAGATGGGTATTTTATCAAATTGCATGAATTTATCCCTCTACATCATGTCATATTGATTAAGGCGTTACTCTATATTCTTTAACTTAATACTCTATAATCATGCTTTGGATAGCGGTCGATGAGTGAAGTAATAGTAGTAGATGCAGGCAGGAGTCGGTCTACTTGTCTCGGACGTGATGCCTATATACGTGATGATACCTAGATATTCTCATAACTATGCTCAATTCTGTCAATTGCTCAACAGTAATTTGTTCACCCACCGTAGAATACTTATCCTCTTGAGAGAAGCCACTAGTGAAACCTATGGTCCCCGGGTATATCTTCATCATATAAATCTTCCATCACTTTACTATTGCTTTGCTTTTTACTTTGCCTTTTATTTTACTTTGCATCTTTATACCCAAAAATATCAAAATATTATCTATCATATCTCACTCTCGTAAGTGACCGTGAAGGGATTGACAACCCCTATTTATGCGTTGGTTGCGAGGAGTTATTTGCTTTGTGAAGGTACGAGGGACTCGCCGTAGCCTCCTCTTTGGATTGATACCTTGGTTCTCAAAAACTGAGGGAAATACTTACGCTATTGTGCTGCATCACCTTTCCTCTTCAAGGAAATCCAACGCAAGCTCAAGAGGTAGCAAGAAGAATTTCTGGCGCCGTTGCCGGGGAGGTCTACGCAAAAGTCAACATACCAAGTACCCATCACAAATCCCTTATCTCCCGCATTACATTATTTGCCATTTGCCTCTCGTTTTCCTCTCCCCCACTTCACCCTTGTCGTTTTATTCGCCCTCTTTTTTCCGTTCGTCTTTTCGTTTGCCTTGATGTCTTACTTGGCTCGTTTACTTGTTTGGTTGAAATAGTTGAGTATTTATTCCGAAACAGAGAAGCTAATATCTATGGATCCTTGATACGTCTCCAACGTATCTATAATTTTTGATTGCTCCATGCTACTTTATCTACTGTTTTGGACTATACTCGGCTTTATTTTCCACTTTTATATTATTTTTGGGACTAACCTATTAACCGAATGCCCAGCCCGGAATTGCTGTTTTTTGCCTATTTGATTGTTTGAAGAAAGCGGAATATCAAACGAGTCCAAACGAAATGAAACCTTCGGGAACGTGATTTTCTCACCGAGCGTGATCCAGAGACTTGGACCCTCGCCAAGGAACAAAAGAGGCGGTCATGAGGGTGGGGCGCCCCTAGGCGCACCCCCGCCTCGTGGGCCCCTGTTGCTCCACCGACGTACTCCTTCCTCCTATATATACCTACATACCCCCAAACGATCGTAACAGGAGCCAAAACCTAATTCCACCGCCGCAACTTCCAGTATCCACGAGATCCCATCTTGGGGCCTGTTCTGGAGCTCCGCCGGAGGGGGCATCCACCACGGAGGGCTTCTACATCATCACCACAGCCCCTCCGATGAAGTGTGAGTAGTTTACTTCAGACCTTCGGGTCCATAGCTAGTAGCTAGATGGCTTCTTCTCTCTTTTGGATCTCAATACAATGTTCTCCCCTCTCTCGTGGAGATCTATTCGATGTAATCTTCTTTTTTTGCGGTGTGTTTGTTGAGACCGATGAATTGTGGGTTTATGATCAAGATTATCTACGAACAATATTTGAATCTTCTCTGAATTCTTTTATGTATGATTGGTTATCTTTGCAAGTCTCTTGAATTATCAGTTTGGTTTAGCCTACTAGATTGGTTTTTCTTGCAATGGGAGAAGTGCTTAGCTTTGGGTTCAATCTTGCGGTGTCCTTTCCCGGTGTGATGAGGGGCAGCAAGGCACGTATTGTATTGTTGCTATCGAGGATATCAAGATGGGTTTTTTATCATATTGCATGAATTTATCCCTCTACATCATGTCATCTTGCTTAAGGCGTTACTCTGTTTTCTTGAACTTAATACTCTAGATTCATGCTGGATAGCGGTCGATGAGTGAAGTAATAGTAGTAGATGGAGGCAGGAGTCGGTCTACTTGTCTCGGACGTGATGCCTATATACGTGATGATACCTAGATATTCTCATAACTATGCTCAATTCTGTCAATTGCTCAACAGTAATTTGTTCACCCACCGTAGAATACTTATGCTCTTGAGAGAAGCCACTAGTGAAACCTATGGCCCCCGGGTCTATCTTCATCATATAAATCTTCCATCACTTTATTATTACTTTGCTTTTTTACTTTACCTTTTATTTTACTTTGCATCTTTATACCCAAAAATATCAAAAATATTATCTATCATATCTCACTCTCGTAAGTGACCGTGAAGGGATTGACAACCCCTATTTGCGTTGGTTGCGAGGAGTTATTTGCTTTGTGAAGGTACGAGGGACTCACGTAGCCTCCTCTTTGGATTGATACCTTGGTTCTCAAAACTGAGGGAAATACTTACGCCATCTTGTCTGCATCACCTTTCCTCTTCAAGGAAATCCAACGCATAAGCTCAAGAGGTAGCAAGAAGAATTTACGGCGCCGCTGTTGGGAGGTCTCATAAAATTCAACATACCAAGTACCCATCACAAATCCCTTATCTCCGCATTACATTATTTGCCATTTGCCTCTCGTTTTCCTCTCCCCACTTCACCCTTGTCGTTTTATTCGCCCTCTTTTTCCGTTCGTCTTTTCGTTTGCCTTGATGTCTTACTTGGCTCGTTTACTTGTTTGGTTGAAATAGTTGAGTATTTATTCCGAAACAGAGAAGCTAATATCTATGGATCCTTGATACGTCTCCAACGTATCTATAATTTTTGATTGCTCCATGCTACTTTATCTACTGTTTTGGACTATACTCGGCTTTATTTTCCACTTTTATATTATTTTTGGGACTAACCTATTAACCGAATGCCCAGCCGGAATTGCTGTTTTTGCCTATTTCAGTGTTTCAAGAAAGCGGAATATCAAACGGAGTCCAAACGAAATGAAACCTTCGGGAACGTGATTTTCTCACCGAACGTGATCCAGAGACTTGGACCCTCGCCAAGGAACAAAAGAGGCGGTCATGAGGTGGGGGCGCCCCTAGGGCGCACCCACCTCGTGGGCCCCTGTTGCTCCACCGACGTACTCCTTCCTCCTATATATACCTACATACCCCCAAACGATCGTAACAGGAGCCAAAACCTAATTCCACCGCCGCAACTTCCTGTATCCACGAGATCCCATCTTGGGGCCTGTTAGAGCTCACGCCGGAGGGGCATCCACCACGGAGGGCTTCTACATCATCACCACAGCCCCTCCGATGAAGTGTGAGTAGTTTACTTGAGACCTTGGGTCCATAGCTAGTAGCTAGATGGCTTCTTCTCTTTTTGGATCTCAATACAATGTTCTCCCCCTCTCTCGTGGAGATCTATTCGATGTAATCTTCTTTTTTGCGGTGTGTTTGTTGAGACCGATGAATTGTGGGTTTATGATCAAGATTATCTACGAACAATATTTGAATCTTCTCTGAATTCTTTTATGTATGATTGGTTATCTTCGCAAGTCTCTTCGAATTATCAGTTTGGTTTAGCCTACTAGATTGGTTTTTCTTGCAATGGGAGAAGTGCTTAGCTTTGGGTTCAATCTTGCGGTGTCCTTTCCCGATGTGATGAGGGGCAGCAAGGCACGTATTGTATTGTTGCTATCGAGGATATCAAGATGGGTTTTTTATCATATTGCATGAATTTATCCCTCTACATCATGTCATCTTGCTTAAGGCGTTACTCTGTTTTCTTGAACTTAATACTCTAGATTCATGCTGGATAGCGGTCGATGAGTGAAGTAATAGTAGTAGATGGAGGCAGGAGTCGGTCTACTTGTCTCGGACGTGATGCCTATATACGTGATGATACCTAGATATTCTCATAACTATGCTCAATTCATCAATTGCTCAACAATAATTTGTTCACCCAAGTAGAATACTTATGCTCTTGAGAGAAGCCACTAGTGAAACCTATGGCCCCCAGGTCCATCTTCATCATATAAATCTTCCATCACTTTATTATTACTTTGCTTTTTTACTTTACCTTTTATTTTACTTTGCATCTTTATACCCAAAAATACCAAAAATATTATCTATCATATCTCACTCTCGTAAGTGACTGTGAAGGGATTGACAACCCCTATTCGCGTTGGTTGCGAGGAGTTATTTGCTTTGTGAAGGTACGAGGTACTTGCACGTAGCCTCCTACTGGATTGATACCTTTGTTCTCAAAAACTGAGGGAAATACTTACGCCATCTTGTCTGCATCACCTTTCCTCTTCAAGGAAATCCAACGCAAGCTCAAGAGGTAGCAAGAAGAATTTACGGCGCCGTTCTTAGGGAGGTCTACATAAAAGTCAACATACCAAGTACCCATCACAAATCCCTTTATCTCCGCATTACATTATTTGCCATTTGCCTCTCATTTTCCTCTCCCCACTTCACCCTTGTCGCTTTATTCGCCCTCTTTTTCCGTTCGTCTTTTCGTTTGCCTTGATGTCTTACTTGGCTCGTTTACTTGTTTGGTTGAAATAGTTGAGTATTTATTCAAATGAGAAGCTAATATCTATGGATCCTTGATACGTCTCCAACGTATCTATAATTTTGATTGCTCCATGCTACTTTATCTACTGTTTTGGACTATCTTGGGCTTTATTTTCCACTTTTATATTATTTTTGGGACTAACCTATTAACGAATGCCCAGCCGGAATTGCTGTTTTTTGCCTATTTCAGTGTTTCAAGAAACGGAATATCAAACGGAGTCCAAACGAAATGAAACCTTCGAACGTGATTTTCTCACGAGCGTGATCCGGAGACTTGGACCCTCGCCAAGGAACAAAAGAGGCGGTCATGAGGGTGGGGCGCCCCTAGGGCGCACCCACCTCGTGGGCCCCCTGTTGCTCCACCGACGTACTCCTTCCTCCTATATATACCTACATACCCCCAAACGATCGTAGCAGGAGCCAAAACCTAATTCCACGCGCAACTTCCTGTATCCACGAGATCCCATCTTGAGGCCTGTTAGGAGCTCCGTCGGAGGGGCATCCACCACGGAGGGCTTCTACATCATCACCACAGCCCCTCCGATGAAGTGTGAGTAGTTTACTTCAGACCTTGGTCCATAGCTAGTAGCTAGATGGCTTCTTCTCTCTTTTGGATCTCAATACAATGTTCTCCCCCTCTCTCGTGGAGATCTATTCGATGTAATCTTCTTTTTTTGCGGTGTGTTTGTTGAGACCGATGAATTGTGGGTTTATGATCAAGATTATCTACGAACAATATTTGAATCTTCTCTGAATTCTTTTATGTATGATTGGTTATCTTTGCAAGTCTCTTCTTGAATTATCAGTTTGGTTTAGCCTACTAGATTGGTTTTTCTTGCAATGGGAGAAGTGCTTAGCTTTGGGTTCAATCTTGCGGTGTCCTTTCCTAGTGATGAGGGGCAGCAAGGCACGTGTTGTATTGTTGCTATCGAGGATATCAAGATGGGGTTTTTATCATATTGCATGAATTTATCCTCTACATCATGTCATCTTGCTTAAGGCGTTACTCTGTTTTCTTGAACTTAATACTCTAGATGCATGCTGGATAGCGGTCGATGAGTGAAGTAATAGTAGTAGATGCAGGCAGGAGTCGGTCTACTTGTCTCGGACGTGATGCCTATATACGTGATGATACCTAGATATTCTCATAATTATGCTCAATTCTGTCAATTGCTCAACAGTAATTTGTTCACCCACCGTAGAATACTTATGCTCTTGAGAGAAGCCACTAGTGAAACCTATGGCCCCCGGGTCTATCTTCATCATATAAATCTTCCATCACTTTATTATTACTTTGCTTTTTTACTTTACCTTTTATTTTACTTTGCATCTTTATACCCAAAAATACCAAAAATATTATCTATCATATCTCACTCTCGTAAGTGACCGTGAAGGGATTGACAACCCCTATTCGCGTTGGTTGCGAGGAGTTATTTGCTTTGTGAAGGTACGAGGGACTCGCGCGTAGCCTCCTACTGGATTGATACCTTGGTTCTCAAAAACTGAGGGAAATACTTACGCTACTGTGCTGCATCACCTTTCCTCTTCAAGGAAATCCAACGCAAGCTCAAGAGGTAGCAAGAAGAATTTCTCGGCGCCGTTCTTGGGGAGGTCTACATAAAAGTCAACATACCAAGTACCCATCACAAATCCCTTATCTCCGCATTACATTATTTGCCATTTGCCTCGCTTTTCCTCTCCCCCACTTCACCCTTGCCGTTTTATTCGCCCTCTTTTTTCTGTTCGTTTTTTCGTTTGCCTTGATGTCTTACTTGGCTCGTGTACTTGTTTGGTTGAAATAGTTGAGTATTTATTCAAAGCAGAAGCTAATATCTATTGATCCTTGATACGCCTCCAACGTATCTATAATTTTTGATTGCTCCATGCTACTTTATCTACTGTTTTGGACTATACTGGGCTTTATTTTCCACTTTTATATTATTTTTGGGACTAACCTATTAACCGAATGCCCAGCCCGGAATTGCTGTTTTTTTGCCTATTTCAGTGTTTCGAAGAAACGGAATATCAAACGGAGTCCAAACGAAATGAAACCTTCGGGAACGTGATTTTCTCACCGAACGTGATCCAGGAGACTTGGACCCTACGCCAAGGAACAAAAGAGGCGGTCATGAGGGTGGGGGGCGCCCCCCTAGGGCGCACCCCCTGCCTCGTGAGCCCCCTTTTGCTCCACCGACGTACTCCTTCCTCCTATATATACCTACATACCCCCAAACGATCAGAACAGGAGCCAAAAACCTAATTCCACCGCCGCAACTTCCTGTATCCACGAGATCCCATCTTGGGGCCTGTTAGGAGCTCACGGAGGGGCATCCACCATGAGGGCTTCTACATCATCACCACAGCCCCTCCGATGAAGTGTGAGTAGTTTACCTCAGACCTTCGGGTCCATAGTTATTAGCTAAATGGCTTCTTCTCTCTTTTTGGATCTCAATACAATGTTCTTCCCCTCTCTCGTGGAGATCTATTCGATGTAATCTTCTTTATGCGGTGTGTTTGTTGAGACCGATGAATTGTGGGTTATGATCAAGATTATCTATGAACAATGTTTGAATCTTTTCTGAATTCTTTTATGTATGATTGGTTATCTTTGCAAGTCTCTTCGAATTATCAGTTTGGTTTAGCCTACTAGATTGGTTTTTCTTGCAATGGGAGAAGTGCTTAGCTTTGGGTTCAATCTTGCGGTGTCCTTTCCTAGTGACAGTAGGGGCAGCAAGGCACGTATTGTATTGTTGCTATCGAGGATATCAAGATGGGGTTTTTATCATATTGCATGAATTTATCCCTCTACATCATGTCATCTTGCTTAAGGCGTTACTCTGTTTTCTTGAACTTAATACTCTAGATGCATGCTGGATAGCGGTCGATGAGTGAAGTAATAGTAGTAGATGCAGGCAGGAGTCGGTCTACTTGTCTCGGACGTGATGCCTATATACGTGATGATACCTAGATATTCTCATAACTATGCTCAATTCATCAATTGCTCAACAGTAATTTGTTCACCCACCGTAGAATACTTATCCTCTTGAGAGAAGCCACTAGTGAAACCTATGGCCCCCGGGTCTATCTTCATCATATAAATCTTCCATCACTTTATTATTACTTTGCTTTTTCACTTTACCTTTTATTTTACTTTGCATCTTTATACCCAAAAATACCAAAAATATTATCTATCATATCTCACTCTCGTAAGTGACCGTGAAGGGATTGACAACCCCTATTCGCGTTGGTTGCGAGGAGTTATTTGCTTTGTGAAGGTACGAGGGACTCGCGCGTAGCCTCCTACTGGATTGATACCTTGGTTCTCAAAAACTAAGGGAAATACTTACGCTACTGTGCTGCATCACCTTTCCTCTTCAAGGAAATCCAACGCAAGCTCAAAAGGTAGCAAGAAGAATTTCTGGCGCCGTTGCCGGGGAGGTCTACGCAAAAGTCAACATACCAAGTACCCATCACAAATCCCTTATCTCCTGCATTACATTATTTGCCATTTGCCTCTCGTTTTCCTCTCCCCCACTTCACCCTTGCCGTTTTATTCGCCCTCTTTTTTCTGTTCGTTTTTTCGTTTGCCTTGATGTCTTACTTGGCTCGTTTACTTGTTTGGTTGAAATAGTTGAGTATTTATTCCGAAACAGAGAAGCTAATATCTATTGATCCTTGATACGCCTCCAACGTATCTATAATTTTTGATTGCTCCATGCTACTTTATCTACTGTTTTGGACTATACTGGGCTTTATTTTCCACTTTTATATTATTTTTGGGACTAACCTATTAACCGAATGCCCAGACCAGAATTGTTTTTTTTTTGCCTATTTAAGTGTTTCGAAGAAAAGGAATATCAAACGGAGTCCAAACGAAATGAAACCTTCGAACGTGATTTTCTCACCGAACGTGATCCAGAGACTTGGACCCTCGCCAAGGAACAAAAGAGGCGGTCATGAGGGTGGGGCGCCCCTAGGGCGCACTCCCCACTCGTGAGCCCCTTTTGCTCCACCGACGTACTCCTTCCTCCTATATATACCTACATACCCCCAAAGCGATCGTAACAGGAGCCAAAACCTAATTCCACCGCCGCAACTTCCCTGTATCCACGAGATCCCATCTTGGGGCCTGTTAGGAGCTCACGAGGAGGGCATCCACCACAGAGGGCTTCTACATCATCACCACAGCCCCTCCGATGAAGTGTGAGTAGTTTACTTCAGACCTTGGTCCATAGCTAGTAGCTAGATGGCTTCTTCTCTCTTTTGGATCTCAATACAATGTTCTCCCCTCTCTCGTGGAGATCTATTCGATGTAATCTTCTTTTTTGCGGTGTGTTTGTTGAGACCAATGAATTGTGGGTTTATGATCAAGATTATCTATGAACAATATTTGAATCTTCTCTGAATTCTTTTATGTATGATTGGTTATCTTTGCAAGTCTCTTCGAATTATCAGTTTGGTTTAGCCTACTAGATTGGTTTTTCTTGCAATGGGAGAAGTGCTTAGCTTTGGGTTCAATCTTGCGGTGTCCTTTCCCAGTGATAGTAGGGGCAGCAAGGCACGTATTGTATTGTTGTTATCGAGGATATCCAGATGGGGTTTTTATCATATTGCATGAATTTATCCCTCTACATCATGTCATCTTGCTTAAGGCGTTACTCTGTTTTCTTGAACTTAATACTCTAGATGCATGCTGGATAGCGGTCGATGAGTGAAGTAATAGTAGTAGATGCAGGCAAGAGTCGGTCTACTTGTCTCGGATGTGATGCCTATATACATGATCATACCTAGATATTCTCATAACTATGCTCAATTACATCAATTGCTCAACAGTAATTTGTTCACCCACCGTAGAATACTTATCCTCTTGAGAGAAGCCACTAGTGAAACCTATGGCCCCCGGGTCTATCTTCATCATATAAATCTTCCATCACTTTATTATTACTTTGCTTTTTCACTTTACCTTTTATTTTACTTTGCATCTTTATACCCAAAAATACCAAAAATATTATCTATCATATCTCACTCTCGTAAGTGACCGTGAAGGGATTGACAACCCCTATTCGCGTTGGTTGCGAGGAGTTATTTGCTTTGTGAAGGTCACGAGGGACTCGCGTAGCCTCCTCTGGATTGATACCTTGGTTCTCAAAAACTAAGGAAATACTTACGCCATCTTGTCTGCATCACCTTTCCTCTTCAAGGAAATCCAACGCATAGCTCAAAAGGTAGCAAGAAGAATTTACGGCGCCGTTGCCGGGAGGTCTACGCAAAAGTCAACATACCAAGTACCCATCACAAATCCCTTATCTCCTGCATTACATTATTTGCCATTTGCCTCTCGTTTTCCTCTCCCCACTTCACCCTTGCCGTTTTATTCGCCTCTTTTTCTGTTCGTCTTTTCGTTTGCCTTGATGTCTTACTTGGCTCGTTTACTTGTTTGGTTGAAATAGTTGAGTATTTATTCCGAAACAGAGAAGCTAATATCTATGGATCCTTGATACGTCTCCAACGTATCTATAATTTTTGATTGCTCCATGCTACTTTATCTACTGTTTTGGACTATACTGGGCTTTATTTTCCACTTTTATATTATTTTTGGGACTAACCTATTAACCGAATGCCCAGCCCGGAATTGCTGTTTTTTTGCCTATTTCAATGTTTCGAAGAAACGGAATATCAAACGGACTCCAAACGAAATGAAACCTTCTGAACGTGATTTTCACACCGAACGTGATCCAGGAGACTTGGACCCTACGCCAAGGAACAAAAGAGGCGGTCATGAGGGTGGGGGGCGCCCCCCTAGGGCGCACCCCCTGCCTCGTGGGCCCCCTGTTGCTCCACCGACGTACTCCTTCCTCCTATATATACCTACATACCCCCAAACGATCAGAACAGGAGCCAAAAACCTAATTCCACCGCCGCAACTTCTTGTATCCACGAGATCCCATCTTGGGGCACTGTTAGGAGCTCCCCGGAGGGGGCATCCACCACGGAGGGCTTCTACATCATCACCACAGCCCCTCCGATGAAGTGTGAGTAGTTTACTTCAGACCTTCGGGTCCATAGCTAGTAGCTAGATGGCTTCTTCTCTCTTTTTGGATCTCAATACAATGTTCTCCCCTCTCTCGTGGAGATCTATTCGATGTAATCTTCTTTTTTTGCGGTGTGTTTGTTGAGACCGATGAATTATGGGTTTATGATCAAGATTATCTACGAACAATATTTGAATCTTCTCTGAATTCTTTTATGTATGATTGGTTATCTTTGCAAGTCTCTTCGAATTATCAGTTTGGTTTGGCCAACTTGATAGGTAGTTCTTGCAATGGGAGAAGTGCTTAGCTTTGGGTTCAATCTTGCTGTGTCCTTACCTAGTGACAGAAAGGGTTGCAAGGCACGTATTGTATTGTTGCCATCGAGGATAACAAGATGGGTTTTTTATCGTATTGCATGAATTTATCCCTCTACATCATGTCAACTTGCTTAAGGCGTTACTCTATTTTCTTGAACTTAATACTCTAGATGCATGTTGGATAGCGGTCGATGAGTGGAGTAATAGTAGTAGATGCAGGCAGGAGTCGGTCTATTTGTCTCGGACGTGATGCCTATATACATGATCATACCTAGATATACTCATAATTATGCTCAATTCTGTCAATTGCTCAACAGTAATTTGTTCACCCACCGTAGAATACTTATGCTCTTGAGAGAAGCCACTAGTGAAACCTATGGCTCCCGGGTCTATTCTCATCATATCAATATCCATCACTTTAATACTTGATTTGTTTTTACTTTGCCTTTTACTTTTCACTTTGCATCTCTATACCAAAATACCAAAAATATTATCTATCATCTCTATCAGATCTCACTCTCGTAAGTGACCGTGAAGGGATTGACAGCCCCTAATCACGTTGGTTGCGAGGAGCTATCGTTTTGTGCAGGTACGAGGGACTTGTGCGTGGCCTCCTACTGGATTGATACCGTGGTTCTCAAAAACTGAGGGAAATACTTACGCTACTTTGCTGCATCATCCTCTCCTCTTCGGGGAAATCCAACGCAGTGCTCAAGAGGTAGCAATCCTCATCCGCTTGCCAATCTTTTTAAGAGATCCAATTATGATGAACCAATTCCTAGTGATTTGGATGCACTAGATTATCTTTATAAGGTTTTGCACGAAATCAAGAATCTGAAAATTGTGTGATTCACGATAGATCTTTGAATAAAAAGCATGATTGCAATGATTTTATTATAAATTCTATTGATGTAAATTATGATAATAATATGCAAAACCCTAAGCTTGGGGATGCTAGTTTTGCTATGTCCAATAGTCATGATTGGGGAGATTCTTCTTATGATCTTGAAAATCTATTTAAGCCCCATGATGAATATAAGATGGATAATAGTGTTTGCAATAATATTGAAAGTGGGTTTGGAAGAGTGTCAACTTTAGATCCCACATATTTGGATAACATTCAGTCTTATGAAATTTTTGATAAAAGTGGGCTTGGAGAAATCATGACTTTTGTTAATGATAATCCCACTATTTTGGAAGAGTGTCAACTTCGCATGCATGTGGATCGTATTGAGAATATGTTATATGATAGCTATATTGTTTAATTTTCTTATGATCCTACATGTAATTATTATGAGAAAGGAAAATATGGTTATAGAAATTTTCATGTTACTAAATTACATCTCGTTATGTTGAGATTGCTATTGTTCCTTTCCGCTTCCTTGCATATGCTAGTTTTTGCTTGCTACGATAATTTGTTTGCCTATAATATGCCTATGCATAGGAAGTACGTTAGACTTAAGTGTGTTTGTCACATGTTTTATGATGCTCTCTTTCTGCCTCAATTCTTGTCTTTCTTGTGAGCATCATTGAAATCTCAATGCCTAGCTAAAAAGGCTTTAAAGAAAAGCGCTTGTTGGGAGACAACCCAATATTTTTCCTTGCTGCTTAGTAATAAATAATCCATCTACCTTCTGTTTACATGTGGTTTTATGTTTTAATTAGTGTTTGTTCCAAGTTAAACCTATAGGATCTTCTTGGATGATAGTTATTTGATCTTGCTGTAATTTCCAGAAACTTTCGGTTCACGAAAATAATTGTTAAAAATCACCAGAACGTGATAAAATAGTGTTTCCAATTGATTCTGATCAATAAACAAATTGCCTAGGTCTTCCTATTTTGGCTGAATTTTTGGAGTTCCAGAAGTTTGCGTTAGTTACAGATTACTACAGACTGTTCTGTTTTTGACATATTCTATTTTTCGTGTGTTGTTTGCTTATTTTGATGAATCTATGGCTAGTAAAATAGTTTATAAACCATAGAGAAGTTGGAATACAGTAGGTTTAACACCAATATAAATAAATAATGATTTCATTACAGTACCTTGAAGTGGTCTTTTGTTTTGTTTCGCTAACGGAGCTCACGAGATTTCTGTTGAGTTTTGTGTTGTGAAGTTTTCAAGTTTTGGGTGAAATCTTTTGATGGATTATGGAACAAGGAGTGGCAAGAGCCTAATCTTGGGGATTCCCATTGCACCCCCAAGATAATCTAAGGACACAAAAAAGTCAAAGCTTGGGGATGCCCGGAAGGCATCCCTCTTTTCGCCTACTTCCATCGGTAACTTTACTTGGAGCTATATTTTTATTCACCACATCATATGTGTTTTGCTTGGAGCGTCTTGTATGATTTGAGTCTTTGCTTTTTAGTTTAACACAATCATCCTTGCTGTACAAACCTTTTGATAGAGCCATACATGAATTGGAATTTGTTATAATACTCTATGTGCTTCACTTATATCTTTTGAGCTATATAGTTTTGCTCTAGTGCTTCACTTATGTCTTTTAGAGCACGGTGGTGGATTTGTTTTAAAGAAACTATTGATCTCTCATGCTTCACTTAGATTATTTTGAGAGTCTTTAATAGCATGGTAATTTGCTTAAATAATCTTAATATGCTAGGTATACAAAAATTGTAGAAACTTTCTTATGAGTGTGTTGGATACTAAGAAAGGTTTGATGCTTGACGATTGTTTTGAGATATGGAGGTGATAATATCAAAGTCGTGCTAGTTGAGTAGTTGTGAATTTGAGAAATGCTTGTGTTGAAGTTTGCAAGTCCTGTAGCATGCACTTATGGTAAACATTATGCAACAAATTTGAAACATGAGGTGTTCTTTGATTGTCCTCCTTATGAGTGGCGGTCGGGGACGGGCAATGGTCTTTTCCTACCAATCTATCCCCCTAGGAGCATGCACGTAGTGCTTTGGTTTTTGATGGCTTGTATATTTTTGCAATAAGTATGTGAGTTCTTTATGACTAATGTTGAGTCCATGGATTGTACGCACTCTCACCCTTCCATCATTGCTAGCCTCATCGGTACCGTGCATTGCCCTTTCTCACATTGAGAGTTGGTGCAAACCTCGCCGGTGCATCCAAACCCCGTGATATGATACGCTCTTTCACACATAAACCTACTTATATCTTCCCCAAAACAGCCACCATACCTACCTATTATGGCATTTCAATAGCCATTCCAAGATATATTGCCATGCAACTTTCACCATTCCGTTCATCATGACACATTCATCATTGTCATATTGCTTAGCATGATCATGTAGTTGACATAGTATTTGTGGCAAAGCCACCGTTTATAATTCTTTCATACATGTCACTCTTGATTCATTGCATATCGATTACACCGCGGAGGCATTCATATAGAGTCATACTTTGTTCTAGTATCGAGTTGTAATCATTGAGTTGTAAATAAATACAAGTTTGATGATCATCATTTTCTAGAGCATTGTCCCATGTGAGGTTATCAAAAATAAAAGAGGCCAAAGAAGCCCAAATAAAAAAAAGAGGCCAAAGAAGCCCACAAAAAAATGAGATAAAAAGAGAGAAGGGACAATGTTACTATCCTTTGCCACACTTGTGCTTCAAGTAGCACCATATTCTTCATGATAGAGAGTCTCTTGTTTTGTCACATTCATATACTAGTGGGAATTTTTCATTATAGAACTTGGCTTGTATATTCCAACAATGGGCCTCCTCAAGTGCCCTAGGTCTTCGTGAGCAAGCAAGTTGGATGCACACCCACTTAGTTTCTTTTGTAGAGCTTTCATACATTTATAGCTCTAGTGCATCCATTGCATGGCAATCCCTACTCCTTGCATTAACATCAATCGATGGGCATCTCCATAGCCCCTTGATTAGCCTTGTTGATGTGAGATCTTATCCTTTTTTGTCTTCTCCACATAACCCCCATCATCATATTCTATTCCACCCATAGTGCTATGTCCATGGCTCGCGCTCATATATTGCGTGAAAGTTTATAGGTTTGAGATTACTAAAGTATGAAACAATTTTTTGGCTTGTCATCGGGGTTGTGCATGATGAGAGCATTCTTGTGTGACGAAAATGGAGCATGACTAAACTATATGATTTTGTAGGGATGAACTTTCTTTGGCCATGTTATTTTGAGAAGACATAATTGCTTAGTTAGTATGCTTGAAGTATTATTATTTTAATGTCAATATAAACTTTTGTCTTGAATCTTTCGGATCTGAATATTCATACCACAATTAAGAAGAATTACATTGAAATTATGCCAAGTAGCACTCCGCATCAAAAATTCTATTTTTATCATTTACCTACTCGAGGACGGCAGGTGAATTAAGCTTGGGGATGCCTGATACGTCTCCAACATATCTATAATTTTTGATTGATCCATGCTATATTATCTATTTTTTGGACTATATTGGGCTTTGTTTTCCACTTTTATATTATTTTTGGGACTAACCTATTAACCGGTGGCCCAGCCCAGTGCTTGTTTTTGCCTATTTCAAAGTGTTTCAAGAAAGCGGAATATCAAGCGGAGTCCAAACGGAATGAAACCTTCGGGAACGTGATTTTCTCACCGAATATGATCCAGGAGACTTGGACCCTACGTCAAGAAAGCCAGGAGGTGGGCACGAGGTAGGGGGTGCGCCCTACCCCCCCCCCCCCAGGCGCGCCCCCACCCTCGTGGTCCCCACCTTGCTCCACCGACGTACTTCTTCCCCCTATATATACCTACGTACCCCCAAACGATCAGATACGGAGCCAAAAACCTAATTCCACCGCCGAAACTTTCTGTATCCATGAGATCCCATCTTGGGGCATGTTCCGGAGCTCCGCCGGAAGGGGAATCCACCATGGAGGGCTTCTACATCATCATAGCCTCTCCGATGAGGTGTGAGTAGTTTACCTCAGACCTTCGGGTCCATAGTTAGTAGCTAGATGGCTTCTTCTCTCTTTTTGGATCTCAATACAATGTTCTCCCCCTCTCTCGTGGAGATCTATTCGATGTAATCATCTTTTTTGTGGTGTGTTTGTTGAGACCGATGAATTATGGGTTTATGATCAAGATTACCTATGAAAAATATTTGAATATTCTCTGAATTATTTTATGTATGATTGGTTATCTTTGCAAGTCTCTTCGAATTATCAGTTTGGTAAGGCCTACTAGATTGGTTTATCTTTCAAAGGGAGAAGTGATTAGCTTTGGGTTCAATCTAGCGGTGTCCTTTCCAAAGCGATGAGGGGCATCAAGGCACGTATTGTATTGTTGCCATCGAGGATAACAAGATGGGGTTTTTATCATATTGCATGAATTTATCCCTCTACATCATGTCATCTTGCTTAAGGTGTTACTCTGTTTTCTTGAACTTAATACTCTAGATGCATGCTGGATAGCGGTCGATGAGTGGAGTAGTAGTAGTAGATGCAGGCAGGAGTCGGTCTACTTGTCTCTGCCTATATAAATGATCATACCTAGATATTCTCATAACCATGCTCAATTTTGTCAATTGCTCAACAGTAATTTGTTCACCCACCTTAGAATACTTATGCTCTTGAGAGAAGCCACTAGTGAAACCTATGGCCCCCGGGTCTATCTTCATCATATAAATCTTCCATCACTTTATTATTACTTTGCTTTTTTACTTTACCTTTTATTTTACTTTGCATCTTTATACCCAAAAATACAAAAAATATTATCTATCATATCTATCAGATCTCACTCTCGTAAGTGACCGTGAAGGATTGACAACCCCTATTCGTGTTGGTTGCGAGGAGTTATTTGCTTTGTGTAGGTTCGAGGGACTCGCGCATAGCCTCCTACTGGATTGATACCTTGGTTCTCAAAAACTGAGGGAAATACTTACGCTACTGTGCTGCATCACCTTTCCTCTTCAAAGAAATCCAACGCAAGCTCAAGAGGTAGTAGTCATTTCAACAGAAGTCAAAATGTTGATGCTGATCACGACGCCTTTGTCGATAGGCTCTATGAATATGCCATCGAGGAGCGATGCCATCAAGCAACAAGAAGGATGAAGCGAAAGGCTATTGGAACCACGGATACGACACAACTCAAAATCAAGCTTGTTGTTCAAGGTGAATTGATAAAATGAGGAAGATCGACGTAAGATTCCGTCGAAAAGTTGTGCTCCGGGAATAAGGACCAGGCAGCACAGTTAAATTAGGACGATAATGATATAGCCGATCAGGCTAGGAATGATTTGACAGAATATCACTCCAATTAAGAATTTACAAGAGGTAGTGCAATGACACAATATCATCGAGATAACATGAGGCAATACTTGAAGGTAGATCAAATTAGAGGTTGGACAGGTGAAATGACTTGCAGGAGACAAGTACTTTAACTTGTCCGGGAAATGGAATTAAGGAGAAACTATGGTCGGAACCACGATTATGAATGATCAAACCACCGATACAAGATGAACTTATACCAAGGGGTAATTATTTTTACAAGCAGCTTCCATGATAAGTTCTACATCGGTTCCATGGGCATGAACACAAAGGTTCAAGGTCGAATCCCACTTCTTCAATGCATAACCTTTCATTCACTCCTCATTTTCGAAGAATTTGTAGAAAAGGAAGATTTATCCGGTGAAGCACCGTAAGAGTATGACTCACATCTCTTTCGAGTTCACACGAATTAGGGAAGGCATAGGTTCAACCCATAGGGGTATCTTAGGAACATATACCACTAATCTCAGGATTAAAATATACCAGCTCGAAAGCAGAGCATGGTTGACAAAAGCAGATGATAGAATTTACCAAAGGCATTATATGTCAGGGCAAAACTCACAAGTTTAATGAATATGAAGGTCATTGTCGGATAGTAATCCAACCAAGGATATGGAGGTCCATAAAAGATCTGATGTGAGTATCAATACTCACCCAGAAGAAGAAAGAATCCAAAGGCATCAGATTATAGATATAACTGGATAACTTCAAAGCTTCAATACAAAGGAATTACAATTTTCAAATCAGAAGATCTGAAGCAGAGGCTCTGATCAAAAGGTAATTGAGTTGAATCGATACAGATCGACAATCAATCAAGGTTTGATTTGACAAGAACAAGCTCATGTTTGGAGTGATGTCTGAGCCGGAAGGATGAATGCTAGGATCTGATTGAGGATTACGAGCATTCACGACATATTGGATCAAGGGACTCAAAACAATAGTGACAGAGGATGTCAACAAAGATTACTAGAAATATGGAATTAACCATAACCATAATGCAAGCAAACAAGAATTTCAACAACAATAGGCTGCTGAGGATTTTTGGAAGATCGAATGGTATTTCGAAGACTTTTGTGAAATACCTAAACAATTGGGGATGAACAAATCCCCGATAATTGTGAGGAATTATTCGTACACGTATTCAGGCGGAAAAAGGAGCTGCAACGTAGCAGGCACAATGGATTCTCGAAATACCTGAAAGTATTACAAGACATCTTGTAATAACAAGATCAACTGGGGATGACAATATGAACGACAGGTGTATGTAGTTATCCAGAGGGATTTATCGGTGATATGGAATTGCAACGGCGAAGGGCACAAGGGTTTCGGGGAAACATCGGAGAGTATCTTCAAATCTTACGAAGCGACAGCGATCATACGGGTGAAGGGGCTCTCTGGGAGAAAGTGGGTACGAGATCCTAATGTCAGACTTAGTAAAATGTTTAACCCTAATAGACGAGAGATCAGAGTCCCAGAGTATAGACGAGGAATAAAAGACCCTAATACCACCCAATGGCCACGTGGGCCCGTAAGACACACAACCATGTTAGTAAAAGTTTTTTTTTCAGTGATTAGACTCAACTTCGGCCAAGGAGTTGGAAAGGGGACTACCTACGAGCAAATGACTCGATACCAACTTGTGACGCCCTCGATTCAATCGTACACTAATCATACACGCAAATGTGTACGATCAAGATCAAGGACTCACGGGAAGATATCATAACACACTTTAGACACGAATAAAATAATACAAGCCTTATATTACAAGCCAGGGGCCTCGAGGACTCGAATACTTCAGCTCGAAAACACAAGAGTGGCGGAAGCAACAATATCTGAGTACAGACATGAGTTAAACAAGTTTGCCTTAAGAAGGCCAGCACAAAAGCATCTACGATCGAAAAGGCAAGACCTCCTACCTGGGAGCCTCCTAACTACTCCTGGTCGTCAACGGTCTCCACGTAGTAGTAGGCATCGATGGTGGCATCTGGCTCCTGGGCTCCAACATCTGGTTGCATCAACCGGAAAGAAGAAGAAAGGGGGAAAAGGGGGAGCAAAGCAACCTAGAGTACTCATCCAAAGTACTCACAAGCAAGGATCTACACTACATATGCATCAGTATCAATGAAATGGGCTGTATCTGTGGACTGGACTGCATAATGCCAGAAGAGAAGGGGAAATCCTAGCCTATCAAAGACTAGCATCTTCAAGCAGCTCCAAGCATCTTGCAGCATCAGAAGAGATAAGAGTAGCATAAAGTAACGTAGTAGTAGTGTTATCAACCTCGGCCAGACATCCTTTCTCGACTCCCCGCGAGAAAGCAATCCCAGAGCCATACTATCCAATTATCACCTCAAGTATCCAGTTCTAGTTGTATCGATCGGGATACAACTCCAAGTGTCTGTTACTGTAGGACAGGCTATCGATAGTTGTTTTCTTCCCTGCAGGCGTGCACCAACTTACCCACCACGCTCGATTAACTCCGGCCGAACACACATTCTTGGGTCATGCCCGGCCTCGGCCAAACAATACGCCGCAACCCGACCTAGGCTTAATAGAGAGGTCAGCACGACAGACTAAACCTATGCCCCCAGGGGTCATGGGCCATCGCCCCGGGAACTCCTGCATGTTGCGTGGGCGGCCGGTGAGCAGACCTAGCTACCTCCTTTAACAAGGCAGGTGCTTACGTAGTCCAACCTGGCGCGCGCCGCTCAGTCGTTGACGTCTATTAAGCTTCGGCTGATGCATACGACGTAGAAAGCCCATACTATGCCCATGTGATGGTTAGTGCTATCAAGCCAGAGGCCCCTCAGATCAAATATCCAAATCGTAGTGGATTAGGAACGCGCGGTAACAAGCAGAGACTCACGAAATATGTGACCCCGTCGCCCCGTCTCGAGGACTTGCGGCAAGGGCTAAGAATGCTGGCCATGCCTCGTAATTATCTCGCGGGCACCCTCCAGGTCAACCCGACTCCTCATCACTCGCAAATATGCTCGCGCGGGTACCCCTCAGGGCCGACCCGTCTTTAGTAACATGGTTTAGTGTAAAGTCACAGTAACCATAGTAACCGTGTGTCTAACACCAAGGGGAAAACCTGAGGAATCACCCTTGACGGATTCCACTCGATGTAATCATCAAGGTGAACATAAGAGGATCCACCCTCGAGGTTCACACTTGAGGGGTTGCACGACGGAGTCGTATCAGAAGTGGTTAAGGCGGAATCACCCTCGATGACCACGACCGAATAGCTACACTACAGGGTTAACATCGGCGTCGATGAGGTCTCACCCTCGGCACTCGATAGTAACCCAGTAGTGTCAAGCAACTAAAGGGAAAGTGATGTGCGGTGCCGGGGCCTCGTCTTCGATCCCGTTGATCGGGTCTTCGATGATGAAGCAGGGGCAACAAGGCAAGGTGGCGGTCACTGATGGATCACTAACCAACCTATACTAAGAAGGTAAGGTATAATGAGCAGGTTACAAAAGCAGGCTATGCATCAGAATTGGAGCAAACAATAACAGTAGCAAAATCTAATGCAAGCATGAGAAAATGGAATGGGCGATATCGGGATGATCAAAAGTGGGGGCTTGCCTGGTTGCTCAGACGAGAAGGAGGGGTCATCGGTGATGTAGTCGATCACAGGGGCAACATCAGTCTTGGGGTCTACCGAAGAGAAGAGGGGGAAGAAACAATAAATATAAAGCAAACAAAGCATCATAAAGCATAACATGGCAATACGCGGTGTTAGAGGTGAACTAACGCGGTACTACACGTTGAAGACGGAGAGGGAAAACATCTGGAGGGGTTTTCCTGGTGTTAGGCATTTTCCGGACAGATGAAAGAGAGGGGAAAGTTCCATGTTCAACATGCTAGGGGCATGTGACAGATGAACGGACCGCGCATTCGGACTCGTCTCGTCGTTCTGAGCAACTTTCATGCAGAAAACATTTTCATCCGAGTTACAGTTTATTTTCCATGAATTTACAAAGATTTCAGTATTTTCTGAGTTTAGCTAAATTAATAGAAGTGGATTATGACATCATGCTAAGGTCATGCTTGCGTCAGCAGTCGGCTGACCAGCTGGCCAGTCAAACTAAGAGGTGGGACCCACCTGTCAGCCTCTGTGGGACTAACAGAGGGTTGGTATGACTAACATAACTAATTTGGGGTATGGGCCCCATTAGTCAGTGACTAATTAGTTTAACTAATTATTTTTATATATAAAAACGTTTAATTAGCAGATGGGACCCACATGTCAGTGGGCCACTGGGTCCAGTCAGCATGTTGACTGGTTCAACCCAGTCAACTGGGCCCAGGGCCCCACTGGCAGTGACCCAGGGGCGGGCCCCAGGTGTGCCACATAAGTGGTGACTGGAGACTCGACGCCGGTGACCAAAATAGCGACGGGGCTTGCTGGACTTCGCCGGAAATTACGCACACGGGGGTCTTTAGTCGCGGGACTTGGGGCGTACGAACGAGCAGAGAGTGTCGCGTCCATCTAGGCTAGCGAGAGGCGCCGAGGACGACCGGAGCGGCGCCGACGACGAGCTAAAGCGGCGCTGGTGGAAACGGAGCTAGGAGGAACAGGGAGGCGCACTAGTGGTAGCGTTGGACTCACACGAGCTCCTGGAGCTCGATGCGAGGCTCAGCTGCGTGTGACAGTGGCGATGGCCACGACGGCGAGCTCGTGGGCGGTGATGCATGCGGGTGCTAGCGGAGCGGCGGCTACGGCGCCGGAATAGGTCGGGAGAGAGAGGGGAAAGAAGCGCAGGCTCACAGTGCTCCTGCAGATGTGCTCAAGCATGCTCGAGGAGGGCTCGGTGCGGCGGAATCGACGGCGAAGCTCGTCGGAGCAGAGTAGGAAGATGGCGACGTAGGGGACGATGCAGAGGCGCTCCTGCTCAGATGATTCTTCGGGGAGGAAGAGGAGGTCGAGGCAGTCCTTCTTGGCGCAGAGGCGAGGCGAGGCGGTGTCGGGGACTGCGTGCGTTACGGCGGCGGGGCCACGGCGGTGCTCGGATGCGGTGGGGAATGGGAGAGGCGGAGAGGGCAAGCAGCAGCTCGTGGGGAAGGGGGAAAAGATCTCTGGGGGGCAGGGGGTCGAAGCTGGCGTCCTTATCCACCTCATGGGCCTCAGAGCGGGCGTGGCCGGCGAGGTGGGTTCGGCGGCGACGCCCCTGTTGCGGTCTGAGACCGAGGAACAGGGTGGGGCGAGAGACCGGTGCCAGTGGGGCAACTGGGCTGGCTCGGGTGGGTTAGGTGGGCCGGCCTAGGTGGGATGGGCCGAAGCCCAAGGGGAGGCCAGGGGCTCTCCCACCCCTTCTTCTTTCCTTTTCTTTTTTGTTTTGTTTTCCTTTTCCAGCAGCTTTTGCCTTTTCTTTTAGCCACTAATGACTTTGCAAAATTATGCCACTGGCTAAAACAATTCCAAAGAATTATTTTGCACTGCCACAAAAAGATTGTGAGGATTTTGAAAAAGGTAGCAATTTTTATAATTTAAAAAGCCATTTAATCTATTGTTTTAGCCACTGCTTTAATTGGTTTAGGCCATTTAAACACCTTGCAAAAATTTTGGTCCACCACCAATATTAACAAATGATTATTTGCCACAAGATGAACATTTTAGATTTCATGTGTGACAAATATGAATTTTTTGACTTTAGATTGGATTTGAATTTGAATGGTGATTTGGATCAAGTGAAGATTAGCAACAGTAGCATGATGACATGGCACCATTAACAGGTGATTACTGTAGCATGACACTGGGGGTGTTACAATCATCCTCTCCTCTTCGGGGAAAAACCAATGCGAATACAAGCAATCACTCGCCTGCATGGAGCAGTCCATCTCGATGATGACAGGGGCCTGACTCCACTCTAGTGCGAGAGCAGTGCCTTCTTAGCAGGCAGCAGCTTCAACTTCAAGCCCGCTTGAGCATGTGAACATGAATCTTCAAGAGGAGAAGATAATGCCGTCGTTGTGGACACGGAGGATCATCCCGACGCCACCATTACCGCCGGCCTCAACAAAAGTGTCGTCGACGTAAGCTTAACATAGCCCAGGGGTTGAGGAGCCCAGGTAGCAGGTGCGGTATCCTGTTTGTTCACATGATATCACATAATAACATGTACATGTTGTATTAACATATTATTTGATCATAAAAATACATTTGTTATGTTTTTGCCTTTATAAAGACTTTTATGGTATGCAAGATATATCAGTGAAAATAATTTTTTACATGGTACATCACCCAAACAAGGAGAACACTTCAAATTTTCTGTAGAAAAGCACTACTCTGGTACATCCAACCCTCGAAGCATAATATGGGCGGTTGATTGCAATTGAACGGAGATTGACGGTATGGGACACCGAAAACACATATATAAAAAATTGGTTCTCACCGAATTTGCATACTTTATAGTAGACAAATTAAAATTATGCTCATGATCACTCACATTGTTGTCACTCATGTTGATATTTTTTGTGTGTGGGTACATTCATGTTGATGTCCACTATTTTGAACTCTTTTTTTGTGTGGGGGAACTATTGTGAAATCATCTGAATTAGAACTGCTCATAGTATTCTTAGTTTTCTTAATACTCTTAATTTTCTTTCCCGACGGATCATCCCCAAGATTGGTGGGTTTTTTTTTGCAGATTGTTGCCGGCTCTGTTCTTCATTACCTACTTCCTTCTCCTTCCCCACTCTCTCTTTCTCTCTTGAATTATGTATCCCAAACACTACTGCTACTGGTTAATCGAGATAGTCGTGAGAGATAAACACCGGAGCTGGCGCGGCCTCCGTCGCTTCCAAAGACCGGTGAGCACGAGACTGCCCTTCGCCTGTGTTCTCCTGCTGCGAATGCGTGCTTGGCCGGCAACCCATTGGCCACCATCGACCCTACCTGCCAGATGTGGTTCACGGCTTCCATGCCCTTGGGCAGCTGCAGCGTCAGAGAGCCGCACCTTCCCATCGGGCGCCTCGTCGGCGGCGAGCTCGGTGGCTCGAACGTGATCGGGCGTGGACGCTGCGGCCGAGCGGGTTGTACCCGTGAGGTTGTACATGTTGACGACGTCTGCGCCGCTGCTCTTGAAGGCGAGGAGCGTCTGCGCGCCCTTCATGCCATCGCCGGTGGGGTTGACCCCCCAAGCCACCCAGCCGGTGCCGCTCGCGCCGGGCGGCTTGGCCGCGAATGCCGTGGACAATGACGAGGCCGCCGCGTCAGATGACCAAGTCAGCGAGGCGCCGAGGGCCGGAGGTCCGCGACGTTGTGTAGCTCCTGCCGGCCGGGAACTCCTCGCTCTGGCAGGATCCGCCGGCCACCAGCATTGCCGCCGGTGACGCCGCCAGTAGCAGGAGGGCCAGCTGGAGAATGGAGCGGCGCCGATGGTACTGATGGGGATGCTCAAATTGATGATGTTTCCGTTCCAGAAGCTACAATTATAACCACAAGTTATGACCGAGAGCCACGGCGACGTCTTCAAATTTGGCAACTTCCAGCATGATGCTGCTAGGCGTTTTTGTATATCTAAAGGGGCCTATCAACCAATCTTAAAGCCAGATGAGTATGAATTTACTGGGATAGGGGCTGGCCGTAGGCGATTCCAAAGTGACTGGTTCACAAATCATTTCTGGTTGGAGTATTCACCTCTAAAAAATCGTGCCTATTGTTTGCCTTGTTTTCTCTTCTCAAAGAAGCCTATTGGGAAGTGTGGTTCGGACACATTCATAGTCAGCGGATTTGATAAGTGGAAGAAAGTTAACAATGGAAAAGAATGTGCTTTTCTCAAACATATGGGCACTACTCCTAGCTCGGCTCACAATTTTGCAGTTGGGTGTTATGAAAACTTGAGAAACAGAAATAATGTTCCAAGCATGTCCCTTTATAGGAAATGATGAGCCTGAGGGTTCCAAGAACCAAGGTAATTTCAAGGAAATGATTAAGCTTTTGGCTTCTTATAACAAGGATGTACATGAAGTTGTACAGAATGCTCCAAAAAATGCAAAGTACACCTCATCAACCATTCAAAAGGAAATTGCTAGCATATTTGCTGAAAAAGTGAAGACCTCAATTAAAGAAGAACTTGGTAATAGAAAATTTTCTATCTTGGTTGATGAATGTAGAGATGAGTCTAAAAAAGAGCAGATGGCAGTAGTTCTTCGATTTGCAAACATAGAAGGGTGATAAGAGAACATTTTCTTGATCTTGTTCATGTTAGAGACACCAGTGCTTTGACTCTCAAGAACACAATTATTGCCGTCCTAGTTGATAATGGGTTGAATGTGCAAGATATTAGAGGCCGTGGATATGACGGGGCAAGCAACATGAGGGGGGAGTGGAATGGGCTGAAAGCTCTAATTCTCAATGAGTGCCCTTATGCATATTATATCCATTGTCTTGCACATCAACTCAAATTGGCTCTTGTTGCTGCTTCAAGGGAGGTACATGAGGTCCATAATTTTTTTCAGCATGCAAATTTCATTGTAAATACCGTTAGTGCATCTCCCAAATGCAACGATAAGCTATTAGAAAATCAGGCTGCTGAAATTGCTAGAGAGATTGAATTGGGAGAGCTTGACACAGGAAGAGGGGACAATCAAATAGGATCTTTACAAAGGGCCGGAGACACGAGATGGAGTTCCCACTACAAATCTATCAAAAGTTTGTTAAAGATGTTTCCACAACTGTTACAGTGCTAAGAAGTGTAGCAGCTGATCGTTCAGCTACAAGGAACTCAAGAGGTGATGCTGGAGGTTCCCTCAAAATCCTACTCACATTTGATTTTGTGTTCATTCTACACTTAATGGAAATAATCATGAAAATCATGGATGTCTTGTGTCTGAAACTTCAACATAAATCTTTGGACATTGCAAATGCATTAGATTGTGTTTCTAACACAAAGGTGTTGCTTGGTGAACTAAGGAAAGATGGATGGGACAACCTTTTTGAAGATGTGAAATCCTTTTGTGTGAAACATGAGATTGACATCCCGAACATGGATCAAAAGTATGTATCTTTCCCTATCTCTCTATGATTATTTAAATTACAATGTAGAGATTTAGTCACTTACATACTTACTCATCAATGTGTAGATCATGCAACTAATTCATATTTTTCAATATATATTAATTTTAGGTACGTTGATGTGACAAAATCTCGAAATAAGCATGACAACACCACAATTATCCATCATTACAAAGTAGATGTGTTTAAAGTTGCAATAGATCAACAAGTGATAGAGTTGAATGATCGATTCAGTTCTCAAGTAACTGAGCTACTAGACCTTTGTTCATCATTGGACCCGAGGCATGATGCCTTCAGCAAGTCAAAGATATGCAGACTAGTGGAGAAATTCTATCCTGCAGTTTTTTCTAGTCAAGAAAGAGATCGGTTGGAGTGCGAGCTACCACATTTCCAGCTTGATACATTCAACCATCCAGAGATCAAGAACTGCAAATCACTTGCTGATCTAACAAAAGGAATAGTTAAGACTGGCAAGTCTTCTGACTATCCAATGGTTGAGAGGTTGTTACGATTGGTGGTAACTCTCCCGGTGTCAATCGCAACAGCAGAGCGAGCCTTTTCTGCAATGAAACTAGTCAAGACGCGGTTTCGAAGCAAAATGGGAGATGATTTTCTTTGCCATTGCACGCTAGTTTACATTGAGAAGGAACTTGCAGCCAAGTTTAGCTCTGAAGAAATAATCGATATCTTCGATACTGGTGCTCGTAAAGCAGAATTCAAATTGATAGAAATGTAATTTATTCTTAGTATTGAATAAAAGACATATATTTACTATCTAGATGTTCTAAACCCTATTATTTACTACGGTATATTTTCATATATCCTGTGATTTTTTTCCGGCAAATATATCCTATGATTTTGAAGCTTTTTGTTCTTGCCCCCCCCCCATCGAATTTTTCTGGCTCCGTCCCTGGGTAACCTAAGCATATGCGTCATCACATCCCTATGGAGTCAATGCTTAATTAAAGGAAGCATAATCGTTCCTTGCTCCTCCCCATCCTGGCTACTGTGAACTAGCCGCCGGCCGATCTTCCCGGCTTCCGGCGAGGAACGAGACCCTGTCCCTCTGTTATCACTCTAGCGATGGGAGGGGCCAAGACACATTTTGAGTTATGGCAGGGTAAGGGATAAATTTAGCTTTGTCTTCGATCTACGGTGGCAAAACGACAGGCGTTTTTTCGACATGGAATAAGGTATCCGCGCCTCGTCTTTGTTCAATTTATGCTTCTACGCATCGTCAGGAAGCATGTAGAGGGGACTGATCTATCTTTTTCTTCTTCAGGTTTGTCTTGATGGCGTTGTCATGCAGAACATACAATGTGGGTGGATGTCTTGGTTCTTCGGCTCCAGTTATGACCGTCGAACGTAGGCCAACCTCGGCCTAGTCAGGAGCGTATGGGATTTGTGTTATGTGACTATGTGCCGACGTTTCTACTCTGGGGCGGTGATTTGCTACAAAGATCACGGCCGCCCATGTTTTCTACCTTTTTTTCCTTCTGAATTGGACTTTTAATTAACCAGAGGTTTACAATCCAGATTACATAAAGTAATAATCTCGTCTGGTGCATGCGCAACCAATGTTGTCTGGCGTTTTCTAGTCTACACTGATGACTTCTTGACCGATGTTCTATACCAGTTGTTAGGTTTTAACAACTTTGCTCCTCTAGGAAGGAAGTCTAGAAGCAGGAACAAGCTTTGCTCACGGCGCCACCGGTGGAAGGAGGAAGAGGACTTCAACACTCCCAATAATTTACATGTAATTTGCATTTTATATAGTGTTTTTATAAGGGTTCATGTACTTAATATACAACCTTTGGTATTTTTGCCCCCAAAGAAAGCACCGCATATCTAATAAGGATGATGTATATAGTGCGAGAATAATAAGGTGATGTTGCGTACGAAAGTGCGCAATGTTCTATCTAACCGGAAACAATTTAAAACCTAAATGTCGTTGAACTGACGCTTTTTAGGAGTGGATTTTCTATGGAATGCTCTGTGGTACGTTCAATTTCATGTGTGAGCCTCAAAGAGACACACATGGTGATTACTGTTCGCTCCATTCACCCCTATGAGTGAAAGAGTGAGTGTAAAATACTAAATGTTCACTCCCCATGGCCGCCGCGACCCTCGTCTTATCCCCCCCTCACCACTACATCAAAATCACATCTGGATGGCAATTTTGTATTTAGAGCATGGCAATTTCCAATAGTTTTCTCTTATGTAGCATGACAATTTCTGCACATGTAGACATTTTTTTCCATATAGCATGTCAATTCTCTGATGTAGCATTGCACGTCTACTTGCTGCAGCATGACAAATTCTTGTCAATTCTTTCTACTAGTGTGGCAATTTTTTCTTTTCACATGACAGATCTTTCTGTAATCGCATGGCAAATATATCTATTATAGCATGGCAATTCCTGAGCTTTTGCTAGAAGTTACTTTTTTGAAGAAACACTCTCTCGTGGCATGGTTCACTCAAACAAGCCTCCTGTAAGGAACGTTTGTTTGTTTGGGTGACCTCGCTGAGAAAACACAGGCTGTTATTAGCATCCATTACAAATCAGAATTACATTGTTTGATCACCATGAACCAACAAACACAAGCTCATTATTGGTCACATGATGAGAACATGAGACCCAATCCTCCGGCCTTCCCCTACAAAAAAGACAAATGAATTATCATTTTACATGTTTCATGCAAAGTGCAATTTTGTCATAGATCACCTCATGATAAGACAATTTGGGTTCAGAAATCCACCATTGCAAAGAAGCATGATTAATGTTATTCCTTGACTGGTTAGGAAAAAGAATAGGTGTAGATGTAATCATATTACAATTGTACTCCCTTTGTAAACTAATATAAAACAATTTAGATCATTAAAATAGTGATCTAAAATGTCTTATATTGTAGTTGTACTAAATAAAATACACTTATTTTGGGACGAAGGGAGTATTAGTTTAGAGAGGTAGTACTGTTTAATTGTGTTGGTAAAAACAGAAACATGTTTGGTTCAACGCATGTATCGGTACTGCGAATCTATCAAGGCTTACATTGTTTTCCGGTTCACATAATATGTTGCAGTCGCATGAGAAGAGCCATGAGCCCATGACGTTGTGGAGAAAACACGCATTGTTGGTTGCTTCTCGTGTGGCCGGGCTTCTCCCAACAAGGACTTCGAGTAAATATCAGTGAATAGTGCACTTGTGCTGCTCCTCGTCAATGGAGGGTCCACAAAGAAGATTGGTGGTAGAGGTCATCCATCCAAGGGGGACGAGATTAGAGAGGGAAGGAACTAGGCTAGAAGAGGCTTGAGGAGGGTGGGAGCGTCGGTGGAGAATACGAGATAGTCGAGAAAGAACTCGCATTGTGGATTTGCGTAAAAGCTGAGTCGAGACTGTGTTAACATACTAATGCGAATCGATTGCAGTTGGTCTTACGTGGAATCAGCCATGAATAATGCTGCTTAGAGCAAATATGTACTTATGGTGGTTTTGTATCAGCTTCATGCGATATTATGAGTGAATAATGATCACCCTTTATATAAAAAATAAAGTTTTATTCCGACCCATGAATAATGTTCCATCACATGGTAAACACGTTCCTATCGCACGTGATAATAATTTATGTTCCATGAGTAAATTGTTTTCATAGCGTGACTTGAAGGTTTTTCATGTATTACGAAAGGAAAACACACACAAGTGCACGCGAAAAAATAGTGTTTATATCATTTACGATAACTCTTTCGTCACACGAGATAATGTTTTCATTGCAACAACAATGTGGCATGGTGTAAGTATGGATTGCGAGTGATTTGGGAGAATTATCACTTCCTGCAAAAAACAAACTATTACTTAGTAGTAACAATTCATGATTTATGGGATTTATTACATACAAATCCATTATATGTTTCCTTCAAATTAGATGCATTTCTTTGGTACATGGAAGATGTTAGCTGAGAAGGTAGTCAAGGAGCATAATTAGGTGCGAAACCATTGCTCTCAGCGTTGGCCATCACTCCGTACATTAGATCAATGGAAAAGCACTAATCTGATGAGGTCTCATGCAAACTACATGAGAAACCAGCAACAATTTAGCTCCTTAAGACATTTCGACCTATTATATATAGACGTGTCCATTCAAGGACATTTGTTCAGGCACTCTGTTACCATATCATATTTTCTTTTACGTGTTTGTTTTATATAGTTATAGGGAGAGTTTTGGAGGAAACCAATTTCATGTCCGTATGATTAACTCCAAACATGTGTGCATACTAGGCATCATTTCCCCAACGCTCGATGTCAGTGAAAGGGGGGTCATACGAAGATGATTGATAATGCCATTATGGCGCTACCATTAAAAAGCAAACTAAAGTTAGTGTAACGTGTCTTCAGAGTCGTTGCACTGGAGTGTGCGAGGCACGACAAAACCGACGAAGAAGTTTTGACATACGGAAGCATATCGAAAGTAGGTCTGGTGGTACGAAAGTTCTACATGTTATCAGAAGGACAAACATGTGGCCTTGGTCAATTGATCGTGTTTTTAGTCATTTTATGAGCAACTTAATTTATTAGGACCTTCTCATGCTCTTGGACTTTCTTTCCCTCGTCTGAATCATTTCTCTTATTTAGATCCTTGGCAGTTTTATATTCTTTGGGTTGGTTATGTTCTTGAATACCTACGGTGCAATTGGAAGACATTCGCCTGTTCCCGTCTTTAATTAAGTTTCTTCTAATTTTTCCCTTACCAACTGGGGATATGTTACTCAAAGAATGAAATTGCATCTAGAGAACACACTCTCAAAAATCAGAAACCAAACATTCACTAGTAGAAAAAGGGTTATCTGTCCCGGTTGGTAAGGGCCTTTTGTCTCGGTTTTTGAACCGGGACTAAAGGGTCGTTACTAATGCCCTAGCCCTTTAGTCTCGGTTCTTACACGAACCGGGACAGATGGGCCTCCACGTGGCCGGTGCGCCGAGCCCAGGCAGGAGGGCCTTTGGTCCCGGTTGGTGGCACCAACCGGGACCAATAGGCATCCACGCGTCAGCATTTCAGGGGCTGGGGTTTTTTTTTGAAAGGGGGGGGGGGTTAATTTAGGTGTTTCATATATTGTGTTAGCTAGCTAATTAATAGAGAGAAGTGCCCTCTCTTATGTCCGTGCTTGGTCGACGCCACGTACTATACATAGAGAGGCCCTCGACACGCTAGCTAGTAAGAAAATGAAGGAAACCATTAAGTACAGAAGTTCATCATGCATACCGAGAGAAGTGATCGACCTCTCCTTCTCCGAGAGATTGGTCGAACAACAAGTTTTCGTATTATCTATCCGACGCTACTGGCTACATACATATACAATATGTAAGATCTCTTACAATCCCCTAGCATTTGAAATCAACTTCCACATGGTATTCTCCGGCTTTATTGATGACGTGGTCAAGAAAGAATCCCGCCAATTCCTCTTGAATTGCTTTCATGCGATCTTGTGGTAGGAGTTCATTCCGCATCTGCCACGTCTAATTTGAAGAAGGGGGTTAATACATATATATATATGAAACTCAACAGAAATGATGGTGTATAATAAAATGAAATTTTGAATATTATTGCTTACACACTTCATATTGTCTCTTAGAATAGCCCCGCTTATTTTTCAAAGTCGCGTTGTAGATGAACTCGCACACATAGTATCCACAGTAATCATTCCCTTGTTCCTGCCACAAGCACTTTACGAGAAATAGAGGTCAATCAAACTGATAATGAAGCATTATAAATAGCATTGATGAAAGTAGCTATAGAATCAATGGGAGATGCGCGCAACTAGCTAGCTAGTAGTACTTACTTTCAGGTATGTATATTGTAGCTCCTTCGGCAGTCTCGGAGCTTCTACGGTAAACTGTTTCCAAACCCTGCAAGACAAAGAAAATAATTATTATTACTTGAGATATCAGGAAATGAACAAAAAGTTGCCGATATGGTGCGATAATGATCGATTGAACTTACTTGTTGAGCATTTTAGTCATGTCCGCATAGGTTTCAGGATCTTTTCGTCTCGAGTCTAAGACGGTTACTAGTCCCTGCTCAAGCTTAATCTCCAGGAGAATATAGTGGAAGCTGCGCACGCATGCATAACTCATCAATTACATTACTATAACCTCGCTCGAGTAATAAGAGAAATCGAATATGCACACGACAGTAAACAGTAACACTCACTTGAAGTTGTAAGGAAAGAGTATTAAATCTTTGTTTTGATTTATTAACAATGATTTGAGCAAGTTGGCCTCAGCCTCTTCGGCATTCTTTGTAACCTGAAATTCATCTATGAGATTTGTGTTAATGAACCCAATATCATACATTTCTGCTTTTCTGCACTCAACGATCTTCAATCTGCATCATATAGTGAGGATAATTATAAATACATCCAATGAAAGAGATGAGCTATATATAGAGACTTAATGATGTATAGTACTTACAGACATGTAGCAAGTGACCGTTAATTTATCGAGGGCCTTTTGATTGAAGAACTGGAAGAACTCCTCAAATGGAACATGCAACAGATCAGTTCCAACGAGGTCGTGCTCCTCTTCAATTCTCAGATACAAAGTATTCGTCCCCTAGACTCACTGCAGGTTTTCATCTACCAATTATGGAATCTTCGCATCATCCTTGTTAGAGATTTTTCATCTTTGACGAGAGGCTTCCCTGCATCAGATGTCTGTGTTCGTCCACCTCCAAGAAATCATAATGTACATCGTCGGGCAGGTAATCTCCAAGATTGCTATAACCGGGCACCATCCCTGGAGCATTAGCGACGATGTCGCTACACATTGAGCGGGGGGCACGATTGGTTTGCTTGTTCACCAAGCTGGGCAATTTTTTCCCAGCTGCTCGTTCTTTTAACCTTTGATCACTGACAGTACTTCCCGACCACTCCGCTTCTAGATATGCCTTTTCAGTAATGTGCTCATAGTTGGTTTTCCGCGGAGACTTTGGTGGTTTTCTCAGGGCATCGATAGTGCGCTTTGCTTTTACCGGATCTACCTTCTCCTCAGGAGGTGGATGTCTCTTTGCTTTCAACCCTTCAAAGAAGTCCTTCACTTCGGTCCGCACGATCTTCGCGTTTTCCTCCTTGGTCCTCTCGTACGGTAACTTCTCTAGAGGCTTGAGAGGTGGACCGTATCTGTATTGCCTCTCGCCTCTGGCTGTACCGCTAGACGCCAGAGCAGACGGAGCGGCTGCGGCTATCTTCTTTCATGCTTGCTTACGAGGCGGAGGAGAAGGACTACGACGCGCCGGAGCAGCCAGGGCGGCGGCGGGTCTCTTCCGCCCTTGCTGGCGAGGCAGAGAAGGAGGAGGCTGGTGGCTGCTCGGGCACGCCGGTGCAGGCAGAGAAGGAAGCGGAGTGCCGCCACGCGCTGGAGAAGGAGGCTGAGTGCCCTGATCGTCAGTCGCCGGAGGAGGAGGCGGTGCAGGAGGCGGAGTGCCCTGACTCACCGGAGGAGGAGGAGGAGGCGGAGGCATCCAGTTCGGAAGGTTGATGAGCTCCTTCCGCCATAGGCATGGAGTCTTGAGCGTAACCCAGCCGAGTCTCCCCTTCACCGGTAGGGTGGTCAAGCTGGAGGTCCTCAAATCCCTCCGTTATTTCGTCCACCGTCACCCTAGCATATCCTTCTGGAATTAGACGACGGTGAAAAGTTGCGCTGGGTTCAAGAGGTCGAACAGAGCCGACAGCCGCCTTGACTTTGAAGTTCTGCCATTGCGTCATAAGGTGGCAATGTTGAGACTCCGTGATAGCATCCACGGGGTAGCTAGCAGGAGCCGTCAAGACATGCTCCGGCTGAAGCAGCTCGGCGGAAGCCACGCTGCTTCTCCGCTGAGATGGCGGGGTAGCTTCGAGGGTAGTTTCGGCAGGTCGCTTGCTGCGAGCTACTTTTCGTTCCTCTAGTGCTTGAACCCTTTCGTGCAGCGTCTGAATTTGGGTCTGCTCCACTTTTTTCCTCCTCTCCTGGCATTTGTAACCGCCTGCGTCCGGAAAACCAGCCTTCCACGGAACGGAGCCTGGCGTGCCTCGTGTCCGCCTCCGGGGTGCTCAGATTCCCGAGGGCCATTGTGAGCTCGTCGTTCTCTCTGTCTGGAACGAACGTCCCTTGCTGCGCTGCATCGATATAGTGCTGAAGCCTCTTGACTGGTATTTTCATTTGCTCGTCCTCCAAACGCACTTCCCTGATACAGGGTCCAAGGTTCCGCCAGCCCCGAAGAACCAAGTCCGGCAACGGTCTGGCCAGTTCATTTTCTCTGGTTCGATCCCTTTATCTAGCAGATCATTCTCAGCCTTGGCCCACTTAGGCCGGGCTTTGAGGTAGCCACCTGACCCCTTGCGATGGTGAAGCTTCTTCTTCGCAACATTTTGCTTGTTTGTCGCCGACATCTTCTTACTCTTTTCCGATGTCTTGTGGGCCACAAATGCGGGCCAGTGATCTCTGATCTTCTCATATTTGCCGATGAATTCTGGTGTCTCTTCTTTGTCGACAAACCTTTTCAGCTCATTCTTCCACCTCCTGAATAGGTCTGCCATCTTCTTAAGAGCATAAGACTTGATTAATTGCTCTTTAACTGGCTTCTCCGGATCCTCCTGTGGCGGTAGGGTGAAATTTACCTTCAGCTTAGTCCAAAGATCATCTTTCTGCATATCATTGACATAAGACACCTCAGGGTCTTCGTTCTTAGGCTTATACCATTGGTGGATGCTGATCGGGATCTTGTACCTAACAAGAACCCCTTGACCGAAAGCAACAAATGCTTCCTTTGTCCGGATGGGTTCAATCGGTTGGGTCGTAGCGATTCTTTGTGATCTCAAACCTTTCATCCGAGCGCAACTTTTTCTTCGGGCCTCGTCTCTTTACCGAAGTTGTGCTCAATCCGGAAGGCTAGAAAAAAGAAGAAAGATGAGAGTTAATTAATATGTGTACATACCAAAACAATGAATGCATCAATCAATTAGCTAGTCAGCACAGGCTTAACTAATATATATACCTGGCTGGACTCGGTTCGGTCACTGGAGCCGTCATCACGGTCTCCTTCTTGCATCGTCATTGGGTCACCGGAGCCGTCATCACGTTCTCCTTCTTGCACCGGCATTGGGTCAAAGGAGCCATCATAATAATAGCCTGCTTCTTCACCCTGTCCTTCCAGACCATCGGTGTCGTTGAGAAACGAGAAGACGGCATCACTTCCTTGTGTGATTATGTCCCCCAACACCGCTTCTGTTGCTTCGTCTCGGGGGTCCATAGTTTCTACAAATATTTACAACATGGCAATTATTATTCAAAGATGACAGATGGATATATTAGTGGCAAATGTAGAACTAGCTAGCTAATCACAATAAGGAATCATATTAGTGGCCTCGACGCTGCTTCTCTAGGGTTTGGGGTGGCCTCGACAACGCTTCAAGGGTTTGGGGTGGCCTCGAGAGAGTTTGTCGGGTAGAGGCGCGGCGGGAGGGGGTAGGAGACCAACATCGTTTTTTTCTAGGGTTTGGGTGTCCTCGAGAGTTTTGGTCGAGCGAGAGGGTCGGGGGGTGCTCCTGCGGTATACGTTATCACAGTCGAGAGGGGGTATATATATCGACCGCCCCACATGTCGAAGTTATCTAGGAGGGGGTAATATCGACAACGACGACATACATACACGGGAAAATAATTTTATCGGGGACACCCCCCTCCCCCCCACGTGTTGAAGTTATCAGGAGGGGGTTATATCGACAACGACGACATACGTACATGGGAAAATAATATTATCGGGGAGGGGGTATATCAACCCCCCCCCCCCCCCTCGTGTTGAAGTTATCGGGAGGGGTATATCGACGATTTACGTAATTCGATAAAACATAAGAAAAGCGAAAAAGAAATAAAAAGAGGAGAAGAAGAAAGGAATAGAGGAGAAGATCGAAGAAAAAAGAAGAAAAAAAGAGGAGAAGAAGAAAGGAATGAGGAGCAGAAGAAAAATAGAATATTTTTTCTATTTTTTCTTCTTCTCCTCTATTCCTTTCTTCGTCTCCTCTTCTTTTTCTTCTTTTTTCTTCTTCTTATTTATTTCTCCTATTCTTCCTCTCCTCTTCTTCTCCTTTCTTCCTCTTCTTATTTTCCTTTTTCCTCTCATTTTTTTTCTTCTTCTTCCTTTCCTAGCTAGATATATAAAACTTTTCTAAAAATGCAACTTTTGCATATATATATATAACTTTTTCTTCTTCCTTCTTCTTCCTTCTATTCCTTCTTCCTAAATATATAAAACTTTTCTAAAAATGAAACTAACCTAATACTTACTAAATGAGAGAACATATATAGATAAAACTTTTCTAAAATCTAACTTTTGCATATATGTATTTTTAAAACATCATTATAATTGAAAAATACATACATACATACAAAGCATATATCCATACATCAACATATATGCAAAAAACATTACATCAACATATATGCAAAAAAAACATCATACATATATCCATACATCAACATATATACATGAACATATATGAAAAAAACATCATACGGCGGCGGTGGCGGCAGGGAGCAGGGCAGGGCGCGGGGGCTCACTATGGACGGCGTCGGCGACGGCGAGGTCTGGGCCGGCCTGAGGCAGAGGCGGTGGCGTGCGGGGCAGGGGACGGCGTCGGGGAGACGCAGGGCAGCGGTGGCGTCGAGGAATCGAGGTTGGGGCAGCGGTGGCGTGGGCGGCGACGCTGGGCGGCGCTGAGGAGGTGACATGACGACGGCTGGGCGCTGGCGGCGACGGGGTGGCGACGGCGTCAAGGGGTGAGCTGAATCGGCAACTGGCGGGCGGCGGCGCGCTGGGCAACCGCAGAGATGAAAATGAAAAACGCTAAGTATTTGCTTATATAGCAAAGCCATTGGTACCGGTTCGTGGCACCAACCGGGACCAATGGCGGGAAACAGAGGCCTTTGGTCCCGGTTGGTGGCACCAACCGGGACTAAAGGTGGGCATCGGTCCCGGTTGGTGGCAACTTCCCAAGTCAATAAAGTCAAAGATGGTCCCCTGGACAACAAGTACAGCTCATCACAAACAGTGTTGTCACCTCAGAGATGTGTTTCCAACCACCTGCTGAAAGTCCTGATGTGTTCACATGTAATCCGATTAAATCGCCTTTGCTCCAAGGGTGTTTGGAGCGCAGACTGTTCTTGTGTTCATCGACATACGGGGTCACCAAGGTAGAGTTCTGTAGAACCGTGTAGTGTGCTTGAGACCAAGAATATATGTCCCTGCATATTATTGAGTCCCCTCCAAGCGTGCCTTTTCCAGTCAGTCTCCCCTCATACCGCGATTTAGGGAGACCTATCTTCTTAAGGCCAGGAATGAAGTCAACACAAAACCCAATGACATCCTCTGTTTGATGGCCCATGGAGATGCTTCCTTCTGTCCTAGCGCGGTTACGGACATATTTCTTTAGGACTCCCATGAACCTCTCAAAGGGGAACATATTGTGTAGAAATACGGGCCCTAGAATCACAATCTCGTCGACTAGATGAACTAGGATGTGCGTCATGATATTGAAGAAGGATGGTGGGAACACCAGCTCGAAACTGACAAGACATTGCGCCACATCACTCCTTAGCCTTGGTACGATTTCTGGATCGATCACCTTCTGAGAGATTGCATTGAGGAATGCACATAGCTTCACAATGGCTAATCGGACGTTTTCCCGTAGAAGACCCCTCAATGCAACCGGAAGCAGTTGCGTCATAATCACGTGGCAGTCATGAGACTTTAGGTTCTGGAACTTTTTCTCCGCATATTTATTATTCCCTTTATATTCGACGAGAAGCCGGGCCGACCTTCAGACTGTGCGAGCATTCAAAGAAGATTTCTTTCTCTTCTTCGTAGAGCGTAGGTGGCGGGACCTTCATACCGCTTGGAGGCATGCCGTCTTTTTCGTGCAAACGTTGCAGGTCCTCCGTGCCTCGTGTGTATCTTTTGTCTTCCCATACACGCCCAAGAAGCCTAGCAGGTTCACGCAAAGGTTCTTCGTCACGTGCATCACGTTGATTGAAGAGCGGACCTCTAGGTCTTTCCAGTAGGGCAGGTCCCAAAATATAGATTTTTTCTTCCACATGGGTGCGTGTCCCTCGGCGTCATTCGGAACAGCTAGTCCGTCGGGACCCTTTCCAAAGATTACGTGTAAATCATTGACCATAGCAAGTACGTGATCACCGGTATGCATGGCGGGCTTCTTCCGGTGATCTGCCTCGCCTTTGAAATGCTTGCCTTTCTTTCGACATTGATGGTTGGTCGGAAGAAATCGACTATGGCCCAGGTACACATTCTTCCTGCATTTGTCCAGGTATATACTTTCAATTTCATCTAAATAGTGCATGCATGCGTGGTATCCCTTGTTTGTCTGTCCTGAAAGGTTACTGAGAGCGGGCCAATCGTTGATGGTTACAAACAACAATGCGTGCAGGTTAAATTCCTCTTGTTTGTGCTCATCCCACGTACGTACACCGTTTCAATTCCACAGCTGTAAAAGTTCTTCAACTAATGGCCTTAGGTACACATCAATGTCGTTGCCGTTGCTTAGGGCCTTGGATGAGAACTGGCATCATAATGAACTAGAGCTTCATGCACATCCAAGGAGGAAGGTTATAAATACATAGAGTCACGGGCCAGGTGTTGTCATTGCTGCTGTGCTCCCCAAAAAGATTAATGTCATCCGCGCTTAAACCAAACCATACGTTCCTTGGGTCACTTGCAAACTCAGCCCAGTACTTCCTCTCGATTTTTCTCCACTGCGACCCGTCAACGGGTGCTCTCAACTTCCCGTCTTTCTTATGGTCCTCACTGTGCCATCGCATCAACTTGGCATGCTCTTCCTTTCTGAACAGACGTTTCAACCGTGGTATTATAGGAGCATACCACACCACCTTCGCAGGAACCCTCTTCCTGGGGGGCTTGCCGTCAACATCACTAGGGTCATCTCGTCTGATCTTATACCGCAATGCACCGCATACCGGGCATGCGTTCAGATCCTTGTACGCACCGCAGTAGAGGATGAAGTCATTAGGGCATGCATGTATCTTCTGCACCTCCAATCCTAGAGGGCATACGACCTTCTTTGATGTGTATGTACTGTCGGGCAATTCGTTATCCTTTGGAAACTTCTTCTTCCATATTTTCAGTAGCTTCTCAAATCCTCTGTCAGGCACAACATTCTCTGCCTTCCACTGCAGCAATTCCAGTACGGTACCGAACTTTGTGTTGCCATCTTCGCAATTGGGGTACAACCCTTTTTTGTGATCCTCTAACATGCGATCGAACTTCAGCTTCTCCTTTTGACTTTCGCATTGCGTTCTTGCGTCGACAATGACCCGGCGGAGATCATCATCATCGGGCACATCGTCTGGTTCCTCTTGATCTTCAGCAGCTTCCCCCGTTGCAGCATCACCGTATTCAGGGGGCACATCGTCTGGTTCCTCTTGATCTTCAGTTCCCCCGTTGCAACATCACCGTATTCAGGGGGCACATAGTTGTCATCGTCCTCTTCTTCTTTGCCGTCTTCCACCATAACCCCTATTTCTTCGTGCCTCGTCCAAACATTATAGTGTGGCATAAAACCCTTGTAAAGCAGGTGGGTGTGAAGGATTTTCCGGTCAGAGTAAGACTTCGTATTCCCACATTTAGGGCATGGACAACACATAAATCCATTCTGCATGTTTGCCTCAGCCACTTCGAGAAAATCATGCACGCCCTTAATGTACTCGGAGGTGTATCTGCCACCGTACATCCATTGTCGGTTCATCTGCGTGCATTATATATAATTAAGTGTGTCAAAAACCATTACAGAACATCATAAATAGATAATTAAGTGACCAAATTAATATAAGTTCATCATCACATTAAAACCAAAGTACATACATAGTTCTCATCTAACAACATATAGCTCTCCAGAGCATCTAATTAATTAAACCATACAATGAAACTATGTAAAACATTTCAATGCGAAAACAAATGCGATCATAATCGCAACCAAGGTAACAATTGATCCAACGGCATAATGATACCAAGCCTCGGTATGAATGGCATATTTTCTAATCTTTCTAATCTTCAAGCGCGTTGCATCCATCTTGATCTTGTGATCATCGACGACATCCGCAACATGCAACTCCAATATCATCTTCTCCTCTTCAATTTTTTTTATTTTTTCCTTCAAGAAATTGTTTTCTTCTTCAACTAAATTTAACCTCTTGACAATAGGGTCGGTTGGAATTTCCGGTTCACATACCTCCTAGATAAATAAAATCTATGTCACGTTGTTCGGCATAATTTTCATAAACAATAAATGAACCAATAGTTATAAAGATAATATATACCACATCCGAATCATAGATGTGATTTAGGGCCAACGGGGGCGGATACCAAAACCATCGCACTATATAATAACAAGCAATAAAATAGTAAGAAATTAGACAAGTATCTATCTAAAGTAAGATTTTTTTTCTTTTAGAAAGAAGATAAGAACAAGAGGCTCACCACGGTGGTGCCGGCGACGAGATCGACGCGGGCGATCGACGACGGTGAAGATGGGAATGGGATGTGACGGGCCGCTAAACCTAGACAAATCTCGAGGAAAATGGAGCTTTGAGGTCGAGCTTCGAGAGGAGAAAGCTTAACTAGTGTGGCTCGGGCATTTCATCAAACACCTCATGTGCATAGGAGGTGAGCTAGAGCACCACAAAGCCCTCCCCTCGCCGGCCAGAGAAAAACAGAGCACTGGAGTGCTCTGCTCGCGGGCGAGGGGTATATATAGGCACCTCATTGGTCCCGGTTCGTGGCATGAACCGGGACTAAAGGGCAGCCTGTGGTCCCGATTCAAGCCACCAACCGGGACCAATGGTGGTGGGCCAGGAGCGAGGCCCATTGGTCCCGGTTCGTCCCACCAACCTGGACCAAAGGTGCCAGACGAACCGGGACCAATGCCCCCACGAGGCCGGCAGCCCTCGGCCTCACGAACCGGGACCAGTGCCCCCATGGGTCCCGGTTCTGGACTGAACCGGGACTAATGGGCTGACCCGGCCTGAACCAAAGCCCTATTTTCTACTAGTGAATGGTTAAGAGGCTGCCATTTTTTTCTTTTGTGACGAGACCTAAGAGCATCTCTAGCAAATGCTCCAAAATTTTATCCCCATCCTCTCAAAAGCTAATTTTTAGGTACTTATGTTTCTTCATCTAGCAGATCCCGCAAAACTGACCCCTAGACATTCATTTGCCAATTCATTGAAACATTTGCGTAAACAATTCAAGCAAATGCACCACATTTTAAAACAAGCACAAACGCACCACATCATTGTTCAACTACGAGCATAAGTAAACTTCATTCAATCCCACAGAAAACTAAAATATTAGCGTAATTTGTGGCAAAAGGTACCTATGTGCACCGAAAACTTATGCTAAGCAAGATAAACAACTATGTGATAGCAAGATATATAACATGAAACACTATGGCTATCACAAAGTAAAGTGCATAAGTACAGGGCCAGGGTAAGAGATAATCGAGGCATGCGGTGACGATGATGTATCCCAAAGTTCACAGCCTTGAAGATGCTAATCTCCGTTTAGAGCGGTGTGGAGGCACAATGCTCCCCAAAATGCCACTAGGGCCATGCTACGTCTTGAGCTTGCATTGGTTTTCCCCGAAGAGGAGAGGATGATGCAGCAGAGTAGCGTAAGTATTTCCCTCAGTTTTTGAGAACCAAGGTATCAATCCAGTAGGAGGCCACGTGCGAGTCCCTCGTACCTACACAAAGCAAATACCTCCTCGCAACCAACGCGAATAGGGGTTGTCAATCCCTTCACGGTGACTTACGACAGTGAGATCTCATAGAGATGATAGATAATATTTTTGGTATTTTTGGTATAAAGATGCATAGTAAAATAAAAGGCCCGGGGGCCATAGATTTCACTAGTGGCTTCTCTCAAGAGCATAGATATTTTACGGCGGGTGAACGAATTATTGTTGAGCAATTGACAAAATTGAGCATAGTTATGAGAGTATCTAGGTATGATCATGTATATAGGCATCACGTCCGAGACAAGTAGACCGACTCCTGCCTGCATCTACTACTATTACTCCCTTCATCGACCGCTATCCAGCATGCATCTAGAGTATTAAGTTAATGAAAACAGAGTAACGCCTTAAGCAAAATGGCATGATGTAGAGGAATAAATTCATGCAATATGATAAATATCCCATCTTGTTATCCTCGATGGCAACAATCCAATACGTGCCTTGCTGCCCCTACTGTCACTGGGAAAGGACACCGCAAGATTGGACCCAAATCTAAACACTTCTCCCATTGCAAGAACTACCAATCTAGTTGGCCAAACCAAACGGATAATTCGAAGAGACTTTTAAAGATAACTCAATCATATAGAAAAGAATTCAGAGAAGATTCAAATATTGCTCATAGATAATCTTGATCATAAACCCACAATTCATCGATCTCAACAAACACACCGCAAAAAGAAGATTACATCGAATAGATCTCCATGAGAGAGGGGGAGAACATTGTATTGAGATCCAAAAAGAGAGAAGAAGCCATCTAGCAACTAACTATGAACCCGAAGGTCTGAGGTAAACTACTCACACTTCAACGGAGAGGCTATGATGTTGATGTAGAAGCCCTCCGTGGTGGAATCCCCTTCCGGCGGAGCTCCGGAACAGGCCCCAAGATGGGATCTCGTGGATACAGAAAGTTGCGGCGGTGGAATTAGGTTTTTGGCTCCGTATCTGATCTGATGGGGGTACGTACATATATATAGGAGGAAGAAGTACGTCGGTGGAGCCTCGAGGGGCCCACGAGGTAGGGGGCGCGCCCTAGGGGGGGCGCCCTCCACCCTCGTGGCTGCCACGGAGATTTCTTGACGGAGGGTCCAAGTCTCCTGGGTCTTATCCGATGAGAAAATCACGTTCCCGAAGATATCATTCCGTTTGGACTCCGTTTGATATTCCGTTTCTTCGAAACACTAAAATAGGCAAAAAAACAGCAATTCTGGGCTGGGCCTCCGGATAATAGGTTAGTCCCAAAAGTAATATAAAAGTGGAAAATAAAGCCCAATATAGTCCAAAACAATAGATAATATAGCATGGAGCAATCAAAAATTATAGATACGTTGGAGACGTATCGTGCATCCCAAGCTTAATTCCGCTCGTCCTCGAGTAGGTAAATGATAAAAAAGAATTTTTGATGCGGAGTGCTACTTGGCATAATTTCAATGTAATTCTTCTTAATTGTGGTATGAATATTTAGATCCGAAAGATTCAAGACAAAAGTTCATATTGACATAAAAATAATAATACTTCAAGCATACTAACAAAGCAATTATGTCTTCTTAAAATAACATGGCCAAAGAAAGTTCATCCCTACAAAATCATATAGTTTAGTCATGCTCCATTTTCGTCACACAAGAATGCTCTCATCATGCACAACCCTGATGACAAGCCAAGCAATTGTTTCATACTTTAGTAATCTCAAACCTATAAACTTTCACGCAATATATGAGCGCGAGCTATGGACATAGCACTATGGGTGGAATAGAATATGATGATGGGGGTTATGTGGAGAAGACAAAAAGGATAAGGTCTCACATCAACGAGGCTAATCAACGGCTATGGAGATGCCCATCAATTGATGTTAATGCAAGGAGTAGGGATTGTCATGCAACGGATGCACTAGAGCTATAAATGTATGAAAGCTCAACAAAAGAAACTAAGTGGGTGTGCATCCAACTTGCTTGCTCACGAAGACCTAGGGCATTTGAGGAAGCCCATCGTTGGAATATACAAGCCAAGTTCTATAATGAAAGATTCCCACTAGTATATGAAAGTGACAACATATGAAACTCTCTATATGAAGAACATGGTGTTACTTTGAAGCACATTATATGAGACTCGCTATATGAAGAACAAGGTGCTACTTTGAAGCACAAGTGTGGAAAAAGAGATAGTAGCATTGCCCCTTTTTTTGGGCCTTCTCTTTTTTTATTTGGCCTTTCTCTTTTTTTGGGAGAATGCTCTAGAAAATGATGATCATCACACTTCTATTTATTTACAACTCGATACTAGAAGAAAGTATGACTCTATATGAATGCCTCCGGCGTAGTATCGGGATATGCAATGAATCAAGAGTGACATGTACGAAAGAATTATGAATGGTGGCTTTGCCACAAATACTATATCAACTACATGATCATGCTAAGCAATATGACAATGATGAATGTGTCATGAAGAACGGTATGGTGGAAAGTTGCATGGCAATATTTCTCGGAATGGCTATGGAAATGCCATAATAGGTAGGTATGGTGGCTGTTTTAAGGAAGATATAAGGAGGTTTATGTGTGAAAGAGCATATCATATCACGGGGTTTGGATGCACCGGCGAAGTTTGCACCAACTCTCATTGTGAGAAAGGGCAATGAACGGCAATCAAGAGGCTAGCAATGATGGAAAGGTGAGAGTGCGTATAATCCATGGACTCAACATTAGTCATAAAAAACTCACATACTTATTGCAAAAATCTACAAGCCATCAAAAACCAAAGCACTACGCGCATGATCCTAGGGGGATAGATTGGTAGGAAAAGACCATCGCTCGTCCCCGACCGCCACTCATAAGGAGGACAATCAAATAACACCTCATGTTTCAAATTTGTTACATAACGTTTACCATACGTGCATGCTACGGGACTTGCAACCTTCAACACAAGCATTTCTCAAATTCACAACTACTCAACTAGCACGACTTTGACATTATCACCTCCATGTCTCAAAACAATTATCAAGCATCAAACTTTTCTTAGTATTCAACGCACTCAAAAGAAATTTTTACAAATCTTGAATACCAAGCATATTATTATTAAGCAAATTACCATGCTATTTAAGACTCTCAAAATAATCTAAGTGAAGCATGAGAGATCAATAGTTTCTTTAAAACAAATCCACCACCGTGCTCTAAAAGATATAAGTGAAGTACTAGAGCAAAACTATCAAGCTCAAAAGATATAAGTGAAGCACATAGAGCAAAACTATCAAGCTCAAAAGATATAAGTGAAGCACATAGGGTATTCTAACAAATTCCAATTCATGTATGGCTCTCTCAAAAGTTGTGTACAGCAAGGATGATTGTGGTAAACTAACAAGCAAAGACGCAAATAATACAAGACGCTCAAAGCAAAACTCATATCATGTGGTGAATAAAAATATAGCTCCAAGTAAAGTTACCGATGGAAGTGAACGAAAGAGGGGATGCCTTCCGGGGCATCCCCAAGCTTTGACTTTTTGGTGTCCTTGGATTATCATGGGTGTGCCATGGGCATCCCCAAGCTTAGGCTCTTGCCACTCCTTGTTCCATAATCCATCAAAAAAATTCACCCAAAACTTGAAAACTTCACAACACAAAACTCAACAGAAATCTCGTGAGCTCCGTTAGCGAAAGAAAACAAATGACCACTTCAAGGTACTGTAATGAACTCATTATTAATTTATATTGGTGTGAAACCTACTGTATTCCAACTTCCCTATGGATCATAAACTATTTTACTAGCCATAGATTCATCAAAATAAGCAAACAACACACGAAAAACAGAATCTGTCGAAAACAGAACAGTCTGTAGTAATCTGTAACTAAAGCAAACTTCTGGAACTCCAAAAATACAGCCAAAATAGGAAGACCTAGGAAATTTGTTTATTGATCATAAGCAATTGGAATCACTATTTTATCACGTCCTGGTGATTTTTAACTATTGTTTTCGTGAACCGAAAGTTTCTGGAAATTACAGCAAGATCAAATAACTATTATCCAAGAAGATCCTATAGGTTTAACTTGGCACAAACACTAATTAAAACATAAAACCACGTCTAAACAGAAGTTAGATGGATTATTTATTCCTAAACAGAAAAAAAACAAAAAATAAAATTGGGTTGCCTCCCAACAAGCGCTATCGTTTAACGCCCCTAGCTAGGCATAAAAGCAAGGATAAATCTAGGTATTGCCATCTTTGGCACTCGGAGAAGAGGATTTCCTTTCTATGGCATTTATTCTTCTTTTTAAGGTAAGCACATGGACATTAATGGAAGAAGTAAGATTAAGCACGTTACGGAAGTTTGCCTCTAAACTAGACTTCATCTCTTTAATAATTTCATTTTGATAAAAGCACAAGAGAGTAGTTGATTCGACCTTATCATTCATGGGGTGCCCAAATATAGTTTTCATTCTTTCATAGGTATCTATAGCATCCCCTTCAAAAAAACCTTCATCAAAAATAGAGTCTAGAACTTGTTTGAAAGAAGCGGGCATTCCAATATAGAAACTCTTTAAGTAAACCTCAATTTGATATTGTGGTACATAGCTAGCCCGAATCTTAAGTAACCTATCCCAAGCATCTTTTAAAGACTCATCAAGTAAATAGCGAAAATTTCCAGAGTCATCCTCATCAAAATTATTCAAGCTCTCATTGGAGACCCCGGTGGGTCTTTCTATAGCATCATTATTTATGAGCTTAGAGAGGATAGAAGGGTTATCCAAAGTACTAGAGCCTTGGAAAGGACCCTTAGTTCTTTTTGACTCGGCCATGGCAACAAGTAACCCAACACACAAGCAAACAGGAAAAAAGGGCAAGCGAAAAGATAGGAGGGGATTGGGAAAGAGAGGGCAAATAAAACGGCACGGATGAAGTGGGGGAGAGGAAACCGAGAGGCAAATGGCAAATAATGTAATGCGAGAGATAAGGGATTGTGATGGGTACTTGGTATGTTGACTTTTGCGTAGACTCCCCGGCAACGGCGCCAGAAATCCTTCTTGCTACGCCTTGAGCTTGCGTTGGTTTTCCCCGAAGAGGAGAGGATGATGCAGCAGAGTAGCGTAAGTATTTCCCTCAGTTTTTGAGAACCAAGGTATCAATCCAGTAGGAGGCCACGCGCGAGTCCATCGTACCTACACAAAGCAAATAGCTCCTCGCAACCAACGCGAATAGGGGTTGTCAATCTCTTCACGGTCACTTACGAGAGTGAGATCTGATAGAGATGATAGATAATATTTTTTGTATTTTTGGCATAAAGATGCAAAGTAAAATAAAAGGCAAAGTAAAAAAGCAAAGCAATAATAAAGCGTAGGAAGATTAATATGATGAAAATAGACCCGGGGGCCATAGATTCCACTAGTGGCTTCTCTCAAGAGCATAGGTATTTTACGGCGGGTGAAGCAATTCTTTGTTGAGCAATTGATGAGAATTGAGCATAGTTATGAGAGTATCTACGTATGATCATGTATATAGGCATCACGTTCGAGACAAGTAGACCGACTCACCTGCATCTACTACTATTACTCCACTCATCGACCGCTATCCAAAGATGCATCTAGAGTATTAAGTTAATGAAAACAGAGTAACGCCTTAAGCAAAATGACATGATGTACAGGAATAAATTCATGCAATATGATAAATACCCCATCTTGTTATCCTCGATGGCAACAATACAACACGTGCCTTGCTGCCCCTACTATCACTGGGAAAGGACACCGCAAGATTGAACCCAAAGCTAAACACTTCTCCCATTGCAAGAACTACCAATCTAGTTGGCCAAACCAAAGCGGATAATTCGAAGAAACTTGTAAAGATAACTCAATCATACATAAAAGAATTCAGAGAAGATTCAAATATTGCTCATAGATAATCTTGATCATAAACCCACAATTCATCGGTCTCAACAAACACACCGCAAAAAGAAGATTACATCGACTTGATCTCCACGAGAGAGGGGGAGAACATTGTATTGAGATCCAAAAAGAGAGAATAAGCCATCTAGCTACTAACTATGGACCCGAAGGTCTGAGGTAAAATACTCACACTTCATCGGAGAGGCTATGATGTTGATGTAGAAGCCCTCCGTGGTGGAATCCCTTCCGTGAGCTCCAACATGCCCCAAGATGGGATCTCGTGGATCTGAGAAAGTTGCGGCGGTGGAATTAGGTTTTTGGCTCCGTGATCCGATCGGGAGTGCGTAGGTATATATTGGAGGAAGAAATGCGTCGGTGGAGCCTCGAGGGGCCCACGAGGTGAGGCGCGCCCTAGGGGTGCGCCCTCCTCCCTAAATGGCATGACGGAGCTTTCTTGATGGAGGGTCCAAGTCTCCTGAGTCTTATCCGATGAGAAAATCACGTTCCCGAAGATATCATTCCGTTTGGACTCCATTTGATATTCCGTTTCTTCGAAACACTAAAATAGGCAAAAACAGCAATTCTGGGCTGGGCCTCCGGTTAATAGGTTAGTCCCAAAAGTAATATAAAAGTGGAAAATAAATCCCAATATAGTCCAAAACAATAGATAATATAGCATGGAGCAATCAAAAATTATAGAACGTTGGAGACGTATCAGGCATCCCCAAGCTTAATTCTTGCTCGTCCTCGAGTAGGTAAATGATAAAAAAAGAATTTTTTATGTGGAGTGCTACTTGGCATAATTTCAATGTAATTCTTCTTAATTGTGGTATGAATATTCAGATCCGAAAGATTCAAGGCAAAAGTTCATATTGACATAAAAATAATAATACTTCAAGCATACTAACAAAGCAATTATGTCTTCTTAAATTAACATGGCCAAAGAAAGTTCATACCTACAAAATCATACAGTTTAGTCATGCTCCATTTTCGTCAGACAAGAATGCTCTCATCATGCACAACCCCGATGACAAGCCAAGCAATTGTTTCATACTTTAGTAATCTCAAACCTATAAACTTTCACGCAATATATGAGCGTGAGCCATGGACATAGCACTATGGGTGGAATAGAATATAATGATGGGGGTTATGTGGAGAAGACAAAAGGAGAAGGTCTCACATCAACGAGGCTAATCAACGGGCTATGGAGATGCCCATCAATTGATGTTAATGCAAGGAGTAGGGATTGCCATGCAACGGATGCACTAGAGCTATAAATGTATGAAAGCTCAACAAAAGAAACTAAGTGGGTGTGCATCCAACTTGCTTGCTCACGAAGACCTAGGGCATTTGAGGAAGCCCATCGTTGGAATATACAAGCCAAGTTCTATAATGAAAGATTCCCACTAGTATATGAAAGTGACAACATATGAAACTCTCTATATGAAGAACATGGTGCTACTTTGAAGCACATTATATGAGACTCGCTATATGAAGAACATGGTGCTACTTTGAAGCACAAGTGTGGAAAAAGAGATAGTAGCATTGCCCCTTTTTTTGGGCCTTTTTTTTTCTTTGGCCTTTCTCTTTTTTTTGGACAATGCTCTAGAAAATGATGATCATCACACTTCTATTTATTTACAACTCGGTGTTTACAACTCGATACTAGAACAAAGTATGACTCTATATGAATGCCTCCGGCGGTGTACCGGGATATGCAATGAATCAAGAGTGACATGTACGAAAGAATTATGAATGGTGGCTTTGTCACAAACACTATATCAACTACATGATCATGCTAAGCAATATGACAATGATGAATGTGTCATGAAGAACGGTATGGTGGAAAGTTGCATGGCAATATATCTCAGAATGTCTATGGAAATGCCATAATAGGTAGGTATGGTGGCTGTTATGAGGAAGATATAAGGAGGTTTATGTGTGAAAGAACGTATCGTATCATGGGGTTTGGATGCACCAGCAAAGTTTGCACCAACTCTCAATGTGAGAAAGGGCAATGCACGGTACCGAAGAGGCTAGCAATGATGGAAATGTTAGAGTGCGTATAATCCATGGACTCAACATTAGTCATAAAGAACTCACATACTTATTGCAAAAATCTACAAGCCATCAAAAACCAAAGCACTACGCGCATGCTCCTAGGGGGATAGATTGGTAGGAAAAGAACATTGCTCGTCTCCGACCGCCATTCATAAGGAGGACAATCAAATAACACCTCATGTTTCAAATTTGTTACATAACGTTTACCATACGTGCGTGCTATGGGACTTGCAACCTTCAACACAAGCATTTCTCAAATTCACAACTACTCAACTAGCACGACTTTGATATTATCACCTCCATGTCTCAAAACAATTATCAAGCATCAAACTTTTCTTAGTATTCAACGCACTCAAAAGAAAGTTTTACAAATCTTGAATACCAAGCATATTATTGTTAAGCAAATTACCATGCTATTTAAGACTCTCAAAATAATCTAAGTGAAGCATGAGAGATCAATAGTTTCTTTAAAACAAATCCACCACCGTGCTCTAAAAGATATAAGTGAAGTACTAGAGCAAAACTATCAAGCTCAAAAGATATAAGTGAAGCACATAGAGCAAAACTATCAAGCTCAAAAGATATAAGTGAAGCACATAGAGTATTCTAACAAATTCCAATTCATGTATGGCTCTCTCAAAAGGTGTGTACAGAAAGAATGATTGTGTTAAACTAACAATCAAATACGCAAATAATACAAGACGCTCCAAGCAAAACACATATCATGTGGTGAATAAAAATATAGCTCCAAGTAAAGTTACCGATGGAAGTGAACGAAAGAGGGGATGCCTTCCGGGGCATCCCCAAGCTTTGAATTTTGGTGTCCTTGTATTTTCATGGGGGTGCCATGGGCATCCCCAAGCTTAGGCTCTTGCCACTCCTTGTTCCATAATCCATCAAAAAAATTCACCCAAAACTTGAAAACTTCACAACACAAAACTCAACAGAAATCTCGTCAGCTCCGTTAGCGAAAGAAAACAAAAGAACACTTCAAGGTACTTTAATGAACTCATTCTTAATTTATATTGGTGTTAAACCTACTGTATTCCAACTTCCCTATGGATCATAAAGTATTTTACTAGCCATAGATACATCAAAATAAGCAAACAACACACGAAAAACAGAATCTGTCAAAAACAGAACAGTCTGTTGTAATCTGTAACTGACGCAAACTTCTGGAACTCCAAAAATTCATCCAAAATAGGAAGACCTAGGAAATTTTTTATTGATCAGAAGAAATTGGAATCACTATTTTATCAAGTTCTGGTGATTTTTAACAACTGTTTTCGTGAACCGAAAGTTTCTGGAAATTACAGCAAGATCAAATAACTATTATCCAAGAATATCCTATAGGTTTAACTTGGCACAAACACTAATTAAAACATAAAACCACATCTAAACAAAAGGTAGATGGATTATTTATTCCTAAACAGAAGAAAAAAACTAAAAATAAAATTGGGTTGCCTCCCAACAAGCGCTATCGTTTAACGCCCCTAGCTAGGCATAAAAGCAAGGATAGATCAAGGTATTGCCATCTTTGGCACTCGGAGAAGAGGATTTCCTTTCTATGGAATTCATTCTTCTATTTAAGGTAAGCACATGGCCATTAATGGAAGAAGTAAGATTAAGCACGTTACGGAAGTTTGCCTCTAAACTAGACTTCATCTCTTTAATAATTTCATTTTGATAAAAGCACAAGAAAGTAGTTGATTCGACCTTATCATTCATGGGGTGCCCAAATATAATTTTCATTCTCTCATAGGTATCTATAGCATCCCCTTCAAGAAAACCTTCATAAAAAATAGAGTCTAGAACTTGTTTGAAAGCAGCGGGCATTCCAATATAGAAACTCTTTAAGTAAACCTCAATTTGATATTGTGGTACATAGCCAGCCCGAATCCTAAGTAACCTATCCCAAGCATCTTTTAAAGACTCATCAAGTAAATAGCGAAAATTTCCGGAGTCATCCTCATCAAAATTATTCAAGCTCTCATTGGAGACCCCGGTGGGCCTTTCTATAGCATCATTATTTATGAGCTTAGAGAGGATAGAAGGGTTATCCAAAGTACTAGAGCCTTGGAAAGGACCCTTAGTTCTTTTTGACTCGGCCATGGCAACAAGTAACCCAACACACAAGCAAACAGGAAAAAAGGGCAAGCGAAAAGAGAGGAGGGGATTGGGAAAGAGAGGGCGAATAAAATGGCAAGGATGAAGTGGGGGAGAGGAAAACGAGAGGCAAATGGCAAATAATGTAATGACAGAGATAAGGGATTGTGATGGGTACTTGGTATGTTGACTTGTGCGTAGACTCCTCGGCAACGGCGCCAGAAATCCTTCTTGCTACATCTTGAGCTTGCGTTGGATTTCCCCGAAGAGGAGAGGATGATGCAGCTGAGTAGCGTAAGTATTTCCCTCAGTTTCTGAGAACCAAGGTATCAATCCAGTAGGAGGCCACGCGCCAGTCCCTCGTACCTACACAAAGCAAATAGCTCTTCGCAACCAACGCGAATAGGGGTTGTCAATCCCTTCACGGTCACTTACGAGAGTGAGATCTGATAGAGATGATAGATAATATTTTTGGTATAAAGATGCAAAGTAAAATAAAAGGTAAAGTAAAAAAAGCAAAGCAATAATAAAGCGTAGGAAGATTAATATGATGAAAATAGACCCGGGGGACATAGATTTCACTAGTGGCTTCTCTCAAGAGCATAGATATTTTACGGCGGGTGAACGAATTACTGTTGAGCAATTGGATGTAATTGAGCATAGTTATGAGAGTATCTAGCTATGATCATGTATATAGGCATCACGTCCGAGACAAGTAGACCGACTCCTACCTGCATCTACTACTATTACTCCACTCATCGACCGCTATCCAAAGATGCATCTAGAGTATTAAGTTAATGGAAACAGAGTAACGCCTTAAGCAAAATGACATGATGTAAAGGAATAAATTCATGCAATATGATAAATACCCCATCTTGTTACCCTCGATGGCAACAATACAATACGTGCCTTGCTGCCCCTACTATCACTGGGAAAGGATACCGCAAGATTGAACCCAAAGCTAAACACTTCTCCCATTGCAAGAACTACCAATCTAGTAGGCCAAACCAAATGGATAATTCGAAGAGACTTGTAAAGATAACTCAATCATACATAAAAGAATTCAGAGAAGATTCAAATATTGCTCATAGATAATCTTGATCATAAACCCACAATTCATCGATCTCAACAAACACACCGCAAAAAGAAGATTGCATCGAATAGATCTCCACGAGAGAGGGGGAGAACATTGTATTGAGATCCAAAAAGAGAGAAGAAGTCATCTAGCTACTAACTATGGACCCGAAGGTCTGAGGTAAACTACTCACACATCATCAGAGAGGCTATGATGTTGATGTAGAAGCCCTCCGTGGTGGAATCCCCTTCCGGCGGAGCTCTGGAACAGGCCCCAAGATGGGATCTCGTGGATACAGAAAGTTGCGGCGGTGGAATTAGGTTTTTGGCTCCGTATCTGATCTGACGGGGGTACGTAGGTATATATAGGAGGAAGAAGTATGTCGGTGGAGCCTCGAGGGTCCCATGAGGTAGGGGGCGCGCCCTAGGGGGGGCGCCCTCCACCCTCGTGGCCGCCTCGGAGCTTTCTTGACGGAGGGTCCAAGTCTCCTGGGTCTTATCTGATGAGAAAATCACGTTCCCGAAGATTTCATTCCGTTTGGACTCCGTTTGATATTCCGTTTCTTCGAAACACTGAAATAGGCAAAAAACATCAATTCTGGGCTGGGCCTCTGGTTAATAGGTTAGTCCCAAAAGTAATATCAAAGTGGAAAATAAAGCCCAATATAGTTCAAAACAATAGATAATATAGCATGGAGCAATCAAAAATTATAGATACGTTGGAGACGTATCAGGCCACCGTAATCTTCTCACGCCCTCGCACAATGCAAAATGTCGTGATTCCACCAAGGGACCCTTGAGGGTGGTAACCGAACCCATACGAATGGAAACCCTTGGGGGAGTTCACCAAACCCATACAATTGGCAACCCTTGGTGGTGGTCACCGAACCCGAACAAATTCCTCAGGGCAATCTCCCCAACCTAATTGGAGAACCCAGCGCTTGCCCGGAGCTTTACACCACAATGATTGAGCTCCGCGATACCACCAACTATCTAGGGCGCCTAAGCACCCGAGAGGCACAAGCTCTAGGGTGCCCAAACACCCAAAAGTAATAGGGTTCAAAATCCTAGGACATATTTGCCGGAAAAAAATCACAGGATATATGAAAAGATACCATAGTAAATAATAGGGTTTAGAACATTTAAATAGTAAATATATGTCTATTGTTCAATACTAAGTATAGATTACATTTCTATCAATTTGAATTCTGCTTTACGAACACCAGTATCGAAGATATCGATTATTTCTTCAGAGCTAAACTTTGCTTCAAGTTCCTTCTCAATGTAAACTAGCGTGCAATGGCAAAGAAAATCATCTCCCATTTTGCTTCGAAGCCGCGTCTTGACTAGTTTCATTGCAGAAAAGGCTCGCTCTGCTGTTGCGTTTGACACCGGGAGAGTTATCACCAATCGTAACAACCTCTCAACCATTGGATAGTCGTAAGACTTGCCAGTCTTAACTATTCCTTTTGTTAGATCAGCAAGTGATTTGCAGTTCTTGATCTCTGGATGGTTGAATGTATCAAGCTGGAAATGTGGTAGCTCGCACTCCAACCGATCTCTTTCTTGACTAGAAAAAACTGCAGGATAGAATTTCTCCACTAGTCTGCATATCTTTGACTTGCTGAAGGCATCATGCCTCGGGTCCAATGATGAACAAAGATCTAGTAGCTCAGTTACTTGAGAACCGAATCGATCATTCAACTCTATCACTTGTTGATCTATTGCAACATTAAGAACATCTACTTTGTAATGATGGATAATTGTGGTGTTGTCATGCTTATTTCGAGATTTTGTCACATCAACATACCTAAAATTAATATATATTGAAAAATATGAATTAGTTGCATGATCTACACATTGATGAGTAAGTATGTAAGTGACTAAATCTCTACATTGTAATTTAAATAATCATAGAGAGATATGGAAAGATACATACTTTTGATCCATGTTCGGGATGTCAATCTCATGTTTCACACAAAAGGATTTCACATCTTCAAAAAGGCTGTCCCATCCATCTTCCCTTAGTTCACCAAGCAACACCTTTGTGTTAGAAACACAATCTAATGCATTTGCAATGTCCAAAGATTTATGTTGAAGTTTGAGACACAAGACATTCGTGATTTTCATGATTCTTTCCATTAAGTGTAGAATGAACACAAAATCAAATGTGAGTAGGATTTTGAGGGAACCTCCAAAGATCACCTCTTGAGTTCCTTGTAGCTGAACGATCACTGCTACACTTCTTAACCGTAACAGCTTCTGGCAAACATCTTTAACAAACTTTTGGTAGATTTGTAGTGGGAACTCCATCTCGTGTCTCCGCCCTTTGTAAAGATCCTATTTGATTGGCCCCTCTTCCTGTGTCAAGCTCTCCCAATTCAATCTCTCTAGCAATTTCAGCAGCCTGATTTTCTAATAGCTCATCATTGCGTTTGGGAGATGCACTAACGGTATTTATAATGAAATTTGCATGCTGAAAAAAATTATGGACCTCATGTACCTCCCTTGAAGCAGCAACAAGAGCTAATTGGAGTTGATGTGCAAGACAATGGATATAATATGCATAAGGGCACTCATTGAGAATTAGAGCTTTCAGCCCATTGCACTCCCCCCTCATGTTGCTTGCCCCGTCATATCCCTGGCCTCTAATATCTTGCACATTCAACCCATTATCAACTAGGACGGCAATAATTGTGTTCTTGAGAGTCAAAGCACTAGTGTCTCTAACATGAACAAGATCAAGAAAATGTTCTCTTATCACCCCTTCTATGTTTGCAAATCTAAGAACTACTGCCATCTGCTCTTTTTTAGACTCATCTCTACATTCATCAACCAAGATAGAAAATTTGCTATTACCAAGTTCTTGTTTAATTGAGGTCTTCATTTTTTTCAGCAAATATGCTAGCAATTTCCTTTTGAATAGTTGATGAGGTGTACTTTGCATTTTTTGGACCATTCTGTACAACTTCATGTACATCCTTGTTATAAGAAGCCAAAAGCTTAATCATTTCCTTGAAATTACCTTGGTTCTTGGAACCCTCAGACTCATCATTTCCTCTAAAGGGACATGCTTGGAACATTAGCCACCGATGCAATCAACATAGAATAATAATTAGATGTCCAAGATAAGAAATTGTAAATGTTCAAATTAAATAATTCTTGCTTACCTCATGGCATCAATGGAAGTCTTTAGCCTTAGTCTTGCATCAAGAACCCGCTGCTTAGTTTGCTTTTTCATCACCTCATCAACATGATTAATTCTGTTTCTCAAGTTTTCATAACACCCAACTGCAAAATTGTGAGCCGAGCTAGGAGTAGTGCACATATTTTGAGAAAAGCACATTCTTTTCCATTGTTAACTTTCTTCCACTTATCAAATCCGCTGACTGTGAATGTGTCCGAACCACACTTCCCAATAGGCTTCTTTGAGAAGAGAAAACAAGGCAAACAATAGGCACGATTCTTTAGAGGTAAATACTCCAACCAGAAATGATTTGTGAACCAGTCACTTTGGAATCGCCTACGGCCAGCCCCTATCCCAGTAAATTCATACTCATCTGGCTTTAAGATTAGTTGATAGGCCCCTTTAGATATATAAAAACGCCTAGCAAAGATCATGCTCGTCAGAGGAAGTTGCCAAATTTGAAGACGTCGCCTGGCCTCTCGGTCATAACTTGTGGTTATAATTGTAGCTTCTGGAACGGAAACATCATCAATTTGAGCATCCCCATCAGTACAATTAGGCTGGTTCTGTTCACTAGGTTCAGCATTGTCTGCAGTAGCATCATGTCCTGATGGCCAAGAGGTTGAACCAACGGGTTTGAAAAATTTATGAATTGATTCTCTCTTCCTCTTCATGTCTACACAAGCACAAAATAATTGAAAATTTTATATTGATGATTAAGACCTATAGTTTGTATGATTATACTTCTACAATTTTTAAAGGCATGAACTACTAATCCATGTGAGAATCAAATTACCTTTTCCCCTTGTGTTGCTGCCGCTTATCCCGTCGTCCGCCGTCGTTCTGTCCGTGATTCCGGCCTCCGGGCTGCCGGCAACGTGTCCGTGGATTGGCGCCTGTCCGGGTGTTGTGACGTCCCCTTCCTATCCTTGCTTCTCGACGGGCGCTAGCGGCGCGCCGGCGAGATCCGATCGGCGATCGCTGCTTTTTTTGGAGACGAGCAACGAACGAATCGAAGAGATTGGCGATACGTGCGTCGGCTGCGTGAAGCGTGCATAGTCATGGCCTCATGGGCTGGTGTGTGCCTAACTAACAGGGCCAGAGGGCCTGCTCGGCTCAGTCTTGTGCCTTTAGCGTGTAAATTTTAAATGGGTTGCACTGGGTTGAATGGGCTATACAAAGGCCGATTGGAATAGGGGGGCGAAGCAGGCTGCAGGCAAGCACACAGGTAAAAAAAGTAGCGATCATGTGGTCGGTTTCAAGGGACTGCGCGATCGTTGGGGGGTGTCGCCCCCCCCTTAATCCGTCCCTGCTTCCACATATGCGGAGAACTCAAATCTATGCACCAAATGCAATGGTAAACGCACACAAAGTGCTCAAGTCCCTCTCTCCCAAATCCCACCACAAGAACGAAAGGTATGGAGGAATATGAGAGGAAGAATAAAGAAGAGAACAAAAAGACTTCCAAGATCTAGATCCAAAGGGTTCCCCTCACTTAGTGGAGAGATGGATTGGTCAAAATGTAGATCAGGATCTCCTCTCTCTTTTCCCTCAAAAAGGAGCAAGAATTGTTGGAGGGACTGAGAGATAGCAAGCTCAAGGAGGGTCAACAATGGAGGGGGAACATGAACTCAAAGGATTAAGAAACAGTGGGGAAGAAGACCCCCTTTTATAGAGGGACAAGAGATCCAACAGTTATGCTCAGTCCGCAGTAAAGAGGTACTACCACTCCAAGAAGCAACACTACCACTTCAAGTGGCAGTTCCAGCCTAAATCCATTGAGTAAAGTAGTACTGGAGCATTAGTGCCGTCGGAGCCGTACTACCATCCATCCAAGCGGTATCACATAGCACAGTGAAACTGCGGTACTGAAGTGGCGCCACAACTGAAGTACCACACAGAGTGGTACTACCGGTTAACTACCTCCCAAGTATCGTAAATGTTGAAAAGGGCAACAACAGCCCCAAAATAAGTCGTATTAGAAGCGGCAGTAGAACACGGAAGTATCGCACGAGCGGTACTATCGTGCTACTGCCGTTTATTATGGGTAGGCCAACAGAAGGCCAATCCCAAGCGGTAGTGTGGTACTGGTCTGTGGAAGTACCGCCAAGCGTTACTACCATGGACCAGGGCGGTACTACCCCTTGGGTGTTGAAAACTTGCCCAGGCACAAATAGATGAATCAAAAAGACCAAAACGGTCATAACTTTTACAAAATGAACTGTGATTTCGACGAATTCAAGCTTGATAGAAAGCTAATGACAAGAGTTGTCAAAGCATGAGAGAGGGGGGGGGAGCCCCCCTCGGGCTTCCTCCTTCATGGCCTCGCCCTAGATGGGGAGAGGTTCTCCCCTCTGGTCCTTGGCCTCCATGGCGACCGGAGGGGCGAGAGCCCATCCGAGATGTGATCTCTCTATCTGTTTTCTTCTCTAGTTCACGTCTATTTTTTGGCTCTTTGCCGTTTCTTGCATTCTCGGAGATCCCTAAATCCGAATGGGCTGAAATTTTGAGCGAATTTTTATCCATAAATTATCTTTCTTGCGGTGAAAGAAGGGCATCAACCGACCTACGAGGTGCCCACAAGACAAGGGCGCGTGCCTAGGGGGTAGGGTGCGCCCTGTTGCCTTGTGGGGCCCTCGGTCACCGTCTTGCGTTGATTCTCTCTCCCTAAAATCACATATATTCTGTAAAAAATCTCCGTAAATTTTCATCATGTTTGGACTTCGTTTGGTGTGGTTTTTCCATGAAACAAAAAACATGCAAAAGAGAAACTGATGCTGGACACTTGGTTAATATGTGAGTCCATGAAAATAGTATAAAAATGCATCAAACCCATATAAAACTCATGTAAATATAACATGAATACTTCATAAATTTTAGATACGTTGGAGACGTATCAGCACCCTCAAGCTTAATCCCCCTCGTCCTTGAGTAGGTAAATTATAAATGAAATAATTTATGAAGTGTGAGTACTAGCATAGTGCATAAGTTTGATCAATGTAAGTCTCAAACAAGGAGAATGCTCCGAATTTTCTCTCAAACAAGGAGAACACTCCAAATTTTCTCTCAGAAAAGTGCCACTCTAGTACATCAACCCACAAAGCATAAAATGGGCGGTTGATGGCAATCGAACAGAGATTGAAGACATTGGACATCCCAAAACTATACATATTACCAAAAAATGGTTCTCACCAAGATTAGCATACCTTATAGTAGACGAATTAAAACTGTGCTCATGATCACTAACATTGTTATCATTCATGTTGATGTCCACATTCTTATATAAAGATTAGTTTTATTTTGGTCCTCTCTCGAAACAAGCTTTCGCCCCGCTTATAAATAAAACAAATTAAAACTTTATTTTGGTCCTTCACATGAACTATTGTGAACTCATCTGAATTAGAAGTGCTCATAGTACTCTTAGTTTTCATTACCAATGGATCATCCCCATGATTGTATCAGCTCATCTGGATTAGAAGTGCTCATAATACACTTCATTTTCTTTTGCAACTGATCATCCCCAAAATTGGCGGCTGGCTCTGTTCTTCATTACCTACTTCCTTCTCCTTCCCCACCCTCTCTTTCTCTCTCAAATTCTATATGCCAAACACTACTCTTGGTTAATCGAGATAGTCGTGAGAGATAAGCATGTGGCTTCCTAACAGAACGGTAAATATTTATTTGGCAGAAAAGAGAGAAACTAAGGCTGTTTGTAATGGGGAGTATCATATATGATACTAGTGTATCACTACTAGGGAAAACCTTATACACAGAATGTTACCAGTAGCGCTGTACAAAATAATACGCTACAGCTACTTAGTAGCAGCGCGCGTAAATAAACCGCGCTACTGCTATGACTTTAGCAGTCATAGCAGTAGCGCGTACTAGCAAAAACCGCTGCTGCTATGTTTGAACTGGGCGCACATGGCTAGCCCAACCTAGCAGTAGCGGCAGATATCGCCCAGCGCTCAAGCTACTCTCCTTAGCTGTAGCGCCCTTACGTAAGGCGCTATCGCTAACCGAAATAAAATAAAGTGAAAAACAAGTAGAAAAGTAAATGAAAATGAAAGAAATAGAAAAAGAAGAAAGGAAAAAAATAAAATGTAAAGAAAAATAAAAGAAAAAAGGGAAAAAAGGAGAAAGGAATAGCAGTAGCGGGTTTCAGGAAACGCGCTGTAGCTAACTTAGCTATATCGTATTTTCAGAAACGCGCTACGTTACGTTTCACTTAAACAGCGGTTTCCCCCCCGCCCCCCCGGCCACCACACTTCTTCCCCAAATCCCTCGTCCTCGCCACCGTCTCCCCAATTCGTCGTTGCCCCACTTCACCGCCGTCTCCTGCCGGCGTGGACGCCCGCAACCTCACCGTCTCCCCCCGAGGCCGCCGTCATCCTCACCGCCGCCCGAGGCTGCCCTCAGCCTCACCGCCGCCGCCTGAGGCCGCCCTCGGCGTCACCGTCGGCGCCCTCCACCTCACCGCCCGAGCCCGCCCGGGACCGCCGTTGCCCGTGCCCGAGCCCGCCCTCTCCGCCTGCCTCCGTCACCGAGCACCTCCCGCCACCGTCTCTCCCTCTCTGTAAGTCCCCCACCCCACGCCCCCACACCATTCTCTCTGCATTTTAGAAAAAAAATTAGTAGAGCAAAATATTGTTTATATCAAAAAATTTATTTTATATCAAAGGATTTTAATTATTAGATGTTAGAGCAAAAATTAGTTTAGATCAAAAAAATTGGTTTACAACAAAAGTTAGTTAGAGGCGTTAGGGTTTAATTAGGGTAGATGCTGCTTGTATAGTATATAGTGATACTAGTAGATGTTAATTAGGTTAGGCAATACTGGTACTAGTAGATGTTAATTAGATGTTTTTCAGTTAGGGCACTAGAGTTTTGCTAGGTTAATTAGGTTAGTAGTGCCGCTAGCGATGAGTGGTACAAATGGGTTAATTAGGTGATGTTAAATGAATAACCTAAATGAATGAAATTATTAGTTAACTGAATTTTTTTCCTTTCATCATTATAGAGCACTAAAGTTAACTGAATTTTGTTCTATTAGTAGTTAAATGAATTTTCTTCTACACTTTGTTTTTGAATTAGCTTGTGAAATTTGGACATGTGGTTGCTCGTGTATATTTGGACATGTGTTGCGGTGTCGAAGAGGGATATTTGAACACTGTTTCCAGAATGATGCTGAGTGGCCTATGTTTTGCGGAATGTTGATTCATTTCTGTTCCGGCAAATTTCAGGTTCTCGATTTGTCCACTTTTTAGCAATGGTCATGCCAAAATTTTCCGTGAATTTTGGCATGACTTGTGCTACAAACTAGGACATATCGAGTGCCCGGGATTTGCCGCACCAGGAAGGAGTCAACATTCCTGCAAAACAATAGGCCTTTTTTATGTCATTATTCATTTTATTAGGTCTAGAATTAATTTACTAGATTTAATCATAGGAAACATGGCTAGCAACGATGAAGGACAGTGTTCTGGTGATTGCGACGACGTCTACCGGGCGGCAGATGAATTTTTAGCCTTACCAATGATCAACCAATGTTGTTGTTGGGCCCACCGGTGGCATCGGGGACTGAGACCGACACGCAGACCGGTGCTGAGACTGAGACCGGCGCTGAGACTCAGACTAGCATCAAGACCGGTGCTGAGACTGAGACCGGTGCTGCCTCGGGGAGCGGAGCCTGTGTAGAACCGAAAGCAAAGAGGCAATGGCTTCCTAACAAACTCAAGACTACTAGACTGGTGGTCACGGAGGTGGACGACGGCATTTTTGAGCCAAAGGCGCCCGAGGAAGCGCGTTGATGCTACGGCAATCAAATAGGCTGCATCGTACGGACAACCGCCACCATCAACGATGAGAAACTACAGAAGATAGAAAATATGAGGAGCTCCCTCCAAAAGAAGTTTCACCAGATATTCTTGTTCCCGTGCCGGAATGAGAAGGATTATGAAGATCCGCACGAGGACCCGGCAATGAAGAAGATAAACAAACACGCCATGACCAAGTTTAGCGGCTGCGTTGGCCGCTGGAAAACTTCGAGTGAAAGCAAGGATCATCGACAAGAAGGAACCCTACTCCGAGATTGTAAAGGATAATCCAACAATCACGGAAGAGCAGTTTCAAATATTCAAGGAGGCTTGCTAGGCCGAAGCTGCCAAAAAAGTCTAAGTACATGAAGGGGCTTCAAGAGAGGAACATTGGGAGCCACCACCTCGGAAGCCGTGGTTACGGCGGAAAGAGGTCCAAATGGGCCAAGGAGGACGCGGAAGCCGTGAGTCTGGGCATCCCAGACCCCTTGGCGGATTTCACCGTCCCGCAGGAGCGTGACGTCCTGAGGACCCGTCACCGTTGGGACCCAGTGAAGAAGGTTTACGAGACAACACCGGTCATTACGGAGTTCATAAGACTGCTGGTAATTTTAGTTTCTGATCAATTCGACTGCACACATTAGTCATATTTGTAAACGATCCTTGTGCCTTTTGCAGAGAGAGCAGCACCGGATTGCGGCCGAAAGCGACTCGCCATCCGAGGCATTGTCGAGGCCCAAGTGGGACACTCCATTCAACCGGGCGTTGAACATATTGGAACGACAACCGGTGGATACTCGACCGTCGTATGGACGCGTGCACGGTGTCGGAGACGGCGCCACGTGGAAGAATTACTACCGTGAGACCACGTAGGAGAGAAAGGAAAGACGGAGGTTAAATGAAGAAAACACCGACAAGAAGGTAGAGATTGCGGTTGAGAAGAAATCATCTCGAACCGGTCATAGCGGCGGTAGCTGCCGCAAAACAGGTGGTTGCAGATTTGTCTACTTCCTTGGTTCCGGCCGTTTTCACTTGGACAAGGCAAAATCCAGAAAAAAAAATGCAGAGGACTTTCCCCTTGCTGACTTCTTGGGAGCACCTGCTCCCGCACCAGCTCCCGCACCGGCTCCCGCATCAGACGTGCTCGGCGGTGCTTCATCTTTGGCTGAGCTCGACGCCCTCACGGTATCTGTCACACCGGCCCCCTTCAATATAAATGTATAATCTCCCGTTTTCGTTGCCTTTCGGATGTCTCACGTTGTAGACTTTTCTTTGCAGGCCGACGAAACCCCATGCACCATATTGTACACCATCGGCGACCAGAAGGTGGACGTGGGGAAGGCGACGATAATGGAGCCGAAGGAACCATTCTTCCACAGCCGGCCGATCCCCCTGAACGTCTTCAAGGTTTCCGTGGCCAGTGTCGAACCGGGCCACGAGAATTTGCCTCCTCCAATACTACTGGTGGATGACGAGGAGACACCGCGGCGGCTTGGTGATTGTTGCAATGGGTGGGTCCTGTTGTGGCCAAAGAGTCTGCTTCGTCTGGAGGCGGTCGGGAGCACACCCACGAGCACGCAGCCTCAGCAAGGTATGAACATCAACACCCCACCTACCCAATTAGCGTCGGGTGTCGGGTTGGGTGATAGCGGACGGGGTAAGGAGGAGGCTCCATTAGTCGCTGATGACGTCGCCATGGATGAGGATGAGGACGACGGTGGCGCTGAACAGTATGTCTATACTGGCGCCTCCTCAGGGTTTGAGCGTCATGAGTCGGTGCCTGAATTGCCGTCTCAACGTATTATGGACGACCTTCCGGTAGTAAAGAAGTCTAGGAAGAGAGCGAGGAAAGGCAAAAAAGCTGATTCTATGATCCAGCCGCCTCGGCAGCCTCGGCTTCGTGGACCGTATAGATATCCCGATGCAGATAAATGGCATATCCCCGGTCAACCAATCCTACCTGCAACAGCGCTAGGGGTCAGATTCGGCGATCTAAGGAGACTTCATGACGATGTGCTGCGGGTAGAGAAAGACCTCATCGCCTCGACAGATCCAGGATACCCACTCTACGTGGTTAACGTTCATGACAAATGTAAATGCGTCGACAGCTTCCCCGCGGATAAGTTCTTCCTCCGATTCGATTACATATTCGACATGTTTCACGTGAAGAGGCTGGATTTTACGTTTGTCTGCCTTTATGCCTTGCACATGAACTACATCATCGGGGTTGAGCAGATATCTCATATCTGCGTCGCTGACCCGTACTACATGCACGAGGGCTTCTTGGGAGTCCGCGCAGAGCACAGTGTATACGCGAGGGAATACATCGTCAATTTCATGCTCGCCAATAAGGACAAGGGGGCGATTCTCGTGCCTTATCATCCCGTGTAAGTCATCCGCGCTGCTATCCTTCCTTCGATTTTAATCATTCATTTGCACGGTGGAGGCTAATTAATTTGAGGTGTACTTATTTTGCGCAGCGGCGGGCCCGCCGTCCTCATCATCCTATACCCCCGATTCTCCCACGCTTTTTACTTGGACTCGTCGAAGAATATTCACAAAAAGGATTACACCCACATCAAGGATGTTCTCGACAGTGCTATGTTTTACTACCAAGGAAGGGGTGGGGAGGTTAGGGACAAGAAGAGAAGGGGCGGCAGGGTCGCCTTCGGCCATAAGTCCGACTTCTGCTGCATCCAACAACCGAACGATTCTCTTAATGATGGATTCTATGTCCTACACCACATGCTGGAGTACAGACGGGATCACCAGAACCTTCGCATGTCACCTACATCCGGCGATGCCCATATTCTGCAATGGGCAAAGAACGCAGGAGATATCGAGGATCATCGACTTTGAGCCGAGTTCTATCACATCCAGCGCGAACTTGCCCAAATCATCATGAAGGAGGTCGTCGGAAAAACAGGGATGTTCTACGAAGAAGGACAAATGTCGCGGGAAGACGTCCGAACATGGGTAGCCGCTCAGCGTCTCGACCTGAAGCCTTTCACTAGGCTCGGGGACTATCTCCCTGACATGGATGGATGGAACGACATGTTGGAGTGATTGTCGATATATGACAATGTGTATGCATTTTAGTCCATACTTTCTGTATGACAAAACTTTGAGTTATGCACGGTAAAACTTTATTTGTGATGTAATTAAACCGTCCTCCTCCTCGACTAGCGAAAATCACTCTAGTTAGGGCATTTTGGTGTACGATGAACTTTGTAGTTTATGCTTATGATATGTTGTTTCTATTTTTGCCAAGTCTGTCTCTTTCTGTTGCTCAACTATGTTGCATATCATCGACTCATGTGACGATGCAGGTGCGTAGATCATCGATGGTGAATAAGTGCTACGCCAGGAGTATATATACGACAAGTGGCCGGAGTGTCAGGCCCAGGTGTACCGGTTTCCGGTTTTCGAGCGACAGGCAGTAGTTAGTTTAGGTTCACGCTAATGCGAGAGAGGGATACGAACTCATGTACTCAAAGTGATAGCTCTTCTCGCGTATATCATTGTTTAGATGGATGACGATGTATTTGCAAGTAATCGAGACTTGTATCGCTATTTCGAGATGATGACGAGAGATCACTTTGTGTTGGATGATGATTATAATGATGACATGATTTGATGAGACTAATTGTATGTATATGCTATGATTACATTTGTATGTATATGATATGCTAAAGATTATTGTATAAAGCCTATTCAAATACAAAACAAATACAAAAACAAATATGCAGGGAAAAAACTAATAAAACTAGTAGTAGCGAGGGGGGAAATTTAGCAGTAGCGCCGCCTTACCAGTAGCGCTTCCCAGTAAACAGCGCTGCAGATAATATCAGCAGTGCCCTTTTCTAAAGAGCGCTACAGCTATTCATGTATAGCAGTAGCGTGTGACAACAGGCACTACTGCTATACGTTAGCTGTAGCGCCTTATTAGTAGCGCCGGTTCCCGCGCTACTGAGAGGCCTAAAACCCGCCCTGCTGCTAGGCTTTTCCCTAGTAGTGTATGATACTACCTCCCTAATCATAGTATCATATAATATTTTATTTATTGCCATGCATGACACATAGTATCATCACATTTATTATGATACGGTATCATAATATGATACTAAACCCTCTCTTTCTTCATTTAAGTCTATCACACCTCATCAAAATTGCCCAGTTGACATGCATGATACTAGCATTACAACCAGTCTAGTGTAATATTCAGTTCGTGTAGAATTGAATGCAAACAAAGCTTCGAACTCATCCAATAATCACTTTGACAAACACACCAAAATCAAAATGACCATGAAACAAAAACACCCTCTTGTAAATACAACAAACTTTCATTTCAACCCGAAGAAATAATAATAATAAAGGGTTGCACAGTGCTCAAGGAAAAAAAAGGACTACCCTACACACGTTCTCCATTTGACAAATTTAATGTCACCGAGATTATACAGTCGCGAAGAAACCAGCGAACACCAGAACCAAAATGAACGCCGGAGCCGAGGCGTACGTGGTGATTATCGCTGCCGACCCGCTGGATGGCGCTGGCGCTGGCGACGGTGCGGTCCCCGTCTCCAGGTCACCAGCAGCCTCCTCGGTCGACGGGGCACCGGCCAACGGGGCCGGCGCTGCCTCGGGCGCGGTCTCTGTCTCTAGGTTACCACTAGCCTCCTCGGCCGACGGGCCACCGGCCACCGGAGCCGGCGCGGCGTCCGTCGCTCCGGCACCAGTGAGCACGAGACTGCCCTTCGAATCCAGGTTCTCCTGCGCGAACGCGTGCTTGGCCGGCACCCCATTGGCCACCGTCGACCCTACCTGCCAGATGTGGTTCACGGCTTCCATGCCCTTGGGCAGCTGCAGCGTGCCGTAGAGCCGCACCTTCCCATCGGCGCCCTCGTCGGCGGCGAGCTCGGTGGCCTCGAACGTGATCGGCGTGGACGCCGCGCTGAGCGGGCGGTACCCGGTGAGGTTGTACGTGTTGACGACGTATGCGCCGCTGCTCTTGAAGGCGAGGAGCGTCTGCGCGCCCTTCATGCCATCGCCGGTGGGGTTGACCCCCCAGGCCACCCAACCGGCGCCGCTCGCGCCGGGCGGCTTGGCCGCGAACGCCAGGGACAATGACGAGGCCGCCGCGTCGTATGTCCAGTGCAGCGAGGCGCCGAGGGCCGGGAGGTCCGCGCACGTCGCGTAGCTCCTGCCGGCCGGGAACTCCTCGCTCTGGCAGGCTCCGCCGGCCACCAGCATTGCCGCCGGTGACGCCGCCAGTAGCAGGAGGGCCAGCTGGAGAATGGAGCGGCGCCGATGGTGCATCGTCGTCGCGGATGCCATGTCTTCGGGCGGCGCGAGGTAAAGACGCTAGCTAGCTAGAGGTTTTGTGTTGATCTTGGGAGAGAAGCGCACACTCGTGGTTTATATAGGTAGGGAGCCCGAGAACGAGCCGGCCGGGGTGGTGGCCATGGTGGGGGTGCAATGTATCTTGGAGTAGTTGACCTGCGATCTCACGTTCTCAACGATTTCAGGTGGCCTCGACAGTACATGAACCCTTGTAATGTCATGATGTCAATAATGGTACGGAAAGTATAGTAATCTTGTTTGGTGCATTTAGTACATTCAGTTTAGTGTATGTCGTGAGTGTAAGGCACGATGGAGGGAACGGAAATGATAACCTAAGCATATGCGTCATCACACACCAATCCCTATGGAATCAGTGATTAAATAGAGGAAGCATAATCCTTCTTTTCCTCCTCCCGCCTCCTGGCTGCTGTGACCTAGCCGCCGCCGGTCGATCCTCCCCGCCTTCCCGAACGAGACCCTGTCCCTCTGTCTATCGCTCCAGCGACGGTAGGGGGCTGAGACCCATAGCACTAGGGTATGTAAAGTAGTTTGGGAAGCATAGAACCATTTATCTCAGGCCGCGTTGTATGTATTGAGGCAATGCCTTGGTGCACACGTTTACAAAGAGACCGATCAAGAGAGAGATCGATCGTGAGGAGATTGACCAGAAGGAGGTCGTTACATAGGATAAGGAGAAGAAGAGATAGAATTGAGATACAAGTTAAACACCTCTCCTATCCCTATACAATAATTCTAACACTCCCCCTCAATCTAAACCTCAAGCCTTGCTAAGGTTGAGATTGTACTTGAACTCGTCTAGTCTTCTCTCAGTCAAGGGTTTAGTGAACCCATCCGCAAGTTGACCCTCTGTGGGAATAAACCGGATCTCAAGCAGCTTTCGAGCTACTCTCTATCTGACAAAATGGAAATCCACTTCAATATGTTCTGTTCCTGCATGAAAAACAAGATTTGCTGAAAGGTAAGTTACACCAATATTGTCACACCACAACCGTGCAGCTTTTGGAGCTTTAATCCCAAGCTCATAAAGTAATGTTTGTATCCACATCACTTCAGCTGTAGCATTTGCCAACGACTTGTATTCAGCCTCCATACTGGATCTTGAAAGAGTAGCTTGCTTCCTTGCACTCCATGACACAAGATTAGACCCCAGAAACACAGCAAAACCACCAGTAGATCTCCTATCATCAGCACACCCTGCCCAGTCTGCATCAGAATATGCAGTAACAAGCAAGGAAGAGGACTTGACAATCTGGAGTCCAAGCCCTTGAGAATACTGAAGATACCTTAGAATTCTTTTAACTGCTGTCCAATGAGTAGTTCTAGGAGCATGCAAATATTGACATACCTTGTTTACTGAATAAGAGATATCAGGTCGTGTAAGAGTCAAATACTGCAAGGCACCTACAACACTTCTATAATTTGTTGCATCCTCTGGACCAAGAGCTTCTCCACTGTCAACTGTAAGCTTTTCTGAGGTGGAGATTGGTGTACTGACTGGTTTGCAATTCTCCAATCCCACCCTCTTTAGAACATCGGCTGTATATTTCTCTTGCGATAGAAGTATTCCACCTCTGATCTGCTTTACCTCTATGCCAAGAAAATAGTGAAGATCACCTAGATCCTTGAGAGCAAATTCAAGCTTTAAATCCTTAAGCAAACAAGCAGTGGCCTCTTGACTTGAAATAGCAACAATTATATCATCAACATAAACAAGTAAACAGTGATATTGCCTTTGCTATAAAAGAACAAGGATGTATTTGCCTTGGATGATGTGAAGCCAAGATGTTGTAGCTGCATGCTCAACCTAGAATACCATGCTCTTGGGGCCTGCTTCAGGCCGTATAAGCCTTTATCCAACTTACATACATAATGTGGTGTGCTGTGATTTTCATAACTTGGTGGTTGCCGCATGAACACTTCTTCCTCAAGAACACCATGAAGAAACGCGTTCTGAACATCCAGCTGTCTTAAGCTCCAACCTCTGGAAACAGCAATGGACAAAACAAGACGAATAGTAGTTGCTTTAACCACAGGACTAAAAGTATCATCATAATCAATTCCGAACCTTTGCTTGAAGCCCTTTGCAACCAACCTTGCCTTGTATCTGTCTATACTTCCATCAGATTTTCTTTTAATCTTGTATACCCACTTACAATCAATTACATTAGCACCATGTTGTGGTGGTACTAGATGCCAAGTCTGATTTTTTATAAGTGCATTATATTCATTATCCATGGCTTCCTTCCAATCCTTATTAGCAAGAGCATCATGCAGATTAATAGGTTCACCAGTAGTGGCAAGAAAAGCATGCTTGGTCGGATTATACCTTATTGTACCATCACTATATTGTTTTTCTTTGACAATACCTAACAGAGACCTGGTGTGTCGATGAAGAGGTGAAGGAGCCAGAGAAACAGTTGCTGTTGATTGTGGCGCAGAAGATCTTGCTGCTTCAGCATTGTGCACAGAAGATCCAGGCAGATCAGGCTCCTGATCCGAGAAAGATTGGCGCTGCTGGCGCTGCTCCTCGTCTGACGTGCAGCCAGAACCGACCGCCGAATCAGAACCGCCCGGCGGGTCCCGCGTTGTCGCAGTAGAACTGGCAGGACCGGTCGCTGGGTCCCCAGGCGACGTGGCGGCCAGGGACTCGCTCCCCCCGTGCCTCGCTCGATGGGCGTCTCGGGGGGCGCTGGCAAAGATTGGCGCGACGCGCCTGGACCGGTGCGGCCCACCCGGTCGGCTACGCTGCTGGCGCCTGGACCGGTGCGGCCCACCTGGTCGGCTGCGCTGCTGTCGGCCACCAGGGGGCACAGGAGCGGATCTGCGCTGGATCGCGCGCCTGCAGTCTGACGCGAATCTGGCTGGGATCGCGCGCTGGCAGCAGGATCAGCATCGGAGGCCGTTTTTGGTTTGTCCTGTGTGCACATAAAACGACAGGTAGAATCTGCACAAAAGGTATTAGAAACACAATTTTCTGTGGATTTTTGCACATGATCATGATCAGTTAATTCACCCCCGTGATCAGGATGTGTAGGAGAGTCGGAGAGAAGTGCGATTTCTGCACGAAGCAAAGCACCCGCATTGGGATGAAGTTTGGAGAAAGGAAATAGTGTCTCATCAAAAACAACATCCCGAGAGATATAGATGCGTCTGGTAGATGGTTCAAGACATTTGTAACCTTTATGAAGATTACTATACCCAAGAAAAACACACTGTGTGGAACGGAACTCAAGTTTGTGACGATTGTATGGACGTAAGTTGGGGTAACAAGCACACCCAATTTTTTTGAGATAATTGTAATCTGGCTTTTGATTATACAATCGTTCTAAAGGGGTAGAGTTGCCAATAACCTTACTGGGAAGACGATTGATAAGATATGTAGCTGTGATAAAGGCCTCATCCCAATACTTGAGAGGCATGGACGCATGAGCTAAAAGAGAGAGACCAACTTCGACAATATGGCGGTGTTTGCGTTCAGCAGAGCCATTCTGTTGATGAGCATGAGGACAAGACACATAATGGGTGATCCCAATACTACGGAAAAAGGAGTTGAGTTTTTCATACTCCCCTCCCCAGTCACTTTGGACTGCTATGATTTTCCTATCAAAGTGTCTCTCAACAAGTTTCTGAAATTCTTGAAAGATGGAAAAAACTTCAGATTTATACTTGAGCAAATAAATCCATGTAAACTTGTTGTAATCATCAATGAAGCTAACATAGTATTTTTTCGACCAAAAGAATCTCGGGCATGACCCCATACATCATTGAAGATCAATTGTAGGGGAGCATGAGAAACACTAGTAGACTTAGGATAGGGAAGCTGATGGCTCTTGGCACATTGACAGGCTTCTCAAACAGACTCATTATTGGAACTAAGTGATAAAGGAAGATTGCCTTTGTTGACTACTTGCCTAACTATGACTGATGAGGGATGACCTAATCTTTGATGCCACCTCGCCAAAGAGGGCTTGATGACGGAGTAGACTCGACGATGCTTGTTGCGGAGTGCTCCGGATGAGATGGGGTAGAGGCCGCCAACGCATCTACCGTGATAGAGAAGTGCCCTCGTTGCCCGATCCTTAATGAAAATATAGCAAGGATGAGTCTCAAAGAAAACATTGTTATTAGTGGCTAAACAAGACATAGAGGCAAGGTTTTTATCAGCTTGAGGAACATGGAGAACATCCTTAAGAACTAGATCACGTTGAAGGTTAGGGGAATTAAGCAAAACTTGACCAATATGACAAATATCCATACATTTACCGCTGGCGGGGAATTAAGCGAAACTTGACCAATATGACAAATATCCATACATTTACCGCTGGCGGTGTGGATCTGATCGGTGCCATGGTACGTCTCGCGCAGGGCAAGTTGCTCTAACTCATTTGTGACGTGGTCCGTAGCGCCGGAGTCAACATACCAAATGCCGTCTCCGCCTTGCTCGCGCATAGCAGCTGCAACCAAACGAGCATCCGAAACGAAGTTTTCATCATACCGATGCCAATAGTCGATGACCTCGTGATCGGCCTTCTTGCAGAGCTAACAGCGAGGACGGCCACGTGAGGAGGAGGAGCGGCGACCAGTGTTGGAGTTGAAGCCGCCACCCCCATGGTTGTTGCCGTAGCCGCTCCCCTCGGTGTTGTGGCCGTAGGTGCCACCAGAGCGGGCGCCATCGCCCGAAGAGGAGCCACGGCCGCGATCACCAGCACGGTTGCCGCTCTGGTGACCACGGCCATGGCCGCGACCCTGTGAAGCGGAGTATGCAGATGATTGCTGGAGATCGCCTCCGTGGAGGAGGGTGAGGCGGGCATCAAAACTGAGGAGCTGACTGTGCAGCTCCGGAACCGTCGTAGGTTCCACCCATGCAGCAAGAGCAGAGACGACAGGGTTATATTCCATGTCAAGGCCAGCAAGGATCTTGGAGACGATCTCCGGATCAGAGAGCGCCGAGGCCGTGCACGCGACTTCATCTGTGAGCATTTTGATCTTGCCGAGGTACTCTGCCATGGACATATTACCTTTTTTAAGGTTGGTGAGCTCGATACGGGTGTTGATCGCCTGCGCTTGGCTCTGAGCAGCAAACATGTCGTTGATGGCGCGCCACACCGTGGTCGGCGTCTGGAGCGTGGCCACCTGGGAAAGAATCTCGCAGGAAAAAGAACCCATCAAGAACCCTTGAAGTTGTTGCTGTTGGGCATACCAGAGAGTGCGGGCGAAGTTGGCGACTGCTCTTCTTTGCCATCCTTGGTGATGGTGAGCGTGGCCGGCGGTGGGCTTGTTATGCGTCGAGGTGGTGCTCCATCTGGGCACCCTTGATCTGGGGAAGCACGATGGCCTTCCACAGTAGGAAGTTCCCCCTGGTCAGCTTCTCCTATGGTGGCGATCCGAGAAAGGAATTTGTGGTTGTGGATGATGAGGCAAAGGTGGAGGTGGAGGAGGTGGTGGTGATCACGCCCATGGTGCTGGGCGACGTGGAGGCGGAGGTGGTAGACATGGCTCGGTCGCGAAGGTAGCTAGATGCGATCTCTTTCGATCTGATGAGGAAGAGGCTCTGTTACCATGTAAAGTAGTTTGGGAAGCGTAGAACCCTTTGTCTCGGACCGCGTTGTATATATTGAGGCAATGCCTTGGTGCACACGTTTACAGAGAGACCGGTCAAGAGAGAGAAAGATCGTGAGGAGATCGACCAGGAGGAGATCGTTATAGAGGATAAGGAGAAGAAGAGATAGAATTAAGATACAAGTTAAACACCTCTCCTATCCCTATACAAGAATTCTAACAGGGTAAGGGATTAATTTAGCTTTGTATTCGATCAACGGTGGCGAGGCGACGACATTGTTTTTGACATGTAATAAGGTATCCCGCCTCGTCTTTGTTCAGGTGATGCTTCTTCGTATTTGTCGGGAAGCATGTGAAGGAGACGGATCTACCTTTTTCTTCTGCAGGTTTGTCTTGGTGGAGTTGTCATGCGAAACATACAATGTGGGTGTACGTCTTGGTTCTTCGGCTTCAGTTCCGACCGACGAAGGTTGGCCAACTTCGGCCTATTCAGGAGTGTATGAGATTTGTGTTCCCTAACTATGTCGGGCTGAACATGGACACTCCGCGTGCCCTCTTTGACTTTTTCTACTCCGGGACGGTGATTTTCTACAAAGATTACAATTTTTCCCTTTTTTTTTTCTCTAGCTGGCAATTATCTACACTGCATCATGGAAAATCTCTAAAACGCATGGCAATTTGCTCTGTTGCAGTATGACAAATTCTTGTCAACTCTTTCTGCTAGTGTGGCATTTTTTTCCTTTCACATGACAAATCTTTGTAATCACATAGCAATTATATGTATTATAGCATGATAATTCTAGAGCGTTTGCTGGAAGTGGTTTTTTGAGGAAACACTCTGGTGGCGTCGTTCACTCAAACGAGCCTCTTGTAAGGAACGTTTGTTTGCTTGGGTGACCTCCCTGAGAAATGTCAGCACGTTATTGGCATCCACTACAAATCAAATTACGTTGTTGGATCAACACGATCCAACAAACTCCAGCTTATTATTGGCCATGTGATGAGAACGCGAGACCCAATCCTCCGGCCTCTCCGTAAAAAAAGACAAATGGATTCTCATTTTACATGGTTCATGCAAAGTGCAATTTTGTCATAGATCATCTCATGATACGACAATTTGGGTTCAGAAATGCACTATTTCCATGAAGCCCCATCGATGCCATTCCTTGACTGGTTCAGAAAATGAATATGCGTAGATGTAATTATATCATGATGGTACTGTTTAACGGTACTGGTAAAAACAGAAATATGTTTGGTTCAATCATGTATCGGTAATCCGAATCCATCCAATTCAGATAATATGTTGCAGTCGCGCGAGAAGATGATGGATTCGATTTATGAGATTACCAATAATAATTTATGACATATTATCAGATAATAATTTATGACATATTGTCACACGGGATAATAATTTATGTTGCATGAGAAAATTGTTCACAAACACATGGAAAAACATTGTTTTCTATCATTTATGAAAAAAAATCTTTCGTCACACGAGATAATGTTTCCATCGCAACAACTATGTGACATGGTGTAAATATGGATTATGGTGATTTGGGAGGATTATCACTTACCTTATCCTGCAAAAAGAGGAACTATCACTTAGTAGTAACAAGTCATGATTTATGAAATTTATTACATACAAATCCATTATATGTTTCCTTCAAATTATACGCATTTCTTTGCTGCATGGAAGATGTGAGTTGAGGGTGTAGTTAAGGAGCACAATTAGGTGGGAACTCCATGCATTAGATTGATGGCAAATCACTAATATGATGAGGTATCATGCAAACTACATGAGAAACCAACAAGAACTTAGCTCCCTAAGATGTTTCCACCTATTATATATAGACATGTCCATCAAAGGATATTTGCTCAGGCACTCTGTTACCATATCATATTTTTACCTGTTCATTTTATATAGTTATATTGAGACTTTGGAGGAAACCAAGTTCATGTCCACAATGATTAACTCCAAACATGTGTGCATACTAGAAATCATTTTTCTAGTGGTTGATGTCAGTTAAAGGGGGGTCATACGAAGTTGATCGATAATGTCGTTATGGCGCTGTTATATATTAACAAGCAAACTAAAGTTAGTGTAACGTGTCTTCGAAGGTATCACACTGGCATTGGTGAGGCACGACAAAACACATGAAGAAGTTCTAACTTACGGCCGGAAGCACATCAAGAGAATATCTGGTGGTATGAAGGTTGTACATGTTATAGGAAGGACGAACATGGCCTTGGTCGATTGTGTTGGAATTGATCTACGGTTATAACAAACTGAGAGAAAGAAGGGGAGGATTTGCATCCCCAGTACATGCCCTGATCGGGGGCATTGACCCAACTTTTGGTTTTGGTCCCTGTCCCCTTCGCACCACTTACAAAATGAGGAGGTCGTACCCCTTGGGGTGTGACACACCTATGGGTTAGCACCCGGTTACTCCTAACAGCCGATCCTGAAAGGGTGCTTAAGGGGATCAGAAGACCACCACCACCGCCGGCCACCTCCAGGTCCGTGCCGGCGGCGTCCTTCGTGTCTGCTACATCGTCTGCTGCTGCCCTTCCTCCCGACGATCTCCTCACTGCTGGAGATGCTAGGGTGGAGCCAGGGGCTATCCTGTTAATGGATCAAGACAATCACGGTTAGTAACCACTATTCTGCTTGAGGGGTGTTCTAATCAAGAGATCCAGATCCTAGTTATCTTAACTCTAAAGTATTATTGTTAACATTGGTATCTTGAGCCAGTTTGATCTCTGTTTAAGAACTCCAATTAGACTCGGTTTATGTTATTTACTAATCATGGTCTAATTCCTTACGGATTTGAGTAATGTTCATGTATAAATCGCTTCCGCTTACAGAATAATGATGATGACATCTGGGTTAAGTGCTAATTGCCCTGACTAATGTTTGCTAATTATGAAATAGCCGAAATTATATTTTCGCCTAATATATTAGCACTGATTGTGGCCTCGGTTCAAAAAAGGATTCGAATTTTTTTTAAGAAAAGATCCCGAGAAAAAAAAAAGCAGTTTTTCCCCAAATCCCGAGCACTAGAAGCAAAGAATAAATTCTCAACATGTTTAGGCTGGGGGTGCTTACCCGCTCCAGATTGGAGACGTTGCCGTGCCGCACACACATCATGGACGCATACGAGCATGGCCACCACGCCATGCGCGTCAACATCAGTACCTCATGCTGCAGCAGCATCGTTGAAGGCGTGCCATCGCCATTCGCAGCGGCAGACGAGCCGCAGGTTTACGACGCCTAATGGATGACGCCGAGTGCCTCGCGTCGCCGCCGGCGGGCACTTATGGCCGACCTGGCACCACTGCTCTCTTCTCCGGCATCCCGCAATAAATGTCGTGTAGCTGCACGGGTGGCCACACTCGACGGAGCAGTGCGCGGGATCCCTCCGTTGCACGCTGCTCCGGCGAGCGGAGCCGACGAACCGCCATGGACACCGGGATCTCGCGCCTTGCTTTGTGCCGCCGCCAGTAGCGTTTCTGGTTGGTCGCGAGCGGAGAAAGCGGGGGAGGAGAGAAGAATGCGCTAGGGTTTGCCAGCGCGAGTCAGTTTTGTTCCGAAGGGAGCAACTTACAGCCGTTAGATGGGATCGACGGCTGACGTTGATGCTCCGCTGCAGTCGGGCTGCGGGTAGCTTAGCGGGCCTAATCTGGCCGTAGGCTACGACCCAGGTTGTGTTGGCCCAGTATAAAGTTTTCTTATGTTAACGAATTTAGCTGTTGGATCGTTCCTTTTATGGGTTGCCGTTGGTTTTAGGCCGAAAATAAGTATCGAGTCATTTTTGTTTATTTTCAGTGCATTTGATGTGTTTCAAGTAGACTAAAAAAATGGTTGTTTCAAGTTTTCTGGTGATGGTTTATGCACTGTTTTATTAAGAAACAATATGCCCAAAAATGTCTAACAGTTAGTATTAATAATGATATTGTTTTTTTCTTTAAAGGGCTGCCGTGGGTTCCTAGCAGCCAAATTATGTCTTTTAGGCAATTGGTATTTTTGGTGCTTTTGAATCATTCTGTTAATATTAGTAATAATTTTTATGCACTGTTAATATGTCTTGATTGCCTAAATTATGCTAAAGATAATGTTTGAATTTTCTGAATAAAATGGACCGATGAGAAATTTTATTTGGAAAATATTAATGTGGTATAATATAAATGCCATTTATGGATTTTTTAGTGGTGGTATTTTATTTTTATCATTTTAAAGTTTAAATATTAATGTTGTGAAATGACATTTATCCTGATCACAATCTATAATGTTTCATTCCCTAATGTTTCAAATATTTTATATGCAAACTTATTTGACTGTGAATTTAATGTTGATGCCATACTTATGACTTTTCTTAAAGATGTGGTAATTTCTAATGGGCTCGGGCCACCTCAAGGAAAATGATGATGGATGCGTGGTTCGGTTTTCCGCACCGCACTATGTGTCATAATAATGTTGGGGCATTATGTCTATTGGGCAAAATAAAGTTTTTTGCTTGGTGCATTTCATGTCATTTTATTATGATATACACCATTGAAATATGCATAAAGACTCAAATAATGTTTATTGGGTTATGATCAATCCCCTAAACAAAAATTTGTTTTCGAAAGTACATGTTGTCATATGTTTGACAACTCTTATTTGCCAAATGTTGTTATTTTGTGAATCCTTGCGAAACATTTATGTCCAGTTTTTTTGGGGGAAAATGTTATGATATCCTGGCGATAATATTAATGGCATTTTCACTCTGAATGTCCTCTTTAATGTTTACTCGGTGAGAGTGACATTTATGTTTATATGTTAATTCCAATGTCATTTTCATTGTATGTCATTGAGAATTCTAATGATATTTTTGACACTTATGTTCAATATTCATATTATCATTGTGAGATTTAGTGTCAAAAGGCATCAGTATGCCTCATGGCACATGATTATATTATGACGTTGCTTTATGTTAATGATGGCAATTAATTTAGTCGTAGTTCTTGCTGGTCATTACAAGATTTTATATCTCTCTGGTCAAAATGGAACCAACGAGAAGTTTCGATTAGAGATTTAATGAGCAAATGTTCTAATGGCATATGATGATATTCTGGCCAACATTGATTGTGTTTCTCATGTGTCATTTATGAGTAAGTAAGGTTCTTTCTCGTTATCTACCCAACGGTGATACAGATTAGAATAAAAATTAAGCATGTTTTTTATTCATCTTATTGCATGGTTAGTTTATGCTTGATTCTCTGTTATGATGATCATACAATTGTCTCCTTTTTTTTCCAACAATAATAATGATGTCAAACAAATGTTTGACATAGACGGACCTTATGAAAAGAACTTTCCCACATGGAGAGTGGAGATCATTGTCTCATGTAAGGAATCTCCCAATGTTTTTCTGCCACTAAGGTTGAAGGATGTTAATCATGATGATAAGGCAGACATTGGGAGAGATCTCAAGACACATGTGCCATCATGCACATTACTAATGCAAAGGAGACTAAAGTCAAAACTATTGGATTTATTCCACTAGCTTTTGGAGATGACTTAATTTTTCCATCGTATTGATGATATTTTGTTCATGCTCCTAGTTACTGGAGAACCTTAACTCTCAAACAGATGAGGTGATTTTGTATGTTATTAAGTTAACTCCAATTATGTAATGTTAGTCCCACCTTGGTGAGATGAGTTATGTTTTCACTAAATAAATCTTTTGTAAAGATTATATGCTATGTTACAATTGAAGATGTAAAAGAAGTGTAACTAATGAGACCTCATCAAAATTGTGGTTTTAGACCACATTTCGAGGGGGAGAATGGAAGTCTCATTTAAATATGAGATGTGACGTTCACTTCTCCTACTTAGATCATATCATGTACAACTAAGCAAAATATGTATCTCAATTCTCTAATTAAGGTGGAACCAACGAGAAGTCTTGGTTGGAGAATGTATGAAAAGCAAATTATAATGTTGGTTGTCTAATTAAGATGCAACAAGTCTTATTTGGAAGAATGAATGAAAAATAACTCCTTTATCATGTTAATGTGTACTTAGTCCCTTATGAGCATTACGAAGCACACATGAATGCTAAAGTGGCAAGCTTGCTAGTCTAATGACCATCATGATGTAACATGTTGATTATATATCTGACCAACATCGTTTATAATCATATGGGACACTTCACTCAAGTGGCAAGTTTGTCAGTATTATGTGGCTTGTGGTTATATTTCTGACTAACGTTGTTTATGATCATTTGTCACAGTTCATTAAGTTCTTTTCCATTTTCAGCCCAACGGTGTTGTGGTTTAGAGCTGAGATGATTGTTATCAATATTTTGGATATATTTTCCATCTTCTAAATAAAGTGATCATCAGGGAACCTGGAGCGTATGAAAATTAATCTTAAGGATAACTTATTAGATCTTTGTTCATATGCTTCAGGTAAATTGAGGGGAATTTATTTTTCTCTAATGCAATACTTATTGTTGAGACTCAACAATTTCCCTACGATTGATAATGTGTGTGAATTATCATCTTAGTGGCTTGTTGCCATATAGGATGAAGATTATGAGCCCTAATGATGTATGGAACTCCATAGAATTCCTCAGTGAGTTGTTGTGACGTTTGTGTTATTACTATGACATACTCTTGTGTTGACTTAGTTGATAATGTATGTATGACTCAACTGTACGATTTTGTCATGGGTGAAGTTGACATAAGGAATGTTATCTAAAGAAGTACAATTATGAGATAATACAAGTGTTGGGACACTCATACCATAAGACGAGGGGGGTAAGATCACTACCTTGTGGAGATAGAATATTTTGGCGAGCCAAGTAATTTCTATCTTCTATTTGTAACATGAAGGATCTTGGTGATGCCTCATACTTTGCTTCTATTGAGTTTCACCAAGATATAGGTTCAAAAGGAGTAGAAGTTTTATTATGATGACATCGTTGATAGAGTACGAAAGAAAATATTACATGGTAGTACTCTATCGCACTTGCTACTAAATTCAAGGGCAATAAATTAAGGTGGACATTTTAGTGTCCAAGGAACCATTATGAACTGATCAGGTAATGTTAGTTCCTTATGCTTTAGCTGTCAGAAGCAATGCAAGTATTCAAATACCAACTTGCCCTATTTATGACCGGGATAATTGGCAAATATACAAGTCCAGAAATGGACAACCGGAGAAGCCATGAAAAGTCTTGTAGATATGCAAGGCAATAAAAGTTTACATGCTCACAACTAACAAGTCTGATAACCTCAATATCCTCGGTTATTCAGACATTGTTTCTGCGAGGTGTGTGGATATTAAAGTTTCCACGTTATGTTACATCCTCACTCTCGCATATGGAGCTATATCGTGGAAAAGCTCCATAATGACATTGATGGCATTAGAAATAATGCAATTTACGATGTGGCACGTTAAGAGGCTATTGGGCGGGTTGTATGTCAAAGAAGTTCTATTCCCAAAATTAAGGTGGTAGACAACATTTATAAAAACCACCTACTGCATTATGAACACACAGTTTTCTATGCGAGTAACAACAAGTCAAATGGTGTTGCCAAAACCATTGACAATATGTATCATGTTGTGAAAGATAGAATCTAGGATCAAGCTAATGATGTTAAGCATATAAAAATGATTTGTATGTATTACAGATCCGTTTACCAAAGAGGCTCACCACCCATACTTATGATTATGTTGCCGGCATGGGTTATGAAAGCTTTTTGATCCTAGAAATTAGGACCATCTTACAAACCAACTCCAAAAAGGTATTATGTTTTCCATTTCGAGATAGAGTGATGTACTATAGGTAAAGAGGTTCAGTGGCATCTCATTGGTCATTGCAACACTTTATTTTGGTGTGTTATTTCTATGGAGTGTGGGATTATGATGTTTATTAACCATACGATCAAGGGGGAGAATGTTGGAATTGATCTACGGTTATAACAAACTGAGAGAAAGAAGGGGAGGATTTGCATCCCCAGTACATGCCCTGGTCGGGGGCATTGACCCAACTTTTGGTTTTGGTCCCTGTCCCTTCGCACCACTTACAAAATGAGGAGGTCGTACCCCTTGGGGTGTGACACACCTATGGGTTAGCACCCGGTTACTCCTAACACCGATCCTGAAAGGGTGCTTAAGGGATCGAAGACCACCACCGCCCGGCCACCTCGGTCCGTGCCGTGGCGGCCCTTCGTGTCTGCTACATCGTCCGCTGCTGCCCTTCCTCCCGACGATCTCCTCACTGCTGGAGATGCTAGGGTGGAGCCAAGGGCTATCCTGTTAATGGATCAAGACAATCACGGTTAGTAACCACTATTCTGCTTGAGGGGTGTTCTAATCAAGAGATCCAGATCCTAGTTATCTTAACTCTAAAGTATTATTGTTAACAGATTGATCATGCTCTTGGTGTGAGCAATTTAATTTCTTAGGGGCTGCTCATGCTCCTGGTCTCCCTTTCCCTTGTTTGAATCGTTTGTCTTATTTAGATCCTGGGAAGCTTCATGTCCTTTGGGTTGGTTACCTTCTCGAATGCCTACACTACATGATACAACCCAATTGGAAGACCTTCGTCTAATGTTGTCGCTAATTGAGTTTTCTTCTAATTTTTTTCCAGACCAACTAGAGATAGGTTACTCAAGGAACAAAATTACTTCCAGAGAACACAGTCTCAATCATAAAAGTTAGAAACCAAACATTGGTTAACAGGCTGCATTTTCTTGTTCTTTTTTTATGAGACCTAACAGCATCTCTAGCAGATCCTCCAAAATTTAATCGCCCATCCTATCCTCTAAAATTTATTTTTTAGGGATTCAAAATTTATCCATCTAGCAGATCCCCCAAAACTTAATCCCCCAAAAACATCATTTTGCCAATTCATCGAAACATTTGGGTTATCAATTCAAGTGAATGCACCACATTTCAAAACAAACATAAACAATTCAAACGCACCACATCATAGTTCAACTACGAGTATAAGTAAACCTCATCCAATCCAACAAACACCTAAAAGATTAGCATAATTTGTGACAAAAAGGCACTGAATGAAAGGTCATCTAGGTTCGGGACGGCCGGCAGCGGCGTCAAGGTTGAACGGGAAGGTGTGCGGCACAACCCTGTTTTTACTAAGAACATCCTTACTTTGTTTTTCTTGATTTTTTTGGGTTTAAATTTATTCTCTTTTAAAAATAGTTATCATATGTTGTGTTTTCGTTTTAACATTCTTGGTTGGTGCCTCTCTCCTTGTCTTTTCTAGCCATTGTAGCGAGTAGGTTAAGTCATATTGAGACACATGAATCTCATTGGCTTTGGCATGGATGGGGCAGGGGTGAGCCTCGGCTCAGCCGCACCTTTCCCTTTTATAAGTTCTAGGACCAAATCATTCCCACCATGCAAGTTTGTGTACCCAGTGTGATTACATCAATTCAATAGTAGCCACGATAGCATAACCACCTTTCCATAACTAGCATGGTAGCCTTCACAAATGCGAGGGTGCCATGTTTATAATGTTGAAGATGAATATGAAATGAATGTATTGGTTAATGGATATTCATATTAGGCAGTAGGAGACCTGATTTTAAGAATCGTTGACTTGGAGCGCCATTCAAGCATATATTAGTTTAGTCGGAGGCTTCTTTAGTTGGTACTAGATTTGTAGCAGGAATGTTTTGCAATATATTTTAGTGAGATTTGATTGTATAGAGTATGAATATTTGATTAATATAATAACTAAAAATGGAAAGTACATATAATTTATTATGTTCTATAACGAAATATCTGTAAAATATTGATTAAATATATCCTCAAAAAAATATTTATTATAAAATAGCTTAAAAGAATGAAAATCCACAGGTTGAAGTGGGCTTTTTCCAATACATGAAAATTCTCTCATGCAGAGGTGACATTCTTGTATATTGAGAAAAAAATATTAGTAGGGCTAGCTATTTGGATATAGAAAATAACAAAAGTAAATAGCTTAAGTACCAAGCTAATCATGTATTGCATTTCTATTACAAGTACAAATTATCAATCATCTGATCATTTTACGGATTTTTATTTTGAGAAACATAGTACATAAGCAAACGCTCACATACATAACATTCCTATAAATATCGGCACGCAACCTACCCCTATAAGCACCCCAGGCATACTTAACGGGCTCGTCATACCACTGAAAAAATAACGTCAGTAAGCCTGAAAAAAATCGGGTAAAATGTGAGTACACGTGTCAAGCCTAGAAAATATATTAGTATGGCTAGCTATTTAGATATAGAAGATAACAAACGCTGAACTAAACACATTCTACATAGTAGTTTAAGTACCAAGCTAATAGTGTATTGCCTTTTTGTTATAAGTAAGGTCGGAAAGCCTGAAATAAATCCAAAAAATACGTTGGTATACATGACAAGTATAGAACTTGAGCCCGAGTGGGCTGGTTGCACCACAAAAGAACTAACCATCTAAGCTAGGCTTAGCGATTCTAAAAAAAAAGAATCTAAGCTAGGCTTAGTTCACATTCAGGATTTTTTTCCTCACAAACAAATGTTGAATATATCTTGTGCCTCCTCTGTAACAGGTGGAAAATCGTATATTTATTTATTAGTAGTTGTTAGGATCCTAGCCGTTTGCTTGGTCCAGTTGTCTTTTGTTTGGCCGTTAGATTTCCGCTCTAGAGTTTACTCTTGTTCTTTTTTGAGAAAAATCCACTCTAGAGTTTACACTTTTTTAAGGGATCGCTCTAGAGTTTACTAAGGGCCTGTTCGGTAGCAGGTCCCAGCTTCCCCAAATCAGCGAGCAAAGCTGGCCCGAACGACTCGGCTCCGGGAAGCTGGCTTCCTGGATGGAAAACGTTTGGAGCCGGCAGACCGGCCGAACTTTCGGCCGGCTCCAACGCCACGCTGACTCACGCACCCAGAAACATCCGTTTCGCACGAGACGTGTGTAGATGGTGGGGCCCGCGCGTGAAACTGCTCTTCCTCCTTTCCTCTTTCTTCAACCTCCAGCCGTAGATCCATGCGCCCCTCATTGCCCTACCTGCTGCAGCCCATTCTCGCCAGCGAGGCCGCCGCCTACCCTGCATCAATCCCTACCCCGTTGCTGCAGCCCAATCTCGCCAGTGAGGTCGTCGACCGCACGGCCGGCGATTTCTCCATGTAGACAACCACCTCTTATCCGCAGCTTATTCTATTCTCACAGCGCACCATCTCCAGCTCTGGTGGACGAGCTGCAAAACTGCGACGGTGGCACACCCAAGGCACGGGAAGCTGCGATGATGGGGGTGCACCTGACATGGGATGGGATAGGAGGGGACATCACCGGAGCTGCGAGCTACAATCGGCATCATAAATTGCTACAACTGGCTTCTCGCCCAGCTACAACCGGCGTTGAGTTTTGCTATATGCGACCATGAAGATGCATCCCACAGAAGAAAAAAGCTACAACCGGCAAACGAAAAAGCTATAACTCGCTGACCATTTTGCTACAAGCGACAAAGGTGAAGCTGTGGACGACGACGGTAAGAATCGGGGCTGCGACGATGGGCGGCGAGGTGTGGAAGTTGCAACGTCATGTGCCAGAGCAGCAACCGCCCGCGAAAAAGCTACAACCAACGGCAAATTTTGTTGCATCAGCGACGGTGAATTTTTTGGCCGGCAAGGCAGACGACTGCTACCGGCAACCAGGAAGATGCATCTCGCACAAGAAAATGTTACAATCGGCAACAGAAAAGCTTCAACCGGCAAAGAAGTAAGCTTCAACCATGGAGAAGCTTCAAATGGGCGTGGAAGAAAAACTTTGAACCGTGAAAAAAGTTTCAACCGGCAAGGAAAAAGCTTCAATCAGCAAGGAAAAAAGCTTCTACTGGGCGCCGGCATGGTGATGATGGTGTGAGCGGCAACAGCGGGAGCTATGGCCGACACGATGGCGGTGGCAAATTGCTACAGAACGATGGCAGGGTGTTGCCGGCGAGGTCCTACTGGAACCGGCGAGCATCGGTGCTGCAAGGATGACAACCGGCGGCGGGGACGGCGACCAGCGGCGAGCTGGTGATGCTTCAAGGGGACGGCGACCGGTGTTGGTGTCAAAACCGGCGGATCTCGGGTAGGGGGTCCCGATCTGTGCGTCAAGGCTGATGGTAACAGGAAGCAAGGGACACAGATGTTTACCCAGGTCCGGGCCTTCTCGATGGAGGTAAAACCCTACTTCCTGTTTGATTAATATTGATGATATGGGTAGTACAAGAGTAGATCTACCACGAGATCGTAGAGGCTAAACCTTAAGAGCTAGCCTATGATGGTATGATTGTAATTGTGATCAGCCTTCTAAGGACCAACCTCTCCGGTTTATATAGACACCGGAGAGGGCTAGGGTTTACATGGAGTCGGTTACAAGGAAGGAAATATAATATCCGGATCGCCAAGCTTGCCTTCCACGCCAAGGAAAGTCCCATCCGGACACGACCGAAGTCCTGAGTCTTGTATCTTCACGCTTCAATAGTCCGGACGTTGTACAGTCCGGCTGTCCGGATACCCCTAATCCAGACTCCTCGGTAGCCCTGAACCAGGCTTCAATGACGATGAGTCCGCACGCAGATCTTGTCTTCGCATTGCGAGCGGGTTCCTCCTCCGAATACTCCAAGGTAATTATCGAACACTCAAACCGTGTCCGGATCCACAAGATGATCTTCGCATGCCACCGTAAAGAGGATGATGTTTCACAAATGCAATTTGCTGATGACCTTTTAGGCAACGTGACGTGTCACTACGGTCAGATCATTAAACGAACCATCTTTCCACAACCAGCCACAGCGCATATTGCGAGGCAGTTTCTTGACACGTCTTGTCGAAGTAGAGATCGTGCCCCCTCATTACGGGATTCTCATCAATACGGGTACGGGTAATCCCACCACATCATTAATCGTGGCGCTTGGGAAGCAAGCGATTCCCAACGGGCAAGTGGGGAGGCGCGCCGCTTTCGTCGCCTCTACAAAGGGATAAGATTTCCCCATTTTGACCCACGCCTTCTTCCTTCTTTGCCCATTCTTGCCCCCTCGAGCTCCAGCGCCCAAGCCCAAGTCCCCTCCGCACAGCTAAAGATGTCCGGAGCAGGAGGCAAGTGGGTGGCTTCCACCGTCCGGGAGGAGCACATAGAAAATCTTCGGGCGGCCAGATACTTGGCCGCAGACATAGCGCACCGGCTACTGGACGCTGGGCAGGTCATTCCGACCCCGGGACCCCACGAGAGGGTGTGTTCGTCGCCCACTTCGTCCGTGGACTGGGGTTTCCACTTCACCCCTTCGTCTGCGGGCTCATGTTCTACTACGGGCTAGATTTCCACGATCTAGCCCCGAATTTCGTCCTCAACATCTCGGCGTTCATCGTCGTATGTGAGGCCTTCCTCCGCATCCGGCCTCACTTCGGCCTGTGGCTGCAGATCTTCTGCGTGAAGCCGAAGATCGTACGCGGCCAGCAAGCGGAATGCGGAGGGGCCATGGTGGGCAAGATGCCTAACGTCACCTGGCTAGAGGGCTCCTTTGCGGAGACCGTAAAAGGATGGCAAACGGGGTGGTTCTACATCAACGAGCAGCTGCTGGCGCCAATCGGGCGGCGGCCCCCGAGTTCCGATCCGGAGCCCCCATGCGGCTCACCTCCTGGGAAAGGAAGGGTCTGACTTGGGGCGAACCTACAGAGCTGACCGAACTCCAAACCTGCATTAAGAGCATGAAGGACAACATCAAGCTTGTCAACGTGATCCAGGTCATGCTCGTTCGCCGGATTCTGCCGTGCCAAAGGAGGGCATTCAATCTTTGGGAGTTCGTCCCGGCCGAACACCGGACGCTCCAGAGGCTCTATGGCATGGAGCACAAAGACACGTGGAAGGAGTTGTTTAAGGCCTCTGAAGTACCTCCTCCCACATCCGAGGACCGCGGACTTCATGCAGCGCGGCCACCTCGTCCGGTGAGTTTTGGGACTACCACCGGGTTCGGTTTTTTCCAATACATTCATGGGGGAGTCTTAGGTATTTGTGTATATTTGCCTCATGATTATGTGGAGACAGCGGAGCAGGTCTACTGTCCGGCTCCGCTGCCGGAAGGCCCAGCGGATGCTCTCCCGACGGAGATGCTGGTCCCGGCGCCATACAAGGTGCCGGAGAAGAAGGCCCCGGGGACCCGAAAAGGTCTCCGGCGTAAGGCTGCACCAGAGGCCTCGTCCGAAGATGACGAGGCAAACTCCTCCCACGAAGGGAAGGAGGAAGAAGAAGAAGACGCCCCATCCGGAAAGGATAAGGGGCTCGGAGAGGCAGGCCAGGGGGCCGGAAAAGGCCCTCGGCGCAAGGCCGTTATACCTCTGTCATCCGATGACGACGAGACAGATTCCTCCCGTGGAGGCGGGGGGAATCAAGAAGAAATTCCATCTCCCCGCACTAGGGGGGAGAAGAAGAGAAAAGCCGCTCCGGAGGGGGAGGCTGGGGCGTCTAAAAAGGGGAAGGTAACCCTTCCAGACTATTCCGCCATGGCCGCTTACAGCGAGGAAGGGTGGCTGCCCAGGGGGAAGCCCCTGGCGCGATCGTAAGTGTCCACACTCTACTGTGATTTTCACTTCTCAATTGTTAATAACACCGAACATTGACGCAGTCCGGTCCGGGCTCATCCGAAGGTGTTGTCTTCGGATGGGTTGATAACCCACAAGTATAGGGGATCGCAACAGTTTTCGAGGGTAGAGTATTCAACCCAAATTTGTTGATTCAACACAAGGGGAGCCAAAGAATATTCTCAAGTATTAGCAGCTGAGTTGTCAATTCAACCACACACGGAAACTTAGTATCTGCAGCAAAGTGTTTAGTAGCAAAGTAATATGATAGTGGTGGTAACGGTAACAAAAGTAAAGACAACAAAAGTAATGTTTTGGTATTTTTGTAGTGATTCTAACAGAATAACGGCAAAGTAAATAGCGAGAACCAGATATGGAAAGCTCAGAGGCACCGGATCGATGATAGATAATTATGCGGATGTGGTTCGTCATGTAACAGTCATAACATAGGATGACACAGAACTAGCTCCAATTCATCAATGTAATGTAGGCATGTATTCCGTAAATAGTCATACGTGCTTATGGAAAAGAACTTGCATGACATCTTTTGTCCTACCCTGCCATGGCAGCGGGGTCCTATTGGAAACTAAGGGATATTAAGGCCTCCTTTTAATAGAGAACCGGAACAAAGTATTAGCACATAGTGAATACATGAACTCCTCAAACTATGGTCATCACCGAGAAGTATCCCGATTATTGTCACTTGGGGTTGTCGGATCATAACACATAATAGGTGACTATAGACTTGCAAGATAGGATCAAGAACTCACATATATTCATGAAAACATAATAGGTTCATATCTGAAATCATGGCACTCGGCCCCTCTTGACAAGCATTAAGCATAGCAAAGTCATAGCAACATCAATCTCGAACATAGTGGATACTAGGGATCAAACCCTAACAAAGCTAACTCGATTACATGATAAATCTCATCCAACCCATCACCGTCCAGCAAGCCTACGATGGAATTACTCACGCACGGAGGTGAGCATCATGAAATTGGTGATGGAGGATGGTTGATGATGACGACGGCGACGAATCCCCCTCTCCGGAGCCCCGTACGGACTCCAGATCAGCCCTCCCACGAGAGATTAGGGCTTGGCGGCGGCTCCGTATCGTAAAACGCGATGATTTCTTCTCTCTGATTTTTTCCCCGAAAGCCAATATATGGAGTTGGAGTTGGCGTCGGAGGGTTTCCAGGGGGGGCCACGAGGTAGGGGGCGCGCCCAGGAGGGGGAGGCGCGCCCCCCACCCTCGTGGACAGGGTGTGGGCCCCTAGTCTTCATCTTTGGCGAGGATTTTTTATTATTTTTTATAAGACATCCCGTGGAGTTTCAGGTCATTCCGAGAACTTTTGTTTTCTGCACATAAAACAACATCATGGCAATTCTGCTGAAAACAGCGTCAGTCCGGGTTAGTTCCATTCAAATCATGCAAGTTAGAGTCCAAAACAAGCGCAAAAGTGTTTGGAAAAGTAGATACGACGGAGACGTATCAACTCCCCCAAGCTTAAACCCTTGTTTGTCCTCAAGCAATTCAGTTGACAAACTGAAAGAGAAAAAGAAAAACTTTTACAAACTCTGTTTGCTCTTGTTGTTGTACTTACTAGATCATCGATAGCGCGCATTGTTGCGCCCGTCTTTCAGCAATAGTAAATGTGAGGGGTTGATGCAATAATGTGAAAGTATTTTATCCAAATGTCAAAAGTTAGTACTCTAGTATCCAATTATGTGTATATACTTTTGCATAATTTCATTTTAACAAAACATATTTGAGGCAATCATTTTAATGTTAGGGACTTAGTCAAATGCCAAGCGCCTCGCCACATTCAGAAGGCATGTGACATGAAATCGGAAACAAACTATATCCTTGATCGATGAGTTTAAAAGTACGTGCGTTAAATGTTGCAGGGACAATCTTCAGTACGATTGTTTATTCTTATATAATTTTTTTTTGCAGGTGATATTCTCATATAGCTTTGCATGCTAAGGAAGAAATGTTGCGGGTGATACATTTTAGTCTGATATGGTGTATCAGAATGTGATGGCAAATATTGATATTTATATAGGAAATCGGAGCCATGTACATGGGTAAGTATTGACTGAAGGGATATCATGAATGTATATTTGACACACCAATGTTTTTCTCTAAATCTTGCTATAACAGTCTACGAAATACAATACATTTGAGCCTAAATGTCCTTTGGGAGCGTTTGTCTGAAATAATGCAGGAAATATTTCAGAGGCAGAAAAACAATTTAATACGCAGCACATCAGCAGGATATAATTCTTGCAACAAACGTTTTACTATTCTTTTGCATAATCCCCTGCTTACGTGTTTTGCTAACAATATTTCTGTTGGCATGTGCCTGTAACAGATCTGACCTCCACGCATGGCAAAAGGCATGAGCACCCAGAGCAAAATGCTGCAAAATATGAATGTAAAAAACATCAATTAATCATGCAAAATAAGCTGATATTCCTAATAAGATCATGGCGCCCTCTCAAAGTTAAAATTAAAATGACTAAATGAAAATGGACAAATGAGAACTGAAACTTCTAAGTTGTCACCCTCTAACAATTTCAGGAGTACAACATAATTCAGTAATAATCAGAGCAATTTCAACATTGTTCTTTACTCCAATTTCAACACTGCCAATGGCTCAGTGCATTACATAGAAGACTTCGATGGGCTGAATCAGAAAGGTTAGTGAATATCGGTATTTTCACTGCACAACAATCAAAGTATTCGGGATTCAGTATCTATTCTTATAGAAAAAACTACATTTCTGGGAGGAAAAACCATGCTGAAGACTGGCTTTCAGAGTAGTCCATACCAAGAACACCAGCCATCTCGCCTTCAATCTAGCAGAATTGGCTTGGTTGCCGGAGGAAAAAACAATATGCCAGCGAGGGCGGAAAATCCCATTCATCGCCTTTCGTGACGTATTGTCGCTATAACGCACATGAAGTCAATTGTCCATGAAGTCAATTGCACATGAAGTCAATTGTCCATGAAGTCAATTAATCATTTGCCTTAGCGAGGGCAGTTATGCACATATCAAAAAAGAAGTGTCCATCTGCAGTAGTACAAAATGAAAAACAAACATAATGGTTCCGATGAGGAGAAATTACCGATCAATATGAGAAGAAGTGCCACTGGAAGGAAGCACACCGTCAACGTCAACCGACATGAATGGTCACGGCACATCCCCAGCAAACAATAGCAACCACCTGCGTTACAGGAAGGGAGATTGATTGAGACGAACGGATCAGGACACAAGGCAAGCTGGCAAGTCACGGTTGCCTCCGCTGTTCGAGGTCAGGGGCGCAGGACGGGCGCCGTCGCTCCCGCCCAGTGTCGGACGCCACAGGAGGGTTTGCTAACGAAAGGACGGAGGAGCGGCGTGGTTTAACGCCAGACGGAGAGTGCTACAACAGTCAACGGAGAGCCCACTGGGCCCGACTTAACATCAGGCGTCTAAAATTGCCATTGGATCAGCTCGAAGAACCAAAGAAACCAACCAGTCCGTAGCTAAAATTCCTACTTGGAGAGAAGTTGTAATCATTTCAAATTGAGAATTAGACAGCTAACATATCAGTATATATATGTAGACAACAACTGAGAATTGGAACCAGCACATCACCTTGAAACCAAACAGAGGTGGAACCTAAGCATCACCCATCGCTTTTGTACTGGAGATTGGTTTGCAAAAATGAGCAGAGTAGGAAAGGGGCAGCGGCAAGGTTGGGATTTTATAGGCTCGCATGAATATACGGATACACGATTAACCTCTCAATTAATCATTTGGAATGCAGGATTAACCTCTCAATTAATCAATTGGCATGAATATGAATGGGCGATGAAACTGACCTGTCTGGAGCATCAATTGGCATTAATGGCCGATTAACCTCTCAGTCAATCATTGTTTGCGATTGAACTTCATGGTTGTTGGCCGACACACCCCATCCGGCCGCGCTGCTCGCGTCCGTGCCCCATCCGGCTGTGCCGCTAGCGTCCGTGCAACCGAATGACATCCGTGCGGCCAAACGGTCCACAGAGGCGCTGTACGCCTCGTCCGTGCAAACCTAGCGCTGCCGCCGATGCAATCCGAGGCCATGGTCAGGCGGCGCAATCGGAACAGGGCAGGGTTGTGATCCATTGTTTTAGGGTTCGTCATGACGTAAGAGGTTTTATATGCTAATACGCTACAGAAAATACACAAGAGATGGTATCTTGATTGTGCCCCATCACACAGTTTTCATCTTATCGTTCAGACAATCGAAGATGGTAAGTATGCAGGTGCAGGTAGAACATTGATTAATGCTGATTGTTAAGTTTTTCTTCATCGCTATGGGGAAAACCTTGACATCATGAATTACAAAAGTAACTGTTGTGAAAATTCAGTCATAACCACATAAGAGATCGCATAACAGAAATTAACCTCGGAGCCTTTGGAAGATTCTTATTGCATGAGTCAACCTCTTCCAGTCCCTTCTCGATCTCAAAAGGAAGACCTGAAAAATATCAGCACATGGACATTGATCCCAAGAACAAATGGAAAGGAAGGGGCAAGGAGGAGTAGAAACGGGACTCACCAGTGGCAACCACGGCCAGATCTGGGTTTGGCAGGGCAAAGAAGACACCTAGGCTACCCACGAGAGGAAAAGGAGCTTCTAGGTATGCGTCTTGCACTGCCTTCTCATCTCCACCGACATAGTCGTATCCATCAACACAACTTTTTCAACAGAAGGCATCTGAGCAGAAGGGATGTAGTGAAGGTAGGGTAATTTACCTGGAATTTGTATGAAGGCCCTCGGCCTCCCGACATCGTTATTCCTGCGCACCTGGTACGTTGACACTGCGGTCCCAAATAGAATCTTCCCAGTGATGCGACGGATCGGATGAGGAGGAGGCAGATGAGAGGGAGATATCTGAGTGAAGCCTCAGGCATGGGGAAACCGTCATGGCGGCGAGGAGACCTAGGGCGAACGCGGTCGCAGCGGTCATGAACTCGTGATTCGCGTGGAAGGAGAGATGCGGGGGACTGAAGCGGCTCTTCCTCATCGCACTGGGGAAGCATTCAAAAGGCCCATGTTGGCCCAATTCACCATAGAATGGCAGTTTTGTTACGGGAGCAGCTGCCCGAGCCAACTTGCGGAAACTGCAGTGATCAGAGGTCAATCCAATGACCAAAAATGCTCACAAGTCCAGATCGAACGGCTGAAAACGTTGATGGTCTGAGAGGGTCCTAAGAGCGCCCGAAAAGTGCTCGGTTGTAATGTTTCTAAATGTCAAGCCAGCACTCAGGTTTTCAGCAAAGATCGCAACTAACCATATTTGCAATAACTCGTAGGTATCATGTTTACTCAAATCAATAACATAATCAGCTAGCAAGCCATAATAATAAATCTCGGATGACAACACTTTCTCAAAATAATCATAATATGATATAACAAGATGGTATCTCGCTAGCCCTTTACGAGACCGCAAAACATCAATGCAGAGCACCTTCAAAGATCAAGGACTGACTAGACATTGTAATTCATGGTAAAAGAGATCCAATCATAGTCATACCCGATATAAATCAACAGTAATGAATGCAAATGACAGATGTGCTCTCCAGCTAGTGCTTTTTAATAAGAGGGTGATGACTCAACATAAAAGTAAATAGATAGGCCCTTCGCAGAGGGAAGCAGGGATTTGTATAGGTGTCAGAGCTCGATTTTGAAATAGAGATAAATCATATGTTGAGCGGCATACTTTCATTGTCAACATAACAACTAAGAGATGACGATATCTTCCATGCTAAACAAATTATAGGCGGTTCCCAAACAGAATGGTAAAGTTAATACTCCCCCTCCTCTACAAGCATCAATCCATGGCTTGCTCGAAACAACGAGTGCCTCCAACATTCAACGGGTCCCAGGGGGAGTTTTGTTTGCAATTATTTTGATTTAGTTTGCATAAAGCATTGGACTGGGCATCCCGGTGACCAGCCATTTTCTCGTGAGTGAGGAGCGGAGTCCACTCCTCTTGAGAATAACCCACCTAACACAGAAGATAAGGGCAGCACTAGTTGATATATGAGCTATTCGAGCATGCAAAACAGAATGTTTATTTGAAGGTTTAGAGTTTGGCACATACAAATTTACTTGGAACGGCAGGTAGATACCGCATATAGGAAGGTATAGTGGACTCATATGGAATAACTTTGGGGTTTAAGAGATTGGATGCACAAGTAGTGTTCCCGCTTAGTACAAGTGAAGGCTAGCAAAAGACTGGGAAGCGACCAACTAGAGAGCGACAACAGTCATGAACATGCATTAAAATTAATAAACATTGAATACAAGCATGAGTAGGATATAATCCACCATGAACATAAATATCGTGAAGGCTATGTTGATTTGTTTCAACTATATGCGTGAACATGTGCCAAGTCAAGTCACTTAAATCATTCAAAGGAGGATACCACCCCATCATACCACATCACAATCATTTTAATAGCAATGTTGGCACACAAGGTAAACCATTATAACTCATAGCTAATCAAGCATGGCACAAGCAACTATGATCTTTAATTGTCATTGCAAACATGTTTATTCATAATCAGCTGAATCGAGAACGATGAACTCATCATATTTACAAAAACAAAAGAAGTCGAGTTCATACCAGATTTTTCCATCTCAGTCAGTCCATAATATATGCCATCATAATTGCTTGTCACTTGCACGACCGAGCGGTGTGAATAATAAGAGTGCACGTGCATTGGACTAAGCTGGAATCTGCGAGCATTCAATAAACAGGAGAAGACAAGGCAATATGGGTTCTTGGTTAAATCAGCAATGATGCATACAAGAGCCACTACAACAATTTAATCATGGTCTTCTCCTACTGACCCCCTAAAAAGAAAAGAAATAAAAACTATTTACACGGAAAAGCTCCCAACAAGTAAAAGAAGAACAGGAAATATTTTTGGGTTTTCTTTTTAATTACTACTACAGCAGAAAAAGTAAACTAATACTAATTTTTTGGTTTTTCTTAAGGTTTATTAAACACACAATAAGAAAGCAGGAAAAAGGAAATAAACTAGCATGGATATTACAGTGAAAGAGTATGAGCACCGACATCTAACAATGAGTGTATGCGAACATAAATGTAATGTCGGTGAGAAATACGTACTCCCCCAAGCTTAGGCTTTTGGCCTAAGTTGGTCTATTGCCAGGGATAGCCTGGCGGATACCCGTAGGTGTAGCTGAAATTGATCACGATGAAGAATAGTTGGGATCATAATGTGATGAAGAGGACTCGACTGCCACTGGCTGGCAAGCTGCCTCGAGGATCCCAAGAATAAACAGACTGTCGTGGAGGCTCATCTTGTGGCTCCGGTTCTGGGCTGGTGCAGGATTCCGATGAGGCTTGAACAGCCGCCCACGGAACAATGTAAGGACCTGTAGACAAGTTAAACAAAAAGGAGCAGGCAAAGTAATAGTCTCGGGTGATGTTTATCAAAGTACAATTTATATTTGAGCTCCCTTGGCGACTCTTAACAAGAAAATCATGCGCTAGCATACTCTTATAATCTAAATAAGCACGGGGCAACGCTGTTTCTTCTTTCTCCTCATGCCTAATAGGTATTTCAAAATATTCAGCTAGGCATGAAGCATAAATGCCTCCAAAGATGGGGCCCTTAGTACGGTTCAGACTTATCCGTCTAGCAACAATCCCCCCCATACTAACAGAGTTATTGCGGTATAAACCATGGAACAAAATAATAATATCAGGAACACTAAGGTTTCCACAGTTCCCGCGACCAATCAAGCAACGACTAGCAAATAAGGAAAAATAGCGCAAAACAGGAAAATGTATGCTAGTAATTCTTGCATCAGAAACCTTCCTAGTTTCTTCCACAGTGATAGTGTTAATAAAAGCTTCCACTTCATTACGGTGTGGTTCATCTAAGGTTCCCTCAAAAGGTATTTTGCAAACCTCGCAAAATTCACCTAATGTCATCTCCTTAACAACGTCATATAAATGAAACTGTACTGTTGGAGGTGATTTCTTAGGGAAAAAGTAGAAGTTCTGCACAAAAGTACTTGTGAGTAAGAGATACTGATGACGTTGGTCGCGGAGGAAGTCGGTGTTGGGGAACGCAGTAATTTCAAAAAAATTCCTACGCACACACAGGACCATGGTGATGGCATAGCAACGAGAGGGGAGAGTGTTGTCTACGTACCCTCGTAGACCGTAAGCGGAAGCGATCACAACGTAGAGGAAGTAGTCGTCGTTCTCCTCGCGATCCTGCCGATCCCAGCGCCCGTTACTCCGGCACCTCCGAGTCGATGATGACGTAGAGGAAGTAGTCGACGTTCTCCTCACGATCCAGCCGATCCCAGCGCCGTTACTCCGGCGCCTCCGAGTTCTTGGCACACGTTCAGCTCGATGGCGCTCCTCGGGCTCCGATCCAGCAAAGCTCCGGGAGAGGGAGTTCACAAGACGACGGCGTGGTGACGATCTTGATGTTTCACCGACGCAGGCTTCGCCTAAGCACCGCTACGATATGACCGAGGTGGAATATGGTGGAGGGGGCACCGACACGGCTAAGGAACGATCTCAAGGATCAACTTGTGTGTCCTAGGGTGCCCCCCTCCCGTATATAAAGGAGGGAGGGAGGAGGTGGCCGGCCCAAGGGGCGCACCATAGGAGGGAAACCTACTCCAAGTAGGTTTCCCTCTCTTTCCTTATCTTATTTGGAGGGAAAGGAAAGAGTACTAGTATTAGGAAGTAGTACTAGTAGTAGGAATAGGAAGAGGGAAGGAGAAAGGAAAGGGGCCGCCCCTTCCCCAATTCGGATTGGGCTTGGGGGCGCGCCTCCCTTGTTCCTTCTCCTCCCTCCTACATGGGCCCAATAAGGCCCATATACCTCCGGGGGTTCCGGTAACCTCCGAGCTCCAAACTTCTCCGGAACCTTTCCGGTGTCCAAATATATCCGTCCAATATATTAATCTTTATGTCTCGACCATTTCGAGACTCCTCGTCATGTCCGTGATCATATCCGGACTCGAACAACCTTCGGTACATCAAAATACACAAACTCATAATATAACCGTCATCGAAACCTTAAGCGTGCGGACCCTACGGTTCGAGAACAATGTAGACATGACCGAGACACATCTCCGGTCAATAACCAATAGCGGGACCTGGATGCCCATATTGGTTCCTACATTTTCTACGAAGATCTTTATCGGTCAGACCGCATAACAACATACGTTGTTCCCTTTGTCATCGGTATGTTACTTACCCGAGATTCGATCGTCGGTATCTAATACCTAGTTCAATCTCGTTACTGGTAAGTCTCTTTACTCGATCCGTAATACATCATCTCACAACTAACTCATTAGTTGTAATGCTTGCAAGGCTTATGTGATGTGCATTACCGAGAAGGCCCAGAGATACCTCTCCGACAATCGGAGTGACAAAACCTAATCTCGAAATACGCCAACCCAACAAGTACCTTTGGAGACACCTGTAGTACTCCTTTATGATCACCCGATTACGTTGTGACGTTTGGTAGTACCCAAAGTGTTCCTCCGTAAACGGGAGTTGCATAATCTCATAGTTACAGGAACATGTATAAGTCATGAAGAAAGCAATAGCAACATACTAAGCGATCAAGTGCTAGGCTAACGGAATGGGTCATGTCAATCAGATCATTCTCCTAATGATGTGATCCCGTTAATCAAATGACAACTCATGTCTATGGTTAGGAAACATAACCATCTTCGATTAACGAGCTAGTCAAGTAGAGGCATACTAGTGACACTCTGTTTGTCTATATATTCACACATGTATTATGTTTCCGGTTAATACAATTCTAGCATGAATAATAAACATTTATCATGATGTAAGGAAATAAATAATAACTTTATTATTGCCTCTAGGGCATATTTCCTTGATCTCCCACTTGCACTAGAGTCAATAATCTAGTTCACATCGCCATGTGATTTAACAATAGTTCACATCACCATGTGATTAACACCCATAGTTCACATCGATATGTGATCAACACCCAAAGGGTTTACTAGAGTCGATAATCTAGTTCACATCGCTATGTGATTAACACCCAAAGAGTACTAAGGTGTGATCATGTTTTGCTTGTGAGATATTTTTAGTCAACGGGTCTGTCACATTCGGACCCGTAAGTATTTTTAATTTCTATGTCAACAATGCTCCGCAAGGAGCTATTCTAGCTAATTGCTCCCACTTTCAATATGTATCTAGATCGAGACTTAGAGTCATCCAGATCGGTGTCAAAACTTGCATCGACGTAACCCTTTACGACGAACCTTTTGTCACTTCCATAATCGAGAAACATATCCTTATTCCACTAAGGATAATTTTGACCGCTGTCCAGTGATCTACTCCTAGATCACTATTGTAAACTCAGTGTAGGGTATACAATAGATCTGGTACACAGCATGGCATACTTTATAGAATCTATGGCCAAGGCATAGGGAATGACTTTCATTCTCTTTCTATCTTCTGCCGTGGTCGGGTTTTGAGTCTTACTCAATTTCACACCTTGTAACACGTGCAAGAACTCTTTCTTTGATCGCTCCATTTTGAACTACTTCAAAATCTTGTCAAGGTATGTACTCATTGAAAAAACTTATCAAGCGTCTTGATCTATCTCTATAGATCTTGATGCTCAATATGTAAGCAGCTTCACTGAGGTCTTTCTTTGAAAAACTCCTTTCAAACACTCCTTTATGCTTTGCAGAATAATTCTACATTATTTCCGATCTACAATATGTCATTCACATATACTTATCAGAAATGTTGTAGTGCTCCCACTCACTTTCAAGTAATTACAGGCTTCACCGCAAGTCTGTATAAAACTATATGCTATGATCAACTTATCAAAGCATGTATTCCAACTCTGAGATGCTTGCACCAGTCCATAGATGGATCACTGGAGCTTGTATATTTTGTTAGCACCTTTAGGATTTACAAAACCTTCTGGTTGTATCATATACAACTCTTCTTTAATAAATCCATTAAGGAATGCAGTTTTGTTTATCCATTTGCCAGATTTCATGAAATGCGGCAATTGCTAACATGATTCGGACAGACTTAAGCATAGATACGAGTGAGAAACTCTCATCGTAGTCAACATCTTTAACTTGTCGAAAACCTTTTGCGACAATTCTAGCTTTGTAGACAGTAACACTACTATCGGCGTCCGTCTTCCTCTTGAAGATCCATTTATTTTCTATGGTTTGCCGATCATCGGGCAAATCCATCAAAGTCCATACTTTGTTCTCATACATGGATCATATCTCAGATTTCATGGCCTCAAACCATTTTGCGGAATCTGGGCTCATCATCGCTTCCTCATAGTTCGCAGGTTCGTCATGTTCAAGTAACCTGACCTCCAGAATGGGATTACCGTACCACTCTGGTGCGGATCTCACTCTGGTTGACCTACGAGGTTCGGTAGTAACTTGATCTGAAGTTACATGATCATCATCATTAGCTTCCTCACTAATTGGTGTAGTAGTCACGGAACTGATTTCGTGATAAACTACTTTCCAATAAGGGAGAAGGTACAATTACCTCATCAAGTTCTACTTTCCTCCCACTCACTTCTTTCGAGAGAAACTCCTTCTCTAGAAAGGATCCATTCTTGACAACGAATGTCTTGCCTTTCGGATCTGTGATAGAAGGTGTACCCAACAATTTCCTTTGGGTATTCTATGAAGACGCACTTCTCCGATTTGGGTTTGAGCTTATCAGGATGAAACTTTTTCACATAAGCATCACAACTTCCAAACTTTAAGAAAGCGACAGCTTAGGTTTCATTGTTAAACCATAGTTCATACGGTGTCGCCTCAACGGATTTAGACGGTGCCCTATTAAACGTGAATGCAGCTGTCTCTAATGCATAACCCCAAACCGATAGTGGTAAATTGATAAGAGACATCATAGATCGCACCATATCCAATAAAGTGCGGTTACGACTTTCGGACACACCATTATGTTGTGGTGTTCCATATGGCGTGAGTTGCGAAACTATTTCACATTGTTTCAAATGAAGACCAAACTCGTAACTCAAATATTTATCTCCACGATCAGATCGCGGAAACTTTATTTTCTTGTTACGATGATTTTCCACTTCACTCTGAAATTCTTTGAACTTTTCAATTATTTCAGACTTATGTTTCATCAAGTAGATATACCCATATCTGATCAAATCATTTTGTGAAGGTCAGAAAATAACGATACTTGCCACGAGCATCAACACTCATTGATCGCATACATCGGTATGTATTATTTCCAATAAGTCAGTAGCTTGTTCCATTGTTCTGGAGAACGGAGTTTTAGTCATCTTGCCCAAAAGGCACGGTTCGCAAGCATCAAATGATTCATAGTCAAGTGATTCCAAAAGTCCATCAAAGCATGGAGTTTTCTTCAAGCGCTTTACACCAATATGACCTAAACGGCAGTGCCACAAATAAGTTGCACTATCATTATTATCTTTGCATCTTTTGGTTTCAATATTATGAATATGTGTATCACTATGATCGAGATCCAATGAACCATTTTCATTGGGTGTGTAACCATATAAGGTTTTACTCATGTAAATGTAACAACAATTTATTCTCTTACTTAAATGAATAACCGTATTGCAATAAACATGATCAAATCATATTTATGCTCAACACCAAATAACACTTATTTAGGTTCCACACTAATCCCGAAAGTATAGGGAGTGCGATGATGATCATATCAATCTTGGAACTACTTCCAACACTCATCGTCACTTCCCTTCAACTAGTTTCTGTTCATTCTGTAACTCCCGTTTCAAGTTACTACTCTTAGCAACTATACCAATATCAAATACCGAGGGGTTGCTATGAACACTAGTAAAATACACATCAATAATCTGTATATCAAATCTACCTTTGTTCACTTTGCCATCCTTCTTATCCACCCAATATTCAGGGTAGTTCCGCTTCCGGTGACCAGTTCCATTGCAGCAAAAGTACTTAGTCTCGTGCTTAGGTCCGGACTTGGGCTTCTTCGCTTGAGCAGCAACTTGCTTGCCGTTCCTTTTGAAGTTCCTTCTTCCCTTTGCCCTTTTCCTTGAGACTAGTGGTCTTGTCAATCATCAACACTTGATGCTCTTTCTTGATTTCTACCTTCGTTGATTTCAACATCACGAAGAGCTCGGGAATCATTTTCGTCATCCCCGCATACTATAGTTCATCACGAAGTTCTAGTAACTTAGTGATGGTGACTAGAGAATTCTGTCAATCACTATCTTATCTGGAAGATTAACTCCCACTTGATTCAAGCGATTGAAGTATTCGGACAATCTGAGCACATGCTCACTAGTTGAGCGATTCTCCTCCATCTTTTAGCTATAGAACTTGTTGGAGACTTCATATCTCTCAACTCGGGTATTTGCTTGAAATATTAACTTCAATTCCTGGAACATCTCATATGGTCCATGACGTTCAAAACGTCTTTGAAGTCCCGATTCTAAGCCGTTAAGTATGGTGCACTAAACTATCAAGTAGTCATCATATTGAGCTAGCCAAACGTTCATAACGTCGCATTCCGCTCTGCAATAGGTCCGTCACCTAGCGGTGCATTAAGGACATAATTCTTACATGCAGCATTGAGGATAAACCTCAGATCGCGGATCCAATCCGCATCATTGCTACTAACATTTTCAACACAATTTTCTCTAGGAACACATATAAAAACATAGGGAAGCAACAACGCGAGCTATTGATCTACAACATAATTTGCAAAATACTACCAGGACTAAGTTCATGATAAATTAAAGTTCAATTAATCATATTACTTAAGAACTCCCACTTAGATAGACATCTCTCTAGTCATCTAAGTGATCACGTGATCCAAATCAACTAAACCATAACCGATCATCACGTGAGATGGAGTAGTTTTCAATGGTGAACATCTTATGTTGATCATATCTACTATATGATTCACGCTCGACCTTTCGGTCTCCGTGTTCCGAGGCCATATCTGCATATGCTAGGCTCGTCAAGTATAACTGAGTATTCTGGCGTGCAAAACTGGCTTGCACCCGTTGTAGATGGACGTAGAGCTTATCACACCCGATCATCACGTGGTGTCTCTAAGACGACATTTAACTTTGGCAGCGGTGCATACTCGGGAGAATACTACTTGATAATTTTAATGAGAGATCATCTTAAAATGCTACCGTCAAACAAAGCAAAATAAGATGCATAAAGGATAAACATCACATGCAATCAATATAAGTGATATGATATGGCCATCATCATCTTGTGCTTGTGATCTCCATCTCCGGCTTACCGTCATGATCACCATCGTCACCGGTAGCGACACCATGATCTCCATAGTATCATCGTTGTCGTTTAAGCCATCTATTGCTTCTACGACTATCGCTACCGCTTAGTGATAAAGTAAAGCAATTACAGGCGTTGCATTTCATACAATAAAGCGACAACCATATGGCTCTCGCCATTGCCGATAACTTCGGTTACAAAACATGATCATCTCATACAATAAAATATAGCATCACGTCTTGACCATATCACATCACAACATGCCCTGCAAAAACAAGTTAGACGTCCTCTACTTTGTTGTTGCAAGTTTTACGTGGCTGCTACGGGCTGAGCAAGAACCGTTCTTACCTACGCATTAAAACCACAACGATACTTCGTCAAATAGACTCCGTTTTAACCTTCTCAAGGACCGGGCGTAGACACTCTAGGTTATACTAAAGTGAGAGAGACAGACACACTCCAGCCACCTTTAAGCACGAATGCTCGTAAAGGTGAAACCAGTCTCGCGTAAGCGTCTGGCGTAATGTCGGTCCGGGCCGCTTCATCTCACAATACCGCTGAACCAAAGTATGACATGCTTTGGTAGGTAGTATGACTTGTATCGCCCACAACTCACTTGTGTTCTACTCGTGCATATGACATCAACGCATAAAACCAGGCTCGGATGCCACTGTTGGGGAACGCAGTAATTTCAAAAATTTCCTACGCACACACAGGACCATGGTGATGGCATAGCAACGAGAGGGGAGTGTTGTCTACGCACTCGTGAGACCGTGGCGGAAGCGATCACAACGTAGAGGAAGTAGTCGTCGTTCTCCTCGCGATCCTGCCGATCCCAGCGCCGTTACTCCGGCACCTCCGAGTCGATGATGACGTAGAGGAAGTAGTCGACGTTCTCCTCACGATCCAGCCGATCCCAGCGCCGTTACTCCGGCGCCTCCGAAGTTCTTGGCACACGTTCAGCTCGATGGCGCTCCTCGGGCTCCGATCCGGCAAAGCTCCGGGAGAGGGAGTTCGTCAACGACGGCGTGGTGACGATCTTGATGTTTCACCGACGCGGTGTAGCGACCCGACCTCAGACGGTCAAGCCTCGTGTTCGTGCCATCCTGGATCAATATCTTTGGCACACACAAGACATCAATGTATATATCAAAGTGCAATCACATGCATAAATAATCGTAAAACTGATATATACCTCATAATACTCATGGAAACAATCAAACGGGTGTGGAGTCCCATCAACGCGATCGGCAGGTTGAGTGTAGACCGTAACCTGTATCGTAACTCTTACTCGTCGAGGAAATATCTGCAACATGATACGTTGCAGCCGTGTAGGTCAAGACATTGAATGTACCGCAAGATCACAACATGAATAAACAGATGGTAAAACTATACTATATGCAATTTGGCTTTGTGGCTCAGATCTGAGTTTTGTTTGCGTAAAAGCTGATTTTATTTTCCCTACATCAAAGGAATAAATGAAGTCTGTACTATGGAGTTTTCTATCATGACATGGTTCCGCCAACCGATGTCTCATAGCCCAAAATCATCATATGTTGCCCACAATTAAGTTATCAATCCGGTGTTGAGAGTTCGAGATAGATCCAAGTCCGGATGCTCAAATTGTCCGTGAATCGGGACACGGCTAATCGATTAGGTTATAACCCTCTGCAGAGGTTTGTACACTTTACCCGCAAGATTCGATCCCTCTTTTACGTTCGCACTTTAGAGTGTTTGAGAACAAGATGACCGAAACATGGTCTTCCAAAGAGTTCCTCGACCAATGTCCGGTACTCCATCCGATCCTACCGTAGTTCTACATCTGCTAGCACCGTCCCAGCCAGAGTCACAACTAAGGTCAACCAAGCCGAGCCCATAATGACTTGCGGTTGCAGGTAAGCTTCCGGGCATGAAGTATTCTTCCGTCTCTTTGAGTCTGCAGGTGAAGCTTTCCGCAAGATGTCATGGCGCTTCTCCATGCATCCCGGCCAACCACTGGGTTCTCCAGGTGCCCGTCAACCGTCCTTCACCCAGTAGTGTGTATTGAATTCCTGTCTCGAGTCTTGAAGTCTTGAGGTCTTGAAGATGCAGTCCTTGCAGATTCCATCATGGAGTTGTCGTCATTGACGTAGAATCCTCCTTTCTCACACCACTCCCGAACACTCATACCAAACCCCGTCTACTATAGCGTAGCATTTAAATAAAACGTCCCGGGCTTGGTAACAGGGTGATGGGTTCCTACCTCATGCATACTACTCAACTACAAGGATTCAATAACACTACTGAGGTGTGGTTGCAAGGATGCCACTAAATGCAATAAAAACATAGGTATGAAAGCAATGGTCAAAGTGAGCTTGCACGGTTGGCGATCTTGAAAACTAGGGTTTCAGAGTAGCAATCTTCGCACTCCGGAAACTCTACCGAGGCAAACAATAACTATAATAAGCACATAGCTAGGATAACATAACATAATAGCATAACAAAAGTAACATAACACACCAAAACAACCAAAACCAAATCCAAAAGAAAAACTCAAAGAAAGGCCACTCAAGTTTCCTACTTCAACAAATAACAAAATAGTTTTATATCATAAAATTTTTCTAACATAACCTAATCATGGTTTTAAGTTAACTAAACAGAAAAGGATTCACTAAGTAACTAGGAGCAAAAAGAATTAATTTAAAAGCTATTATAAAACTCATAATAGGCCTAATCCAATTTCTATTAAGAAAAATAAATTAAAACTTTTATTAATTATAAATAAAAGTTCATCTACTAGAGTGACAGAAACTAACCTAGAATAACCAATCACAAGTTAAAAATAAATTAATTTACTAATTAATTTAATAGGAAAACAGGAGCTAGCTAATTAATTAGGATTAATAGGATTCTGCTTAAAACTAATTATTTATTAATCCTAAAATACCCAAGTTAATTTCTATGGTTTAGAAATGCCAAAATAAAGTTGGGACAAAAAGAATCATGAAAAAATAATTTTTCTAACTCAAGTTATAGCAGATTTACTATTCTGACTAAAACTAAATTAAAGCATTTTTAATTATTTTTAACACAGATAAATATATATTCTACAGAAACTACATAAAATTTTCAATCCAACAAAAAAATAATCATCTAAAAATAGTAAACAGAATAAAAGATATCAATTTTTCAAAACAGAAACTATTCTGCTAAAATAGAAAATCAAAATAAAAGAAAAAGGCCTAATGGGCCTATACTGTGCCCTGTGCGTCAAATAGCCTAAATGGGCCTCAGGTTAAAACTAAAAACGGGCCGGCTAATTAACTAAAAGCCTAACTAATAAACCGGACGAACCGGCCGGTTCTTTTAATAAAAACTTACCCCTTCGGGGGTTCTAATCGTGGCCGTTGATCTAGATCGGACGGGGGAGGGTGTTCCCGGTGGCTTACCGGAGTCCGGCGACGGCGGCGGCGGCGGCGAGAGTGCGTCGGGGGCTTCGAGCGTCGGGGAGGTCCGGGGAGTCGCCGTGCGGATGCGGGGGAGGTCGGGGAGTGGTTCGGTGGGGTCGTTGGGGGTCGGGGTGGACTAGGGTGGCGACGGCGGCGACTTTGGCGGCGGTGGGGAGCTCGGGTCTCCGGTGAGGTCGAGCGGGAGGGCGAGGGGGTGCGGCGAGGCCTCGGGGAGGGGAATGGGGTGCGGGGGCTCCGGCTTTTATAGCCAAGGGGTAGGCGGCTTGAGTCGATCGTGGCGGATCGGAATCCGGATCCTTGAGATCCGCGATCTCCGCGAGCTGCGTTGCGTGGGCGAGGGAAGAAGATGGGGCGGGGCCCACGGTCGAAGAGAGAGAGGGAGGGCGGCGGGTGGCCGAGGCCAAGGGATTCAGGCGAGGGGAGGCTGGTGGCGGGCCGCAGTTGGCCAGTGGGCAGTGGTGGGCCAGGCGGTGGGTCTTGGCTGGGCACTGGGGTAGCCTAAATGGCGCTGAGGAGGTTTCTCTTTTTATTAAAATTTTATTTTTTTAAAATAAAACAAAACAGAGTATAACTTCTAAAATATAAATATTTTATATAGGGTATATATATACCAAAATGATCAGGGAATATTCCTATCATTTGAACAATTTTCCAAAGGCAAACTCCAAACTTTATAAAAATCCATTTTTTTCAAATTCAAATAAAATTTAGATTTGAATCCAAAACTTTTGGCATTGTTTTCCTCTGATATTTTTGGAGTGTCATGTTTACTCCTCTCATACTTTTGCTTAAGTATTTATCAGGCATAGTTTTTGATATGATTCCTACTTGCAAAAGTTTTGAATTCAAATTTAAAACTCAAAATCCTCTGAAACTTCAAATGGCACTTTCAAATGACTTTCAATTTGATACTTTATTACTTCCAACTCATATTTCATATAATTGAAGAAGTCATTTTATCTTCCCTCATGAAAATCATTGAGTTGCATAAAGCTTTGGATTTGAAATATTCTCAAATGAAATTCAAATCTTTTCAAAACCCTTTTCATTTCAAAATGGAAGAAGTCATGTCATCTTCACTCTAGGGTTTGGTGTTGCAATGAACTTGAGTTCATTGGGATCCAAAAAGTCAAAGTGGAAAGTTTGGGAAAGTCATTTCATTCCCTCTCATTCAACTTTCAAAAGTTTCAAATTCCACTCAAATTTCACTCAATCAATCAGACAAACAATCAGACAACAAGCATAGTTATTTATTTAATATAACATTCCAAAATTTAGAATTTTGGGATGTTACAAATCTACCACACTTAAAATGAATCTCGTCCTCGAGATTCGAAGAAACTAACAAGAAAAGGTTAGGGGTTGGGGTCTTCTAGCAAATGTCTTGGTCGAAGGTCGAGGTGCTACCACACTTAAAAACAAGGTCATGGTTCCAATAAACTCAGATATTTCCTCTGGAGGGCTGACAATGTATGTCTCTTCACATATCTTACAATAGCTCCTTCATTAAAGCTCTTCTGTCAGAAGCATAGAGTTTTCCTCAGAATCTTGGGTCGGTTCGTCAAAGTTGAAGTTCGTCCGAGACTGGATCTTCTTAGCTGATCGGTCTGTGTCCATTCTAAACAACTATCGAAACACTCATGGTGGTCTACCATTAATGGTTTCTCCTGTAGAAAGCAGTTACGGGTTGAACTTCACCGTATAACCTACGTTTGGCAATTTGCACTGTAATGGGGTTCCATCGTCCTACCATTTTATGGTTTTATGGCTTATCGCATCGACACTCTTCTAAGGTTTTCAAGGCTCTCGATTTTCCATCAACATATGATAGTTCATGATAGAAGTCTCCGGTATGGGGCCAATCCATCCCGTACTTGAATCATTACCACATACGTAAATATCGAATCACGTATTCTAACACTTGGGCATACTCACAAGCATTGCAGAATTTCTCTTGTTCTCGAACCGGGTTCGAGTAATTCCATGGTTTCTGCAAGCCAAACAAAACATCTATTGTTACTTCACCACTCTCGTGTCTTTGCGTAACCTTACGGGTGTGTCCTATTTCTCCATAAATCTTGCGAGCACAAGGTTTATTTCTTGGTGTATCATTGTGCTTCCGGATAAGGCGTGATCTCATCGGGGTCTTCTTGAATTCCTCCCAAGTTCTTGCTCCTTTAAATCCTTGTATGGATTGATGCATTCTCCACCAGGTTGCAGCACTTTCTGTAAAGTACTGAAGAGCGTATTGGACCTCATACTTCCTTGAAACCAAATTGTTCCCGAAGTGATTCTCCATGTTCCGAATCCATAGCTCTGCCTCCGGCTGAGTCTTCGGTTCAGAGAATATCAGTCCAACTTCTTTCATCATCTATGGGGTTCAAGGGTTTTAGGGTGAGATATGAGAGAGGTGGGGAGGGATATACACACAATGCAGACAATAGTTTTTTGAAGAAACAAGTTTTACTTTGTGGCTGTCAGAAAAACATCAAACAAATGACAGCTCACAAATCATCGTATCTAACGTAAGTGTATAACAGGGTTTGGTCTTCTAAAGGTCTAATAATTCTTCAGATCTTTCCAAGTCTTGAGTCTTCAACTGTTCTAGCTTCTAATACATGGTGAAATCCTCTTTACTCTGAAGGGTCATCAGTTCTCCGATATCAAATCCTTCTTGGGCGTCTTGATTGATCCTCCGGGTGATCAAAGGATAAGGGTATATTCTAACTATTTGAGGTGAGAGGTCTATTTGATAAAATCAGAAAAGATGAGAAGTAAGAGTCTTTTGTAAATAAAGTTTTGAGATATCCTGTCCTAGGGCTTTCCGATGTCTAGGGTCACGTCCTCTGATCAACATGTGCTCGATACCATATTCATGGCGACCCGACCTCGAACGGTCAAGCCTCTGTGTTCTCGTGGTCATCCACAGATCGGTATCTTTGGCACACGGTACATCAATGTATATATCAAAGTGCAATCACATGCATAAATAATCGTAAAACTGATATATACCTCATAATACTCAGCGGAAACAATCAAGCGGGTGTGGAGTCCCATCAACGCCATCGGCGAGGTTGAGTGTAGACCGTAACCTGTATCGTAACTCTTACTCGTCGAGGAAATATCTGCAACATGATACGTTGCAGCCGTAGGTCAAGACATTGAATGTACCGGCAAGATCACAACATGAATAAACAGATGGTAAAACTATACTATATGCAATTTGGCTTTGTGGCTCAGATGTCTGAGTTTTGTTTGTGTAAAAGCTGATTTTATTTTCCCTACATCAAAGGAATAAATGAAGTCTGTACTATGGAGTTTTCTATCATGACATGGTTCCGCCAACCGATGTCTCATAGCCCAAAATCATCATATGTTGCCCACAATTAAGTTATCAATCCGGTGTTGAGAGTTCGAGATAGATCCAAGTCCAGATGCTCAAATTGTCCGTAACCGGGGACACGGCTAATCGATTAGGTTATAACCCTCTGCAGAGGTTTGTACACTTTACCCGCAAGATTCGATCCCTCTTTTTACGTTCTCGCACTTTAGAGTGTTTGAGAACAAGATGACCGAAACATGGTCTTCCAAAGAGTTCCTCTGACCACTGTCCGGTACCCATCCAGTCCTACCGTAGTTCTACATCTGCTAGCACCGTCCCAGCCAGAGTCACAACTAAGGTCAACCAAGCAAGAGCCCATAATGACTTGCGGTTGCAGGTAAGCTTCGGGCATGAAGTATTCTTCCGTCTCTTTGAGTCTGGGTGAAGCTTTCCGCCAAGATGTCATGGCGCTTCTCCATGCATCCCGGCCAACCACTTTGGGTTCTCCAGGTGCCCACAACCGTCCTTCACCCAGTAGTGTGTATTGAATTCCTGTCTCGAGTCTTGAAGTCTTGAGGTCTTGAAGATGCAGTCCTTGCAGATTCCATCATGGAGTTGTCGTCATTGACGTAGAATCCTCCTTTCTCACACCACTCCCGAACACTCATACCAAACCCCGTCTACTATAGCGTAGCATTTAAATAAAACGTCCGGGCTTGGTAACAGGGTGATGGGTTCCTACCTCATGCATACTACTCAACTACAAGGATTCAATAACACTACTGAGGTGTGGTTGCAAGGATGCCACTAAATGCAATAAAAACATAGGTATGAAAGCAATGGTCAAAGTGAACTTGCCTGGTTGACGATCTTCGAAAACTAGGGTTTCGTAGTAGCAATCTTCGCACTCCGGAAACTCTACCGAGGCAAACAATAACTATAATAAGCACATAGCTAGGATAACATAACATAATAGCATAACAAAAGTAACATAACACACCAAAACAACCAAAACCAAATCCAAAAGAAAAACTCAAAGAAAGGCCACTCAAGTTTCCTACTTCAACAAATAACAAAATAGTTTTATATCATAAAAATTTCTAACATAACCTAATCATGGTTTTAAGTTAACTAAACAGAAAAGGATTCACTAAGTAACTAGGAGCAAAAAGAATTAATTTAAAAGCTATTATAAAACTCATAATAGGCCTAATCCAATTTCTGTTAAGAAAATAAATTAAAACTTTTATTAATTATAAATAAAAGTTCATCTACTAGAGTGACAGAAACTAACCTAGAATAACCAATCACAAGTTAAAAATAAATTAATTTACTAATTAATTTAATAGGAAAACAGAGCTAGCTAATTAATTAGGATTAATAGGATTCTGCTTAAAACTAATTATTTATTAATCCTAAAATACCCAAGTTAATTTCTATGGTTTGGCAATGTCAAAATAAAGTTGGGACAAAAAGAATCATGCAAAAATAATTTTTCTAACTCAAGTTATAGCAGATTTACTAATCTGACTAAAACTAAAATAAAGCATTTTTAATTATTTTTAACACAGCTAAATATATATTCTACAGAAACTACATAAAATTTGCAATCCAACAAAAAAATAATCATCTAAAAATAATAAACAGAATAAAAGATATCAATTTTTCAAAACAGAAACTATTCTGCTAAAACAGAAAATCAAAATAAAAGAAAAAGGCCTAATGGGCCTATCTTTGTATACAATGCGTCAAATAGCCTAAATGGGCCTCGGGTTAAAACTAAAAACGGGCCGGCTAATTAACTAAAACCCTAACTAATAAACCGGACGAACCGGCCGGTTCTTTTAATAAAAACTTACCCCTTCGGGGGTTCTAATCGTGGCCGTTGATCTAGATCGGACGGGGGAGGGTGTTCCCGGTGGCTTACCGGAGTCCGGCGACGGCGGCGGCGGCGGCGAGAGTGCGTCGGGGGCTTCGAGCGTCGGGGAGGTCCGGGGAGTCGCCGTGCGGATGCGGGGGAGGTCGTGGAGTGGTTCGGTGGGGTCGTTGGGGGTCGGGGTGGACTAGGGTGGCGACGGCGACTTTGGCGGCGGTGGGGAGCTCGGGTCTCCGGTGAGGTCGAGCGGGAGGGCGAGGGGGTGCGGCGAGGCCTCGGGGAGGGGAATGGGGTGCGGGGGCTCCGGCTTTTATAGCCAAGGGGGTAGGGCGGCTTCGGGGGGTCGATCGTGGCGGATCGGTATCCCGGATCCTTCGGGATCCGGCGATCTCCGGCGAGCTGCGTTGCGTGCGAGGGGAAGAAGATGGGGCGGGGCCCACGGGTCGAGAGAGAGAGGGAGCGAGGCGGCGGGTGGCCGAGGCCAAGGATTCAGGCGAGGGGAAGAGCTGGGTGGCCAGGTGGCCGATTGGCCAGTGGGCTGGCCCAGGAGGCAGGTGGGGTCTTGTTGCTGGGCCTGGGGTAGCCTAAATGGCGCTGAGGAGGGTTTCTCTTTTTTTTAAATTTTATTTTTAAAATAAAACAAAGCAGAGTATAACTTCTAAAATATAAATATTTTATATAGGGTATATATATACCAAAATGATCAGGGAATATTCCCTATCATTTGAACAATTTTCCAAAGGCAAACTCCAAACTTTATAAAAATCCATTTTTTTCAAATTCAAATAAAATTTAGATTTGAATCCAAAACTTTTGGCATTGTTTTCCTCTGATATTTTTGGAGTGTCATGTTTACTCCTCTCATACTTTTGCTCAAGTATTTATCAGGCATAGTTTTTGATATGATTCCTACTTGCAAAAGTTTTGAATTCAAATTTAAAACTCAAAATCCTCTGAAACTTCAAATGGCACTTTCAAATGACTTTCAATTTGATACTTTATTACTTCCAACTCATATTTCATATAATTGAAGAAGTCATTTTATCTTCCCTCATGAAAATCATTGAGTTGCATAAAGCTTTGGATTTGAAATATTCTCAAATGAAATTCAAATCTTTTCAAAACCCTTTTCATTTCAAAATGGAAGAAGTCATGTCATCTTCACTCTAGGGTTTGGTGTTGCAATGAACTTGAGTTCATTGGGATCCAAAAAGTCAAAGTGGAAAGTTTGGGAAAGTCATTTCATTCCCTCTCATTCAACTTTCAAAAGTTTCAAATTCCACTCAAATTTCACTCAATCAATCAGACAAACAATCAGACAACAAGCATAGTTATTTATTTAATATAACATTCCAAAATTTAGAATTTTGGGATGTTACACGCAGGGCTTCGCCTAAGCACCGCTACGATATGACCGAGGTGGAATATGGTGGAGGGGGGCACCGCACACGGCTAAGGAACGATCTTAAGGATCAACTTGTGTGTCCTAGGGTGCCCCCTCCCCGTGATATAAAGGAGGGAGGGAGGAGGTGGCCGCCCAAGGGGCGCACCATAGGAGGGGAAACCTACTCCAAGTAGGTTTCCCTCTCTTTCCTTATCTTATTTGGAGGGAAAGGAAAGAGTACTAGTATTAGGAAGTAGTACTAGTAGTAGGAATAGGAAGAGGGGAAGGAGAAAGGAAAGGGGCGGCCCCTTCCCCAATTCGGATTGGGCTTGGGGGCGCGCCTCCCTTGTTCCTTCTCCTCCCTCCTACATGGGCCCAATAAGGCCCATATACCTCCCGGGGTTCGGTAACCTCCGGAGCTCCAAACTTCTCCGGAACCTTTCCGGTGTCCAAATATATCCGTCCAATATATTAATCTTTATGTCTCGACCATTTCGAGACTCCTCGTCATGTCCGTGATCATATCCGGACTCGAACAACCTTCGTACATCAAAATACACAAACTCATAATATAACCGTCATCGAAACCTTAAGCGTGCGGACCCTACGGTTCGAGAACAATGTAGACATGACCGAGACACATCTCCGGTCAATAACCAATAGCGGGACCCGGATGCCCATATTGGTTCCTACATTTTCTACGAAGATCTTTATCGGTCAGACCGCATAACAACATACGTTGTTCCCTTTGTCATCGGTATGTTACTTACCCGAGATTGGATCGTCGGTATCTAATACCTAGTTCAATCTCGTTCTTTAGTAAGTCTCTTTACTCGATCCGTAATACATCATCTCACAACTAACTCATTAGTTGTAATGCTTGCAAGGCTTATGTGATGTGCATTACCGAGAAGGCCCAGAGATACCTCTCCGACAATCGGAGTGACAAAACCTAATCTCGAAATACGCCAACCCAACAAGTACCTTTGGAGACACCTGTAGTACTCCTTTATGATCACCCGATTACGTTGTGACGTTTGGTAGTACCAAAGTGTTCCTCCGTAAACGGGAGTTGCATAATCTCATAGTTACAGGAACATGTATAAGTCATGAAGAAAGCAATAGCAACATACTAAACGATCAAGTGCTAGGCTAACGGAATGGGTCATGTCAATCAGATCATTCTCCTAATGATGTGATCCCGTTAATCAAATGACAACTCATGTCTATGGTTAGGAAACATAACCATCTTCGATTAACGAGCTAGTCAAGTAGAGGCATACTAGTGACACTGTTTGTCTATATATTCACACATGTATTATGTTTCCGGTTAATACAATTCTAGCATGAATAATAAACATTTATCATGATGTAAGGAAATAAATAATAACTTTATTATTGCCTCTAGGGCATATTTCCTTCAGTCGGTGAGGCCGGCGTTCTCAATTAATAGATAGAAATCCTCATAAATCCCGGCTCTCCTCAAGAAGTCATCGGAAGGCCATTCACACGGCCGGACCTCCATGATCTTGAGGCAAATTAAATTTGGGCTTCTGCTCTTCTTCCTTTTGTTTTTCCTTGAGCTTCGCTCGACGAGCCCCTCAAAAGTCTCTTCATTATTTCTGAAATAATCTGAAATTTTTAGTAACTTCAAACAAAAGTGAACCAACTTCAATAAAACTGATAGCAACTACTCATACAAGTGCCTAGAGCATATATCAAGCATTAGAACTACTTGGAACCATATAAATTTGACATGCAAGCTCAAGAACATGGTCACCTATGCAGCACAAATTTGCAAAGAATAAAGCACTAGAATAAAAACTAATTGGACCAATGGAGGAGTCACATACCAAGGAACAATCTCCTCAAGCAGTTTTGCGAGAGGTGCTTTGAGCAAGGAGATCGAAAATCACAGCAAAAGTGGCTGGAACACGAGCTTGAGTTGGTTTTTCGGGTTTGTGTGAAGCAGAGGAAGAACATGGGTGCAGGGATAAGTGGAGGAGGGCCACTGTGGGCCCATGAGGCAGGGGGCGCGCCCTCCACCCTCGTGGCCAGGTGGCAGCTCCCCCCGCGGTAATTTTTGCACTAAAAATCCTCAAATATTCCCGAAAAAATCATATTAAATTGGCATGGCATTCTGAGGACTTTTATTTTCGGGATATTTTTATATTGCACGGATAAATCAGGAAACAGACAGAAAAATACTATTTTACTTTATTTCTACTAAAGAACAGAAAATATAAAGAGGGTACATAAGGTTGTGCTTCTAGTTTCATCCATCTCATGCTCATCAAAAGGAATCCACTAACAAGGTTGATCAAGTCTTGTTAACAAACTCATTCCGATTAACATGGAACCGGAGAAATTTCGAATAACACTATGTTACCTCAACGGGATATGGACATCCCCAATAATAAGTATATCATATTTCTTCTTGACAGTAGGGAGAGGAAATTCAAAACCTCCAAATATAATTGATGGAATTTTTCCAATAGAGTTGATACTATGAACTTGAGGTTGTTTCCTCGGGAAGTGTACCGTATGCTCATTACCATTAACATGAAAAGTGACATTGCCTTTGTTGCAATCAATAACAGCCCCTGCAGTGTTAAGGAAAGGTCTTCCAAGAATAGTAGACATACTATCGTCCTCGGGAATATCAAGAATAACAAAGTCCGTTAAAATAGTAATGTTTGCAACCACAACAGGCACATCCTCACAAATCTTGTGGTATAGCAGTTGATTTATTAGCCATTTGCAAAGATATTTTAGTAGGTGTCAACTTATTCAAGTCAAGTCTACGATATAAAGAGAGAGGCATAACACTAACACCGGCTCCAAGATCACATAAAGCAGTTTTAACATAATTTCTCTTAATGGAGCATGGTATAGTAGGTACTCCCTGGATCTCCAAGTTTCTTTGGTATTCCACCCTTAAAAGTATAATTAGCAAGCATGGTGGAAATTTCAGCTTCGCCATCTTTCTTTTATTTGTAACAATATCTTTCATATATTTAGCATAAGGATTCATTTTGAGCATATCAGTCAATCGCATACGCAAAAAGATGGGTCTAATCATTTCAGAAAAGCGCTCAAAATCCTCATCATCCTTTTTCTTGGATGGTTTGGGAGGAAAAGGCATGGGTTTCTGAACCCATGGTTCCCTTTCTTTACCATGTTTCCTAGCAACGAAGTCTCTTTTATCATAACGTTGATTCTTTGATTGTGGGTTATCAAGATCAACAGCAGGTTCAACTTCTACATCATTATCATTACTAGGTTGAGCATCATCATGAACATCATCATTAACATTTTCACTAGGTTCATGTTCATTACCAGATTGTGTTTCAAAGATCGGACATAGAGATATCATTTGGATTATCAGGTGATTCAGCAACAGGTTCACTAGAGGTTTGCACAGTTCTATCATTTTTCTTTTTCTTCCTTTTAGAAGAACTAGGTATATCAATATTATTTCTCTGAGAATCTTGCTCGATTCTCTTAGGGTGGCCTTCAGGATACAAAGGTTCCTGAGTCATTCTACCAGTTCTAGTAGCCACTCTAACAGCATAATCATTTTTCTTACTATTCATTTCATCAAGCACTTCTTTCTGAGCTTTAAGTACTTGTTCTACTTGAGTGGAACCATAGAAGCATGTTTGCTAACAAGTTTAAGTTCACCTCTAATATTAGCCATATAATCGCTCAAGCATTTAATCATAAAGATATTCTGTTTTAATTGTCTACCAAAATAAGCATTAAAGTCATCTTGCTTAAACATAAAGTTATCAAACTCATCCAAGCAATCGACTAGCAATTTTAGTAGGAGGGACTTCAGCTTTATCATATCTATAGACAGAATTTACCTTTACTACGTGTCGGGATATCGGGATCGGGATGTTCTTGATGAATAAAGAATTGAGATCATACACTTCTTCAACAAAGTGTAGATTAAGACCATGTATTTCTTCAATAGGAGGTAAATTCTTAACGTCTTCAGCTTTAATACCTTTTTCTTTCATAGACTTCTTTGCCTCTTGCATATCTTTGGGACTGAGAAATAGAACACCTCTCTTCTTCGGAGTTGTTTTAGGAATAGGCTCGAATGGTGGCTCGAGAGCTGGCTCGGGAGTTGGCTCAGAGGTGCCCAGTTATTTTCATTTGTCAACATATTATTCAATAGAATTTCAACTTCATCCGTGTTCTTTCCTGAAAAGAGAACCAGCACAACTATCCGTAATCTCTGGAAGCATCGGTTAGTCCATTATAAAAGATATCAAGTATTTCAGGTTTCTTAAGAGGATGATCAGCAAAGCATTAAGTAACTTGAGAAGCCTCCCCAAGCTTGTGGGAGACTCTCTTCTTCAATTTGCACAAAATTATATATATCCCTCAAAGCAGCTTGTTTCTTATGAGCAGGGAAATATTTAGCAGAGAAGTAATAAATCATATCCTGAGGACTACGCACACAACCAAGATCAAGATAATTAAACCATATCTTAGCATCACCCTTTAATGAGAACGGAAATATTTTGAGTATATAAAAGTAGCGCGACCTCTCATCATTAGTAAACAGGGCAGCTATATCATTTAACTTAGTAAGATGTGCCACAACAGTTTGATTCATAGCCATAAAAAGGATCAGATTCAACCAAAGTAATTATATCAGGATCAACAGAGAATTCATAATCCTTATCAGGAACACAGATAGGTGAAGTAGCAAAAGCAGGGTCAGGTCTCATCCTATCTCTAAGAGATTCTTTACTCCATTTAACTAGCAGCCTCTTAAGTTCATATCTATCCTGGCAGGCAAAAATAGCTGCAGAAGATTCCGCATCAAAAAGATAACCCTCAGGAATAGCAGGCATATCCTCATCATCACTTTCATCATTGTATTCAGTTTCAATAGTTTCTCTTTCTCTAGACCTAGAAATTTGTTCATCTAGAAATTCACCAAGGGGCACAGTAGTATCAAGCATAGAAGTAGTTTCATCATAAGTATCATGCATAGCAGAAGTGGCATCATCAATAACATGCGACATATCGGAACGAATAGCAGAAGCATGTTTAGGTGTCGCCAGCTTACTCATAACAGAAGGTGAAACAAGTGCAGAGCTAGATGGCAGTTCCTTACCTCCCCTCGTAGTTGAGGGATAAATTGTTGTCTTAGCGTCTTTCAAGTTCTTCATAGTGTCCAGCAGATATAAATCCCAAGTGACTCAAAGAATAGAGCTATGCTCCCCGGCAACGGCGCCAGAAAAAGGTCTTGATAACCCACAAGTATAGGGGATCGCAACAGTTTTCGAGGGTAGAGTATTCAACCCAAATTTGTTGATTCGACACAAGGGAGCCAAAGAATATTCTCAAGTATTAGTAGCTGAGTTGTCAATTCAACCACACCTGGAAACTTAGTATCTGCAGCAAAGTGTTTAGTAGCAAAGTAATATGATAGTGGTGGTAACGGTAACAAAAGTAAAGACAGCAAAGTAATGTTTTTGGTATTTTTGTAGTGATTGTAACAAGAATAACGGGAAAGTAAATAAGCGAGAACCAGTATATGGAAAGCTCGTAGGCACCGGATCGATGATGGATAATTATGCCGGATGTGGTTCGTCAAGCAATGTGATCATAACATAGGGTGACACAGAACTAGCTCCAATTCATCAATGTAATGTAGGCATGTATTCCGTAAATAGTCATACGTGCTTATGGAAAAGAACTTGCATGACATCTTTTGTCCTACCCTCCCGTGGCAGCGGGGTCCTATTGAAAAATAAGGGATATTAAGGCCTCCTTTTAATAGAGAACCGGAACAAAGCATTAGCACATAGTGAATACATGAACTCCTCAAACTATGGTCATCACCGAGAAGTATCCCGAGTATTGTCACTTCGGGGTTGTCGGATCATAACACATAATAGGTGACTATAGACTTGCAAGATAGGATCAATAACTCACATATATTCATGAAAACATAATAGGTTCATATCTGAAATCATGGCACTCGGGCCCTCTTGACAAGCATTAAGCATAGCAAAGTCATAGCAACATCAATCTCGTAACATAGTGGATACTAGGATCAAACCCTAACAAAGCTAACTCGATTACATGATAAATCTCATCCAACCCATCACCGTCCAGCAAGCCTACGATGGAATTACTCACGCACGGCGGTGAGCATCATGAAATTGGTGCTGGAGGATGGTTGATGACGACGACGGCGACGAATCCCCCTCTCCGGAGCCCCAAACGGACTCCAGATCAGCCCTCCCGAGAGACATTAGGGCTTGGCGGCGGCTCCGTATCGTAAAACGCGCTGATTTCTTCTCTCTAATTTTTTTATCCCCGAAAGCCAATATATGGAGTTGGAGTTGGCGTCGGAGGGTTTCCAGGGGGCCCACGAAGTAGGGGGCGCGCCCAGGAGGGGGGCCCACCCTCATGGACAGGGTGTGGGCCCCCTGGTCTTCATCTTTGGCGAGGATTTTTTATTATTTTTTATAAGACATCCCGTGGAGTTTCAGGTCATTCCGAGAACTTTTGTTTTCTGCACATAAAACAACATCATGGCAATTCTGCTGAAAACAACGTCAGTCCGGGTTAGTTCCATTCAAATCATGCAAGTTAGAGTCCAAAACAAGAGAAAAAGTGTTTGGAAAAGTAGATACGACAGAGACGTATCATGGGTCTCTGAGCGCTTCAGAGATGAACTCGCTCCCGACGGCCACCACTCCTCAGCATGCGGATGACACGGAGGTGTTGTCCCGAAGGTTCCCCGAGCAGGGGGAGGTGGCACTGGAGACGCCCCATGGCGGACTTCCGAATGTCAGACATGTGGGGTTCAAGATCCCCGCGGATCGCGTCGATGAGAGCCGCAACAAGGCGGGCTCCCGACCGAACACTGCTCCGGAATCTCTGATGGTTCTGGACTCGGGCGGGCAGCCCCTCGTTAGGGAGGGCGAGCCGCCCGTGCCGAAGACTTCCATCGCATCGATGACGCCGGATAGTCTGGTGGAAGCGCTTCGAGGCGCTTCCATGGAAGAAGAGCACCGTACTCTTATGAGTGCGGTGATTCAAAAGGTTCTGTCTACCAAAAACGGACTAACCGAAACCTGCACAAGCTCCTGACGGGCTTTGAGGTAAGTAGTAAAAATGTACGAAATGATCACCCGATAGGTAGTAGCCCCTGATACTATGTTTGGTGTTCGTAAAGAAAAGCCAAACGGAGGGTCAATTATAATCTAATAAGCATTGTTGTGAATAAGCAGGTTGTGCTGCTTGTTGCTGCCCGTACTGCCGAGGTTGCCGAACTGAAGCGGGACCTAGAGCAGGCGCAGGGAGAGCTCGGCCTCACGAAGAGGCAGCTCAAGGAGAATAAAGGTAAGCGATTCCCCGTTCGTATGTATTTAAAGATAGGTAAAATTTGTCAATCTAACGCCAAAGCGTCGTGACTGTGTAACAGGGGCCATCGCCGAAGTGGCGTCCCTGAAGAAAGCGTTGTCCGAGGTCGAAGACAAAGTGGCCTTGGAATGTAAGGAGCGTGAAAAGCAAAGTGCTAGAGTGCTCCAGGACCTCGGCAAGAAGTGCGAGTCCGTGGAGCATGATCTGAAGGCAAAGGAGGCCGAGCTTGCGAAGGCCCTTGTAAGTTTGAAAGATGCCAAGGCCGAGGCCGAGAAAGCACAGCAGGAGATCCAGGAGGCCGGAAAGATAGCAGCGGGTAAGAAATTCTTTATGTAAAGCAAACATGTGGAGGAGGCGTTTCTTTTACATACTCGAATACGGAGGTCTCCAGGGGCATTTGCAGATCTGCCACGCAGCGCCTTAGACGCTGCGGAGTTCTACCGTGCCCAAGAGGGGAGCTCAACAGAGAAGCTGTTCTGGTCCCAGTATGCTGGGGCCGATCATCTGATGCCTCTGAGCGACCAACTGAAGCAGTTGGTCGAACTCCACAGGGCGGCCGAACTGGCTATGAAGGACTTCATAGTCAGGATATGGCCTGGTGAGCTCCTGCCCAGTAGCTACTTTGGCCTGATCAAGTGGATGGTGGATGCATGCCCGCGGCTTGAAGTGATCAAGCGATCCGTTTGCATCGAAGGTGCCCGCCGAGCTTTTGCCCACGTCAAGGTGCATTGGGGCAAGCTGGATGCGGAGAAGCTGGTCAAGGACGGGCCACCGGAGGGAAGGGCGCATCGCCATCCCGAAATGTACTACGATGGCATGATGAAGGGTGCTCGTCTCGTCGCCAATGAGTGTACCAAGGACGCCATTTTGGAATGAATTCACTTCTGTCATATTTGTAATTAAAGACGAAGTTACTTGCGCCATGTAGCGCTTTTGTTATTTAAAATATTACCTTCTGTGCGGCTGTTTAAAAAATCCTAAAAGTAGGCTAGTCGTCGGCTTTCGCCCCCATGTGACTAGCACTAGGGTGTTCGTGGAAAACCCGGACACGCTTTATCCAAATGTTTGGTCCCTTAAGGAGGTGTCCGGCGCAGCGAACAAGGCAATCGGACTATGCGGCTTTATAACTTTCACTTAGCCATAGAAGTCTACAATTTTAAATTTCGGCGAAGCCCCTAGAATCCAGAAGACCGAATCGGGGCGCTATACACGCCTAGATCGGACAAAACCGATTTATCGCCTAAAGCGGAAAATCTTTAAGGATTTTAAAACCTCTCAAACAGTGACCAGCTCTCGCCACATCATGCCAGTCAGTTTTCGGCTTTCTCTACTGAGGTGCTCGTCCGGAAGAACCGGGACACAATCGCAGTAGTTCTCCCTGCGCTACCTTAGCCGATATAGCAGAACGTAAGGCACCAAAACAAGGGAGCCGGGCTATCCCAATCATAGACCCAAGACATGATTCGGAGCTGATGCATATAGTGCTATAAGTTCGGGGTGCCGCACTGTTGAAAGTGTTCGGACTTTATTTGCCATATTACGGGGCGCCATGAGAAGCCCCTGGCAAACCGGCCGCACCAATGTGTACGGATGCAATATCAAATAAACATTTGTAAGACAAAAAAAATGCTCAAATGAGAATAATAAGCTGACGCTATATATAATCTCCCATTGATGAAAAATAAGTTTAAGCGTACATTTACAATGGGTGCGTTAAGCAGAGATAAAATAGGACTATTTGACATGTCCTATCCAGGGGCAGGCTGTGTTCAGGTAGATGAAGCAGGTATAATGATCATAAATAGATTCCACCTGGTTATTTTCTTCTGTGCACAACGTCTATTGCCTCCTTGGATGTCTCTTCCCTGCAAGTCCGGCAATTCGGCTCTTTTGAGGATGCTGCGCCAACGCGGTGTCCTGAAAGGTAAGAGGGAAAAAGTATGAAAGTATTTGGCGGTTACCCGCACTATTGACTGAGTCGTTGATGCGTCTCCGCCTATGCCCATGGTATTTTAAGTGCGTAATTGTGTGCACGCGGCACGAATGCTGCTTTGATGGGGCTTGAGCGGAGGCCGGACTGCTAGTCGCGCTCTTGTCGTGCCTGATGATCCTGTTGCAGTGCTCCGGCTCGCTTGATCGCGTGCTCGAAGTTGTTGTCGCCGGATTGGTTTGTCGGAGAAGGCCGCATTGTACTTCCGCCGCAAGGGCTGCAGTATGTTCTTCTGTTCGTAGGGAGCGGTCCATATTTCCGTTCACCGTTATGACCCCGCGTGGTCCTGGCATCTTGAGCTTGAGATATGCGTAGTGTGGTACCGCATTGAATCTGGCGAATGCAGTTCGTCCTAGCAGTGCATGGTAACCACTGCGAAAGGGGACGATATCGAAGATTAACTCTTCGCTTCGGAAGTTATCCGAAGATCCGAAGACCACTATAGAGCCCGTACAGCGGGCCTCTACTCCAGGAATTACACCTTTAAAGGTGGTTTTAGTGGGCTTGATCCTTGAAGGGTCAATGCCCATTTTGCGCACTGTGTCCTGGTAGAGCAGGTTCAGGCTGCTGCCACCGTCCATAAGGACGCGCGTGAGGTGGAATCTGTCAATGATTGGGTCTAGGACCAATGTGGCCGAGCTGCCGTGACGGATGCTAGTAGGGTGATCCCTACGATCGAAGGTGATCGGACAAGCTGACCATGGGTTGAATTTGGGGGCGACTGGCTCCATCGCATAGACGTCCCTTAGTGTCCGCTTCCTTTCCCGCTTGGGGATGTGCGTGGCGTAGATCATGTTGACCGTTTTCACCTGAGGGGGAAATTTCTTCTGTCCCCCCGTGTTCGGACGTCGGGGCTCCTCGTCATCATCGCTGTGCAACCCCTTGTCCTTGTCTTCGGCGTTTATCTTGCCGGCCTGTTTGAATACCCAGCAATCTCTATTGGTGTGGTTGGCTGGCTTATCCGGGGTGCCATGAATCTGGCACGAGCGCTCCAGTATGCGGTCCAGACTGGACGCACCCTGGTTATTTCTTTTGAATGGCTTCTTCCGCTGACCGGGCTTGGATCCACTGAATCCGGCGTTGACTGCCGTGTCTTCAGTTCTATCGCCGTTGTTCCGTCGCCTATGTCTGTTACGCCGTGGCTTGCCGTTATTGTCGCGGCCATCCGAATTGCCAGGTGTAGTGCTGATGCGAGCCAACCAACTATCCTCGCCCGCACAAAAGCGGGTCATTAGTGTTGTGAGAGCTGGCATGGACTTGGGTTTTTCCTGGCCGAGGTGTCGAGCGAGCCACTCGTCAAGGATATTATGCTTAAAAGCCGCCAGGGCTTCGCGTCCGGACGATCGACTATTTGGTTCTTCTTAGTTAGGAACCGAGTCGAATTTCCTGGCTGACTCTCCGGCTGTTGAGTAATGTGGCTCAAGTCGTCGGCGTCGGTGGTCGCACATATGTGCCTTGGAAGTTGTCGAGGAACGCGTCTTCCGAGTTTTCCCAGCTGCCAATGGAATTTCTTTGGCAGCATCGCTTAGCCAAAGGTCGCTGGTCCTTTGAGCTTAAGGGGAAGATACTTGATGGCGTGCAGGTCGTCTCCGCGGGCCATGTGAATGTGGAGAAGAAAGTCTTCGATCCATACTGTGGGGTCTGTTGTGCCATCGTATGATTCGATGTTTACGGGTTTGAACCGTTCTGGGAATTCATGATCCATTACTTCGTCAGTGAAGCAGAGGGGGTGTGCGGCGCCTCTGTGCCAGGCTATGTGGCAATGCAAGTCGAATTGCTCTGTGTGGCTATATTCGGCCCGGCCGGACTTGTTGAAGGTGTGTCCGGCGTGACGGTCCTCGTCGCATACCGAGGCGCGCCCCCGCGATCCATAGATCGATCTTGGCTGTCCTGATTTGTTGCCCCGGGCCGTAGTATGTTGGCGTGGGGGTGTTGGCTGGTATGCGGACTGATATGCCGTTTTATCCCGGCCACGAGGTGGCTGGTCAGCCCTATGGTGCTCGAGTCCATATTCCTCGGCTGCCAGGACTTCAGTCCATCTGTCTGTGAGCAGGTCTTGATCAGCTTGGAGTTGCTGATGCTTCTTTTTCAGGCTCCTCGCAGTGGCTATAAGCCGATGCTTGAAGCGCTCCTGCTCTAAGGGATCCTCAGGCACGCCGAACTCATCGTCGACGAGGCTAATCTCGTCTCCGGAGGGGGCATGTAGTTGTCCTCCTCCGGGTATTCGTCCGTCGCCTGTTCTTCTGGGTTGACCTGCTCATCCTCCTGTTCGGCCTGCTCGAAGGCGGGCTGTTCAGGGTTGTATTCTTCTTCGGCGCCATTCGGATTTTTTTCCTCTCCTGGGCCGATATTGATGTGGCGGGGCTTGGAGTGGCGCCGACGACGCCCATTCTTTGCTTTTTTCCCTGAGGTTTTATCCTCCGTTGCCTCATCGCCATTTTTTCCTTCGGAGTGTCCACCATATATATATTATAAGAAGAGGTGGTTGTCCACCGCCCAGTGAGCGGTGGTTCATGTTCTTCTCCTGCATCGTCGTCCATACCGTCGATGTCTTCGGAGTTAGTTCAATACCTTGGTTAAGTCATCGACCGTGGGAATGAAGTGGGTGGTGGGTGGGCAACAAATTCCTTCGTCGCCTGCCTCCCACTCGAGCCGGACATAGTTCGGCGAAGAGCCTCCTGACAAAGAGAGAGACTTTAATGAGTCCAGCAAGTCGCCAAAGGGCGAGTGCTGGAAGATATCCGCAGCGGTGAACTCCATTACCGGAGCCCATCCTGGCCCGACGGGCTCGGGAGTGTGCGGACTGGAACCAACGTCCGGATACGAATCCGGGGGTTCGGAGTCACAGGCCACCGCAGAGGTAAGGCCCGTGTTCGGCTCCACCGCCGATGAGTGCGCGACCTGGGGAGCGGGGTCCGTCCCTCCGTCCTTAGGCAGTGTAGCCTGTCCGGATCTAGGTCCGGGGATAGTACCGGGGTGATGCCCCGAGCTTCATCCGACGGCAGGTCTAAGCCATGCTCGACGTGACTGTCCGGTGCTCCTGGCAAGGGCCCGAATCCATCGAAGATCAAGTCTTCGCGGATGTCCGCTGTGTAGTTCAGGTTTCAACCTGACACAGTGGCTGTGGGCGTGCTGTCGATTCTGCTCCAGATGGCTAAGCGAGTTGGCCCGATCTTGAAGCCGCCCGAACACGAAGATCTGTTCGGGGAGGAAAGTCTCGCCCTGGACAACGTCGTAGATGATGATTGGAGGAGCCATCGAGCCTGACAGCGACGACACAGAGGAACTCTCAATGAAAGCACCAATGTCGGTGTCAAAACCGGCGGATCTCGGGTAGGGGCCCCGATCTGTGCGTCAAGGCTGATGGTAACAGGAAGCAAGGGACACAGATGTTTACCTGTGTTCGTGCCCTCTCGATGGAGGTAAAACCCTACTTCTGCTTGATTAATATTGATGATATGGGTAGTACAAGAGTAGATCTACTACGAGATCGTAGAGGCTAAACCCTAAGAGCTAGCCTATGATGGTATGATTGTAATTGTGATCGGCCTTCTAGGACCAACCTCTCCGGTTTATATAGACACGAGAGAGGGCTAGGGTTTACATGGAGTCGGTTACAAGGAAGGAAATATAATATCCGGATCGCCAAGGTTGCCTTCCATGCCAAGGAAAGTCTCATCCGGACACGGGCTGAAGTCTTGAGTCTTGTATCTTCACGCTTCAATAGTCCAGATGTTGTACACAGTCCGGCTGTCCGGATACCCCCTAATCCAGACTCCTCAACCGTGGCGGGGACAGCGACCAGCGGCGACCGGCGGGCGGCGACCAGCGACCCGGCCAGCGGGGCTTGAAGATCCGGCCTCGGCGTCCCCAATGTCGGCGGTCTGTTCTAGATTGGATGCCGTTTTGTTTATAAGAAAAAAGATGCAAAGGGCCTGATCTAACGGTGCGTGATAATAGAATCGACGCGTGTCGATGTGACCGCCGAAAAAACTGGGCGGCGGCCAAGATAGCGCCGCTTCTTCCTGGATCGTAGCAGTATTCACGTACAAAAACCTGGAGCGGCTGTTTTGGCCATCCCAGAATCGGGAATCCTGGAGTTGGCCTTATTTACAGGCAGATGCCACCGCCTAGTGATCTGAGGGATGCATACTGGTTCGCTGCTTTCTCTCTCCCTTCTGACGTCATGTCCTATTCTCCCGATGAGGCTACATGGAGACATGACAACCTTTCCTTCCGAATTGAGCCAGGCCCAGCCACTCTCCTCCAACATCCGACCGGGCCTAAGGCCACCTTATCTATTGAGCCGGCTGGGCTCTAGCCCTTCCAGGCAGTTTGGCCCGCTGGCACATACAAGAAGCTGGAGCAAGGGTGCCGAACAGTTTCCATCGATCCAGTTTTCGTAGTTCGTGGATCCGGTGAAGCTGGAGGGCTACCGAACAGGCCCTAAGTAGCTCACTTGAGAAAATAGTGAAGCCTCAGCCCACCTAGAACAAGTGGACTTTTGAGGAATAGTGGTGATTTACCATGGGCTGGGAACCTGAGAGTTAGATGGCTCGTCAGTGAACTTTTATTCATCGCTCCAGCCGATGAATTGTCCGAATAATACACAAGGATCCTGAAATGGACCGGCCAAATAAGCTTTATTTTTCATTATAGAAAATAAAAATGGTCACATTTTTGGAATGTTCAAATTATAAAGTGTTTGTTATTTGAAAGAATAATCCCAGTCCTTTGGCAGACGGTTCACATTGCTTTTACTATCAAACCACCGAATTCTGTTAACACGTTATTTGGGACATGGCTGAATGAGATTGAGCCTGACTTAGCGAAACACATTCGGGTTGGGGTTTGCGCTTTGCTGTGGACTATCTGGACTTGCAAAAATGATTTGGTTTTTAACAGAATATCATGTATTCACTTTTTGCAGATTATATTCCGAACTACGGCACGGATCCGTTCGTGGTCGCTACTCACTCCGACGGAGGCCAGGGAGCATTTGGTTATTGGATCTTTCCGCTGGGAGATGGTAGCTCGAGATATCTTCAACCGGTTTGGATGGCGGTCATGTAATAGGATAGGCATCTAGTTTACTTATCTATTGATAGCCAGCCGGTTGTGGCATCTTATCTTGGCTAGTCGATGTTTCTAGCCCTTTATGGCTCTGAGTGAGCTTTCTTTGCTTTTTTATTTTTTAGAGATCTTGGAACCTTGTTGACAATACCTTTTTTTTGTTAATAAGTTGGCCGTATGCATCAATTTGATGCAGAGGCCGGGGAGTCCCCCTTTTTTAATTTTTTTTATCAAATGTTCATGAATTTTATAAAGATTTACAAAATTTAGTTTGTTCATGATTTAAAAAAATGTTTACTAACTTTGAAAAATATCGTTATTTCAAGAAAATGTTCATGAGCTAATGCGTGTCATTTTCTAGGAATGTTCATGAATTTTTAAAAGAACGTTCATGATTGAAAATATGAAAAAACAAATCCCAAAGAAACCCAGGAAAAAATATAGAAAATAAAAATGAGAAGAATACCAAGGAAAACCAAACAAAAACATAAATGAAAAAAAAATCACTACATGGGTGCAATTTGCCTAGGCAATATAGCGATGTCATGTGCGAAAAGTAATGAATATCATTTTCTGTGTCGTCCAACATGGCAGATTATTGTGCATTCTGAAATACCGTACTCCTTCAATCAATATTAATTGTCGCTAATTTAGTACTAAATCAGCTATAATTAATGTGGATCAGATGGAGTATGTATTATGGTTTGCTCCACTAAAAAGATACGAAGTACAGTTTGCGTGCCTCCTACTAGCTACTATTTTAGTGAGGAAAATAGAGATAAATATTTTTTTAAAATGGAGGCGTGCCCCCGGCCTCTGCATCATAATGATGCATGCAGCCATTTTATTAAAAAGTCTCGAAGAATCCCAAAGTCATGAAGGTATTATAGCTCGCAAGCGGAGCAAAAACAAAGAAAATAAAAGTACATGCTCAGAAATACAACCGGTAAGGTAAAAAAGAGGATAAGCTCCCAAGACTCCTATCCTGTTATGCGACCGCCATCCGAACTGGTTGAATATTGTTGGGGACCGTTGCAGAAAATTAAAATTTTTCCTACGGTTTCACCAAGATCCATCTATGAGTTCATCTAAGCAACGAGTCATGGGAGAGTGATTGCATCTACATACCACTTGTAGATCGCGAGCGGAAGCGTTCACTAGAACGTGGATGATGGAGTCGTACTCGCCGTGATCCAAATCACCGATGACCGAGTGCCGAACGGACGGCACCTCCGCGTTCAACACACGTACGGGACGGGAGACGTCTCCTCCTTGTTGATCCAGCAAGGGATAAGGAGAGGTTGATGATGATCCAGTAGCACGACGGCGTGGTGGTGGATGCAGCAGAACTCCGGCAGGGCTTCGCCAAGCTGCTGCGGGAGGAGGACGAGGTGTAGCAGGGGGAGGGAGGCGCCAGAACTTCAGGGTGCGGCTGCCCCCTCCCCCCTCCCTTTATATAGGCCCCCAAGGGGGGCGCCGGCCCTTGGGGATCCCATCTCCCAAGGGGGGCGGCCAAGGGGATGGAGTGCCCCCCAAGGCAAGTGGGCGCCCCCCCCCCCACCCTAGGGTTTCAACCCTAGGCACAAGGGGTGGGCCAAGGGGGGCGCACCAGCCCACTATGGGCTGGTTCCCCTCCCCACTTCAGCCCATGGGGCCCTCCGGGATGGGTGGCCCCACCCGGTGGACCCCCGTGACCCTTCCGGTGGTCCCGATACAATACCGGGTGACCCCGAAACTTTCTCGATGGCCGAAAAACCACTTCCTATATATAATTCTTTACCTCCGGACCATTCCGAAACTCCTCGTGACGTCCGGGATCTCATCCGGGACTCTGAACAACATTCGGTATACTGCATACTCATATTCATACAACCCTAGCGTCACCGAACCTTAAGTGTGTAGACCCTACGGGTTCGGGAGACACGTAGACATGACCGAGACGGCTCTCGGGCAATAACCAACATCGGGATCTGGATACCCATGCTAGCTCCCACATGCTCCTCGATGATCTCATCGGATGAACCACGATGTCGAGGATTCAAACAATCCCGTATACAATTCCCTTTGTCAATCGGTATGTTACTTGCCCGAGATTCGATCGTCGGTATCCCAATACCTCGTTCAATCTCGTTACCGGCAAGTCACTTTACTCGTACTGTAATGCATGATCCCGTGACCAGACACTTGGTCACTTTGAGCTCATTATGATGATGCACTACCGAGTGGGCCCAGTGATACCTCTCTGTAACACGGAGTGACAAATCCCAGTCTCGATCCGTGTCAACCCAATGCACACTTTCGGAGATACCTGTAGTGCACCTTTATAGTCACCCGATTACGTTGTGATGTTTGGTACACCCAAAGCACTTTTACGATATCCGGGAGTTACACGATCTCATGGTCTAAGGAAGAGATACTTGACATTGGAAAAGCTCTAGCAAAACAAACTACACGATCTTGTGCTATGCTTAGGATTGGGTCTTGTCCATCACATCATTCTCCTAATGATGTGATCCCGTTATCATTGACATCCAATGCCCATAGTCAGGAAACCATGACTATCTATTGATCAACGAGCTAGTCAACTAGAGGCTCACTAGGGACATATTGTGGTCTATTTATTCACACGTGTATTACGATTTCCGGATAATACAATTATAGCATGAATAAAAGACAATTATCATGAACAAGGAAATATAATAATAATACTTTTATTATTGCCTCTAGGGCATGTTTCCAACAGTCTCCCACTTGCACTAGAGTCAATAATCTAGTTACATTGTGATGAATCGAACACCCATAGAGTTCTGGTGTTGATCATGTTTTGCTCGCGGAAGAGGTTTAGTCAACGGATCTGCGACATTCAGATCCGTATGCACTTTGCAAATTTCTATGTCTCCATCTTGAACATTTTCACGGATGGAGTTGAAGCGACGCTTGATGTGCCTGGTCTTCTTGTGAAACCTGGGCTCCTTGGCAAGTGCAATAGCTCCAGTGTTGTCACGAGAAGAGTTTGATCGGCCCCGACGCATTGGGTATGACTCCTAGGTCGGTGATGAACTCCTTCACCCAAATTGCTTCATGTGCTGCCTCCGAGGCTGCCATGTACTCCGCTTCACATGTAGATCCCGCCACGACGCTCTGCTTGCAGCTGCACTAGCCATCGCTCCACCATTCAACATATACACGTATCCGGTTTGTGACTTAGAGTCATCCGGATCTGTGTCGAAGCTAAGCGTCGGCGTAACCCTTTACGACGAGCTCTTCATCACCTCCATAAACGAGAAACATGTCCTTTGTCCTTTTCGTGTACTTCAGGATATTCTTGACCGCTGTCCGGTGTTCCTTGCTGGGATTACTTTGGTACCTTCCTACCAAACTTACGGCAAGGTTTACATCAGGTCCGTACACAACATGGCATACATAATAGATCCTATGGCTGAGGCATAGGGGATGACGCCATCTCTTCTTTATCTTTTGCCGTGGTCGGGCATTGAGCTGAGCTCAATCTCACACCTTGCAAAGATGTGCAAGAACCCTTTCTTGGACTGATCCATTTTGAACTTCTTCAAAATCTTATCAAGGTATGTGCTTTATGAAGACCTATGAGGCGTCTCGATCTATCTCTATAGATCTTGATGCCTAATATATAAGCAGCTTCTCCAAGGTCCTTCATTGAAAAACTTTTATTCAAGTAGGCCTTAATGTTGTCCAAGAGTTCTATATCATTTCCCATCAAAAGTATGTCATCTACATATAATATGAGAAATGCTACTGAGCTCCCACTCACTTTCTTGTAAACGCAGGCTTCTCCATAAGTCTGCATAAACCCAAACGCCTTTGATCATCTCATCAAAGCGAATGTTCCAACTCCAAGATGCTTGCACCAGCCCATAAATGGAGCAACTGGAGCTTGCATACTTTGTTAGCATTCTTAGGATCGACAAAACCTTCCGGCTGCATCATATACAGCTATTCCTTAAGATAACCGTTAATGAACGCTGTTTTGACGTCCATCTGCCATATCTCATAATCATAGTATGCGGCAATTGCTAACATGATTCGGACGGACTTAAGCTTCGCTACGGGAGAGAAAGTCTCATCGTAGTCAATCCCTTGAACTTGCCGATAACCCTTAGCGACAAGTCGAGCTTTATAGATGGTGACATTACCATCCGCGTCCGTCTTCTTCTTAAAGATCCATTTGTTTTCTATCGCTCGCCGATCATCGGGCAAGTCTGTCAAAGTCCATACTTTGTTTTCATACATGGATCCTATCTCGGATTGCATGGCTTCAAGCCATTTGTTGGAATCCGGGCCGCCATCGCTTCTTCATAGTTCAAGGTTCACCGTTGTCTAACAACATGATTTCCGGGACAGGGTTGCCGTACCACTGCAGTGCGGAACGTGTCCTTGTGGACCTACGATTCAAGAGCAACTTGATCTGAAGTACCTTGATCATCATCATTATTTTCCTCTTCGGTTGGTGTAGGCATCGTAGGAACATTTTCCCGAGCTGCACTACTATCCCATTCAAGAGGTAGTACTTCATCGAAGTTCTACTTTCCTCCCACTTACTTCTTTCGAGAGAAACTCTTTTCCGTAAAGGATCCGTTCTTGGCAACAAAGATCTTGCCCTCGGATCTTAAGTAGAAGGTATACCCAATGGTTTCCTTAGGGTATCCTATGAAGACGCATTTTTCCGACTTGGGTTCGAGCTTTTCGGGTTGAAGTTTCTTGACATAAGCATCGCATCCCCAAACTTTTAGAAACGACAGCTTAGGTTTCTTCCCAAACCATAATTCATACGGTGTCGTCTCAACGGATTTAGACGGTGCCCTATTTAAAGTGAATGTAGCTGTCTCTAGAGCGTATCCCCAAAATGATAGCGGTAAATCGGTAAGAGATATCATAGACCGCACCATATCTAATAGAGTGCGATTACGACGTTCGGACACACGGTTACGCTGAGGTGTTCCAGGCGGCGTGAGTTGTGAAATGATTCCACATTTCCTTAAGTGTGTACCAAATTCGTGACTTAAGTATTCTCCTCCACGATCTGATCGTAAGAACTTTATTTTTCGGTCACGTTGATTCTCTACCTCTTTCTGAAATTCCTTGAACTTTTCAAAGGTCTCAGACTTGTGTTTCATCAAGTAGACATACCCGTATCTACTTAAGTCGTCTGTGAGAGTGATAACATAACGATATCCTCCGCGAGCCTCAACGCTCATTGGACCGCACACATCGGTATGTATGATTTCCAATAAGTTGGTTGCTCGCTCCATTGTTCCGAGAACGGAGTCTTGGTCATTTTGCCCATAAGGCATGGTTCGCATGTGTCGAATGATTCATAATCGAGAGACTCTAAAGTCCATCGACATGGAGCTTCTTCATGCGCTTGACACCAATGTGACCAAAGGCGGCGATTACCACAAGTATGTGGGACTATCGTTATCAACTTTACATCTTTTGGTATTCACGCTATGAATATGTGTAACATTACGCTCGAGATTCATTAAGAATAAACCATTGACCATAGGGGCATGACCATAAAACATATCTCTCATATAAATAGAACAACCATTATTCTCAGATTTAAATGAGTAGCCATCTCGCATCAAAGCGAGATCCGGATACAATGTTCATGCTCAAACTTGGCACCAAATAACAATTATTAAGGTTTATAACTAATCCCGTGAGGTAAATGTAGAGGTAGCGTCGACGGCGATCACATCGACCTTGGAACCATTCCCGACGCGCATCGTCACCTCGTCCTTCGCCAGTCTCCGCTTATTCCGCAGCTCCTGCTATGAGTTACAAATATGAGCAACGGCACCGGTATCAAATACCCAGGAGTTACTACGAGTACTGGTAAGGTACACATCAATTACATGTATATCGAATATACCTTTAGTGTTGCCGGCCTTCTTGTCCGCTAAGTATTTGGGGCAGTTCCGCTTCCAGTGGCCCTTCCCTTTGCAATAAAAGCACTCTGTCTCAGGTTTGGGTCCATTCTTTGACTTCTTCCGGCAACTTGCTTACCAGTGCGGCAACCTCCTTGCCGTCCTTCTTGAAGTTCTTCTTGCCCTTGCCCTTCTTGAACTTAGTGGTTTTATTGACCATCAACACTTGATGTTCTTTCTTGATTTCAACCTCTGCTGACTTTAGCATTGAGAATACTTCGAGAATGGTCTTCACCATCCCCTGCATATTGTAGTTCATCACAAAGCTCTTGTAGCTTGGTGGGAGCGACTGAAGGATTCTGTCAATGACCTCCTCGTCCGGGAGGTTTATGTCCAGCTGGGACAGGCGGTTGTGCAACCCAGACATTTTGAGTATGTGCTCACCGATGTAACTGTTTTCCTCCATCTTACAACTATAGAACTTGTCGGAGACTTCATATCTCTCGACCGGGCATGAGCTTGGAAAACTAGTTTCAGCTCCTCGAACATCTCATATGCTCCGTGTTGCTCAAAACGCTTTTGGAGCCCGGTTCTAAGCTGTAAAGCATGCCGCACCGAACGAGGGAGTAATCATCAAGACGAGACTGCCAAGCATTCATAATGTCTTGGTTCTCTCGACGGTGCATCACCTAGCGGTCCTTCTAGGACATATTGTTTCTGGCAGCTATGAGGATGATACTCGGGTTCCGGACCCAGTCCGTATAGTTGCTGCCATCATCTTTCAGCTTGGTTTTCTCTAGGAACGTTGAAGTTCATGTTGACATGAGCGTTGGCCATTTGATCTACAAGACATATTTGCAAAGGTTTTAGACTAAGTTCATGATAATTAAGTTCATCTAATCAAATTATTTTAATGAACTCCCACTCAGATTAGACATCCCTCTAGTCATCTAAGTGTTACACGATCCGAGTCGACTAGGCCGTGTCCGATCATCACGTGAGACGGACTAGTCATCGTCGGTGAACATTCTCATGTTGATCGTATCTTCCATACGACTCGTGTTCGACCTTTCGGTCTCCGTGTTCCGAGGCCATGTCTGTACATGCTAGGCTCGTCAAGTTAACCCTAAGTGTTTTGCATGTGTAAAACTGTCTTACACCCGTTGTATGTGAACGTAAGGATCTATCACACCCGATCATCACGTGGTGCTTGAAATGACGAACTTTATAGCGGTGCACGATTAGGGAGAACACTTCTTGAAATTGTTGGAAGGATCATCTTATTTACTACCATCGTTCTAAGTAAACAAGATGCATAAACATAATAAACATCACATGCAATTATATAGTAGTGACATGATATGGCCAATATCATATAGCTCCATTGATCTCCATCTTCAGGGCTCCATGATCATCTTGTCACCGGCATGACACCATGATCTCCATCATCATGATCTCCATCATTGTGTCTTCATGAGGTTGTCACGCCAACGACTACTTCTACTTCTATGGCTAACGCGTTTAGCAATAAAGTAAAGTAATTTACATGGCGTTCTTCAATGACACGCAGGTCATACAAAAATAAAGACAACTCCTATGGCTCCTGCCGGTTGTCATACTCATCGACATGCAAGTCGTGATTCCTATTACAAGAACATGATCTCATACATCACAATATGTCATTCATCATTCATCACAACTTCTGTCCATATCACATCACATGACAATTCTTTGCTGCAAAAACAAGTTAGGCGTCCTCTAATTGGTGTTGCATCTTTTACGTGGCTGCAATTGGGTTCTAGCAAGAACGCTTTCTTACCTACGAATAATCACAACGTGATTTTGTCAACTTCTATTTACCCTTCATAAGGACCCTTTTCATCGAATCCGCTCCAACTAAAGTGGGAGAGACAGACACCCGCCAGCCACCTTATGCAACTAGTGCATGTCAGTCGGTGGAACCGGTCTCACGTAAGCGTACGTGTAAGGTTGGTCCGGGCCGCTTCTTCCCACAATACCGCTGAAGCAAGATAAGACTAGTAACGGCAATCAAGTTGACAAGATCTACGCCCACAACAAAATTGTGTTCTACTCGTGCAATAGAGAACTACGATAGACCTAGCTCATGATGCCCTTTGTCGGGGACCGTTGCAGAAAATTAAAATTTTTCCTACGGTTTCACCAAGATCCATCTATGAGTTCATATAAGAAACGAGTCATGGGAGAGTGATTGCATCTACATACCACTTGTAGATCGCGAGCGGAAGCATTCACTAGAACGTGGATGATGGAGTCGTACTCGCCGTGATCCAAATCACCGATGACCGAAAGTGCCGAGCAGACGGCACCTCCGCTGTTCAACACACGTGCGGGACGGGAGACGTCTCCTCCTTCTTGATCCAGCAAGGGGAAGGAGAGGTTGATGATGATCCAGAGACGACGGCGTGGTGGTGGATGCAGAACTCGGCGAGGGCTTCGCCAAGCTGCTGCGGGAGGAGGGCGAGGTGTAGCGAGGAGGGAGGCGCCCAGAGTTTTGGTGCGGCTGCCTCCCCTCCCTTTATATAGGCCCCAGGCGCCCGGCCCTGGGGATCCCATCTCCCAAGGGGCGTGCCAAGGGGTGGAGTGCCCCCAAGGCAGTGGGCGCCCCACCCTAGGGTTTCAACCCTAGGCGCAAGGGAGTGGGCCAAGGCGCACCAGCCCACTATGGGCTGGTTCCCTCCCACTTCAGCCCATGGGGCCCTCCGGGATGGGTGGCCCCACCGGTGGACCCCGGGACCCTTCCGGTGGTCCCAGACAATCTGTGACCCGAAACTTTCCCGATGGCGAAATACCACTTCCTATATATAATTCTTTACCTCCGGACCATTCCGAAACTCCTCGTGACGTCCGGGATCTCATCCGGACTCGAACAACATTCGTATACTGCATACTCATATTCATACAACCCTAAGCGTCCACCGAACCTTAAGTGTGTAGACCCTACGGGTTCGGAGACACGTAGACATGACCGAGACGGCTCTCGGGCAATAACCAACAGCGGGATCTGGATACCCATGTTGGCTCCCACATGCTCCTCGATGATCTCATCGGATGAACCCACGATGTCGAGGATTCAAACAATCCCGTATACAATTCCCTTTGTCAATCGGTATGTTACTTGCCGAGATTCGATCGTCGGTATCCCAATACCTCGTTCAATCTCGTTACCGGCAAGTCACTTTACTCGTACTGTAATGCATGATCCCGTGACCAGACACTTGGTCACTTTGAGCTCATTATGATGATGCACTACCGAGTGGGCCCAGTGATACCTCTCGGTAACACGGAGTGACAAATCCCAGTCTCGGTCCGTGTCAACCCAACAGACTCTTTCGGAGATACCTGTAGTGCACCTTTATAGTCACCCAGTTACGTTGTGACGTTTGGTACACCCAAAGCACTCTTACGGTATCCGGGAGTTACACGATCTCATGATCTAAGGAAAAGATACTTGACATTGGAAAAGCTCTAGCAAAATGAACTACACGATCTTGTGCTATGCTTAGGATTGGGTCTTGTCCATCACATCATTCTCCTAATGATGTGATCCCGTTATCATTGACATCCAATGTCCATAGTCAAAACCATGACTATCTATTGATCAACGAGCTAGTCAACTAGAGGCTCACTAGGGACATATTGTGGTCTATTTATTCACACGTGTATTACGATTTCCGGATAATACAATTATAGCATGAATAAAAGACAATTATCATGAACAAGGAAATATAATAATAATACTTTTATTATTGCCTCTAGGGCATATTTCCAACAAATATACCCCGTGCTACCATCTCCCATTGGTTGCACCCAGTAACCAAAGGCTCCCTGGAGTCCGCAGGAGTGAGTAAGGACCACGTACGGATCCAAGCGGTAGCTCTGAAGATAACCTGCAAGAAAGTTAAAGTGTGTTGTCTGTTAAAAATCAAATCATTCCTACAGTTCCAGATAGCCCACAAAAGCGCACATATTCCAATCCGAATACGAGCAGCAGTATCATGTTCAACCCCAGCTAACCATGTTCCAAACAACGATTCTATGTTAGCTGGAGGATTAATATTGAAGGCAATATGGATAGTTCTCCAAAGCAATTTAGCGAAAGGGCATTCAAGGAATAAGTGTTGTATTGTTTCATCATGATCACAAAAACAACAACGTAAACTACCTACCCATCGCCTCTTGATTAAGTTGTCCTTATTGAGTATAACTTGCTTGTGGACAAACCACATAAAAATTTTAATACGTAAGGGAACCTTAATCTTCCAAATATGCAACGATCGCGAGATTGGGCCAGAATTAATCAAATATATATAAAAAGATTTCACCGTGAAACTTCCATTCTTAGCTAATGTCCATTGCATCGAATCCGGCTGGTTGGAAAGTCGAACATATATCAATCTCCGAACCAAGTGCAACCAAGCAGTCCATCTCTGACCAACTAACGCACGCCTGAACAGGATATTCAAGGGGATTGTTTGGAACACCGTACCTACATAATCCTGCTTGCGTTGTACAATACTATAAAGGGTGGGATACTGAACGGCCAGGGGTGTTGCTCCTAACCACGTATCCTCCCAAAATCTTGTTGACATCCCATTGTCAACCAAGAATTTGACCCTAGGAAAGAATAAATCCTTCACTCTCATAAGCCCTTGCCAGAATGGCGAGTCAGTTGATCTCATGGTAACCTGGGTGAGCGTTTTCGACTGCAAGTATTTATTGCGCAAAAGTTGTGCCCATATGCCTTCCGGCTCTGTTTCCAACCTGTAGAGCCACTTGCTCATAAGGCATTTATTGTTGATTTCTAAGTTCTCAATAATAAGACCTCCCTGATCTTTTGGCCAGCAAAGGTTGTCCCATCGCGCCAGTCGGTATTTCCTTTGGCCTCATCTGACTGCCAGAAGAAACGAGATCTGAAGAAATCAAGTCGCTTTTGTACCCCTTTAGGGATTTCGAAGAAAGAGAGTAGGAACATCGGCATACTGGTCAATACCGAATTAATCAACACTAGCCAACCTCCATAAGACATAAGCTTACCCTTCCAGCAGCTCAGCTTTTTCTCAATTCGATCTTCGATACACTTCCATTCTTTATTAGACAACTTACGGTGGTGAATTGGTATGCCCAAATAACTAAATGGTAACGACCCTAATTCACACCCGAACAATTGTCTATATGTGTCTTGCTCGTCTTTGGCCTTCCCAAAGCAGAACAACTCATTTTTGTGAAAGTTTATCTTTAATCCAGACAATTGTTCGAAGAGGCACAATATAAGTTTCATATTGCGCGCTTTAGCAATGTCATGTTCCATGAATAAGATGGTGTCGTCAGCGTACTGCAAGATAGAGACTCCTCCATCGACCAGATGAGGAACTAAACGCTCTACCTGACCATGTTGTTTGGCTCTGCCAATAAGAATGGCCAACATCTCGGCCACTATATTAAATAAGAGATGAGACATGGAATCCCCTTGTCTCAAACCCTTATGTGTCTGGAAGTAATGACCGATATCATCATTAATCTTGGTTCCGACACTACCATTCTGAACTTGAGAGCCCACTTGGTTCCGCCAAGCCTCACTAAATCCTTTCATGCGCATTGCCTGCTGAAGGAAAGGCCATTTAACTTTATCATATGCCTTCTCAAAATCCACTTTGAAGATAACCCCATCTAGCTTCTTCGAATGGATTTCATGAAGCGTTTCATGTAGCACGACAAGCCCTTCAAGTATGTGTCGCCCTGGCATGAACGCCGTCTGACTCGGTTGTACCACTGAATGGGCAATTTGTGTCAATCTATTCAACCTTTGTGAATATTTTGAAACTCACATTAAGAAGACATATTGGCCTAAATTGTTCAATCCAAACTGCTTCTTCTTTTTTGGGTAACAGCGTAATGAGGCCAAAATTAAGATGAAACAACTCGAGATGGCCACTAAAGAAGTCATGAAACATAGGCATAAGATCATTCTTAATAATATGCCAACATTTCTTATAGAATTCAGCTGGAAACCCATCTGGTCCCGGTGCTTTATACGATTTCATTCGTGAGATGGCATTCAAAACCTCCTTCTCAGTAAAAGGTGCAGATAGAATATCATTCTCCTCTACCTGAAGCTGAGGTATATATCCAAAAACAGATTCATCTAGGGCCACCGTGCTTGCTTCCGGATGCCCAAAAAGTTGTTTATAGTAATTAGAGATATACGCTTTCAAATTCTCATGCCCCAGAATTGTCCTCTCGTCCTGTTCGAGTTGTATGATTTTCTTCTTCCTATGTTTACCATTCGCAACCATATGGAAGAATTGTGTATTATCGTCCCCTTGGACAATCTTAAGCACTTTAGCGGGCAGTGCCCACTTGAGCTCTTCTTCTCTAAGAAGCGCGTGTAAGCCTTGCTCAGCTTAGGACTTGGAGTGTTGCTCAGTAATCGTAAGGGGATTACTTTAGGCTTTTAAATCTAAAGTCTCAATTAAATGAGTAAGGCGTTCTTTCTCTTGCTTGTATATCCCACTCTCATTTCTGGCCCAACCTCGCAAAAACTGTCTCATATGTCTGATCTTATTTTGCCACCTCTCAATGCTAGTTATACCGCTAACAAGTTTTGCCCATTCGCGTGCAATGATCTCCAGAAAGTTTTCTTTCTCGAACCAACCTAGTTTGAAAGAAAAGGCGTTCTTATTTGCGACATGGGCAGCCTCTCCCGAGTCTACAAGAAGAGGTGTATGATTTGAGATCCCTCTATGCATCGCATGAACCGATACTAAAGGGTACTTTTGTTCCCATTCCACACCGGCGAGTACCCTATCCAACTTCTCATAAGTCGGAATGGGCAACGAATTGGCCCAAGTAAATTGTCTACCGGTGAGCTCAATTTCTCTCAAATCAAGACTCTCGATAATCATGTTGAACATCATAGACCATCGTCCATCAAAATTGTCATTGTTTTTTCCTCTCTCCTCCGAATTATATTAAAGTCCCCACCGACTAGGATTGGCAAGGATTCATCGCCACAAATCCGCACCAACTCAGCTAAAAAAATCTGGTTTGAATTCGGGTTGTGCTGCTCCATATACAGCCACAAGAGACCATCGAAATCCATCCAATTTGGATCTCACCCGAAATTTGACAGTAAAATCTCCCCTGACCATGTTAAGCACCTCGAGTGTTGCACGTCGAACCCCTAGCAAGATCCCACCAGATCTTCCTCTAGGAGGTAAGACATGCCAATCAAAATCAATTCCACCGGAAAGAGTTCCATGGAACTGTGAGGTGAAGTTATCTCTTCTAGTTTCCAAAAGCGCAATAAAGTCTAAATGTTGCTTTACCGTTGTCTCAGCCAGGAACCTTCGTTTAGCCAAGTCAGCTAGACCTCTGCTATTCCAAAAGATTCCTTTCGTAAGTCATTGTGGAATTTTTTTTATGCTTGACCCTAGCACTTCTACGCACCGCCGAAGTAGGATAAATTTTCCGTTTCCAGGGTCGCTTTGGCTTCTCCTCAGCGCCCTCCGGAAACGTAGGATCGGCATAATACTGGACAGTGCCCTCCCTCATGGGCTCTACAATGTCCATATTCTCAGACCCCTCCTCATCTTCGGCCTCCTCATTAGGTAAGAGATTATTACAAAAGCTTTCCAGGGCTACAATTCCTAGATTATTCATGTCATCGTTATTCATTGGTTTAACTGATGCGAGGCTCCGAATTATTTTAGAAGCCCTCTCGGCTTCTAAATCTAACATGTCATTAACAGACTTAGCTATCTCTATTTCATTTGAACCCAAAGTAACCCCTAAGTCGTTTGCTTTATCAATAATCTCATGCTCGGTAAAATGCATAATTGAACGACTCTTATCGAAAGACATACCTGTAGTTGCTTCCACATCACGAAGCATGGCCGCCCTCTTGGCGCGCGCTAGCTGCAGGTCATCCGCATCTGGCTGGCCCTGGATCCGACTGCTGATCCACCTGCCAGCCTTGACCGGATCAGAGATGCCACCGAAAGCGACAAGCTCCTCTGTAGTCCTCTCCCGAGGCGTGTGGTCCCCGTTCCGACTGCCTTCCCTAATTGCCGGTGAAGGGGGGCAAGGCGTGGTCAAGCGGGTACCATCAACCGTAGGAGTTAGAGAAGGAGACCATGGAGTCACCTGCTCAACAGTCTCATTCCCCCCAAGCCGTCAGCGTGACGTGGAGATGACGTCGGAGAAGGAGATTTGCGGGCCTCCTGCCCGCGCTCTTGTTCGTGACGCCTAGGACTGGCCCGAGGGGAGATGACGTCACGGGCCTCCAACCCGCGCCCCTCCCCCCTAGGAGTAGGAACTACTACGGGTGGGCTAGGACGGCGGGCCTCCTGCCCCCCGCCCCCCCCCCCCCCCCCACACACACACACACCAACGGCATCGCGCAGCTCGACGAGTGTTGTGGTCCGGAATCAAACCCCGGAGACGGACATGAACCAATAGTAGGGGGTATCACTGCCGGTAACTATAGTTCCTCTGGACATCCGCCTCAACTCGGTTGCTCCATAACCGACTGGGGGCAGACCGCGCTCCAAAAGAACCAAACCGAAGTGAGGTCATCCGTGTCGTGGAGGGAGACGCCTCCTTAGCAGATGTATCTGCCGTGCCCTGTGATTGCGGCCCCTAAATAAATGGGTTAGCCTCCAAGGAATTCACGACTAATGTCACGGCTACATCATCATTCGATTACACAAAGAAAATACATACTACGGATAAAATTGAAATTGGTGCATGTGTTCAAATAAATTCCACTCCATACAAGAGACATATAGACTTTGTATATGCAACCAAATTTTAACAAGAATATTGACATTACACCAAAGAGACATACCTTACAAGAAGAAAATGAGTTAACCCTTTATTAGCTGAAGCGCACATGAATATTCAAATAAGGAAGGATTCAAATTCTCATTTGTTTTACTAAGATTCGGATGAATTTTTATAACAAATATCCTCGCTTCTCTTCATACTCTGCAACTCACCCTAGAACAGAAAAACTCATTAATACTAGCATATTAGAAAAACCACCATTTGCTAACTACTACCTCGAATAGCCAAATTCCTGTGCAAATTTATTATGTAGCAACTTGACCTCCAGGTTTCTGAATGGTGAAATAAGAGCTACTCCCTCTGTTCATTTTTATAAGACCTTAAAGTCATTTCAGACAATGTATAAAATAGCCCATTTTGTGTTGTCTAAAATGACTTACAAAAGTGAACGGAGAGAGTACACTTTATCAAAATATAAAATGTATCATTTGAGTGCAGATAGCAAGATTGGATCACCACAAAGATTCTTTTCGAGTTGACTCCCTCGATCAAATGAATCAGAATATGCACTTTGCTTAAAAATTAAATGCAAGCCAGAGGTTTGACCCAGCACATCCGGCAAGTACTCTCAACAAATCAAAACACCCACTTGACAGTGCAGCAATCACTTTTATTTCAACCCAGAGAAAAAAATTAACAAGAGAAGAGCAAAATTATACATCCGTGTCCAAGAGACAATAAAACTAGCTCGATCGATCCTACATCCTTCCCTCCCGTGGACAGATTAATCTCAGTCACATCACACAATCGCCAAGAAACCCACCAATGCCAGAAGCACGATCAGCACCGGAGCCGAGGCGTGGGTGGTGGACGCCGCTCCCGCTGGCGGCGACTTCTTCCCGCCTGACGGCGTGGGCAACGACGGCGCCTCTGCCTCCACGCTACCAGACTCAGCGGACGATTCACCGGCAGCAGGAGCCGGGGCGGCCTCCGGCGCGCCGGCACCGGCGAGCACGAGCTTGCCCTTGCCATCCAGGTTCTCCTGCCCGAACGCGTGCTTGGCCGGCACCCCATTGGCCACCGCGGACCCCACCTGCCAGATGTGATTCACGGACTCCATGCCCTTGGACAGCTGCAGCGTGCCGTAGAGCCGCACCTTGCCGCCGGCGCCCTCGTCAGCGGCGAGCCCGGTGGCCTTGAACGCGATCGGCGTGGACGCCGGGCTGAGCGGCTTGTACCCGGTGAGGTTGTACGTGTTGACGACGTATGCGCCGTTGTTCTTGAAGGCGAGGAGCGACTGCGCGCCCTTCATGCCGTCGCCGGTGGGGTTGATCCCCCACGCCACCCAGCCGGCGCCGCTCGCCGGCTTGGCCGCGAACGCCACGGAGAGCGACGAGGCCGCTGCGTCGTAGGTCCAGTGCAGTGCGGCGCCGAGTGCCGGGAGATCGGCGCACGTCTCGTAGCTCCTGCCGGCCGGGAACTTCTCGCTCTTGCAGGCGCCGCCCGCGGCAGCCGCCGTCGAGACAAGGACCAGAAGGGCGGCCAGCTGGAGAATGGTGAGGCGGCGCCGGTGCTGCTGCGTGGCGGAGGCCATCTTCTGCGCGCTCAAGGTGGTTAGAGAGCCTAGAGGTTTTGCTCTTGGAAGCAGCCTGGGAGTGTGAGGAGGGGAAGCGCCAACTTGGTGGTTTAAATAGCCAACGAGGAGGGTAGGTGCAACGTATTTGGAAGATCGTTATGAGCAACCAGGAGTTGACCTGTGATCTCACGTTCACAACAGTTAACAGAACTACTATAACTGATTTATTGGAGTACATCGAAAGTACAGGGAGACGTGTAATGTGGCAAGAACGCACATTTAAGTATATTTTTTAAAGTTATGAGGTACTCCGATCCTCCGTTTTAAAATAGATGACCCAACTTTATACTAAGTCAGTATAAAATTGGGTATCTATTTTAGAACGGAGGGAGTACGTAGCTAGGAAGATATGCAAATGGTAAGCACCACACCGTTATTGCTCGTTAATCATGCAAGTCAACTGTATTAACTAATCCACCAAAAAATCGTACTCCAAAAAGGTCCTAACAAGGTTTATGTTGGAGTCACATTTCATTGGATCTACCTAAGAAACAATGCAAGGAAAACCTGAGACAAGAGCTAGATTCACTTCCTAAGATTTCACACGATCCTACATGAATGTTTTCGGCTTTCTACTCAAAATAGATGTAAGGTTCTACCACTTGCATGGGTGGTTAGCCAACTAGAAAATAATAAAGAAAAAGGCATATGGGTTTGTCGTTCGCTTGTCCTTCGTCCAACCTTACTTAAAGTTTTCACCTCCCTCTTTTCATTTTGTGTTTTTTTTTCACATCCCTCGTTTTCTCATCCTTTCCCCAAGAACTGCCTCAATCACAATAAACCCTAAACCTAAACGGCTAAACCAAATATAATCTTGTTTTTATATTAAATTATGTTAAGCCAATAAGTGCTTATGAAATAATTTATCAAATAAAATCCTTTTTTACGCAATCACATCAATGTGGACGGGTAAATCTCGCGCACATACTAGAATATTTATGCCTCCGTTGCAACTCTTGAGAAATTTTCTAGTATATAGGGAACCATGACCATTGGGATAATGTTCTAGAAAACCACAAAACTAATGAATTTTTTCACTTAATTAACCACAGTGCATGCCTTTGGTGGCGAACGATGCAACCCACCCAAAGCCGGTATTTCAGTCCAGTTGATATGGTTCCGATCAGTGAGACTCATAATAAGTCATACATGAAGTGGCAAATGACCAATCAATATGCGCGTCATCGCACGCTAACATGGCCATGGTCCAAAACCCAACCAGGTCCAACCAAAGAGAGGGAATGATTTACACGCTAAAGAACATCTTTGTATGGGTTTTAATCATGTAATTGTTGAGCTTAGTCCAGATAGTAACACAATGGTTCGTACCTCAACTAGTAATGCGGAGGGGCGTCAACAAGTTGTCTGGTTCGAGGATCCCTCTAACTTTGTTGTTGGTTTACTCACGGACCAGTGGCGGAGCTAGCCCGTGAATGGAGCCTAGGCAAGACTAACTATGGCAATCGCGAGCTGCCATTTGCTTGAAAACATTCATTCTGGCTCATACATTATCACCATTGCTTAGGGAAACTGTCTAGGATCGTCATGAGTGACTCGCTACTATCGCCGATGATATAACTATTATTACCAATCAATATAGTTGCCATGATGGTTTTCCTTAAAAGAAACTTAGATCGGTACATCCATGGGATTTGGGCCCCAGGCAGCCCAGGCCATTTGCCTGGGGCGTGGAAAAAATCGTAGGCCTATATTTAAAAAAAACTTTGACCTGAAGTGCAGCCCAGGTCCAAGCCCAGGAAGCCCAGGCGAACAGGCCCAACCGGTAGGCCGCCCAGGCCAACTCACCCGCACGGCCGCATATTGTCTTTTGATTTGTCTTGCTTTATTAGTTGACCAATCATGGAACAAATGCTGTCATTGAATACCATGTTTGGTTTCTTATTAGTTATGCAAAACATAGATTGATTCTTGTATGCCTTGAAACTGAAGTTTTTTCTGGGTAGTTTTTAGCCATTAGTTGTTCGTCTGGGGCGTCAATAATTCCTGGGTCCGCCACTGGGTACATCCATGTCCTCTATTTTTGTGAATTTCTACATAATTGGTTAAATGATGCATGGTATCGGCGATTCTTCTAGAAATGATAAAATGATATGCACCGGTTTCTCTTCCATTTTATATGGACCATGAAAGCGTTGGAGCATATATCAACACAATTTCAACCAGTAAAAATCCCCTTCCAAAAATGTTTCAACCATTAAAATCATGTGATCTCTGAATGGACTCCAGGTCAAGACTAATCTGTTTGATCACCGTGTTGATCCAACGGACTTCACATGCATTGATTGGTTCGGGAGCAGCGAGCATATGTACAATCTGGACTAATTCAATCTCGGCCACATGACGAGAACGTGAGGCTCAATCATGCAGGCGCTACGTGCAGGTGACGGCAGAGCGACCTGGGTGCAGAACACCCTCCCCCTCCGTCAAGTTAGCTAGCTAGGGTCCGGTCGTCGAACGCTTGGGGCTCCGCGATGGAGTTGACCCGTAAACCACGGCGATCGCCGGCCGATCGATGGAGCACGTCGTGCGGTGCCTGAAACCTTGCCGACATTTGCCAGTTCATGGGTTACGTCGCCATGACGGTTAGATTATGGACACAACTGACTAGCTATGTACCTACAGGTTCGTCATTACTACATCATTGGGTTGGTTTAGGCTCCCAATAAGATTCAACTGTCAATCTGACTTGGAGGAGGATACCTGGAACTGGAAGCAGCAGCAGCCCACCATCGTTGACTCGCCGCTCCTACAGGGTGCGTCTACTGGTCTACACCTCGCTCACAGGAGGTTTAAAAATATGTTTGCCCATTCTAGGAAAATATTATGTGTGTGCACGCATTTTACAATGTATCCATTAACTTTTTAAAAGTTTGCACATTTTTATTAAAATAGTAAAGCAAAAAAAATCGCATTTTAGGTATATGTGGGTGAAATTCTAAAGGTTGTTCACGCATTATTAAAAAAATGCACATAATATTTTATGAGAAAATGTTCATAATATTTTTTAAAATTTCCCCATTTTTATAAAATCATATAATCCACTAAAATGTTCAAATAATTTCAAAAGGTGTTCATCATGTATTTTGATAAAATATTCCTCATGTACTTCACGAATGTTCATATTTTTTTAAAGTTCTCGCACATTTTTATAAAATCATATAATTAGAGAAAATATTCAAAAAAATTATAAAGTGTTCATCATGTATTATGATAAAATGTTCCTCATGTATTTCAAAAATAATCATCGTGTATTTTCCTTACATTAACTATAAGTTGTAGTACATTGTGTAATTTAAAATATTTATACATATTTTAATGTTAATATTTTACATAAATATTTAAAATTCCATGAACTATTTACTAAACACTATTCAACTTGTATTAAATACACTTCTCAGGCACTAAAAAATTGCTCATGTGTATTAGAAAAATGTTCATTGCTTGCTTAATTTTTTTAATAGGTTAAGTCAAATACATTGACCGTGTATTGAGAAGTGTTTATTGGGGTTTACGAAAACTCATTGTGTATTTCAAAATCTTAATCATATATCTAAATAATGTTCACCATTTATATATAAAATTTATCATCTATTATTAAATATTCATCAAGCCTTGAAAATATATATTCATCATGCCTTTAAAAAAATTCATCTCGCATTTAAATAATTGTTCCTCGCTTATGAAAAAATTGATCATGTCCGTATCATAAAATGTTCTTTTCTATAAGAAGTAAACAAAAAAATATATGCATGAAGTAAACACTAAAATAAGGAAACGAAAGCAAACATGAAAAAAAGGAGAAAAGAACAAATTAATAAAAAAAACAGCCAAAAATTTGGCCAGAAAAAACCCATAGAAGACCCAAGAACCTCCTATACAATGCCTTCTGCGCCAGTAGTAAGCCAGCCGGCGCTCAAGAGGATGGAAGTTGGCCAACCCATTATACACAAGCGCAGTTGTTGGTTGACGTTTGACCATGACCATAGACAACTGGCAAGGTTGTTGACTATTGACCTTCACATAAAAGTTCACACAAAAATAAAATAATTCACGTAAAAAGTTCATAAATTATATTTTTTTCATGAATCTGAAAATTTTCATCAATTTTAAATAAATTACACAAATTTTAAAAAAAATTATCGATTTTGAAAAAGAAGTTCACATATTTGAAAAAAAATCATCAATTTTAGAAAAAGTTAATCAATTTTGAAAAGAAAGTTCACATGTTTGACAAAAGTACATCGATTTTGGGGAAAAAAGGAAAATAAAAAAAGATAATTTAAAGGAAGAAAAGGAAAAAAATAGAAAAAGAACCAAATGAAAACGATTTAGAAAACCGTAAAAAACCAATTCGAAGCTTCCCAAAACCGGGTGGAAGCTTATAGAAGCTTCATAAAATCTGCAGGGTCGTTCCCCAAAAAAGGAAAACAGTGTGGCATAGGACGTTCAAGCTGTGTGGTCGAAGAAGAAAAAAATAGTTCGATCCCAAGTGGAGGAGCGGGGGTGTGTGCCGGTTTACAGTTTGTACGGTAACCGGCACCTTAAGCGCCGAATAGCACTGAAGACCGTAGCATAAAAAAGAACAAGAAAACTGTTGGCTTGCCCTACTGCTAGGCCGGCCCACTTTGGGGAGACCCAACTTAACGCTTCAGACGGAAATACCCCTAAAACAGGGTATGGGCCGGCCCACTAAGCAGCCATCGCTCGGCTGACTCGCTAGTTGTTTGCTGGCTCGGCTCTGCTTGCTGCTAGGTCAAGAAAAAATGTATTATTTTATGGTTTTTAAAAATCTGGTGAACTAAATACATTTTCATACATTTTAGAAAATAATTCCATAATTTTATTAAATAATAAAAAATTTACAAAATATTAATGATTTTTTTTCAAATGTTGATGAATTTACAAAATGTTCAATGATTTGAAAAAATATTCATGAATTTGAAAAATCTTCATGTATTTTAAAACATTCAAAGATTTAAAAATATATTCAGGAATTCACAAAAATACAAAATGAACCAAGAAATGATACGAAAAAGGACAGGAAACCAAGTACAACATGAAGAAAAACAAAGAAAAGGAGAAAACCCTCCGGAAGCTTCTCAAAACCGACTAGAAGTTTCCTAAAACCGATAAAGGCAGTAAGCTAGATGGGTCGGCCCGTTATTGAAACTAATGCTGGCAGGGGTTTTCTATGGAAATACTAGTATCGAAATTACTAGTTAAGGGGTACCGCTTGCAAAGCTTAAATCGGCACTGGTGTTGATAAGTAGCGCAACGTAAGTGTGTCATTTATCGCAACCAAAGAGTTTCAGTGGATTTATTTTCCATGGGAGGGATGAAAGGGCTGGTTTTACGTGTTTTTTTCTTGATCCAATTTAAAAAAAATGAAATATCTCCTGAACTGTGCGTACAAATTGTGAACTATTTCGCTATTGTGTCTCTCTCGCTGAGATGCTCTGAGATTTCGCAGGAAGAACCACTATACTCTTCGCTACTACTCCCTTTGTCCCAAAATAAATGTCTCAAGCTTAGTACAACTTTGTACTAGACCTAGTACAAAGTTGAGACAGTTATTTTAGGACGGAGGGAGTACATGCCAAGGGAGAAACTAGATCCCACATTGATAGGTTATGATGAACCATTTTTCGCTGTAAATTGTGCTCCCTAGTGCAGTGCACTTGTCTTTTTTTGATACACTTGTGTTTCCCTTTATGTAGTGCACTTGTGCAAGCTTTCTGTTGTATATTTGTGCTCCCTATTCTATTGACTTGTGTTTTCCTTTTCTGTAGTGCACTTGTGCTTCCTCCTGCAGTGCTCTTGTGCTTTCCTTTATGTGGTGCATTTGTGCTTCTCTGTTGGGTTGCATTTGTGCTCGCTGCAGTGCACTTGTGCTCCGCGCAACGCACTATATGCTCCTACTGCAGATGATTAAGAGTGGTCGATCATTGGAGTTCTCCTACGTGAGTCTCATAGCTTATGTCATGGGAACTTTGGGTCGTTTGAGTTTGCTTTCTGTATGCATGATTGTAACAAGGTTGCCCATGAACTAGGAAAATCCTATTTGACGCTCTCTGCGTCTAGCAGTCGAGCAATCGCATAGGGGAGCGATCAACTCGGCCAGCCCATCTCCCACTGTAGGCGGCAATTCTGGTTTTGGGAACGTTCTAGAGTTTCCCAGCCGGGTTTTACCGGTTTGGGGAACCTTCTAGAAGGTTCCCTGAACCGGATTTCGTGTTTTTTTTTGTTTTTCAATTTTCTGTTTTTTTTCTTCTTTCCTTTTTTCGTTTTCTGGTTTTTTTGTTACCCTTTTAAAAGGGGTTTTTTTCCTTTTTTTTCAAGATTTCATGTTTCGAAAATTGTTCGTGTTTCCAAATTTTGTTCTCAACCTTTAAAATATGTTCATCATTTAAAAAATTGTTCCTGTTTTGAAATTTTGTTCACAAATTCAAATTTTGTTCAAGTTTTCACAAATTATTTGCAAATTCAATTTTTAGTTTTGTTCACAAATTCAAAATTGTCCATGGTTTCCAACTTTGTTTGCATTTGAAAAATGTTTAGGAATTTCAAAAGTGTTCCAGCTTTTCAAATTTGTTCACAGATTTATAAAATGTTCATGTTTTCATATTTTGTTCACAAATTGAAAAATTGTTCACATATTTTTTTCTTTTGTCCACAATAAGTTCGAGAACTCATGTATTGTTCGAAATTCAAAAATATTTCTTGTTTTTGAAAATTGTTCATCATTTCAGTTTTTCAAAAATTGTTCACAACTTCAAAAAATATTCACACTTTACAAAAGTGTTTGGAATTTTTAAAAAGTTCCCATTTTGAATATTTTTCACAAATTTAAAAATGTCCCCGAATTTTTAAAAATGTTCATATTTTTAGAAAAGTTTGCATTTGTCAACAATTTGTTTTCTTTTCAAAAAATTGTTCGTATTTTCATAAATTGTTCATGGATTCAAAAAATTTCTTATTTTCAAATTTTGTTCACATCTGAAAAAATGTTCATTTTTTCAAAAAAAAATCGGAGTTTCAGAAAATTGTTCGTATTTTCAAAAAAATTTCGTAAATTCAAAAAATGATTTTATTTTCAAAAAAACATTCACATCTGAAAAAATGTTCATGTTTTCTGTTTTTGTTCGGAGTTTCAAAAAATGTTCGTGTTTCCACTTTTACTCCCAATTTCAGAAAAATATTGCCATTTTTTGAACATCACAAAATCAAGAGATGTTTGATTTTCTAAAATTTGGTTAGATTTTCTTGAATATTACGCGTGTCAAAAAGTAATTAGTTCCTTAAAAAAATCGCGTTTGAATTTTCATAAGATGTTCGATCTTACAATACTGCCTTATTAAAGCCCCGAGCTAGGAATTGAACAGCAAGCCCCTTCAGGTGCGCTGGGTACTAGCCTGCTTGTAGATTGTGCGGTCGTGGGTTCGAACCTGATCGAGCGCATTATTTTTTGAAGTTTTCGGGTGCTATCCCGCTTGTGGGCCGGCCCAGTGCGCTGCTTCTTTGTGCGTCGGGACGCTACTCGCCGCAAAATGCGGCGCATAGGATTTCCCCATGAACTAGCCCTGGATGGTCTTTTTTTTGCGAGAGAACTTTCCAATTTAGCCATCAATTGGCACTACAGAGAACACTAAAGGTAATAAAATTACAACCAGGTCCATGGACCATCTAGCGACAACTACAAGCACTGGAGCGAGTCAAAGCCGCGCCGCTATCATCGCTCCTTCCTCATAGACGGACAAACCTTGTTGTAGTACACAATCAAGAAGTCGTCGTGCTAAGGCTCTAAAGGACCAACGCATCAGAGCAGCAATCATCGCCGATGAAGAGGTTGAAGGTTGGAAAGATCAAACTAGTAACCACACGAACGAAGACGACCAAAAACTGTATCCAAATAGATCCACCGAAGATCAGCACCGATCGAATCCCGCGAGACCCGATGGAAACACGCCTCAACACATGCTCCGACGACGCTATTCGCACCATCGGGATGAGGATAGTACGTGAGAGACATTATTCCTACCTAGGACACCGCCACCGTCACACAACCCTAACCAAGATGTTGAACCTAATAAAAACAAGAACAAGGTCCCTCCCGCTGACGGGGGGCCGAGATCCTCCGCACCTTATCGGTCCAAAGGCCATCGGAGGTGGGGTGGGGCGGACCGGCAGCGGTGCCGGCGGGAGGACGAAGGAGACTCTTCTTGAGGAAAGACGACCTAGTCCCTGTATGGCTTTAAGGCAGGGGTTGCTATCGTGACATGGACGAAGCAATCTCCAGACTTGGAATGACACGTTCCAGTTTACAAAACGGAAATGTGATTAAGCGAGAGCAAGTAGAGTTTGATCAAATCACCAAGAAGTGATTTTTTTTTGCGGGGGGAGTGAGTTGCATCACCTTTAATTCCTACTATATCAATAATAAATTAGAAACTTCCCTCAAAATAGAATAAAATTGAAACATACTGAGAGAGAATAAGGAACGTCATTAAGCTCACCATTTCTGGCTTGACATCAAAGCCATTGTGGCGCAGCACCACATCCAATCCTCGGCCCACGGGAGCATCGCCTCCTTGCTCAGCTCCAATTTCTCTTGAGGGGCGTTACTAAAAAAAAAAACTTCTCTTGACGGTCCAGAAGGTACATGTCATTCTTCAGACTCCATATCACCTCCACCATGTCACCATCGTAGGACACACATGTTACTCCGTGAAGCCGAAGGCCGCATCGAGAAACGGCGATCATCAACCAGGATTGAACAACAAGGGATCTAGCTCAATTTCAGTGTTGAAGGGACCATTTTCTCTTTTCATTTATTCTTTTGTACTCGGGCTTTCCAACAACCAGTTTATGCGCAGGGTGCTTAGAGCAGCTCCGATGCGCCGATCCAAATGGGCGCGCGATTTGTTTGCTTTTTGTCTATTTGGGATGATCACCCGCTCGGCATCCGCCCTCTTTTTTATTTCGGTCGGTGATGCGTCCAACGCGCCGATCCATATTTTCCCGCGTGGCCGATTTGTCGCCGTTTTTCAACAAATGTACACACATTTTACATAATTTCACAAGCAAACAAAAATAACATAGTTTCACAACCCAAATAAATATATAATAGTTTACAAGCTGACTAAAAATTAAATTATCTCAAATATATTTCAAAAAAGATACATCTATTAGTTGCCAACATGAGCCCACATCACTACTAGAAAAAAGCTTATAGCTAGACGCTTACTAGCTAGTAGCACGGGTTTATGCCCCTTGCTACTGCTACTTACCAGTAGCACAGGTTTATACTCCCCGCTACTACTACTACTACTACTAAGTGGTCTCTACCGTGCCCTTCCGAACATTGCTATAGTAGTAGCGAGGGGTATAAACCCGCACTACTAATAAGTTGATAGTAGTAGCGCGAGTTTATACCCCTCGCTACTACTAAATACAAGGTAGGTGAAGTGCCCATATCCTCGGCCGAATCCCTCCTCTCTTCCTCACTCTCCCCCCTCTCTCTCCATAGGCTCTTCCATGGTGCTCCTGCCCAAGCACACCTCCTCCTCCATGGCGCCCAATGAGTTCACCTCCTTGCGCCGCTGGCGTCCAGGAGCTCGCCCGTCTTCCCCCTCGCCTCTATGCCACCACGACGGAGCACCTCACCACCGGAGACCAACGCCGCCGCTACCTCCATCTCCTTCCTCTCTCCCTCGTTTTTCTTTTTCTGTCTCCATCTGGTTTGACTCATCCTCCCATGTCCTTGCCCGTGCAGGTCATCGCCATGGACGACCAGGAGCTCGCTGCCTTGTCTGCGAAGAGGAGCCCCACGCCGCCGCCTTGCTCAGCCAAGGATCCGGGCCCTTGATACGTCTCCGTTGTATCTACTTTTTTTAACGCTTTTCCTTTTGTTTTGGACTCTAATTTGCATGATTTGAATGAAACTAACCAAGACTGACGTTGTTTTCAGCAGAACTACCATGGTGTTGTTTTTGTGCAAAAATAAAAGTTTCCGGAATGGAACGAAACTTTGCGAGGATTTTTTATACAACAAAAGAGAATTTCTGGAGTCAAGAACCACCGGAGGGGGCACCTGGGTGGGCACAACCCACCAGGACGTGCCACCCCCTCCAGGCGCGCCCAGGTGGGTTGTCCCCACCTGGTGGCCCCGCAGACCTTGAAACCGACGCTATAAAATCCTATTTTTCCAGAAAAAAATTAGGGAGAAAGAATTATCGCGTTTTATGAGACGGAGCCACCGTCGTCTCCTGTTCTTCATCGGGAGGCCAGATCTGGAGTCCGTTTGGGGCTCCGAAGAGGGGGATCTTCGATCTTCGTCATCACCAACCTTTCTCCATCGCCAATTCCATGATGCTCCCCACCGGGAGTGAGTAATTCCTTCGTAGGCTTGCTGGTCGGTGAGGAGTTGGATGAGATTCATCATGCAATTGAGTTAGTTTTGTTAGGGCCTGATCCCTAGTATCCATTATGTTCCGAGATTGATGTTGCTGTGACTTTGCCATGCTTAATGCTTGTCACTTTGGGCCCGGGTGCCATGATTTCAGATCTGAACCGTTTATATGATCATCATTATATCCATATTCTAGATCCGATCTTGCAAGTTATAGTCACCTACTACGTGTTATGATCGGGCAACCTCGGAGTGACAATAGTCGGGACCACTCCTGGTGATGACCTTAGTTTGAGGAGTTCATGTATTCACCGTGTGCTAATGCTTTGTTCCGATTCTCTATTAAAAGGAGGTCTTAATATTCCTTAGTTTCCAATAGGACCCCGCTGCCACGGGAGGGTTGGACAAAAGATGTCATGCAAGTTCTTTCCATAAGCACGTATGACTATTTACGGAATACATGCCTACATTATATTTATGAACTGGAGCTAGTGCCGTATCGCCCTAGGTTATGACTGTCTCATGATGAATATCATCCAACGAATCACCGATCCAATGGCTACGAATTTACCATATATTGTTAATGCTAAGTTACTACTGTTGCTACTGCTATCGTTACTGCTACAAAACCATTGCTATCACTGTTATCGTTACTGTTGCTGCTACCATTACTATCAAAACTATCATACTACTTTGCTACTCACCACTTGGTTGTAGATAATTAATCTCCAGGTGTGGTTGAATTGACAACTCAGCTGCTAATACTTGCAAATATTCTTTGGCTCCCCTTGTGTCGAATCTATAAATTTGGGTTGAATACCCTACCCTCAAAAACTGTTGCGATCCCATATACTTGTGGGTTATCAGCCCTCTGCAGCAGCCGTCGCTGGATCTGGTCTACCGCTACCCTTCCACACCTCCGGTGACCCCTGCCGGCACTGGATTGAACCATTGCTGCCATTGGCAGCACGCACGGGATCGAGAATTTTTTTTGTTTTTGAAATTAATAGTAGTAGAGCGGGTAGCACCCACGCTACTACCAACATACATAGTAGTAGCGCGGGTGCACCCACGCTACTACTACAAGTTAACTGTAGCGCCGTAGTAGTAGCGCGGGCACCCGCGCTACTACTAGGCTTTTCCCTTGTAGTGCGTATGCTCAATCAAATCATCTTGCAGTTGAATGTGAGTTTCCCAATCACGCATTTGATGACGAAATTTGGTGAACTGTGCAAACGTTGCCGTTCCTCCTCCATGCTCAGGTACAACATTGTCACCCTGAAAGTGAAACCCTTGATTGTAGATACGTTCCGGGCGCTCATTCTCTACGATCATATTGTGCATGATCACACAAGCAATCATCACCTCCCACAACTTCTTGGTGCTCCAAGTTCTAGCAGTATACCGAACGATGCCCCATCGAGATTGCAGAACACCAAAGGCACACTTGACATCCTTTTGGCAAATCTTTTCCTCTTCTCTCCGATAGGTTGGGGATTGTCTTCATAATAGTGGTCCACTGAGGATAGATACCACCAGCTAGTTAGTATCCTTTTTTGTAGTTGTGGTCGCTGATGTTAGCATTGACCGACGGGCTGTTGCCTTCGGCAAGCCTTGCAAACACCGACGAGCGTTGAACCACATTAATATCATTGTGTGATCCGATCATGCTAAAGAAAGAGTGCCAGATCCAGAGATCTTGTGAGGCCACGGCCGGAAGTATGAGAGTGCAAGCCTTGACATGGCCTCCATGCCGCCCTTGCCAAGCAGAAGGGAGGTTCTTGCACTCCCAGTGCATGCAGTCTATGCCAAGCATCCCTGGGAAGCCCCTGCTGGCATTGGTCGCCAGCAAGCGGGTTGTATCTTCAGAAGTCGGCTCTCTCAAGTACTTAAGGCCAAACACCGCAAATCACGGCCTTGCAGAACCTGTACATGGACTCTAGGCACGTAGACTCGCTCATATGGACGTACTCATCAATGAGATCACCGGGCACTCTGTATGCAAGCATCCAGATAGCTGCAGTGCATTTCTGATAAGATGAGAAGCCAATCCTTCCAAGGGCATCCTCCTTGCACTCGAAATATATATCGTATCTGACCGCCCCCTCTCGAATACAGTTGAAAACATGCCTAGCCATACGGAAACACCGTCGGAATTGGTGATGTTTGAACAGCGGGTTGGCTGTGTCGAAGTAGTCCTTTCAAAGAAGGAAATGGCCGCTCTCTCGATTGCGATTCAACGCTGGAGTGTGCCCCGGGATTGAGCCCCAGAACAATGGCCGCTGCCTATTAAGGTGGCCATGGACCAACACAGCAGCCACCATCTCCTCATCATCGGATGAGGAATCGGCAGAGTCGTAGAGAAAATTGTGGAAAAAAAACTCGTCGGCGGAGTCCATTTGTACCTTGGGGAATAAACTGTCAAACAACTCGCGGGCATCGTCGAAGAAACTGGCCGGCGAAGGGACGCGCGCCTCCCCTGGACCAGGTACCTGGCCTGGCGGCGTCAGGCAAGTGTGGCGGCGTCGAATGAAGGAGCTGGCGGGGGCCACAAGGGATGAGTTCGTGCTCGTGGCGACGTCGGGGTGGGGTGGGGGGGAGGTTGGGAAGCTGCGGTGGCCCGGTAGCGAGGCGGTGACGTGGGAGGTGACGGTGTGGAGGGTAGGTGTGTAGGCGCGGACTGCTGGCAGGGACACCGAAACTGATGGCACGGGTGGGGCGGGCGAGGGCTTGCTGTCGATAGGGGTGGAAGAGAATGTCCAATGTGCCATCGACTGACGGGCCAAGAGGGAAGCAGGCGCGCGTCCGTTTCGTGTCCGTGCCGACGCAAATGAGACCCAAATTTACGGAAAAAATGGGTCGGCAGACGAACGAAAATCGACGCACGCCCGTTTGGATCGGCTCGTTGGACTGACTTTTCTGTCTGCGGCGATCCAAAGACACACGCGCGGACGAAATGGACTAGCGCATTGGAGTTGCTCCATATGCTCATCATGGTACTGTATTTTGTGCGTGTCCGGTGGTTAGGTTTCACGAGCGATAGATGGTTGAAGCTTTCTACCATCCGCGGCCGCCCGTCCCGTCCCGTCCTGCTTTCTTCCTGGTTTTGTCTACACCTGTATCCACCGGCCACCGCCACCACCCGCTCCCGCGGCGCTCCATATCAACCTCAGCCAGTGCCCGCTACCAGTCGCGCCCAGTTCAAAACACCACCTTTATATTTTCACCACGCCGTTTGAGCCGATCCATCTCCAAGCCCAACTGCTGCGGAATCCGAAAGAATCGATGGCCATGCTCGTGCTCGCGCTGCTCACCCTGCTCGCCACGTCCGCGTCCGCGGCGGGCGGCTGCGCGGCCGAGGCGTCATTGTCCTCGCCCAACGGAAACGCCTATGCGGCCTGCAGCGACCTGCCCCGCCTGGGCGCGACGGTGCACTGGACCTACGACGGCGCCGCGGGGTCCCTCTCCGTCGCGTTCGTCGCCGCGCCGGCCGCCCCGGGCGGGTGGGTGGCGTGGGGGCTCAACCCGTACGGCGACGGCATGGCCGGGGCGCAGGCGCTCCTCGCCGCGCCTTCTTCCTCGTCGGGCGCGTGGGCCGTCCGGACGTACAACATCTCCGGCTACGCGCTCGGCGCGCCCGGGCCCATCGCGTTCCCCGCGACGGGCCTTGCCGCGGAGCTCGGTGCCGACGGCCGCGTCAGTGTCTCCGGGACGCTGAGCGTGGGCCAGGGCGCGTCCGTCCTGAACCAGGTGTGGCAGGTCGGGTCCGCGGTCTCCGGGGACGGCATGCCCGCGCCACACGCCATGGGCGGCGACAACCTCGCTGCCAAGGCGAAGCTCGATCTGGTCAGGCAGACCACCACCTCCTCCGACTCCGGCGGCAGCGGCCTCGTCAGGGAGCGCAATGTAAGCTCTCTCCGCTCATCACCTGAATCGAGATCAAACACCTTATCCTCACCTCACTGACCGACTGACTAAACCATGTTCTCGTCCATGCATTCTGTTTAGATCCACGGTCTCCTCAACGCCGTGAGCTGGGGCCTCCTGCTGCCCATGGGAGCCATCTTCGCGAGGTACCTCAAGACGTTCAGGTCGGCGGACCCCGCGTGGTTCTACCTCCACGTGACCTGCCAGATCATCGGCTACGGCGTGGGGGTCGCCGGCTGGGCCACCGGCATCAACCTCGGCAACGCGTCCAACGGCGTCACCTACGGTCTCCACCGCAGCATCGGCATCGCCGCCTTCGCCCTCGCCACCCTACAAGTGAGCATCCAAACCAACACCTCCCAAATTCAAATTCATTTCTCTCAATCTTACCAAATTTTGTTCAAACTTGAAACGGCATCCAGATATTTGCGCTGTTCCTGAGGCCGAGGAAGGATCACAAGTGCCGCGTGTACTGGAACGTGTACCACCACGCGGTGGGCTACGCCGTCATCATCCTCGGCATCTTCAACGTCTTCAAGGGCATGGCCATCCTGGGCGTGGAGCAGCGGTGGAGGACGGCCTACGTCGCGGCCGTCTGGGTGCTCGGCGCGGTGGCGGTGACGCTGGAGGCGGTCACGTGGAGCGTGGTCATCAGGCGCCGCGAGGCCGAGCAGCACGGCAAGACCTTCCACGGCGCCGCCTAACCCAATGACCGCCTGCCGCACACCGTCTACTAGTAGCTAGCTTTGAGATTATATATACGTACGTACTGAGATCTGGCATTTGTTCATCCATTCTTGGTGTGTGTAGTAGAGCTGGTGGATCTTGTGGTTTTGGCGCGTGCGTCTATTTTTGTACGGTACATATACGCGTACGTAAATTATTGGACTGGCTATATATAAGTTGCCTTATAATATATTTTGGCGTCGTCAATTTTTTGATTCCTCATTTAAATCCAACGGCTGCGGTTTTCCTCCCTCCAGCCACCTTCCTCCTTCTGCATGGCCGACTGCGCTGTCACTCGTGTCTCGCCGCACGACCCCTCCTCAATCGGCCACCTCCACCGGTCTGCCGCGCCTCCGGACATCCCTCTAAACCCCGGCCCCTATCACTCTTATTTTACAGTGGAGACCCCCCCCCCCCCTTCCCCGGCATCCTGTCAAACTGTGACTCTCCTCCATCGGCTACATCGCTACCACCTCGTCCCGGCTTGGATTGCTCTCACCCGAGGCCTCACCGCGACGCCTCCTTCAAATCGACTATCGCAAAATGCAAATTTAGGGAACCTAAGAATAGGAAATGCGGTAAATTATAGTACTGCGGTGAAGAGTTGTTGCTTGTGTTGATTTTATCAGTGTCGAACTCAGTGTGGCCACTTTTTTCATTGCCCGGCTGGCCAGGATCGACGTTGATCATCACGTCCGCACCTGGGGTGCATGCCCTTTAGCAAAAGAGAAGCTGGTCTGGTCGGGAGATCCGTTGCGTGCTCGGTGGACCATGCATGTATATCTACGTACATATGGTTGGTTGGTGAAGTACAAACGAAGACAGATATGGGAAACGCAGAAAAGGATCGGTTTGCCCATCAAGCACTCTTCGCTACGCTGCTACAGTGCCTCAGAAGAAACGCACACGCACCCTTGAGCAGAAAGAATTGGCATAGCTCATGTTGTTTAATCAAATGGACCCATTGCCGTAGTAGACTACTAGTAGTACGTGCTTCCTGTTGAGATTGCCCTTGAGGAAAAAATTAAGGGAAAAAGCATAAAGTTTGCAAGCAGCAAGCATCTTTCTCTCTTTTTTTCCGCCTTTATTTCAAAAAGGGAAAGAATATTTGATTCGGTGCCGTTTTGCTTTGTTTTAGTTTACTCATTTCATTTCAAAGGTGATTTCGCTTTGGATAACATAAGCTGCGCTGAGCTGCCCTTTTCTGACGGCGACGAGTTAACCGTCGGTAGCTTCGGACCCGCGCGCAGTCTACCTCGACACTCCTCCACAGACCACAAGCACTAGTCTAGCAGGAGGCAGGAGCTAGAAGCCCACAGCATCATCCACACTAACCCACAAGTAAAATACGCACAAATGTTGACGCCAGTGGCCATTAAGTGAGTGCATCAGATTCCACCTACTAACCTGCTCAAAGTCACCTGCAACGGCAACACACATTTTATTACCCCCTTTCCCTGTCAGTTTCCAAGCTACAGTCCGCTGCTTTGTTTCACCGGCGAAGCTACCTGCGAAACTGGTTCGACGAACGCGATACCTCGTTTGTTGGGTCGTTCACCCCGATTAGCTTCGACCTGAAACAAAGCCGTGAAGTGACCATCTTCGGGCTTGGGTTGGTGGGGGTGGTGCAGGGGACGCCGGAGGCAACCGAGCTGAAGCAACTGCAAGTCAAAAGAAGATCTGAGCCGCTTTGTAACCGCACAACATATGCAGGCAGCTGAAGCAAAGCGCCAATCAACAAGGTGAGGGATGATGATATCTCAAAGCTACACGTACGTGTGCATGTGCAGTGGGAACGACCAGATGATGGAAACATGAGGCGTTTCAGTGTGCATGTTCAGACACAGCCAGAGGGATCTTATACAGCTTAGGAGGCGCTATCAGGCACCAACTACTTGGCAAATCGAGCAGTCATTTGCTGGGACTGGTCGGTAGGTGCCCTGGTCAGTGAGCTACACGTTCTCACTTCTCACCAGCGCTTGGACTGTTGCCTGCATCGTCATGGTTCCTGCTCAAGGGGATCACATGAAGCCAAAACTGCTCAGGTTGATTCATGCATCAGAATAATTTAGGACATCGATCAAAAGGCTATAATGACAAAAAAGAGAGCAGGCCCACTAACCTAACGAAAGGCAGCAAGGCACGTCATGAAACTAGTACAAGGAGACATGAATCAGGCGATGACTACAGCAGATACTTCTGTTAGTATATTTGTATCGTTCTTGTGAAACTGGAACAAAGATGAAGTTCGCCAACAACATTAATAACTGCAATCTTCAGCACACAAGTCACGGATGAAGAAAACGATATCCTTACATCACCATTCTCTGAAGAAGAGGTGAGAGCTGCGGTGTTCCAAATGGAACATAACAAAGCTCCAGGTCCAGATGGTTTTCTCGCAGAATTCTATCAGAATTTCTGGGATATAATCAAGTCTGACCTAATGAAGTTGTTTAATTGCCTTCATGCCGATAACCTTGACCTATTCAGACTTAATTTTGGTGAGATTGTCTTGTTGCCGAAGGTTAAGGAGGCTGAACGGATCTAACAGTTCAGACCCATATGCCTCCTTAATGTCAGCTTCAAATTTTTTACCAAAGTGGCTACGAATATGTTAAACTTGGTAGCTGACCATGTTGTCCAGCCATCTCAACCGGCTTTCATGCAAGGAAGAAATATACTTGATGGCGTAGTAATCCTGCATGAGACCGTCCATGAGATGCACCGAAAAAACATGAGTGGAGTAGTATTCAAGATCGACTTTGAAAAAGCCTATGACAAGGTCAAATGGTCTTTCCTCCAACAGGCCCTAAGGATGAAAGGTTTCTCCGATAAATGGGGCGAGTGGATCCATAATTTTGTAACTGAAGGTAGTGTGGCCATCAAAATCAATGATGATGTAGGCCATTACTTTCAAACAAAAAAAGGATTACGACAGGGTGACTCCATGTCTCCAATGTTATTTAACATTGTCGCTGACATGTTGGCTATTCTGATTGAGCGCGCCAAGCAGGACGGCCAGATTGTAGGAGTAGTGCCACACCTTGTGGATGGTGGTCTCTCTATTCTGCAATATGCCGATGACACGATTCTCTTTATGGAACATGACCTGGACAAGGCTCGAAACCTTAAACTCTTGTGTTGAATCCCTCAACAAGAAACGAATTTTGGTGTAAATCAACTAGGGATTTTAGAGGGGATTTGGGATAGGAGTTCACAATACAGAGAACTGGAGCAGCCTACTTAGCTGCCGTCCATTCCTTTCCTTATCTATATCTTTCTTCTTTACACTCTTGTCCTCCCGACATTTATAATTTACACATTAGTACATGATCATACCAAATACAAGTTTACCACTAAACTCAACACTCCCCCTCAAGATGGGGCAAACACATCATACAACCCCATCTTGCTACATAAGCTAGAAAACACTTTTTTCAGCGAGACCTTTGGTCGTAATATCTGCTAGTTGGTTTGAAGAGTTCACATAATGCATACATATTATCCCTTGGTCAAGTTTCTCTTTGATAAAGTGTCGGTCAATTTCTATGTGCTTTGTTCTACCATGTTGAACCGGGTTATGTGCTATATCTAAGCGCAGCCTTATTATCGCAATACATCATCAATGGTCTTGCTGGAATAGACCCAACTCCATCAAGATGATTTTTAGCCATAAGACTTCACATACTCCATGAGCCATAGCTCTAAATTCTGCTTCTGCAGTGGACCTTGCAACAACATTTTGTTTCTTACTACGCCAAGTAACTATGTTTCCTCCAACAAACGCATACAGTATCCTGACGTAGACCTTCTATCATCTAATGAACCGCCCAATCAGCATCAAGATAACATTCTATTTGTAAATTGCCACTTGTCTTATACAATAAACCTCGACCTGGGCACCTTTAAATACCGAATGATCCGATTTACTGCATCCATGTGGTGAGTTTTAGGACTATGCATAAACTGGCTCACCACGCTTACGGCAAAAGCTATATCAGGACGAGTATGCGATAAATAGATCAAACGGCCAACAAGTCTCGATATTGCTCCCGGTCAATGTGTTCCCCGATTCACTAGTCAATCGGTGGTTTTGTTCAATTGGTGTTAATGTTGGACGACACCCGGACATACCAGTTTCGACAACAGATCTAGCACATATTTTCTTTGAGATAGATAGATACCTCTTGAGCTTCGTGGAGACTTCAATTCCAAGAAAGTACCTCATTTCTCCTAGATCCTTGACTTGAACTCGTTCCTCAAATGTTGCTTCACTCTTTCAATACCTTGATCATCATCTCCTGTAATAACAATATCATCAACATAGACAATTAATATCGCCAATTTTCCACCACATCTTTTATAAAATAAAGTATGGTCGGCATTGCTCTGCTGAAACCCAATTTCAGCATAGCTTTTCTAAACCGACCGAACCACGCATTTCCAGGAGATTGTTTTAGGCCATATAGTGAACGGCGGAGTTTCAAGACCTTTCCTTCAGTTTGTACCGTGTTGAAACCTGGTGGTATATGCATATAAATTTCCTCCTGAAGGTCTCCATGTAAGAATGCATTTTTACATCCATCTGAAACAAATTCCATCCAAGATTAGCTGCACAAGATATCAAAGTTCTTATCTGTATTCATTTTTTGCTACAGGGCAAATGTTTCCTCATAATCAACACCACGAGTCTGTGTGTAGCCTTTGGCCACCAACCGAGCTTTATACCTTTCTATTTTACCTTCGGGTTACACTTAATGGTATAAACCCATTTGCATCCGATCGTTCCTTGCCCTTCGCCATTCTACCAATTGCCATGTATTATTCTTTTTCTAGAGCATACATTTCCTCCAACATTGTTGCTTTCCATTTAGGATCATTCACTGCATCCTTCCAATCTTTGGGTACCGATATGGAATCCAAGGATGCAATAAAGCTCCTAAAAGAGGAAGTACACCTGTCATACGAAACAAATTTTGCAAGATCATGTTTATATCCAACACAATCCTTCAGACGCGCGGGTACATCTACTTTCCTTTTCTTCTTTCGTAAGGCAATTGGCTCATCATTTATTTGAGTACTAGAGGATGGTATATGGGTTTCAAGACCTTCAACATCACCCTCATCATGGGCCATTTCTTCACTTGTTGGTGCCTCCTCTAGTACTTGTGATTGATTCACAACTTCTTCATCAACTTCCGAGGTACACCTTCCCCATCTTCTGTTTCCATCTCCTATTGACCTGAAAGATTTTCATACGCTTCAGATATTAATGTATTATCACCTTCTACATTTGTATTGGTAGTTTCCTCCCCCTCGATTTCATCTTCTGAGCGTATGATATCCCCAATAGGTATTATTACAGTTCCCCTATCATTGCTCTCTCCTATGATATTCTCCCCTTGTCGCTGTACCATTGTCATTCCCTTTTAAGGAATAGAATGGTTCTTTTTCGTGAAAGGTAACATCCATACTCACAAAGAATCTCCTTTCAGTAGGCGACCAACACCGATATCCCTTTTTTGTGGAAGAATAGCCCACAAAGATACATTTGACGGCTCTTGGATCAAGTTTTCCTGCCGAACTCCTGTAATCATGAACAAAACAGGTACATCCAAATATTTTTGGTGGCACAATAAATGAGTTAGAGCCATACAAACATTCAATAGGAGTCTTATGGCCCGTAACTCTAGAAGGCATACGGTTTATTAGATAGGCAGCAGTTTTGACCGCTTCTCCCCAAAGGAATTTTGGCACATTCATCATAAACATGAGAGCTCGAGCAACTTCCAATAGATGTCTATTCTTTCTCTCTGCCACCCCATTTTGTTCTGCAGTATTAACACAAGTTGTTTGATGTATAATACCATAAGAAGACAAGAAATAACTAAATTTACCATTGATATATTCAGTACCATTATCGGAGCGTAATATTTTCACATTCATGCCAAACTGGTTACGCACCATATTAAAAAAATCTTTGAATGCAGGGAGAACTTCAGATTTATGCTTTAGGAGGTACAGCCATGTGCACCTACTAAAACCATCAATGAAGGTCACATAATATCTATCCCTCGTGAGGGCAGTTACAACTGATGGACCCCATACATCCGAATGCACCACATCAAAAGGTATCTTACTTCTCTCATTACTACTAGGATAATTGGTTCTAGTGTGTTTAGCCAGTTCACACACATCACACAAAAGCTTCTCCTTACAATAATTTTTAACTTGAGATGGAAACATGCGACCAAGGGCTTGGAATGATAGATGCCCTAGTCTATAATGCATCAAGAGAAATTCATCGATTGGTCAAGCTATTCATCATATTGAGGGCATATGGAGATGGAGACGAGGCATTGGTAAGGTAGTAGAGGCCGTCGTGCTCAATTCCAGTCCCAAGATTTCTTCTTGTCTTCAGATCCTGAAATGTACATGAGTGAGGGTCAAGGATGCCTTGCAATTACGTGAGTTTGTAATTGAACTAACTGACAAGAGGTCCACTGGCAAATTAGGGACATGCAAGACTGGGCTTAAGGACAGAGATGGAGTACAATTAACGTTCCCATAACCCATTATTGGAGCTAAGGATCCATCAGCTATGCGTACCCTATCCCTTCCAGAACAAGGGGTATATGATGAAAAGTTCTTAGATGAGCTGTCATGTGATTTGTGGCCCTGAATCAATTATCCAAGATGTTAAAAATTCTTTGTACCTTTCCCGTAATGAGCATCAGATGTAGCTTCAGCAGGCCTTCTGAAGTATTCGCCATAAGTTTGCCTTTAAAATCTTCAAGTGCTTGGGCTGTTACAGCAGACCGTTCTCCCCCAAATAAAGTAAGATGAGCTCGATCTGGCCTTCTTGCATTACTACCGCCATTAGTGAATCTATTAAATTGTTTCGGTTGCCATCCGTGAGGATAACCAACTATATCAAAACAACTCTTCTTCAAATGGCCTGGTTTTTACAAAGGGTCACACACCATCTTAGGCTTTCTCGTAGTCGAATCTAGTAGCATTTGCTTGCTCATTTCTTGAAGTACCAGGAGACTGAATTTGCTTAACCGAAGATAGTGCAGCTCTGCCATCAACATTTGTTTGTGAAGTTGTGATCTGATTGGCCAACCGTGTTTCTTCCTCCAGTATACTAGAGATGGCCTGATCCAATGTAGGCCAATCTGCTGTGGCTTGTATGAGCTGGGAACGGAGATTGAACTCGAAGTTCAGACCATCAAGAAAAGTCTGAACCAACAATGGTTCAAACCACTCTCGAAGGAGGGTACGTCCACAGGATCATGTGCCTTAAATGGTCTAAAATACTCCGTGTCTCTATAGAGTTTCTTGATTTCTCCCAAAATTCAGTCAACATCTTCCGCTCTTGCTTGATCTGCCTCAATTCATGGAAAATCCTACCGACTTGCATCTTGTTTGATTTCCACGAGAACTGTTTCTCAATGCTTGTCCACACCTCACCGCAGATGAAACCCTTCAACTTGTTCCCTAACAATCTTCTCCATCGACCCCAACAGCCATACCATAACTCGCTTTTGATTCTGATCCCATTGCTCTTGTGTGACATCCGTTGGCCTTTTTCATCGTCCTTCAAAATTTCTGAAGTCCATGTGACTCCGTAATCAATGTGGCATTCCGAGACCAGCTAAAAAATCACCCGGACCAGCTTAACCCGACAGATTGGGTTCCGTGGTCTTCAAAATTTCAGAAGTACTGCTTGTCTTTGTTTGTGCTCGCTCCATCAGCTGTGAAATCATACGCTGCATACTTTCACACAATTTCTCAATACCGGAATCCCTACTGGTATCTCCCATGACCACTGAACAATTAGTGTATTTCTGGAAAAAACGAACAGCTACAATCCTTCACACACAGTTCAATCCTCTCTACACCGAGTTACCACAAAGCAGGAAGATTCAATCCACCACAAGCTGCTGGACTGAAAACACTTCTGCCTTATTGAGAGAAAAGGCAATACCAGCTGGTCCGTGGCAGTTCCTACTTACTGCAGCACAGAACACTTTAGAGTTCAGATCTGTACACGACGACGGCAGCGGAGCAGCACAAGGATGCGGCCTGCCAGGAGGACAGCGGCACAAAGGCACCGCGACGCAGCCGGAAGATGCGGCCCCGCACGAGGACGACGGCGACCTTGACGAAGTTTGGCTGCCACGCACAAAGGCGGACAGCCAGCACGACCACGACGAGCAAGAAACTTAATCAGATCAAATCCGGGTCCAGGACCGATTGCTCGTGCCATGTTGAATCCTCAACAAGAAACGAATTTTGGTGTAAATCAACTAGGGATTTTAGAGGATTTGGGATAGGAGTTCACAATACAGAGAACTGGAGCAGCCTACTTAGCTGCCGTCCATTCCTTTCCTTATCTATATCTTTCTTCTTTACACTCTTGTCCTCCTGACATTTATAATTTACACATTAGTACATGATCATACCAAATACAAGTTTACCACTAAACTCAACATCTTGTTGTCAGCGTTTGAGCAAATGTCGGGTCTTAAAATAAACTTTCATAAAAGTGAACTTTTCTGCTTTGGAGAAGCCACTGAGGCGGCGGCCGAATATGCTGACCTGTTTGGTTGTGCACATGGCCAATTCCCGATTAAATATTTGGGAATACCGATTCATTATCGGCGTCTCACCATTGCGGAGTGGAAGCATGTAGAGGAGCGGTTAGAGAAACGATTGAGTAGTTGGAAAGGCAAATTGCTCTCAGTTGGAGGACGACTGGTTTTGATTAACTCTGTCCTCACAAATATGGTTCTCTATATGCTTTCTTTCTTCCAACTCCCAAAAGGGGTCCTGCAAAGACTGGACTATTTTAGATCCAGATTCTTTTGGCAAGGAGATGTTGAAAAGAAAAAAATATAGACTGGCCAAATGGAGTGTGGTTTGTAGGCCGAAAGACCAAGGTGGCCTTGGAATTCATGACTTGCAAATCAAGAATGAGGCCCTACTTAGTAAATGGTTGTTCAAACTTCTTACTGAGGATGGTGTTTGGCAAATCATGCTGCGCAACAAGTATCTAGGACAAAAGGCAGTGTCTCAGGCATATTGGACACCCGGCGACTCGCACTTTTGGGCTGACCTAATGGCGGCAAAGAAACATCGCTTTGGGTCTTTCGCGATAAGGGACAGGTCGGAGGTTCGTTTCTGGGAAGACATCTGGCTAGGCAATGCTAGTCTTCGAGAACAATATCCAGCCTTGTACAACATTGCTCGCGAAAAGAATAATACTATTGCGCAAGTGCTCAGTTCATCCCCATCCAATATTTCGTTTAGGCGGGATTTGATTGGCCCCCGACTTATGTCATGGCACAATCTTTTATCCCGTCTGGATTTGATTAATATTAGACAATGCCGGGATGTGTTTCACTGGAACCTTACTACATCAGGATCATTCACAGTAGACTCTATGTACCGTGCACTCATGCATTACGAGGTACCGTGAGTAACAATAAGAAAATCTGGAAGTCGAAGATTCCACTAAAAGTTAAAATCTTCATGTGGTATCTTCATAGGGGAGTTGTTCTAACCAAAGACAACCTCGCACGACGCAACTGACCAGGGAGTAAGAAGTGTTGTTTTTGTACTCATGAAGAGACAATCAAACACCTCTTTTTCCAATGCAAGTTTGCACGTACTACATGGTCAATCATCCAAATAGCGTCAAATTTGTATCCGCCCACAAGTGTCGCCAATATTTTTGGTCACTGGTTGGACGGTATTCCAAATAGATTCAAAACGCTAATACGGGTGGGACCATACGCCTTACTACGGTCGCTTTGGCTATGTAGAAATGATTTGGTTTTCAATGATAAAAATGCTTCTCCTTTGCAGGTTATTTTCCGTTGTACGCACTCGCTTCGTACGTGGTCTACGCTACAACAAGTGGAGTACCAACCGCTGTTCAAGGCGGTGTGTACGCCGGTTGGAGCAGGTGGCTACGGTGGTTTTTACCCAACATGGGTGGCAGCATAATCTCCGGATCGGTCCACCATCCCTTGCGACATAGGCATAGTGTCGGTCTATAGGACTCTACTGTCGCGGATTTGTCGTTTTTTTCCATTCATTTTGTCAGACTTTCCGTGTTGGGCTATGTGTATCCTAGTTATGCAGAGGCCGGGTGTTACTCATAATGTTTTGTATCCGCTTGATGCTACATTTTGAGATAATAAAAGCGCCCTTTATCAAAAAAATCTTCAGCACACATGCATTCCCACACTTATTATTTATTTTTTTGGAAACAACATACACAAGGACGACCAGCAGCAAATAACTTCAGTGAGACAAGTGTACACAAGGACTGATTAACACTAGCAGAGTATATAGTTTCCTCTTGTATATTCGCTCGATGGTTGGCCTTTGGTTACAGCAAGAAGAACCGGAACCGGAAGGAGCTTTCAGATCTTGTACTAGTCCTTGCACAGAGAGCCATGTATCACATGCCATGCTACCCTTTGGTTCCAAGTTAATTTGGGTTGCTACTGAAATTAATGTACGTGGTGCCACTAGCTGTTAACTTCCGGTTAGCGTCGCCAATCTTGCACACATTGATCATGTACTCGCTGCACCATGGAGCGTCCCGGCCCCCAGCAAGCCCAACCTGCATGGAATTTTCTTAGAGCTGAATTTCGATGGTTTCAGAACATGTCGGCAGAGATTAGTTTGTTAGCTCTGCCCACTTAACAGTTTGACGTACAAGTGCAGCTTTTACAACTTCTGCAGAAAAAGATGGTTTCAGTACCCCTACTCCCTCCGTCCCAAATTCTTGTCTTAAATTTATCTAGATACGTACGTATCTAGATAAATCTAAGACAAGAACATATCTAGATAAATCTAAGACAAGAATTTTGAGACGGAGGGAGTATATGTTACTCAACCATGTAAGGTATGCGATGTAAAGGAAAGGAAGAATACTCCTCAACAGTATACTACATGCTACCACCTACCCCTACCAGTTAGGCACAAGAATGAGCGAAAGTTGCTCACAATTAATGTGATCTATACGGAGCCTATCACCTAGGACCTAGCTTAATCAACACATTTTCTTTTACCCCAAATCGTGCGCGTACATCTAATGAACACAACAGTTGCCGTGCTTTAGGAAAACTTGATTTCTTTTCAAGCATAAACGTGAACAAAACTTCAATGTCCACAAATATATAAAACATCACGAATTAGAAAAAAAGTTCACGTATTCAAAAAACTAGACGAATTCAAAAAAAGTTCATGAAATTGAAAAAATTTCATCAAATTTGAAAAGGAGTTCACTGAATTTAGAAATAGTTCATGGAATTTCAAAAAAGTTGACCAACCTTTCAAAAAAAGTTCATCGGATTTGAAAAAGAGTTCATCGATTTTTTTAAAACCATAGATTATGAAACAAGTTCATAGATTTTGGAAAAAAGTTCATCTTAATTTAAAAGGTTCATTCAAGTTGAAAAGAGTTCTTCAAATTTGAAAAAAACTCACCAAATTTGAAAAGAGTTCAACAAATTTGATTTTTTGATCAATTTAGAAAATATCACGAATTTAGAAAAAATAACACATTAAAGAAAACAAAAAGAAAGAAACTGAAAAGGATAAGAAAGAGAAAAATAAAGAAAAAAAATAGAAAATGCAAACAAGAAAGAAAAAAAAGAAAACAAAAAGAGCAAATGGGAGAAACTTAACAAAGGATGCGTGTTGTCCTGGGTGGTTAGCGCTGCTCGCCGTGAGCCTACAGACACTAGTAGAAAAAGAGGCTTCCATACGCCCCCATTAGTCCCCAAAATAATCGAACCGCGACCAAAGGGGTCTTTAGTCGCGGTTCGGGAGGAGACCCGCGACCAACTATCTGGGCCCAGCGTGCTTGGCGGACGGGTGGGGCTTTAGTCCCGGCTGCACAGCCAACCGGACTAAAGGTCCTCGTTGGCGAAGGCCTTTAGTCATGATGAGGCCAGCCAACCGGGACTAAAGGTTAGACCTTTAGTCCCGGTTGGTCCGCCAACCATGACTAATGGCTCGAACCTTTAGTCGCGGTTGGCCGGACCAACCGACTAAAGCTTAGATTTTAGTCCCGGTTGGTCCGCCAACCGCGACTAAAGGATTTGAGGCCTCATTTTCAAAATGGGCATAACTTTTGCATACGAACTCGGATGAAAAAATTTTTATATGAAAAATCATCTACTCGAAAAGTTACATCCGAATTTAACATTTTCAAAATCCTCAAAAACCTAACAGAAAAAAAGATACGGGCTTTTAAGATTTGGAGAGGCAAAAAATTCAAAAATTTCAAATTGTGGTCAAACAATGGTCAAACTAATTATTCTAGAATATTAGTGTTACTAAATAATTATTTCAGTTTTTTAAATTTTGGTCAAATCTGGTCAAACAGTGGTCAAACAATGGTCAAACTAATTATTCCAGAAATATTAGTGTTACTAAATAATTATTGTTTTTTAAAACAATAGTTTCAAACTCAAACAGTGAAATGTGTCACTTCATGCTCAAGCTAAATTCCTGAGGGTTAATAGAATTGACATCCTACTATTGTCAGGAAAACAACAAGTGCAGACTTGGAAATGAGGGAGAATAGAATCCGGAAGTTAAGCGTGCTCAGGCTGAAGTAGTGAGAGGATGGGTGACCGTCCGGGAAGTTAGATGATTTGGAATGATGAGGGGTGATTAGAGATTAGAGGTTAAATTGAGCAGTGATGAGGGGTGGTGATTAGAGATTAGAGGTTAAAATAATTCAGAAATTTGAAAATAAAAAAATTTAAAAAAATTCGCAAAAAAAACCTGCGGAGGAGGCCTTTAGTCCCGGTTAGCCACAAGAACCGGGACTAAAGGCCCGTCCTTTAGTCCCGGTTGGCCACGAGAACCGGGACTAAAGCCTTTAGTCGCGGTTCGTAAGAGGCGACTAAAGGGTGGGGTCTTTAGTCGCGCATATTTAGTCCCGGTTGCACAGCCGGGACTAAAGGCCTTTGCGAACCGGGACTAAAGGCCTTTTTTCTACCAGTGAGATCTCATGTTCGAGTTCTTGCCCCGCCAACCCTTTTTCAACTTTTACAGAAGCAGTGAGGGAAACTAACTGATTCACTTCATCGACATCGTCCTGGCGCTTCCTGCTTCTCGCTGGGCCTCAAATATGCGGGCCAACTTCCGGTTCCTTCTGGTGGCCTTGGGCCTCCTTTTGAGGTTGTCCATGTCAATGATAACGAATGCAATGCCATAAGTGGATGCAACCTGAGACGTTTTCTCTCCTAGGAATTGCTTGAGATCGCCCAAATTGACGGTCACCCGCAAGAACTGATGTTGGGGGATTTTCATCCAGCTTTCCAACTTCTGCATCAACCCACTATAATTTCATGCGTACCCAGGAGAAAATGTGCAAAGTCTTTTTTACCGGTTCAGGGATGTACCGGCAAACAATCCACCGTTCACTTGGTTTGCAATTCGTGCGTCGTCGTGGCTCACCTTTTGTATAACACTGTATTTCTGTAACCCACCTCTAGTATATCACTATAGTATGTCAGAAGGATGGCCCACTATTTGTACTAGTACGTCAGCTTTGTCAGCCCAGCATGCATGCAACCTTTTTCCTCTCTCCCCGCTCCCAAACAAATCCATCTTCTTATTTTTGCTTACAATTTTAGATGGTCATCATATTTCACATTAAAATTTCATTATAGATTTTTTTATAGATTCAAATTCCTTGCAACATGATCTTCAGACCAAGTCAATCTTGAATATTTCTAAATTAGATTTTAAAATAACATGTTTCATAGTCTTCAAAAAATATCGCGTTTCATAGATTTCACTTAGTTCAAAAAATAAATTTCACTAAGTTCATAGATATAAATTATTTCAAAGAATTGAAACATATATTTTGTAACGAGTGAAATCACTTTTTTACAAACAAGTGAAATATAGTATTTCAATTGAATGGGTGTAATATATTTTCTGAAACTAGTGAAATGAGTGAAATCTATCTTTTGTAACAAGTGAAATCACTTTCTTGAAAGAAGTGAAATATAGTATTTCAATTGAATGAGTGTAATATTGCTAAACAGTAAAACGGAGCTACCTAGGAGGCCTCTCAGCGTTTTGTTGTCTTCAGCTGTCCGATCAAAAAATTGACGGTTCTCCCCAGCCATCATCATACATTACTAATCGGGCCTACGTAGCTGGGCAGCTGCTCCGCAAACCTATCTGGCCATCTCCGGTTCACCCTGCGCCCCCATCGTCAGATTGGAAACAAACGACCAAGATTGGCCCCTCCACGCCTACACATATTTCCCTACCCGATAGCGACTGCGGTTGTGCCTTGCGCTGGTTTTCCTTGCTCGGCATCGCTCTCACTGGCCGCCCGCCACAACGTTCACCGCCACTTCTCTGGCGCTCAGCTTGCTCTGCTGCATGGCTCGCCCCACTCAGAAGCTCGACATGACGAGAAAGCATCGGATGCTGCGGGCTGCCCCCGCTAGACGAAACGGCGATAAAAGCGAAGGGGAAGGAAGGGAGAGGCCTACTGACGTTGAAGGAGAAAATTTTAGTGGTGCCACCATCCGCACCACATGTCCACATCCCTCGTGGCTTTACTATCTCCACTATCGACCTTCGGCAGCGTCGTGGAGCCACTCTTGGAAGAACATGAGCACGAGGAAGCAGACCCGTCCCCGCGGGGCGGGGTATCATTCTCGAGGTTGGAGGACTCGCGCTCCTGCCGCTTGTTCACGAGCACGCGATTGCACCAGGTGCGCGCCGGAGCAAAGAGGTGGATGCGCGACGGATGCAAAGTCTCAGAGACAAGGTTGTGGCACAGGCGCCCATCTGGAGCGCAATATGGTGTTGGTGATCTTGCCGAGAAGACCGTGCGTGACCTATGGGCGGACGGCCAGAGCGGCGCAGCACTCCACCAGGGCGGCGTGGGGCACGCGTGAAGCGGGAGCCTAGCCTCGAAGCGTGGGCAACATCGACACGATGAGTCGAGCGCGCGAGGAAGTGCCAAAGGAGGGGCTCCGCATCGGCCAAGGACGAGAAGTCCCGCAGCAACAGCAGGCTGCAGAGTGTGTTTGGCAGGGCGCCTGCCATTCTTGGCCTTGGCCCGGCCATGATGCGAAAGCAGGTGGATGATGAAAGTGATGAGTACGGTACGGTGCTGAGGAGCAGGAGCACAGTCTCTTCATTTCGTCCATGGTTGTCTCTTCAGTTCGTCCATGATGATTTCTTTGCTTTGCTGTGCTTTGTCACTTCAGTTTATCTTAGATCTGCAATGTCTCAAGCTTTTCAGTAGCTAATATATTAATCCAGTTTCTAGGTTTTCGAAGCAAGTTTCATCCAAACACTCAATCCGGTCTTTTGTTACAGTTGGAGAAACATGACAAATCTGGTCTTTCGGAAATAATGAACATGGTTTAGAATTTTGTATGTATGTGATGGACGTGTCACCGTCGTTTTCCATTCAAGATCTACATCAGTAACTTCCCTGTCTTTTATGCTATGTTTATATTTTTCTTAGGAAATTTTTCTGTTGTTGATCCTACAGTACTCTCATGGGCGGAGCCACATTAGAACATGTACACCCATTAATTTTGGCTCTCACTCTGAAGAGACATATATGCAGGCTTAGTGACAGTATTTAGCACATACAGTGCTAGCTCAGTTTAATTAACTATGATAATGCTGATCTTGAACTTTGTACACCCATTCCTGCAATGTTAAAAATTCATATTCTATATCCATAGTTTTAGGCATTTTGGTATTTTTCTTCAATGTGGACGGGCGCGGCAACGCGCGCCTATATGTTCTAGTGTATTCTGAAACTAGTGAAATGAGTGAAATCTATATTTTGTAACGAGCGAAAGCACTTTTCTGAAAGAAGTGAAATTTAGTATTTCAATTGAATGAGTGTAATATGTTTTCTAAAACTAGTGGAATCTTTCTTTTGTAACGAGTGAAATCACTTTTTTAGAACAAGTGAAATATAGTATTTGAATTGAATGAGTGTAATATGTTTTCTGAAACTAGTGAAATCTATCTTTTGTAACAAGTGAAATCACTTTTTTAAAACAAGTGAAATATTGTATTTCAATTGAATGAGTGTAATATAGTTTGAGATGAGTGAAGTAATCGAAATACAATAATATTGAAATATGATACATAAAATTCAAACTAGTCAAAATGTATCCAAGATTGGTCTTGTTTGAAAGGTCTTATCGTCCTGGACTCGAATATATAAATATATAAAAAGTTTAAAAAATGAAAACATATCAAGTATTCAAAAATACGAGGATGAAAATTAATCCATGTGAGTATGAAAAGAGAGGCTGCATGCATGCGTCGCCCATCTCCACTCTAACTCTCTCTCCTCTGTGAAAAGAATGAAAAGACATGCAGTGTGAGTTTTGTCTGTTGTATTAACTGGGTATAGTAGAGGAATCAATTTACAAATTTATACGGAGTCAGACAGCACGCATCTTGAGAAAATTGATGGATGGTGGATTGTCCATCGGTAAATTTACTTATTCGGGAGAAAGTCTTAGTGTGAGAGTCTGCGCTTTCTTATGACAAACTCATATGGTGAAGTAAATGAACAAGTGAAGCCACGGACAAAACTGCTCTATAATGGCCTTCCCCGCGTCTCTCCCCCTTGCTGCATCAAGCCCTGATGCACCTGTAACTTGCAGCAAAGCGTCAGGTTTCTACTACGGGCTTCGACCATATTGCGATAAGATTCCAAAGTCGAACAGCTAGCGTTTCCGGCCACTGCAACAACGTGGCGCCTTCCGGGCCGATGGGCAACATGGCGACGAGTTGGTGACTACGTCTGCACACTCTCGAACTGCTCTATCTGATCGACGTGATAAGCAGATGCTCATGCCTCTTGGAGGTGCAGTAGCGATCAGGGCCACGCGCAGAAATTCGCCTTTCTTGTCGGTGCCCGCGCTATCGATCGAGCGAGATACTAGATAGAGAGATAGGCTAGCTAGGGTGGCAGATTGCCATACAATCGATCGAGCCGAGAGAATAATCTATGGCACATCAGGATTGGGATGCTCTTTTTGGCTGCGGGAAAGGAGCAAATATTCTGAATCCTGGCTGAAGTGATGTAGAGACGGCCTGGATTCCAGTCCCGCAAGTTGGTGCCTGGAATCTGAGAGGTTCCATTGGCAGATTTCGGATCCAATTTGATGTAGACTGCACGCTGTGGCTGCGTGTACGTCCGTGGTAGTAATCTCCGTGCATGCTGCGAGGTTGCTAGGTCACAGCAGAAGCGAGCTGACGAAGAGAATTCAACACGTACGTGAAGCAGCGAACTTTATGTCGTTAGAACCTTAGCACGATCTTGAGCTATACCTAGCAGAAATTCGCCCTAAGTATAGCTGATAAGATGCATTTCGGAAAGGAGGTTCAGAAATCAGAATTTGCCGGGGGAATCCTGAAACCACGCTTTATGCAGATTATATTCCAGGGAGATCGATCTGCTCGGCCCAATGCATCCCCGGTCTACTGTACTGGGGCAAGAAAAATGCCCGGTTTCTTTGGTCCACGGCGAGCACCAGACGGACCCGAGCGCCTCCACGTGAGCTAGCTCGCTTCTCCCGTTAACATCGAGCATGTGGCAGTGATATCTTTGCGTGGTGGCGTTGGGAAATCTCGCAATTCCATGCCCCCCGTGGCCAACCGAGGAACATGAGCAGGGTCACAGGACCATGGATAGAAGGCATCGCAACCTGATCATGGCATAAAATCAAATTCCTTCTCCAAACACATCGGAGTCGTGGGTGGGAAGATCCATTCTTTCTTTTCGGTCCCAAAGCTTGGAACATAGAGGTTGGAATAGATTCTGCCAATGGGCGGCTACACATTGGATGGCCGGGACTCTGCCATGATGCAAAGCTGCATCACCAGCCATCGCTTCGAAGAACCTTGGGCTGCAAAAATGCGGTAGTATATTCCACAACAGTAATTGAGCAGTTCAGCCCGATCTGTCTTCTTAACGTTAGTTTCAATTTTTTTATCAAGGTAGGAACTAATAGGCTTACGCAGATTGCGCATTTTGTGGTCCAGCCTTCCCAAACTGCTTTCATGCCGAACAGAAACATTCTAGAAGGGGTTGTGGTCCTTCATGAAACGCTCCATGAAATCCACACGAAAAAATTAAATGGGTTGTATTCGAAGTGGATTTTGAGAAGACGTATGATAAAGTTAAATGGCCATTTCTTCAACAGGCCTTGCGAATGAAAGATTTTGATCAAGCCTGGCGACACTAGGTAGAATCTTTCACGCAAAAAGGGAGTTTTGGAATTAAAGTGAATGACGACATATGTCACTATTTTCAGACAAATAAGGGCCTGAGACAAGGAGATCCGATGTCTTCTATTTTGTTCAACATTATAGTCGATATGTTGGCGATTCTAATAGGAAGGGCTAAGGAGGCTGGTCAAGTAGGTGGCCTGGTGCCTCATCTAGTTGATGGAGGTGTGGCTATCCTACAGTACGTACGCTGATGATACTGTCATCTTTATGGAGCATGACTTGGCAAAAGCGAGAAACATGAAGCTGGTGTTATGCTTATTCGAACAATTGACTGGTTTAAAGATTAACTTTTATAAGAGCGAACTATTCTATTTTGAAAGAGCCAATGAGGAACAAGAAGCTTACATGCAATTGTTTGGGCGTGAATTGGGGGCTTTACCTTTTACATATTTCGGTATCCCAATTCACCATCGTAAGGTGACAAACGGAGAATGAAAATGCATTGAGGATCGATTTGAGAAGAAACTGAGCTACTAGAAGAGCAAGATCATGTCATACGGATGCCGATTAATCCTTATTAACTCGGTTCTCACGGGTATGCCAATGTTTCTCCTGTCCTTTTTTGAGATTCTAGTTGGAGTTAGGAAAATGCTGGATTTTTATCGATCCCGATTTTTCTGGCAGAGTGATGAACTGAAAATACAGACTAGCCAAATGGGACATTATTTGTAGACCAAAAGACCAAGGGGGTCTTGGCATTGAGAATCTTGAAGTCAAAAACAAATGCCTTCTTAGTAAATGGCTGTATAAGTTATATGTTGATACGGAGGCCACATGGGTGCAGATTCTCCGTAGTAAGTACCTTCACTCCAAAACTTTGTCCCAAGTAACAGTGAGGCCGCCGGATTCACCTTTCTGGAAAGGACTGATGAGAGTTAAATCGGCTTTTTTCAATAGGACAAAGTTTATAGTCGGAAATTGTACCAACACGAGATTCTGGGAGGATACTTGGCTAGGGGAAACACCCCTAGCGCTTCAATATCCGTCCCTGTATCGCATTATTCAACGACGAGACGATTCCGTTGCATCAGTGCTTCAGTCCATCCCTCTCAATATTCACTTCAGGTGGACGCTTGCCGAAAGCCGTTGGGAAACCTGGATCCATCTTGCGAGTAGACTGATGGAGGTTCAGCTTTCTCACAGCCGATCAGTTGCGTTGGAAGCTTACTAGGAATGTAGAGTTTTCGGTTAAATCCATGTACATGGATGTTATCAATTCTAACTCCATCCCTAGTTTCAAACATGTTTGGAAAGTCAACGTTCTTTTGAAAATCAAAGTGTTTATGTGGTTTGTGCATAAACAAGTCATTTTAACTAAGGACAACCTGATAAAACGCAACTGGACAGGACCTACAAGATGTAGTTTTTGTAATATGGATGAATTCATCAAACACCTCTTTCTTGACTGCTCGTTAGCAAAAAATTTATGGCGGTCGGTTCACATAGCGTTTAATATTACTCCTCCGAATTCTGTTAGCACGTTATTTGGGACGTGGCTTAACGGGATAGATCCCGAAACAGCGAGACACATTCGCGTAGGAGTATGTGCTTTGTTGTGGGCAGTCTGGAATTGCAGAAATGATTTGGTTTTTAACAGAACAACGAATATTTAGTTTTTGCAGGTTATCTTCCGAGCCACTGCGTTGATCAGTATGTGGTCGCTACTCACTCCGACGGAGGCCAGGGAGCGTTTGGTTACTGGATCTATTCGGTGGGAGATGGTAACTCGTGCTATTTTCAACCGGTTTGGACGGCGATCATGTAATAGGATAGACAATTAGTTTTCCTATCTTTCTTTTGCCAGCCGGTTGTGGCTTCATGTCTGCTTACTTTGTTTTGCTCTTTGTGAGTTTTTTTCCTTTCGTTCAGATTGTAAGACCTTTGGTGAACCTTTTTGCTTATTTTATAAGTTGGCCGTATGCATCTTTTTGATGCAGAGGCCGGGGAGTCCCCCCTTTTTGAAAAAAAATTTCACAACAGTAATGCACACAGCAAGCTTGACGCCGAAAACAGAAATGAAGTTCGGTTTTGCGATGATACTTAAACATGTTTGTAGCTTTACTTTGATCGATTTGGCTACGTAGAAACGATATGGTCTTTAATAATACGTGAACACACGAGCTCCTAGATCTACCACTGATGAGGAAGGAAGCTACGTTGTCAAGGGAAGATCTCGAGCACACTTATTCGCTGCCATTGTCATTGTTGTCAAAGCCACACTGCCAGCCGACCGAAACTCTAACGACTAAGGCCTATACCTACATAAAAGACACCCTCAACACGGGGCTTCATCGACACTCCTACTCATCGATAGCCGCGAGGCCGTCATGAGGAGAGGAGTTGATAGAGAATGGCGACAAAAGGGAGAACACCCCGGGAATCACCTCTGTTTGTTTCCTCGGATCCAATCTATTTCACTATGCTAGGAGGAGCATCGATCGGAAAGTAACTCAGGTTCAATAACATCGATGCAATATTTAAGGTTCATCTGACAAACGTAAATACAACCAAATTGTATCCATATTACTTAATAGAGAATCTCAATTTTTCTGAAAAGAAGGTTGAAACCCTTGACCTCTGCATCATTGTGATGCACATAGTCATTTTTATTAAAGTTGATGCAACATGACAAGTCCAAAGTCACAACCAAGAAGTACATAGCATAGGAGACTCTGTTAGAATCATTAAAAAAGATATGAATTTAAACCTATGGCTAAGTTGGCTTCTTGCGCAACGACAACTTCAAGAAAGGATAAACCTCCTTGCCCGGAGTCGCCATGTCCGGTCGGAGATGGTAAGGTAAATGATTTTCATCATGTTTGTGGCAGCCAACCACTAAAGGCCATCACATTAGCAAGGAGAAAACACCTTCAACACGTTAATCATGCAAGTTCTTCGTTGCTAAGCCCGACCCTAAAGATCAGAACACAATATTTCAAACCAGGCATGAAGCGGTGTTCCAGTCACCATCTTGATGATGGATCTTTCAAAAGTCGCCCCAGCCATCATTCCATGTCATGTCAGAGTGGCACTAGCAGACGGGTGGGATATATTCCCACCGTAAGCACAGTCATGGAGCTGCGAGGCTTAGCCTCAGAGGATTACTTGCACATCGCAGATGAATTGCAAATACAAGACATAGATTGATACTTGAAGATGAATGATTATAGTCTTAAGTGCAGGCAGATTGCGATGTTTTCTCAATTTCAAGTGTAATGGCTATGGAGATGGGGACTATGGAGATGGAAAAATACTATGGAGATGGTGATGGTTGTTGTAGATGGGAATGGTGGCGTCGATTGCGTAGGGTTGACTTGACGGATGAGCAACTCCTCTTGCCGTAGGGTTTTCCTCTCTGTTATACGCTCCAGACAGGCGGAATAAGGGTTTTGGGGCGCCTTTGATGCGAATTGACCCCATGTGCCTTCACGAAAGTCGTCAGGGATGAAATCGAGAAGATGGTGGCAGCAGGTACGAGCGCTGATACGAGCGCTCATGATCGAACCGGACGTTGTCTCCTCTGGACTCTGGCGTGTGCCTCCTTTTGATTGAGATTGATCACCATGCTTATTATCTTCCATTTATAGCTTGATTCTGCACCTAACATGACCCATTCATGTAGGGAACAAAATAAGAAAAGAGATTTGCAATCTTTGCATTCATTAGTCTTTAGTAAATCAAATCGAAGTGATTATCTCAAAAATATAGGATTATTCGGTTTAAACACTGTAAAAATGACTGCAAAATAAACTGATCAACCTCCCCAAGCTTAAATCTTAGTCCTCGAGCAAGAAACAATATCATAAGGAACTCGGTGTTTAAACCGAAATAATAGAAGATTTTGGTTCACATACGCTTGATACTCCTAGATAGCCCATTGTTTTCTTCACCTGAACACTCAGCATAGTTGTAGTGGAGACAATGGTTATTATGCAAGCTTGTTAGGTCAAGACAATTAAAACGAAGACTTTGTTAACTTGGTCAAAGTAGTCAACTATCAATAACTATATTTTGTCTAGCTACCACTTTCTTGCTAGGAACACTTTGGAAGAACTTTGTAATGAAAAGATAATTATAGACGTGAGAAGCAAGTCAAAGAAAGCGCGGTGCTAGAGTAACTCACTAACATCCACGAATATCACCTCACCAAGGCGCAATAGTGCTCCTTCTTTCATTGGCTACTGAAACTCTTGTTTTAAGTTACAAGACCATGTCAAAAAGTGTGAATGTGCATCTGAGTTATTGTTTTGGGAAAGACAACACTCATGACCGATATTGGGTTTTATCCCATATGTGTGTATGATCATTGGACAGAGGTGTGCCCATCTTTTCACAGAAATGCATCCTCTCAATGAAGCCAAAAATTAAACCATTATAACATTTTTGTTACTATACGTTAACCAACTCAATAGACTAAATCCATGTTAAACTTTGGTAGATCGTTCATAGGCCAGCGGAGCTCTTAGCATTTCTCAAGAGGAGCATTAATGGTTCAGTAAGGCAAGCATAGATCAATATTTTATGTAATTTTGCACAACAATTTTGGCGTGTAATAATCTCAATCACCTGTAACTTAATTCCTCTAGACAATTCCATCTGCAAGAACTATTGAGTCTCTAATACTAGCTAATTTAACACAAATTTCTCGATATATAGCCAAGTTTTTTCAAAATAGTATCTTGTGCTCTATTATTATCTTGTTATCATCACTTCTTATAAAATTGGCCCCATCAAGTCTTGGTTAACTAAATGTAAGAGATGAATAGCTACTTAACTAATTTAGCCAAGTGAATACAAACTTTATAATTATTTTCAAGACCTACCCCCACCTAGATATGTAACACATGCTCACTACTACAACTAGTACGGGTATTTCAAGCTCGTAAAAAGGGGGAGTAGGACATACCTCACGTCCATAATGACCCCAGAAGAAAGACTTCAGTAGTACTTGCAGATCAGTGCCCACCTTCGAGAATAAGATTCTGCGAACTCCTTTTGAGACTGTATTTGTTGTTTGTGCTTCCATGCTGTCTTCACAGGTACTCAAAAAGTCGAGGATATGGATGCTCCAAGGGAAGGTGAGGATTGCTGAAGATCAACGCGGTGGCAATGATGAAGATTTGTGCAGTGATGCATGATGCTCAAGAGTCTTCTAGTTTTGTTGCGTCGGTCCCAAATAGCTCAGACAACAACAACCAAACTAATAGTAAATAAACATTCATGATTACGATAGAAAGCATAAATCCTTGACTAATATTGCCAAATATAACACTTCGCGAGGCGGTCGGGGCGGGCGCCCAGATCCCCCTGCCGCCGGTCTCCCCTCCTCCTCCCTCCTCCCTCGCCGCCGCCAGGGGGCGCGGCCGGGCTAAGTCCGACCGGCGCCGGCGGGGCCTGCTCTTTCTCCTCAACGCGATGGGGGCGGCGCGGGTTCCTCCATCGAGAGCGGGCGCGGGCATCGCGGCGTGGCGGTGCGTGGCGGCTACGCTGGCGGAGCGCCGCCGCCACGGCGGCGGATCCGCCCGACAGGCGGCGCGGCCGCGGGCGGCTGGGGTCCGGCTTCGGGCTGCTGGCAGCTGCGGTGGTTCCTCTCCGTCGCGGGCGTGCGGCGATGGTGTGGCTCGGCCGGTGGCGGTCCGGCGACCTGGTGGTGGTGGCCGGCGGTGCGCGTGGTGGTGGTGCTTCCACTTGGCGGCTCTCTGTGAGGCGAGGCAGGGGAGCGGCTTGGACAGGGGCGGCGGAGCCGACGGCGTGCCGGCTGCAGCGCGAAGGCGGGAACTTCACGGGCCTCGGAGATCCCGGCCGGGCCTGTGCGGCCACGGGCCTGGTGTGTTCCTGCTATTGCGTCCGGTCAACTATTGTCTTCGGCGGTGGAGGTAGGGCCCCCCCGCTTGCCGGCGGTGCTGCTGCCCTAGTCCCGGCTCCTCTTCTTCATTGTGCAGACCATGCTTCACGGTGCAGCGGTGAGACAGTGTGGGAAGCTTCGTGACCGGGTTGGTGCAGGGTGAGGGTCTGTTTGGTGGCGAGCTCTGGAGTGCCTGAGTTGGAGGTTCGGATCGGGAGAAATCCCTGTTGGCTTGGCCGACATCGACGTGGTGGTGCTTGTTGGTGCCGCCAGACCTTCCCGGAGGGCGTCGGGGCTACCCTTCCTCTCTCCTCACCACGTACCAGGGGAAATCCTTGGCAGCAGCGTTGTCATCGTCGCGTCCCTTCTTGGAGGTGTTGATTGGTACCGGTGCTTTGGAGGCTCGGAGCTTGGTGGACGAACTCTGGTGGGTGCAGCGGTCATGAGGCTTCTTCGTTTCTTTGTCGATCCGCCGTTGTCGGCATTTGTTTCTCTTGTATTTTTTATTTCTTTCTTTTGGGCGTGACTGTGTTGTTTCCACCCCAGCACCTATCGTTGGATGTCTCGGTTGGTTGCTTTGTATATAAAGCGGGGGAAAATCATTTTTCGGCAATATTATTGGGGCATATATTAGTACCAAAACCGAGCCTACAGTAAGCCAAACAACTCTACCCATAGCCCAATTGACACAAGAAAAAAAAAAGATGCCGAGCAGACTCATATTGACCACAACATGAATAGTTAGGATTAACATTCCATTTTCTCCTTTTTATAACATCACTAGTCACACAACATCTTTGAATAATTGGTATTGAGGGGTTTTAGCTTTCCAGATGCAACTATAATTCCTCCCCTATAATCTCATGCTATCATATCATATATTGATTTAGTTGTAGAAACAAGTTTCTTGTCTAGCCCTAGTAAACCTCATTACCATCACCAAGTGTGCATAGGTTCCTCACCTCATTCTTAACACATTCCCATATATTGTTGGTGTAAATCAATTGACAATCCCCTAAAGAAGGTAGACTCATCAGCTGCAAGACAATCTCGGCTGTGCAATCATGATGGTTACATATGTTGAATAACATAGGAAACTTGTCACACAAAGGGGGTTTATCATTCAAAAAGAACTGATGCTCCAAAATGCTTCCAAAATATTCTTTTGTTTTATTATTGTTTTTGAATTAAAAAACTAAAGTTGGAAGCATTTTGGAGCATCAGTTTTGTTTTTTCCTGAGATCTCCGTGAGTGCCATTCCATCATGAAATTTGCACGTGGGTTAAAAATTCATCAATGTTAATCACAATTTTGTTTCTATTGTTTCTTCGGATTTTACTGTCCACCCGGGTGTATGTGAGCTTGGAATAAAAAACTCCATGTCCACTTAGATCTGTAATCTTTTGTGTTAAATGTTGCTGATCTGCTGACGTAGTGTAGGTTCTATGTTAGGTGCTAACAGGTTTTCGCTCCATAGTGCACATTTTGATTGGAGGCGTGCGTGTTGGGTTTCTTGTTAGTGCATAACTCTCTCTTTTCCCCTTTCTCGTTTCCTTCTGAATGTCTTGAACAGTTGTAATTTTTTTTTGAACTGTGCATAGTTATATTTTCTTTATGAGAGTAATGGAAAGGGGTTGAGCACGGTTCAAGAAAATAAAAGATAGAGCCAGGGCCGGGGACTGGGTTTCCTTAACCTGTGGATGCAGTGCCATGCATTTGAGACGTTGACGTGGATCGATGGTGCTCCTTTGTCCGCGCGGAGGGGGTGCGGGATCTACCAATTATGCGCACCTCTATGTGTCATCCCAAGCGGATCGCAGCACCAGAATCTACATTCCAAAGGAAGCACCTTCGTCCAAAAAAGTTGAGAATCTAATTAGCCTCACTGACCTTTCAATCCCCAAGCCGATGGCAATCCCGATACCATTCGAGCTACAAGGCCGGCGGGGCGGCGCCCCAAGCGCCTATAAATAGCGGGCACCGAAGCAGCACAGCGATCATCAAACCATAACCATCAGAGCTTCTCAAGTGCAAAAGCCATCAATCAGTGCAAACGTAGCTCGGTTTCCGATCCAATTGGAGATGTCTTCTGGGTCAAGGAGCGCATCCCGCGGCAGCGCCAACCCGGAGTGGAGCAAGAAGGAGAACAAGCTGTTCGAGGATGCACTCGCCTACTACGGCGAGGGCACGCCCGACCGCTGGCTCAAGGTGTCCCGCGCCATGGGCGGGACCAAGAATGCCGACGAGGTGCGCCGCCACTACGAGATCCTTGATAGCGACATCAAGCTGATCGACTCCGGCAGGGTTCCTTTCCCCAAGTACAACACCCAGGGCCAGGGGGCTTGGAACTGATTCATCAATCAAGGTAACCAAAACCCCAACCTGATCCTTGTCTCTTTTCTAGTACAATTTATGTGTGAAAGATATATAGCGATCTCAATCAATTGTCATAATAAAGGTAGAGCATGTGCTAGCTAGGTTGACTTTGTCAATTAACAAAGAAACAGCAATTGAATGCCGCTTGTCAATGCTGTCGATTCCTTGGCTGTTTCTGCTCCAGATGCACTGCAAACATCAGTGTGATTGCACTATTATTACTGCACATAATTTAAGCCTGCACCAGGAACCTTGAACATGAACAGCATCATGCACGCACAATTTGCTTGCATGGATGCGCTAATCTTAGAGACCCCTTAGAGTTCCTGCGTCCCTGCATAAGGCTGGGAATTGAAGTCTGTTTTGCACACCCTTTAGGGCCAAAAACCAGATTGCAGCGGTGCATATCCCAGATTGCAGAACATATATAGAGAAGTATCTAGTGGAATTCATTTTTGCCAAGCCCAGCATTCACACAAAACTATCCAAATAAGGGCATGTTTCTCCTATTGAAATGCAAATGTTAATGTAGCCCAGTTCTAGATTTGAGAAGTTGAGATAAGTTAACTTACAAGGTACCTCTCTCGTTGTATTTTTCTTTCCAGGAGGAAAGCTTCTGAATTCTGAAGATCCTGCAAACAGGATAATGTGTTGATAACCTAGTCCTTAGCTGGGACCATGTTACTGAAGCAAGCGTACTTATGTACCGTATAACGAAGACTGTGGGCACTTGGTTAGGAATAAAAGAAGAAAACATATGTGTGTGTACATAATATAATATTAGGTCTGTAAGCAAATCAATTGCGCTTGGTCTTGCAGACGGTAGCTTGTATTTTTCATTGTGTACAGTATTACTCCTCCCCAGTAAGTTTTGGAGTAAACAGCAGTGATGTAAATCCCCAGTACTTGTGTGTACTGTTTATGAACTTGTGCTGGTAGAATATTCCTGTTTGCCAATATCAGTTGGTTCAAGACTCCGATGTTTACTTTGTACTTTATATTTTTATCACTATCGATCCCTTCCAATGAAGATGGAGTAGATGTGAGTATGACTATGTGCCATCTGATAACTTGTGTACGCTCTCCGTTTTGCTTATTTCGCATATTAGCTTTGACTGAAGTCAAACTTTGAAAAGTTTGACCAAATTTATAGAAAACTATATGAACATTTACAATAACGGCCGGCTGGCGTTCAAGTGTGTCCTAGATCTTCCCTTGACGTGGTAGCTTTCTTCCTCATCAGCGGTAGATCTAGGAGATCGTACGTTCTGTATTATTAACGACCATATTATTTCTACATAACCAAAGCAACCAATGTAAGTCCACAAACATGTTTAAGTATCATCCCAAAACCGAACTTCATCTATGTTTTCAGCCTTGGATTGGGCAGTGGCGGCCCCATGTGTGCCGCCCCCTCCATGGAGGTGCCGTCTTGGAGGTTTGGGTTTTAGGGAGAGTGTGGCCGTGGGCGGTGGGCTCCAGAGGCTCGAGCGACGGCGGTGGTGTAGAGGTTGGAAGTTGGAGCGGCGTGGTGTCTACCGCGTCGACGACAATGGATCTTGGCGGCATTGTGCAACTCAGTCTTAGCGACGGATGCAAATGGATGGACGAGCACAGGGCGGTGGCATGTTTTGCGCCGTGGCGGTGTCGATGGTCGGTCGTCCTGGCAAGTATAATGCGGGTCTCTTTCCTCGAGATGAGTCAGCGGATCGAAGGGGTGGCGACTTTTGAAGCGTGTGCATGTGGTGTACGCATCGGGTCTGCTGCATCAGGACTATGCTCCAGACCAGTGGTGAGCCCGGTTCTAAATGGTGGGAAGTGATGCCATTCCCCATTGTCGAGTTTGTAGGCTTGGGTGGTGGCTTCGAGTTATTTGGTGTATGTTCTCGTCAGACCTTGTTAAATAATTTAATAAATATGAATGTATGAATATATTGATTGAAAGGCCGGGGGGTTTAACCTCCATTTCCGAAAAAAATTCATGTTTGTTGTGTGCTTCTTGCTTGCAGAGATGCAACTGATTGCCAGATGGTGCAAAACATTTCAAAGATGATAAATCTGGAGTTCATATCATGAAGGAAATGAGATTGATCTCCACTATTTCCAGGGTTTAATCTAGTATCCTCTGTAAACTAATATAAGACCTAGTAGTGATCTAAATGGTCCTCTCAAGTGACGAGGAGGGCAATGAAGGAGGCAATGATGGCGGCAGCAGCGACGATGACGTCGACGTTGAAGAATGGCGAAGAATCTTTCTCGACTGCGACGACGGCACATGGTCTAACCCCTTGGGTGATGGGATGTCTAGGGCGGACTGGCTGGCCCTCGTGAAGTCAGATTAGTAAGGTGTAAGTTTGTGTTTAAACTAGACTATGTTTTGGTGGATTGTAAATGTGAATTATGTGTCGAATTTCAGTTAGAAGATCTATGTCCATCATATCCAAATCGAATTTACGTGAATTACTCCATTATATTAACGGAATTAGTTAGGTCCGGCCAAAAGTTAGTAGAGTAAAAATACTCCAGTAAGCTTTACTCAGCCGAATACTCCTTATTTTTTAGGAGATCGGCTAGTGTTGCTCTAACCAATAGAGTGCTTTACGGCGCTGCTTACAACAATAAAATAAAATATACTACCACATTTTTGCAGCAAGGTTCTCTGTAGCAGCAGTAGCTGTTGATGCACCTTGCATCCTGGCACAATCCGAACCATCCAATGTGTAGCCGCCAATTGGTAGAATCTATTTCAACTTCTAAGACCAAAAAGAAAGAATGGGTCTCCCCGGCCACGACTCCAATATGTTTGGAGAAGGAATTTGGCCATATGCCACGATGAGGTTGCGATGCCTTCTATCCATGGTCCTGTGACTCTGCTCATGTTCCTCGGTTGGCCACGGGGGCCATGGCATTGCGAGATTTCGCGACGCCACCATGCAGAGATTCCGCTGCCACATATTCCATCTTTACGGGAGAAGCTAGCTAGCTAGCTCACATGGAGGCGCTCGGGTCCGTCTGGTGCTGGCCGTGGACCAAAGAAACCGGGCATCTTGCCGCAGTACAGTAGATCGGGGAGGCATGGGCCGAACAGATCGATCTCGCTGGAATATAATCTGCATACAGCGCGGTTTCAGGATGACAGGATCCCCCCGTCATATTCTGATTCTTGAACATCCTTTCCAAAATGCATCTTGTCAGCCACTTTACTTAGGGCGAATTTCTGCTAGTTAGGGAGAGCTCATGCTTTCTGAAATACATAAGTACGCTGCTTGAATTCTCTGTCAGCTCGCCTCCTCTGTTGTGTACTACAGAGATCACTGTTCTTCTAGTTGTTTTTTACTGGGTTTGTACCCGTGGTCTATGCTTTGTGTCTTGACTAGCTCACGCAGCCACCACATACAATCTGCAGCAATCAAACTGGATCCCAAATCTGCCAACGGAACCTCTCAGATTTCAGAGGCACCAACATGCGGGATTGGAATCCAGACGGTCTCTACATCACTTCAGCCAGGATTCAGAATATTTACTCCTTTTCCTCTGCCAAAAAGGGCATCCCATTCCAGATGTGCCGTAGATTCTCTCGGCTCGATCGTTCGTATACCCACCCGCCACCCTAGCTACCCTATCTCTCCCTAGCGTGGGCACCGACAAGAAAGCCGAATTTCTGCGCGTGGCTCTGGGCTACTGCACCTCGAAGAGGAATGAGCATCAGCTTATCACGTCGACCGGATAGAGCAGCTCGAGAGTGTGCAGACGTAGTCCCCCCGCAAAAAAAAAAGTGTGCAGACGTAGTCACCAGCTCCTTCATCCAAAAAAGTTCAGAATCAGAATGTAATTAATTAGCCTCACTGACCTTTCAGTCGCCAAACCGATGGCAATCCCGATACCATTCGAGCAACAAGGCCGTCGGGGCCGCGCCCCAAGCGCCTATAAATAGCGGGCACCGAAGCAGCAAAGCGATCATCAAACCATAACCACCGGAGCTTCTGAAGTGCAAAAACCATCAGAAAAAGCATCAGCGCTAACTTAGCTCGGTTTCCGATCCAGTTGGAGATGTCTTCTGGGTCAAGGAGCTCATCCCGCGGCGGCGCCAACCCGGAGTGGAGCAAGAAGGAGAACAAGCTGTTCGAGGATGCACTCGCCTACTACGGCGAGGGCACGCCCGACCGCTGGCTCAAGGTGTCCCGCGCCATGGGCGGCACCAAGACGGCCGACGAGGTGCGCCGCCACTACGAGATCCTTGACGGCGACATCAAGCTGATCGAGTCCGGCAGGGTCCCTTTCCCCAAGTACAACACCCAGGGGGCTTGGAACTGATTTATGAATCAAGGTAACCAAAACCCAACCGGATCCTTGACTCTTGTTTTTTTTGTTTGTTTGTTTTTGAGGGAAGGTCCTAGCTAGCTAGGGCTGTTTATCCTCTAGTTCTACTTAATCATACTCTTTGCCAAGCCTGACATTCACACAACACTATCCAAAGAAATGGAGGCATGATTCTCCTACTGAAATGCAAATGTTAATTTATTCTTGATTTGAGAAGTTGAGTAAGTTAACTTACAAGGTACCTCTCTCGTTGATTTTTTCTTTCCAGGAGCAAAGCTTCTGAATTCTGAAGATCCTGCTAAACAGGATAATCTGTTGATAATCTAGTCCTTAGCTGGGACCATGTTATTGAAGCAAGCATAATTATGTACCATATAACGAAGATTCTGGTCACTTGGTTGGGAATGAAAGAAGAAAACATATGTGTGTGTACATAATATTAGGTTTGTAAGCAAATCAAGTGCGCTTGGTTTTGCAGACGGTAGCATTTATTTTTCATTGTGTACAGTATTACTCCTCCCCAATAAGTTTTGGGGTAAACATCAGTGATGTAAATCCCCAGTACTTGTGTGTACTGTTTATAAACTTGTCCTGGGAGAATGTTCCTGTTTGTCTATTAGTAGGTTCAAGACTCGGATGTTTACATTGCACTTTACATGTTATCATTATCGACCCCTTCTGACAAAGATGGGGTAGATGTGAGTATGACTATGTGGCATCTGATAACTTGTGTACTCCCTCCATTTTATTTATTCCGCATATTAGCTTTGATTGAAGTCAAACTTTGAAAAGATGGACCTAGCTTATAGAAAAATTATATGAACATTTTAAACAAAAAATCTCTATGAAGTGAAAAAATGAAGTTGATTCTTTGTCTTTTCAAATAGGTTTCGAGTCTCAAAATAAATTTCCATAAGAGCAAGCTATTTTGCTTTGGAAAGGCCAAGGAAAACTTTAATTTATATTGGCAACTCCTGGGTTTTGTGGTGGAATCTCTTCCGTTTTTTTACCCCGATCGGAATACCCATACACGCCCCCCCCCCCCCCCCCCAAGCACACTAACAAAGAATGGGAATTTATCAAAGATCGCTTTGAAAATAAGCCCAACAATTGGATGAGGGTTATCAGCACTATTCTCACAAGTCTACCCATGTTTATGTTTTCCTTTTTAAAAATTCCCAAAGGGGTGTTTAAAAGGCTTGATTTTATTGATCTAGGTTCTTCTTCCAGTGTGATGAGCACAAATAGAAGTACATACTAGACAAGGTGGTTTGGGTATTGAAAACTTAAAGATAAAAATCAAATGCTTGCGTAGTAAATGGCTATACAAGTTGCTTAACGAAGAGGGTGTATGGCAAGAGCTTGTTCATAAAAGTATCTATATTCCAAAACTATATCTCAGGTGGAAGAAAAATCAATGGACTCCCCCTTTTTGGAAGGGCTCGATGAAGGCCAAGCCTTCTTTATTTAAGAGTGATTCGTTTGAGGTTGGCTATGGCCATTCTATGAGTTTTTGCAAAGTCACTTGCTTGGGGACAACCTGCTTGCTCTACAATATCCATTGTTAAATAACATGACATGTAGAGAAAATGAGACTATGCACTCGATTATGAGATCTTCACCTATGAATATTCAAATTAGGCGGGCTTTGATAGGGGGAAAGTGGGTACCGTGGTTTCATTTGGTGTGTAGATTGACGTTGGTCAACTTATCGCAAACATTAGATGTATTCAAATGGCGATTGAATACTAATGGTATGTTTACAATCAGGTCTATGCATACGGACCTCATCAACACGGGACTGGTGTTCCGTAGATAACATATTTGGAAGATCAAGGTCCCAACTAAACCACCCGCCAAAATCAATGTTGTTGCGCCGCTATATCGCCGTTTAGAAACTGCCCTACACTATTTGCCTGCCTCTCAAAATGGCGGGATATAGCGCCGATTTTCCAGGAGAATTCTGCTATAATTTTCTTAGCCCGTGATTTTAATGAGTCCATGAACCTTAAATATTGCATTGATCTTTGTCAAACTATTGTAACTTACTTATTGATATCGCTCCTAGCGTTGCTAAATAGACTGAATCCAAGGAAACAAATAGATGCGATTCCCGGGGGGTTCTCCTTTCTGCCACTATTCTCTAGCGACTCCTCTCCTCGTGATGGCCTCACGGCTATCAATGAGTAGGTTGGTCGATGGAGCCCCGCATTCAAGTCGTGTTTTCTGTAGGTTCAGACCGGCCACTTAGTGGTCTTTTTTCTTATTTCTTCTATTGTTTTTTGGGCGTCTTTGTGCTGGTGCCCTAGCTGACAACCTTATTTCATGTGTTACTCTTAAACTTGATTGTTGCATTAATTATAAAATGGGGCGAAAGGATATTTCGAGGGTGTGTAGGTTTAGGCCTTAGTTGTTAGAATTTCAGTCGCTTGGCGTCGTGGCTTCGACAACAATGACAACGACTACGAATAAGTGTGCTCTAGATCTTCCCTTGATGTGATAGCTTCCTTCCTCATCAGAGGCAGATCTAGAAGCTCGTATGTTCCCGTATTATTAACGACAATATTATTTCTACATAGCCAAAGCAACCAATGTAAAGCCAAAAACATGTTTAAGTTTAAGTATCATCCCAAAACCGAACTTCATCTCTGTTTTCAGCCTTGGATTGGGCGGCGGCGGCACCATGCACGCCGTAGACTCCATGGAGGTGCCATCTTGGGAGGTTTTGATTTTCAGGAGAGTGTGGTTGTGGGCGGTGGGATCCTGAAAAGGGCTCGAGCGACGGTGGTGGTGTGAAGGTTTTTGGTGGAGAGACGTGGCATGCATCTACAACGTCGACGACGGCGGGTCTTGGCGGCATGGTGCGACTCAATCTTCACGATGGATGCGACTAAATGGACGAGCGCAGGGCGGTGACGTGTTTGGGGCCATGGCTGTGCCGATAGCCGGCCGACCTGGCAAGTATAATGCGGTTCTCTTTCATAAAGATGGGTCAGTGTGGTGGCAACTTCTAATGATGTGCATGTGGTGTACGCTTTGGGTCTGCTGCACGGGGTCTATGCTCCTGGAACGTCATGCGGGCGGATCGACAGTGGTCCTGGATCTAAATGGTGTGGAGTGATGGCATTCCTCATTATCAGTTGTAGGTTTGGGTGATGGCTTTGGGTTGTTTGGTGTACGTTTTTGTCAGACCTTTGTTAAATAATTTAATAAAAATGACCGTGTGCATCTATTGATGCAGAGGCCTGGGCTTTTAACCTCCTTTTCAAAAAAAATCTCATGCTTGCCGAGTGCTTCTTGCTTGCAGAGATGCAATCGTGCTTGCAATGGAGCATGGTTTTCACTTTACAGTTTATTACTTTTGAGACTGATTGCCAGATGATGCAGCAACTATGGGATGCCAAAGATGACAAATCTGGAGTTCATATTATGAAGGAGATGAAATCGATGCTCAACTATTTCCAGGGGTTTAAACTAGTATTTGCTGGCGTAGTGCTAATTCTGCAGCCTATTTTTGCGCAAGTTTTGCTGTTAAATTTGATGAACTTCCAGTTACGTATGATCGAATCTCTGGCCATGTAATTGATTATTTGTAATCAGATAATAAGGTGCCGCCTAGCGGCACTTAAAGGAGTAGGAGGTTTATTTACATTGTTTTGTGAGAAAGTGGTCTAGATAGATTTGTGGTTTGGGTGTGCCGGCGACAATGTTTGCATCTAATTAGGCATCTTGTAACAATATTTTTTTTCTTCTATAAAAATATGGTACGCGGTTTGCCTACTCTTGAAAAAAAAAGGTGTTGCCTAGCAAATAAAGACCTTTAATGCAGTGCTTTCAAAAATAAATAAAATATACTACCACATTTTTTGCAGCTCAAGGTTCTTCGTAGCGATAGCTGTTGATGCACCTTGCATCTTGGTTTAATCCCAACCATCCAATGTGTAGCCACCAATTGGCATAATCTATTCCAACTTCTAAGACCAAAAGGAAATAATGGATCTTCCCACCCATGCACGAGTCCGATATGTTTGGAGAAGGAATTTGAACATATGCCACGATGAGTTTGTGATGCCTTTTATCCATGGTCCCTGACTCTGCTCATGTTCCTCAGTTGGCCACGGGGGCCATGGAATTGCGAGATTTTCCAATGCCACCATGCAAAGATTTCGCTGCGACACTTTCCGTCTTTACGGGAGAAGCTAGCTAGCTAGCTCACGTGGAGGCGCTCCGGTCCGTCTGGTGCTGGCCGTGGCCGTGGACCAAAGAAATCGGGCATCTTGCCCCGATACAGTAGATCGATCTCGTTGGAATATAATCTGCATAAAGCTCGGTTTTTGGATGACAAGATCCCCTTCTCATATTCTGATTTTTGAACCTCCTTTCTGAAATGCATCTTGTCGGCTATACTTAGGTCGAATTTCTGCTAGAGGCAGGCTCAATCCTCATGCTAGGGTGCTAACGATCGGCATAAGTACGCTGCTTCACGCGTTGGATTCTCTTCGCCAGCTCGCTTCTGCTGTGTACTACTACGTAGCAACCTCGCAGCACGGAGATTACTGTTCGTCGAGTGGTTTTGACTGGGTTTGCAGTGCTGCTCTGAACTACCACGGACGTACGTACCCCTGGTCTATGATTTGTGTCTTGACTAGCTCACGCAGCCACCACGTACAATTAATCTGCATCAATCAAACTGGAATCTCTCAGATTCCAGGCACCAACTTGCAGGATTGGAATCCACGTTGGTGCAGTGACCGGGAACGCTACCTGTTGGACTTTTGAATCTTGTCGCAAAATGATCGAAATGCAAGGCAGGACCCAGTAGATAAGAAGCATGACTCTTTGCTGCAAGTTAAAGAAAATATAAAATAACGAGCCATGCATTTGAGACGTTGACGTGGATGGATCGTGCTCCTTTGTTCCCAGGCGCACCGCAGCACCAGAATCTACATTCCAAAGGAAGCACCTTCATCCAAAAAAGTTCAGAATCTAATAAGCCTCACTGATCTTTCAGTCCGCAAGCCGATGTAAATCCCGATACCATACGATCGAGCGACCAAGCGCCTATAAATAGCGGGTACCGAAGAAGCACAACGATCATCAAACCATAACCGCCGGAGCTTCTGAAGTGCAAAAACCACCAGCGCTAACTTAGCTCGGTTTCTGAGAAACATACTAGTTCCAAACTTCCGATCCAGTTGGAGATGTCTTCTGCGTCAAGGAGCTCATCCCGCGGCGGCGGCAACCCGGAGTGGAGCAAGAAGGAGAACATGCTGTTCGAGGAGGCACTCGCCTACTACGGCGAGGGCACGCCCGACCGCTGGCTCAAGGTGTCCCGCGCCATGGGCGGGACCAAGACGGCCGACGAGGTGCGCTGCCACTACGAGATCCTCGACGGGGACATCAAGCTGATCGAGTCCGGCAGGGTCCCTTTCCCCAACTACAACACCCAGGGGGCTTGGAACTGATTCATCAATCAAGGTAACCCACCGGACCCTTGTCTCGTGTCTAGTTTATGAGTGTGAAATATCAGCACAAATGTCAATGTAGCCCAGTTATATAAATTTGAGAAGTTGAGATATTTTAACTTACAAGGTGCATCTCTTATTGTATTTTTTTTTCCAGGAGCAAAGCTTCTGAATTCTGAAGATCCTGCAAACAGGATGACCTGTTGATAATCTAGTCCTTAGCAGCTGGGACCATGTTATTGAAGCAAGCATAATTATGTATGTATAACGAAGATTGTGGGCACTTGGTTAGGAATAAAAGAAGAAACCTACGTGTGTGTACATAATATTAGGTTTGTAAGCAAATCAAGTGCGCTTGGTCTTGCGGACCGGTAGCGTGTATTTTACATTGTGTACAGTATTACTCCTCGCCAATGAGTTTTGGAGTAAACATCAGTGATAAAAATCCCTAGTACTTGTCTGTACTGTTTCTGAACATGTGCTTGTAGAATATTCCTGTTTGTCTATCAATAAGTTTAATACTCAGATGTTTACATTGCACTTTACATGTTATCATTATCGATTTGCTTCCAACGAAGATGGGGTAGATGTGAGTATGACTATGTGCCATCTGATAACTTGTGTACTCCCACCATTTTATTTATTCTGCATATTAGCTTTGCCTCACAGACAAAGAATGGAGAATAACCACAAACAAAGAATGGAGAATAATCGAAGATCGCTTTGAAAAGAAGCTCAACAGTTGGAAGACAGAACTCATGTCATATGGGGCACATTTGACACTTATTAACACTATTCTCACAAGTCTGCCCATGTTTATGTTGTCCTTTTTTGAAATGCCCAAAGGGGTGTTTAAAAGGCTTGATTTTTATTGATCTAGGTTCTTCTGGCAGTGCGATGAGCACAAATAGATGTACATATACTAGATAAATGGGATGTATTCTGTTAGCCAAAGGATCAAGGTGGTTTGGGTACTGAAAACTTAAAGATAAAAAACAGGCGCTTGCTTTGTAAATGGCTATACCAGTTGCTTCACGAGGAGGGTGTATGGCAGGAGCTTATTCACAAAAAGTATCTACATTCCAAAACTCAATCTCAAGTAGAAGCAAATCAATGGACTCCCCTTTTTGGAAGGGCTTGATGAAGGCCAAGTCTTGGTTATTTAAGAGAGATTCGTTTGAGGTTGGCAATGGCCATTCTGAAGTTTTTCCAAAGACACTTGGTTGGGGACAACCTGCTTGCTCTACAATACCCATTGTTAAATAACATTGTGGAAAATATGAAACCCTAGAATTATGTGTTGTATTGATCTGACCCTCGGAGGGGTATATATAGAGTACAACGTAGAAGAGGCTTGGAGTACAAGGCAAGATATTGTGTATTTAAACTAAGTCTATCTCTTTCTCCTTATCTCTAGCTAATCACGTTTATACTTGTAACATTCCCCCTCAGTCGTAGCGGGAGTGAAGCGGACGATTACGACTGAATTTGAAGTCTTGTGTTTCCGTCGTCTTCTCCGCTGCTCCATCATCAACCGCGTCTCTGATGGGTCGGCACCTAGGGCGGTGACTACGTCCCCTTCTGGTGCCTTCCTTGTCTCTTCTCTCTTCCCTCCCGCAGTCATAGCGGGAGTGGCGTGAACGCTGGTGACGACGCGGACGCTGTTGACTGGAGTTGTCGCCGATATGTTGCTGTAGACCAAGCCATTAATGTCGATGTCGAGGTAGCCGATCATGGTGTTGTAGCCGTGGTCGAGGTAGTCGTGGTCGATGATGTAGTCGTCGTGGATGATGAAGCCGCACAAAGCCGGAGGTGCAAAAAAATGCGCTATGACAGAGCTGCAGACGTGGACGATGCACCTTGCGGATGCCAGAGGGTGCCGTCGGTGATGAGTCCACCGGTTTTGCCAAGACCGGAGGAAGCCCATCGAGCACACTGTTGGGGAACGTAGCAGAAATTCAAAATTTTCCTACGTGTCACCAAGATCTATCTATGGAGAAACCAGCAACGAGGGAAAGGAGAGTGCATCTACATACCCTTGTAGATCGCTAAGCGAAGCGTTCAAGAGAATGGGGTTGAAGGAGTCATACTGTCGTGATCCAAATCACCGGAGATCCTAGTGCCGAGCAGACGGCACCTCCGCGTTCAACACACGTACAGCCCGGTGGCGTCTCCCACGCCTTGATCCAGCAAGGAGAGAGGGAGAGGTTGAGGAAGACTCCATCCAGCAGCAGCACAACGGGCGTGGTGGTGGTGGAGGAGCGTGGTAATCCTGCAGGCTTCGCCAAGCACCAAGGGAGAGGAGGAGGAGGAGAGGCGGGGCTGCACCAAGAGGAGAAGTTCTCATGTGTATGGCAGCCCCAAACCTCAACTATATATAGGGGAAGGGGCTGCGCCTTTAGGGTTTCCCCACCCCAAGGGTGCGGCCAGCCCTAGATCCCATCTAGGGGCGGCCAAGGGGAGGAGTGCCTCCCAAGTCAAGTGGAGGCCTCCCTTTAGGGTTTTACCCTTCCCATGCGCATGGGCCTTGGGGGCTGGTGCCCCTGGCCCATTAAGGCTAGGGCGCCCCTACAGCCCATGCTACTGTATTGGACGTGGTGGAACAATTTCGGACCTCCGGACCCCTCCGAATCCTCCGGAACCTTCCGGAAGCTTCCGGTACAATACCGAAAAAACCCGAACTTTTTCCGGAACCCGAACAACAACTTTCCATATATAAATCTTTATCTCCGGACCATTCCGGAACTCCTCGTGACGTCCGGGATCTCATCCGGGACTCCGAACAACATTCAGTAACCACATACAAACTTCCTTTATAACCCTAGCGTCATCGAACCTTAAGTGTGTAGACCCTACGGGTTCGGGAGGCATGCGCATATGACCGAGACGTTCTCCGGTCAATAACCAACAGCCGGGCTCTGGATATCCATGTTGGCTCCCACATGTTCCACGATGATCTCATCGGATGAACCACGATGTCAAGGACTCAATCGATCCCGTATACAATTCCCTTTGTCTAGCGGTATTGTACTTGCCCGAGATTCGATCGTCGGTATCCCGATACCTTGTTCAATCTCGTTACCGGCAAGTCTCTTTACTCGTTCCATAACACATCATCCCGTGATCAACCCCTTGGTCACATTGTGCACATTATGATGATGTCCTACCGAGTGGGCCCAGAGATACCTCTCCGTTTACACGGAGTGACAAATCCAAGTCTCGATTCGTGCCAACCCAACAGACACTTTCGGAGATACCGTAGTGCACCTTTATAGTCACCCGATTACGTTGTGACGCTTTGGTACACCCAAAGCATTCCTACGGTATCCGGAGTTGCACAATCTCATGGTCTAAGGAAATGATACTTGACATTAGAAAAGCTTTAGCATACGAACTACGATCTTTGTGCTAGGCTTAGGATTGGGTCTTGTCCATCACATCATTCTCCTAATGATGTGATCCCGTTATCAATGACATCCAATGTCCATGGTCAGAAACCGTAACCATCTATTGATCAACGAGCTAGTCAACTAGAGGCTTGCTAGGGACATGGTGTTGTCTATGTACCCACACATGTATCTGAGTTTCCTATCAATACAATTATAGCATGGATAATAAACGATTATCATGAGCAAGGAAATATAATAATAATAATTTATTATTGCCTCTAGGGCATATTTCCAACAGTCTCCCACTTGCACTAGAGTCAATAATCTAGTTCACATCGCCATGTGATTAACACTGATAGGTCACATCGCCATGTGACCAACATCCAAAGAGTTTACTAGTGTCTGTAAACTAGTTCACATCATCATGTGATTAAGACTCAATGAGTTCTGAGGTTTGATCATGTTTTGCTTGTGAGAGAGGTTTTTAGTCAACGGGTCTGAACCTTTCAGATCCGTGTGTGCTTTGCAAATTTCTAGGTCATATTGTAAACGCTGCTTCCACGCTCCACTTGGATCTATTCCAAATGGTTGCTCCACTATACGTATCCGGTTTGCTATTCAGAGTCACTCGGATAGGTGTTAAAGCTTGCATCGACGTAACCCTTTACGCCAACTCTTTATCACCTCCATAATCGAGAAACATGTCCTTAAGGACAATTTTGACCGCTATCCAATGATCCGTTCCTGGATCATTCTTGTACCCCTTGACTGACTCATGGCAAGGCACACTTCAGGTGCGGTACTTAGCATAGCATACTGTAGAGCCTACGTCTAAAGCATAGGGGACGACCTTCGTCCTTTCTCTCTTTTCTGCCGTGGTCGAGCTTTAAGTCTTAACTTCATACCTTACATCTCAGGCAAGAACTCCTTCTTTGACTGATCCATCTTGAACACCTTCAAGATCATGTCAAGGTATGTGCTCATTTGAAAGTACCATTAAGCAATTTTGATCTATCCCTATAGATCTTGATGCTCAATGTTCAAGTAGCTTAATCCAGGTTTCTATTGAAAAACATCTTTCAAATAACCCTATTTGCTTTCCAGAAATTCTACATCATTTCTGATCATCAATATGTCAACAACATATACTCATCACAAAATTCTATAGTGCTCCCACTCACTTCTTTGGAAATACAAGTTTCTCATAAACTTTCTATAAACCCAAAATCTTTGATCATCTTATCAAAGCGTACATTCCAACTCCGAGATGCTTACTCCGGTCCTTAGAAGGATTGCTGGAGCTTTGCATACTTGTTAGCATCCTTCGTGATTGACAAAACCTTCTCGTTGTATCACATACAACCTTTCCTCAAGAATAACATCGAGGAAACAATGTTTTGACATCCTATCTGCAAGATTTCATAAATGCAGCTAATGCTAACATGATTCCGACGGACTTAAGCATCGCTACGGATGAGAAAATCTCATCGTAGTCAACTCCTTAAACTTGTGAAAAACTCTTCGCCACAAGTCGAGCTTCACAGACGGTGACATTACCGTTCACATCCGTCTTCTTCTTAAAGATCCATTTATCTCAATGGCTTGCCGATCAACGGGCAAGTCCACCAAAGTTCAAGCTTTGTTCTGATACATGGATCCTATCTCGGATTTCATGGCTTTTAACCATTTGTCGGAATATGAGCCCACCATCGCTTCCCCATAGCTCGTAGGTTCATTGTTGTCTAGCAACATGACCTTCAAGACAGGATCACCGTACCACTCTGAAGCAGTCCGCATCCTTGTCACCCTACGAGGTACGGTAGTGACTTGATCCAAAACTTCATGATCACTATCATAAGTTTCGACTTCAATTGGTGTAGGTGCCACAGGAACAACTTCCTGTGCCCTGCTACACACTTTTTGAAGTGACGGTTCAATAACCTCATCAAGTCTCCACCATCCTCCCACTCAACTTTCCGAGACAAACTTTTTCTCGAGAAAGGACCCGATTCAAGAAACAATCCCTATTGCTTTCGGATCTGAATTAGGAGGTATACCCAACCGTTTTGGGTGTCCTATGAAGATGCATTTTATCCGCTTTGGGTTCGAGCTTATCAACCTGAAACTTTTTCACATAAGCGTCGCAGCCCCAAACCTTTAAGAAATGACAGCTTAGGTTTCTCTAAACCATAGTTCATACGGTGTCATCTCAACGGAATTACGTGGTGCCCTATTAAAGTGAGTGCGGTTGTCTCTAATGCCTAACCCATGAGCGATAGTGGTAATTCGATAAGAGACATCATGGTACGCACCATATCCAATAGGGTGCAACTATGATGTTCGGACACACCATTACACTATGGTGTTCCAGGCGGTATTAATTGTGAAACAATTTCCACAGTGTCTTAATTGCGTGCCAAAGCTCGTAACTCAGATACTCATCTCTATGATCATATCATATTTTATCCTCTTGTCACAATGATCTTTAACTTCAGTCTGAAATTAGTTGAACCATTCAATAATTCAGACTTGTGTTTCATCAAGTAAATATACTCAACATCTACTCGAATCATCTGTGAAGTCAGAACAACGATATTCACTGCATGCCTCAGCACTCATTGGACTGCACACATGAAAATGTGTTACTTCAACAAGTTGCTATCTTGTTCCATCTTACTGAAACCGAGGTTTTTCAGTCATCTTGCCCATGTGGTATGATTTGCATGTCTCAAGTGATTCAAAATCAAGTGAGTCCAAACGGTCCATTTGCATGGAGTTTCTTCATGCATATACACCAACAGACATGGTTCGCATGTCTCAAACTTTTCAAAAACGAGTGAGTCCAAAGATCCATCAACATGGAGCTTCTTTATGCGTTCTATACCAATATGACTCAAATGGCAGTGCCACAAGCAGGTGGTACTATCATTACTATCTTATATCTTTTGGCATGAAAATGTGTATCACTACGATCGAGATTCAATAAACCATTCCTTTAGGTGCAAGACCATTGAAGGTATTATTCAAATAAACAGAGTAACCATTATTCTCCTTAAATGAATAATCAGTATTGCGATAGACATAATCCAATCATGTCTATGCTCAACGCAATCATCAAATGACAATTATTCAGGTTTAATACTAATCTTGATGGTAGAGGGAGCGTGCGATGTTTGATCAAATCAAACTTGGAAACACTTCCAACACATATCCTCAGCTCACCTTTAGCTAGTCTCCGTTTATTCCATAGCTTTTATTTCGAGTTACTAACACTTAGCAACCGAACCGGTATCTAATACCTTGGTGCCACTAGGAGTACTAGTAAAGTACACATTAACATAATGTATATCCAACATAATTCTATCGACCTTGCCAGCCTTCTTATCTACCAAGTATCTAGGGTAATTCTGCTCCAGTGGTTGTTCCCCTTATTACAAAAGCACTTAGTCTCGGGTTTGGGTTCGACATTGTGTTTCTTCACTGGAGCAGCAACTGATTTGCCGCTTCATGAAGTGTCCCTTCTTGCCCTTGCCCTTCTTGAAACTAGTGGTTTCACCAACCATCAACAATTGATGCTCCTTCTTGATTTTTACTTTCACGATGTTAAACAACGCGAATACCTCAAGGATCATCATCTCTATCCTTGATATGTTATAGTTCATCACGAAGCTCTAGCAGCTTGGTGGCAATGACTTTGGAGAAACATCACTATCTCATCTGGAAGATCAACTCCCACTTGATTCAAGTGATTGTTGTACTCAGACAATCTGAGCACAAGCTCAACGATTGAGCTTTTCTCCCTTAGTTTGTAGGCTAAGAGAATCGTCGGAGGTCTCATACCTCTTGACGTGGGCATGAGCCTGAAATCCTAATTTCAGCCCTCGAAACATCTCAGATGTTCCGCGACATTTCGAAAAAAGTCTTTCGTGCCTCAACTCTAAACCGTTCAACTGAACTATCACGTAGTTATCAAAACGTGTATATCCGATGTTCGCAACATCCACAAACGACGTTTGGGGTTCAGCACACCGAGCGGTGCATTAAGGACATAAGCTTTCTACTGTCCGCATAATCGCTACTTTCAACTTTCAACTATATTTTCTCTAGGAACATATCTAAACAGTGGAACTAAAGCGCGAGCTTACGACATAATTTGCAAAAGGTCTTCTGACTATGTTCAAGATAATTAAGTTCATCTTATGAACTCCCACTCAGATAGACATCCCTCTGGTCATCTAAGTGATTACATGATCCGAGTCAACTAGGCCGTGTCCGATCATCACGTGAGACAGACTAGTCATCATCGGCGAACATCTTCATGTTGATCGTATCTACTATACGACTCATGCTCGACCTTCGGTCTCGTGTTCCGAGGCCATGTCTGTACATGCTAGGCCTGCCAAGTCAAACCTAAGTGTATTGCGTGTGTTCCGAGGCCATGTCTGTACATGCTAGGCTCGTCAACACCCGTTGTATGTGAACGTAAGAATCTATCACACCCGATCATCACGTGGTGCTTAGAAGCGACGAACTTTAGCAACGGTGCACAGTTAGGGGAGAACACTTCTTGAAATTGTTGTAAGGGATCATCTTATTTACTACCATCGTTCTAAGTAAACAAGATGCATAAACATAATAAACATCACATGCAATTATATAGTAGTGACATGATATGGCCAATATCATATAGCTCCATTGATCTCCATCTTCGGGCCTCCATGATCATCATCGTCACCGGCATGACACCATGATCTCCATCATCGTGTCTTCATGAAGTTGTCTCGCCAACTATTACTTCTACTACTATGGCTACCGGTTAGCAATAAAGTAAAGTAATTACATGTCGTTGTTTAATGACACGCAGGTCATACAATAAATAAAGACAACTCCTATGGCTCCTGCCGGTTGTCATACTCATCGACATGCAAGTCGTGAATCCTATTACAAGAACATGATCAATCTCATACATCACATATCATTCATCACATTCTTCTTGGCCATATCACATCACATAGCATACCCTGCAAAAACAAGTTAGACGTCCTCTAATTGTTGTTGCATGTTTTACGTGGCTGCTATGGGTTTCTAGCAAGAACGTTTCTTACCTACGCAAAACCACAACGTGATATGCCAATTGCTATTTACCCTTCATAAGGACCCTTTTCATCGAATCCGTTCCGACTAAAGTGGGAGAGACTGCACCCGCTAGCCACCTTATGCACCAAGTGCATGTCGATTATGGAACCTGTCTCACGTAAGAGTATGCGTGTAGGTCGGTCCGGCCGCTTCATCCCACAATACCGTCGAAACAAGATTGGACTAGTAACGGTAAGCATATTGAACAACATCAACGCCCACAACTACTTTGTGTTCTACTCGTGCAAAGAATCTACGCAATAGACCTAGCTCATGATGCCCTTTGTTGGGGAGCGTGGCGAAATTCAAAATTTTCCTACGTGTCACCAAGATCTATCTATGGAGAAACCAGCAACGAGGGGAAGGAGAGTGCATCTACATACCCTTGTAGATCGCTAAGCGGAAGCGTTCAAGAGAACGGGGTTGAGGAGTCATACTCGTCGTGATCCAAATCACCGGAGATCCTAGTGCCGAATAGACGGCACCTCCGCGTTCAACACACGTACAGCCCGGTGACGTCTCCCACGCCTTGATCCAGCAAGGAGAGAGGGTGAGGTTGAGGAAGACTCCATCCAGCAGCAGCACAACGGCGTGGTGGTGGAGGAGCGTGGTAATCCTGCAGGCTTCGCCAAGCACCAAGGGAGAGGAGGAGGAGGAGAGGCAGGGCTGCACCAAGAGGAGAAGTTCTCATGTGTATGGCAGCCCCAAACCTCAACTATATATAGGGGAAGGGGCTGCGCCTTTAGGGTTTCCCCACCCCAGGGGTGCGGCCAGCCCTAGATCCCATCTAGGGGGGCGGCCAAGGGGGGAGGAGTGCCTCCCAAGTCAAGTGGAGGCCTCCCCTTTTAGGGTTTTACCCTTCCCATGCGCATGGGCCTTGGGGGGGGGGGGCTGGTGCCCCTGGCCCATTAAGGCTAGGGCGCCCCCCTACAACCCATGCTACTGTATTGGACGTGGTGGAACAATTTCCGGACCTCCGGACCCCTACGGAATCCTCCGGAACTTTCTGGAAGCTTCCCGGTATAATACCGAAAAAACCCGAACTTTTTCCGGAACCCGAACAACAACTTTCCATATATAAATCTTTATCTCCGGACCATTCCGGAACTCCTCGTGACATCCGGGATCTCATCCGGGACTCCGAACAACATTCGGTAACCACATACAAACTTCCTTTATAACCCTAAGCGTCGCCATCGAACCTTATGTGTAGACCCTACGGGTTCGGGAACCATGCATACATGACCGAGGCGTTCTCCGGTCAATAACCAACAGCGAGATCTGGATATCCATGTTGGCTCCCACATGTTCCACGATGATCTCATCGGATGAACCACGATGTCAAGGACTCAATCGATCCCGTATACAATTCCCTTTGTCTAGCGGTATTGTACTTGCCCGAGATTCGATCGTCGGTATCCCGATACCTTGTTCAATCTCGTTACCGGCAAGTCTCTTTACTCGTTCCATAACACATCATCCCGTGATCAACCCCTTGGTCACATTGTGCACATTATGATGATGTCCTACCGAGTGGGCCCAGAGATACCTCTCCGTTTACACGCGGTGACAAATCCCGATCTCGATTCGTGCCAACCCAATGAGACACTTTCGGAGATACCTGTAGTGCACCTTTATAGTCACCCGATTACGTTGTGACGTTTGGTACACCCAAAGCATTCCTACGGTATCCGGAGTTGCACAATCTCATGGTCTAAGGAAATGATACTTGACATTAGAAAAGCTTTAGCATACGAACTACGATCTTTGTGCTAGGCTTAGGATTGGGTCTTGTCCATCACATCATTCTCCTAATGATGTGATCCCGTTATCAATGACATCCAATGTCCATGATCAGGAAACCGTAACCATCTATTGATCAACGAGCTAGTCAACTAGAGGCTTGCTAGGGACATGGTGTTGTCTATGTACCCACACATGTATCTGAGTTTCCTATCAATACAATTATAGCATGGATAATAAACGATTATCATGAGCAAGGAAATATAATAATAACTAAATTATTATTGCCTCTAGGGCATATTTCCAACACACACATCGGTTTTGCCAGAACCGTGCGGCTGTGTAGGGTCGTCACTGGAGTGACGCTGTGTCGATGCAACCGTGTCGTCGTGGATGACGCGGTCGATGTCATCGTCGTGACGCGGTCATTGCCGTCGTCGTGGTCGCGTCTTGCAGAAAATTCTGTCAGCAGACGCTAGGTGTTCATCTTGTGGACAAGGTGGCGGCGATGTGTTGACGAAGACCACGTTGATGAAGACCTTGGCAATGAAGTGTCGGCAATCACGTTGTAGCGACGTGTCGACGACGATGTCGCTTGAAGGCGTCCCTTGCGGCGATGATGTGTCAATGCCGTGTCGTGCCGAAGAAGTATGTTGGCTCGTAGCCAGGAGTAGTCGTACAGCTCAATGTCGGCTCGGTGAAGTAGTGGATCGCTGAATCGATGCAGTGGCACCTGGACGTGGCTGTGGCCCGTGACGAGGTTGTGTCGATGAAGATCGATGTCGTGCAGGTTGCCGACTCGCCGTAGACTCCTACTCGATGATGCTGGCGCTGTCGATGATGATGTGTATCTACGTATGTATGCCCCCAAGTGCAGCCTCGTGTGTGTACGTTCGTAGAGGTTGGCTTTAGCCATCCACGACCTGAACACAAATGCATGCATCAATTGGGATGGAGGCGCATTGAAGGCGATGTAGATCGGATCATGGTAGTCTCCTGGAGACGCGCACTGGCCCACGGGGATTCGGGAGGTCGGTAGTGTCCATCGTCTGCACGGGCTGCAGAGGGAGGAGCGTGGTCCTGCTGTGCACTGCGGCGGAAAGAGTGCGTGTTGATCGTCCGGGAGATGTCGGGCTGATGCGCTCGTCCCGCCTGAAGTCGTGGATGGCTCAAAGTGAAGGGGGCCGTCGCTCTTGGATGGCCCTCCTGGCCTCCGTGTACGCGCGAGCCGATATGGCCCGTGCGTGTTAAAGCCGATCGAGTGTGTGGGCCGCCTGCCCGTCACCCGCCGGCACGACCTTGCTTGCGTCCGTAGATCGGATCTGGCACAGTCCCGGTGTCGATCTACTTGTACGCGCCGCTGAAGGTGCATGAAGGAGCCGCTGCTTGCATGAGTTGGATGAAGATGCATCAGCAGTGGCGGAGCTATGCGTGCTCCTAGGGATGCTATGGCCTCCCAGCCTAAGCAAAAAGTGTGAAGGAATTTTTTTAGAGGGTTTAGATGAGTATAAATTTAGTATTTGGCCCCCTCAGGTCTGCCAGTTTTACCATTTACCCCCCTAAGACTTTCTTCCTAGCTCCGCCAGTGCGCATCAGTGCAGATCATGTTGCTAGAGGGCGTGGGGCGATCGTGCGCCTGGGGTTGACTGGCGCGCACATGGCTAGGCAGATTGTTGATGTAGAGCCCGTGCACACATGGCGCCGGTCATCGTCACGAGCTGGAACGCGTCGTCGTCCCACGTCGGTGCAGCCTTGTACCCCGTGCGTTGTTGTAGTCGCCCGCCCTCCTGGTGTTGATGCGCCCGTGCGTGCGGCTGGAGGTGGACGCCCGCGGAGCCGACGCCTCCGCCTGCGAGAGTAGATGAAGTACTTGATGCTGCTGCTATTTCTGTGTTGGTTTTCACCGGATTTTGAAAATCATCGGGCTTTATTTGTAGCTAAGAAAAATTGGTCTTAAGGGATTTTGAAAATTGGAATTGATCTAATCTAAGAAATCGATCTAAACTATGGAACCGATCTGATCTTTTGATCGATCGGATGCCGCGCCCCAAGGGAGAGAAGGTTAATCTCCCCGGAGGCGGCGCACTGCGGAAGTGCTAGAGGAACCTAGGATCGGCGTCGTGAGACTAACCGCTCTAATACCATGTGGAAAATATGAAACCCTGGAGTTATGTGTTGTATTGATCTGACCCTCGGAGGGGTATATATAGAGTACAATGTAGAAGAGGCTTGAAGTACAAGGCAAGATATTGTGTATTTAAACTAAGTCTATCTCTTTCTCCTTATCTCTAGCTAATCACGTTTATACTTGTAACAAACATGGCATGTAGGAAAAATGAGACTGTGCACTTGATTATGGGAATGGAAAAATGGGTACCATGATTAAAAAAAGGATTACATTTGGTGATGTTGGTCAACTTATCAGAAACACCAGATTTATCCAAATGACGATTGAATACTAATACGATGACTGGTGCTCCATAGAAAACATATTTGAAAGATTAAGGTGCCAATAAAACCTCTTGCGAAATCAATGCTATTGCACCGCTATCGCCGTTTAGAAACTGGCCTACTATTTGCTTGCCTGCGCTGATTTTGCATGAGAACTGCACCTGCAGGCAAAAATTTCGCTGCAATTTTCTCTGGCGATTAATCCTTTGGCCCATGATTTTAATCAGTCCATGAACCTTAAATTTGCATTGATTTTTGTCAAACTGGCGTTACTTATTGATGCCCCTCCAAGCGTTGCTAAACAGATTGAATACAAGGAAACAAATAAAGGCGATTTCCGAGGGGGTTCTCCTTTTTGCCGCCATTTTCTAGCGACTCCTCTCCTCACGATGGCCTCACGGATATCAATGATTAGGTGGGTCGAAGGAGCCGTGCGTTCAAGTCGTGTTTTTTTGTAGGTTCAGGCTGGCCACTTGGTGGTCTTTTTTCTTATTTCCTTTATGCTTTTCTAGGCATGTTTGTGCTGATGCCTGAACAGACAACTTTATTTCATATATTGCTCTTAAACTTGGTGGTTGCTTTATTAATAAAGTGGGGGCAAAAGTAGATTTTCGAGGTTATGTAAGTTTGGGCCTAAGTCATTAGAATTTCAGTCGACTGGCATTGTGGCTTCGACAACAATGACAATGATGGCGAATAAGTGTGCTCTAGATCTTCCCTTGACGTGGTAGCTTTCTTCCTCATCAGCGCCAGATCTAGGAGGTCCTACGTTCCCGTATTATTAACAACCATATTATTTCTACATAGCCAAAGCAACCAATTTAAAGCCACATACATGTTTAAGTAACACCCCAAAACCGAACTTCATCTCTTCGGCCTAGGGTTGGGCGGTGGCGGTGCCATGCGCGTCGTACCCTCCATGGAGGTGCCGTCTTGGGAGGTTTGGGTTTTAGGGAGAGTGTGGCTGTGGGTGGTAGGCTCCGGACAAGGGCTCAAACGACGGCGGTGGCGTGGAGGTTGGCAGGTGGAGTGGTGTGACATTTACCGCGTCGACGATAGCGGGTCTTGGTGGCACGGCGCAGCTTAGTCTTGGCGACGGATGCAACTGGATGGACAAGCGCAGGGCGGTGGCATGTTTGGCGGCGTTGCGGCATCGATGACCGTCCGGCCTGGCAAGTATAATGCAGATGTCTTTCCTGGAGATGGGTCAGTGGATCGATGGTGGTAGCAGTTTCTCAAGCGTGTGTGCATGTGGTGTATGCTTTGAGTCTACTGCACCGGTATGCTCCTGGTAGGCTGGTACGTCATTGCCGGCGGATCGGCGTTGAGCCAAGTTTTAAATGGTGGGGAGTGATGGCATTCCCCATTATCGAGTTTGTATCTTTGTGTGATGACTTCAGGTTGTTTGGTGTATGTTCTTGTCTGACCTTTGTTAAATAATTTAATAAAGATGGCTGTGTGCATCTATTGATGCAGAGGCGGGGTTTTAACCTCCTTTCCTGAAAAAATCTCATGCTTGCCGTGTGCTTCTTGCTTGCAAAGATGCAATTGTGCTTGCGGTGGAGCATGGTTTTTATTTTTCAGTTTCTACTGTTGAGACTGATTGCCAGATGGTGCAGCAACTATGCCAAAGATGCCAAATCTGGAGGAGTTCATATCATGAAGGAGATACTATTTCCAGGGGTTTAAGCTAGTATTTGCTGGCGCGGTGCTAATTAGATGGTGCAGCAACTATGGGGTGCCAAAGATGCCAAATCTGGAGGAGTTCGTATCATGAAGGAGATGAGATCGATCTCCACTATTTCCAGGGGTTTAAGCTAGTCTTTGCTGGGCGCGGTGCTAATTAGATGGTGCAGCAACTATGGGATGCCAAAGATGCCAAATCTGGAGGAGTTCATATCATGAAGGAGATTCTTTTTTTTGAGAAAAATATCATGAAGGAGATGAGATCGATCTCCACTATTTCCATGGGTTTAAGCTAGTATTTCCTGGGCGCGGTGCTAATTCTTTGGCCCATTCTTGTGCGCGTTTTGCTGTTACATTTGATGAACTTTCAGTTACGTGTGATGTAATCCCTGGCCATCTAATAGATTCTTTCCAATCAGATAAGGTGCCACGCCTAACGAATAAAGAGCTTTAGGTGTAGCGACCCGACCCGAATGGATCAAGTCTCTGTGTTCAGGTGTCATTCCTGGATCAGTAATGCTGACACCACACAGTACTTTGAAGGATTTATAACAGAGTAGCAATCACACACTTATTACATCGTTGTCCAAAAGAGGACTTATTACAATAAATATGGCTTAAGGCCATCTAATAACGATAACAGCGGAAGACTTGGAAGATAAGTGAGTCCATCAACTCCATCGGCATCACTGAGTATAGAACCACGACCTAAACACCTTACTCGTCGTCTGAAAAGTCTGCAACATGAACGTTGCAGCCCGAAAACGGGTCAGCACATGGAATATGCTGGCAATGTAACACATAGAGAGCAATGAAGCAATAAGCCTATACTACATGCATATATGGCTGGTGGATAAGCTCTATGGTTACAGTTTTTGCATAAAGCTAGTTTTTCCCTACTGCAAAGGAATAAATTTGTTTAACTATCATGGTGGTTGTTAAACATTGAGAATGGTTGACAACATACTCAATCCCAATTAAAAGTACTCATTAAAAATCCAACAATATTAATTAGAGTAACATGTTGAGATTCACATGATATTCAAGTACTAGATACTCAAGATGTCCATAACCGGGGACACGGCTAATCATGATTAGTTTATATACTCTGCAGAGGTTTGCGCACTTTTCCCCACAAGACTCGATCGCCTCCGTTTGGTTTCTCGCACTGCATGGTGTTTGAGAGACGGATGACCGAGACACAGTCTTTCAGAAGTACTAGCACCTTACATGTGGGTAGACCGTACCAACCTACATCCCCTACATCAGCTAGCCTACCCGTAAGAGTTCGCACAACTTAGTCAACTATGCCAGAGCCCATAATGGCTTGTGGCTGCACATGGAAGTTTCTAGATTGAATAATCTTATGATCCCTTTGAGCCTGGGTGGCGGTCCGAAGAAATACAGGCAAGTCCTGATAGAAACCAGGTGCCTCAATCCACCCAGATGTGAGTTTAAGTTGCCACCTTAAATAAACTATTAATTAACAATCTCACATCTGTCATGGATATTCACTCACCCAATCCACGTCTACTAGCATAGCATGTCATAATAAGCAAACGTAGAAGTAACTCCCAAGGTTTCATAAGTAAAACGGGTAATAGGTACTACCTCAATCTACTTCCCATCCCACAATTTAATTAGATCCTAATCATGCAAGTGTTTGAGGATTGATCTAATGCATAAAACTGGGTAGTAGAAAAGGTATGATCAAGTGTTACTTGCCTTGCTGACGATCCATGAAACCTAGAGACTCAAGTAACAAGCGGCGCACTCCGGTGATCTATCGCAGACAAACAACAAGCATACAATAAGTACTCATCTAATGCACAGGTAAATCTCGAATAAAAGATCTAACCAGAAAGTTCAACTTAAGAACCCTGGTTGCAAGAAGAATCGAATCAAATAAAGCAATGAAAGTCAAACGTCGAAAGAAAACAACTCGGTTCTAGCAATTTGAAACTAGGTCAAATTTTACAGTAGCAAAACTTTGTTTAAGTGGATTAGTCGGAACGGCGGTTTCGTAACGAAACTCCAGGCGCTTGAATCACCTGATTCCGATAAACGAGCGAGCAAATAAACTAGAACGAAGATTGGATCTGAAATCGAGATCGGAAAATAACGGATTAACGATTAAAAGAAAAACGACGAACGGTTAAACGAACGGACGTTCGTTAACAGAAACTAACCGGTGAACACGTTCGTTAAAACGAACGGATCGGTGAACGTTCACTAAGTAGCTAAACCAAAAAAAACCGATCTAGGGTTTTTTTTTTAAAAACCGAACAACGGAAAAGAAAACCGGAACGGTTTTTAAAACAAAACCGAACCGGGGGAGGTGGCACGGCGCGGCTATACCTCCGGCGAGGTCGCCGGCGGGCGGTCGGGGCTCCGGCGGGGTCCGGCGGGGTGAGGCGAGGGGCGGCGGGCTCGGGTTTTAAGGAGGGGGGCGCTGCCTTGGGGAGGGGCCACGGCGGCGGGTCGGCGCCCCCAGCCGGACTCGGCGGCGGCGGCCAGGACTCCCGGGCGGGAGGCGGCGGCGGGGTGGGCCGTCGGCTGGGCCTTGGCCCAGTCGGCGCGCGACGCGGATCCTTTTTTTTTAAAATAAAATCTCGCGCAGAAAAACGTATAAAATAAAATCTAAACGAACTCCAAAATTAATAAAGTAAATTTTCCCCGACTCCTAAAAATGAGTCGAACAAAATGAACTTTAACACGGGGCAAAAATGCAAAATTTTAAAATACTCATTTTTTCCCTAAAGCAAATAAACTCCGAAAATCCAAAATTTGATTTATTTATTAAATCTTCATTTTTGCTAAATTTTGAGAAAGTCATATTATTCCCTCTCTTATTTTTTTATTGGAAAATATTTGAAGATAAAAATAAATAAATCCGAATGATCCTATTTTCAAAATTTGAGAAAGCTCAAATATGAAAATGATGAAATCTCCAACTCTCTCCGAGGGTCCTTGAGTTGCGTGAAATTTTCTAGGATCGGAAAATGCAAGAAAATGTGATATGCATGATGACTTAATGTATAACATTCCAAATTGAAAATTTGAGATGTTACATTAGGGCAGTGCTTTCAAAAATAAAATAAAATATACTAGACCACATTTTTGCAGCTCAAGGTTCTTTGTAGCGGTAGCTGTTGATGCACCTTGCATCCTGGCATAATTCCAACCATCCAATGTGTAGCCGCCAATTGGCAGAATCTATTCCAACTTCTAAGACCAAAAAGAAAGAATGGATCTCCCTAGCCACGACTCCGATATGTTTGGAGAAGGAATTTGACCATATGCCATGATGAGGTTGTGATGCCTTTTTATCCATGGTCCTGTGACTCTGCTCATGTTCCTCGGTTGTCCACGAGGAATTTTTTTCAAAACTGTGATATATTTTATAGCATTTTCGGAAACTATATGATGTAATGAAAAAAAACCAAAACTAGTAGCCCGTCGGCCATCTTTAGGCCGAAGTAGGGCTTTTCGGCCAAAGCTAGGCCGAAGTAGGGCTTTTCGGCCAAAGCTAGGCCGAAGTAGGAGTTTTCGGCCATCATTAGGCCGAAGTAGAGCTTTTCGGCCAAAGCTAGGCCGAAATAGACTTTTTGGTCAACTCTAGGCCGAAAAGTACTACTTCGGTCTCATGTAGGCCGAAGTTGCATGGCTCGTGCTGAAATGTTCCCGCCACCCCTTCCCGCCACCCGGTTACCCCCAACCCCGTCCCGCCATATGTTCCCGCCAATTCGTTTCCCGCCAACCCTTCCCCGCCACCCGCTTCCCCGCCAACCCCTTCCCGCCATATGTTCCCCGCCAATTCGCTTCCCGCCAACTCTTTCCGCCTTATTTTCTCCTCTCAGATCTATAAAACCCCTTCAAAGCGAAGGTGGATAAGCATTCCAAAGGTAGTGTAGTCGAGATGTCCCATTATCCATTCGATCGTAGTTTTCACCTGGGATGAGCAGCACTCTTCTCGAGTCTAGTTACCGATTTCAGGATGGACAATAGGATAGTTCCATGGGACGAACTCACCGGTAGTGACACCATAATGAATGAGTTGGCTCACCAATTACGTGAGGTCCTGGGTGGCCTGAAAGGACCTATGAGGAGGTACGTCAAGAACTTCTTAGGTTGCATGAAAGGTGGAAGAAGGTAGTGGAGCCAAGAGTGAAACTTTCGGAAGGACTGCAGCAAAGAATACATTTTTATGGACTGAGGAGAGCGAGGGCGACGAAGATATCTTCATGCCGCCGCTTCCGGGTTCTCGTGATCGTCGAAGGGCAAGAGTTCTGCATCGTCCAAAGGCAAGAGTTCTGCATCGTCGAAGGGCAAGAGTTCTGCATCCAGCAAGGGCAAGAGTTCTGCATCGACGGAGGGCAAGAGGACCGCATCATCGAAGGGCAAGAGGGCTGCATCAACGGAGGATGACGATGATGACTTCATGTAGTATGTAAGATGTATTCCAGTTTGTATTGTATTATTGTAGGGCATTATGTTCTATCTGAATTTCATTTTGTAGTATGTAAGATGTATTGCACAAGTTCAGCCGCACTGCTTAATTCAGATGTACTTGTATCTTAATTATCGGTTGTAATCTATTTGGAAATGTAACTGGAATAAGAATGCGAATTAATAGTAATATGTTTCTCGCATACATAAAACAATATATGTCTCCTGTTCAGATAGAAGGAAGTGCGATAGTAACATAGATAATGAGTCATACATAGATAATAAGCATATGCGAATAGTCTGAAACTAACATAGATAATGAGTCATACATAGATAATAAGCATATCATCATGCGGGGGACGGCGGAAGTCTGGTCTTCCTCGGCGAGGACCGGAAGGCGATAAGCGCTGAGGCGGTGGACGAGGCTCGCGATAACCACGACCATAGTTAACCTAAATGCATCGCAGTCTGTGTCTCCTGCGTCGGTGGTGGTGGTGGAGTGTGAAACACCGTCTGCGAGAAGCCATAAATGTTTGTAGCATGGTCATCATCCTCGCGGTCGCCCTCAAAGTAATCAGCACCACCACTAAGGATGGGTGACTGCTCTGAATGCATGAATGGTTGCGACAGGTTGCCGCCTGCGGTAAAGTAAAAAACTTGTAAAATTGATACAAATGCATGAACGATTACTACTCTGTTCAAAAGAATGTAGTGAGTAGGGTTACATAGTTCCATCTGCCGATGCCGAAGAGCTCCCTGGCTCTGAAGGAGGTGGCTCATGCCAGTAAGAGCTCCCTGGCTGTAAAGGAGGTGGCTCATTCCAGGAAGAGCTCCCTGGCTGTGAAGGAGGTGGCTCATGCCAGGAAGAGCTCCCTGGCTGTGAAGGATGAGGTTCTGCACGGTGCACAGAAGGTCGTGGTTGTGAACGTTGCACAGAGGGTCGTGGTTCTGAATGCTGTACAGAGGGACGTGGCGGACGATGTCTTTGGAGGAGGAAGTGCAACATCCGAAGACCGTCTACATGTAACAGCAGCGTAAATCCCGCGTAGCTTGTCATCAAGACGCCTTAACCATGAGACGCCCTCTCGCGGTGGGATAGTTTCTCCCCTCTGAAAGCGCCGCATTAAAGCGGAAACCTCCTCTCGCGCCTGTACTGTCAAGTCACCCTGTAGATGAAGAGTTAACCAATTATATCCTCGTTGTATGATAGACACCACGAATAGACACCCAAGCGAATATGTCCAGATTAACAAAAGACTCAACATATAAGAACGAAGGCATTTATCGCGTGGTGTCTGGTTCCCACAACAGAGGCAGTTGGGTACATATCGCTGGTGATAGGGGCTTCGATCTGATCAGGAGCAGCTGATGGAACCAAGTAGATCCTTGTTGTATGCCGGTAACGCTGCAGATACAACCCGAACATTTCCCAGTTAAAGGCCCGACCCTCACCCCAGGTATTTGTCGCAGCGGTAGTCCATTCGTGAACGTAAGGGGTAATGCTCTTAAGCCAATAATCCATGGACTTGTTTCCTCCTAGGCGACTTTCCCTGATATTGACATGCGCGATACATAATTAGGTATATTATGAATGCATAGTCGACAACTAAAATAGTATTAGTACTTACTTGTGCACGTGCTCTCGCAATCGTGGAATTTTTGGAATCTCGGGCTCTTGATATAGACCGAACTGTCTCATTACTCTATGAAGAGACATCTCCTCAACCGTCACATCAAACACCAACTTGGCCTTGGTCATCCAAAATGCCGATCTCTAGTGCACAATCCAGAAATACCAACTGGGTACCTCGATGATATAGCCTCAAATTAGTATGGCTCCCAGATAACTTGATTCTCGTGCAAACTATCAAACTCATGCCGTGAAGGACGGGTAGCATCCCCTAACCTGACTATGCGCAAACTGTCTCTATGCATGACAACAAATAAGCATTAGTAATACTAATGAATGGCAAAAAATAATTGAATTAATTGTTACTTAATATGAAAGTACCTCTCGCCGTGCCCAAACAGAACCCATAGTAGGTAAGTCGCCGATAGCAGGCACATAAGCCCCAGCTAAGTCCTCCAAACCAAAAGGTTTATCAATGTAGACATAGGGTCGTCCAATAGGGAATCTCTCGTATGACCAGAGCTGCAACAATAATGGACATCCAACAACACCAGATTTTCTAGACTTCAACAAGCAAGCTTTGCACGAGCCTCAGACGTAGCCGCTAACACAGCAGAACCAAAACTCCTCTCAGAGAATATCCGGCGGGCAACGTCGTCAGCCTATCTCTCGTGCAATACCTATGAGTCGTGCATCGGCGGTGGTCACGTGGTTCTCCGTAAACATCGTCTTGCCGAACAGCCAAAGAATATATGCCTCTAGGGACCGGTCAATCTGTGCCTCCGACAACTCAACATCGGGATGTCCTAACGAGACAATCTACATAAAAACGTAATAATTGTATGAAAATCGGGCAACTAAAAAACAACATTTGTTTAAGTGGCCGTGATGGTTACCTGAAACTGGCTCAACCATCTAAAAAGAGGTCCATGAGGATCGTTGTCTATGGCCCTAGCAGTCGGGACCGCAGCCAAAAACGGGTCTGCATCGTTGTTTGCCACCCTGATTCTGCCTCTAAGGGACCTATGGCAGCACCGGCCAGAGGTAATCCCAACAAGTACGACACATCCTGTAAAGTAGGCGCCATCTCTCCCCATGGAAAGTGAAACGTATGTGTCTCTGGCCTCCATCTATCTACTAAGCAGGTAAGGAGTGACTTGTCGTAAGAGAAACGTTTCACTTGCCTCTTGTGTAAATGCACTGGTTCACCTGCCTCATCTAAGTCCGGACCATCAATCCACTCATCCAATGTACCCTGAACCAGCCGTGCCAAGGGTAGAAGTCCAGCCCAACTTAACCTACAGAATAAAAAGATTGTTAGCGGCTATGAAAAGTATGTAAAACATAGTAAGTCATTATATGGACTCCATTATATGCACACATACCTATCAACCCATGAATCATGTATCAGCCAGTTAGTCTTTGGGGTACGAGTGACCAACACGTCTAAGTTGTTGCCCGCTTCCAATAGGGCGCCCCGGTGCTTTCTATCGATGTTGCCATTAAGCAACGGATACAAAGACATATGTGCAATTCAAACAACAAATCTCAGGTGCAAATAAAAACATAAATCTGACATATTACAAATTAAAACATAGTCCATGAGGATTTACATATTAAAACATAGTCCTGACATATTACAAATTAAAACATAGTCCTGACATATTACAAATTAAAACATAGTCCTGACATATTACAAATTAAAACATAGTCCTGACATATTACAAATTAAAACATAGTCCTGACATATTACAAATTAAAACATAGTCCTGACATATTACAAATTAAAACATAGTCCTGACATATTAAAACCCACTACGACACATTATATAGCTTGTGAGTTATTTCTTCCTCGTCCGCCTTCGCCTCGACTGCCACGACCACGTCCGCCTCTTCCTCTTGTTGTCGCAGCCGTCGATGTGGCAGCACTCGTCGATGCGGAAGCACCATCTTTGTTCAGGTCGGGACAATATTTCATCCTATGCCCATAAGCCGCGCATAACAAACATTGCCTGGTTGCTCCACCAGCTTCAGACTGGTCCATATCGTTCCGGATGCGACGGGCCTTCCGCCTGCCCCTACTTGTTCGCCAAGGTCCGGATGCGGATATATACTCTCTCACCGTCGTTTACCTTGTTGAAATTGCCGGCGACTCTAAACCCTGTTATCTCGCCTGTCCAGGTGTTGAGCACTGCCTCTTTTAAATAGTATGGGGACACGAAGGAGATAGCATCCAACTCAATCTGGCCACAGGCAGCCAACACATGAGAGTAAGGTAGGTGCAACAACTTTGGTTTGTTGCATGTACACTCACACGTTGGATAAAATTCCGTTCCAATTTTTACCTCGTGTGTCCTCACCTCATTTCCAGAACCAAAACCATCGGTAGGAAGCTGAACCTCATACCTCCTTTCTTGATTCCCTATGAGTCTGACAGTGTGCTTCTTTGCTTTCTCTATCTTCTTTGCCATGTATTCCATGACACGGCTACAATAAGGTGTGTTCTGATTATCTTCAATATGCTTCTGTGCTAACTCGTGCCTTTCTCTGAAATATCTCAAAGTGCCATGGAATACAGCCTCCACAATAGCTGTGAGTGGCAATGCTCTGCTCCCTCTCAGGCACAAAGTTATACACCTCTGCAAGATTGGTTGTCATGTGGCCATACCTAGCTCCATGTGTGTCATGCAGCAAAGACCAATTCACTGGAGGCTCTTTCTCTATCCACTCGTAAAAATTCTTTATTGCCCTTCCCTTCTTTCTCGTAGTATTAGGAGGGTCAATTCCTGGCAAGTCACAAAGACCTACTGGCTCCTCTAGCTCCGCCGATGAGTGCTGCTAATTTAACTTGATCTTCTTCCATTTTCTTCCTCGCACGGACCTGCTTCTTAGTAAACTCATCTAGTTTTGACCAAATAAATTCGTATTTGCGCTTGCTGGCTCTGCTTGCATAATTTTTGAACAAGTTCATCAACCGCTTGTTCTTGAACTGTGAGAAAAAATTAGCCCCAAGATGGCGCATGCACCACCGGCTCTGCAAGTCCCTCCAAGGTGTTCGCTCGTCATCCGTTGGATTACGAAGTGTCTTCACGGCCTTCAATATACCAGCATGTCTATCATGAATGACACACACGCTTGGTCGGTCCTTCACGATGGCAATTTTCACTTGGCGGAAGAACCATACCCAGCTGAGAAAGTTCTCACCCTCCACAAATGCCATGGCAAGTGGGATGATTTGATTGTTCCGTCCACACCAATAGCAGTCAGGATTTGCCCTCTATATCGACCGGTCAGAATGTACCATCCACAAATGTAACAGGAGGACAATGCCGGAAAGCTTCGATGCACATACCAAACGAGAAGAACACTCGTTTCAACACCTTGAAATCTGGTATACTCAGCAACCTCATGTGTTGTACGTTCACATAAGTGCCAGGATTCCTCTCCTTCAGTATGCCCAGGAGACGGACAACATTATCATATGAGTCGAAGAACGTCCCAAACCTTTCCTCCATAGCCTTCAGCTTAGCCCTCCAAGCCATCCCATAAGGAATGACATACTTCCATCCGACCTTCACCGCTGTCCGGATGTGTTTTGCTTCCATATCTTTCTTCTCTACTATCTCAGTATACATGAGTTGCGCAATGAGACTTGAAGTCAGGTTCGGATGCTTCACCAGCAGGTTCTTCCTCACACAATTATGTGGGATGACAATGGTGACAACCCAGTGGATGTCGTACTTCGGCACGTGCCCGTGCACCTTCCCTGGACAACCTTTTTCAACACATTTCACGGTATAGTTTGTTGGACTTGATATGTGTGTCTTGAAAACCCTCTGCGTAGACATAGCCCACTTTATCACCGCATACTTTAATTTTTTCTTTGTATCAAACATAGCCCCTATTTGTACTTGGTTCAGATTATACTGCCATGGAGTCTCATGGCCATCGTTCACCGTAAGGCGGTGGATATGTCCTGCTCCCATGCGTAGGAATCGGTACCTCAACTTCATCCTCGAATTTTCAGAATCCAGTTCCTCCACCAATCCATCCTCGCCCTCTTCCTCCATCACCCTCTGCATTTCATCCCCTTCCTCATCCCCATCAAGAAAACCTGAACCAGCTAATATTATCGATCGCTACTCGCCCAAAGATCAGGACCACAAACATTGTGTGGAACGGAGTCTGACTCATTCTCGGGTTGGCTAGCATCCACATCTTGTGGCTGTGACCCGGATAAAACAATCTCGTTAGCCACTTCACTGCCTTGGCCGGGTTCATACCCCTGTGGAGTTCTACGGTATTCTCCTCCTTCGCACAAAGTTGCACAAGTGCATATGGGTGGATTCTTCGGTCTCGACAACAGCCTTAATAGGGACAACCAATGCTGGCTCCTATCTACCGCATCAACTCCCACTTGACATTTTTACAGGATTTGGTCCACAATGCATGAATACCGATGTAACATACTTCGTGATCCGCATCAAACTAGTTGTCAACCAAGATTTCAACTGTCTAATGTCCAGTCTGTCCGGGTCAGCTAGTGTCATGACGCCATTTTTAAACTCGCTAAGATCAACCCCCAAATCATTATATCGAACATTACCAGACCGTAGTAAACAAATGATTTCTTGATTCGGACATTTTCACCGCCGACATTGTCATCCTCTCATTAATCACAACAAAGACTAATATTACCCGTCGGACATTTTCACCCGTTACACTAACTATGCACTAAAATGCCTCCACAAATATATTAACACTGCACTTCACAATATGACTTATCTAAACTAATTAAAATATACAATTCAGAGAAAATTTGTGATGGCATGGTTATACCTTCGAAGCGTGTGTCCCTAGCTTCTTGCTCCTCTCTTTCACTCAACGGCACCGGCCACCTCGCGGAGTACTTGCACCACAGGACAACGGCAGCGCCGCCTCGACGACCGGAGGCTCAGCTCGGTCACCCCCTGCCGCACCTCCTCGTCCCACAGCAGCTGCTCCTCCTCACCACCACCTCCTTCCCAACCACACCTTCTCCACCCCACCATGACTCCTCCTCCAAACGCAGAAAAACTATCCCATACCCAAAAAAACACCGTAGGCTGTTGGAGAATGGTATGATCTATCTATTCTGTGTCTTGGATGTGAAAATGGGTGCAAAATGGTGGAGATCGGCGCGGGCTTGTGAGGTTACAGAGAAGAGCGAGAGAGAGAGGAGGAAACAGAGTGCTGCGAGCGAGAGGAAGGAGACGGCCTGGCGAGCCTTATCCCGACTCTTCGGTCAACTCCTGGCCGAAGAGCTCTTCTACGCCAATGGCCGAAAAGAGCCCACTGCCTCGCGTGGCCGAAGCTACGATTTTCGGCCGGCCCGCAACCAACACCACCTCTTCGGCCCAGCCGAGCTCTACTTCGGTCAAAGCCTGGACGAAAAGTCCTTTTCGGCCAAACCTGGGCCGAAAACAACCTCTTCGGCCACCGCCAGGCCGATGGGGCCATAGTTTTGCTTTTTTCGCATTTCGTGCTATAGTTTCCGAATTTGCTGCACAATAAGTTATAGTTTTGAAAAAAATTCCATGGAATTCCGAGATTTTCCAACGCGACCATACAGAGATTTCGCTGCCACATATTCCATCTTTACGGCAGAAGTTAGCTCACGTGGAGCCGCTTGGGACCGTCTGGTGTTCGCCGTGGACCAAAGAATTAAACCGAGCATCTTGCCGCACTACAGTAGACCGGGATGCACTGGGCCGAGCAGATCGATGTCCCTGGAATATAATCCGCATAAAGGGCGGTTTCGGGATGACAGGATCTCCCCGTCATATTCTGATCTTTTAACCTCCTTTCTGAAATGCATCTTGTCAGCTAATTAGGGCGAATTTCTTCTAGCTAGGCAGAGCTCATGCTTTCTGAAATACATAAGTACGCCGCTTCACGTGTTGAATTCTCTTTGTCAGCTCGCTTCTGCTGAGATCACCGTTCGTCGAGTGGTTTTTTACAGGATTTGCAGTGCCGCTCTGAACTACCACGGACGTACCCGTGGTCTATGCTTTGTGTCTTGACTAGCTCACGCAGCCACCACGTACAATCTGCAGCAATCAAACTGGATCCCAAATCTGCCAACGGAACTTCTCAGATTCCAGGGCACCAACTTGCGGGATTGGAATCCACGCGATCTCTACATCACTTCAGCCAGGATTCAGAATATTTATTCCTTTTCCTCGGCCAAAAAGGGCATCCCATTCCCAATCCTGATGTGCCGTAGATTATTCTCTCGGCTCGATGATCGTTCCTATACCCAACCGCCACCCTAGCTAGCCTATATATCTCTCTATCCAGTATCTCGCTCGATCCATAGCGCAGGCACCGACAAGAAAGGCGAATTTCTGCATGTGGCCCTGAGCTACTGCACCCTCCAAGAAGCGTGAGCATCTGCTTATCACGTCGATCAGATAGAGAAGCTTGGAGTATTTAACAAAAAACTACCACAATTCATGGTACCGTGATTTAAAAACTACCACTTTACTATTTTATACAAAAAAGTACCACTTTTTTTCTAAACCGTGGTAAAAAACTACCAAGTCTGAAAAGAGCCCGATTTAGCTCTTTTAAGCGCGTTTCTGACAGAGTTGGCCCACACATAATAAGCGGGCTAAAAAAGCAATCAGGTCCCTGGTTTTTTTAAAAGCAATCCAGTCCTTGCGAGGTCCCCGGCCAGCTGGCTTGCGTGCATGCGCCGCCGCCGCCGTGTGCTGGTGTGCCCATGCCCGACGTCCTGGTAGAGCGAGCCGCCGCAGGCGACGTTGAGCACCTGCGAGCAGCGGCGAATGCTTTGAGGAACGGGATGTTTCGCTCGATGCGTGGCGGCGAGGATGAGCTCGATGGAGTCCTTCGTGGTCCACGGCGGCGTCGCTCGGGTTGACACGGCCGAAGCGGTAGCGGTGGCGCCCATGAAGCGGCCAGCCGAGGCGGTGACCCGCGAAGGCTGGCGACCATGGGCACGGCGGTAGCGGCGGCACGTCGGGGGGCTCGGCGGTAGCGCGGCGATGGTAGCGCGGCGAGCGGCAAGGCGAGCATGCGGCCCGCAGGCGGCGGCCATGGGCACAGCCGGTAGCGGCGGCGCTGCCAGGCTCGGCGGTAGCGGCGGCCGCGGCGGTGTGGCAAGGCCGGACATGCGGCCCGCAGGCGGGCGGCCATGGGCGCGGCCATGGGCATGGCGTAGCGGCGGCGAACGCCGAGGGGCTCGGCGAGGCGAGGCGACGGGTGCGTCATAGAGGGAGGGGTCGATGTCCTCGCCCTCGTGGAGGAGCACGCCATGGATGGGCTCGCCGTGCTGGGCCTCGAAGGACTGGATTGCTTTTTAAAAAAAACAGGGACCCGATTGCTTTTTTAGCCCACTTATGTGTACTGGAGATTGCTTTTTTGCCACGGTTTAAGAAAAAAATGGTATTTTTTCGCACAAAATCATAAAGTGGTAGTTTTTCCATGAATTGTGATAGTTTTTGGTTAAATACTCGGATGAGAGTGTGCAGACGTTGCCATGTTGCCCATCGGCCCGGCCGGATGACGCCACGTTGGTGCAGTGACCGGAAACGCTACCTGTTGGACTTTTGAATCTTGTTGCAAAATGATCGATGAGAGGCAGGACCCTGTAGAAAGAAACCTGACTCTTTGCTGCAAGTTCAAGAAAACATAAAATAAGGAGCCATGCATGCATTTGAGACGTTGACGTGCGGATGGATCGTGCTCCTTCGTCCAAAAAAGTTCAGAATCAGAATCTAATTAGCCTCACACTGCCTTTCAGTCGCCAAGCCGATGGCAATCCCGATACCATTCGAGCGCCAAGCCGCCAAGGCCAGCGGGGTGGCGCCCCAAGCTCCTATAAATAGAGGGCACTGAATCAGCACAGAGATCATCAAACCATTACCACTGGAGCTTCTCAGGTGCAAAAACTCAGCGCTAACTTAGCTCGGTTTCCGAGAAACATATACCAATTCCAATCCAGTTGGAGATGTCTTCTGGGTCAAGGAGCTCATCCCGCGGCGGCGCCAACCCGGATTGGAGCAAGAAGGAGAACAAGCTGTTCGAGGATGCACTCGCCTACTACGGCGAGGGCACGCCCGACCGCTGGCTCAAGGTGTCCCGCGCCATGGGCGGCACCAAGACGGCCGACGAGGTGCGCCGCCACTATGAGATCCTTGACGGCGACATCAAGCTGATCGAGTCCGGCAGGGTCCCTTTCCCCAACTACAACACCCATGGGGCTTGGAATTGATTCATCAATCAAGGTAACCAAAACCCAACCGGATCCTTCTCTCTTGTCTACAGTTAATAAGTGTGAAATATCAGCAGGTCCTTGCTCAAAGCTATATAGTGATCGATCTCAACTCAATGACTTGTCATAACTATCAATACTTATAGTGATCGACCATGCCCTAGCCTAGCATCTACACAAAACTGTCCAAACAAATGGGGTCATGCATGTTTCTCCCATTGAAATGCAAATGCTAATGTATCCCAGTTCTAAATTTGAGAAGTGTTGAGATATGTTAACTTACAAGGTACATCTCTTGATGTTTTTTTTTCCAGGAGCGAAGCTTCTGAATTCTGAAGGTCCTGCAAACCGGATTACCTGTTGATAATCTAGTCCTTTGCCGGGACCATGTTATTGAAGCAAGCATAATTATGTACCGTACAACGAAGATTGTGGGCACTTGGTTAGGAATAAACAAGAAAACATATGTGTGTGTACATAATATTAGGTTTGTAAGCAAATCAACTGCGCTTAGGTCTTGCAGACTGTTGCATGTATTTTTCATTGTGTATAATATTCCTCCTCCCCAATAAGTTTTGGAGTAAACATCAATGATGTAAATACCTGTACTTGTGTCTACTGTTTATGAACTTGTGCTGGTGGAATATTCCTGTTTGTCTATCAGTTGGTTCAAAACTCAGATGTTTACACTGCACTTTACATGTTATCATTATCGATCCCTTCCGGCGAAGATGGAGTAGATGTGAGTATGACTATGTGCCATCTGATGACTTGTGTACTCCCTCCGTTTTATTTATTCCCCATATTAGCATTGACTGAAGTCAAGCTTTGAAAAGTTTAACAAATTTTATAGAAAACTATATGAACATTTACAATAGCAAATCTGTATGAAGTGAAAACATGAAGTTGATTCTTTGTCTTTTCGAACAGCTTTCTCGTCTCAAAATAAATTTCCATAAGAGCGAGCTATTTTGTTTTGGGAAGGCCAACGAAAAGAGAATGAATATAGGCAATTCTTTGGTTGTGAGGTGGAAACTGTTCCATTTGTGTACCTTGGAATACCGATTCACACCTCCCCCCCCCCACCCCCCACCCCTAAGCTCACAAACAAAGAATGAAAATTTATGGAAGATCCCTTTGAAAGAATCCCAACAGTTGGGAGGGGGAACTCATGTCATATGGGGTACGATTGACTCTTATCAACACTATTATCACAAGTCTACCCATGCTTATGTTGTCCTCTTTTGAAATGCTCGAAGGGGTGTTTAAAAGGCTTGATTTTTATTTATATAGTTTCTTCTGACAGTGCGATGAGCATAAATAGAAGTGCATACTAGATAAGTGGGATATCTTCTGTTGCCCAAAGGCTCGAGGTGGTTTCGGTATTGAAAACTTAAAGATAAAAACAAGTGCTTTCTTAGCAAAAAAGCTATACAAGTTGCTTAACAAGGAAGGTGTATGGCAAGAGCTTATTCATAATAAGTATCTATATTCCAGAACTCCATCTCAGGTGGAAGCAAAATCAATGGACTCCCTTTTTGAAGGGCTTGACGAAGTCAAGTCTTCTTTATTTAAGAGAGATTCGTTTGAGGTTGGCAATGGCCATTCTACGAGTTTTTGCAAAGACACTTGGTTGGGGACAACCTGCTTGCTCTACAATACCCATTGTTAAATAATGTGGTACGTAGAATAAAATGAGACTGTGCACTCAATTATGGGACCTACACCTATAACATCCAGTTTAATTACTCGGGCTTTGATTGGGAAAAATGGGTAACGTGATTACATTTGGTGTGTAGGTTGATGTTGGTCAACTTATCACAAACACCAGATTTATTCAAATGACGATTGAATACTAATAGTGTGTATACAGGGGACTTCATCAATGCGATGAGTAGTGTTCCACAGAAAACATATTTCAAAAATTAAGGTGCCAATTAAACCGCTTATAGTCAATGCTATTGCGCTGCTATCACTTTTAGAAACTGCCGTACTATTTGCTTGCCTCCCAAAATGGCGGGAGATGGCGCCCGATTTTGCAGGAGAACTGTGCCTGCTGGCCTAAATTTCGCTGGAATTTTCTCTGCCAATTAATCCTTTAGCCCATGATTTTAAGCAGTCCATGAACCTTAAATATTGCATTGATCTTTGTCAAATTGGAGTTACTTATCGATGCCCCTCCAAACCTTGCTAAACATACTGAATCCCAGGAAACAAACAGAGGCAATTCCGAGGGTGTTCTCCTTTTGCCACCATTCTCTATCGACTCCTCTTCTCATGATGGCCTCATGGATATCAGTGAGTAGGTGGGTCGATGGAGCCCCGCGTTCAAGTCGTGTTTTCTGTAGGTTCAGGCCGGCCACTTGGTGTTTTTTTTTCTTATTTCCTTTATGCTTTTTTGGGCATGTTTGTGCTGATGCCCCAGCAGACAACTTTATTTCATTTGCTGTAGTTAAACTTGATGGTTACTTTATTTATAAAGCGGGGAGAAAGCATATTTCAAAGTTCTATTGGTTTAGAACTTAGTCGTTAGAATTTCGGTCGACTGCGTTGTGGCTTTGACAGCAATGACAACGCAGTGAATAAGTGTGCTCTAGATCTTCCCTTGACGTGGTAGATTCCTTCCTCATCGGCGGCAGATCTAGGACCTCATAGTTACCGTATTATTAACGACCATATTATATCTACATAGCCAAAGCAACCAATGTAAAGCCACAAACATGTTTAAGTATCATCCGAAAACCGAACTTCATCTCAGTTTTCAGCCTTGGATTGGGAGGCGGCGGCACCATGCGCATCATACCCCCCATGGAGGTGCCATTTCGGAGGTTCGGGTTTTAGGGAGAGTGTGGTTGTGTGCAGTGGGCTCCGGACAAGGGCTCGAGCGATGGTGGTGGTCTGGAGGTTGGCAGGTGGAGCGGCGTGGCATCTACCGCATCGACTACGGCGGGTCTTAGCGGCATGGTGCAGCTCAGTCTTGGTGATGAATGAGGCTGGATGGACGAGCACAGGGCGGTGGCATGTTTGGCACCATGGCGAGGTCGGTTGCCCGCCGGCCTCGCAAGTACAATGTGGATCTCTTTCCTGGAGATGGGTCAGCGATTGATGATGGTGGCGGCTTCTGAAGTGTGTGCATGTGGTGTCCGTTTTGGGTCTGCTGCACCGGGTGTATGCTCTTGGTACATCGTGCTGGCGGATCGGCGGTGAGCCCGGTTCTAAATGGTGGGGAGTGATAATATTTCCTTAGAGTATTTAACAAAAACAAAACTATCACAATTCATCCAACCCTACCTACAGGCTACCATTTTACGATTTTGTCCCGAAAACTGCCACTTTACGCCTAATTTTTGGCAACAAGAAAGAATGGATCTCCGACCCACGACTCCGATATGTTTGGAGAAGGAATTTAACTTTATGCCATGATCACTTGATCAGGCTGCGATGCCTTTGATCCATGGTCCTGTGAGGCTGTGACTCTGCTCATGTTCCTCACTTGGCCACGGGGGCCATGGTATTGCGAGATCTCCCAATGCCACAACGCGAAGATTTCACTGCCATATGCTCGATGTTTACGGGAGAAGCTAGCTCATGTGGAGGCGCTCGGATCCATCTGGTGCTCGCCGTAGACCAAATAAACCGGGCATCTTGCCCCAGGACAGTAGACCGGAGATGCATTGGGCCGAGCAGATCGATCTCCGTGGAATATAATCTGCATAAAGCGCGGTTTTCAGAATTCCCCCGTCAAATTCTGATTTTTGAACCTCCTTTCTGAATTTCTCAGCTACTTAGGGCGAATTTCTTCTAGGCAGAGAGCTCAAACTAGGCAAACTCTAAGCACGGAGATTAGTGTTCGTCGAGGTGTTTTTGACTGGGTTTCACACGCAGCCACCGCGTGCAGGTCTGCATCAAACTGGATCCCAAATCTGCCTCGGATTCCAGGCACCAACTTGCGGGATTGGAATCAGGCATCACTTCAGCCAGGATTCAGAATATTTACTCCTTTTCCCCAGCCAAAAGGGCATCCCAATTCAGATTATTCTCTCGGCTCGATCGTTCCTATACCCACCCGCCACCCTAGCTAGCTGGCCTATCTCTCTATCTAGTATCTCGCTCGACCCATAGCGCGGGTACCGATCGACAAGAAAGGCGAATTCTGCATGTGGCCCTGATCGCTACTGCACCCTCCAAGAGGCATGAGCATCTGCTTATCACGTCGATCGGATAGAGCAGCTCCAAAGTGTGCAGACGTAGTCACCAACTCATCGCCATGTTTCCCATCGGCTGGGGAGGACGCCACGTCGTTGGGAATGACTGGTGGAGTGGCCAGACGCTAGCTGTTCGATCGACTTTATTTTGAATCTTATCGCAATATGATCCGAAACCCGTAAAAACCTGACTCTTTGCTGCAAGTTCAAGAAAACAAACAACATTTGAGACGTTGACGTGTGGATCAACAAATTATGCGTATCGCAGTCGCAGCACGAGAATCTACATTCCAAAGGAAGCACCTTCGTCCAAAAAAGTTCAGAATCTAATTAGCCACTGACCTTTCAATCCTCAGGCCGACATGGCAATCAAGCTGCGATACGAGCTACAAGCGCCTATAAATAGCGGGCACCGAAGCAGCACAGCGATCATCAAACCATAACCATCAGAGCTTCTCAAGTGCAAAAGCCATCAATCAGTGCAAACGTAGCTCGGTTTTCGATCCAGTTGGAGATGTCTTCTTCTGGGTCAAGGAGCGCATCCCGCGGCGGCGCCAACCCGGAGTGGAGCAAGAAGGAGAACAAGCTGTTCGAGGATGCACTCGCCTACTACGGCGAGGGCACGCCCCACCGCTGGCTCAAGGTGTCCCGCGCCATGGGTGGCACCAAGACGGCCGACGAGGTGCGCCGCCACTACGAGATCCTTGACGGCGACATCAAGCTGATCGAGTCCGGCAGGGTCCCTTTCCCCAACTACAGCACCCAGGGGGCTTGGAACTGATTCATCAATCAAGGTATAACCAAAACCCAATCGGATCCTTGTCTCTTGTCTACAGTTTATAAGTGTGAAATATCAGCAGGTCCTAGCTCAGAGCTATATATAAGGAAAACGCTTAGAGACGGCGCACCGGCCGAATCTTCGGCCGGTCCTCTCGTTCGCTAACATGCTTATGTCCTCCCGCACACGGGCCACGTAGCTTTGGGCCCAACTCACCCCGGTTTCTCTCTTGTATCATTCGTCTTATCCCAACACCGACGCAACACAGCCACTCATTTGCCATCCGTCTCTCTCGTCACAATCTTCCAGACCATGGTCAGCCCATGCACTGCAGCTTTTTCCGGCGAGATGCTCCCCGACGCCATGCTCGTGCGGCTCCTGCCTCCCAACGGCTGCGGCACTCGCATGCCACCTCCCTCTCCCATGGATACGGCGAGGTAGTGTGGTGGGGCGGTGCTACAATGGGAACAACGGAGGCCATGGACGAGGCTTGCCATTGGGTGATGGAGAAAACACTCTCGGTGCTACAACTGGTTAGTTTTTTGCTGGAACCGGCTGGACAAAAAGCTGCAACCACCTGCTTCTGGTGGTGGAGATGGCGGCCTCCGATGCTGCAACCAATGTTTGTTTTTGCTGGAACCAGCCGGCAAAAAAGTTGCATCCACACATGCCCGGTGCTGGACCTGGACGACGATAAGGGTCGTTTTGCTGGCACCCGCTTTTTGTTGTGCTACAAGCGGCAATTTTTATTGCTGGATTCAGTGTGGTTCATTTGGTGTGACCATCGGTGGAGATGCATATTTTGCTGGAAGCATTGTTGATTTTTGCTGTGACTGCTTTCATTGTTTGCTTCCACCTTTTAACACCGCTTTCCTACCGAGTTTTTGTTGATGAACACGGTGGCGCGACGGCCACAAAAGCAGAGGCGGCAACGTCAAGAATGCTACAACCATGAAGGCCACCTGCTGGAACCCGCAACACCATTTATTACAACCATTTTTTTTTTGAACCAGAGAAGATCGAGGCTACGACTGGCCCACGGCGAGCTACAACCAGCCACATAAAATGCTACGACCAGTGCAATTTTTTGCTGGAACCATACGTAGTGGTTTTCGCGAGTTACTTCGTCGCCTCCATCAACGTTGCAACCAGGGGGCGCCACCGGGCGGGTGCTGTAACCGGCGAGCAGCGGTGCCGTGGCCGGCGACGGCTGCCCACGCCCGCAAAGCTCAAGGAGAAAGTGTGGGAGAGCCGCTACCGGCATGCAGCGGAGCTGCAACCAACAGCTCAAAAAGGCGACTAGCGACAGCGGCGACCGCTGACGGCGAGGCAAGTCGGCGGGAGGCGACCAGCCATGATGCGGGAGGCGGCTGGCTTCGAGGTTGGTTGTTCGCTCGTTCATGACGAGCGCCGGCGGCGCCGCTGCTCCTTCTCCGGTTGGCTTCGTCAGATTTGGTTTTTGGAGAGAAAACGACACAAGAAGCCCCATCGAACGGCAATACTTGCTCGCATCGAACGGCTGGGGTGTGACCGGCCCAACTGTTGGGCCGGCGCGCCGGCGCCCAGCACTGCCCTATATATAGTGATCGATCTCAGCTCAAACACTTCTCATAACTATCAATAATTATAGTGATCGACCATGCCCTAGCCTAGCATCTACAAAATAATTATAGTGATCGACCATGCCCTAGCATCTACACAAAACTATCCAAACAAATGGGGGCATGCATGTTTCTCCCATTGAAATGCAAATGTCAATGTAGCCCGGTTCTAAATTTGAGAGGTTGAGATAAGTGAACTTACAAGGTACATCTCTTGTTGTATTTTTTTCAGGAGCAAAGCTTCTGAATTCTGAAGATCCTGCAAACAGGATAATCTAGTCCTTGGCTGGGACCATATTATTGAAGCAAGCATAATTATATATGTATGTATAACGAAGATTGTGGGCACTTGGTTAGGAATAAAAAGAGGAAAACATATGTGTGTGTACATAATACTAGGTTTGTAAGGAAATCAAAGGCGCTTGATCTCTCAGACGCTAGCATGTATTTTTCATTCTGTACAGTATTACTCATCCCCAAAAGTTTTGGAGTAAGCATCAGTGGTGTAAATCATCCCCTGTACTTGTGTGTAGAGTTTATGAACTTGTGCTTGGTAGAATATTCCTGTCGTGTCTATCTTCAAGATTCGGATGTTTCCGGTTGCACTTTACAATTTATCATTATCGATCCCTTCGGAGAAAGAAGGAGTAGAAGCGAGTATGACTGTGGCATCTGATAACTTGTGTGCTCCTTCGTTTTATTTACTTCAGATATTAGCTTTGACTAAAATGAAATTTTGTAAAGTTTGACCCAAGTTTATAGAAGAGAAATATGAAAATTTACAATAAAATCTATATGAAGTGAAAATACATTCAATTATGAATCTAATGGTAATGATTTTTTATTGTGTGTGTTAAATGATTTTCGATAAACTTGATCAAATATTATGAAGTTTGACTTCTCACCAAACAAATATGTGGAGTACATTGTTCGAAGATGCTTGACTGCCACATACTTCTGCAGAGTACTTTACCAGCTGCACTTAAAGGAATTGTATATCAGGCTATTGTTGAATTGGGAAGATTTTTTAGGAGTTATCTGCCAAAACATTGATGTCGTGAGAAAAAATGAATGTTGGAATTCCTTTAATTCTATGCAAGCTTGAGAAGATCTCCCCTCTCCCTTCTTTGATGTAATGGTGCACTTAGCTACCCATCTCCCTGATGAGGCACTTCTAAGGGGCTCTATTCAATGTGGTTGGATGTATCTAGTTGAGGGAAGAGTAGGATATCTTAAGGGAACTGTTTGTAACAAAAACAAGGCTCAAAGGTTCAGTTGCCGAGGGCTATATATCGTGGATGTGTGCTTAACTTTTTACCCAGATATTTGCATGATGATGTATAAATCAGAGTTAACAGGCGTGACATGAACAAATAAGCAGCATAAACCTGGTAAAGATGAGCAATGTATTTTTTCAAATGGGGCAAAAGCCTTTGGGCAATCCACATGAAACATTTCAACAAGGAATTCAATGCAATGACTTGGTATGTACTTAACAATTTTCTAGAGGCACATGGTTAGATGTAGTAAGTTTTCTTCACCTTATTAATTCATAAAAGAATTTTACGGAAAAAAATTAATCGTGTTATAGGAAGTTCCTTTTTTGCTTTTGTAGGCTTTGCAAGGAAGAAATAATGAAAAGGGTTGTCAATAACATCGATGAGGATCTTTAGAAGGTGTTCCCAAAGTGGCTTCAAAACATGTGAGAACTATGAATAATGTTTCAGAAGACTTGTGCACACTATCGATTGGGACAGGCCATCATGCACTAGTACACAATGCCTGCAACGCCCATGGTACACAAAGGACTCAAATTCTGGCATAATGACAAGGGAAATTTTGGTTCTTGCCAAGTAATTCCGGTATTCCAAGGCTGCCACTCAAACTTCACGAATTTGGTTTGTGTCACCAGTGCTCACGCAGAAAAATAGTTACATGCCTCTATGTGCCTGATTACCTTCGATCCAGTTTTGGATGTAGTTATAGCCTTCTTTCCTAGATACCCTAGGATTTATCTAATCCAAGAAGTGAATTAAACTTGGCAAGGAATTATCTGCAAGTCCTTATTATCTCAAATATTCTAGTTCCCCGGACCAACAGTTATCGCAGAGATTGAAACAATATAAGGAAATAGGCCAGAGGTAAGGTTTCACCTGTAGTTGTGCACGTATTTGGGATATGAATTAGATGGTCATCATCGCACTGGTAAAAAACATTATGTATATCTTGTAAACATATTATGTAAGAGATGTGTCCTAGAAGCACCACGACCGACCGTCACCACATCGAGGAGCGATTGTCCAACCTTGGCCCTATCTGACTCATGGGGCTACCTCGGTTACTAAGGATAAATCAGACCACCACCTTAGCATTTGATGGCTGCATTATAGTCTCCCCAAAAGACTTGATTCTGACTACCGTATTAATCTTACTATCACCAACTTTCGACATAACTTTCATCTCCTCTCTTTCCTAGACATCTACTAGTTCCAATCTTTGCAGTCAGGTACCGGTGAGCCCTGGGATCGAGGTAGAGACAAGAGACACAATAGCTACACAACAATATAGAATATTGCTCTCTTTAAGTAAAAAAAAAGGTGACCCCTTCTTGCACGTACACGGGGTTGCGAGCCTATGCATCAACCCTTAGCCTAAGATGATTAGTCACACATCGTGATTGTATCACAACAAATATACATTATAGAAATATATACTCGAAGATGAATGATTGAAAGTCTTACAATGTCATTAATCACAATGGAATCTCAATTACAAGTAATTAAACTAATGTAGATCAAGGCTATCGTGGTGAAGATGGCTATGGAGATGGGACGTTGATGACAGTTGCGTAGATGGTAATGGTCATGATGACAGTTGCATGGAATTGTTGCTCTCCTCTCTTTATTAGTGGGGGCTCCTTCTTCTTTATATAGTGCAAACGGGTGGAATGGGGTATCAGGGCACCTCTGTTGTGAAGGATCCCTTCACAAAAGATCTCAGGGATGATGTCATGAAGGCAGTAGCTCCTGGTACGGCCAGTTTTGGTCGTACTATGTCTTCTCTCCTAGAACCTCATGTGTGTGAGGATTATGCGTCTAGAATATCCCATATATGGCTTGATTTTCTACCTAAAACATCCATTTCTGCAAAGAACGAAATAAACTAGGAGATTCGCAGTCATTTGCATGTATTATTCATTAATGGGCACATGGAAGTGATAATATCAACAATATATGAGAATATCTGGTTTAAACATGGGTAAAAATGAGTGAACAATTCACTCATTAGTGTCGTCGACTCCAGTTGTCATGTGTCGTCACATTGTCGCCTGCTTTCACATGTTTCCTTATCTGTGGGACCTACTACTTCTCTACATTAACTGCACCTCTACGAGACCCCCTTGTCATGTCAACTATGACGAGGGGAGATGTGTTTGGCAGCAGCTTCTGATGTGGGATCACTGATTATGGGATGACAGTGGCACCGCTCATGAGTGCCACAGCCTATCTCCCACCCTAGCCCCAAGCTCTCTCCATGTGCCTCTCTCCTCGCTCACCCTCACAGCCACTCCACCACTTGCTCTACATCTCGCAACGACCGCCATGGCATCGCAAATCCCTAGCCCTTGCTTCGGCATTGCGGTAAGCCGGAGTGTTGATCGTCATGCCACCACCGATGTGGATGCATGGTATTGTTGGGAAACGTAGCATGCAGTTTCAAAAATTTCCTACGCTCACGCAAGATCTATCTAGGAGATGCATAGCAACGAGAGGGGGAGAGTGTGTCCACGTACCCTTGTAGACCGAAAGCGGAAGCGTTTGCTTAACGCGGTTGATGTAGTCGAACGTCTTCTCATTCCGGCCGATCGAGTACCGAACGTACGGCACCTCCGAGTTCTGCACACGCTCAGCGCGATGACGTCCCTCGAGCTCTTGATCCAACAGAGGGTCGAGGAAGTAGATGATTTTAAATCGCCGCGATGGCGTGGTGACGGTGATGGTGATGTGGTCCGTGCAGGGCTTCGCCTAAGCACCGCGAGAATATGACCGGAGGCGTAAACTGTGGAGGGGGGCGCCGCACATGGCTTACAACAATTGATGTGTATTCAAGCCCCCCCCCCCACATATATAAAGGAGGGAGGGAGAGGAGGCCGGCCCTAGTCGCGCCCCCAAGTAGGAGGAGTCCTACTTGGGGTCCTAGTAGGATTCGCCTCTCCCCTTCCTTTTACCGGAGGGGGAAAGGGGGGAGGGGAGGGAGAAGGAGAAGGAAAGGGGGCGCCGCCCCCTCCCCTAGTACAATTCGAACTCCTCCCTTGTGGGGGGTGCGCCAGCCCCTTGTGGGCTGGTTTGCCTCCCTCCTATGTCCCATATGGCCCATATCTTTCCCCGAGGGGTTCTGGTAACCCCTCTGGTACTCCGGTATGTACCCGATTCATTCCGGAACACTTCCGGTGTCCGAATACTACCTTCCAATATATCAATCTTTACCTCTCGACCATTTCGAGACTCCTCATCATGTCCATGACCTCATCCGGGACTCCGAACAACCTTCGATCACCAAAACATATAACTCATATAATACATATTGTCATCAAACGTTAAGCGTGCGGACCCTACGGGTTCGGGAACTATGTAGACATGACCTAGACCCCTCTCCGGTCAATAACCAATAGCGGAACCTGGATGCTCATATTGGTTCCCACATATTCTACAAAGATCTTTATTGGTCAAACCGCTATGTAAACATATGTTATTCCCTTTGTCATCGGTATGTTACTTGCCCGAGATTCGATCGTCGGTATCTTCATACATAGTTCAATCTCGTTACCGGCAAGTCTCTTTACTCGTTCTGTAATGCATTACCCCGTAACTAACTCATTAGTCACATTGCTTGCAAGGCTTCATATGATTATCATTGCTTGCAAGTCACTAATGTGTTTTTATTGATTTCCATGAGACTGGAGGAAATATGCTCTAGAGGCAATAATAAAAATACGTATCCGGTTTGTGACTTGGAGTCACCTGGATCAGTGTCAAAGCTAGCGTCGACGTAACCACTTACGACAAGCTCTTTTTCACCTTCATAAACGAGTAACATATCCCTAGTCCTTTTCAGGTACTTCAGGATGTTCTTAACTGTTGTCCAGTGATCCACTCCTGGATTACTTTGGTACCTCCCTGCTAAACTTATAGCAAGGCACACATCAGGTCTGATGCACAACATAACATACATGATAGAACCTATGGCTGAGGCATAGGGAATGACTTTCATTTTCTCTCTATCTTCTGTAGTGGTTGGGCATTGAGTCTGACTCAACTTCACACCTTGTAACACAGGCAAGAACCCTTTCTTTGGCCGATCCATTTTGAACTTCTTCAAATCTTTATCAAGGTGGTATGTGCTTTGTGAAATTCCTATCAAGCGTCTTGATCTATCTCTATAGATCTTGATGCCCAATATATAAGTAGCTTCACCGAGGTCTTTCATTGAAAAACTTTTATTCAAGTATCCTTTTATGCCATCCAGAAGTTCTACATCATTTCCAATCAACAATATGTCATCCACATATAATATTAGAAATGCTATAGAGCTCCCACTTACTTTCTTGTAAATATGGGCTTCTCCAAAAGTCTGTATAAAACCATATGCTTTGATCACCTCATCAAAGCGTATATTGTCGTGGTTCTAAGTCTGACAGTAGAATGGGGGGTAGGTGTGGAGAGGCAAGATCCTAGCTATGGAGTAGTTGTACACACGAGTGTTTAACGAGTTCAGGCCCTTCTATGAGGAAGTAATAGCCCTACGTCTCGGAGCCTGGAGGCGGTCGACTGGTTTATGTGTATATGAGTTACAGGGGTGCGAACCCTTCTACCAGTGGAGGGGGGTGGCTTATATAGAGGACGCCAGGACCCCAGCCACCCACGTAGCAGAGGGTTAAAGTACATTAAGGTCGGGCGTTACTGGTAACACCCTACGTAAAGTGTCATCATGACCATTAAGACTACTTAATTACAGACCGTTTGGATACAGAGTAGATCATGAACTCCTGATGGTCGAGTGAGTCTTCATGGTCGAGTGTCTTTAGGTTCGTCGAGTGTCTTCTAGCCGGTCGAGTGGAGTCCCTCTTAGTTGACTGGAAGGTAGCTTCGTCTAAGGATGTCCTTGGGTATGGTATCCTAGATAGGTCCATGACCCTACCCTAGGTACATAACATCATCATTAGCCCCCGAATGGATCGAGGTTCGAGTGAGGAAGGAGTTGATGATTTTCTCCGACTTATTTCCTGTGCTTTGATTATGTCGTATCTTGGATCGGCGATTTTTCTTTCGGCGTTGGCGTCAACTTTTACTTCAGTCGCCTTGATCCATTCTTGTCTTCTGTCGAGTGAACTTTTTGAACTTTAGTGGACTTCCGAGCGACGGATCGCAGGAAAGATATCGTCTGACAGATTGATCTGCTGTTAGCGGATTTTGCGGGATCTGAATTTTGGGAAGCGCGCGAAGCGGGGCGAACCGCAGTACTCGGAAGGGATAAGGCATGGACGCCTCGATTTCCGTGCCGCCTTTTTCGCCACGTATCGTGCGTGCGCGACTGTTTCGGGATGTGACAGAACTGCCCGGACCCACTCGTCAGCCACTCGGAAGCATCCTTATATAAAGCGTCGGGCGAGGGCTTTTTGAACAGTGCCTTCCCATTCTTCTCTCCTCCCTCTTTGCCTCCGCCCACTGCGCCTTCTCTCGCCTCCACCTATCCACTCCTCGCGCACTTCGCCGGCGACAATGGTGAAGGAGAAGACGGCGGCCCTAGAGCGCGCGAAGAAGGCGACGGCGACGGGGAAAGCGAAGGGGAGACCGTCCAGTCAGGGCGGATCTTCGTCAAGGTCCCGCCTGCCAAAGGGTTTGGTCCAAGGGGATTGGATCCGCTCGACCATCACCGAGAAAGATCTCAATGACCTGGCCAATGAGGGACTGATCCCCCACGGGTAGCAAGGCTTCCGGGGACCGAGTGTCAACCGCAGCCGCAGGAGGGTGAGTGCGTTCTCTTAGCCACTAATGTAGACCGTGGTTTTTCTCTGCCGCCGAGTGTTTTCTTTCGAGGGTTTCTGAATTTCTTTGGGGCGCAACTCCACCATTTCACCCCCAATTCCATCGCCTATCTTGCTGCCTTTGTGTCCATGTGCGAGAACTTCCTGGGTTGTCGACCACACTGGGGTCTCTTTAAGCACATATTCACCTGTCGCTCACAGACAGTGAAAAAGGCGAGTCCGGACGATGAGAGGACTAAGGTTATCCAGACGTGCGGTGGTCTTGGGATCCAGATGAGGAACAAGAGTACTTTCCCAGCCATGACCCTTCCTGAGTCAGTCAGAGGGTGGCAGTCGACTTGGTTCTACTGCCAAGACGAGTCGACGCCAAGGCGGCAATCGGTCTCCTCTCTGTTTTCCATGGACCGAGTGGACAAACCCTCTTCTCTGAAAGTGCTTCCTGAGGAGAAAGTTCAGGTAAAAATGTTGATGGAGCGCGTTGTCCAACTCGTTAGGGACGGAGTGATGGGTATGGATCTTCTGGAGGTCTTCCTTAGGCGGCGCATCCAACCACTTCAGTACCGAGGCCATCCGATGTGGCTGTATTGTGGAACCGAAGAGACCACTCGGGTCCATCCAGAGGCGGTCGACGACGCCACACTGGAGAGGTGGGTGACCGCAATCACGGGGAATAAGGACAACCCTCGAGGGGCCAGGAGGATCCCACCACTCGACTGTACCTACACACCGGACACGGTATGGCCACTTATTAACAATTGCAATCTTGCTTTATTCATTCTGCTTCGCTATGAATTGGTCGAGTGATCTTTGTTTTGCTTTGTTGTCTGACAGGCCACCACGGAATTATACTCAATGCCCAATGGAGCGCAGACGCCGACTGAAGAGGAGGAAGGAAGTGGGGGCGAAAGCCCGGAGGAGTGGGATTCGGATGCTGACGACGATGATGAGGGTGATGACTCTGATGAGGAGGAAGAGGGGGAGGAGGAGGAGGAAGTTGCACCTCCCCGCTCGGAAAGACGCTCGAAGCTTGTCCATGATCCCGCGACTGAGCGTGGTAAGGGGGTCGCGACCGCTACCCAGTCGACCAAGCGCCCTCGGACTACTTCTCCGGCGCCGACTGAGAAGGCTCCGAAGCAATCTCGAGTGGCACCGTTGAAACCTGCGAAGGTCTTGCCGAAGATGAAGATGGTGATCCCCGCTATCTCAGGGTAATGGTAGTCTTGAGTTTTCCCCGTTTCATGAACTTGTTCTTGGTCGACTCATGGGTCAATCGACTAACTTCTGGAACTGTAGTGCTGCTACTTCTGATACTTCGGCCAGGGCTGAAGACCACGAGATGGAGGATGCTGTTAGCTCAAAACCTGGTATGACTCTTGTGATGCCATTTTCAGTCGATTGACTTATTGTCTCTAATTTTGATTCTTTCTGCAGCTTCATCTAACGTCATTATCGATCTTCCCGACGACGACGACGAGGAACCACCAAGGCAGAGGAGGAGCAAGAAGGTGTCTGCTGGCAAGGTGACTCAGGACGTGCCAGCACCCGAGACGTTGGTCGTGGAGGGAGACAATGTCACTCGGCCTACCGTGACCTTTGCGGTGCCGTTGACGAGTGCTCGTCCTTCGTCGTCGAGTGCTGCTCAACCTTCGCTTTTCTCAACCTACCCCGTTCCAGAAGACCAAGCTAGTGCTGCTAAAGAAGCAATACGCCAAGCGGGGGTCATGATGGAGCAAGTGAAGGCAATACGAGAAGCCAGCCAGGTAGCCTATGACGCCAGTTCGGCTCTTCAGAGTAATGTTCAGGTCAGTCGGTCACTTTGCACATTACATTAGGGATATGATATCTGAAAACTCTTCTTTCTGAAATTCTTAGAGTTTGTCCTACACCCACTGGGTGTGTCGATTGAGATTCTGGATTAGTGGGGGCACGCTGAGTGCACCCACTGGGTGTAGTCTCATACATGGTCGATCACCGGGCAGTCGACCATAGGCTTTATGTCTTAAGTTTTTCCCTTACTCGACTAGGTCGAATAGATTCATAGACCGGTGGGGGCACGCTGAGTGCACCCACTGGGTGTAGTCCCCGAGACTGTGGTCGATCACCGGGCAATCGACTATAGTCTCAAGAACATCTCCGCTTTTTTGTTGGTCGATCGTTGACTCTAATCGATGAAACTAGTGGGGGCACGCTGAGTGCACCCACTGGGTGTAGTCCCCGAGACTATGGTCGAATGTTTGTATTCGGCCGTAGTCTTAGAAACGCTATGATTTTTCCTTACTCACTCGGAAGTGAATTGTCTTTGACATCTGTCGATTGGTTCTTCGTAGAAATCCTGTGACCTTGCGGCTCGTTATACTGAGTTGGAGAACAAACACATTCAGCTCGAGCTCGATCTGAAACTGGCCCAAGAGAACTTGACGAAGGTGAAGGAGGAAGCTAAAGGTATGCTTGGTGAGGCCTTTGACGACTGCCTTTGCCTCTCACTTGTTTCCGAATCTAATCTCACTCTAACTTTGCAGACAAAGTGAGGGATGCCCTAAAGAAGCAAGACCTTGACTTGGCTGAGATGCAAAAAACTGCTTTAGAGAAGACCAAGCTTGCAGATGAGAAGCTGGCTTCAGTGACCAAGCTTGAAGAAGAAAACACCAATCTGAAAGCTGCTCTTGATGCTGCCAACCAGGAGGTCAGTCGACTGAAAAGTGACAAGACCACCCTGAATGACAAGGCCAGTGAATTGATGAGAAAGAAGAATGATCTGGAGGCTTATCTGGGTGGACTCGCCAAGAAGTTGTTCCTCATGCTTGAAGGTAATCTTTTGTATCAAACAAATATTTTAACTGTAATCTCCGACTGTTGTCTTGACTCGGTGGTTGTGCTTGCAGAATTTTGCCAGAACTTTGAAGAGGAGACTGGTCGACTGGAAGTAAACCTGGACCCCATCAACTCTCCCGTGAAAGATGAAGTCGCCATGAACGTGCTCCGGCTTGAATCTCGTGTTGCTGCTGTCATCGACTATCTCGCAAGGCTGAAAGTCGCCACTTCTCGCATCGACACAACACTCTGGCCAAGAGAGACACTCCATAAAGACCTCGAATCTCTGATGACTCGACTGAACGAGGTCCCAAGTCGAGTGCAGGAGTGGAAGAAGTCTTCGGCCAGGTGTGGTGCAGATGTTGCTCTGTCTCTGGTCCACGTTCATTGCAAGGATGCGCGAGAAGACAAGCTGGTGGCCCTCAGGGTGGCTAACACAAAGAAGCACGATTTCCGATCCTTCATGGAGACCTTCATCGGCGTCGCCACTCGAATTGCAGATGGAATCGACCTGGACGAGTTTGTCGCACCTTCCAGCCCTCCACAGGAGGGGTAAAAAAACTTCTGAGCTTGATACTTTAAATTTGCCTCGGTATGCCGAGTGAGTTTTGTAACCGACAAACCTTAACAGGCCTAGCGACTAAGCACTTTCGGTTCCGTTAGGTGTTATCCGAACTTGGATTTAACGTTGAAGATGTTTGCATTTGGTTTGAGGTGTCTTTTGCAGGTTAAAGCGAAGCGCTCATTGCAATCGACTTGTTCCCCAATACACTTAGGCGAGCACTGGGCTGCAGCTAAGCCCCCGAGTGAGAGGTTTGCTCTCCACTCAGTAGGATTTTTCAAAAACTTAGGCGAGCACTGGGCTGCAGCTAAGCCCCCGAGTGGGAGGTCTGCTCGCCACTCGGTAGGATTTCAGATACTTAGGCGAGCCTTGGGCTGCAGCTAAGCCCCCGAGTGGGAGGTCTGCTCTCCACTCGGTAGGATTTCAGATACTTAGGCGAGCACCGGGCTGCAGCTAAGCCCCCGAGTGGGAGGTCTGCTCTCCACTTGGTAGGATTTCAGATACTTAGGCGAGCACTGGGCTGCAGCTAAGCCCCCGAGTGGGAGGTCTGCTCTCCACTCGGTAGGATTTTTAGATACTTAGGGGAGCACTGGGCTGCAGCTAAGCCTCCGAGTGGGAGGTCTGCTCTCCACTCGGTAGGATTTTGTATTGGCGGCGTAGCTCGGAAGGAGAGGGTAGCAGTCGACCTGCACCTCGTCCTCCTTGCAGAGCGCACGTTGTATTTGTGGCGTAGCTCGGAAGGAGAGGGTAGCAGTCGACCTGCACCTCGTCCTCCTTGCAGAGCGCACGTTGTACTTGTGGCGTAGCTCGGAAGGAGAGGGTAGCAGTCGACCTGCACCTCGTCCTCCTTGCAGAGCGCACGTTGTACTTGTGGCGTAGCTCGGAAGGAGAGGGTAGCAGTCGACCTGCACCTCGTCCTCCTTGCAGAGCGCACGTTGTACTTGTGGCGTAGTTCGGAAGGAGAGGGTAGCAGTCGACCTGCACCTCGTCCTCCTTGCAGAGCGCACGTTGTACTTGTGGCGTAGCTCGGAAGGAGAGGGTAGCAGTCGACCTGCACCTCGTCCTCCTTGCAGAGCGCACGTTGTATTTGTACTTAGGCGAGCGCAATGCTGCAGCTAAGCCTCCGAGTGGAAGGCTGGCTTACCACTCGGTAGGATTTTGTTTATCTTAGGCGAGTACTTGGACTGCAGCTAAGCCTCCGAGTGGAGGCTGGCTTACCACTCGACAGGATTTTGTTTATCTTAGGCGAGTACTTGGACTGCAGCTAAGCCTCCGAGTGGAAGGCTGGCTTACCACTCGGTAGGATTTTGTTTATCTTAGGCGAAACGGATTTCGCAGCTAAGCCTTCGTGTGGGAGACTGGCTCACCACTCGGTTAGGATTTTTTTTACAGACTTGGGCGAATCGGATTCGCAGCCAAGCCACCCATCGGGGATTGTTTTGTGTGGACAAAAGAAATAACGACATCGAAAATTATAAAGCTCTCGTCTTTGATAAATAAACTACAGAAGTACTTTTATTACAACTCATCCGAGTGAATACTTAAGTGTAAAAGGGGCGGAGAAGCTCCGCGTTCCAAGCTCAGGGCTCGTCGATCTGATGCTCGAGATTGTAAAGACGGTATGCTCCATTGTGGAGAACCTTGGTGACGATGAAGGGACCTTCCCAAGAAGGAGCAAGCTTATGTGGTTTCTGCTGATCCACTCGGAGAACTAAATCTCCTTCCTGGAAGGCTCGACTCTTCACGTTTTTGGCGTGGAAGCGACGCAAGTCTTGTTGGTAAATGGTCGATCTGATCAGGGCCATCTCCCTTTCTTCCTCTAAAAGGTCGACTGCATCCTGCCGCGCTTGTTCTGCTTCAGCTTCGGTGTAGAGCTCGACCCGGGGAGCATTGTGGAGAAGGTCACTCGGCAGGACTGCTTCAGCCCCGTAGACCAGGAAGAATGGAGTTCTTCCATTCGACCGATTGGGCGTGGTCCTTAACCCCCAAAGCACCGAGGGAAGTTCGTCGACCCATGCACCAGCTGCATGCTTAAGATCACACATCAAACGGGGTTTCAACCCTTTGAGAATCAAACCGTTGGCTCGTTCTGCCTGTCCATTCGACTGCGGATGAGCGACTGAAGCATAGTCGACTCGTGTGCCTTGAGATGTGCAGAAAGCTCTGAACTCTTCGGAATCGAAGTTTGACCCGTTGTCAGTGATGATGCTGTGCGGGACTCCATATCTAAATATCAATTCTCTGATGAACCTGACAGCAGTACCGACATCGAGGTTCTTGATGGGTTTAGCTTCGATCCACTTGGTGAACTTGTCGACTGCTACCAGCACATGGGTAAAACCGCTTCTGCCTGTTCTCAAAGGACCGACCATATCCAAACCCCATACTGCAAAGGGCCAGACGAGTGGTATAGTCTTCAAAGCTGACGCGGGCTTGTGTGACATATTGGAGTAAAATTGACATCCCTCGCACTTGTCGACTATCTCCTTCGCCATTTCATTCGCTCTTGGCCAATAAAATCCGGCTCGGTATGCTTTGGCCACGATGGTCCGAGAGGACGCATGATGGCCACAGGTCCCCGAGTGGATGTCATCAAGGATTATTCGACCTTCCTCCGGTGTTATGCATTTCTGACCAACTCCAGTCGCGCTTTCTCTGTACAGATGTCCCCTTATCACGGTAAAGGCCTTAGAACGGCGGACGATCTGTCGAGCCTCTTCTTCGTCCTCCGGGAGTTCTTTCCTCAAGATATACGCGATATATGGTACTGTCCAATCGGGAGTGATCACTAAAACTTCCATGATCAGGTCGACCACTGCTGGGACTTCAACCTCAGTCGGATCCGTAACACTCTTAGGTTGCGGAGCTTCGTTGGTAAAAGGATCTTCTACGACTGATGGAGTGTGAATATGTTCCAAGAACACATCACTGGGGATGGCTTCTCTCTTGGATCCTATCTTCGCCAAATCATCATCTGCTTGATTTTTCAGTCGGGGTATGTGATGGAGCTCTAACCCTTCGAACTTCTTTTCAAGCTTCCTCACTGCATTGCAGTATCCAGTCATTGCTGGGCTTCTAACGTCCCACTCCTTCATCACTTGATTGACCACCAAATCTGAGTCGCCATAGACCATAAGGCGACGGACGCCGAGTGAAATGGCCATGCGCAACCCATACAAGAGTGCTTCATATTCTGCTTCATTGTTGGAGGAATCAAAGTGGATTCGAAGCACATATCTGAGTTTATCTCCTCGGGGGGAAACCAAAACAACCCCAAAGACCGTAACCATTTAACATCTTAGAGCCATCAAAGAACATGGTCCAATGCTCCGAGTGAACTTGAGTCGGCTGCTGTTGCTCAATCCACTCGGCAAGGAAATCTGCTATAGCCTGGGACTTAATGGCTTTCTTTGCCTCGAATTTGACATCAAGGGGAAGGAGTTCAATCGCCCATTTAGCCACTCGACCAGTTGCATCTCTCACAGTGTAATCTCTCGACAATGGTGCGTCACGATTTAATCGTAATGTCATGATCAGAGAAATAATGAGCAACCTTATTCATGGTCATGTAGATCCCATATACAAGCTTCTGATAATGAGGATATCTTTGCTTCGATGGGGTCAAAACTTCAGAGAGATAATACACTGGGCGCTGAACTTTGAAGGCTTTCCCTTCTTCCCGCTCGACCGTAAGTACTGTACTGACGACTTGTCCTGTGGCTGCAATATAAAGCAACATAGGCTCTTTGCTGATTGGAGCAGCAAGCACCGGCTGGGTGGAGAGCAGAGTTTTTAACTCGGCAAACGCTGCATCAGCTTCTGGAGTCCACTCGAACTTGTCTGCCTTCTTCATCAATCGGTAAAGGGGCAATGCCTTTTCACCGAGGCGAGAGATGAATCGACTTAACGCGGCCAAGCATCCAAAGAAGCTTCGATCGCCGTGCACACGCATGTATGCGTTTCATTCGGAGTATGGTGCCTACTTTTTCTGGGTTAGCATCGATTCCTCGTTCTGAAACGAGAAAACCGAGTAACTTTCCGCCAGGTACTCCGAATGTGCACTTCGATGGACTGGGCTTGATATCATACCTTCTGAGGTTGGCAAATGTTTCAGCTAGGTCAGTCAATAGGTCGGAACCCTTTCGCGACTTGACCACGATATCATCCATGTACGCTTCCACATTCCGACTGATTTGAGTGAGTAAACACTTTTGAATCATTCTCATGAACGTGGCTCCTGCATTCTTGAGGCCGAATGGCATGGCGATATAGCAGAAGCACCCGAATGGAGTGATGAAAGTTGTTTTGATTTCGTCAGGTCCATACAGACGGATCTGATGATACCCGGAATAAGCGTCTAAAAAAACAATCTCTCGCACCCTACGGTCGAGTCGACAATTTGGTCGATGCGAGGGAGAGGAAAATGATCTTTTGGGCAGGCCCGATTGATATGTTTGAAATCAATGCACATGCGAAGTGAGTTGTCCTTCTTGGGAACCATGACGACATTGGCGAGCCACTCGGAGTGGTATATCTCTCGGATAAACTCTGCTGCAAGGAGTCGAGCCACCTCCTCGCCAATGGCTTTTTTCTTCTGAACAGCGGACCTTCGAAGATGTTCTTTAACAGGTTTCGCTTTTGAATCGACTCTAAGGCGATGCTCAGCCAGCCCCCTGGGAACACCCGGCATGTCAGCTGGCTTCCATGCAAAGATGTCCCAGTTCTCACGGAGGAACTGGATGAGCGCTTCTTCCTATTTAGAGTCGAGTGTTGTGGAAATATGGGTCGGTGCTGCATTGGGGTCAGTCGGGTGGATATGAACTGGCTTCGTCTCCCCAGACGACTGAAATGTTGACTCTGCAGCGGGTTTCTTGGCCCGCAGCAAATCACTCGGATCTGCATTCTTCTTGTATTCCTCCAGCTCTACCACTGTTATCTGGTCATCCGCAATCTTTGAGCCTTTCTGGAAACACTCTTCTGCCTTCTTCCGGCTGCCAGTGATAGTGATCACGCCTTCGGGGCCAGGCATCTTTAATTTGAGGTACACATAACATGGTCGAGCCATGAAGCGGGCATAGGCTGGTCTTCCCAAAATAGCGTGGTAGGCGCTTCTGAAATCCACGACTTCAAATGTCAGCTTCTCTTTGCGGAAATGCTTCGAGTCGCCTAACACTACATCCAGAGCTATTTGGCCGAGTGACTCAGCCTTCTTTCCAGGGATGACTCCGTGAAAACTCATGTTGCTGGAACTGAGCCTGGACATCGGAATGCCCATTCCCTTGAGCGTCTCTGCATATAGTATATTCAATCCACTGCCGCCATCCATCAATACCTTCGTCAGTCGAGTGCCTTCGACGACTGGGTCGACCACCAGCGCTTGCCTCCCAGGGGTGGCAATGTGAGTTGGGTGATCAGACTGGTCGAAAGTAATGAGAGTTTGCGACCATCTCAGATAGCTTGGTGTCGCCGGGGCGACCATATTGACCTCACGGTTGATCACTTTCAGTCGACTTTTGCTCTCTACATCAGAAAAAATCATCAGAGTGGAGTTGACATGAGGGTACTCTCCATCACTGTCCTCCTTGTCCTCGGCCTTGTCCGACTCCTTCTCTTTGTCCTTCGGCTGTTTTCCTTGAAACTGCTGGATTAAGAGCCGGCATCAAGTAGTGGTATGCTTTGGGTAAATGAAGTTACCCTCTTCATCTTTCTTCGTGTGGATATGACACGGTAGATCCATCATGTCATTACCTTCCTTATCCTTTACCTTCTTGGGGTTCCAAGATCCTTTGGGCTTCCCTTTGAATTTGCCCCGAGTCACGGCCAGAGCCTCTCCAGGAGTAGCCGGTTGGGCCTTTCGCTTCTACTTCCGACTGGAATTTCCTTTCTCCGACTGACTCGGCTTGTACTTGCCACTCCGGAGTCGGTCCTCCTCTTCGCCATTGGCGTACTTGGTGGCTATTTCCATCATCTGACTCAGGGTCATATCTCCAGTTCGACCAAACTTCAGGCTCAACTCTCTGTTCTTGACACCATCCTTGAAGGCGCAGGCCGCTTGATGGTCTGACACATTCTCCACTGTATGATGCAAAGTGATCCATCTCTGGATGTAATCTTTAAGTTTTTCACTCGACTTTTGTACGCAAACTTGCAGCTCTGTCAATCCAAATTTCGCTTGCAAGTTCCTCGAACGTCTGACGAACACTGGAAAGATCTTCCTGTGTAAATGCTGCTAGGAGCTAACTGATTCAACCAGGCCCTGGCCAAACCCTCTAGCATAAGTGGTAAATGCTTCATGGCCACCTCGTCATTACCACCACCAATCTGAACAGCCACTCGGTAGTCTTCAAGCCAAGTTTCGTGCTTAGACTCTCCGTGAACTTACTCACTCCAAATGCCAACCTGAAGTTAGGGGGTATCATCACGACTGATGGCTCTGCTAAAGCATTCTGGACCTGAAACATGGACTCGGCTGCTTGTGGGCACATCTCTCTCATGGCCACCTCTATGAGCTCTGTTCCGGTCGACCAAACCTTGCACGATGATGGATCTCGCGTCAAAGCCCGGCTCTCTGGGGTCGACTGGAGCTCTCCACCCAACACTGAGCTGGCGCCTGTCATCTTGTTGCCGATGGGCGTTAGACCCACTTCTCGGGGGAGGAGTGGGCACTCGACGCCTATCATCACGATCAAAACGATCATCATAGTGGTCCCGCCGGCCTTCACGTCCCCTCGCCGGAGGCGAATTTTGGGTCAGGAGTCGATCGAACAGTATTCACAAGGATTTGATCGATCGTGAATCCTGTTGCGCGACTGCGATACAACTGAATTCTGATCTCCTGCCGCCCGAAGCAAATCTCTGATCTGCATCAAGCCTCTTCCAGCCTCTGACTGAGAGGGCTGAATCGACTCCGCTATACGGGCTGCAACTGCCAAATTTTGAATCGGGGTTCGATATACCTGAGTCGGTTGTGGAAAGAGCTGACGTCGGCGGGAGTCGGGTACTCGCTGACGCGCACGCTCGTCGAGTGCTCGCTGGAGGTTCTCCAGGTGAGTGCGTTCAGCCAGGTTGGCCAAACGCGCCTCTTCCATTGCACGAGCCTCTGGAGTTTCTCCTGCAATGGGAGTATGCGGGGCATCCATGTTCCGCGGCGAAGTTCTTCCCTCTCGCCGAGAAGTGAGTGGCTCGGGCTGATACTCTTCGTGGGCTCGAGCGGGTCGCCTCTATCGTCCATCCCGCTGCTATGGGGAAACCGGAGGGCTACGAGGCCCATTGACCATCAGGACCTCCGCTGCTGGATCACTGCTATCGCACTCGGATGCAGTCTCTACGGAGCCAGTCGACAGGTCGAACAGGCCGTAGAGAGATTTGTCGGGCTCAATTGCCGCGACTTGGGTGGTGGCCGATTGGCGAGCCACTGCGTGCCTCACCCATCGCTGGAGCCTCGACCGACCGGAGCGCTTGCGCTGGCGGGAGACATGAAGGGAAGACAACACAGGAGTCGACCGGTAGGGAGTCGACGGCTGCCGCAGCAGGACGCCGCGGACACACACCCGAAAGTGCGTCGCCCCGTGGACGGGCAGCGCGTCGATGTCGAGTGGTGCCTCCTGGAGCCAAGCGGAGTCGTTGGCGATGAAAGCGAGCGCACCGAGACGGATCTCGCGGCCCTCGACCAGAGCTCCGCCGGAAACCATGATGAAGGCGATCGGACAAATTGCAACTTCTCCAAAAAGTCGCTAAGACACCTGCCCCAAGGTGGGCGCCAACTGTCGTGGTTCTAAGTCTGACAGTAGAATGGGGGGTAGGTATGGAGAGGCAAGATCCTAGCTATGGAGTAGTTGTACACGAGTGTTTAACGAGTTCAGGCCCTTCTCTCGAGGAAGTAATAGCCCCACGCCCTCGGAGCCTGGAGGCGGTCGACTGGTTTATGTGTATATGAGTTACAGGGGTGCGAACCCTTCTACTAGTGGAGGGGGGTGGCTTATATAGAGGACGCCAGGACCCCAGCCACCCACGTAGCAGAGGGTTAAAGTACATTAAGGTCGGGCGTTACTGGTAACACCCTACATAAAGTGTCATCATGACCATTAAGACTACTTAATTACAGACCATTTGGATACAGAGTAAATCCTGAACTCCTAATGGTCGAGTGAGTCTTCATGGTCGAGTGTCTTTAGGTTCGTCGAGTGTCTTCTAGCCGGTCGAGTGGAGTCCCTCTTAGTCGACTGGAAGGTAGCTTCGTCTAAGGATGTCCTTGGGTATGGTATCCTAGATAGGTCCATGACCCTACCCTAGTTACATAACATCATCATATATTCCAACTCTGAGATGCTTGCACCAGTCCATAAATGGATCATTGAGCTTGCACACTTTGTTAGCACCTTTAGGATCGACAAAACCTTCTAGTTGCATCATATACAACTCTTCTTTAGGAAATCCATTAAGAAATGCAGTTTTGACATCCAGTTGCCAGATTTCATAATCATAAATTGCGGTAATTGCTAAAATGATTCGGACAGACTTATGCATCGCTACGGGTGAGAAAGTCTCATCGTAGTCAACTCCTTGAACTTGTCGAAAACCTTTTGCGGCAAGTTGAGCTTTATATACGGTAACATTACCATCAGCGTCAGTCTTCTTCTTGAAGATCCATTTATTCTCTATGGATCGCCGATCATCGGGAAAATCCACCAAAGTCCACACTTTGTTCTCATACATGGATCCTATCTCAGATTTCATGGCCTCAAGCCACTTATCGGAATCTGGGCTCATCATAGCTTGTTCATATTTCATCGGTTCGTCATGGTCAAGTAACATGACTTCCAGAACAAGATTGTCGTACCACTCTGGTGCGGATCATGCTCTGGTTGACCTATGAGGTTCTGTAGCAACTTGATCTGAAGTTTCATGATCATTATCATTAGCTTCCTCTCCAGTTGGTGTAGGCATCACGGGAATGGATTTCTCAAATGAGCTACTTTCCAAATTGAGAGAAGATACAATTACCTCATCAAGTTCTACTTTCCTCCCACTCACTTCTTTCGAGAGAAACTCCTTCTCTATAAAGGTTCCGTTCTTGGCAACAAAGATCTTGCCTTCGGATCTGTGGTAGAAGGTGTACCCAATTGTTTCTTTAGGGTATCCTATGAAGACACACTTCTCCGATTTGGGTTCGAGCTTATCAGGCTGAAGCCTTTTTACATAAGCATCACATCCCCAAACTTTAAGAAACAACATCTTAGGTTTATTGCCAAACCATAGTTCATACGGTGTCGTCTCAACGGATTCTGACGGTGCCCTATTTAATGTGAATGCAGCTGTCTCTAATGCATAACTCCAAAACGATAGTGGTAAATCGGTAAGAGACATCATAAATCGCACCATATCTAATAAAGTGCGGTTACGACGTTCGGACTCACCATTACGCTGTGGTGTTCTAGGTGGCATGAGTTGTGAAACCATTCCACATTGTTTTAAATGAAGGACAAACTCGTAACTCAAATATTCACCTTCACTATCAGATCGTAGAAAACTTATTTTCTTGTTACGACGATTCTCCACTTCACTCTAAAATTCTTTGAACTTTTCAAATGTTTCAGACTTGTGTTTCATTAAGTAGATAAACCCATGTCTGCTCAAATCATCTGTGAAGGTTGGAAAATAAAGATACCCGCCACGAGCTTCAACACTCATCGGACCGCATACATCAGTATGTACTATTTCCAATAAGTCATTAGCTCGTTCCATTGTTTCAGAGAACGGAGTTTTATTCATCTTGCCCATAAGGCATGGTTCGCAAGTATCAAATGATTCATAATCAAGTGATTCCAAAAGTCCATCTTTATGGAGTTTCTTCATGCGCTTTACACTGATATGACCCAAACGGCAGTGCCACAAATAAGTTGCACTATCATTATCAACTTTGCATCTTTTGGCATCAATATTATGAATATGTGTATCACCACGATCGAGATTCAACAGAATAGACCACTCTTCAAGGGTGCATGACCATAAAAGATATTACTCATATAAATAGAACAACCATTATTCCTTGATTTAAATGAATAACCATCTCGCACTAAACAAGATCCAGATATAATGTTCATGCTCAACGTTGGCACCAAATAACAATTATTCAGGTCTAAAACTAATCTCGAAGGTAGATGTAGAGGTAGCGTGCCGACGACGATCACATCGACCTTGGAACCATTCCCGACGTGCATCGTCACCTCGTCCTTAGCCAATCTTCATTTAATATGTAGTCCCTGTTTCAAGTTAGAAATATGAGCAATAGAACGTATCAAATACCCAGGCACTACTATGAGAATTAGTAAGGTATACATCAATAACATGTATATCAAATATACTTTTGTTCACTTTGCCATCCTTCTTATCTGCCAAATACTTGGGGCAGTTCCGCTTCCAGTGACCAGTCCCTTTGCAGTAGATGCACTCAGTTTCAAGCTTGGGTCCAGTTTTGGGTTTCTTCCCGGGAGTGACAACTTGCTTGCCATTCTTCTTGAAGTTCCCCTTCTTTCCCTTTCCCTTCTTGAAACTAGTGGTCTTGGTAACCATCAACACTTGATGCTCCTTCTTGATTTCTACCTCCGTAGCCTTTAGCATTGCGAAGAGCTCGGAAATAATCTTTTCCATCCCTTGCATATTGTAGTTCATCAAAGAGCCTTTGTAGCTTGGTGGCAGTGATTGAAGAACTCTATCTGTCAATGACACAATCATCTGGAAGATTAACTCCCAGCTAAGTCAAGTGATTATGGTACCCAGACATTCTGAGTATGTGCTCGATGTAACTATTCTCCTCCATCTAATGTAACTATTCTCCTCCATCATATCTCTCAACTCGGGCATTTGCTTGAAATATTAACTTCAACTCCTGGAACATCGCATATAATCCATGACGTTCAAAACATCTTTGAAGTCCCGATTATAAGCAGTAAAGCATGGCACACTGAACTAACGAGTAGTCATCAGATCAAGCTTGCCAGACGTTCATAATGTCAGCTTCTGCTCCTGCAGTAGGCCTTTCACCTAGCGGTGCATCAAGGACATAATTCTTCCGTGCAGAAATGAGGATGATCCTCAAGTTACGGACCCAGTCCATGTAGTTGCTACCATCATCTTTCAACTTAGCTTTCTCTAGGAACGCATTAAAATTTAAGGGAATGGTAGCACGGGGCATGGATCTACAACATATATATGCAAAAACTATTAGGACTAAGTTCATGATAAATTAAGTTCAATTAATCATATTACTTAAGAACTCCCACTTAGATAGACATCCCTCAAGTCATCTAAATGATACATGATCCAAATCAACTAAACTGTGTCCGATCATCACGTGAGATGGAGTAGTCATCAATGGTGAACATCTCTATGTTGATCATATCCACTATATGATTCACGTTCGACCTTTCAGTCTCCAGTGTTCCGAGGCCATGTCTATACATGCTAGGCTCGTCAAGTTTAACCCGAGTATTCCGCATGTGAAAAACTGGCTTGCACCCGTTGTATTTGAACGTAGAGCCTATCACACCCGATAATCACGTGGTGTCTGAGCACGAAGAACTTTCGCAACGGTGCATACTCAGGGAGAACACATATACCTTGAAATTTAGTTAAGGGATCATCTTATGATGCTACCGCCGTACTAAGCAAAATAAGATGCATAAAAGATAAACATTGCATGCAATCAAAATATGTGACATGATATGGCCATCATCATCTTGTGCTTTTGATCTCCATCACCAAAGCAACATCATGATCATCATCGTCACTGGCTTGACACCTTGATCTCCATCGTAGCGTCGTGGTCGTCTTACCAACTATTGCTTCTACGACTATCGCTACCGCTTAGTGATGAAGTAAAGCAATTACATGATGTTTGTATTTCATACAATAAAGTGACAATCATAAGGCTCCTGCCGGTTGCCGATAACTTCTACAAAACATGATCATCTCATACAACAACGTATATCACATCATGTCTTGACCATATCACATCACAACATGCCCTGCAAAAACAAGTTAGACGTCCTCTACTTTGTTGTTGCAAGTTTTACGTGGCTGCTACGGGCTTCTAGTAAGAACCGTTCTTACCTCTGACACAAAACCACAACGGTGATTTATCAAGTTTGCTGTTTTAACCTTCATAAGGACCAGCCGCAGTAAAATTCGATTCAACTAAAGTTGGAGAAACAGACACCCGCCAGCCACCTTTATGCAAAACTAGTTGCATGCCTGTCGGTGGAATCGGTCTCATGAACATGGTCATATAAGGTTGGTCTGGGCCGCTTCATCCAACAATACCGCTGAATCAAAATAAGACATTGGTGGTAAGCAGTATGACGATCACCGCCAACAACTCTTTGTGTTCTAGTCGTGCATATCATCTACGCATAGACCTGTCTCGGATGCCGCTGTTGGGAAACATAGCATGCAATTTCAAAAATTCCCTACGCTCAAGCAATATTTATCTAGGAGATGCATAGCAACAAGAGGGGGAGAGTGTGTCCACATACCCTCATAGACCGAAAGCGGAAGCGTTTTCTTAACGCGATTGATGTAGTCGAATGTCTTCCCGTTCCGACCGATTGAGTACCGAACGTACGTCAACTCCGAGTTCTGCACACATTCAGCGTGATGACGTACCTCGAGCTCTTGATCCAGCAGAGGGTAGAGGAAGTAGATGAGTTCCGTCATGATGATGGCGTGGTGACGGTGATGGTGATGTGATCCGCGCAGGGCTTCGCCTAAGCACCGCGAGAATATGACCGGAGGCATAACCTGTGGAGGGGGGCGCCGCACACGGCTTGGAACAATTGATGTGTGTTCAAGCCCCCCCCCCCCCCGTATATAAAGGAGGGAGGGAGAGGAGGCCGGCTTTAGGCGCGCCCCCAAGTAGGAGGAGTCCTACTTGGGGTCCTAGTAGGATTTAGCCCCCCCCCCCCACTTCCTTTTATCGGAGGGGGAAAGGGGGAAGGAGAGGGAGAAGGAAAGGGGGGCGCTGCCCCCACCCCTAGTCCAATTTGGACTCCTCCCTTGTGGGGTGCACCCAGCCCCTTGTGGGCTGGTTTTCCTCCCTCCTATGGCCCATATAGACCATATCTTTCCCCGGGGGGTTCTGGTAACCAATCCGGTACTCCGGTATGTACCCGATTCATTCCAGAACACTTCCGGTGTCCGAATACTACCTTCCAATATATCAATCTTTACCTCTCGACCATTTTGAGACTCCTCGTCATGTCTGTGACCTCATCCCTGACTCGAACAACCTTCGGTCACCAAAACACATAACTCATATAATACATATCGTCATCGAACGTTAAGCGTGCGGACCGATCGTCTCCAATGTATCTATAATTTTGTATTGTTCCATGTTAGTATATTATCTGTTTTGGATGTTTAATGGGCTTTAATATGCTATTTTATATTATTTTTGGGACTAACCTATTAACCGAGGGCCCGGTGCGCTTTACATTTTTTTGCCTATTTTAGAGTTTTGCAGAAAAGGAATACCAAACGGAGTCCAAACGGAATGAAACATTCGCGATGATCTTTCTTGGACCGAAAGCAAACCAGAAGACTTGGAGATGAAGTCGGAGACGCAACGAGGAAGCCATGAGGCAGGAGGGCGCACCCACGGGGGTAGGCGCGCCCCCCACCCTCGTGGGCCCCTCGTGGCTCCCCTGACCTAGTTCATTCGCCTATATGTACTCTCATACCCTAAAAACATCAGGGGGAGCCACGAAACCACTTTTCCACCGCCGCAACCTTCTGTACCTGTGAGCTCCCATCTTGGGGCCTTTTCCGGTGATCTGCCAGAGGGGGATTCGATCATGGAGGGATTCTACATCAACACCATTACCTCTCTAATGAAGCGTGAGTAGTTTACCATAGACCTTCGGGTCCATAGTTATTAGCTAGATGGCTTCTTCTCTCTCTTTGATTCTCAATACCATGTTCTCCTCGATGTTCTTGGAGATCTATTCGATGTAATACTCTTTTGTGATGTGTTTGCCGAGATCCGATGAATTGTGGATTTATGAACAAGATTATCTATGAATATTATTTGGTTCTTCTTTGAATTCTTATATGCATGATTTGATATCTTTGCAAGTCTCTTCGAATTATCGGTTTAGTTTGGCCTACTAGATTAATCTTTCTTGCAATGGGAGAAGTGCTTAGCTTTTGGTTCAATCTTGTGGTGTCCTTTCCCAGTGATAGTAGGGGCGGCAAGGCACGTGTTTTATTATTGCCATCGAGGATAACAAAATGGGGTTTTCATCATATTGCTTTAATTAATTCCTCTACATCATGTCATGTTGCTTAATGCGTTACTCCGTTCTTTATGAACTTAATACTCTAGATGCATGTTGGATAGCGGTCGATGTGTGGAGTAATAGTAGTAGATGCAGGCAGGAGTCGGTCTACTTGACACGGACGTGATGCCTATGTTCATGATCATTGCCTTAGATGTCATCATAATTATGCGCTTTTTTTTATCAATTGCTCGGCAGCAATTCGTTCACCCACCATAATATATGCTATCTCGAAAGAAGCCACTAGTGAAACCTACGGCCCCCGGGTCTATTTTCCATTATATTGAATCTCGTTTACATCTTGCTAGTTTCCGATCTACTATTTTGCAATCTTTTACTTTCCGATCTATAAACCAAAAATACAAAAAATATTTACTTTACCGTTTATCTATCTCTATCAGATCTCACTTCTGCGAGTGACCCTGAAGGGATTGACAACCCCTTTATCGCGTAGTTGCAACTTCTTGATTGTTTGCGCAGGTATTCACTGACTTGTGCGTCGTCTTCTACTGGATTGATACCTTGGTTCTCAAAACTGAGGGAAATACTTGCGCTACTTTGCTGCATCACCCTTTCCTCTTCAAGAGAAAACCAACGCAAGCTCAAGAGGTAGAAAGAGGGATTTCTGGGGCCGTTGCCGGGGAGATCTACGCCAAGTCAAGCCATACCAAGTACCCATCATAAACTCTTCTCCCTTGCATTACATTATTCTCCATGCATTCGCTTCTCGTTTTCCTCTCCCCCACTTCTAAAACGATTTTTGAAAACCTTTGCCTTTTCTTCACCCCTCTTCGGTTCGTCTCTTTTCGCTTGCTTCTTGTGTGCTTGTGTGTTGGTGTGCCTATTTGCTTTGATGGCTCTGCCAAAAAGCTTTGATCCTCACCTTAGGAGATTGGAAGAAATTCAAAACAATGTTAGAAGCTTTATGTCTTTACAATCTGAGCATAATAATTTCTTCACAAAAGAGCTTAAAGAACAAAAAAGTTTTATGGAGTACATGAATAAAGAGCTCGATGATTTGTCTAAGGAGTTTTATGTTTTGAAATCTCAGTTTGCTCATATTGAAAATTTAGTAGACCAAATTTCTGATAAACAAGCCACCTTAGTTAATAAGATGGCCGCTAAACCTGAGGCTCTAAATAATAATGATGAAGATCTAAAAGTGATTGATGTGACTTCTATTAAGTGTTTGTTTTCCAATATGAATCTTGATAAAGATGGGAGTGGAGATGAGTCAACTTTTTTTAAAAGGCGTCCCAATGATTCAGAGTTTTTAGATCTAGATGCAAATATTGATAAAAGTGGGATTGGAGAGGTCAAGACTTTAGGTAGAAATGAACCCACAATTTTGGATTTCAAGGAATTTAATTATGATAATTGTTCTTTAATAGATTTTATTTCCTTGTTGCAATCTGTCTTAAATTCCCTCATGCTTATAATCAAAATAAAGCTTTTACTAAACATATCGTTGATGCTATGATGCAATCTTTTGAAAAAAAAACTTGAACTAGAAGTTTCTATCCCTAGAAAACTTTATGATGAGTGGGAACATAGTACTAAGATTAATATTAAATATTATGAATGCTATGCTTTGTGTGATTTGGGTGCTAGTGTTTCCACGATTCCAAAAACTTTGTGTGATGTGCTAGGTTTCCGTGAATTTGATGATTGTTCTTTAAATTTGCATCTTGCGGATTCCACCATTAAGAAACCTATGGGAAGGATTAATGACGTTCTTATTGTTGCAAATAGAAATTATGTGCCCATAGATTTCATTGTTCTTGATATAGATTGCAATCCTACATGTCCTATTATTCTTGGTAGACCATTCCTTAGAACGATTGGTGCAATTATTGATATGAAAGGAGGAAACATTAGATTCCAATTTCCGTTAAGGAAGGGAATGGAACACTAGGAAGAAAATTAGATTGCCTTATGAATCTATTATGATATCCACTTATGGATTGCATACCAAAGATGGCAATACCTAGATCTATTCGTGTTTTTTTCCTAGCTAGGGGCGTTAAACGATAGCGCTTGTTGGGAGGCAACCCAATTTTATTTTTGTTCTTTAATTTTTGCTCATGTTAGTAATAAATAATTCATCTAGACTCTGGTTAGATGTGGTTTAAGTTTTAATTAGTATTTGTTCCAAGTAGAACCTTTGGGAAGACTTGGGTGAAGTCAATGCGATCTTGCTGTAAAAAACAGAAACTTTTGCGCTCACGAGAATAGCTGTCACTTTTTACATAACAGTGATTTTAGGTTTATTATTTTTGAGGAATATTAATATACAAATTAATCACGTCCACCAATTTATTTCAGAAATTTTGGAGTTACAGAAGTATTAGAAAGTTACAGATTGCTTCAGACTGTTCTGTTTTTGACAGATTCTGTTTTTCGTGTGTTGTTTGCTTATTTTGATGAATCTATGAGTAGTATCGGGGGGTATGAACCATAGAGAAGTTGGAATACAGTAGGTTTAACACCAATATAAATAAAGAATGAGTTCATTACAGTACCTTAAAGTGGTGGTTTATTTTCTTATACTAACGGAGCTCATGAGATTTTCTGTTGAAGTTTTGTGTTGTGAAGTTTTCAAGTTTTGGGTAAGGATTTGATGGATTTTGGAATAAGGAGTGGCAAGAGCCTAAGCTTGGGGATGCCCAAGGCACCCCAAAGTAAACTTAAAGTACAACCAAAAGCCTAAGCTTGGGGATGCCCCGGAAGGCATCCCCTCTTTCGTCTTCGTCTATCGGTAACTTTACTTGAGGCTATATTTTTATTCGCCACATGATATGTGTTTTGCTTGGAGCGTCTTGTATGATTTGAGTCTTTACTTTTTAGTTTACCACGTTCATACTTTCTGTACACACCTTTTGGGAGAGACACGCATGAATTGCGATTTATTAGAATACTCTATGTGCTTCACTTATATCTTTTGAGCTAGACAATATTTCTCTAGTGCTTCACTTATATCTTTTTAGAGCACGGTGGTGGCTTTATTTTATAGAAATTGTTGAACTCTCATGCTTCACTTATATTATTTTGAGAGTCTTTTAGAACAGCATGGTAATTTTCTTTGGTTATAAAACTAGTCCTAATATGATAGGCATTCAAGAGGGATATAATAAAAACTTTCATAAAAAAAGTGTGTTGAATACTATGAGAAGTTTGATTCTTTATGATTGTTTTGAGATATGAAGATGGTGATATTAGATTCATGCTAGTAGAGTAATTGCGAATTTGAGAAATACTTGTGTTGAGGTTTGTGAGTCCCGTAGCATGCACGTATGGTAACCTTTGTGTAACAAATTTGGGCATGAGGTATTAATTGATTGTCTTCCTTATGAGTGGCGGTCGGGGACGAGCGATGGTCTTTTCCTACCAATCTATCCCCCTAGGATCATGCGCGTAGTACTTTGTTCAATGACTAATAGATTTTTGCAATAAGTATGTGAGTTCTTTTTTACTAATGTTGAGTCCATGGATTATACGCACTCTCACCCTTCCACCTTTGCTAGCCTCTCTTGTGCCGTGCAACTTTCGCCGGTACCATACACCCACCATATACCTTCCTCAAAACAGCCATCATACCTACCTATTATGGCATTTCCATAGCCATTCCGAGATATATTGCCATGCAACTTTCCACCGTTTTGTTTATTATTACACGCTTCATTATTGTCATATTGCTTTGCATGATCATGTAGTTGACATTGTATCTGTGGCAAAGCCACCGTTCATAATTCTTTCATACATGTCACTCTTGATTCATTGCACATCTCGGTACACCATCGGAGGCGTTCACATAGAGTCATATTTTGTTCTAAGCATTGATTTGTAATTTTTGAGTTGTAAGTAAATAGAAGTGTGATGATCATCATTATTAGAGCATTGCCCCATCTGAGGAAATAAAAAAAAGGCCAAAGAAGCCAATAAAAAAAGAGGCCAAAGAAGCCATTCAAAAAAAGAGAGAAAAAGAGAGAAGGGGCAATGTTACTATCCTTTTTTCACACTTGTGCTTCGAAGTAGCACCATGATCTTCATGTTATAGGGTCTCTTATTTTGTCACTTTCATATACTAGTGGGAATTTTTCATTATCGAATTTGGCTTGTATATTCCAACGATGGGCTTCCTCAAATGCCCTAGGTCTTTGTGAGCAAGCAAGTTGGATGCACACTCGCTTAGTTTGTTTTTGAGATTTCATACACTTATAGCTCTAGTGCATCTGTTGCATGGCAATCCCTACTCACTCACATTGATATCTATTGATGGGCATCTCCATAGCCCATTAATACGCCTAGTTGATGTGAGACCATCTCCCTCTTTTTGTCTTCTCCACAACCACCATTCTATTCCACCCATAGTGCTATATCCATGGCTCACGCTCATGTATTGCATGAAAGTTGAAAGGGTTTGAGAACATCAAAGTATGACACAATTTCTTGGATTGTCATCGGGGTTGTGCATGATTTGAGTATTTTGTGTGATGGAGATGGTGTTGGGGAACGTAGCAATTTCAAAAAATTTCCTACGCACACACAGGACCATGGTGATGGCATAGCAACGAGAGGGGAGAGTGTTGTCTACGTACCCTCGTAGACCAAAGCGGAAGCGATCACAACGTAGAGGAAGTAGTCGACGTTCTCCTCGCGACCTGCCGATCCAGCGCCGTTACTCCGGCACCTCCGAGTCGATCACGGCGTAGAGGAAGTAGTCGTCGTTCTCCTCGCGATCCAGCCGATCCCAGCACCGTTACTCCGGCGCCTCGAGTTCTTGGCACACGTTCAGCTCGATGGCGCTCCTCGGGCTCCGATCCGGCAAAGCTCGGGGAGAGGGAGTTCCGTCAAGACGACGGCGTGGTGGCGATCTTGATGTTTCACCGGCGAGGGCTTCGCCTAAGCACCGCTTCTGATATGACCGAGGTGGAATATGGTGGAGGGGCACCGCACACGGCTAAGGAACGATCTCAAGGATCAACTTGCATCCTAGGGTGCCCCCTCCCTGTATATAAAGGAGGGAGGGAGGAGGTGGCCGGCCTCAAGGGGCGCACTATAGGGAGGGGGAAACCTACTCCAAGTAGGTTTCCCTCTCCTTTCCTTATCTTGTTTGGAGGGGAAGGAAGGAGTACTAGTATTAGGAAGTAGTACTAGTAGTAGGAATAGGAAGAGGGGAAGGAGAAAGGAAAGGGCGGCCCCCCTCCCCAGTCGGATTGGGCTTGGGGGCGCCCCTCCCTTGTTCCTTCTCCTTCCTCCTACATGGGCCCAATAAGGCCCATATACCTCCCGGGGTTCAGTAACCTCCGGAGCTCCAAACTTCTCCGGAACCTTTCCGGTGTCCAAATATGTCCGTCCAATATATTAATCTTTGTGTCTCGACCATTTTGAGACTCCTCGTCATGTCCGTGATCATATCCGGGACTCCGAACAACCTTCGGTACATCAAAATACATAAACTCATAATATAACTGTCATCGAAACCTTAAGCGTGCGGACCCTACGGTTCGAGAATAATGTAGACATGACCGAGACATATCTCCGGTCAATAACCAATAGCGGGACCTGGATGCCCATATTGGTTCCTACATTTTCTCTGAAGATCTTTATCGGTCGAACCGCATAACAACATACGTTGTTCCCTTCGTCATCGGTATGTTACTTACCCGAGATTCGATCGTCGGTATCCAATACCTAGTTCATTCTCGTTCTTGGTAAGCCTCTTTACTCGTTCGTAATACATCATCTCACAACTAACTCATTAGTTGTAATGCTTGCAAGGCTTATGTGATGTGTATTACCGAGAAGGCCCAGAGATACCTCTCCGAGCAATCGGAGTGACAAAACCTAATCTCAAATCGCCAACCCAACAAGTACCTTTGGAGACACCTGTAGTACTCCTTTATAATCACCCGATTCGTTGTGACGTTTGGTAGTACCCAAAGTGTTCCTCCGGTAAACGGGAGTTGCATAATCTCATAGTTATAGGAACATGTATAAGTCATGAAGAAAGCAATAGCAATATACTAAGCGATCAAGTGCTAAGCTAACGGAATGGGTCATGTCAATCACATCATTCTTCTAATGAGGTGATCCCATTAATCAAATGACAACACATGTCTATGGTTAGGAAACATAACCATCTTTGATTAATGAGCTAGTCTAGTAGAGGCTTACTAGTGACTATCTGTTTGTCTATGTATTCACACATGTATTATGTTTCCGGTTAATACAATTCTAGCATGAATAATAAACATTTATCATGATATAAGGAAATAAATAATAACTTTATTATTGCCTCTAGGGCATATTTCCTTCAGATGGGCATAGCCAAACTATATGATTTTGTAGGGATAAGCTTTCTTTGGCCATGTTATTTTGAGAAGACATAATTGCCTTGTTAGTATGCTTGAAGTATTACTATTTCTATGTCAATATTAAACTTTTGTCTTGAATCTTTCGGATCTGAACATTCATGCCACAATAAAGAAAATTACATTGATAAATATGTTAGGTAGCATTCCACATCAAAAATTCTTTTTTTATCATTTATCTACTCGAGGACGAGCATGAATTAAGCTTGGGGATGCTTGATACGTCTCCAACGTATCTATAATTTTTGATTGTTCCATGCTATTATATTGTCTGTTTTGGATGTTTAATGGGCTTTAATATGCTATTTTATATTATTTTTGGGACTAACCTATTAACGAGAGGGCCCAGTGCGATTTCTATTTTTGTGCCTATTTTAGAGTTTTGCGGAAAAGGAACACCAAGCGGAGTCCAAAGCGGAATGAAACCTTCATGGTCATCTTTCTTGGGTGAAAGCAAACCGAAGACTTGCAGATGAAGTCGGAGACGCAACAAGGAAGCCACGAGGCAGAGCGCCGCCTGTGGGGTAAGGCATGCCCCACCCTCGTGGGCCCCTCGTGGCTCCCGACCTAGTTCCTTCGCCTATATATACTCTTTGTCGGTGAGAACGACACCTATGGGATCACGGAATCCCCTCGTGGTCGTGCGGCGGGGTTGTGAGAAGAGCGGGTCTAAGAGCCAACACAAAGGTCATTTACCCAGGTTCGGGCCGCGGGGATCGCGTAATACCCTAGTCCTGCTTTAGTGTGTATTTCGGTGTTCTTGAGCTAGCTATGGTGTATGACTTGCTCAAAGAGCCGAATCCCTCTCCAATACGCCTCAGGCCTCCTTTTATAGTCGAAGGAGGCGCCAAAGTGGCACACAGGAGGTGGAAAGGGTACAATAGCTATGCTTATCGCCTGCCATTACAGGACAAGACGCATTAAATGCGCCCCTGAGGTGTCCCCTCGCTTTGTCGCCACCTCGCCTTGCCTCGACACGCGTCTAGGCCAGCAAGGCGGGCAGCGCCATGTAGGCAGGTAGGCTGCTGAGCTGGTGCGGTGGCAGCATCTTCACGAAGATCTGCATGCCTCCACGCAGGTGCTTGCTGAGCTGGTCTCGGGGCCGCACATTGCCACGCAGGTGCCCGCCTGACTGGCTGGGCTGGCAGCTGCATGGGAACGGCGGTGGAGCCTTGGCGGGCGTGGGCCTGGCCGCGGCCCTGCTGATGTCCTCGGCAAGGGTCTTGCCGCGGCACAGTGGTCGTCCCCGGCAAGGATCTTGCTGAAGGCCTCATGGGTTTCCTCGGCAGGGGTGCCGAGGATCACCGTCTTCTGGTCCTCGTCTGATCTTGTGTGTTAATGATCTTCACGTTGGAAACCTTGGGCTCAAGGGTGGCGCGCTCCGCTGGTGTTGGGCAAGTTGCCCCGGCAAGGCCCTTGCCGGGGCCGCGGAGGCCGCCCCCGCAAGGGTCTTGCTGGGGGAGTCCACCTCGCCCTCTTGCTCTTTGTGTTTCTGTCTTGGTGTTATCTTGATTGTCTTGTGGCTTCGGCTTCTCTCCCTGCCCTGCTAAGTGTGGCCGTGGGCGCGACTCTGACTGCCCATGCACAGGTAAAGATGTACGAAGTAGAGCCCCTACTTCTGTACACCGACAGTAGCCCCCGGGCCTGGGCCACACATAAGCGCTCCACGTTGTTGGGCTAGGCCCGAGCAGTCTTGTGAGCAGGAGGGGACGATTTTACCATGATAACTTTTTTTCGCCCGCGCTTCCCCATGACCCGCATTGTGCGCGACGCGGAGGGCCGTGCTTGACGTGGGGGGCATGCATGGGGCGTCTGCTGCATGCAGGCGTCATGTCATAGTAAATGGTAAAGAGGCGGCTCGCGCCTTCCCCATAAAAAGGAATAACCTCAGGCGCACTGCTCATTTACCCTATGCGCTTTCTCTAATCTCGGCACCGTTGTCCCCATCTTCTTCCTCCTCGAGCTGTCGCCTCTGCTCGTCGCTGCTGCGCCCCCGTTGCTCTCGATCCTCTTCCTTCACCCAGCCGCCATGGTGCCCAAGACTGGCAAGGGCAAGGGCAAGGGGGCGTCCAATGATGTCATGGAGAGGGAGGCGCCGGAGAACGAGGGCGGCGGCGGCAGCGCAGTCATTTACTTCTCCCCGTCGTCGATCGACGTATTCCACCTCAAGGATTTCTTCAGGCCTCTGTGGGCAGCGGAGACGACGGGGCACCCCGCCACGCGCATCATCCCCGCCGACTGCGGTGAGGCTGGCCCAAATCAGTACCCCTTCTTTGTCGATTTCTTCTCCTACGGGCTCTGCCCCCCTTTCTCTGATTTCTTCAACGATGTCATGCGCACCTTTGGCTTCCGTCTTCTGGACCTCACACCGAACACCGTGGCATGCATGGCATTCTTCGCCCACCTCTGCGAGGGCTTCGTTGGGGTGCTTCCCAGCACGGCGCTCTTCCGCCACTACTTCTCCCCTCGCCTCCGCCCTCTCCGGAAGCATCTCCTGGATCTCGAGGGTCCAAGGGAGAGGCACATATCCGAAGGGTGCCCACAAGGAGAGGTGGGAGGAGTGGCGGGGTCGGTGGTGCTGGATCGAGGAGAAGAATCCATGGGAGTTCTACCGGGTTCTTGAGCCCGCCGATACACGGCAAGGACTAGGCGACGTCGACACCGGCGATCTGGCTTCGATCGCCACCACCAGGATCCATCACCTTACCACGGCCGGGCTCACCCAGGAGATGATTGGAGCGGACTTCATCCGCCGCCTAATCGCCCCGCTGCACAACAAGGGAGGCTGGCTTGGGACTTCAGGAACGCGGCCGACATCATGAGGCTCCTCCCTGGCCTGAAGCCCAACTTCACGGTGATGGGACATGCCCATTTCTGCCAGAGGCTCTTCTAGCTTGATGTGTTCGTCGACGGCAGGGTGGAGAGGACCGGCAGGGCCGTGAAGGTCGGCAAGGCCATCAAGGGGCCCCTGTTTGGGTTGCCACTGGGTGTGTTCCCGCTGAGCAACCACACGTGTCAGGCCGCCATTCTTGAGATGATGTTGGTCTTCAACGCGCACAGCCTCGACCTGTCCAGGGTCGAGCCCCCGGCACGCGAGGTGCAGGAGTTCTTCGACAACTTGTCGGAGGGCTTCGACCGCGACGAGCCGCTGCTCATCAAGGACACCACCCAGGCGGAGATCGACTACATCGCCACCAGGGTGGCGGAAGCGCAGCTCGCCATGGAGGCCGGCAGCGCTGGCGGCATGGAGGATGAGGATGGCGTGGCCGTGGAGGAGAGGGAGATCGCCCAGTGGGCGGGGGCTGCCGGGGAGGCCAGCGGTGCCAACACCAGGGCCCCTCTCGTCGAGGAGGTAGTCGAGGAGTCGACCGAGGAGAAGACGAGGCCGACAACCCTCGGGCCCGCAGGAAGAGGCGTGTCTGCGGCGGGCTAGCTCTAGCAAGTCGGTCCGGCCAGAGGGTGAACATGATGTAACGCCCGGATTCGATCGCCGGTGTCTTCCAGCTATTAAATGCGTTGTTGCTATGTCATTTTCTTGTGTGTTGCATTTTTCCATGTCATCATCTGCATTTCATCTGCATGTTTTTCAAAACTTGCATCCGTTTGGGTTTCCTCGGTTCTCTCCGTTGTCCATTCTGAGCCCAACCACACTCACACGCGCCCGTCGCCCCTCTCAGACCTTGTTTCGTGAGCGGGAGAAAAACGTTCTTGGAATGGGCCGAGATTTGCCGAGTGGCCTTGGTATATCACTGGTAGACCGCCCGTCAAATTTCGTTCCATTTGGAGGTTATGTGATAGCCTGGCTTAATAGGGATGATAGACGACTCATATCAATCAGGACTTCCTTCTGTTCCGGACGCCCATTCGCACAGACCACCACAGTTAAGCGTGCGCAGCTGTGAGTAATTTCAGGATAGGTGACCCGGCCAGGAAGTTGCTCACAGGTGCGCCTGAGTGAGGACAAAGTCTTGAGAAAAGACTAGTATTGATCTGTGGGGACAGTCTAGATCCCGCCAGGAGTAACGACCACCGGCGGGTGTGTCCGGGGCGTTACAAGTTGGTATCAGAGCCGTCCCTCGCGGTTACACGGATGTTTGCGGACAGGTGTGCGGTCATGTTGTTCATGACGTTTGTGACCCGTCGTGGCACACGTCATGGCACATGTACCGGACTAGAAGCACAAACGTATGTGCCAAGAGGGAACGTTCCTATGGCCCGACAAGGATGTCGGTTCCTCTGAGTGGGGGTGTATGTGATAGCCTGGCTTAATAGGGATGATAGACTACTCATATCAATAAGGAATTCCTTCTTTTCTGGAAGCCCATTCGAACAGAACACCAAAGTTAAGCGTGCTTAGCTTTGAGTAATTTCAGGATGGGTGACCGACCGGGAAGTTTCTCCCAGGTGTGCACGAGTGAGGACAAAGTGCGCAGAAAAGACTAGTATTGATCTGTGGGGACAGTCTAGATCCCACCAAGAGTAACGACCACCGGCGGGTGTGTCCGGGGCGTTACAAAGGCACTCTAGCTTCAGGGCAAGGATCATCTTGCGAAAGTGAGTTGGTCCTGCCCCCTCATGGTAGTGGTCATAGTTCTTCCGCTTGCCGCTGGGCCCCCCATCCAACACCACATCATTGTCTACGGGAGACACCACCTCCTTGCCCTTGTGTAAGGTCGACACCACGTCCTTGCCCTTGTCGCCGGGCTCCACCACCTCCTTGCCCTTGTCCCCGGGCGCCACCACCTCCTTGCCCTTCGGGTTATCCATCTCGATCTACATTATGAACAAAACAAAGTTCATAGGTTGATCAACACTCAATCGTATCGTCCAATGGCTCTACTATTTACCCACCATCACACTCAATTAACCCTCTCTATCTCTCACTATCACTCCTCTTCCACATCTCCATCGCCATGAACCCCATCCCCAACCCCTTCCTCTGGGCATTGGATGGAGGGCTTTCTTCCTTGGCTACTCGCTCGGTGGTCGCACAAAGTTCGAGGAGACCATGGAAGTGTTCTCTAACTTCACCAGCATCAAGGACATGCATAAGGAGGAAAACACTGTGGTGTTGAAGGTGGTAGAGGAGGAGTTGAAGACATTGATTCTTGATCTAATCAAAGGTGCTATGTCAGTGGACATACTATGATGGGCGTTGGATCAGGCTGAGTCCGACGATGTTGGTCAGAGAGCCAGATGGGCCAAGTACAATCAGTATAGGACTCGTCAAGACTAGTCGACCTCCGTAGTGGCGCCAACCATCATCGTTAATGGAGCCAGAGGAAGAAGAAGCGGTGGAGGTGGTGGTCAGGGCGCTGGAGCCAGACCATCGTACTATGCCGATCGTTCTGGATGATGGTGAGGATGAGGAGATGGTGCGTGCTACAGTCGATCTGAAGGTGGACAACTACAAGGCCAAGGGACCCCATCGTTCCAAGTGCCTCCAGGCTCGCCGCGGCTAGGATTTAGCGCTACTGTGTAAGATTTACCCCCATTTCCCTTGTACTCAATCCTGGTCGAACCCTAAAATCCATCGCTACTACTACTCATTAATATGTGCTGATCAATACTATCGAACCCTCACCATCAATCGTACCCCTAGCACGCAGATCAAATACGCACAAATCTAATACATGGATCGAATACTGAAAACCATTAGCGAGGAGGTTAAAATAGGGCTTACCATCGTTGCCAAAGTGCTACCGATGATGTTCTAGACTAGATCTAGAGCTAGATTTCTCCAATCCACATAATAGAGAAGCACCGTGTGGTGGTTCTCTTCTCCCTCCTCTAGTTCTCCGGTGATGTTCGAGCTCTGGACAGCGAAGCATTGCTGATCGTGAAGCCCATATTCATGCAATCTGTAGAGAGGTCGTGCTTTTGATCTTTTTTGAGGGATCGTTGTGGATGGTTCGATGGACTTCAAGTTTGATCTACACCAACTCTTCTTCCACTACAACTCAAAGTTGGTAATGATCCGATCTAAACCTCTAATGCATCTTCATAGTGTTCCTGGGATCGTGATCATGGATCGACTTCTAGTGTTTTTACCACGTTTCCCAAGAAGTGCCATGGAAACATCGTTGGATTCCGACGCCCACATAGCTATGCCGGACAATTTCCTCCCTACCTCCCTTTGGGCTTGATGGTTATGCCGCCAGTGAGCCTTGCTAATGGCTTGATCAACGGCCTTCACCCATTCATCGAGGTGGTTAAGCCACCAACTATCCAATTGATGGCCCAGTAGGTGGCCTCCATGTCGGCGCACTTCCACACCTCATCCTAGCAGTCTGTCTCTCTCCTCACGCACTCCGCCGCCATAGGAAAATATTCCTCCATGATCACATCCATCTAGTACTAATATGCCCTAGAGGCAATAATAAAGTTGTTATTTTATATTTCCTTGTTCATGATAAATGTTTATTATTCATGCTAGAACTGTATTAACCGGAAACTTGATACATGTGTGAATGCATAGACAAAACACCGTGTCCCTAGTATGCCTCTACTTGACTAGCTCGTTGATCAAAGATGGTTAAGTTTCATAGCCATGGACATGTGTTGTCATTTGATGAACGGGATCACATTATTAGGAGAATGATGTGATGGACAAGACCCATACGTTAGCTTAGCATAATGATCGTTCAGTTTTATTGCTACTGGTTTCTTCATGTCAAATAATATTCCTCCGACTATGAGATTATGCAACTCCCGGACATAGGAGGAATGCCTTGTGTGCTATCAAGCGTCCTGGCGTAATCGGGTGATTATAAAGATGCTCTATAGGTATCTCTGAAGTTGTTTCTTGGGTTGGCATAGATCGAGATTAGGATTGTCACTCCGAGTATCAGAGAGGTATCTCTGGACCCTCTCGGTAATGCACATCATATGAAGCCTTGCAAACAATGTTACTAATGAGTTAGTTACGGGATAATGCATTACAGAATGAGTAAAGAGACTTTCCGGTAATGAGGTATGAAGATACCGACAATCGAATCTCGGGAAAATAACATACCGATGACAAAGGGAATAACGTTGTTGACATAGCGGTTCGACTGATATAGATCTTCGTAGAATATGTGGGAACTAATATGAGCATCCAGGTTCCGCTATTGGTTATTGACCATAGAGGGGTCTCGGTCATGTCAACATAGTTCTCGAACCCGTAGGGTCCTGCTACCTCTTGAGCTTGCGTTGGTTTTCCCTTGAAGAGGAAAGGGTGATGCAACAAAGTAGCGTAAGTATTTCCCTCACTTTTGAGAACCAAGGTATAAATCCAGTAGGAGACGACGCACAAGTCACCGAATACCTGCACAAACAACCAAGAACTTGCAACCAACACGATAAAGGGGTTGTCAATCCCTTCATGGTCACTCGCAGAAGTGAGATCTGATAGAGATAGATAAACGGTAACATAAATATTTTTGGTATTTTTGGTTTATAGATCGGAAAGTAAAAGATTGCAAAATAGTAGATCAGAAACTAGCAAGATGTAAACGAGATTCAATATAATGGAAAAGACACCCCGGGGGCCATAGGTTTCACTAGTAGCTTCTCTCGAGATAGCATATATTACGGTGGGTGAGCAATTACTGCCGAGCAATTGATAAAAAGCGCATAATTATGATGACATCTAAGGCAATGATCATGAACATATGCATCACGTTAGGTGTCAAGTAGACCGACTCACCTTGCATCTACTACTATTACTCCACACATCGACCGCTATCCGGCATGCATCTAGAGTATTAAGTTCATAAAGAACGAAGGCATTAAGCAAGATGACATGATGTAGAGGACTTAACTCAAGCAATATGATGAAAACCCCATCTTGTTATCCTAGATGGCAACAATACAATACGTGCCTTGCTTCCCCTACTATCACTGGGAAAGGACATCACAAGATTGAACCTAAAGCTAAGCACTTCTCCCATTGCAAGAAAGATCAATCTAGTAGGCAAAACTAAACCGATAATTTGAAGAGACTTGCAAAGATATCAAATCATGAATATAAGAATTCAGAGAAGAACCAAATAATATTCATAGATAATCTTGTTCATAAATCCATAAACATCGGATCTCGGCAAACACACATAAAAAGAGTATTACATCGAATAGATATCCATGAACATCGAGGAGAACATGGTATTGAGAATCAAAGAGAGAGAAGAAGCCATCTAGCTAATAACTATGGACCCAAAGGTCTGTGGTAAACTACTCACACTTCATCGGAGAGGTAATGGTGTTGATGTAGAAGCCCTCCGTGATCGAATCCCCCTCCGGCAGATCGCTGGAAAAGCCCCCAAGATGGGATCTCACAGGTACATAAGGTTGCGGCGGTGGAAAAGTGGTTTCGTGGCTCCCCCTGATGTTTTTAGGGTGTAAGAGTGTCGGTGTACAGAAGTAGGGGCTCTACTTCGTACCGCTTTACCTGTGCACGGGTAGTCGAGCAGCCCACGGCCACACTTAGCAGGGCAGGGGAGGGAAGCCAAAGCCACAAGACAATCAAGGCAACGCCAAGACAGAAACACAAAGAGCAAGAGGGCGAGGTGGACTCCCCCGGCAAGACCCTTGCCAGGGCAACTTGCCCAACACCAGCGGAGTGCACCACCCTTGAGCCCGAGGTTTCCAACATCATCAAGCACATTGGAACCAAGGCTCGGGAGGCACCTCCATGGTGGCATGCAGATCTTTGTGAAGATCATTAACACGTAAGATCGAGGCGAGGACCCAGAAGGCGGCGATCCTCGGCACGATTCCTGCCAAGGAAACCCACGAGGCCTCCGGCAAGATCCTTGCCGGGGACGACCACAGTGCCGCGGCAAGACCCTTGCCGAGGACATCAGCAGGGCCACGGCTAGGCCCGCACCTGCCAAGGCTCCACCGCCGTTCCCATGCAGCTGCCAGCCCAGCCAGTCAGGCGGGCACCTGCGTGGCAATGTGCGGCCCCGAGACCAGCTCAGCAAGCACCTATGTGGAGGCATGCAGATCTTCATGAAGACGCTGCCACCGCGCCAGCTCAGCAGCCTACCTGCCTACATGGCGCTGCCCGCCTCGCTAGCCTGGACGCGTGTCGAGGCAAGGCGAGGCGGCGACAAAGCGAGGGGACACCTCAGGGGCGCATTTAATGCCTCTTGTCTCGTAATGACAGGCGATAAGCATAGCTACTATACCCTTTCCACCTCCTGTGTCCCACTGTGGCGCCTCCTTCGACTATGAAAGGAGGCCCGAGGTGTACTGGAGAGCGATTTGGCTCTTTGAGCAAGTCATACACCATAGCTAGCTCAAGAATAGTGAAATACACACTAAAGAGGGACTAGGGTATTACGCAATCCCCGCGGCCTGAACCTGGGTAAACGACCTTTGTGCTGGCTCTTAGACCCGCTCTTCTCACAACCCCGCGCCCGCCGACCACAGTAGGGATTCCAGTGATCTCATAGGTGTCGTTCCCACCGACATCTTTGGTGCGCTAGGTAGGGGGCACAGTTGTGAGAATCTGGTCTAGCAGCTAGTCTAGCAGCCCTTCGTCGCCATGGTTTCCAAGGAAGAAGGCGATCAAACAGGCGGCATCATCTGCGGATGCAGCGAACACCCGGGCGGCGACAGAAAAGCTAAATCACGCAAAAACTTTGAGCAATTCTTTTTATATAAGGCTATTTTCCTTGGAGATCTTTCCCTATGTATATGAAACTTGCATGCAATGGGGCCCTTCCACTATTGGCAATGCCTTCGTTCTGTTTCGAGTCCGCTCAACAGTTCGAGCTGCTGCGTTGAGAACAGCAGGGTAGCCTTCCGCTATTGGCAACGCTGTCGTTCTATCTCGAGTCCGCTCAACAGCTCGAGCGGCCACGCTGAGAACGGCAAGGTGGTTCGCCTGGTAGCACGCACACCCGGCAGGCTATTGGGGATCCATCCTCGAGGCGTCGCGGCATGGGTTTATGCGCCGGCAAGCCTACCCAACTAACGTAGGGTGGACATACAGAGAAAGATCAAATTGGAAAATAACATGCATCATTTTAAAAGTACTGCAGAGTTATATTACATCAATTGTTGCTGCGGTTTTAACTAAAGATATAAATTGTCTTGGTCGTGAACCTGCAGTGGAGATGAGAAACAGGGTGCCTAGTCCCGGGGCTGGCCTTCGATCCTCTCGATCCCGTCGACATGGTTGATGATGGGCTTGATACGCTCCTTGAGCGGCGCGAGGTCCACATCCTCTGGCAGGCTCTCCAGTGCGGCATCGAAGTCGAGGTTGGGGTACCAGTACACCACCTTGGTGTGAACCTTGGTCAGGGCACCCCGGCAAAGCATCCGGGCCTCACTGGCCAGAGAGCTCGCTCTGTTAGAGCGAAACTACTCCAAGGCTCCAAGGACACCCTCGAAGAACAGGGTCAGCTTGGCGTTGGGGCTCACGTTCGGCTCTGGGGTGTACCTCACATTTGACATCCCCATAGCAGCCAACTTCTCGGTGATCCTGTTGGTGACGTCGGCGAGGCTGCTGACCCAGAGGTTCTCGCCCTTCACAAAATCTTCGTGGTTGGCGGCTTTGTTCTTCCGTAGCTTCCTCTCCTTCTCCAGGCTCTTGGTCAGGGTCTCCTCCCGGGCCTTGACCTCCGAAAGCGTCCCCTCAAGGCACTCCAGCTTCAGCTTCAGGTCCTTGATGGAGTCGTTGGTGCGAGTGAGTAGCTCAGCCTTGTCGAAGACCGCAGCCCGCGCCTCCGTCAAGGCGCAGCTGACCGTGTCCTTCTCCTTCGCCAGCTGCTCGGCCCTATTCTTCAGGCCGTCCCGCTCTGCCTCCAGCTCCTTCACCTTGTCTAAGTGGGCGAGGGCTTGAGCATCAAGTGCTTCTTTGTGCTTCTGCTCCATCTCTCGGGTCCGGCTGGCGATGAGCTTCTCGACCTCCTTGTCCTTGCCGAGGAGTGTGGCGTGGCGCCATCTCACGAGCGACGAGGTCCTCCTCCACAGGAGTTTAGCTCGGCTTTGGCCCAGGACCGGAGGCCTCGGCCTTGGTGGCCTCTTCCCTCGCCGCCTCCTGGGCCTTCTCGATGTCGGCCTGCTTCAAGAGGAGCTCCTACTTGCGCTCGGCCAGCTGGTCTTGGGCAGCCCTCAGCTCTTCGTGGGCCTGGCAGAACCAGGCCTGCCCCTCGGTAACCCGCTCCTTGAGATCCGCCTCTGCCATGCCCGCCGTCGCCTCCCTGGACATCGCCTTGTCGGGCCAGGCGTGGTGGGCGCTGGAGCTTCGAGCTTCGCGCCCATTGCCCGAAGAAGCTGCTTGTAACGCCTCGGATTCGATGCGCTAGGTGTCTTCCAGCTACTCCTTGTTGTTGCCATGTCATTTGCTTGCGTGTTGCATTTTGCCATGTCATCATCTGCATTTCTTCTGCATGTTTTTCAAAACTTGCATCCGTTCGGGTTTCCTCGGTTCTCTCCGTTGTCCGTTCTGAGCCCAACCACACTCGCACGCGCCCGTCGCCCCTCTCAGACCTTGTTTCGTGAGCGGGAGAAAAACATTCTCAGAATGGGCCGAGATTTGCCAAGTGGCCTTGGTATATCACCGGTAGACCGCCTGTCAAATTTCGTTCCATTTGGAGGTCGTTTGATGCCAAAACGGTTAACCGCGTAGCCCAAAACCTCTCTTTCTTTGCAGCCCAGCCCCCCTTTACCACAGCCCATGAGCCCATCCAAACCCCCTCCATGCTCTCGGTCGTTGGATCGTGATCGTGTGGGCGAAAACCCCTCCCCATTTGGACTCTCCTAGCTCCCTCTACCTATAAATATGTCCTCCCCGTCCAAATTCGCAGGCAAACCCTACCTTCCTCTTCCTCGCGTCGCGGACAATTCCTCCCCCTCGCCCGGACATGTCTGCCACCGTCCCACGCCCAATCGCCGTGCGCCACCTGTCCCTGCACCGCCCTCCGCCGCCGCGGCTCACGAGGCGCATGGCTGGCCTGCCCACACCCGCGCTAGGCCCTAGACGCCGAGAGCCCCGCCCTCACGCTCTGGCCTTGTTGCCCGCCGTCGTCGTCGTCGCCGCCCGCACGAACCCCTGACGGACCGCCCGCTCCTTCGTCGTCCCTCGCCCGGCGCCGCCAGCGTACCCGCCGCCCGGCCACGCCCTGCGCCTCCCCGCCTCCGTCGGCGCCAGATCCGGCGAGATCCGGCCGGATCCCGCACCCCGGCAAGCTCCCCCGCAGCTCGGGCGAGCCCCGCGTCTCCGGCCGCCGTATTCCTCCACTCCGGCGATAACTCCGGTGAGATCCTGGAGGGTGGACGAGATCCACAACTCCCTCCATCCAAACGCGTGCCCTCGTCCCCGGATCCCCTCGTCCCGTTTCCCCAAGGTCCAATTTTTCAATGTCCCCGGATCTGCTACATTTTGTGCACTTGTTCATCATGTCATAACTTCTTGTGTGCTGCTCCATTTTGTGCGTGTAATATATCAAAATGTTCATTGTGAGACGCTCTTCATTTCATTCCACTGTGACATGCTTGTTAGAATCCATCTTGATGCCCTAATCATCGTTGCAAAAGTGCTTTATGATGTTAACCTGCTGAAACTGTGATAACTTCGTGTTTTGTCATTTTCGTTGCATTTTGTGTGTGCATCGTATGAGCTTGATGTTTACATAAGTTTTGAGCTACATCATGCCATATTTACAGGGGTGCAATCCATGTATTTTTATGACTCTTGTAGTGAGTGCATCAAGCTCATGAAATAGGGTACTTGTTGTTACTATTTTGCTAGGCTGAATCTGTTATATCATGTTGCTATGTGAACCTGCTGCTACAAGTTATTCTATGAATAATCTGGAGATGTTCACTAAGGATGTTTTGTTATACATGTCATGCTCTATCAAGCCATGCCCTTGGTTGCATTTATGGATTGCTGTAGAGTGTTGTTATCCTGCTCCAAAGTTGCTAAATAATGTTACTGCCAGCCTGTTAACATGAAGTTTAGTTTTGCCATGCGTTTTTCTAGTGATCCATGCACACCATGAACTTTCTCTTGCCATGTTTAGATTCATAAATTTGTCATCTTACTTTTGTTTGACTTCTCATGCCATGAAATTCTCTGTGGAGAGTGGTACAAGCTCACCAACATGCCTACTTATCGTTGTTTCTGCCACGTACTGTTATTCTGAATGTCATATCACTTGCCATGTTTGCATGGATCCTACCATCTTTTCTGTTAAAATTTGGAATTAGTTCAGTAAGGGAGTTTTGTTATTTGTCTTTAGTATTAGCATTCAATGCCTTTGTTTGCCATGATAAGTTAGTGTAGAATGTTGTTTGATAGATCTAAACATTGCAACCTGATGTTATTTCTGCCATGCTCAGTGATTTCTGCTAAGTCTGTGAAACTGTTATTATTTACAATCTTGCCATGTCCTTTTGAGCATGTTCTAGTGATTTCTGGAGATAGCTCATTGTTCATGTTTTGTCATGCTTCATCTGTACATGACGTCCATGCATTTTGTTTTCATGTTGAGGTACCGTAGCATATTGTTTTGATGTTTGCAAGTTGCCTAGTTGCTGTTTTGGACAGATTGTTGTTATATCTTGTTTGGAGTGTATGTCTTGCACCGTTGCTCCGTTTTGAGCATGCTCTATATGAAACTTGCTTAAAATTTCATGTAGTTTCACCTTATCATGTTGCATCCATGTTTTGATGGTGTTTGTTTGATGTTTGAATGCATTGTGCATCAATGCCATGTTTAACTTGTTTTGCTCATATCTTCTAGGCCGTAGCTCCGAACGAAATGAACTTTATATGTAACTTGACTAGAATTTCGTGTAGATCATCTTGGTGCATCTTAACTTGCTGTTTAACAACTTGAACATAAGGTTTATGCAGATCTGGACCAATTTTGAAATATGCACATGAGGATTTTCTGGAATTGTTGTTTGTTGTTTCCGGCCTCATTTAACTTGCCTAGATAGGTAGTTTAATTATGTTTCACCTCTTGCCATGTTTAACAACATGTATTATTGTTGTGTTCCTAAACGAGAGAGAACTAAATAATTGATGTGGTGTTTCGTCAATATGCAACTTGTTGCATATTGAGCTCCACTTAACTTGTAGTGTTGTTTGTGCACTTTGCCATGTCATGCCTCATTAAACTGGACATGCATGATACCTTGGTTGAGCATCATGTCATGTTTATGTGTTGTGTGTTTACCTTTATGTTTGTTTCTTTTCGGTTCTGCTCCTTCTCGTTAGTTCCTGTTTCGTTGCGATCGTGATGATTCGTTCATCTACGCTTGGTTCATCTTCGTGGCTTCATCTTCTTCATGGACTCGTTCTTCTTCCTAGCGGCATTTCAGGCAAGATGACTGTTACCCTGAATCTCACTACTATCATTGCTATGCTAGTTGCTTCGTTCTATCACTATGTTGTGCTAGCTATCACTTGTTCATCAAGCCTCCCAAACTACCATGTCAGCCTCTAACCTTTTCACCCTTCCTAGCAAACCGTTGCTTGGCTATGTTACCACTTTTGCTTAGCCCCTCTTATAGCGTTGTTAGTTGCAGGTGAAGTTGAAGATTGCTCCATGATGGACAGGATTGTGTTGGGATATCACAATATCTCTTATTTAATTAATGCATCTATATACTTGGTAAAGGGTGGAAGGCTCGGCCTTATGCCTGGTGTTTTGTTCCACTCTTGCCGCCCTAGTTTCCGTTATACCGGTGTTATGTTCCTTGATTTTGCGTTCCTTACGTGGTTGATGTGTTTTAATTCGAATCCGGTGTCAAGTTCCCTACAACCGGACATTAACAAATTCCCATCTGCCACATAACCGCGGGCACGGCTCTCGAAAGTTTATACCGTGCAGGGGTGTCCCAACTTAGCCCATCACAAGCTCTCAGGGTCAACAAATAATATTCCTTCTCCCAGGAAGACCCGATCAGTCTCGGAATCCCGGTTTACAAGACATTTCGACAATGGTAAAACAAGACCAGCAAGACCACCTCCCGATAGGAGCTGCACATATCTCGTTCTCGGGGCACAACGGATGAGCAATCTGTACAACTAAAACCAGACCTCAAGTTTCCCTGAGGGGGCGCTGCAAAGGGCTCTAGTTTGGACCAACACTCAGAGGAGCACTGGACCGGGGGGTAAATAAAGATGACCCTCGGGCTCCGGAAACCCAAGGGAAAAAGGCTTAGGTGGAAAATGGTAAAACCAAGGTTGGGCCTTGCTGGAGGAGTTTTATTCAAAGCGAACAGTCAAGGGGTCCCATAAATCACCCAACCGCATAAGGAACGCAAAATCAAGGAATATAACACCGGTATGACGGAAACTAGGGCGGCAAGAGTGGAACAAAACACCAGGCATAAGGCCGAGCCTTCCACCCTTTACCAAGTATATAGATGCATTAATTAAGTAAGAGATATTGTGATATCCCAACACAATCCTGTCCATCATGGAGCATTCTTCAACTTCACCTGCAACTAACAATGCTATAACAGGGGCTGAGCAAAAGCCGTAACATAGCCAAGCAATGGTTTGCTAGGAAGGGTGAAAAGGTTAGAGGCTGACATGGCAGTTTGGGAGGCTTGATGAACAAGTGATAGGTAGTGCAGCATAGCGATAGAACGAAGCAAATAGCATAGCAATGATAGTAGTGAGATCCAGGGTAATGGTCATCTTGCGTGAAATCCCGCTAGGAAGAAGAATGAGTCCATGAAGAAGATGAAGCCACGAAGACGAACCAAGCATAGACGAACGAATCCTCACGATCATAGCGAAACAGGAACTAACGAGAAGGAGCACAACCGGAAAGAAGCAAACATCAAGGTAAACACACAACACATAAACATGACATGATGCTCAACCAAGGTATGATGCATGTCCGGTTTAATGAGGCATGGCATGGCAAAGTGCACAAACAACACTACAAGTTAAGTGGAGCTCAATATGCAACGAGTTGCATATTGACGAAACACCACATCAATTATTTAGTTCTCTCTAGTTTAGGAACACAACAATATTACATGTTGTTAAACATGGCAAGAGGTGAAACATAATTAAACTATCTATCTAGGCAAGTTAAATGAGGCCGAAAACAACAAACAACAATTCCGGAAAATCCTCATGTGCATATTTCGAAATTGGTCCAGATCTGAATAAATCTTATGTTCAAATTGTTAAATAGCAAGTTAAGATGCACCAAGATGATCTACATGAAATTCTAGTCAAGTTACATATAAAGTTCATTTCGTTCGGAGCTACGGCCTAGAATATATGAGCAAAACAAGTTAAACATGGCATTGATGCACAATGCATTCAAACATCAAACAAACACCATCAAAACATGGATGCAACATGATAAGGTGAAACTACATGAAATTTTAAGCAAGTTTCATATAGAGCATGCTCAAAACGGAGCAACGGTGCAAGACATACACTCCAAACAAGATATAACAACAATCTGTCTAAAACAACAACTAGCCAACTTGCAAACATCAAAACAATATGCTACGGTACCTCAACATGAAAACAAAAGGCATGGACGTCATGTACAGATGAAGCATGACAAAACATGAACAATGAGCTATCTCCAGAAATCACTAGAACATGCTCAAAAGGACATGGCAAGATTGCAAATAATAACAGTTTCACAGACTTAGCAGAAATCACTGAGCATGGCAGAAATAACATCAGGTTGCAATGTTTAGATCTATCAAACGACATGCTACATGAACTTATCATGGCAAACCAAAGGCATCGCATGCTAATACTAAAGACAAATAACAAAACTCCCTTACTGAACTAATTCCAAAGATCAACAGAAAAGATGGTAGGATCCATGCAAGCATGGTAAGTAATATGACAGATTCAGAATAACAGTACATGGCAGAAACAACAATAAGTAGGCATGTTGGTGAGCTTGTACCACTCTCCATAGAGCATTGCATGGCATTAGAAGTCAAATAACAGTAAGATGACATATTGATTAAGCTAAACATGGCAAGAGCAAGTTCATGGTGTGCACGGATCACTAGAAAAACGCATGGCAAAACTAAACTTCATGTTAACAGGCTGACAGTAACATTATTTAGCAACTTTGGAGCAGGATAACAACACTCTACAGCAATCCATAAATGCAACCAAGGGCATGGATTGATAGATCATGACATGTATGACAAAACATCATTAGTGAACATCTCCAGATTATGCATAGAATAACTTGTAGCAGCAGGTTCACATAGCAACATGATATAACAGATTCAGCCTAGCAAAATAGTAACAAGTACCCTATTTCATGAGCTTGATGCACTCACTACAAGACTCATAAAAATACATGGATTGCACCCCTGTAAATATGGCATGATGTAGCTCAAAACTTATGTAAACATCAAGCTCATAGGATGCACACACAAAATGCAACAAAAATGACAAAACAAGAAGTTATCACAGTTTCAGCAGGTTAACATCATAAAGCACTCTTGCAACGATGATTAGGGCATCAAGATGGATTCTAACAAGCATATCGCAGTGGAATGAAATGAAGATCATCTCACAATGAACATTTTGATATATTACACGCACAAAATGGAGCAGCACACAAGAAGTTATGGCATGATGAACAAGTGCACAAAATGTAGCAGATCTGGGGACTTCGTGAAAAATTGGACCTCGGGGAAAGCGGGGCCAGGATCCGGGGACGAGGGCACGCGTTTGGATGAAGGGAGTGGTGGATATCGTCCACCCTCCGGGATCTCGCCGGAGTTATCGCCTGAGTGGAGGAAGACGGCGGACGGAGACGCGGGGCTCGCCAGAGTTGCGGGGGAGCTTGTCGGGGTGCGGGATCCGGCCGGATCTCGCGGATCAGCGCCCGGCAAGCAATGAGGCGCGGCGGCCGGGCCAGCGGGCACATGTGGCCGGCCGAGACGGCGGAGGAGTAAGCGGTCTCGAGGTTGGTCTGTGTGAAGCGGCCTTGGCAGCGAGTAAGCGGCGTTATGGCGGGCGCTCGGCTCGGCGGCTCGGGCGCTGGCGGAAGCCGTGAGCCGTGGGCCTCCACGGACGCGGGCGGAGGGCGGCGCAGGGACAGGTGGCGCGGGCGATTGGGCGTGGGGCGGTGGCGGACATGTCCGGGCGAGGGGAAGGAGACGTCGGGCGATGCGAGGAAGAGGAAGGTAGGGTTTGCCTGTGAATTTGGACGGGGAGGACATATTTATAGGTAGAGGGAGCTAGGAGAGTCCAAATGGGGAGGGGTTTTCGCCCACACAATCAAGATCCAATGACCGAGATCATGGAGGGGGTTTGGATGGGCTCATGGGCTGTGGTAAAGGGCGGCTGAGCTGCAAAGAGAGAGGGGTTTCGGGCTACACGGTTAACCGTTGGGGCATCAAACGACCTCCAAATGAAACGAAATTTGACGGGCGGTCTACCGGTGATATACCAAGGCCACTTGGCAAATATCGGCCCATTCCGAGAACGTTTTTCTCCCGCTCACGAAACAAGGTCTGAGAGGGGCGACAGGCGCGTATGAGTATGGTTTGGCTCAGAACAGACAACGGAGAGAACCGAGGAAACCCGAGCGGATGCAAGTTTTGAAAAACATGCGAGATGAAATGCAGATGATGACATGGAAAAATGCAACACGCAAGAAAATGACATGGCAACAACGATGAATAGCTGGAAGACACCTGGCGCATCGAATCCGGGGCGTTACAACTCTCCTCCACTAACAAGAGATCTCGTCCCGAGATCTTAGGAACGAGACGGAAGAGAAAGTGGAAGAGGTGAAACAAGAACGCAAGAGGGGAAATGAACAAAGTCGAGAAAACTCGAGTAGAAAAAGAGGAAAGGCGCATATGAAAAGAATCAAAACTCAGCGAATAAGATAGACTCTGAAACCACTCCGGTTAGAACAAGATAGAAAAGAATATGAATCAAAAGAATTTGGGCAGCACTCATTTGAAAATGGAAGGATTAGAACATGAACTTCACAAGATGGGATGACCCTTGAAGAGATGAACAATGCAATGCCTCCGGAAGAATTGAAAGAATTGAATGAAAAGAACTTAGAAGGAAGGATTGAATGGAGTTGCTGAGAAAATCAACAACAAAAGAATAAGCTTGTTGTGGACTTATTAAAACAACTCAAAACTTGAGGTGAAATTATACCACAACTAATGTCTGAATAGCTAAGAAGAACGAAGAAATGCCAAACTCCACTTCAAAAGAAATACGGAGAATTAATTGCACTTCGAGACGCAATAGGAAAAGATATTTGCGCTCCTCCAACAATAATCTTGATGAACTCTTGAAGAATGAATTAAATCATGAAGAACCACCATGAAGAACTCCGGTGTCAAAAGGATGATGAGATAGAATGAAGGATGAAAGAATAAGATTAAAGCTTGCGGTGACTTAGATGGAGGTTCCGACGAAATGGCCGAGGAAATTTGAACTCCAGAAAAGAAAAGATGAAAACACTTGGAACTAGAATTTATTCATCAAGAACAAACTCGAAGGAAGGGATTACTCACTTGGATGAAATAAGAATAAGATTTATTGTATGCTTATAGTTCATCAAATTTAATGGATGATAAACGTATTTTGCATACTACTTATTCTTGTTGAAAAGGATTAAGGGGTGTATAGCACAAAACTTGAGAAAGTCTTCATGAACCACCGGTAGGATTGGAAAGAACGAATGAATTAATATGATAATCAAAGAAAAGAATCTTGAAGGAACCACTGTAAGAATTCGAAAATGACTGATGAAAAAGAATGAATCACCGGGAATAATTAGAAGAACAAATATGCTCTGAGGGGATTTAGGTGCACAAGAACGAAGAGATAACAAGCTGATTAAAGAACATTTGAACGAAATGCCGGGATAATTGGATAACGGTAGCTGAAATGTGAGGATGAAGAATTCTTCTGGAACGATGGCCTCCGGTGAAAAGAAACGGGAAAAGAACTCCTGAAATACTCCGGATAGGTGAGAAAAAGGAATATCTCACGAATGGAATAATTCGAGAGGATAATATGAAGCTTGAACCATGAATCTTTGGGAGAACAGACAAGATTTAGAAGGAACTCTTCTTCGGTCTTCAAATGATGACGGAAAACACCACCAAAATTACTGAGATACTCCTGAACATGAAAAAGAGGAAGGGTTGAAATAAAGATGAAAAGATTTTGAAAGCGATCTTGGAGATGGCATCTGACTGATGAAATTCATTCTTATGTCAAACTCGAAAAGAATTAGGAATGGCTCTAGAATAATTAGAAGAGTCAGGTAAGATCCTGGGAAAAGACATGTGGGTTAGGGCCCACTAAAATAAAACACCGTTGAAAAGGATGTTGAACAGATAGATGATGCACCAGAACAATTGAAATATTTGAATGAGGTGACAACATTGAATTAATTGGAACACTGACGAATCTCCTGTGATGTCTTGAGCACACCAGAAGGATAAACTGGTGAGAGGCGAACAAACAAGAGGAAACATTTGATCCAAGGAAAAGAATATGATCAACACCGAAAAAATTTGAATTGAGTCCACTTGAGAAGAAAAGGAGATGAAGAATGTCGAACAAAACGAGAATTCACCGGTTAAAACAATTGTCGAAAGACTGAAGAGGCTCCGCACGAATGAAATTGATGGTCGAAAGAGACTCAGACTCCGGGATGAAAAAAGGGTGGGAGGGTGAGAAAACAAAGGCACCTGGAAGGGAGAACCGACGAATATCTTGAAGAGAAAACACCGGTTGAAAGAAAGCAAAGGCTTCGCACGAGTAGGATGGATACTCGATTACGGACTCCAGCTCTGAGAAATAAAAAGGGTGGGCGGGTGGGAAAAAGAAAACAACTAAGTGTTGAACTTGGCAAAGAAGAAGAGGCTCGAGTCAACTTGACAAGAAATGCACCGGATGAAAAGAGCTGAGAACCAACAATCGAAAAACCAACTGCGTTATCCTAAAGAAAATATGAAAGGGAAGAGGAGTAAGTCAAAACACCTACGTCAAGATTCCTCGCCAGAGCGGCGAAGGGGCTGAGGAGTAAAAAGAATTCCTACTCTCGATATAACTAGACTCCAAAATCAGTTTTCTTCTAGACTCGACAACGGCCAAACTACACGATCAATCAAGGGGCCTCCTATGGTCGGTCGAGGCTCTGATACCAACTTGTCATGTCCCGGACACACCCGCCGGTGGTCGTTACTCCTAGAGGGATCTAGACTGGCCCCACAGATCAATACTAGTCTTTTCTGTGCACTTTGTCCTCACTTGTGCGCACCCGGGAGCAACTTCCCAGTCGGTCACCCATCCTGAAACTACTCCAAGCTGAGCACACTTAACTTTGGAGAATGGGCTCTCGAAAAAAAAGGAATTCCTTATTGATATGAGTAGTCTATCATCCCTAATAAGCCAGGCTATCACACGTGGCAAGGGGTCCAGGGGGAGTCCGTTCGCCAGACAAGGGCCGCGGCAGCGAAGAAGAAGGCGGTGAAGACCGTGGTGGCAAAGAAGAAAGCGACTGCCTCTTCTTCGTCCAAGCGTCGCTGGACTCCATCCCCTTCTCCTCCTCCCGCAGATGTCGACCCATAGGTCGTCTTCGACTTCGGGTCTCTCAGCCCGCGGAGGAAGAGGAAAGCAGCGGAAGAGGAGGTGGAGGACGAGTAAGTGTCCGCCCTTCTCCACCTCCATTCTTCGCGCCGCTTTTCTTGACTTGTTTTTGTCTTCGCGGGGACAAGGAGACGCTGGCCAAGAGGGTGGCGAAGAGGGCCAGGGCGTCGGCGGGCGCTTCCCACGCGCCGGTGGTGGAGATCAGCCCAGACAACAGTCCCCGGCTCAGCCCCCAGCGTGTGTCCACCACTTACTCCTCATCAACATGCGCCGGGGTATGATCTTTTGGCACTGACCTTGTCGTGGCTGCAGGAGGAGGACGGCAGCAGGAGGAGCCACCGAGGGCCACCCCCAACACGCCGCCCCCCTCAACCACACTGCCCTGAGGGGCGTCCCTGGGAAGGGCACCAAGCGCTGAGCCCATGCGCACGGAGGGGGAGGAGGGGGACTTGGGCACTGGTGGCTTCGTCCCGGCAACAGATGTTGGCGGGTGAAAGGACATGCGGTGCCCCCATGTGTGGTTTTGGTAATTGATGACATTCTCTATGGACTTATGGTTGCCTTGAGTTTATTTGAAGGTTTTGTCCATAGGCTTTTCTTGGAGTACATGTGTTGGTTTCAAGGAGAGTTTTGTGTCGACCAAGGTGCTATTCAAGGAATTATCCAAAGATTGGTCATGTGAGTGTTGAGCTTATTGCAAGCATGTCTTGAAGAATAAGATTGTGTGATCATTCATGTCCACCTTCAAGACATCATCCAAATGAAGAGAGTTGGAAAGATTCAACACACAAAGCGTACAAGATGTACAGAGGGATCAAGTGATCCCATGGTATGGTAAGCATTGTCCATTACGCTTTGTGTACTAACCCATGGTCTTCGTGAGAGTTCTTTGTGGGGTTAGGTTGCGGTGTGCAAGTTCAAGTAATGCATCACGAAGAGATCAAGTGCTTGAAGCTTGCCGTCCATTGTGGTGACAATGGACTTGTGAAGATGAGCGGAAGAGAGGCTCACCCACGGTAGAGTATGGGGAGCAATCAACTAGTCTTCATCCCGCCAATGCAATCAAGAAAGGTGGTCCAACTTGAGGGACTCAAGATCGTCATCATCTAGCTCAAGTGGACCATGTGCAAGGCAAAGGTTTGCCCTTGATAGGTTTTCTATTTTACCGGTCTCATGGTAGTTGTGGAAGACCGGGTTATAGGATCGCTTGCCGTACTATCAAGGGGGCTCTCGATGAGTTGCTTGATCGTATCGTTAGAGAGAGATCAAACCATTGCATCCTTGCATCATCTTTTTGGTTCTTGTTTGGTTCTTATCCTTGTGAGATTTGGAGCTTATGGTCATTTTTATGACAAGCTCGAGTTCATCGAAAACGGAGTTCTCATGCATCTTCTATGATGTTTTCGATGTTGGAGGGTATGCCGGTTCTTCTCGGTTGGAGGTTTCACTCCTTTGTTTGCCAAGTCCCGCAGCGCCCGATGACTGCATCGTTGCCTCCAGGTCCGGCCCAGCCAGCGCCCTCTCCACCGACCGGCCCATGAGGCACAGTGAGCAACCCGCCCCCTGTGCATTGTTGGGCCAGCCTCTGTTGCGGCCCGTTCATGTTTTTTCCCAGTTATGTGAATTTGTCTAATTTCTAGAGTTTACAGTTTTACAGAAAAACCCTCAACTTCATGCATATAATAACTCATGAACCATGCATCATATTAAAATGTTTTCAACACGTAAAATGCTTAGAATTTCATCTAGTTTCATAATATTCAATTTTCATCCATGTTTAAAATGCTTAAAATGTTGTTTGTTTAGATTTGTTTAAATGCCATGTTAAAATGATTTATTTCATAACTAAATAATCGTAGCTCCAAATTTAATAAACTTTATATGTAAATGGGGTAGAAAAATGCCTAGTTTAACATGGTGTACTTGCTTTGCATGTTTAACAACTCTAAAATTGTGTTTAGTGCAGAACAGTACCAAATTCATATTATGCATATGAGGAGTTTCCGGAATTGTTGCTTGTTGTTCCGGCCTCATTTAAACTTGCCTAGATAGATAGTTTTCATATGCTTCACCCCTTGCCATGTTTAATAACATTTAATATTGTTGGGTAGCCTAAACCAGAGTGAACTAAATAAATGTTGTGAAGTTTTGTCAATATGCAACTCGTTGCATATTGAGCTCCACTTAACTTGTAGTATTGCTTGTTGCACTTTGCCATGACATGCTTCATTAAACCGGACATGCATCAGACTTGGTTGTGCATCATGCCATGTTTATGTGATGGTTGTTTACTATGTTGTTTGTTTGTTTCGGGGTTGCTTCTCTCGTTAGCTTCGGTTTCGTTCCGGAGTTGTGAGGATTCGTTCGACTACGTCCGTTTGTCTTCTTCATGGACTCGTTCTTCTTCCTTGCGGGATCTCAGGCAAGATGACCATACCCTTGAAATCACTTCTATCTTTGCTTGCTAGATGCTCGCTCTTTTGCTATGCCTATGCTACGATGCCTATCACTTGCTTATCATGCCTCCCATATTGCCATGTCAAGCCCCTAACCATCCTTTCCTAGCAAACCGTTGTTTGGCTATGTTACCGCTTTGCTCAGTCCCTCTTATAGCGTTGTTAGTTGCAGGTGAAGATGAAGTTTGTTCCTTGTTGGAACATGGAGATGTTGTTCCTTATTTGTAACGCCCCGGATCCGATGCGCCAGGTGTCCGCCAGTTATTTGCCGTCATTGCCATGTCATGTGCTTGCGTGTTGCACTTTGCCATGTCATCATCTGCAGTTTATATCATGTCATCATGTTCATCTCATCTTGCATACGTGTTCGTTTCATGCATCCGAGCATTTTCCCCGTTGTCCGTTTTGCAATCCGGCACTCCTATGTCTCCGGCCCCCTTTTACCTCTTTTCATGTGCGGGTGTAAAGCGTTCTCGGAATGCCCGAGGTTTGTCAAGCGGCCTTGGTATAGCACCGGTGAACCGCTGTCAAGTTTCGGATCATTTGGAGGTCGTTTGGTACTCCAACGGTTAACCGGGTAACCGCAAAATCCTCTTTTGTTTGCAGCCCAACACCCCTTCCAAAGTGGCCCAAAACCCACCAAACTCCCCTCTATGCTCTCGGTCGTTCGATCACGATCGCGTGGCCGAAAACCGCACCTCATTTGGACTCTCCTATCTCTTTCTGCCTATAAATATGTCCTCCCCTCCGAAATTCGCGGTCAAATCCACCCTAACCCTAGCCATCTTCATCCTCGCGCCCGGACACGTCACTTGCCTTGCCGGACATGTCCGCCCGGCCACCTCGCTCCAGCCAATCGCCGGCTGCCACCTCACCTCCGCCGCCTACAACCAACTGCATCGCTTCCACCTCGCCTCAGCGCCCATTTCGTCGGGCCCATGGAGCCATCTCCAGCCCGCCCGGGCGAGGCGGGCCGCCGGCGCCGAGATCCGCCCGCCGCAGCCCGCCGCCTCCGGCCGCCTCACCGGAGCGCCGGCACCTCGCCGCCGCGGTCGCCGCCCCGCCCCGGTGCCGCCGCGCCTCGCCGCCCGAGGCGGATCGCGACATTGTCGCCCTTCCCGTCGGCGCCCGCGCCGCCCGCGCCATCGCCGGCCATCCGGCCCGGCTCCGGAGTTCCGCCCTACGCGGTGCCCTCCTCCACGTGGCCGTGGCCGGCCGCATCTCCGCCCGGCGCGCCTCTCCCGCCAGCCCTCTCTCGCCCGATCCGGCCACCAGCGCCCTCGCCGTCGAGCCCGGCCGCCGCCTGCTTCTTCTCAGGCGACATTCCGGCGAGATCCGGCCCTGCTTTGAAATCCGTGCCAAGGGTTGACTTTCCCCTTCCCAAAATTCCACTGTCCCCGAAATTGTTGCATTTTTGTTACATTTTCATCATGCGATAACTTTTCATCCATAGCTCCGTTTTGTGTGTATAATATGTCAAAATGTTCGCCTCGAAGAGTAGATCATTTCATCTCATTGCATCATTTTCATTTGAGCTCATATTGATGCCCGAAATGCTGTTGGAAGAGTGCTATGTGTTGTTAGTTTCAGATTCTTATCAGAACATGCACTTTTGTCATTTTTTCCATGATCGATGTGTGCATCCTATGAACTTGAGTCCTACATGTTTTGTCATATGCCATGCCATCTTTCCAGGGGTGCTTGCCATGTATTTTTGTGAGTTGTGTAGTGAGTGCATCAAGCTTGTTAAGTAAGGTACTTGCTGTTGCTGTTTTCCTGGCAGATTCTGTTATATTTTGTTGCCATGTTAACTTGATGCTACAGAGAGATCCATGCATATTTTGAGTTACTTCAGTAAGGATGTTTTGTTCTACATGTCTTGCTCTATCCATCCATGCCCTTGTTTGCAATTATAGAGTGCTATAGCTTGAGTCAATCGAGCTCTACTTTTGCTATAAAATGTTTCCTGGCATATTGTTTACATGTTATTCAATTTTGCCAAGGTTGTTGTAGTTGATCCGTGTATGCTATGATGTTGTTCTTACCATGTATAGCTTCTATGCCATGTCTTCTTACTGTGAGTTGCCTTTCCATGCCATGTATTGCTCTGTGGTGAGTGGTTCAAGCTCACCAACATGCCTACTTATTGTTGTTCCTGCCATATATGAATCTGTAATATAACTTGCCATGTTTACATGGGTGCCATCATATTTTATGATCCCTTTTGGCTCATGGTCAGTAAAGGACTTTTGTTCTATGCATTTAGTAGTATCATAGCATACCTTTGTTTGCCATGTTAAGTTCCTGTAGCATGTTGTCTGATAGCTCTAAACATTACAACCTGATGTTATTTCTGCAAAGTCAGAAACTGTTATTATTTGCAATCTTGCCATGTCATTTTGAGCTTGTTCTAGTGATTTCTGGAGATAGCTCAGTGTTCATGTTTTGTAATGCTTTACCTGTAAATCATGTACATGCCTTTTGTTTTCATATTGAGGTCCTGTAGCATATTGTTTTGATGCTTGCCATATGCCTAGTTGCTGTTTTGGACAGTTTGTTGTTATGTCTTGTATAGGGTGTATGTGTTGCACCGTTGCTCCGTTTTGAGTGTGCTCTATATGGAACTTGCTTGTTTTTGCATGTAGTTTCATATTATCATGTTGCATCCTTGTTTTGAGGTGTTTGCTTGATGTTTGTATGCATTTTGCATCAATGCCATGTTTAACTTGTTTTGCTCATATCTTCTAGGCCGTAGTCTCGAATCTAATGAACTTTATATGTAACTTGACTAGAATTTCGTGTAGATCATCTTGGTGCATCTTAACTTGCTGTTTAACAACTTGAACTTAAGGTTTATTCAGATCTGGACCAATTTCGAAATTTGCATATGAGGACTTACCGGATTTGTTATATGTTGTTCCCGGCCTCATTTAAACTTGCCTTGATGTGTTGCTCTTGTTTGCATCATCTCTTGCCATGAGTAGCCTCATCTATATTTGTCATGCATCATGCTTGTTGTGCATCATGTCTTGTCTATGTGTGGTGTGTTTATTATGTTGTGTGCTTCTTCTTGTTAGTTCCCGTTTCGTTGCGATCGTGAGGATTCGTTCGTCTACGCTGGGTTCGGCTTCATCCGTTCATTTTCTTCATGGACTCGTTCATCTTCTTCATGGACTCGTTCATCTTCTTCATGGACTCGTTCATCTTCTTCATGGACTCGTTCTTCTTCCTTGCGGGATTTCAGGCAAGATGACCGCTACCTGGATCTCACTACTATCATTGCTATGCTAGTTGTTTCGTTCTATCGCTATGCTGTGCTACCTATCACTTGTTCCTCAAGCCTCCCGAATTGCCATGTCAGCCTCTAACCTTTTGCACCCTTCCTATGCAAACCATTGTTTGGCTATGTTACCGCTTTGCTCAGCCCCTCTTATAGCGTTGTTAGTTGCAGGTGAAGATGAAGTTCGTTCCTTGTTGGAACATGGAGATGTTGTTCCTTGTCGGAACATGTTTACTTGTTGGGATATAACAATATATCTTATATTATTAATGCATCTATATATTTGGTAAAGGGTGGAAGGCTCGGCCTTATGCAGTGTTTTGTTCCACTCTTGCCCCTAGTTTCCGTCATATCGGTATTATGTTCCCGGATTTTGCGTCCCTAACGCGGTCGGGTGATTTATGGGACCCTTGACAGATTCGCTTTGAATAAGACTTTTCCAAGAAGGCCCAACATTGGTTTTACCATTTGCCTCACCTATGCCCTTTTATTTCCCTTGGGTGTTCGGAGCCCGAGGGTCATCTTTATTTTAGCCCCCGGGCCAGTTCTCCTTCGAGTCTTTGGTCCAAACCGAAGCGATGTCCGGCGCCCTGGCAATCAGGGTTTAGGCCAACCCGACGTCTGGCTCATCCGGTGTGCCACGAGAACGAGGTACGTGCGACTCCTATCGGGATTTGTCGGCACATCGGTGACTTTGCTGGTCTTGTTTTATTCTTTGTCGAAATGTCTTGTAGCCGGATTCGAGACTGATCGGGTCTTCCGGGGAGAAGGAATATCCTTCGTTGATCGCGAGAGCTTATCATGGGCTAAGTTGGGACACCCTGCAGGGTTTGAACTTTCAAAGCCGTGCCAGCGGTTATGTGGCGGATGGGAATTTTGTTAATGTCCGGTTGTAGAAAACCCGAAGTTGATCTTAATTAAAATACACCAACCGTGTGCGTAACCGTGAGTGTCTCTTTTCGGGTTGATCGAGAGGAGAACACGGTTTTACGGGTTATGTCTGGCGTAAGTAGGAGTTCGTGATCACTTCTTGATCATTACTAGTTGACAACCGTTCCTCTGTTTCTCTTCTCGCTCTCATTTGCGTATGTTAGCCACCATATATGCTTAGCCGCTGCTGCAACCTCACCACTTTACCCCTTCCTTTCCTTTAAGCTTTGCTAGTCTTGATACCCATGGTAATGGGATTGCTGAGTCCTCGTGGCTCACAGATTACTACACCACCGATTGCAGTACAGGTTGCGATGATCATGACGTGAGAGCGATGTTTGCTTGTTTTGGAGTTCTTACGCTTCTTCTTCGATCGGGGATAGGTTCGGTCGGCAGCCTGGGCTAGCGAGGTGGACGTCGTTTGAGTTTGTTTATGTTTCATCCGCGGCGGATGTTGTTCTTGTATATGATGTTGATGTATTCTTGTGGCATTTGTGCCTTATGTATGTATCCCCATCTATTATGTAATGTTGATGTAATGATATCCACCTTGCAAAAGCGTTTCAATATGCGGGTCTATCCTTGGTGGGACCTTCGAGTTCCTTTTGGATAGGGTCGCATATTAAGCGTGTTCAAGTTGGTATCAGAGCCTCGACCGATCTTAGGAGCCCCCTTGATTGATCGTGTAGTTTGGGCGTTGTCGAGTCTAGAAAAAAACTGGTTTTCAGAGTCTAGTTATATCGGAGAGTAGGAATTCTTTTTACTCCTCTGCCCCTTCGTGGCTCTGGTGAGGAATCTTGACGTAGGTGTTTTGAATTACTCCTCTTCCCCTTCAAATTTTCTTTAGGTTCACGCAGTTGGTTTTCCGATCGTTGTTCCTCAGCTCTTTGCATCCGGTGAATATCTCGTCAAAGTGTTTGACCCTCTCCATTTTGCAAGTTCAATCCTCAGTTTTTTCTTTTCCCACCCGCCCACCCTTTTCTTCTTGGAACCGAGTCCGTAATCGAGTATCCATCCTACTCGTGTGAAGCCTTTGCTTTCTTCAACCGAGTCTTCTCTTCAAGTTATTCGTCGTTTTCCTCCAACTTGCCTTTGTTTTCCGCCCTCCACCCTCTTCTTCCTAGAGTCTGACTCTCTCTCGACCATCAATTCCATTCATGTGGAGCCTCTTCAGTGTTTTGTCAATTATCTCAACCGGTGAATTCTCGTCTTGTTTGACATTCTTCATCTCTTTTTCTTTTACGGCGGATTCAATTCAAGTTATTCAGGGTGACCATATTCTTTTCCTTGGGTCAAGTGTTTTCCACCTTTCGTTAGCCTCTCGCCAATTTATCCTTCCGGGAGTTCAACACATCTCAGGAGATTCGTCTATGTTTGAATTAATTCGAGGTTGTCACCTCATTCAAATATTTCAATTATTCCGGTGCATCATCTATCTGTTCATCAACCCTTTCCGACGGTGTTATCTATTCAGTGGGCCCTAACCCACAGGTCTTTTCCCAGGATCTTACATGACTCTTCTATTTCCCCGGAGCTATTCCCAATTCTTTTCAAGTGTGATGTAAGAATGGATCACATCAGTCACATGCCTTTTCCAAGATGGATTCCAAATCATTTTCATTGTTGGCTCAACCTCTCTGTTTTTCATTCTTCCGGAGTACCTCAATAATTTTGGTGGTGTTTCTCGTCGTCATTCTCAACTTTGAAGACCGAAGAAGATTTTTCTCTTAAATCTTTTCCGTTCTCCCGGAGATTCGCGATGCTAGCTCGATGTTATCCTATCTAGTTGTTTCCAGTTGTGCAATTCTTTTCATCCATCCGGAGTATTTCAGGAGTTGTTTTCCGTCTCGATCATCCGGAGGTCATCTTTTTGGAATATTTCTTCGTTCCAAGTTTTCAGCTTCGTTCATCTCAATATTCTTCCGGTGCTTCTTTCAAATGTTCTTTAATCAGCTCATGATCTCTTTGTCCTTTTACATCTAAATCACCTCTTGCTTATTGGTTATTCTAATTCTTCCCGGTGATTCATCCTCTTTCATCAGTCATTTCCGAATTCTAACGGTGGTTCCTTCAGATTCTTTTTCCTTGATTATCATTTTAATTCATTCGTTCTTTTCAATCCTACCGGTGGTTCATGAAGACTCTCTCAAGTTTTGTGCTATACCCCCCCTTAATCCTTTTCAAGAAGAATTAGTATGCAAAAAAATCCATTGGTTGTCATCAATTTAATTTGATGAAGGATAAGCATACAATAAATCTTATTCTTATTTCATCCAAGTGATTGATCTTTTTCTTTGGAGTTTGTTCTTGATGAATAAATTCTAGTTCCAAGTGTTTTCATCTTTTCCGGAGTTCAAATTTCCCTCGTCCATTTCGTCAGAACCTCCATCTAAATCATCGTAGCTTTAATCTTATTCATCATCCTTTATTCTATCTCATGATCCTTTTTATTACCGGAGTTCTTCACGGTGGTTCTTCATGATTTAATTCATTCTTCAAGAGTTCATCAAGATTCTTGTTGGCGGAGTTCAAGTATCTTTTCTTCTCGCATCTTGAAGTGTAATTAATTCTCCATATTCTTTTGAAGTGGAGTTTTGCATTTCTTCGTTCTTCTAAGCTATCCAATCATTTCCGTTTGCGGTTGGTTATCACCTCATAATTTTGAGAGGTTATCCATAAGTCCACAACAAGCTTATTCTCTCGTTGTTGATTTTTTTCAACAACTCCACTCAATCCTTCCTTCTAAGTTCTTTTCATTCAAATTCTTTCATTTATTCAGGAGGCATTGCGTTGTTTATCTCGTCAAGTGTCATTCCATCTTACGAAGCTCATGTTCTATTCTTTCCTTGTTCAACCGGTGTGCTGCCTAAATCCTTTCAGTCCTATTCGTTTCTTTTCTCTTTCTAACCACTCCGGTTAGAACGAGTGCTTTCATAGTCTTTCTGATTCCGTGAGCTTTTGATTCTCGTCATTCTCGTCGTTCCTCTCTTTTCTCGAGCGCTCTCGACTCTTTGCTTCTTCTCTTGAGTTCTTATTTCACCTCATCCATTTTCCCTTCCGTCTCGGTCCTAAGATCTCGGGACGAGATCTCTTGTTAGTGGAGGAGTGTTGTAACGCCCCGGATCCGATGCGCCAGGTGTCCGCCAGTTATTTGCCGTCATTGCCATGTCATGTGCTTGCGTATTGCACTTTGCCATGTCATCATCTGCAGTTCATATCATGTCATCATGTTCATCTCATCTTGCATACGTGTTCGTTTCATGCATCCGAGCATTTCCCCCGTTGTCCGTTTTGCAATCCGGCACTCCTATGTCTCCCGGCGCCCCCTTTTACCTCTTTTCATGTGCGGGTGTAAAACTTTCTCGGAATGCCCCGAGGTTTGTCAAGCGGCCTTGGTATAGCACCGGTAGACCGCTTTGTCAAGTTCGGATCATTTGGAGGTCGTTGGTACTCCAGCAGTTAACCGGTAACCGCAAAAGCCTCTTTTGTTTGCAGCCCAACACCCCTTCCAAAGTGGCCCAAAACCCACCAAACTCCCCTCCATGCTCTCGGTCGTTCGATCACGATCGCGTGGCCGAAAACCGCACCTCATTTGGACTCTCCTATCTCTTTCTACCTATAAATATGTCCTCCCCTCCGAAATTCGCGGTCAAATCCACCTAACCCTAGCCATCTTCATCCTCGCGCCACGGACATCGTCCACCACACGGACATGTCCGCCGGCCACCTCGCTCCAGCCAATCGCCGGCTGCCACCTCACCTCCACCGCCTCCCCAACCAACCGCATCGCGCCACCTCGCCTCCCGCGCCCAGCCCGTGCGTCGGGCCGCAGCCATCTCGGCCCGCCCGGGCAGGCGGGCCGCCGGCGCCCGGATCCCGCCGCCGCAGCCCGCCGCCTCCGGCCGCCTCGCCGGGCCCCGGCACCGCGCCGCCGCGATCGCCGCCCGTACGATGCCGCCGCGCCTCACCCGCCGCCATGGCCGGATCGGACCGCCGTCGCCCTTCCCGTCGGCGCCCAGCGCCACGCCTCGCCCGGCCATCCGGCCCGAAGCTCCCGGAGTTACGCCCTCGCCGGTGCCCTCCTCCACGTGGCCGTGGCCCGCATCTCCGCCGGCGCCGCCTCTCCCCAACCCTCTCTCGCCGATCCGGCCACCGGCGCCCTCGCCCGTCGAGCCCGACCGCCGCTGCTTCTTCTCGGCGACATTCCGGCGAGATCCGGCCCTGCTTTGAAATCCGTGCCAAGGGTTGACTTTCCCCTTCCCAAAATTCCAGTCCCCGAAATTGTTGCATTTTTGTTACATTTTCATCATGCCATAACTTTTCATCCATAGCTCCGTTTTGTGTGTATAATATGTCAAAATGTTCGCCTCGAAGAGTAGATCATTTCATCTCATTGCATCATTTTCATTTGAGCTCATATTGGTGCCCGAAATGCTGTTGGAAGAGTGCTATGTGTTGTTAGTTTGATTCTTATCGTAACATGCACTTTTGTCATTTTTCCATGATTGATGTGTGCATCCTATGAACTTGAGTCCTACATGTGTTTTGTCATATGCCATGCCATATTTCCAGGGGTGCTTGCCATGTATTTTTGTGAGTTGTGTAGTGAGTGCATCAAGCTTGTTAAGTAGGGTACTTGCTGTTGCTGTTTTCTGGCAGATTCTGTTATATTTTGTTGCCATGTTAACTTGATGCTCTGAGAGAGATCCATGCATATTTTGAGTTACTTGATGAGGATGTTTTGTTCTACATGTCTTGCTCTATCCATCCATGCCCTTGTTTGCAATTATAGAGTGCTATAGCTTGAGTCAATCGAGCTCTACTTTTGCTATAAAATGTTTCCTGGCATATTGTTTACATGTTATTCAATTTTGCCAAGGTTGTTGTAGTTGATCCGTGTATGCTATGATGTTGTTCTTACCATGTATAGCTTCTATGCCATGTATTCTTACTGTGAGTTGCCTTGCCATGCCATGTATTGCTCTGTGGTGAGTGGTTCAAGCTCACCAACATGCCTACTTATTGTTGTTCCTGCCATATATGAATCTGTAATATAACTTGCCATGTTTACATGGGTGCCATCATATTTTATGATCCCTTTTGGCTCATGGTCAGTAAAGGACTTTTGTTCTATGCATTTAGTAGTATCATAGCATACCTTTGTTTGCCATGTTAAGTTCCTGTAGCATGTTGTCTGATAGCTCTAAACATTACAACCTGATGTTATTTCTGCAAAGTCGAAACTGTTATTATTTGCAATCTTGCCATGTCATTTTGAGCTTGTTCTAGTGATTTCTGGAGATAGCTCAGTGTTCATGTTTTGTAATGCTTTACCTGTAAATCATGTACATGCCTTTTGTTTTCATATTGAGGTCCTGTAGCATATTGTTTTGATGCTTGCCATATGCCTAGTTGCTGTTTTGTACAGTTTGTTGTTATGTCTTGTATAGGGTGTATGTGTTGCACCGTTGCTCCGTTTTAGTGTGCTCTATATGGAACTTGCTTGTTTTTGCATGTAGTTTCATATTATCATGTTGCATCCTTGTTTTGAGGTGTTTGCTTGATGTTTGTATGCATTTTGCATCAATGCCATGTTTAACTTGTTTTGCTCATATCTTCTAGGCCGTAGTCTCGAATCTAATGAACTTTATATGTAACTTGACTAGAATTTCGTGTAGATCATCTTGGTGCATCTTAACTTGCTGTTTAACAACTTGAACTTAAGGTTTATTCAGATCTGGACCAATTTCGAAATTTGCATATGAGGACTTACCGGATTTGTTATATGTTGTTCGGCCTCATTTAAACTTGCCTTGATGTGTTGCTCTTGTTTGCATCATCTCTTGCCATGAGTAGCCTCATCTATATTTGTCATGCATCATGCTTGTTGTGCATCATGTCTTGTCTATGTGTGGTGTGTTTATTATGTTGTGTGCTTCTTCTTGTTAGTTCCCGTTTCGTTGCGATCGTGAGGATTCGTTCGTCTCTGTTGGGTTCGGCTTCATCCGTTCATTTTCTTCATGGACTCGTTCATCTTCTTCATGGACTCGTTCATCTTCTTCATGGACTCGTTCATCTTCTTCATGGACTCGTTCTTCTTCCTTGCGGGATTTGAGGCAAGATGATCTACACTGGATCTCACTACTATCATTGCTATGCTAGTTGTTTCGTTCTATCGCTATCTTTGCGCTACCTATCACTTGTTCCTCAAGCCTCCCGGTGCCATGTCAGCCTCTAACCTTTTGCACCCTTCCTATGCAAACCATTGTTTGCTATGTTACCGCTTTGCTCAGCCCCTCTTATAGCGTTGTTAGTTGCAGGTGAAGATGAAGTTTGTTCCTTGTTGGAACATGGAGATGTTGTTCCTTGTCGGAACATGTTTACTTGTTGGGATATAACAATATATCTTATTGGAACAAGTTTACTCGCCGTTTTGATGCTACTCGTTGTCTTGTTTCAAACAAGCTTGAGTTTGCTCAATTCGGAGCTCATTTGCAGAAGTTATGGCAGTTCTGGTTTTCCTTGGAGCTGCCCCTCTCGTTCGTTCGGTTTACTACTGTGCCGGTAGTAGTACGCGACCTACAGCGGTAGTACCGCGAAGCCCCTAGCGGTAGTACCGCTCCACGTAGCGGTAATCTGCTCCCGGCTCAATAATATCTCCCACCAGGCGGTAATGCCGCTCCAGTAATACCGCTCCGATGAGTAATGTAGTACGCTTCATGGCTTCGACTATACTACCTCGGTAGTACCGCGCCTACTACCGCCTCGATTCGAGACGATGTTTTCTCGTGTTGGGTTTTGCGGCACTAGTTGCGGCATTAGGAGCGGTAGTACCGCTCTGAGCGGTAGTACCGCTATACTCCCGCGGTAGTACCGCTCTGTGGCCAGTGGCCTGCCTCTCTCTTTAGCGCGGTAGTACCGCTAGGTAGGGAGCGGTAGTACCGCCCTCAGCGGTAGTACCGCCCTTCCTTAGCGGTAGTACCGCTCTGTGCTTGAGGCTGTTCGATTGGGGTAACGGTTGGATTTTCCCCTCCTATAAAGGGGTCTTCTTCCCCATTGAACCTTATCCTTTGAGCTCGTGTTCTTCCCCATTGTTGACCTTCTCCGAGCTTGCTATCTCTCAATCCCTCCATGGATTCTTGCTAGTTTTGAGGGAAAAGAGAGGAGATCTAGATCCACATTTCCACCAATCACTTTCTCCTCTATGTGAGGGAACCCCTTGGATCTAGTTCTTGGAGTTCTTGGTGTTCTCCTTCTTGTTCTTCCTCTCATTTTCCTCCCTAGCATTAGTTGCTTTGGTGGGATTTGAGAGAGAAGGACTTGGGCACTCCGTGTGCCCTTGCCATTGCATTTGGTGCATCGGTTTGAGTTCTCCACGGTGATACGTGGAAGTTACAAGTTGAGAAGCTTATTACTCTTGGGTGCTTGGTGCCCTTGAGCTTGTTCCTCTTGGGTGCTTGGGCGCCCTAGGCAGTTAGTGGTGTTCGAGCTCAATCATTGTGGTGTAAAGCTCCGGGCAAGCGTCGAGTCTCCAATTAGGTTGTGGAGATCGCCCGAGCAACTTGACGGGTTCCGTGACTGCCCCAAGGGTTGCCAAAGTGTACTGGTTCGGTGACCGCCCCAAGGGTTGCCATTTATGCGGGTTCGGTGACCGCCCTCAAGGGTCCCTTAGTGGAATCACGGCATCTTGCATTGTCTTGGGCGTGAGGAGATTCTGATCGCCCTAGTGGCTTCTTGGGGAGCATTGTGCCTCCACACCGCTCCAAGCGGAGATTAGCATCCGCAAGGGTGTGAACTTGAGGATACATCGGCCAACCGCAACCTTCCAATCCATCGATCCCCATCCAACCACCTTCCCGAGCTCCTCCGTTTGAAGCCACCAGAGAGCCTCCGTCTTTGGCTGGATGTGGGAACGAGAGGGAGCTCCTCCCGCTTGCTCCTCCCTCCATGGAGTCGCCGCCATCGGCGCACTCCAGCCACCTGGACCTCGCCCGTCTTCCTCGTCGACCAGGACCGGCCTCGTCCCTCTCTCTCTCCCTTCGTTCTCCTCCTTCGGTCTCTCCCGCGCTCTCAATTTCTCTTTCTCTCGCCAGGTACAGGAGTAACAGGAGCTCTCCGCCATGGCCGTTGACAGGAGCTCGCGTCCCCGTGCCCAGATGCTCCTCCGCCGCTGCTGTTACGCCGGAGCACCAGTGGCCTCGGATCCGCCCCCTTGCTCACCTGTCGTCCCCATCTCTGGGGCTCCATCTGCAACCTCTGCTGCCGCCGTTTCCGTTAAATGCGAGGCGAGCGAGTGCTTAATCCGCCTCCCCAAGCCGCCGCCACAGCCTCGGATCCAGCCGGTTCCCATGCGCCCTCGCCCCGCCAAGTCCCTCTTGACCTCCTGCGGACCTGCTGCTGCCGCCAAGTTCCCCGCCTACGCCGCTTTGGCCGTCGCGCCCCTGCTTCCTCTGCCCGAGGGCGAGCCACGCGCTTCGCGTTGAGCGACTCAGATCGACCGCGCCCTCCCCATCGATCATCATGGGCCGCGACCCCACAAGGCCGACCGCTCCTGCGTCCAGCGCCAAGTCCCGCAGCGCCCGATGACTGCATCGTTGCCTCCAGGTCCGGCCCAGCCCGCGCCCTCTCCACCGACCGGCCCATGAGGCTGGTGAGCAGCCCGCCCCACATGCATTGTTGGGCCAGCCTCTGTTGCGGCCCGTTCATGTTTTTTCCCGATTATGTGAATTTGTCTAATTTCTAGAGTTTACAGCTTTCTGAAAAACCCTCAACTTCATGCATATAATAACTCATGAACCATGCATCATATTAAAATGTTTTCAACACGTAAAATGCTTAGAATTTCATCTAGTTTCATAATATTCAATTTTCATCCATGTTTAAAATGCTTAAAATGCTGTTTGTTTAGATTTGTTTAAATGCCATGTTAAAATGATTTATTTCATAACTAAATAACCGTAGCTCCAAATTTAATAAACTTTATATGTAAATGGGGTAGAAAAATGCCTAGTTTAACATGGTGTACTTGCTTTGCATGTTTAACAACTCTAAAATTGTGTTTAGTGCAGAACAGTACCAAATTCATATTATGCATATGAGGAGTTCCGGAATTGTTGTTTGTTGTTCGGCCTCATTTAAACATGCCTAGATAGGTAGTTTTAATATTCTTAACCCCTTGCCATGTTTAATAACATTTAATATTGTTGGGTAGCCTAAACCAGAGTGAACTAAATAAATGTTGTGAAGTTTTGTCAATATGCAACTCGTTGCATATTGAGCTCCACTTAACTTGTAGTATTGCTTGTTGCACTTTGCCATGACATGCTTCATTAAACCGGACATGCATCGGACTTGGTTGTGCATCATGCCATGTTTATGTGATGGTTGTTTACTATGTTGTTTGTTTGTTTCGGGTTGCTTCTCTCGTTAGCTTCGGTTTCGTTAGGAGTTGTGAGGATTCGTTCGACTACGTCCGTTTGTCTTCTTCATGGACTCGTTCTTCTTCCTTGCGGGATCTCGAGCAAGATGACCATACCCTTGAAATCACTTCTATCTTTGCTTGCTAGATGCTCGCTCTTTTGCTATGCCTATGCTACGATGCCTATCACTTGCTTATCATGCCTCCCATATTGCCATGTCAAGCCCCTAACCATCCTTTCCTAGCAAACCGTTGTTTGGCTATGTTACCGCTTTGCTCAGTCCCTCTTATAGCGTTGTTAGTTGCAGGTGAAGATGAAGTTTGTTCCTTGTTGGAACATGGAGATGTTGTTCCTTATTGGAACATGTTTACTTGTTGGGATATCACAATATATCTTATTGGAACAAGTTTACTCGCTGTTTTGATGCTACTCGTTGTCTTGTTTCAAACAAGCTTGAGTTTGCTCAATTCGGAGCTCATTTGCAGAAGTTATGGCAGTTCTGGTTTTCCTTGGAGCTGCCCCTCTCTCGTTCGTTCCGGTTTGCCTGTGCGGTGTAGTACGCGACCTACAATGATAGTACCGAAGCCCCCAAGCGGTAGTACCGCTCCACAGAGCGGTAATGCGCTCCGATGAGATAGTACCGCTCGCGAGCTTCGACTATACTACCTCGATAGTACTGCGCCTACTACCGCCTCGATTCGAGGCGATGTTTTCTCGTGTCGGGTTTTTGCGGCACTAGTTCTTGCGGCGATGGGAAGCGGTACCGCTATACTCTCCGGTAGTACCGCTCTGTGGCCGATGGCCTGCCTCTCTCTTTAAGCGGTAGTACCGCTAGGTAGGAGCGGTAGTACCGCCCTCGGCCGGTAGTACCGCCCTTCCTTAGCGGTAGTACCGCTCTGTCTTGAGGCTGTTCGGTGGGGTAACGGTTGGATTTTCCCCTCCTATAAAAGGGGTCTTCTTCCCCATTGAACCTTATCCTTTGAGCTCGTGTTCTTCCCCATTGTTGACCTTCTCCGAGCTTGCTATCTCTCAATCCCTCCATGGATTCTTGCTAGTTTTTGAGGGAAAAGAGAGGAGATCTAGATCCACATTTCCACCAATCACTTTCTCCTCTATGTGAGGGAACCCCTTGGATCTAGTTCTTGGAGTTCTTGGTGTTCTCCTTCTTGTTCTTCCTCTCATTTTCCTCCCTAGCATTAGTTGCTTTGGTGGGATTTGAGAGAGAAGGACTTGGGCACTCCGTGTGCCCTTGCCATTACATTTGGTGCATCGGTTTGAGTTCTCCACGGTGATCTGTGGAAGTTACAAGTTGAGAAGCTTATTACTCTTGGGTGCTTGGTGCCCTTGAGCTTGTTCCTCTTGGGTGCTTGGGCGCCCTAGGCAGTTGGTGGTGTTGAGCTCAATCATTGTGGTGTAAAGCTCCGGGCAAGCATCGGGGTCTCCAATTAGGTTGTGGAGATCGCCCGAGCAACTTGATGGGTTCGGTGACCGCCCCAAGGGTTGCCAAAGTGTCTGGGTTCGGTGACCGCCCCAAGGGTTGCCATTTATGCAGGTTCGGTGACCGCCCTCAAGGGTCCCTTAGTGGAATCACGGCATCTTGCATTGTCTTGGCGTGAGGAGATTACGATGGCCCTAGTGGCTTCTTGGGGAGCATTGTGCCTCCACACCGCTCCAAACGGAGATTAGCATCCGCAAGGGTGTGAACTTCGGGATACATCGGGCCAACCGCAACCTTCCAATCCATCGATCCCCATCCAACCACCTTCCCGAGCTCCTCCGTTTGAAGCCACCAGAGAGCCTCTGTGCTGGCTGGATGTGGGAACGAGAGGGAGCTCCTCCCGTTGCTCCTCCCTCCATGGAGTCGTCGCCATCAGCGCACTCCAGCCACCACTGGACCTCGCCCGTCTTCCTCGTCGACCGGGACCGGCCTCGTCCCTCTCTCTCTCCCTTCGTTCTCCTCCTTCATCTCTCCCGCTCTCAATTTCTCTTTCTCTCGCCAGCTGTGAGTAACAGGAGCTCTCCGCCATGGCCGTTGAGAGGAGCTTCGCGTCCCGTGCCCAGATGCTCCTCACTTGCTGTTCATTCCGAGCACCGGTGGCCTCGGATCCGCCCCTCGCTCACTGTCGTCCCCATCTGCTGGGCTCCATCTGCAACTTCATTGCCGCCGTTTCCGTTAAATGCGAGGCGAATGAGTGCTTGGTCCGCCTCCCAAGCCACCGCCACGGCCTCGGATCCGGCGGTTCCCATGCGCCCTCGCCCGCCAAGTCCCTCTTGACCTCCTGCGGACCTGCTGCCGCCAAGTTCCCCTGCCTACATCGCCTGAAGCCGTCGCGCCCCTGCTTCCTCTGCTTCGAGGACGAGCCACGCGCTCGCGTTGACCGACTCCAGATCGACCGCGCCCTCCCCATCGATCGTCATGGGCCGCGACCCCACAAGGCCGACCGCTCCTGCGTCCAGCGCCAAGTCCCGCAGCGCCCGATGACTGCATCGTTGCCTCCAGGTCCGGCCCAGCCAGCGCCCTCTCCACCGACCGGCCCATGAGGCCTGGTGAGCAGCCCCGCCCACAGGCATTGTTGGGCCAGCCTCTGTTGCGGCCCGTTCATGTTTTTCCCAGTTATGTGAATTTGTCTAATTTCTAGAGTTTACGCTTTCTGAGAAAAACCCTCAACTTCATGCATATAATAACTCATGAACCATGCATCATATTAAAATGTTTTCAACACGTAAAATGCTTAGAATTTCATCTAGTTTCATAATATTCAATTTTCATCCATGTTTAAAATGCTTAAAATGCTGTTTGTTTAGATTTGTTTAAATGCCATGTTAAAATGATTTATTTCATAACTAAATAACCGTAGCTCCAAATTTAATAAACTTTATATGTAAATGGGGTAGAAAATGCCTAGTTTAACATGGTGTACTTGCTTTGCATGTTTAACAACTCTAAAATTGTGTTTAGTGCAGAACAGTACCAAATTCATATTATGCATATGAGGAGTTTCCGAATTTTTGTTTGTTGTTCTGGCCTCATTTAAACTTGCCTAGATAGGTAGTTTTCATATGCTTCACCCCTTGCCATGTTTAATAACATTTAATATTGTTGGGTAGCCTAAACCAGAGTGAACTAAATAAATGTTGTGAAGTTTTGTCAATATGCAACTCGTTGCATATTGAGCTCCACTTAACTTGTAGTATTGCTTGTTGCACTTTGCCATGACATGCTTCATTAAACCGGACATGCATCAGACTTGGTTGTGCATCATGCCATGTTTATGTGATGGTTGTTTACTATGTTGTTTGTTTGTTTCCGGGTTGCTTCTCTCGTTAGCTTCGGTTTCGTTCCGGAGTTGTGAGGATTCGTTCGACTACGTCCGTTTGTCTTCTTCATGGACTCGTTCTTCTTCCTTGCGGGATCTCAGGCAAGATGACCATACCCTTGAAATCACTTCTATCTTTGCTTGCTAGATGCTCGCTCTTTTGCTATGCCTATGCTACGATGCCTATCACTTGCTTATCATGCCTCCCATATTGCCATGTCAAGCCCCTAACCATCCTTTCCTAGCAAACCGTTGTTTGGCTATGTTACCGCTTTGCTCAGTCCCTCTTATAGCGTTGTTAGTTGCGGTGAAGATGAAGTTTGTTCCTTGTTGGAACATGGAGATGTTGTTCCTTATTGGAACATGTTTACTTGTTGGGATATCACAATATATCTTATTGGAACAAGTTTACTCGCTGTTTTGATGCTACTCGTTGTCTTGTTTCAAACAAGCTTGAGTTTGCTCAATTCGGAGCTCATTTGCAGAAGTTATGGCGATTCTGGTTTTCCTTGGAGCTGCCCTCTCTCGTTCGTTCGGTTTACCTGTGCCAGCGGTAGTACCGCGACCTACAGCGATAGTACTTGAAGCCCCTAGCGGTAGTACCGCTCCACGAGCGGTAGTACCGCTCCGATGAGCGGTAGTACCGCTCGCGAACTTCGACTATACTACCTCGATAGTACCGCGCCTCCTACCGCCTCGAGCCGCGACGCTGTTGTCTCGTGTCGGGTTTTGCGGCACTAGTTGCGGCAGTAGGAGCGGTAGTACCGCTATACTCCCGCGGGAGTACCGCTCTGTGGCCAGTGGCCTGCCTCTCTCTTTAAGCCGGTAGTACCGCTAGGTAGGGAGGCGGTAGTACCGCCCTCAGCGGTAGTACCGCCCTTCCTTAGCGGTAGTACCGCTCTGTCTTGAGGCTGTTCGATTGGGGTAACGGTTGGATTTTCCCCTCCTATAAAGGGGTCTTCTTCCCCATTGAACCTTATCCTTTGAGCTCGTGTTCTTCCCCCATTGTTGACCTTCTCCGAGCTTGCTATCTCTCAATCCCTCCATGGATTCTTGCTAGTTTTTGAGGGAAAAGAGAGAGGAGATCTAGATCCACATTTCCACCAATCACTTTCTCCTCTATGTGAGGGGAACCCTTGGATCTAGTTCTTGGAGTTCTTGGTGTTCTCCTTCTTGTTCTTCCTCTCATTTTCCTCCCTAGCATTAGTTGCTTTGGTGGGATTTGAGAGAGAAGGACTTGGGCACTCCGTGTGCCCTTGCCATTGCATTTGGTGCATCGGTTTGAGTTCTCCACGGTGATCCGTGGAAGTTACAAGTTGAGAAGCTTATTACTCTTGGGTGCTTGGTGCCCTTGAGCTTGTTCCTCTTGGGTGCTTGGGCGCCCTAGGCAGTTGGTGGTGTTCGAGCTCAATCATTGTGGTGTAAAGCTCCGGGCAAGCGTCGGGGTCTCCAATTAGGTTGTGGAGATCGCCCCGAGCAACTTGACGGGTTCCGTTGACCGCCCCCAAGGGTTGCCAAAGTGTACGGGTTCGGTAACCGCCCCCAAGGGTTGCCATTTGTACGGGTTCGGTGACCGCCCTCAAGGGTCCCTTAGTGGAATCACGGCATCTTGCATTGTCTTGGCGTGAGGAGATTACGGTGGCCCTAGTGGCTTCTTGGGGAGCATTGTGCCTCCACACCGCTCCAAACGGAGATGAGCATCCGCAAGGGTGTGAACTTCGGGATACATCGGGCCAACCGCAACCTTCCAATCCATCGATCCCCATCCAACCACCTGCCCGAGCTCCTCCGTTTGAAGCCACCAGAGAGCCTTCGTGCTGGCTGGATGTGGGAACGAGAGGGAGCTCCTCCCGTTTGCTCCTCCCTCCATGGAGTCGTCGCCATCGGCGCACCCAGCCACCTGGACCTCGCCCCGTCTTCCTCGTCGACCAGGACCGGCCTCGTCCCTCTCTCTCTCCCTTCGTTCTCCTCCTTCGGTCTCTCCCGCGCTCTCAATTTCTCTTTCTCTCGCCAGGTACAGGAGTAACAGGAGCTCTCCGCCATGGCCGTTGTGAGAGCTTCGCGTCCCGTGCCCAGATGCTCCTCCGCTGCTTTGTTCCGCGGAGCACCGGTGGCCTCGGATCCGCCCCTCGCTCACCTGTCGTCCCCATCTCTGGGGCTCCATCTGCAACTTCTGCTGCCGCCGTTTCCGTTCGTGCGAGACGAATGAGTGCTTCGTCCGCCTCCCCAAGCCACCGCCCTGGCCTCGGATCCGGCCGGTTCCCATGCGCCCTCGCCCCGCCAAGTCCCTCTTCAGCCTCCTGCGGACCTGCTGCTGCCGCCAAGTTCCCCTGCCTACATCGCTTTGGCCGTCGCGCCCTGCTTCCCTCTGCTTGAGGGGCCAGGCCACTTTCGCGTTGACCGACTCCAGATCGACCGCCCTCCCCATCGATCGTCATGGGCCGCGACCCCACAAGGCCGACCGCTCCTGCGTCCAGCGCCAAGTCCCGCAGCGCCCGATGACTGCATCGTTGCCTCCAGGTCCGGCCCAGCCAGCGCCCTCTCCACCGACCGGCCCATGAGGCCTGGTGAGCAACCCCGCCCCACATGCATTGTTGGGCCAGCCTCTGCATTGCGGCCCGTTCATGTTTTTCCCAGTTATGTGAATTTGTCTAATTTCTAGAGTTTACGATTTCTGAGAAAAACCCTCAACTTCATGCATATAATAACTCATGAACCATGCATCATATTAAAATGTTTTCAACACGTAAAATGCTTAGAATTTCATCTAGTTTCATAATATTCAATTTTCATCCATGTTTAAAATGCTTAAAATGCTGTTTGTTTAGATTTGTTTAAATGCCATGTTAAAATGATTTATTTCATAACTAAATAACCGTAGCTCCAAATTTAATAAACTTTATATGTAAATGGGGTAGAAAAATGCCTAGTTTAACATGGTGTACTTGCTTTGCATGTTTAACAACTCTAAAATTGTGTTTAGTGCAGAACAGTACCAAATTCATATTATGCATATGAGGAGTTTCCGGAATTGTTGTTTGTTGTTCCGGCCTCATTTAAACTTGCCTAGATACGTAGTTTTCATATGCTTCACCCCTTGCCATGTTTAATAACATTTAATATTGTTGGGTAGCCTAAACCAGAGTGAACTAAATAAATGTTGTGAAGTTTTGTCAATATGCAACTCGTTGCATATTGAGCTCCACTTAACTTGTAGTATTGCTTGTTGCACTTTGCCATGACATGCTTCATTAAACCGGACATGCATCAGACTTGGTTGTGCATCATGCCATGTTTATGTGATGGTTGTTTACTATGTTGTTTGTTTGTTTCGGGTTGCTTCTCTCGTTAGCTTCGGTTTCGTTCGGAGTTGTGAGGATTCGTTCGACTACGTCCGTTTGTCTTCTTCATGGACTCGTTCTTCTTCCTTGCGGGATCTCTGGCAAGATGACCATACCCTTGAAATCACTTCTATCTTTGCTTGCTAGATGCTCGCTCTTTTGCTATGCCTATGCTCTGATGCCTATCACTTGCTTATCATGCCTCCCATATTGCCATGTCAAGCCCCTAACCATCCTTTCCTAGCAAACCGTTGTTTGGCTATGTTACCGCTTTGCTCAGTCCCTCTTATAGCGTTGTTAGTTGCAGGTGAAGATGAAGTTTGTTCCTTGTTGGAACATGGAGATGTTGTTCCTTATTGGAACATGTTTACTTGTTGGGATATCACTATATATCTTATTGGAACAAGTTTACTCGCTGTTTTGATGCTACTCGTTGTCTTGTTTCAAACAAGCTTGAGTTTGCTCAATTAGAGCTCATTTGCAGAAGTTATGGCAGTTCTGGTTTTCCTTGGAGCTGCCCTCTCTCGTTCGTTCGGTTTAGCCTGTGCGGTGATAGTACCGCGACCTACAGCGATAGTACCTTGAAGCCCCCAAGCGGTAGTACCGCTCCACAGGCGGTAGTACTGGCTCCAGCGATAATGCCGCTCCGATGAGCGGTAGTACCGCTTCATGAGCTTCGACTATACTACCTCGATAATACCGCGCCTACTACCGCCTCGATTCGAGGCGATGTTTTCTCGTGTCGGGTTTTGCGGCACTAATTTGCGGCGATGGGAAGCGGTAATGCCGCTATACTCCAGCAGTAGTACCGCTCTGTGGCGATGGCCTGCCTCTCTCTTTAAGCGGTAGTACCGCTAGGTAGGGAGCGGTAGTACCGCCCTCAGCGGTAGTACCGCCCTTCCTTAGCAGTAGTACCGCTTCTGTCTTGAGGCTGTTCGATTGGGGTAGCAGTTGGATTTTCCCCTCCTATAAAAGGGGTCTTCTTCCCCATTGAACCTTATCCTTTGAGCTCGTGTTCTTCCCCATTGTTGACCTTCTCCGAGCTTGCTATCTCTCAATCCCTCCATGGATTCTTGCTAGTTTTTGAGGAAAAGAGAGGAGATCTAGATCCACATTTCCACCAATCACTTTCTCCTCTATGTGAGGGAACCCCTTGGATCTAGTTCTTGGAGTTCTTGGTGTTCTCCTTCTTGTTCTTCCTCTCATTTTCCTCCCTAGCATTAGTTGCTTTGGTGGGATTTTAGAGAGAAGGACTTGGGCACTCCGTTTGCCCTTGCCATTGCATTTGGTGCATCGGTTTGAGTTCTCCACGGTGATACGTGGAAGTTACAAGTTGAGAAGCTTTTTCCTCTTGGGTGCTTGGTGCCCTTGAGCTTGTTCCTCTTGGGTGCTTGGGCGCCCTAGGCGGTTAGTGGTGTTGAGCTCAATCATTGTGGTGTAAAGCTCGGGCAAGCGTCGGGGTCTCCAATTAGGTTGTGGAGATCGCCCGAGCAACTTGACGGAGTTCGGTGACCGCCCCAAGGGTTGCCAAAGTGTCTGGGTTCGGTGACCGCCCCAAGGGTTGCCATTTATGCAGGTTCGGTGACCGCCCTCAAGGGTCCCTTAGTGGAATCACGGCATCTTGCATTGTCTTGGCGTGAGGAGATTCTGGTGGCCCTAGTGGCTTCTTGGGGAGCATTGTGCCTCCACACCGCTCCAAGCGGAGATTAGCATCTGCAAGGGTGTGAACTTGGGATACATCGGGCCAACCGCAACCTTCCAATCCATCGATCCCCATCCAACCACCTTCCCGAGCTCCTCCGTTTGAAGCCACGAGAGAGCCTCCGTGCTGTCTGGATGTGGGAAACGAGAGGAGCTCCTCCGTTGCTCCTCCCTCCATGGAGTCGCCGCCATCGGCGCACCCAGCCACACAGACCTCGCCCGTCTTCCTCGTCGACCGGGACCGGCCTCGTCCCTCTCTCTCTCCCTTCGTTCTCCTCCTTACATCTCTCCCGCTCTCAATTTCTCTTTCTCTCGCCCGAGTACAGGAATGTGAGAGCTCTCCGCCATGGCCGTTGAGAGGCTTCGCGTCCCGTGCCCGAATGCTCCTCCGCGCTGCTATTCCGCCGAGCACCGGTGGCCTCGGATCCGCCCCTCGCTCACTGTCGTCCCCATCTGCAGGCTCCATCTGCAACCACATTGCCGCCCGTTTCCGTTAAATGCGAGGCGAGCAGGTGCTTAATCCACCTCCCCAAGCCCGCCACGGCCTCGGATCCGGCGGTTCCCATGCGACCTCGCCCGCCAAGTCCCTCTTGACCTCCTGCGGACCTGTTGCAGCCAAGTTCCCCTGCCTACATCGCCTGAAGCCGTCGCGCCCCTGCTTCCTCTGCTTCGAGGACGAGCCACGCGCTCGCGTTGACCGACTCCAGATCAACCGCGCCCTCCCCATCGATCGTCATGGGCCGCGACCCCACAAGGCCGACCGCTCCTGCGTCCAGCGCCAAGTCCCTTGGCGCCGATGGCGCATCGTTGCCTCCGAGTCCGGCCCGGCCAGCGCCCTCTCCACCGACCGTCCCATGAGGCTGGTGAGCAGCCCCGCCCCCTGTGCATTGTTGGGCCAGCCTGCATTGCGGCCCGTTCATGTTTTTTTTCCCAGTTATGTGAATTTGTCTAATTTCTAGAGTTTACGGTTTCTGGAAAAACCCTCAACTTCATGCATATAATAACTCATGAACCATGCATCATATTAAAATGTTTTCAACACGTAAAATGCTTAGAATTTCATCTAGTTTCATAATATTCAATTTTCATCCATGTTTAAAATGCTTAAAATGCTGTTTGTTTAGATTTGTTTAAATGCCATGTTAAAATGATTTATTTCATAACTAAATAACCGTAGCTCCAAATTTAATAAACTTTATATGTAAATGGGGTAGAAAATGCCTAGTTTAACATGGTGTACTTGCTTTGCATGTTTAACAACTCTAAAATTGTGTTTAGTGCAGAACAGTACCAAATTCATATTATGCATATGAGGAGTTCCGGAATTGTTGTTTGTTGTTCCGGCCTCATTTAAACTTGCCTAGATACGTAGTTTTCATATGCTTCACCCCTTGTCATGTTTAATAACATTTAATATTGTTGGGTAGCCTAAACCAGAGTGAACTAAATAAATGTTGTGAAGTTTTGTCAATATGCAACTTCGTTGCATATTGAGCTCCACTAACTTGTAGTATTGCTTGTTGCACTTTGCCATGACATGCTTCATTAAACCGGACATGCATCGGACTTGGTTGTGCATCATGCCATGTTTATGTGATGGTTGTTTACTATGTTGTTTGTTTGTTTCCGGGTTGCTTCTCTCGTTAGCTTCGGTTTCGTTCGGAGTTGTGAGGATTCGTTCGACTACGTCCGTTTGTCTTCTTCATGGACTCGTTCTTCTTCCTTGCGGGATCTCAGGCAAGATGACCATACCCTTGAAATCACTTCTATCTTTGCTTGCTAGATGCTCGCTCTTTTGCTATGCCTATGCTACGATGCCTATCACTTGCTTATCATGCCTCCCATATTGCCATGTCAAGCCCCTAACCATCCTTTCCTAGCAAACCGTTGTTTGGCTATGTTACCGCTTTGCTCAGTCCCTCTTATAGCGTTGTTAGTTGCGGTGAAGATGAAGTTTGTTCCTTGTTGGAACATGGAGATGTTGTTCCTTATTGGAACATGTTTACTTGTTGGGATATCACAATATATCTTAATGGAACAAGTTTACTACGCTGTTTTGATGCTACTCGTTGTCTTGTTTCAAACAAGCTTGAGTTTGCTCAATTAGAGCTCATTTGCAGAAGTTATGGCAGTTCTGGTTTTCCTTGGAGCTGCCCTCTCTCGTTCGTTCGGTTTAGCCTGTGCGGTGGTAGTACCGCGACCTACAGCAGTAATGCGAAGCCCCTAAGCGGTAATGCCGCTCCACGAGCAGTAGTACCGCTCCGATAATGCGGTAGTACCGCTCGCGAGCTTCGACTATACTACCTCGGTAGTACCGCGCCTACTACCGCCTCGATTCGAGGCGATGTTTTCTCGTGTCGGGTTTTGCGGCACTAGTTGCGGCGATGGGAAGCGGTAGTACCGCTATACTCCAGCAGTAGTACCGCTCTGTGGCGATGGCCTGCCTCTCTCTTTAAGCGCGGTAGTACCGCTAGGTAGGGAGCGGTAGTACCGCCCTCGAGGTAGTACCGCCCTTCCTTAGCGGTAATACCGCTCTGTCTTGAGGCTGTTCGATTGGGGTAGCAGTTGGATTTTCCCCTCCTATAAAAGGGGTCTTCTTCCCCATTGAACCTTATCCTTTGAGCTCGTGTTCTTCCCCCATTGTTGACCTTCTCCGAGCTTGCTATCTCTCAATCCCTCCATGGATTCTTGCTAGTTTTTGAGGGAAAAGAGAGGATATCTAGATCCACATTTCCACCAATCACTTTCTCCTCTATGTGAGGGGAACCCCTTGGATCTAGTTCTTGGAGTTCTTGGTGTTCTCCTTCTTGTTCTTCCTCTCATTTTCCTCCCTAGCATTAGTTGCTTTGGTGGGATTTGAGAGAGAAGGACTTGGGCACTCCGTGTGCCCTTGCCATTGCATTTGGTGCATCGGTTTGAGTTCTCCACGGTGATACTGTGGAAGTTACAAGTTGAGAAGCTTATTACTCTTGGGTGCTTGGTGCCCTTGAGCTTGTTCCTCTTGGGTGCTTGGGCGCCCTAGGCAGTTAGTGGTGTTCGGAGCTCAATCATTGTGGTGTAAAGCTCCGGGCAAGCGTCGGGAGTCTCCAATTAGGTTGTGGAGATCGCCCGAGCAACTTGACGGAGTTCAGTGACCGCCCCAAGGGTTGCCAAAGTGTCTGGGTTCGGTGACCGCCCCAAGGGTTGCCATTTATGCAGGTTCGGTGACCGCCCTCAAGGGTCCCTTAGTGGAATCACGGCATCTTGCATTGTCTTGGCGTGAGGAGATTACAGTGGCCCTAGTGGCTTCTTAGGAGCATTGTGCCTCCACACCGCTCCAAGCGGAGATTAGCATCCATGAGGGTGTGAACTTCGGGATACATCGGGCCAACCGCAACCTTCCAATCCATCGATCCCCATCCAACCACCTTCCCGAGCTCCTCCGTTTGAAGCCACCAGAGAGCCTCCGTGCTGGCTGGATGTGGGAACGAGAGGGAGCTCCTCCCGTTTGCTCCTCCCTCCATGGAGTCGTCGCCATCGGCGCACCCAGCCACCTGGACCTCGCCCCGTCTTCCTCGTCGACCAGGACCGGCCTCGTCCCTCTCTCTCTCCCTTCGTTCTCCTCCTTACATCTCTCCAGCGCTCTCAATTTCTCTTTCTCTACTTGGTCTGCAGAATGTGAGAGCTCTCCGCCATGGCCGTTGAGAGGAGCTTCGCGTCCCGTGCCCGATGCTCCTCCGCCGCTTCTTTGTTCACGGAGCACCGGTGGCCTCGGATCCGCCCCTCGCTCACTGTCGTCTCCATCTGCAGGGCTCCATCTGCAACCTGCTGCCGCCGTTTCCGTTAAATGCGAGGCGAGCAGGTGCTTAATCCGCCTCCCCAAGCCGCCGCCACGGCCTCGGATCCGGCGGTTCCCATGCGCCCTCGCCTGCCAAGTCCCTCTTGACCTCCTGCGGACCTGCTGCTGCCGCCAAGTTCCCCTGCCTACATCGCTTTGGCCGTCGCGCCCTGCTTCCTCTGCTTGAGGGCGAGCCGCAGCGCCCGCGTTGACCGACTCCAGATCGACCGCGCCCTCCCCATCAATCGTCATGGGCCGCGACCCCACAAGGCCGACCGCTCCTGCGTCCAGCGCCAAGTCCCGCAGCGCCCGATGACTGCATCGTTGCCTCCAGTGCAGCCCGGCCAGCGCCCTCTCCACCGACCGGCCCATGAGGCCTGGTGAGCAACCCCGCCCCACAATGCATTGTTGGGCCAGCCTGCATTGCGGCCCGTTCATGTTTTTTCCCAGTTATGTGAATTTGTCTAATTTCTAGAGTTTCTGATTTCTGAGAAAAACCCTCAACTTCATGCATATAATAACTCATGAACCATGCATCATATTAAAATGTTTTCAACACGTAAAATGCTTAGAATTTCATCTAGTTTCATAATATTCAATTTTCATCCATGTTTAAAATGCTTAAAATGCTGTTTGTTTAGATTTGTTTAAATGCCATGTTAAAATGATTTATTTCATAACTAAATAACCGTAGCTCCAAATTTAATAAACTTTATATGTAAATGGGGTAGAAAAATGCCTAGTTTAACATGGTGTACTTGCTTTGCATGTTTAACAACTCTAAAATTGTGTTTATTGCAGAACAGTACCAAATTCATATTATGCATATGAGGAGTTTCCGGAATTGTTGTTTGTTGTTCCGGCCTCATTTAAACTTGCCTAGATAGGTAGTTTTCATATGCTTCACCCCTTGTCATGTTTAATAACATTTAATATTGTTGGGTAGCCTAAACCAGAGTGAACTAAATAAATGTTGTGAAGTTTTGTCAATATGCAACTCGTTGCATATTGAGCTCCACTTAACTTGTAGTATTGCTTGTTGCACTTTGCCATGACATGCTTCATTAAACCGGACATGCATCAGACTTGGTTGTGCATCATGCCATGGTTATGTGATGGTTGTTTACTATGTTGTTTGTTTGTTTCGGGTTGCTTCTCTCGTTAGCTTCGGTTTCGTTCTGGAGTTGTGAGGATTCGTTCGACTACGTCCGTTTATCTTCTTCATGGACTCGTTCTTCTTCCTTGCGGGATCTCAGGCAAGATGACCATACCCTTGAAATCACTTCTATCTTTGCTTGCTAGATGCTCGCTCTTTTGCTATGCCTATGCTCGATGCCTATCACTTGCTTATCATGCCTCCCATATTGCCATGTCAAGCCCCTAACCATCCTTTCCTAGCAAACCGTTGTTTGGCTATGTTACCGCTTTGCTCAGTCCCTCTTATAGCGTTGTTAGTTGCAGGTGAAGATGAAGTTTGTTCCTTGTTGGAACATGGAGATGTTGTTCCTTATTGGAACATGTTTACTTGTTGGGATATCACAATATATCTTAATGGAACAAGTTTACTCGCTGTTTTGATGCTACTCGTTGTCTTGTTTCAAACAAGCTTGAGTTTGCTCAATTCGGAGCTCATTTGCAGAAGTTATGGCAGTTCTGGTTTTCCTTGGAGCTGCCCCTCTCGTTCGTTCGGTTTATACATGTGCCGGTGATAGTACCCGCGACCTACAGCGGTAGTACCGCCGAAGCCCCCAAGCGGTAGTACCGCTCCACAAAGCGGTAGTACCGCTCCGATGAGCGGTAGTACCGCTCGCGGGCTTCGACTATACTACCTCAGTAGTACCGCGCCTACTACCGCCTCGATTCGAGACGAGGTTTTCTCGTGTCGGGTTTTGCGGCACTAGTTGCGGCGATGAGGCGGTAGTACCGCTATACTCCAGCGGTAGTACCGCTCTGTGGCCGATGGCCTGCCTCTCTCTTTAAGCGGTAGTACCGCTAGGTAGGGAAGCGGTAGTACCGCCCTCGGTAGTAATACCGCCCTTCCTTAGCGGTAGTACCGCTCTGTCTTGAGGCTGTTCGATTGGGGTAGCAGTTGGATTTTCCCCTCCTATAAAAGGGGTCTTCTTCCCCATTGAACCTTATCCTTTGAGCTCGTGTTCTTCCCCATTGTTGACCTTCTCCGAGCTTGCTATCTCTCAATCCCTCCCTGGATTCTTGCTAGTTTTTGAGGGAAAAGAGAGAGGATATCTAGATCCACATTTCCACCAATCACTTTCTCCTCTATGTGAGGGGAACCCCTTGGATCTAGTTCTTGGAGTTCTTGGTGTTCTCCTTCTTGTTCTTCCTCTCATTTTCCTCCCTAGCATTAGTTGCTTTGGTGGGATTTGAGAGAGAAGGACTTAGGCACTCCGTGTGCCCTTGCCATTACATTTGGTGCATCGGTTTGAGTTCTCCACGGTGATACTGTGGAAGTTACAAGTTGAGAAGCTTATTACTCTTGGGTGCTTGGTGCCCTTGAGCTTGTTCCTCTTGGGTGCTTGGGCGCCCTAGGCAGTTAGTGGTGTTGAGCTCAATCATTGTGGTGTAAAGCTCCGGGCAAGCGTCGGGTCTCCAATTAGGTTGTGGAGATCGCCCGAGCAACTTGAGCGGAGTTCAGTGACCGCCCCAAGGGTTGCCAAAGTGTCTGGGTTCGGTGACCGCCCCAAGGGTTGCCATTTATGCAGGTTGGTGACCGCCCTCAAGGGTCCCTTAGTGGAATCACGGCATCTTGCATTGTGCTTGGCGTGAGGAGATTACGGTCGCCCTAGTGGCTTCTTGGGGAGCATTGTGCCTCCACACCGCTCCAAACGGAGATTAGCATCCGCAAGGGTGTGAACTTCGGGATACATCTGGCCAACCGCAACCTTCCAATCCATCGATCCCCATCCAACCACCTTCCCGAGCTCCTCCGTTTGAAGCCACCAGAGAGCCTCCGTGCTGGCTGGATGTGGGAACGAGAGGGAGCTCCTCCCGTATCCACCACCCTCCATGGAGTCGTCCCCATCGCCGCACCCAGCCACTGGACCTCGCCCGTCTTCCTCGTCGACCGGGACCGGCCTCGTCCTCTCTCTCTCCCTTCGTTCTCCTCCTTCATCTCTCCGCGCTCTCAATTTCTCTTTCTCTACTTGAGTACAGAATGCAGGAGCTCTCCGCCATGGCCGTTGAGAGGAGCTTCGCGTCCCGTGCCCAGATGCTCCTCCGCCGCTGCTTTGTTCGCCGGAGCACCGGTGGCCTCGGATCCGCCCCTCGCTCACTGTCGTCTCCATCTCAGGGCTCCATCTGCAACCTGCTGCCGCCGTTTCCGTTAAATGCGAGGCGAGCAGAGTGCTTAAATCCGCCTCCCCAAGCCGCCGCCACGGCCTCGGATCCGGCCGGTTCCCATGCGCCCTCGCCCTGCCAAGTCCCTCTTGACCTCCTGCGGACCTGCTGCTGCCGCCAAGTTCCCCGCCTACATACTTTGAAGCCGTCGCGCCCTGCTTCCTCTCGCCGAGGGCGAGCCACGCGCGCGTTGGACCGACTCCAGATCGACCGCGCCCTCCCCATCGATCGTCATGGGCGCGACCCCACAAGGCCGACCGCTCCTGCGTCGGCGCCAAGTCCCCTTGGCCGATGATCGCATCGTTGCCTCCAGTGCAGCCCAGCCAGCGCCCTCTCCACCGACCGGCCCATGAGGCACGGTGAGCAACCCCGCCCCTGTGCATTGTTGGGCCAGCCTGCATTGCGGCCCGTTCATGTTTTTCCCAGTTATGTGAATTTGTCTAATTTCTAGAGTTTACAGCTTTCTGGAAAAACCCTCAACTTCATGCATATAATAACTCATGAACCATGCATCATATTAAAATGTTTTCAACACGTAAAATGCTTAGAATTTCATCTAGTTTCATAATATTCAATTTTCATCCATGTTTAAAATGCTTAAAATGCTGTTTGTTTAGATTTGTTTAAATGCCATGTTAAAATGATTTATTTCATAACTAAATAACCGTAGCTCCAAATTTAATAAACTTTATATGTAAATGGGGTAGAAAATGCCTAGTTTAACATGGTGTACTTGCTTTGCATGTTTAACAACTCTAAAATTGTGTTTATTGCAGAACAGTACCAAATTCATATTATGCATATGAGGAGTTTCCGGAATTGTTGTTTGTTGTTCCGGCCTCATTTAAACTTGCCTAGATAGGTAGTTTTCATATGCTTCACCCCTTGCCATGTTTAATAACATTTAATATTGTTGGGTAGCCTAAACCAGAGTGAACTAAATAAATGTTGTGAAGTTTTGTCAATATGCAACTCGTTGCATATTGAGCTCCACTTAACTTGTAGTATTGCTTGTTGCACTTTGCCATGACATGCTTCATTAAACGGACATGCATCGGACTTGGTTGTGCATCATGCCATGTTTATGTGATGGTTGTTTATTATGGTGTTTCCTTCTTTCCGGTTTGCTTCTCTCGTTAGCTTCGGTTTCATTCCGAGTTGTGAGGATTCGTTCGACTATGTCCGTTTGTCTTCTTCATGGACTCGTTCTTCTTCCTTGCGGGATCTCAGGCAAGATGACCATACCCTTGAAATCACTTCTATCTTTGCTTGCTAGATGCTCGCTCTTTTGCTATGCCTATGCTACGATGCCTATCACTTGCTTATCATGCCTCCCATATTGCCATGTCAAGCCCCTAACCATCCTTTCCTAGCAAACCGTTGTTTGGCTATGTTACCGCTTTGCTCGGCCCCTCTTATAGCGTTGTTAGTTGCGGTGAAGATGAAGTTTGTTCCTTGTTGGAACATGGAGCGTTGTTCCTTATTGGAACATGTTTACTTGTTGGGATATCACAATATATCTTATTGGAACAAGTTTACTCGCTGTTTTGATGCTACTCGTTGTCTTGTTTCAAACAAGCTTGAGTTTGCTCAATTAGAGCTCATTTGCGAAGTTATGGCGATTCTGGTTTTCCTTGGAGCTGCCCTCTCTCGTTCGTTCGGTTTACTGTGCGGTAGTACGCGACCTACAATGATAGTACCGCGAAGCCCCAAGCGGTAGTACCGCTCCACGAGCGGTAGTACCGCTCCCGGCAATAATGCCGCTCCGATGAGCGGTAGTACCGCTCATGGCTTCGACTATACTACCTTAGTAGTACCGCGCCTACTACCGCCTCGATTCGAGGCGATGTTTTCTCGTGTCGGGTTTTGCGGCACTAATCGCGGCGATAGGAGCGTAGTAATGCCGCTACGGCGGTAATACCGCTATACTCCCTTGATAATGCCGCTCTGTGGCGATGGCCTGCCTCTCTCTTTAAGCGCGGTAGTACCGCCCTCAGCGATAATGCCGCCCTTCCTTAGCGGTAGTACCGCTCTGTCTTGAGAACTGTTCCGTGGGGTAACGGTTGGATTTTCCCCTCCTATAAAGGGGTCTTCTTCCCCATTGAACCTTATCCTTTGAGCTCGTGTTCTTCCCCCATTGTTGACCTTCTCCGAGCTTGCTATCTCTCAATCCCTCCATGGATTCTTGCTAGTTTTGAGGGAAAAGAGAGAGGAGATCTAGATCCACATTTCCACCAATCACTTTCTCCTCTATGTGAGGGGAACCCCTTGGATCTAGTTCTTGGAGTTCTTGGTGTTCTCCTTCTTGTTCTTCCTCTCATTTTCCTCCCTAGCATTAGTTGCTTTGGTGGGATTTGAGAGAGAAGGACTTGGGCACTCCGTGTGCCCTTGCCATTGCATTTGGTGCATCGGTTTGAGTTCTCCACGGTGATACGCGGAAGTTACAAGTTGAGAAGCTTATTACTCTTGGGTGCTTGGTGCCCTTGAGCTTGTTCCTCTTGGGTGCTTGGGCGCCCTAGGCAGTTAGTGGTGTTCGAGCTCAATCATTGTGGTGTAAAGCTCGGGCAAGCGTCGGGGTCTCAATTAGGTTGTGGAGATCGCCCGAGCAACTTGACGGAGTTCCGTGACCGCCCCCAAGGGTTGCCAAAGTGTCACGGGTTCGGTGACCGCCCCAAGGGTTGCCATTTATGCAGGTTCGGTGACCGCCCTCAAGGGTCCCTTAGTGGAATCACGGCATCTTGCATTGTCTTGGCGTGAGGAGATTACGGTGGCCCTAGTGGCTTCTTGGGGAGCATTGTGCCTCCACACCGCTCCAAACGGAGATTAGCATCCGCAAGGGTGTGAACTTCGGGATACATCGGGCCAACCGCAACCTTCCAATCCATCGATCCCCATCCAACCACCTTCCCGAGCTCCTCCGTTTGAAGCCACCAGAGAGCCTCCGTGCTGGCTGGATGTGGGAACGAGAGGAGCTCCTCCCGTTGCTCCTCCCTCCATGGAGTCGTCGCCATCGGCGCACCCAGCCACTGGACCTCGCCCGTCTTCCTCGTCGACCAGACCCGGCCTCGTCCCTCTCTCTCTCCCTTCGTTCTCCTCCTTCATCTCTCCAGCGCTCTCAATTTCTCTTTCTCTACTTGGTACAGGAGTAACAGGAGCTCTCCGCCATGGCCGTTGAGAGGAGCTCGCGTCCCCGTGCCCAGATGCTCCTCCGCCGCTGCTGTTCCGCCGGAGCACCAGTGGCCTCGGATCCGCCCCCTCGCTCACCTGTCGTCCCCATCTCTGGGGCTCCATCTGCAACTTCTGCTGCCGCCGTTTCCGTTAAATGCGAGGCGAGCAGGTGCTTAAATCCGCCTCCCCAAGCCGCCACCACGGCCTCGGATCCGGCGGTTCCCATGCGCCCTCGCCCGCCAAGTCCCTCTTGACCTCCTGCGGACCTGCTGCTGCCGCCAAGTTCCCCACCTACGCCGCTTTGGCCGTCGCGCCCTGCTTCCCTCTGCCCGAGGGCCGAGCCACGCTTCGCGTTGACCGACTCAGATCGACCGCGCCCTCCCCATCGATCGTCATGGGCCGCGACCCCACAAGGCCGACCGCTCCTGCGTCCAGCGCCAAGTCCCGCAGCGCCCGATGACTGCATCGTTGCCTCCAGGTCCGGCCCAGCCAGCGCCCTCTCCACCGACCGGCCCATGAGGCCTGGTGAGCAGCCCCCGCCCCCTGTGCATTGTTGGGCCAGCCTCTGTTGCGGCCCGTTCATGTTTTTTCCCAGTTATGTGAATTTGTCTAATTTCTAGAGTTTACAGTTTTACAGAAAAACCCTCAACTTCATGCATATAATAACTCATGAACCATGCATCATATTAAAATGTTTTCAACACGTAAAATGCTTAGAATTTCATCTAGTTTCATAATATTCAATTTTCATCCATGTTTAAAATGCTTAAAATGCTGTTTGTTTAGATTTGTTTAAATGCCATGTTAAAATGATTTATTTCATAACTAAATAACCGTAGCTCCAAATTTAATAAACTTTATATGTAAATGGGGTAGAAAAATGCCTAGTTTAACATGGTGTACTTGCTTTGCATGTTTAACAACTCTAAAATTGTGTTTAGTGCAGAACAGTACCAAATTCATATTATGCATATGAGGAGTTTCCGGAATTGTTGTTTGTTGTTCCGGCCTCATTTAAACTTGCCTAGATACGTAGTTTTCATATGCTTCACCCCTTGCCATGTTTAATAACATTTAATATTGTTGGGTAGCCTAAACCAGAGTGAACTAAATAAATGTTGTGAAGTTTTGTCAATATGCAACTCGTTGCATATTGAGCTCCACTTAACTTGTAGTATTGCTTGTTGCACTTTGCCATGACATGCTTCATTAAACCGGACATGCATCAGACTTGGTTGTGCATCATGCCATGGTTATGTGATGGTTGTTTACTATGTTGTTTGTTTGTTTCCGGGTTGCTTCTCTCGTTAGCTTCGGTTTCGTTCCGGAGTTGTGAGGATTCGTTCGACTACATCCGTTTGTCTTCTTCATGGACTCGTTCTTCTTCCTTGCGGGATCTCAGGCAAGATGACCATACCCTTGAAATCACTTCTATCTTTGCTTGCTAGATGCTCGCTCTTTTGCTATGCCTATGCTACGATGCCTATCACTTGCTTATCATGCCTCCCATATTGCCATGTCAAGCCCCTAACCATCCTTTCCTAGCAAACCGTTGTTTGGCTATGTTACCGCTTTGCTCAGCCCCTCTTATAGCGTTGTTAGTTGCAGGTGAAGATGAAGTTTGTTCCTTGTTGGAACATGGAGACGTTGTTCCTTATTGGAACATGTTTACTTGTTGGGATATCACAATATATCTTATTGGAACAAGTTTACTCGTTGTTTTGATGCTACTCGTTGTCTTGTTTCAAACAAGCTTGAGTTTGCTCAATTCGGAGCTCATTTGCAGAAGTTATGGCAGTTCTGGTTTTCCTTGGAGCTGCCCCTCTCTCGTTCGTTCGGTTTGCCTGTGCGGTAGTAGTACTGCGACCTACAGCGGTAGTACCGCGAAGCCCCAAGCGGTAGTACCGCTCCACAGAGCGGTAGTACCGCTCCCGGTAGTACAATACCGCTCCGATGAGCGGTAGTACCGCTCATGGCTTCGACTATACTACCTCGGTACCGCGCCTACTACCGCCTCGATTCGAGGCGATGTTTTCTCGTGTCGGGTTTTGCGGCACTAGTCGCGGCAGAGGAGCGGTAGTACCGCTATACTCCATGATAGTACCGCTCTGTGGCGATGGCCTGCCTCTCTCTTTAAGCGCGGTAGTACCGCTAGGTAGGAGGCGGTAGTACCGCCCTCAGCGGTAGTACCGCCCTTCATAGCGATAGTACCGCTCTGTCTTGAGCTGTTCGATTGGGGTAACGGTTGGATTTTCCCCTCCTATAAAGGGGGTCTTCTTCCCCATTGAACCTTATCCTTTGAGCTCGTGTTCTTCCCCCATTGTTGACCTTCTCCGAGCTTGCTATCTCTCAATCCCTCCATGGATTCTTGCTAGTTTTGAGGGAAAAGAGAGAGGAGATCTAGATCCACATTTCCACCAATCACTTTCTCCTCTATGTGAGGGAACCCCTTGGATCTAGTTCTTGGAGTTCTTGGTGTTCTCCTTCTTGTTCTTCCTCTCATTTTCCTCCCTAGCATTAGTTGCTTTGGTGGGATTTGAGAGAGAAGGACTTGGGCACTCCGTGTGCCCTTGCCATTGCATTTGGTGCATCGGTTTGAGTTCTCCACGGTGATACGCGGAAGTTACAAGTTGAGAAGCTTATTACTCTTGGGTGCTTGGTGCCCTTGAGCTTGTTCCTCTTGGGTGCTTAGGCGCCCTAGGCGGTTGGTGGTGTTAGGAGCTCAATCATTGTGGTGTAAAGCTCCGGGCAAGCGTCGGGTCTCCAATTAGGTTGTGGAGATCGCCCGAGCAACTTGACGGAGTTCCGTGACCGCCCCAAGGGTTGCCAAAGTGTCTGCAGGTTCGGTGACCGCCCCAAGGGTTGCCATTTATGCAGGTTCGGTGACGCCCTCAAGGGTCCCTTAGTGGAATCACGGCATCTTGCATTGTCTTGGCGTGAGGAGATTACGGTGGCCCTAGTGGCTTCTTGGGAGCACTGTGCCTCCACACCGCTCCTATTGGAGATTAGCATCCGCAAGGGTGTGAACTTCGGGATACATCGTCGTCTCCGCGTGCCTCGGTTATCTCTTACCCGAGCCCCTTTACTTATGCACTTTACTTTGTGATAGCCATATTGTTCTTTGTCATATATCTTGCTATCACATAGTTGCTTATCTTGCTTAGCATAAGTTGTTGGTGCACATAGGTGAGCCTAGTGGTTGTAGGTTTTGTGCTTGACAAATTAACCGCTAGGTTTATTCCGCATTTGTTCAAGCCTAAACCGTAATTATTTTAAAGCGCCTATTCACCCCCCCCCCCCCTCTAGGCGACATCCTCGATCTTTCAGCGGGGAGGGGGCCACTTTTTCTCAGCCCGGCACGGGTAATTCACCCGCTTTTTGTTCCTGTTTTTCCTTCTTTCTTTTTCGAACCTTGATCTTCGCCTTGCCTCATTCTCCTTTTCGGCATCCAGATCCTCCCCTGGTGGGCCAGGAGGACGTCGATACCGTCATCACGGAGGTTGCCAAGGATGCCAAGGCCGAGGCCGACAAGATCGCCGCCGAGGAGGCCGCCGGGACCGCTGCTGAGGACGCCGCCAAGGGGTCCACCGAAGAGAGCGACAAGGTTGCCGCCGAGGAGGCCGGCGAGGGGCCTGCCGGGGAGGCCGGCAAGGCCGCTACCGAGGAGGAGGTGGTTGACGATCAACCCTCCTCCTCTACTGCCTCTGGCTCGAGCAAGTACTTGAAGGTGGGCGACGACTTGTTCGTCCACCTTCCAGGGATGGCGGGCACCAGGGCGCTGGCCGAGGGGGAGGTGTTTGACGACGAGGTGCTCGTCGCCGCCGGTCTTGAGGTTGTTGATGAACCGAGCGCCGGTGGCAGCGGTACCCAGGAGGAGCAGTGTCACGCTTTTGCAAGGTGGATATCATTACATCATACCATTACATAATAGTTGGGGATACATACAAGAGGCATAGAATGCCACACGAATACAACATCACAAAATATAAGAGCAACATCTGACTATGGATGAAACACAAACAGAAACTCAAACGCCATCCACCCTGCTAGCCCAGGCTGCCGACCAGGAACCTATCCCCTGATCGAAGAAGAAGCAGAAGAAGAACTCCAAAACAAGCAAGCATCGATGTATTCATATGAGTAGTTCTCTACAAGTTGGTATTAGAGTCGACCCTCGCGGTTACACGGATGTTTGCGGACAGGTGCGCGGTCGTGTTGGTCATGACGTTTGTGACCCGTCGTGGCACACGGCATGGCACATGTGCCGGACTGGATGCACAGACGTATGTGCCAAGAGGGAACGTTCATGTGGCCCGACGAGGACGTCGGTTCCTCTGAGTGGGGGTGTATGTGATATGACGATAGACTACTCATATCAATAAGGAATTCCTTCTTTTCCGGGAGCCCATTCGGATAGAAGTCCAAAGTTAAGTGTGCTCAGCTTGGAGTAGTTTCAGGATGGGTGACCGACCGGGAAGTTGCTCCCGGGTGCGCACGAGTGAGGACAAAGTGCGCAGAAAAGACTAGTATTGATCTGTGGGGCCAGTCTAGATCCCGCTAGGAGTAACGACCACCGGCGGGTGTGTCCGGGGCGTTACAGCCTTCCTATGCCTATGTACTTCACGGAACACTTCTTTGTCATGCCTCGGGAGTTCAATTGAAGACGAACACCGGATGCACATGGAGGGTGATAGTCCAGCTGATGAACGGCAAGGTCACCCTTGATCAGGGTTGGGCCCCTTCGTCGTTCTTCACCATATCAGGATTGGCTACATGGTCACCTTCTTGCTGTCTCCCGACACCATGAAGGTGATCGTCTTTAACGACAACGACATTGGAGTGGTGACCAAATGCAAGAAGCATGATGATGCCTTTGTCGTGAACGTCTAGAGAGCTCTTTGTTGCCTAATTATGCATGTTCAAAATTAAACCGATTCCTGTTTTTTTAAGAATATGTCGTGCTGGTTTGGTTTAAGGCTGCTTGTTTAAGTTTGGTACTATGTTAAACTTGTTCCTATGCTATCTATTTTGTGTGTGTGTGTGTGGTTTGTTTTACTTGTTAGTGTGATGGTAACATCACCACCTCCACAAGGAGGTTACCAGACAACATGTGTTGCATGTAACCAAACAACCTGACTTGTGTTTCCGCCTAAACAAGCCCGCCTTCCATTTCGTCGTTGCCAGGCTAGAGGGTATGTAGGCAACCAAACAACATGCAAATGTTGGCTTTTAGCCTGTTTTTGCTCAGTCAGGCCCAACTGGGACAAGCATGCAATGCAAGCAACCAAACACGTCTTAGTGATTTTGTGGATTTTGGTTTGCTGTCCTAAAAACCCAAGCAGGAGGGAATACTTAGCAAAAGCAATCCTCCTCAGCCAGGCCAGGGAATGCAGCTTTGGCCCGTTTGGTTGCCTTTGTTTCCTTATGTTCTATTCATCTCCTTAATCTCCTTCACTTAATCCCTTCTATGTACAAATGGTGCTTGGATTTGAGATAAGCTCTACATGAAAAAAAAATGCACATCGGCGTTGTGATTCCATTTAGGCAATCGGTTGCAGACTTGTTCCTATGCTATCTATTTTGTGTGTCTCTGATTTGTTCTGCCTGTTAGTGTGATGGTAACCTCGCCACCTCCACGAGGAGGTTACCAGACAACATGTGTTGCATGTAACCAAATAGTCTGACTTGTATTTCCGCATAAACATGCCCGCAACCAAACAACCCACCTTCCATTTCACCGCAGCCAGGCTAGAGGGTATGCAGGCAACCAAACAACATGCTGGTGTTGGCTTTTAGCCTGTTTTTCCTCAATCAGGCCCCTGGGACAAGCATGCAATGCAAGCAAAATAGATGCGAGAAACCAAACACATCATTAGTGATTTCGTGGGTTTTGGTTTGTTGTGCTAAAGAAACCTAGCAAGAGGGAGTACTTGGCAGAAGCAATCCTCCTCAGCGACACCCCCGGAATGCAACATTGGCCCGTTTGGTTGCTCTGTTTCCTTATATTTGTTCTACTCACCTCCTTAATCTCATTCACCCAATCCCTTCTAATCTACAAACGATGCTTTGGTTTGAGATAAGCTCAACATGAAAAAGATGCACATCAGTGTTGTGATTCCATTCAGACAATTGGTTCCTAGTTTCAGTGACCATAATTCATGTTTGGAGTTTCTTCAGACGAATTTCGGCAAATTCTTCACACACATGGTCGACCGTTTGAAACTTCCTTTAACCACTAGCTTCATCTCGTCGTTTCATACGGCTTTCGTGTTGTAAGTGTTCTATTTCGACGGTCGCAGGCGAGTAGATCTATGCCTCCCTACCGGACTATACGAATATGTTCATGTGTGCATGCTATTTTTTTGGCGAATTTCAGCAAATTCTTCGCCAATGTTGATCGTTTGAAAATTTCCTTTGGCCACTAGCTTTATTTCGTTGTTCCACACAACTCTCATATTGTTATTTTTTTCAACGCTCATAGAAAAAGTTCTTCAAATGTGATGGTGTGACCGTGTGAGGTAAGTTCACCACGTGGACAAGAGGTGAGATTGATCATCCGTGCGCATATAACCAAATAGTCGAGTGTTGCATATGGAGAGCACATGCATGCAAACAAACAGTCATGCATATGTTTCTACTCAGCAGGGTGCGGGCAACCAAACTGAGTGCACAACCTAGAGCATGTATTTAGTCAGTCAGACTCTACCAGGCCATAGATGCAAAGAGGTCAAAATTGATGCAAGCAACCAAACAGGCCCTGGTAAATCAATGGAGTTGTCAGTTACGTGCCTCAGTTAATATATTTATTACCCTTTTTGCGAAATAATTCGCTTACTTTTTGAGTTTGGTGTTTATTTTTTATTTTATTTTTGCAGGGAGAGTTTGGTGTTTATTTACTATACGGGGCATAATTCTTTGTTCTTACTTAAAATAATATTAGAAATGATTGTGAAATAAACAAGTCAATTTTTAGATTATTTTGAATCCATTACATTTGAATATTAATTGATCCATATGTAGTTTTCTTTTTAGCGGCTTGGACCAACGTGAGCTTGTATCTAGCTCGGTCCCTGCAAGGTACTGTATATTCTTAAGCAGCGACGCAAGCCATGCAACATTTGCAAGAAACCTTTGCTTCATCAACGCGTGCTTGTGTCATTGGTGGCGGTTTAGGTTAATCCTACAGTGGCAAAGCCATGCAAAACTATTTTTACAAGCAATCTTTGCTTCACCAACAATTGACATTAGCATGTTAACAAGTTGGAAGTTTAAGGATTGCCAAAGGCTATGAAAGGTAGTTTCGCCAAAAACACTAAAACTGATCTACCGTGACTTTGTTTTTCATAGAATGGTACTACCATCGAGATCCTGATAGAAGTACGTAGAAAGATTTGATTGCGTGCAGTGCAGTAAAGGGCTCCTGATTTCTCATGCCTCAGTTAAGGTAAATATAAATTCAAAGTAAACCAGACAGAAGCAATAACTTGTGGTTTTGAACAAACTACTACTTCAGCATATACACTGCAATCAATATGCCCCATGTACCGTACAAGCAAAAAAAAAAAGTTAACCGGCAACTACGGATTGATCAAAGGAAGCCAAAGCTGCTGAGGTTAAGACCAAACCTGTGTAAGCATTTAGATATCAACAGGCTATGATGCCAGAAGAGCATCCCTGCATTTCTTCACAAAATGGACAACGCACCATTTATGCATAAACTTTGCTAGATGCAACAGAAGATAACACTATATGAATCATCATGTCTTACAGAGTAGGGTTACAGGTCAAAAACAAAAAGGCTAATTAGAAATCTCTGAAGCTCATCTTAGGATCGTCGTGTCTCGAGTTCCCCCGCCTTCCCCTACCCCGGCCGCCTCTCCCTCGTCCCCTGCCCCTACCTCTCCCCCTGCCTCTCCGCATAAAGAATGACTTCCCATGCTTCATCTCAACGAGGGAATGTAACAGCTCATCACACAAGATACAACCCTCATGCAAAGTGGCTCCATCTTCAAGAGGGGTGGCTTTCTTGTTGAAGTCGACTTCAATGATAGTTGACTCGCATGTTGGGCACCTCTTATCTGTGGTGGTGATCCTGTGAGCGGCATGTGGGAGTAGCACGACGCAGTTACACGTGTTGCAGAGAAGCCGCCATTTCGGTGCGCTAACTGGATCGAGAATCAGGGTACCGCTACACTCTGGACAGGCGCAAACTCCCTGGGTGATCATTGATTGCTTGCATGTCGGGTGCGGGCAAAGGAAACACGGCATGCCAGCCCCTTTCCCAACCTTGCCGGTGTCATCAAGCTTGAGTGCGCCAAAAAGTTTGTCGATGCCTTCGAATGGAGGACTATTGTAGCAACAGGGGCATAGTGGAAAAGATTTTGCATCGGGGCCCACCATTGAGAACAGAAGCAACTCAAAACCATCAAGGGGGCAAACAATTTCCTTGTAAAGCTGGAAAGGATAATATCATTAATCAACCAAGTATACGTGAACTGACACTTGGAAGAACAAAGCATAGAAGATCATGCACTTTTTATAATTATTATATCAAAAAGGTCAATACAGTAACTATGGCCAACATGAAGCGTGGTAAAAGAATGGTCACCATGGCATACCGAAATGGTGAACATAAAATAAAGCAAAACAAATGGTAACAGAACGAATGGCAATGAATAAGAAAAACTGAAAACTGCAAAGACAGGACATCATGCTTAAAAGTAAAATAACAATCACATAACTACTCAGAAAAAGGGGAAGAGAACTTAGTAAAGTAACCACCTTGATAGAACCATTCTGGGGAAGATAATAGACCTCCTCACAAGTTACACAATACATCCTCATTGGCTGAGTGGAAATATATTTCATATAACGACCACATTTTCCGCACTTGCTCAATAGACGCCCAGAGTCTGCCAGAGGTGAAAACTGTGCTTCAAACAAAGTATCCATGTTTTCAATCTGCAAGCAACACAGTTCATTATAAGAAACTAGGAGTAGAAGAAAAGCATCCATGTCAATCATTATCATCATGCCCAAAGGAATAGTTCAATAGTCAATGGTAAAGATGGATGTAATTGCAGAGCATTTACTAAGAATCTAAAAATTTATAACAACTCAAACACGTCATACCTTGCACTTGTGCTTTAACTAAAATTTGCCAACATTTTCTAGGTATGGATTTAATGAGTTGTTCACTTAATGATTTGGAAATGCAGATGTACTGCCTCCGTAAACTAATATAAGAGCGTTTAGATCACTAAAATAGTGTTCTAAACACTCTTATATTAGTTTACAGAGGGAGTAAATAGTAAAATAAGCAAATCTAACAATGGAGTCGGTCATTTGCCACTCCAATGGTACTTCTCAATGAGTTGCTATTTCCACCATAATAGAAGTTTTGGGACTCCATAGAGCAAAATTACACTGGGAATGTTGACAGATTGTCAAGTGCCAATCTTTAAGGTGGCAAATGACCAGCTGTCTCTTAAAAACAATACACCACATATAAAACCGTAATAGTTTTTGAAATTAAAATCTGGAACATTTGTTCTAACTTAACAATCTTATTACATTTACGAACAAACGGGCACGAGCTCTGCCTAATTACTTTATTTATAGAAGGGGAAAATAGATTATGTACAGAATGTCGCCGGCAAGTAAAGGCCCTGCTGAAGGCCGACCAAGCAACTGGAGAGGGAAAGCTAACTCACATTTACAAACGCTGAAACAGCCAAATGTAGCTAATAGGGACAACTGCACTTTGGCCTGCCCTCTCACACTATATTAATGAATATTGGTTGTTAAAAACAGGTTGGGACACTGAAGATTGAACAGAACTTAGCAACACAACGAGAAGTAAATATGTGGATCGTGTGTTCCTCTGTTTAAATACATCAGCCAAATACAAGAAAACATGGTATTCTTTGCAGGGTTTATGCTTGATGCGGCTTTGGAAAAAGCTTAAGAACCCAATCAGGTCACTGAACATATATATTTTGGAAGATTATGCAAGTATGCTCAGGGGAAATATATAAGAATGCAATTCACAAGACATCAAAATCTCAGACTATTAACATAATAGACTACCTTCTTCACAAAATAAGAGTACTTTCTCATAAACTGTTGAAGAACATGTTGAATGACTTGAAGATGATCAGCTTTGCCTTTTGCAATTAGAGTAATCTGTTGCTCAATAAAGCTTCGGATATCTGGCAGGCAGAGATCAGCATCAATACACTGGTATCCTCTTATCAGGGTAGTTCCCAGGGCTGTTGGTACTAATCTCCTTCCAGAATTTACCTTCAATAAAGATGAGGAGCTGCATTTACTCATGTGTATATTTGCATATTTAAGCAGGCATGCGGTGTTGAAGTTCACTGCCATAAGATGTCAAAACTGTCAGGATAGAAAAGCCCTCAACTAACCTGGACATAATTACGCTCCGAAATGTTGTTAATATGGACAGGAATTGATGCGTCTGTGCCTATGCCATTCTTCTCCATGAGAGAGATTAATTCACTCTCACTAAGGTAATCAGGAGCCGTGGTGCTTCCCTTAGTAAAGAATAAATATCCGTCAGTAATCTCACATCCAAATAAAAAGCAAGTTCAGGTGATGTGAGGCTGTGAGCAAACTCATAAGCCTTACCTCGTATATGTCAACCTTATGTATACTAATTGTGTCCCCTTTTTTAAATGTTGGAAGATTATTCTCACCCACAGCCAGCCATGGCATAATAGATGTAAATCCTTTGGAAGTGACTCGGTGGCCAACACAACGGAAAATCTCTCCACCTGAAGTGAACTCAACTGCAGTCCTGCAAACCATTTTTCCCAGAAAGGAAGATGTTAATCACTAGTTTCATCAATAATCAATAAAGCAAGAGCTGGATTGATATATTACAAAAGAACAAGACAAAAATTTAGATATGGGATCAGCAAATAATGCATGTCATGGCAGATGGGACAATAATACATATAATTTAGCAATCAAATGCAAATATGAATACTCGTGCACTACCTTGTATATCTACAATCATGACTGACAGTGCCAATAAAATGCTGGCATATGTACTGGTACAGCCTCCATGCATCCGTTTCCAAAGCTTCTTCTGGTGCTAATCTCATTGGAGTAATTGGGGGATGGTCCCCAACGTCATGACCTTGACGAGGCTTAACAAAACCGGCATCCATCAGCGTCCGGACATTATTGGACCACAAAGGATTGTGTGCTAATGTAGAAAGTACACTCCTAAAATCAAATGATGCTGGATAGGCAGTGCTCTCTGTACGCGGATAACTGTACAAAGATAATTATTAGAGCTTCAGCAGGAAATTGAAAAAAAAATACATTATAATCAATTGTACATTAGCACCTACTCCCTCCGTCCCAAAATAAGTGTTTCAACTTCAGTACAACTTTAGTACAAAGTTGTACTAAAGTTAAAGAAACTTATTTTGGGAGGGAGTATTATGCAATTTTTCAGCTGTAGTAAAAAGGTGTCTGTAAGTCAGATGACAATCTACACTCATAAGTCATAACTACAACAAGTTGAGTACAGATTTACAAAATTTCTAGATGAAATTTAAAACATTATCCTGTGTACTACATATGACATCGTAGAGAGTAGTGCAAGGTTGACCCTTAAATGACGCCTAGAATAAAATAAGACCATGTCAACACATAAACTCGACATAAAAAAAGTTCATGCAGGAACAGTGGGCAAACAGGTGTTACTAATATGAGTGAATTTAATATATTATTCCTCAAATAATTGTATGTTTATTACTCCCTCCGTTCGGAATTACTTGTCTCGGAAATGGATACATCCATTTCCACTACAAGTAATTCCGAACGGAGGGAGTAGAAGTTTAGAACAGGATTTACAAAACCAACACTGCAGATTATTGACCAGTGACTAAGGCCATGGGTTCCATGTCAACATCAGTTCAAAGAAAACCCTCTAGGGTTGCAGATAAATTTCTAAGGGCACATAGAGTCTCTACGCTCTATTTGTACAACACAGCCAAGTCAGACTAACTGTGAAATATTTTAACTGTTAATCATACAATTTATGTGATAATGCTAGCAGATAGAATGCACTCCCTCCGTTCGGAATTACTCGTCGAAGAAATGAATGTATCTAGATGTATTTTAGTTGTAGATACATCCATTTTTGTGACAAGTAATTCGAGCGGAAAGTATATAATAAGTTGGTAAAACTTTTGCTAATACTCAGTTTCCTGAAACTGTTGAATTTCTCAGTCCCCCCATATTGCACAGGATTTAGCCTACAATTGCACGCTTGGAAGGTGTGCAGCTTTAGTTACATGTTAGTGCAATATTTTAGTTTGAAGGTTATACATGGAATTACATGGAGATGAAGATGGTTGGATGTTGATCCCAAAGCTTACAAAAGTGACTGAGATTTAAGAAACTTCAGGCAAATTATGAATAGATCGGATCCATATGTTAAATAGCTCATGCCGACTTCAAAATAACTAACATTTTCCATAGAAAAGGGGGACACATTTCTGAAACCTGATGTATCCTTGAGTGTAAAGCCGCTCGGCCAAGTGCATGGCTGTCTGGGGTCCAATACCTAGCGCACTCGATGCAACCTGGGATAAAGAGCAAATACTCAGCACACTAAAACATGAAACTGATTCAATGATTGGAGAAACTCTATCTAAGCGTATCCTAGAACTAGAAGCCCATTTTATACTCAAACGGATGCCCTGGTGTGCATTATGATCAACATAACTCAAGTGATATCCAACAGCATAATCTTGGTACTAGATTCCATTTAAAGGTCATCATAATGTAACCTAATATGAAATTGCAATATCAATACAAAGGTCCAAACAGAAGTGAGCAATGCACCATTCACAGGTAAGGACAACTTTGTACTTTGTAGGCAACAAAGTGAAATGGCAATCCATACAAACATCGTATTAAACAAGGAAAAACACTGCCAGGAACTATCGCACCTTAAGCAGATTCACAGTATTAAGACCAGGCGGGCGGGCTTTGCATTCTTCCTTCACTGATATATCTGTTATTTTTAGAGCTCCATCACTGGCTACCATTTTTTGGAACATTACAGTAACCTGTGAAATTGAATGATGAACATGCTGAGAATACTTGGAAGGATGAAGTCAAATCACTAAGGTATGGGATCTTACATCGAAATCAAAAAGTTTCTTCCTGTCCCATTCTAGCTGTATTTCATCACCATCTTTGATAATGTAAGTTCTCAAAGACCAGAATTTCTCTGGTTTGAATGTGTTAATTTGCTGATAGCGCTGTACACAGAATCCAAGCGTAGGTGTTTGACAGGGACCGTACCTAGTTTAGAAGGGGAAAAACAATCATAAGACTGAATTCTGCAGGAGATTCTTGAAGCATGGATTAATCAAAGCCTTAAGCAACAAAAGTGAATGATAGTTGCAATGTAAATCTCTCCCTGTAAATCCAGATGAATCATTCAAACACCAAAAGCATAAACATCGCACTTTCCAACATGAAAACACAAGTCAAGGCATACTTACGTTACTTGCACTATCAAATTTATAGAAAGTGTCAAAAGCAGAATATTTGTAAAGGTTACAAAACTCAAGAGACTGAGCAAAAGGAACTTCAGGGAAAAGGTGATAAACATTGAAAACACAGATAATTAGATACAAAACCTGCAAGGAGTACTTGAAGAATGTAGATGGTATTTTCTTGTCAGAAAATTAATTCAGTATGCAATTGGTTAACAAATTTGTATAGCTAGAGGGAGATAGGGAACTCACGAAATGACTCTTGAGTCGAGATTTCCATATTTTCCTTGAAAATATCGGGTCTGAAATCGAGTAAATGCTACTCCTACCTTCAAGTCTATTTCTTGCCGAGCATCCACCGCTAGTGCCTCGTCTTTGTTTGGCAACACAAGATTATCCATAGCATTTGATATGTCTTTCTCGGTAACAGATGAAAATTTAGCTCGGAATATTCTTCTGCCAACCTCATTCTCAGGAATCCCGGTGCAATTAATTACTGAAACATACGATTAGCATTGTTATTACATTAGTTAGGTTGTGAGAGAACCGAGCAAGTTGTGTATGCAAAAGTAACGAATGAAAACCACTCATATCAAGTACATTAGTCAGGGAAAGGTAAAATCTCACATACACCAAATAATTTCAATGGGTTATAGATATTCCTTGGGGAAAGAAAAGTTATGTATAGCTTTGAGAAATTCAAAGCAATCTAACTAATCCAGCAGTTAATTTAGTTCAGCAGAGCATCTTGCCATCTATTTCTATGGAGTCCAGATCGTTTCTATCTCTATGGAGTCCAGATCGTACAAAAATGAACTTCATGTAGAGCTCTTTCTAGACCAACCAAATTTCTAGTACAGAACTAGATAGGATAAGATGCACAAATATTGCAGAACTGAAAACTATACCTTCAAAGCATATGTTTTCCCCTTCTCGGTCGCAGTCAAGCCAAAGTACCAAATAGGTGCAGCCTCGAGCTTCCTGGGCTAGATGCCTGTGGATATGAGCCTTCAAGAGATACATGCATCAGTTTGTATTTAGATACGGAAATAGGACTCTAGCGATGGTGGTACTTGTGCATGTATTGTCCTAAAACTTAAGAAGAGGCATTTCAGTATTTCATTTTCACCCACCATTTCCTTTACAAATTTATCCAAGTAATACAACTGGGAGTTCTTTTGTGGTAGGACAGTAAATTTGTCAGTTTAGATTCTAGAAAGTAGAAACTACATCAAAAAGGCAAGTAAACACTCATAGAGAAAAGGATGTGAAATAGGATGTCCGGGAGTTGGCTAAACTGTGTAGTAGATCTACCATAGTACCATCTACAGGTAGAGTAGAACTCGTGTATGAATGTGCAATATATATGTAGAACTAACTGAAGTTGTTCTTGCATAATTGAGATTGTTTGATTACTCCTGGGTCCTGTTGTTAACTGAGTTGTATTCACTAATTAGTGTTATAAAGTGCACTACCTTTGGGTTGCTCTCAGATCTCAGAACTGGAGCATTAAAAAGGTCCATCGGATCAGTCCCTTCCCAGTTCTGATATGCAGGTGGGAAATCAACACTGCAAAAGACGAGACATCGAGTAAAGAAAATGGACACAAAAGAACTTATTGTCCAAGGTTAGAATTGTGGTGAGCAACTGCAATGTTCATTCAGCTAAAGTGGAATAAGTACTTATATATTTTGTGTAAGGTATCAACTTTGCAGATATGCAATGGTCTACCGTGTGTCCATGTCTGTAACCTGTATCAAGACTGATATGAAGAAAGTGTATGCACATGAATTCAAATGCATTACGTAGTTAAGAACTAGCATGGACTAGAGCTAGTGCATCAAGTGATGCAACTGTGATGGAGGATATTGGAAGAATTGAGGAAGAAATGCAGGACCTGAAGACATGTCCGATGACTGATGTCACTCTGAAGAATGCCTGAGAGCCCTGAAACATCCCATCAAACTCGTGGACATCGGTACTTCCCCTCCGGGTAGACATCTGCACAAACGTTGACAATTTTGAATTGTGCAGTGAGAGTGAAATGTTAGAGCACCGAATGCTCATTTGTTTTCAGGCCACCATGATATAGCCCGCATATGCGGTGTGGTAGCAGCTATCCGGAAATGCGTATACCCCTTCCCTTCACCCCGGAAGTGATGATTTGATCATTAAACAATTTTTCGCACTAAGTTCAATTTCGATTTGCAAAATTGGGAGCATTAAGCAGCATAAGGAAAAAAATGATTCTATTGTCAGTGCAACCAGTCCTATCAGCTCCCTACTAGCATTCCCTGAATCTCACTGGGGCTACTCTACAGCGACAATGACCTCAAGTACTTCCAAGTTCCAACACCGAGCCATTACAAGGAGAGGCCTTTTCGTGGAGGGGAAACCTGGGCTGCAAGCAAACCCGGCTTCCGTGAACCATAAACTTGCCGTTAGGGCTCGGTCCTATGCACTGTCGTCGATTTCGAGTTAGAACCACAGCCAAATTAGTCGCCGGGGAGAAAAATTATCACGGTCGTGGTAGGATTGGGCGCGGGAGGGAGGTAGGGAGACTTACGCGGCCGCCGGAGAGGGCGGAGGCGATGGAGAGCGCGATGCTGGGCTTCTCCGCGACCTGCAGAGACGGCGACCCGAGCGTGAGAAGGGGTCTGGAGAGTAGGGTTACTGCGGCCGCCATTAACAACGGCGCGGTGCTTAGCCTCGGTAAGCTGCGCGCCGGCGGCGGCGGCGGCGGCGGCGGCGGGTGCTTACCATTAATACCTTGGGCGCCATGGGGACGGAAGGAGAGAGAGAGTTTTTTTTTCGAGGGGTAGGAGAGAGAGAGAGAGAGAGAGAGTGAGTCTACCGGTCTAGACACCCGTGTGGTCGTGTGTCGACAAACCTGGCCAAATGGGCCGGCACGGCACGGCCTGGCTTATATGGGCCAGGCACGGCATGGCCTGGCTAGGCACGCTAACCCACACAAGCCCCGCCGGGCTGGCATGCGGTGCTGTTTCAACGGCCGGCCCATTTCGGGGTTTCACCCCACCAGTTTTTGGGAAGGTTCCGGAACCGGGTTATTCGGGTTTTCTTTCGTTTTTTCCTTTTTTTCCTTTTTCCTTTTCTTTTTGTTCCATTGTTGTTTTCTTTTCGTTTTAGTTTTCCTTTCTGTTTTACTGTTTTCGTTTTAACCTTGCTTTTTAAATTTGTGATAATATTTTAAATTCGTGAATACTTTTAAAGTCACAATCTTTTTTATGAAATGATGAACATTTTTTAAAGTCGTGATTTTGTTTTTACAAATTCGTGAACAATACCTTAAATCATGAACACTTTTTCAAAAAACGTGACCACTTATTTAAAATCATGAATATGTTTTCAAATTCACGTATTTTTTCTCGAAATCTTGAATAATTTTTTAATATTGAACATTACGTAACTCACGACCAATTTTTTCGAAATCATGAAATATTTTCAAATTTGCCATCATTTTTTGAATCCACAAACATTTTTTGAAATCATGAACATTTTATGGAATCATGAACATTTTATGGAATCATGAACATTTTTTGAAATCACGAACATTTTTTGAAATCATGAACATTTATCAAACTGTGAACATTTTTAAAATGATGAACATTTTTTGAAATCATGAACATTTTTTGAAATTCATAAACATTGTTTTTACACATTCGTGAACATTCTCTTGAACTGTGATTTTTTTAATTCTCAAACAGTTTTATGAAATCATGAATATTTTTCAGAATTCATGATTACTTTATTCAAAAAATTTAACATTTTCTGAAATTTAGAACCTTTTGAATTCACAAATTATTGAAAAAGGAAAAGAAGAAAAAAACAGGCGGCGTCCCAGCCCGCACATGGGCTGCCCCAGATGGGCGCCAAGGGGGAGCGAGGGGTGCGCGCTGGCTTCGTTCCCAGCACGTTATGCGACCAATAGGAGCTCCTTGGCATGCATGCTGCCCTGCCCAGGCACGACACTACCATTAAACAGGTCGGCCCGTCGGCACATTTAGCCGTCAGCCCACCTATTATTTAGCCTATTGGGCTGCCTATTGGCCTATAACAACAAAAAAATAAAAAAATGGGCCATGATGTGCCGACACGCGTGCCTAGCCTCCAGGCCCAGGCACAGTCCTAGGCGGGCCACGTGCCGGGCACGGCCCGATTAACCACATGTTGAGCCGGCCTGCCAGACACGGCCTAGTTGGCCAGGTTTGCGACCAATTTGCCTTCACAGTACCGGTACGGTAGCACTTTTTTCTGATTCTAAGGTAAAGTATGTTTGAAACCTTATGAAAATATGAATTCGTAGGGATGGTCTAAATCAAACCCTAAATCTCGTAAAACAAAATCAACACCAACCTACAATTCATAGTCTATTTGCAAATAAGGATCACTGACGTGGCTAGAGTCATCACATCTCTCTCTCATTGGCATCCATGATACAGTTATACCCTCTCACACCATATCCCACATCTCCTCTGCTACGGCGCCACCAACACACTTTATTTAGCCACGCCGCTCCTTCCCGTGCACACATGAAGCTCGAGAAGGCCACCCGGACCAACATACGCTTCAGCTTACTCTCATGTGTGCCCGTCTGAGCTTACCCCCGCCGCCACAAGCTCCTAGTTGTTGATGTTCTTCCGGACCGCCTAGGGATCCACATTTGAAGTTCGGGCCGTCATGAGATTCTTTTCAATGATAGTTAAACATAAGGGGCATGTTTATAAAGAGAAATATCTATGTTTTTCTGACGGTCCTTTGTTATAACATCAACACCACAGAGACTAATGATCATGTTTTTTGGCTTTGTCTTTTCGCTGATACTATCGGCGCTAAATCGAGGTCAATATTAACTTGGACTCCATTCTTCATGCATGCATCACCTGTGTTGGAGTTGCCTTCGCCAAACCCTTCACTGAAGTTCCCTTCGCTGCTGCAATGGCTTATGAAAATAACGCAATGCAAAATTCAACCCTACTCTAGACTCTTGCTTTTCATGTTCAAAGGAGAACTCCATCGTTTCCCTTTTTTGATGAAGAAACCGACTCTTGCAAACTCGAGAACATCTTAGCTTTCCTCCCTCATTTAACCCAAACCAAGGCATATGGGGTGTGCTTTTAAGGCTGGCCCGTGGACACGGATTTTTGGCCTCGCATGGCACGTGAATAAAAGGGACGGGTCGGCCTTCGGCCCACCACGTAACAAGACTGATCCCCAAAGCCAAGCCTTAAGGCCGGACTGACACAACCCTTTTATTCGCGGACCAGAATGGCTTGGCCTGACACGCGTCCCAAGTTGGCCCTTTTAGCATTATTTTGGGGTTGTTTTGACCTTTTTTGAAGTGGTGGTTTGGTCATTTTTAGGGTCGGTTTGGCATTTTTAGGGTTATTTTGTCCTTTTTAACCAAAAAATAAAAATGCCCGGAAGACCAAAACGGCCCACAAGGTCAAAAATCAACTCGGGACGGCATGCGGCCATGTTGTGTCGGGCTGGCCCAACACAACACTTTTATTCATGGGTCAGCATGGCACAACTCAGGCACGACCCGACACATGGCCCAAGTCGGCCATTTTAGCACTGTTTGGGGTTGTTTTGACATATTTTGGTTGTTTTGGCTTTTTAACCTAAAAATAAAAAGGCCATGTCAAAAATCAACTTTGATCGACCCGCAACCTTGACGTGTTGGGCTGGCCCAGCACAACCCTTTTATTCATGGGTCGGCCTGGCATGATCCTGACACGGCCCGACACGCGCCCCAAGTTGGACCTTTTAGCACTGGTTGGGGCTTTTTTTGAGTAACCTCGCAGATTTTATTGATTCAAAGTAATGTTCATAGGTACAAAGTCTGGGTCATGAGGGATGCCCAACCAAACATGTCTACCGGTACCTAATTTACAAGAAATTTTGGCGAGGTTGTGAGCCTCAAAATTAAAGTTCCTGCGCTCATGCAGGAACGAACAAGAGGAAAATGTGGAACTACGAGCCATGATTTCATGTGTAATTGCTGCATTCGGACCCCCTGTCCCGTGGTTGATGTCATTAACTACTCCTTGACAATCAGATGCCACCATGACGTCCTGAACTGCAAGGTCTTTCGCCAATGCTAGAGCTTCTCTGCACGCGTATGTTTCCAGAATCATCGAGTCGGATATCCCCTGGTAGACCACCGCCGAGGAGCCAAGATATGTACCATTGTGGTCGCGACACAGAGCTACAACATCCCCGCCTCTCCTGTTTCTTGCTATCGCCCCATCTACATTCACCTTGACTGCACCCGCAGCCGGAGCAAGCCATCGTTGTGTTTGGTTGTTGGCAGCTCCTGCTCCAGCCGAGGACACCGCCCTTGTTGGGAGTTGCTCCAGCCGAGGACACCGCCCTTGTTGGGAGTTGCTCCAGCTCTGCTATAAAGTCGTTCACAAAAGATATAGTGTACTGAGGGCTTTGGAAGATTGATTAAGAATTGCTTTCCCCTCACATACCACAACGCCCATAAGGTTACCACCATCTTTGTGAACTCTGAGCGGTCCAAAGATCCAAACAGTTCAAACAGCCAATTCCTAGCACTGGGACCATCAAGTTGCACCATATTTGATACCGTTTCCTCATCCGATAATGCCCATACCCTCGCCATGGTGCATGACACTAACGCATGTCTCCAGGAGTCCCGGCAGCCGCACAATGGGCATACATCCTACTGCACCATTTTTCTGTGATGCAAAACATCGGTCGTTGGCAGAGAATGACGCCCCAACCGCCACAAGAAAACCTTTATCTTAGAAGGAATCGACATTGTAAGGGCATATTTATTCCCTAGTGGTTTTGGTGATTGATGATAATGCTTTTGCGGACTAATCGTGTGCGTTAAGTTCTTTCAGAAGATCATCCATTGGCACGAGACAATTACCTCCCCTCGGTGTTGCATTCAAGACGGTGTAGCTTCTGCGGTTCGTTGTTGGTGGACTTGTTTCGTAGGAGTCACCGTACTATTAAGAGGGGATCCGCTTTGGTAAGGCTAGGGTGGAATCAACACGAACACATCCTTTTCACACCCGTTGTCTTCCTTTCGCATCTTTGGAGCTGCCCCTCTCTCTATTTCAAGTTTACAATGTGCCGGTAGTACCGCTACCTCTGATGATAGTACCGCCCGAAGCCCTGGCGGTAGTACCGCTCACCACGGTAGTACCGCTCCCGGTGATAATGCCGCTCCGATGAGCGGTAGTACCGCTCATGAGCTCATTGTACTACCTCGATAATACTGGCGCCTACTACCGCCTCGATTCGAGACGGTGTTTTCTCGTGTCGGGTTTTGCGGCACTAGTTGCGGCAGTTGGAGCGATAGTGCCGCTCTTAGCGGTAGTACCGCTCTGCTCCCGCGGTAGTACCGCTCTGTGGTGGAGCGGTAGTACCGCTAAGCGAGAAGCGGTAGTACCGCCCTCGTGATAATACCGCCCTCCTTAGCGGTAGTACCGCTCTGTCTTGAAACTGTTGAGTGGGGTAACGGTTGGATGTGTTTCCCCACTATATAAAGGTCATCTTCTTCCTTGTTGACCCACCTCTTTCCCCCAAGCTCCATTGTTGCACAAAGCTCCATTTTCGCCCGATCTCCTCCCTAGCCAATCAAACTTGTTGATTTGCTCGGGATTGGTTGAGAAGGCCCAGATCTACACTTCCACCAAGAGAAATTTGATTCCCCACTTATCCCTTGCGGATCTTGTTACTCTTGGGTGTTGAGCACCCTAGGACGGTTGAGGTCACCTCGAAGCCATACTCCATTGTGGTGAAGCTTCGTGGGGTTGTCGTTGTTGTTGTTGGGAGCCTCCGGTTGTTGTGGAGTTTGCCCCAACCTTGCTTGTAAAGGTTCGGTCGCCGCCTTGAGGGCACCAATAGTGGAATCACGGCATCTCGCATTGTGTGAGGCGTGAGGAGAATCTGATGGCCCTAGTGGCTTCTTGGGGAGCATTGTGCCTCCACACCGCTCTAACGGAGACGTACTTCCCTTCAAAAGGAAGGAACTTGGGAACACATCCTCGTCTCCACCGGCTCCACTCTTGGTTATCTCATTCCTTTACTTGTGCTAGCTTATTCGTGTTATTATCCTTGCTTGCTCGTGTGCTAGTGTTGTCGCATCATATAGGTTGTTCACCTAGTTGCACATCTAGACAACCTTTATTATTGCAAAGTTTAAATTGGCTAAGAAAAGCTTAAAATTGTTAGTTGCCTATTCACCCCCTCTAGTCAACCATATCGATCCTTTCAATTGGTATCGAGCCTCGTCTCTTTTTAAGGACTTTACCGTCCGAAGAGTATGAGTTGACGTCGTAGATGATGTGGGGGAGCACTCGGTCTTGAATCCGACATCATCTACGGAGATGGGAGTACCTCGATCTCGTGAGGAATTCAATGTGGCGTTGGACACATTGAAAACCTCCATGACGGCGAGGTCAAGGACATGTTTAAGGATTTCCTAGAAGGGCTTAAACTTTCCACCGCACCCGTGAAAGTGGGTGATCCCGCCGACACGGGAGCGGATGCTAACTCCGATAAGGGGGAAGCTACGAATGAGAAAGCCCCCTCGTCTAGTGGTAAGAATGGCACCGGCATCTTTGCCCATGTGCAACCTCCCGTTTATGGTGAGCCGATTCCTTCCACTCATTTGAATCATGCCGGTCCACCACCTAAGGTTGATAAAAAGGAGGATTTTGATTCTTGAGTTTATCGTTTTAAGCGTCATTTAAATCATGTGAACACTAACCTTTGGAGAATCATTGAAGAAGGTTTCTATCCGCATGATCCGAGCAACTTTTCTCCAAGAGAGGTCGTGGACCATCAATTCAATGAGAATGCTCTCTTCATCATCCAAGAAGCAATCCTTCCCGAAGACCTCCCTCATCTCCGGCCTTACATCCGTGCCAAAGATGCTTGGCTCAAGGTGGTATCCATGTATCGAGGAAGCGCAAGCATTCAACGTTCCAATTATGAAGTGGTCCAAGGCGAAGCCGATGAGTTTGCAATGAAGGAAGAAGAAGAACCACGTGAGCTCTATCGGAGAGTAACCAAGCTTGCCGTCTCCCTCGGGATCATGGAAGCAAGGATCTTGATGACAAGCCGGATCAAGCGCCAAATTTCTCAAGGCAATGATGCCATACCACAAAGCCATGTCCTCCGTCATCCGTCAACGACGGACTTCCACACCTTGTCCTCAAGTGATGTGTTGGGCCGAGTTTGTGGCTATGAGCATATTGGACAAGACCGCCGACAATGCGGTGCTTCGCTCTCAAAGAGCTAAGAAGCCCAACCTCGCCTTGAAGGCCAAGATTTGTGTCGAAGAAGATGGAGAGGAGGAAGAAGAAGAAAGCAACCTCAAGATACTAAGTATGATTATCATGAACACATGGCTCTTGCTTCAAGACAATTTTGGAGCAAGAAGAACTCAAGACCCAACTTCAACAAGAGCAATTCAAGTGGCTCTAAGGGCAAGCAACGTGTGAGGGCGTGTTTCAATTGTGGCAATGTGAGTCACTTTGTTGCGGAATGCCCATATGAGAAGAGGGAAGACAATGGTGGCAAGCTCATCCGTAAGGACAAGGTCAAGTCTTTCCCAAACAAGAGCAACTTTCCAAAGAAGACTCCTCACAAAGCCTTGGTGGTTCAAGAAGAGTACACCGAGGATGATGATGATGATGAGGATGGTGAACGGTTGCCATGGCCTCCGTGGCCATTGCAAAGACTCCTCGGTGTCTCTCTTGGCTCACCTAATGAAAACATCACCGCCAAGTGCCTCATGGCTAAAGCCACCAACAAGGTAACCCCAACATCAAAACTACCATCATCCATCATTCCTCTTTAACGGATTGCATTGATGAACATGAGGGACTAACGTGAAGCGAAAATGAGTTTGAGAGCTTTATGAGTAAACTCAAGGGCAAAACCAAGATGCACTTCGTTGCTCTCTTGGAACAACTTGGTGAAGCCAATGTCATGATCGAGACTCATGAAGAAACCATCTCTAAGATGGAAGGGCATAGTCGTGACTATGCCGATGAGATTTCGGATCTTTCCAATGCTCTTGAGGAAGAGCGTGGCCTTCGGTTGGCTCTTGAGGAGTCACACAACGATGATCACGCTAAATTAAAGAAAGACCTTGATCATACTCTTGTTGTGTCTCGTGTGCTTAGTTCCGAGAAGGCAAAGCTCGGAGTTGATCTTGCTAGACTCAACGAGGACTTTGACACTCTCGACAAGGCTCACAAAGTCTTGAAGGGTGCTCATGCTAGTCTAAAAGAGTCTCATGATCAACTCCAAGTGAAGCTAACCAAGGAGAAAGCCACCTTTCCTCATATGATATTGATTGATAATGCAAATGCTACTAACCCTTGTTGTGAGCATGTGCATCTTGTTGAGGAGAATGCTAAGTTGAAGGAGCAACTTGAAAAGGGCCTTGTCTCATGCATTCAAGGTGAGAAGAACCTTAAAGACCTTTTGAGTAATCAAAAGGAAGTTGTGGCCAAGGAGGGATTGGGTTCGCCCAAGCCCAAGAGCAAGAAGAAGAATGACAAGACCAAGCAACCTCCCCCTCTCAAGCAAACTTTTGTGAAGGAGGGAGAGGGTGCTTCCAAGAAGAAGAAGAACCATGCAAAGGGTGACAACGCCAAGAAGGACAACGTCATCCCCATGAACATAGCCGGAGACTTTAACCCCTCTTATGTGTTGTGCCGCGCTAGTGATGGGCATGTTTATGCTAAATTTGTTGGTTCTTCTTATGAGTACATTGAATGGTCTATTTGGGTTCCTAAGACCCTCGTTACTAACATCAAAGGACCCATTACCCAATGGGTACCTAAAACCAAGAATTGATCTCTTGTAGGGATTTGCTTCCGTGGGGATCATGGTTGCTTGATAGTGGAGCAACGAATCATATGACCGGAGCAAGGACATGGTGGTGGATGTGCAAGAGATTCCATCTATGCCCACCGATGTCGAGTGGGGTGATGCATCACATTCTAAGGTATTGGGTCTCGGCAAGGTTGTCATTTCTCATGATCTTACGATCGAGAAAGTCATGCTTGTTGAGTCCCTTGCATACAATTTGCTTTCCGTTCGTCAACTTGCAGTCATGGGTTTTGCTACTTTCTTTGACATTGATTCCGTGGCCCTCTTGTGGAGCAAGACTCTTAAAGTAGCCTTTGTTGGGCATGTCGAAAACGGTCTCTATGTGATTAACTTTTTGGAGCGACCCACTAAGACCGCGACATGCCTAATGGCTAAAGTTGACGTGGGATGGCTTTGGCATCGCCGTTTAGCCCATGTCAATATGAGATCTTTGCAAAGTCTTCTCAAGGGGACCATGTTCGTGGACTAACAAATGTTAGTTTTGCCAAAGACCGTGCTTGCGATTGCTTGTATTGAAGGAAAGCTTCATGAGAAGGCTCACTCTCCCACAACTATCATCTACTCAAAGAGACCCTTGGAGCTCCTTCACATGGATCTCTTTGGGCCACCATCATTTGATAGTCTTGGAGGAAGAAAGTATTGCTTGGTGATTGTGGATGACTATTCAAGATACACTTGGGTATATTTCTTCAAGAGGAAGAGTGAGACCCAACAAACCGTCATCGACTTTGCAAATGAAGCTCAACGTCAACACAATGCAAAGATCTTGACTATAAGAAGTGACAACGGCACCGAGTTCAAGAATTACACCTTGGATGAGTTTCTTAGTGATGAGGGAATCAAGCATCAATATTACGCACCATATACCCCTCAACAAAATGGTGTAGCGGAGAGAAAGAACCGGACGTTGATGGATGCGGCGAGGACCATGATGGCAGAGTTCAAGTCTCCTTACAACTTTTGGGCGAAGCCATCAACACCGCTTGTCATGCATCCAATCGGCTCTATCTCCGCAAAGGCTTGAACAAGACTCCGTATGAGATACTCACCGCAACAAGCCCAACCTTAAGTACTTCCGGTGTTCGGGTGTAAGTGTTTCATTCTCAAGAAAGGTGTTCGTTTGTCTAAATTTGAAGCTAGAGCTCATGAGGGCATATTTGTTGGTTATGCTACAAACTCTCATGCTTACCGTGTCCTCGATAAATCCACGGGACTTATTGAGGAGACGTGTAACGTGGAGTTTGATGAGAATAACGGCTCCCAAGTGGAGCAAAGTGGCACTTGTGATGTAGGTGATGAAATTCCTCCTCAAGCCATAAGAAGAATGGGAGTTGGTTTCATCCTACCCATTGAGGAACCCCTTGTGGCCGAAGGAGAAGGACAATGCTCCACTCAAGTGGAGCCATCACCAACCCAAGGCCCTGCGCTTCAAGAACAAAGTGAAGGCCCTCAACCTCTAGAACAAGACCAAGGGCAAGATCGTACTCAAGGCGATAATATCACCTCAAATGATGCCCAAGGTCAAGTTCTCTCCCGAGAATGCTCAAGATGAAGTTCATGCTCAAGGCGGCGCTCAAGATGATCAAGTGACCCTCCTCATCTCACCTCCGAGGAGGAATTAGAGCGTCGTGCCGCCAAGATTGCTTCAAACTCACAACCAAAGGCCATCTCTTGGAGAATGTGGTTGGAAGCCTAAGAAAAGGGTAAGCACTCGTAGACAATTGGCAAATTATTGTGAACATCACGCGTTTGTCTCTTGTGTTGAACCACAAAAGGTCTATGAGGCACTTGAAGACTCGGATTGGCTCAATGCTATGCATGAAGAACTCAACAACTTTGAGTACAACAAGGTGTGGAGATTGGTGCCAAGGCCATCGGAGAACCACAACATCATTGGGACCAAGTGGATCTTCAAGAACAAGCAAGATGCTCATGGGAACATCATTACGCAACAAGGCAAGATTGGTAGCACAAGGCTACTCCCAAGTCGAGGGTATCGACTACGGTGAAACCTTTGCTCCCGTGGCTCGTCTTGAATCCATTCGTTTGTTGATTGCCTATGCTTCTCATCACAACTTTAAGTTGCAACAAATGGATGTGAAAAGTGCTTTTCTTAATGGTCCCATTAATGAGTTGGTCTATGTCAAGCAACCCCCCGGGTTCGAGGACCCCTACTTTCCGGATCATGTGTATCAACTCGATAAGGCACTCTATGGCCTTAAACAAGCCCCACGTGCGTGGTATGACCACCTTACCGAGTTGCTACAAGATCGTGGCTTTGAAGTGGGGCAAATCGATCCCACTCTTTTTACTAAGAAGGTCAATGGGGAGTTGTTTGTATGCCAACTATATGTTGATGATATTATCTTTGGTTCTCCTAACAAAGCTTTCAATGAGGAATTTGCCGCTCTCATGACCTCCAAGTTCAAGATGTCTTCGATGGGAGAGTTGAAGTTCTTCCTTGGTTTTGACATCAAACAACGAAGAGAAGGAACCTTCATCAACCAAGCCAAATACACTCAAGACATGCTCAAAAGATTCAAGCTAAGTGATGTCAAGCCGACTACTACACCAATGCCTACTAAGTGCCAACTTGACATTGATCCCAATGGTAAAGTGGTGGATCAAAAGGTATATCGCTCCATGATTGGATCTCTGCTTTACCTTTGTGCATCTAGACCGGATATCATGTTGAGTGTGGGTATGTGTGCACGGTTTCAAGCCGCACCGAAGGAAAGTCTGTTGGGGAACGTAGTAATTTCAAAAAATTTCCTACGATCACGCAAGACCATGGTGATGGCATAGCAACGAGAGGGAAGAGTGTCCGTCCACGTACCCTCGTGAACCCGAAAGCGAAGCGTTATAACAACGCGGTTGATGTATTCAGATGCGTCTTCACGATCCGACCGATCCAAGTACCGAGCGTATGGCACCTCCGAGTTACGCACACGTTCAGCTCGATGGCGATCCCCGGACTCGATCCAAAGAAAGTGTCGGGGATGAGTTCCGTCAACGACGGCGTGGTGGCGATGTTGATGCTCCACCGACGCGAGGGCTTCGCCTAAGCTCATGACGATATGACTTCTCCAGACAGGGCTTCGCCTAAGCTCATGACGATATGACCGAAGTGGAATATGGTGGAAGGGGGCACCTGCAGCTAAGGAAAGATCCGTAGATCAACTTGTGTGTCTTGGGGTGCCCCTGCCTCAGAGATATAAAGGAGGCAAGGGAGGTGGCCGGCCCTAGGGGAGGCGCGCAAGGAGGAGTCCTACTCCCACCGAGTAGGACTCCCCTCTCCTAGTTGGACTAGGATTGGAGGAGGGAAGAGGGAAGGCGCCGCCCCTTCCTTGTCCTATTCGGACTAGAGGGGGAGGCGCGCAGCCCACCTTGGCTGGCCCTTCCTCTTCTCTCCTATGGCCCATTAGGCCCATGGACCTCCGGGGTTCCGGTAACCCCTCCGGCACTCTGGTAAAATCCCGGTTTCACCTGGAACTCTTACGATGTCCAAATGTAGGCTTCCAATATATCAATCTTTATGTCTCGACCATTTTGAGACTCCTCGTCATGTCCGTGATCACATCTGGGACTCGAACAACCTTCGGTGCATCAATACTTATAAACTCATAATGAACTGTCATCGAAGCGTTAAGCGTGCGGACCCTACGGGTTCGAGAACTATGTAGACATGACCTAGAACCATTCTTGGTCAATAACCAATAAGCGGAACCTGGATGCCCATATTGGTTCCTACATATTCTCTGAAGATCTTTATCGGTCAAACCGCATAACGACATACGTTGTTCCCTTTGTCATCGGTATGTTACTTACCCGAGATTCGATCGTCGGTATCCAATACCTAGTTCAATCTCGTTGCAGTAAGTCTCTTTACTCGTTCCGTAATACATCATCTCACAACTAACTCATTAGTTGTAATGCTTGCAAGGCTTAAGTGATGTGTATTACCGAGAAGGCCTAGAGATACCTCTCCGACAATCGGAGTGACAAAACCTAATCTCGAAATATGCCAACCCAACAAGTACCTTTGGAGACACCTGTAGTACTCCTTTATAATCACCCGATTCACGTTGTGACGTTTGGTAGCACCAAAGTGTTCCTCCGGTAAACGGAGTTGCATAATCTCATAGTTACAGTGAACATGTATGGGTCATGAAGAAAGCATTAACATACTAAGCGATCAAGTGTTAAGCTCACGGAATGGGTCATGTCAATCGGATCATTCAACCAATGATGTGACCTTGTTAATTAAATAACAACTCCTTGTTTATGGTTAGGAAACATAACCATCTTTGATTAACAAGCTAGTCAAGTAGAGGCATACTAGTGACATACTGTTTGTCTATATATTCACACATGTATTATGTTTCCGGTTAATACAATTCTAGCATGAATAATAAACATTTATCATGATATAAGGAAATAAATAATAACTTTATTATTGCCTCTAGGGCATATTTCCTTGATCTCCCACTTGCACTAGAGTCAATAATCTAGATTACAAAGTAATGATCCTAACACCCATGGAGTCTTGGTGCTGATCATGTTTTGCTCGTGGAAGAGGCTTAGTCAACGGGTCTGCAACATTCAGATCCGTATGTATTTTGCAAATCTCTATGTCTCCCACTTGGACTTGGTCCCGAATGGAATTGAAGCGTCTCTTGATATGCTTGGTCCTCTTGTGAAATCTGGATTCCTTTGCCAAGGCAATTGCACGATATTGTCACAGAAGATCTTCATAGGTCCCGATGCACTAGGTATGACACCTAGATCGGAAATGAACTCTTTCATCCGCACTCCTTCATTTGCTGCTTCCAAGCAGCTATGTACTCCGCTTCACATGTAGATCCCGCCACGGCGCTTTGTTTAGAACTGCACCAACCGACAGCTCCACCGTTTAATAAAAACACGATCCGGTTTGCGATTTAGAATCGTCCGGATCGATTGTCAAAGCTTGCATCGACGTAACCATTTACGACTAGCTCTTTGTCACCTCCATATACGAGAAACATATCCTTAGTCCTTTTCGTGTATTTCAGGATGTTCTTGACCGCTGTCCAAAGGATCCATTCCTGGATTACTTTGGTACCTTCCTGCCAAGCTTACAGCCTAAGCATACGTCGTCAGTCTGGTACACAGACATTGCATACATGATAGAGCCTATGGCTGAAGCATAGGAACATCTTTCATTTTCTCTCTATCTTCTCTGCGTGGTGGGCATTGAGTCGACTCAATCTTATACCTTGCAACACGTGCAAAAACCTTTCTTTGCACGATCCATTTTGAACTTTTTCAAAATTTTATCAAGGTATGTGCTTTGTGAAAGTTCAATTAAGCGTCTTGATCTATCTCTATAGATCTTGATGCCCAATATGTAAGCAGCTTCACCGAGGTCTTTCATTGAAAAACTTTTATTCAAGTATCCTTTTATGCTATCCAGAAATTCTATATCATTTCCAATCAATGATATGTCGTCCACATATAATATCGAAATGCTACAGAGCTCCCACTCACTTTCTTGTAAATACAAAGCTTCTCCAAAAGTCTCACAAACCCATATGCTTTGATCACACTATCAAAGCGTTTATTCCAACTCCGAGAGGCTTGCACTGCACCATAAATTGATCGTTGGAGCTTGCACACTTTGTTAGCACCCTTTGGATCGACAAAACCTTCTGGTTGCATCATATACAACTCTTCTTCTAGAAATCCATTCAAGAATGCAGTTTTACATCCATTTGCCAAATTTCATAATCATAAAATGCGGCAATTGCTAACATGATTCGGACAGACTTAAGCATCGCTACGGGTGAGAAAGTCTCATCGTAGTCAACCCCTTGAACTTGTCGAAAACCTTTCGCAACAAGTCGAGCTTTGTAGACAGTTATATTACCATCGCGTCGGTCTTCTTCTTAAAGATCCATTTATTTTCAATGGCTTGCCGATCATCGGGCAAGTCAACCAAAGTCCATACTTTGTTCTCATACATGGATCCCATCTCAGATTTCATGGCTTCCGACCATTTTTGCGAATCTGGGCTCACCATCGCTTCTTCATAGTTTGTAGGTTCGCCATGGTCAAGTAACATGACTTCCGTAATAGGATTACCGTACCACTCAGTGCGTATTTTACTCTGGTTGACCTACGAGGTTCAAGAGTAACTTGATCTCAAGCTTCATGATCATCATCATTAGTTTCCTCACTAATTGGTGTAGTTGTCACAGAACCATTTCTTGTGATGAACTACTTTCCAATAAGGGAGCGAATCTGATTATCTCATCAAGTTCTACTTTCCTCCCACTCACTTCTTTCGAGAGAAACTCCTTCTCTAGAAAGGTTCCGAATTTAGCAACGAAAATCTTGCCTTCAGATCTGTGATAGAAGGTGTACCCAATAGTCTCCTTTGGGTATCCTATGAAGACACATTTTTCCGATTTGGGTTCGAGCTTATCTGGTTGAAGTTTCTTTACATAAGCATCGCAGCCCCAAACTTTAAGAAAGCGACAACTTTGGTTTCTTGCCAAACCACAGTTCATAAGGCGTCGTCTCAACGGATTTTGACGGTGTCCTATTTAACGTGAATGCGGCCGTCTCTAAAGCATAACCCCAAAGCGATAGCGGTAAATCGGAAATAGACATCATAGATCGCACCATATCTAGTAAAAGTACGATTTCGACGTTCGGACACACCATTTCTCTGTGGTGTCCCGGGTGGCGTGAGTTGCGAAACTATTCCACATTGTTTCAAATGTAAACCAAACTCGTAACTCAAATATTCTCCTCCACGATCAGATCGTAGAAATTTTATTTTCTTGTTACGATGATTTTCCACTTCACTCTGAAATTCTTTGAACTTTTCAAATGTTTCAGATTTGTGTTTCATTAAGTAGATATACCCATATCTGCTCAAATCATCTGTGAAGGTGAGAAAATAACGATACCCGCCGCGTGCCTCAACATTCATTGGACCACAAATATCAGTATGTATGATTTCCAATAAATCAGTTGCTCGCTCCATAGTTCCGGAGAACGGCGTTTTGGTCATCTTGCCCATGAGGCACGGTTCGCAAGTACCAAGTGATTCATAATCAAGTGATTCCGAAGCCCATCGGTATGGAGTTTCTTCATGCGTTTTACACCGATATGACCTAAACGGCGATTGCCACAAATAAGTTGCACTATCATTATCAACTCTGCATCTTTTGGCTTCAACATTATGAATATGTGTATCACTCTTGTCGAGATTCAACAAGAATAGACCATTCTTCAAGGGTGCATGACCATAAAAGATATTACTCATATAAATAGAACAACCATTATTCTCTGATTTAAATGAATAACCGTCTACGCATTAAACAAGATCCAGATATAATGTTCATGCTCAACGCGGCACCAAATAACAATTATTTAGGTCTAAAACTAATCCCGAAGGTAGATGTAGAGGTAGTGTGCCGACCGCGATCACATCGACTTTGGAACCATTTCCAACGCCAAGATCGTCACCTCGTCCTTAGCCAATCTTCGCTAATCCGTAGTTCCTGCTTTGAGTTGCAAATATTAGCAACAGAACCAGTATCAAATACCTGTGTACTACTGCGAGTATTAGTAAGGTACACATCAATAACATGTATATCACATATACCTTTGTTCACCTTGCCATCCTTTTTATCCGCCAAATACTTGGGGCAGTTCCGCTTCGATGTCCGGTCTACTTGCGGTAAAAACACTCGGTTCGTGCTTAGGTCCGGACTTGGGTTTCTTCTCTTGATTAGCAACTTTCTTGCTGTTCTTTTGAAGTTTCCTTCTTCTTCCCTTTGCCCTTTTCTTGAAACTAGTGGTCTTGTTGATCATCAACACTTGATGCTCCTTTTGATTTCTACCTCCGCAGCTTTTAGCATCGCGAAGAGCTCGGGAATTGTCTTAGTCATCCCTTGCATATTATAGTTCATCACGAAGCTCTTGTAGCTTGGTGGCGATGATTGGAGAATTACATCAATGACACTATCATCCGGAAGATTAACTCCCAGCTGAATTAAGTGATTGTTATACCCGGACATTTTGAGTATGTGCTCCTTGTAACTATTCTCCTCCATTTTGCAGCTATAGAACTTATTGGAGACTTCATATCTCTCAATCCGGGCATTTGCTTGAAATATTAACTTCAACTCCTGGAACATCTCATATGCTCCATGACGTTCAAAACGTCGTTGAAGACCCGGTTCTAAGCCGTAAAGCATGGCACACTTGAACTATAGAGTAGTCATCGGCTACCGCTTTGCCGGACGTTCACAACTTCGGCTCAAAGATTCCGCAGCAGTTCGCTACCCAAATGGTGCTTCCAGGCGTAATTTTTACGTGCAGCAATGAGGATAATCCTCAAGTTCTGGACCCGATCCGTGTAATTGCTACCATCATCTTTCAACTTTGCTTTCTCAAGGAACGCATTAAAATTCAACGGAACAACAAAGACGAGCCATCTATCTACGATGAAACATAGACAAGCAAAATACTATCGGTACTAAGTTCATGATAAATTTAAGTTCAATTAATCATATTAAAAACTCCCACTTAGACGGACATCTCTCTAGTCATCTAAGTGATCACGTGATCCATATCAACTAAACCGTGTCCGATCATCACGTGAGGCGGAGTAGTTTCAATGGTGAACATCACTATGTTGATCATATCTACTATATGATTCACGTTCGACCTTTCGGTCTCCGTGTTCCGAGGCCATATCTGTTATATGCTAGGCTCGTCAAGTTTAACTTTGAGTATTCGCGTGCGCAACTGTTTTGCACCCGTTGTATTTGAACGTAGAGCCTATCACACCCGATCATCACGTGGTGTCTCAGACGAAGAACTTTCATAGCGGTGCATACTCGGGGAGAACACTTCTTGATAATTTTAGTGAGAGATCATCTTATAATGCTACCGTCAATCAAAGCAAGATAAGATGCATAAAGGATAAACATCACATGCAATCAATATAAGTGATATGATATGGTCATCATCATCTTGTGCTTGTGATCTCCATCGCCGAAGCACCGTCATGATCACCATCGTCACCGGTAGCGACACCTTGATCTCCATCGTAGCATCATTGTCGTCTCGCCAACTATTGCTTCTACGACTATCGCTACTCCTTAGTGATAAAGTAAAGCAATTACATGGCGTTGCATTTCATACAATAAGCGACAACCATATGGCTCCTGCCGATTGCCGATAACTTCGGTTACAAAACATGATCATCTCATACAATAAAATATAGCATCACGTCTTGACCACATCACATCACAACATGCCCTGCAAAAACAAGTTAGACGTCCTCTACTTTGTTGTTGCAAGTTTTACGTGGCTGCTACGGGCTGAGCAAGAACCGTTCTTACCTACGCATCAAAACCACAACGATATTTCGTCAAATAGACTCCGTTTAACCTTCTCAAGGACCGGGCGTAGCCACACTCAGTTCAACTAAAGTGAGAGAGACAGACACCGCGGTCACCTTTAAGCAACGAGTGCTCGGGCGGTGAAACCAGTCTCGCGTAAGCGTCTGGCGTAATGTCGGTCCGGGCGCTTCATCTCACAATACCGCTGAACCAAAGTATGACATGCCGGTAGGCGGTATGACTTGTATCGTCCACAACTCACTTGTGTTCTACTCGTGCATATGACATCAACGCATAAAACCAGGCTCGGATGCCACTTGTTGGGAACGTAGTAATTTCAAAAATTTTCCTACGATCACGCAAGACCATGGTGATGGCATAGCAACGAGAGGAAGAGTGTCCGCCCACGTACCCTCGTGACCGGAAAGCGGAAGCGTTATAACAACGCGGTTGATGTAGTCGTCGTCTTCACGATCCGACCGATCCAAGTACCGAACGTCACGGCACCTCCGAGTTACGCACACGTTCAGCTCGATGGCGATCCCGGACTCCGATCCGGAAAGTGTCGGGATGAGTTCCGTCAAGACGACGGCGTGGTGACGATGTTGATGCTCCACCGACGCGAGGCTTCGCCTAAGCTCGCGATGATATGACTTCTCCGGCGCAGGGCTTCGCCTAAGCTCCATGACGATATGACCGAAGTGGAATATGGTGGAAGGGGCACCGCTGCGGCTAAGGAAAGATCCGTAGATCAACTTGTGTGTCTTGGGGTGCCCCCCTGCCCCGTGATATAAAGGAGGCAAGGGGAGGTGGCCGGCCCTAGGGGAGGCGCACCAGGAGGAGTCCTACTCCCACCGAGTAGGACTCCCCTCTCCTAGTTGGACTAGGATTGGAGGAGGGGAAGAGGAAGGCGCCGCCCCTTCCTTGTCCTATTCGGACTAGAGGGGAGGGGGGCGCAGCCCACCTTGGCTGGCCCTTCCTCTTCTCTCCTATGGCCCATTAGGCCCATGGACCTCCCGGGGGTTCCAGTAACCTCCGGTACTCGTAAAATCCCGATTTCACCCGGAACACTTCCGATGTCCAAATGTAGGCTTCCAATATATCAATCTTTATGTCTCGACCATTTGAAACTCCTCGTCATGTCCGTGATCACATCCGGGACTCCGAACAACCTTGATTGCATCAATACTTATAAACTCATAATGAACTGTCATCGAACCGTTAAGCGTGCGGACCCTACGGGTTCGAGAACTATGTAGACATGACCTAGAACCATTCTTGGTCAATAACCAATAGCGGAACCTGGATGCCCATATTGGTTCCTACATATTCTCTGAAGATCTTTATCGGTCAAACCGCATAACGACATCGTTGTTCCCTTTGTCATCGGTATGTTACTTACCCGAGATTCGATCGTCGGTATCCAATACCTAGTTCAATCTCGTTACGGTAAGTCTCTTTACTCGTTCCGTAATACATCATCTCACAACTAACTCATTAGTTGTAATGCTTGCAAGGCTTAAGTGATGTGTATTACCGAGAAGGCCTAGAGATACCTCTCCGACAATCGGAGTGACAAAACCTAATCTCGAAATACGCCAACCCAACAAGTACCTTTGGAGACACCTGTAGTACTCCTTTATAATCACCCGATTCGTTGTGACGTTTGGTAGCACCAAAGTGTTCCTCCGTAAACGGAGTTGCATAATCTCATAGTTACAGGAACATGTATGGGTCATGAAGAAAGCATTAACATACTAAACGATCAAGTGTTAAGCTCACGGAATGGGTCATGTCAATCAGATCATTCAACCAATGATGTGACCTTGTTAATTAAATAACAACTCCTTGTTTATGGTTAGGAAACATAACCATCTTTGATTAACAAGCTAGTCAAGTAGAGGCATACTAGTGACATACTGTTTGTCTATATATTCACACATGTATTATGTTTCCGGTTAATACAATTCTAGCATGAATAATAAACATTTATCATGATATAAGGAAATGAATAATAACTTTATTATTGCCTCTAGGGCATATTTCCTTCAAAGTCACTATGTGGCAGTCAAGCGAATCTTTCGATATTTGGCTCATACCCCAAACTTTGGCTTATGGTACCCAAGAGGAGCAAACTTCAAGCTTGAAGGATTCACGGATTCCGATTGGGCGGGAGACAAAGTGGATAGGAAGTCCACTTCCTGAGGGTGCCAATTTCTTGGTTGCTCTTTGGTAAGTTGGTCTTCCAAAAGCAAAGTTGTGTGTCTCTCTCGTCCACCGAGGCGGAGTATGTGGTGGCGGGTAGTTGTTGTGCTCAACTCCTATGGATGAGGCAAACTTTGAAGGAGTACGGTGTCAATTGTGACAAAGTGCCTCTTTGGTGTGATAATGAAAGTGCCATCAAGATTTCTCTCAACCCGGTGCAACACTTCAAGACGAAGCACATTGAAATTGGTATCACTTCATCCGGGATCACATTAGGCGAGGGAGATCGAGCTCAAGTATGTCAACACTCATGATAATCTTGCAGATATCTTCACGAAGCCCTTGGATGAAGCAAGATTTCGCGAGTTAAGGCATGAGCTAAATATCATTGATTTGAGCAATGTGACTTGAACCCGTGCGACTCCCACCACACTCAATGTAATGTCTAGTTTAGGTGTAGGCATGGACATAGGGGGAGTGTTGTTCTATTAATGAACTCTCCCTCCCCCCCCCCCTTTATGCATAAAACGATCAACTCTTTCACTTTAGCCATTGTTGATGGCACATGTGCTTCAAAGAGGAGTTTTGGTCATGGGCCCAAGGATAATTCTTCGCGGTGCCATACCAATTGACTCAAACATAGGTGGGCCTGATCTTGCTCCCTTTTGTGTTGTTTGCTTTGAAGGAGTGGGTTCCGGTTCATGTTTTCGTGTGTTTTGTTTTGACGGTCTCTATTTTGTCATCGACTTCCTGTTCCGTTCGGTGTATTTTTCTTCATTTTTGTTTGCCTAGGAGGCCTCTCCTCAGTTCTTTGGCGGTACTACCGCTCTTGTAGCCAGTACTACCGCCTCCCAGTGATACTACCGCTCTTTGTAAGCGGTACTACCGCTCAAGCGGTACTACCGCCCTCCAGCAGTACTACCGGGAGGCGTCAGGGGTTATTTCGAGGCGGGGAGTTTCTTCTCCCCCATACCCATTCGCTCGTCCCCTTCGCCTGTCTCTCTCCAGCAACCGGCGCCGCGGGAGGGCTCCGGCGGATCTCCCTCTCCGGGCCGTTCCTCTCCATTCCCTTCGGTGGAGACGATCCCCACCTCGTCCTCTTGCCATGGATGCGGTGTGCCCCGTTCCCTTGCTCTTTTATCTAGGTTTTCAATCTAGCTTCTTAGGGGCATTAGCGGTTGCATCCTTAGATTTTGGCTAAATCTAGGCTTGAGTAGGATGAAGAAGGCTTCTAGGCTGTTTGGATTATTGTTTAGTTGGAGTACTTTTGAATTTGGAAGAACGGAAGTACGGATCTGACCACGGTAGTAGGAAGCGGCTGTTTCCCGCCCGAAGTACTACCGCTCCGCGGAATGGTACTACCGCTTGGAGCGGTACTACCGCTCTCCAAAGCGGTACTACCGCTTGGGGCGGTACTACCTCTCTCCGGCGCGGTACTACCGCTTTGAGCGGTACTACCGCTTCAGGATCGCGGTACTACCGCCCTCTACCTACCTCTTGGGATCCTCTTTGTTCGTTCTTGTGGCTTATCCTCATTTCGTATGGTTGTTTGCGTGTTTTTGTGTGTGTGGTTCCAGGTGATGAGATTCCTGAGCCTCAAGCTCGTCGTGTCAACCCCGGTCGTGCAGCACGTCCAAGCGCTACCGCACCTGAGTCTGCCGAAGGATCTTCTAGTGCTCCACCTCCTCCCCAAATGCAGAAGAAGACTGCGGTCAGGCCAAAGCCGAGGAAAACTCTGCCAGAAATGCAACCCAAGGAGTTCTGGGCAAGGCGCCGTCGCAACCCGTATGAGGTTGCCCAAGATCCCACTTTGGTCAATCATCTGTCCGATTCTGGAACAAGTTCCAATTTGCCATCTATTTTGATGTTCTCAAGGCCAAGAAGAATCTCTATGTCAATGTGCACTCCATCGACATTGAGCATATGAAGAGTGATCCTGACTACTTTGGTGAAGCTCTTGAGATGTGCACTCAATGAACATTCTCCGGATCATGCAATTCAACAAGGACTTTAATCTTGATGTTGTGGCCCGATTCTATGCCACGGTTCACCTTGGGGATCGATGAGGGCAGGACTCGACTGGATGAAAAATGGCAAGTTCTTTGTCGGTCAAGTGGAAAGCCTTCATGCAGTTGATTGGGGTGGAAGACCTTGGACTTGAGTCTCCTGTCGGCTTTCGCCCCACCTTCGAAAGCCATCGCCACTCACAAGCAAGCTCTGTGGCCCTACCGCACTCGAAAATCAACCCCGAGACACACAAGGAGACCTATGAGCTACACCGCCTATCTGGACATACTTCACCGCATCTTCAGAGAGACTCTTTTCCCTCGTGATCGGGAATCTGGACCAGGTTCACTCTTATCTTGTGGACATGCTTATCTTCCGTCGTGAGAGAAGGCAGAAACCGGAGAGACCTTGGATATCTCTCATGTTATGTGGTGCAGCTGGTTTACGCCATCTCCGAGCGCAAATGCCCGATTTATGGTCCGTTCATTATGCCGCTCATTGAGAAGGCACAGGATCATGTCTATCCCAAGGAGGCGCCTGGAGGTTGGAGATTTGGTCTCTCACGATATCAAGCGTCGAGGAAGAAGGATAACTGGGGCACTCAAGCCCCTAAGACTGGTGTTCCGCCATCTGCTGCTGCTATGGAGATCAAGAGGAGGCTGAGGTCGAGGATGAGGATGATGACTACATGCCCTCCGGGACAGAGCCATCTTGGGCCCAAGCTCAAGGCCAAGGTAAAGAAGCTCTTCGCATGGAGTCTCACGGTCGATTACATGGCTCACGTGGCGGAGAAGAAGGCCCGAGGTCGTCACAAGGAGCTCATCTCGTCGGTTAGGCGCGCCACTGGCCCGTGAGTGGATCTCGAGGACCACTGACCGAGGAGGAGGAGTGGATTCGGCAGACCGCCCATGGACCGATTCTCGAGACCGAGCACTTCCAGGCCCGGCACGGTGGTGCCGATGATTCTGCTGGGCTCGATCGCGTGTTCCTTATTTGCTCTCACACAGGGCCGTGTGGCGTTCCCTCTCCTTTTGGTGTCTCGATGCCAAAGGGGAGAGAGCTTAGGATTTCTGAGTTGTGTCTTGTGTCTTGTTTCGTGTGTCTTGTCTTTCGTGTTTCAGCTTGGTTTGGTTTAGTTGGTTTGTGCGTGAGACGTGAGACCCTAAGTTCGTATGTTCGAGTCATATGGTGTGAGACATATGCTACCCTACCCTTCAAAGATTCTTTATCTATGTCTATCTAGCTCATGAGTTGCATGCTTTATCTATGTCTATCTATGCTGTTCTCATACACCATGCTTAGTTTCTTGGTCTCTAAAATGTAGAGGAGCTTTGATCCAGCGTATGTGTGCCGTGGCAGTCAAAGCACCTATCTAAATAGCACACATCGAGGGGGAGCCCAACTACATATTAGGACCGTCGGGTTTGTCTGCTATCGATAAAAATCGTGTTTAAGGAAATACCGTATTGTCATCAAACCAACAAAATGGTGGAGATTGTAAGGGCATATTTATTCCCTAGTGGTTTTGGTCATATATCACAAAGCTTTTTCGGACTAATCGTGTGCGTTAAGTTCTTTCAGAAGATCATCCATTGGCACGAGACGATTACCTCCCCTCGGTGTTGCATTCAAGACGGTGTAGCTTCTGCGGTTCGTTGTTGGTGGACTTTTTTCGTAGGAGTCACCGTACTATTAAGAGGGGATCCGCTTTGGTAAGGCTAGGGTGGAATCAACACGAACACATCCTTTTCACACCCGTTGTCTTCCTTTCGCATCTTTGGAGCTGCCCCTCTCTCTATTTCAAGTTTCGCCCTGTGTCAGCGGTAGTACCGCTACCTCTGATGATAGTACCGCGAAGCCCTGGCGGTAGTACCGCTCACCACGGCGGTAGTACCGCTCCCAGCGTAATGTACCGCTCCGATGAGCGGTAGTACCGCTCATGAGTTCGACTGTACTACCTCGATAATACCGCGCCTACTACCGCCTCGATTCGAGACGGTGTTTTCTCGTGTCGGGTTTTGCGGCACTAGTTGCGCAGCTTGGAGCGGTAGTGCCGCTCTTAAGCGGTAGTACCGCTCTGCTCCGCATGAGTACCGCTCTGTGGTGGAGCGGTAGTACCGCTAAGCGGAGCGGTAGTACCGCCTCGGCGGTAGTATCCGCCCTCCTTAAGCAGTAGTACCGCTCTGTCTTGAGGGCTGTTGAGTGGGGTAACGGTTGGATGTGTTTCCCCACTATATAAAGGGTCATCTTCTTCCTTGTTGACCCACCTCTTTCCCCCAAGCTCCATTGTTGCACAAAGCTCCATTTTCGCCGATCTCCTCCCTAGCCAATCAAACTTGTTGATTTGCTCGGGATTGGTTGAGAAGGCCCAGATCTACACTTCCACCAAGAGAAATTTGATTCCCCACTTATCCCTTGCGGATCTTGTTACTCTTGGGTGTTGAGCACCCTAGGCGGTTGAGGTCACCTCGAAGCCATACTCCATTGTGGTGAAGCTTCGTGGGGTTGTCGTTGTTGTTGTTGGGAGCCTCCGGTTGTTGTGGAGTTTGCCCCAACCTTGCTTGTAAAGGTTCGGTCGCCGCCTTCAAGGGCACCAATAGTGGAATCACGGCATCTCGCATTGTGTGAGGGCGTGAGGAGAATACTGATGGCCCTAGTGGCTTCTTGGGGAGCATTGTGCCTCCACACCGCTCTAACGGAGACGTACTTCCCTTCAAAAGGAAGGAACTTGAGAACACATCCTCGTCTCCACCGGCTCCACTCTTGGTTATCTCATTCCTTTACTTGTGCTAGCTTATTCGTGTTATTATCCTTGCTTGCTCGTGTGCTAGTGTTGTCGCATCATATAGGTTGTTCACCTAGTTGCACATCTAGACAACCTTTATTATTGCAAAGTTTAAATTGGCTAAGAAAAGCTTAAAAATTGTTAGTTGCCTATTCACCCCCCCCTCTAGTCAACCATATCGATCCTTTCAGACATCTTCCATATAGCAGTCCAAGCCTTCTCATCTTCTCTTGAAGATGTTCCACTTCTGCCCTCCAACCATTCTTCCCGTTGCATCTTTGTGCTAACCATAAATCTATATGCAGAACTCATTGTGAATCTTCCTTTCCTATCAGGATACCAAGCCCAAAAATCATCGATATTTCGTGTACAGACAGGGATTTTTAGAATAGCATCAACATCAAACTTGATGAAGACCGAGCGGACTAACTCTTCGTTCCATGCCCCCATCGCCGGTGACAGCAATTCTGCCACTTTAGTCGGAGGGTTTTGTACGAGCGAAGTGATCGGCCTCGGTGAAGTTTCTTTAGGAATCCAGTTGTCCACCCAAATGTCCGTATTTTGACCATTCCCAATCCGCTTGATAATCCCTTGCTTTAATACATCCCTTCCCTCAAGTATGGCACACCAAATCTGAGATGGCCTGGATCCCAGTTCGGCCTCTAGCAGAGTTGTCTCTGGGAAGTAACTAGCTTTGAGAATTTTGGCACTCAAAGATGAGGGCTCCATGAAGATTCTTCATGCCTGTCTTGCCAATAAAGCTAGGTTGAAGAGTTCAAGATCTCTGAAACCGAGTCCTCCCACGTGCTTTGGTCTTGTCATCACGTCCCATGAAACCCAAGCCGGCTTTCTCTCTCCTTGCTTGCACCCCCACCAGAACTTCCTGATAATTGATTCTATATGATCACATAGTCCTCTCGGAAGCTTAAAACAAGACATACACTACTAGGGAAAAGCCTATACACAGAAAGTTACTAGTAGCGAGGGTTAAAAACCCTCGCTACTGCTACTTACCGATGGCAGGTTTTAAACCTCGCTACTACTAAGTTTATAGCGATGGCGTGGGTTTTTAACCCTCGCTACTATTAAGCGGTCTCTACCGTGCCCCCCGGGACATGCCATAGTAGTAGCGCGGGTTTTTAAAACATCGCTACTACTAAGTTTGCTAGCAGTAGCGTTGGTTATTAGCCCTCGCTACTAGCGCAGGTTTTTAAACCTTGCTACTACTAAGTTTATAGCAGTAGCGTGGGTTTTTAACCCTCGCTACTATTAAGCGGTCTCTACCGTGCCCCCCGGGACATGCCATAGTAGTAGCGCGGGTTTTTAAAACATCGCTACTACTAAGTTTGCTAGTAGTAGCGAGGGGGTAAAAAACCGCGCTGCTACTAAAGGTCCCATTTTCAAACTCAACCCCCCCCCCCTGGATCGCCTTTTTAGTTTTTAAAAAAATAAAAGAAAATGATGAAAATGTCCAAAAAATAATAGAAAATAAGTTTCCCATGTGATATGTGGTCTAGTTGTTGGGAAAATTTGCAAATATGAATTTCGACTTTATTTGCAAAATCTCTCGAGAATTTGTAAAAATGGGCATAACTTTTGCATACTAACTCGGATGAAAAAGTTTTTTATATGAAAAATCATCTACTCGAAAAGTTACATCCGAATTTAACTGGGGGAACCCCGTTAAACATTTTCAAAATCCTCAAAAACCAAACAAAAAAAAGTTACGGGGCTTTTAAGATCTAGAGTGGAAAAAATCGAAAAAATTTCAAACTGTGTGGTCAAACTGTGGTCAAACAATGGTCAAACTAATTATTCTAGAATATTAGTGTTACTAAATAATTATTTTGGTTTTTTGAATTTTGGTCAAATCTGGTCAAACTATGGCCAAGCGTGGTCAAACTAATTATTCAAGAAATATTAGTGTTACTAATTTTTAGAATAATAGTTTCAAACTCAAATAGTGAAATGTGTGACTTCATGCTCAAGCTAAATTCCACGAGGTTAATAGGATTGACATCTTACTATTGTCGTGAAAACAACAAGTGCAGACTTGGAAAGCGAGGAGAATAGAACCCGAAGTTAAGCGTGCTCATTTGGAGTAGTGAGAGGATGGGTGACCGTCCGGGAAGTTAGATGATTTGGAATGATGAGGGGTGATTAGAGATTAAATTGAGGAGCGATGAGGGGCGATTAGAGATTTGAGTTTAAAATAATTCAGAAATTTGAAAATTAGGGAAAAAATTGAAATATTTTTTCAAAAAAATAAAAAAAAACCCGCTCTGGTAGTAGTAGCGCGGGTTTTTACCCACGCTACTACTAAAGGACGTAGTAGTAGCGCGGGTGGCACCAGCCATCTTGCTATAAGTTAGCTGTAGCGCCTTATTAGTAGCGCCGGCCCCCGCGCTACTAATAGGCCCAAAACCCGCGTTGCTGCTAGGCTTTTCCCTAGTAGTGATAGAGTATACCGGAATTGCTTGGGCAACCGATTTAATTAGGACCTCCTTTTCGCCTGCCGACAGACATTTGCTCATCCAACCTTTAACTTTATCCCATACACGATCACTCAAAATACTTGAAAGTTCCATTCTTCAAAAGCCCCACGTCAGTGGGCATCCCCAAGTACCTGTCACTGAGAGATTCATTGGGGACATGGAGAAACCCCTTCACTGCATCTCGGACTATACCCGGAGTACCTTTGCTAAAGAAGATTGAAGATTTGTCTCGGTTTATTCTCTGCCCAGAAGCCATGCAATATGAATCCAATAGGTTTGACACCTCCTCCACTCCATTAATACTTGCCCTGAAAAACAGCAGGTTGTCATCCGCGAATAAAAGATGGTTCACCGGCGGAGCCGATGGTGCCACCTTAATGCCGCTGAGCTGGGATGACTCATTTTGTGATTTCAAAAGGCACGAAAGGCCCTTTGCTGCCAACTAGAAAAGATATGGAGAGATGGGATCTCCCTGTCGAATGCCACGAGTAGGTTTAAATTCCTCGGACTTTCTTCCATTGAACATAACCGAGAACGAAACTGAGCTCACCATATTCATGATGACTGTGATCCACTGCGGAGCAAAGCCTAACTTCTACATGATGGACCGGAGGTAGTTCCACTCCACCCTGTCATATGCCTTCATCATGTCAAGCTTGAGTGCACAAAAACTGTTATTTTTTGATCGGTTCCTCTTCATAAAGTGCAAACACTCATAAGCACTGGTTGGAGCTGTTTTAGCCTTTATAACCTAAAAAACAAAAGGCCCAGAAGACCGAAACGGCCCACAAGGTCGAAAATCAACGCGGGTCATCCCTTTTAGATCGCGTGTCAGGCCAATCCACAAGGCGAAAACTTCCAGCTGGCACGATCCTTTTATAAAAGGGCCTATGTGGACCATGTTGTGCCGTCCACATGGCCATGTTTTGTTTAACCCCTTGTAATCCCCTCACCCCCTCTTTGCATATGTATATACATGTATATATCCCTCTTCTACTTTGTGCACATTGTAATGAAAATCACTACCGGGAATCGCCTCGATCATTGATAAGCTTCACCTTGAGGGCATTGACACATCTACATGGCATACCGGGGACTCCATGAAGAACTGGTAGGCAAGTAGAACCTGCAAGGGCACATCTCATTGGAAAATCCATGGCTTTTCACTTGCCATGCATGTGTCTTGGACCATTTGAAATGAGCGTAACGCTAGGGAATTTCACCACAAGAGTGCCTCTCCTGCAATCCTTCTCAACAACATCGTGACTAAGGCGAACTTGTGGATCACCACGGTGCAAAGAAATTAGGGTCTATTGTATTACACGAGTAGTCTTCCATGTGGCATCCAAGGGTTATCTGTAACAAACTCTACTCTCAACGTGACGTTTCGGAACCTGGACTCAGATGACCCTGTGATGAACAGTAAAATAAAATAAAATAAAATAGAAAGAATAAAAAATCTTTTTGTGTGGTGCAAGATGCCCCTATGCCTCTATGCATTGAACACTAAACCAGAATAAGAAAACAGTAAAAAAAATCTTGCACCAAAAAATCTGTCTCAGCATAGTTTCTCGGTCCAGACTCAAGTTCATTTAATTTGCAGCAAAAATGAAGCACACTTCAGCTGAACAAAAATGTGTACTGTTATCGCCTATCCTGCACAACTACAAAGTACAAACTGAGATCAAAATTTGAAGGTCATTATGATGACTGATATAATCACCATGGAAGACTCTTGGGCACAAAAAATTCTGGATGATTCAAGAGAACAATGAATTGATCTCTTATTGACAAAATGAATAAGCCATCAGTTACAAGATCATTAGCAGTTTTGGGTGAAGGAAAGAACAAGCCTAAGGTAATTCTATGAAACAGATTACACTGATCACTGTCCATTCATTAACAGGACGAATTTCCCCTAAAGAACACTCCTTAAGAATCAAGAGGGAAAATCCCACTCCCTAAAGAACACTCTTCAAGAAACAAGGAGGAAAAAATCAACTTATTTTTAGCAGTGGCATGACTCTAGACTCCTTGTTTGGGCTACACAGAGAATGGCAGCTGGTAGAGGTAAGTGAAGCATATGTACAGAACCGGAGCAACTCCTTCCCTTCCTGGTTTATGTGAGACATCTAAAGGCTTCCCTGACCCCCATCTCCTAGACAGAACTGCAGTATTGATTGTATTCCTTTCTACAGGCCTCAGGGACAACGCATGCGGTACAAATCATGCACCTCCGTGCTTGCGAACTGCGCGTAGTCCTGTTGTTGTTGACGACTCGTCTCCTTCTTCTTGGAAGAACGCTTAGACGGCGCTTCAGTGGGCATGTTATTGACTGGTGGAGTTAGTGTGACCGGTGGGTTGATAGGTGGGGGCGCTGATGTTGCTGGGCAGCGATGTCGGACATTGATCATGTGCGTCTTGGTTTCAGTTGAGGTGCTACCAGTTATGTTTACCATAATAACAGCTTCCTTGTCCCTGGTGTCTTCACACCACCAGTTTTGTGGTATCCCGTCCACAAATTCTTCTTGTGTGTAGAAGTCCTCATGGTGTATTGTAATATCCACGGTTTCTCCTGGTTTAATAAGACCGTTCGCTGGTAGGACCTGTCGTGCGATAGTAAATTAGAAGTTGGTTATGGTATTCAGCATAAAGGCAAAGACAAATCGAGAATGCCAAAGAACCCGCACTTCAGAACTACTGTCTGCCATGGTCAGTCAAACTTCCGCAGTGATTCAGTAATGACTAACGATTATTGATCTATATGGGAAAATGGCTACATAGTTTGTTTCTTATAATCTTTTCTAGAAATTATACGGAGTAATAATCGATGAATCATATGGTTCCTATAGGTTGCCGTGAGAACCTACATATAGACTGAAGTTTCACATCATGGAGTCACCGATGGATCATATGGTTCCTATAGGTTACCTTTAGACACCATGATGGTACAACATAAAAAGTTGGTCGAAAAATTAGTTGTATGCAAGTAAAAAATATATATAGTCATTCATACCTCAAGCCAAAGTGGAAAGCCAAATGATGCCCTTGGAATAATCTCTGGTTTAGTCCCATCGTCCTTTTTGGTCGACTGGCCTTCACATAGGATTTCAAAAGCTGCTTTGCTTGTTTCACAATTATTAGTAATTTGGAAAACAATATTCTCTTGATTTTCCAATATAATTTCCTCTGTGCTAACTGTGCTGTCAGGAACAAAACAAGACTCCTTAAGCATAGACCGCACTTCCTCATTCGATTCGATTATTTCTCCATACTCCTGTCTTCTTGTTAACTCATCTACTCGTGCAATATCAACGCTAAATGTGCACCTCACAGGTTTATGATCACTCTCTGTGACCTCCATGACAGCTACATACCTATTAAAACAGAGGTAAAACAATATGCATATGAGAGAAAGGAATGGTGGGATATCACAAGGAGAAATCAAGAAAAAGTGTTGTAGTAGCTGACGATGTAATTGCAGCAACTACAGGGCACTCTAGCGAGCATTCGGCGACTGATACAGCACGACTGTCGCGATATAGCACCCTATCACACCAAGCAGGTATCCGCTTCTTCTCACCCGAATCATACCCTACAAGGCAGTTGAATAAGAAGCTTCAGAACCAATGGTTTTATTTACTACGTGCTAATAAATTACAAAGCGATTAAGAAATATATATTTCTAAGTGAGCCAGTGGCAAGATCTGAGCAGAGTTTAAAAAAAAAAATCATCGCTGAACAGAAAATAATTGATCAAATGCTTGTAGAATCAAAAGAGGCATACCTCCAAGACCTGGCGCGTGCTTTTGGAATTTGTAAGTCGGTGGGAATTTGATCAGACCTTCACGCATTCCTTGAAATACTTTTCCAGCTTTCATTTCTGCTCGAAGCTGATCCTTCTCTCTTAGCCAATCAAAGCTTCTTTGGGAAACCATGTCCCTTGCTTCATCATATGTGATACCATAAAGCCGGTAGTTGAAATCACCAAGAAAGACAACCATATCAGCATCAGCCAAGTCAGGCCTGACCTCATCAACCTGATTTCCATTAACCTGCCATTACCACAAAATCTGGACATTAGCATAATTCATCAGTATGGATATCCTGAAGGTTAGAGAACACGTACATTCACTGTTTTGTGCAATTGGACAGATGTAGCAGAAGCTGAAACAAAAGAAATCACAAGGGTTAGAGAAAGTACTTTTTGGTGCTTGAAACAACATTATGCAATACATATGTAACACCTAAAGTCCAATACAAAAATATTTGGAAATTAAATAGGAAACGAACATGTGGATCCATGAGGTTTGTTGAAAGCCATTGTACGATAAATGTGATCGAAGTCAGCATTGCGCCTGGCAACAGCTTCCAGATGTGCAGCAAAATGATTGCTCACAAAACACATTTTACGATCGTAGACTCTTATTCTTAATCCTACACCACCCTGCAGAAGAATCACTTGTCATGACACAAGGAAAATAACTGGGGAGCATGACTTAGACACATGCAACAAAATATAAATCGGAGCAGTGATCAGTGACTTGAATGTGCTCCTGCATGCAAGTGTTTCTTCCTATTCAGAGAGGCTTGCTTATGAAATCGTAAATAGAATTTCATTTTCCCACATAATATATACCACAGAAGCCCTTTATCTTGTAAGGAGTATACAAAGAAAAGATCCTCGAATATCTGGCGAGTACTCTACCGATTACTTCGTTCCAACTTTCATTCTTCATGTTTAGAAACTTGTCATTATGGTAGTTGTACATAAGGACACAGCCTTCAAAAATGGAGGCTACAACGAGGAACTTGAATGTCTGTACATATATACCATCATATACCTTATTGCCGATGGCACGTCCAAGACCACATGGAACTGCTGCAGCCTCAACATCACCGACATATGGCTTAAGACTTTTTCTTGCCCTTGAAAAGTTAATATTTTCCATATTATGTATATCACATGAGAACGGAAACTCAACAGGTTATCATTATGCGTCAAGAGAAATTTGATCGTAATTCTAAAAAACTAATTCAAGATAGGCCCATACCATGCAGCAATAAGCAATGCAGCCAACTGCCTAGAACCAACTCGGTGGAATGATGTCCCCTCATCAAGTGCTTTGCCTATATTGTCTATCCACCATTGACCATTGGCACTTCCCTCAAGTCCTACCTAAAACCAGGAACAAGGGAAGTTCAGTAAAGCGTGTGACTCAGGGATACTTACACATAATGAAAGCAACAATATGAGCCATCACGGAGATCATAATTTTTAAATTTGAGAGAGAAAGTAAAACAATCAAAATAAGATAGACTTAGCAAAAAGAATGATGCAGATGACATTTTGGTTCATTCAAGTGAATATCATAAAATTGGAAGTGTCCAAGAAAAACCATAGTTGCCATGAAACAATACATAAATCATGTCGCATTGATGATTGATAACCAAAAGCTTGGTTGCTGGGGAAAGCAACAACTAATGACTGAATTGTACAATATCAGGAAAAGACAAAACAGCAAAACCACAATAAAAATGGCTAAAACATGTTAGTCAGAGTATAATGAACAACATTACAACTTGGAACAGTATTGAAGTGTTCTTTTCGCATAAGAATGGTGGTAATTGCTTTAGAAAAAAAATATGTTGTCAGAAAACTAACCTCCGGTGGTGAAAATTCAAGAGTTGAGAGTGATCTAAAGCACACAAATGGAATCTAAAGTGAACAACCCCACTCTTACAAAAGTAAATTACTAAGATAGTGCGATTGGCATGTTGAACCACATATTTCGAATTAACATTCCTAAAGCAGGATTATTGTTAATGTTCTTAGCTACCAGTACATACTTCGACTAAAGGCTTTAAATAATTGATTGATTGAACAGCAACAAAATGAATGACTGAAAGGGAGATAAAGTATCTCACAGTTTCTTTTGCTGCAGAAATTGCGAGAAAACCTGCACCCATCTCGACCTCTTGTAATCCAACGACAACTAACCCAACATCAGATGCTACGCTACCCAACCATGCTTTAAGTGACTCGGCAGTTGCTTTTCCCTGCGCTACATTCCAACTTCCAACCATTATGTTTATCTTTTCCATTCTAGTGTATGACAATTCTTTGTTAGCCAATTCAGTTCGCAAAACATCATCAAGAGGTCCAGGGGAAGTCAGTGGCCATCCCCGGATACCGCCGTGATGTGCCAGAGTGTAGATGTAAGAACCACCAATCGCCATCCTTATGACCGGGCAGCTATGTCCGGTCCATCCTGCGAGAAGGTTACCATCGACATCCATGACTTGAACAGTACCACTGGCGTAGCCGACCCACACCCTATCTCCGAGTGCCTTTATGCACTGCACAGATGAAGTATGATGCTGGAACTCCTGAATTCGGTTCCCATTTCCATCCCACTGGATAATGCAACCATTTGTGCATCCAGACCAAATTGCCCCATCATCTGCTTGAGCCACTGCTCCTGTTCTCCGGTTATCTTCGACGAATGTCCCCTTTGTTGCAACCCTGCGCACCGCGTCGGCTGCTCCCATTAAGGCATTCCTAGATTTCTGGAAGAAGTTCAAAGAGCCTCCCGACTTGTCCTTCTTGGATGGTTTTACTTTGACCTCTACTTCCTCCATGGGTTGCTCTGGCATGACCGGTGCATCTAGCCGAGCCGACTCAACTTGGCCATCCATTCCAAATACTTTGAGCAGCTCCCTTGTACGAGCATCCCTGAGGCACACATTTCAGTAGAATCTACAAGTTAAAGCAGCTACCTGGCAAAGAAGACGGTAATCTAATCTAAAGTTCTAAACAGAATATTTCATATTGGTATTTCTGAAGGCATACCAGAGAGCAAATGTCATGCTTGTCAGGGTCCAAACCTTGGCCCGAGAATGATCGGCGAGCATGTACTTAACATCGGATGCAGGGAGAGAGCATACGTTGCCAACTGTGCAATGGTTCCTGAGGTCAATGTATGCCCTCTCCACCAACAATGCAGCCATGTGCCTCTCTTCCGGTGACAGCGAGAGGGACTTGGCAATGGCGTCGTATGGCCATGCCTTTATGACTCCAGCCTCTGAGCCCGACCATATCTCACCTGTCAGATTCAAAGTCAAACCAAACCGCGCATGCAATTTCGTCAGAAATCTTCACACTTGGCAAGCACATATGCACATACAACAGAAATGCATTGTCACAATATGAGGAGATCATAAATACTACAGTAGATGGCGCATGCTCACCATATGAGGTGATGGCCATGGAGAGCACGGGCGTCCGGCCGTAGGCCTGCCACGTGAGGGCTTCCCTGAACACGGGGGCGCTGTTGGGTCCACCGTGTGCGCTTCCCCCAACGCTCCCTTCCCCGCCTGAACCAGGAGGCGGAGGCGCGGGCGCCGTGGCGGCCGTCTCGAGGTCCATGCGCCACGAGCGGATCCTCCCGTCCTTGTGCCCCGTCCACAGCAGCCCGTTGGCCTTGTCCATGGCGACGCAGAGCGCGGGCGGCGCCGGCACGCCCTCGCGGAAGGGCGCGCTCTCCTCGTCGCCGCGGCGCGCGCCAGCGCCCCAGCCGGCGAACACCTCGTCGAGCGCCCACACCCTGATCCCGGACTCGGCCCCGGCCCAGAGCTGGCGGCGCTGCGGATCGGAGGCGAGCGTGCGGAGAAAGGAGCCGGCCTGCGTCTCCCGGAGCGGGTGGGGCCGCACCTCGAGCGGGGGAGGGCGGTGCGGGTGCATTGCCGCGCGGAGCGGCACGCGGAAGATGCCCTTGCCGCCGCCCGCGCCGACGAACTCCGGGAGGGTGCCGGCGCCGCCGCCGTACTCGGACATGGCGCGCTCGAGCGTCATGGAGCCGTCGCTGGCGCCGCCGACGGAGCGGCGGGAGCTGGGGCCGGAGGAGTAGGAGGCGCTGGGGTGGTGGTGGTGCTGCTGCTGCGGCGGGAGCGGCGGGTGGTAGCCGGCGGGGGCGCCGGCGGAGGGGTCGTGGTGCGCGTAGGAGAGGGAGTGGGAGGCCGGGAGGACGTGGTCGTCGTCGAGGCTGTGGTTGCGGAGCGCGGCGCGGCGCGCGGACGCGGTGTCCCCGCGCGACAGCGGCTGGCTGTAGGAGATGCCCCTCCGCTGCGGCGGCCGCGACGAGGCGGCGGCCAGCTCCTTGAGCGCCTCGTCGTCGGGCTCCATGGGTGTGATCGTGATCGCGCCCCCGCCGCCGACGGCCGGTCGATCTGATGTGCGTGCGTGCGCGCGGGCGGCCTGATCGGTGAGTGGTCCTGGGGCTGGGCGTGGGAATGGGAGCGGGAGGGATAAGATGGAAATGGTCAAGATGGCGAGGCGAGGGAGGAGGGCGCGGCGAGGGAGGCGCGGGGGAGGGAGTGGTCGGGGGTCCGATAGCCCGCGCGCCACCCGCGGCCGTCGGAGACGGAGGCCAAGGGGGGGCGCGTGTCGCGTGCTCCTGTCTGCGGACCGGGCCCCACTGTCAGCGCCCAAGGCTATTTTTTCACTCTTTTCATCATTTCTCTTCTCCTCGCATGAAACTTCCTTCAATCTAAGCCACCTAAATTAGTACTGCCACAAGATTAGTTACAATCTAACACTCAGCCAATCAAATGTTATTGTAGGGTATACACGTTTGAGGTTCCAATTCTATTTCAAATGTAATAAATTATTCGCAATACTTTCAAACATCCTAGGTTATTTACGGGCCATACCCCTTTCCCTGACTTATGCGAGCGGCGGCGGCAGCTGACCTACCCTACTAGCCGGCGAGTCCGAGCGCCCCTTCTCCCTCTACTAGTCGCTCCAAAGACAGGAGGGGGCGGGGACCCTAGGTCTTCGGTCTGATGGTGGTAGGGTTACAATAAATTTAGGATTGTCACAATTCGGTGGCGGTGAGGCGATGTTGTCGACGTCAACGTCGAATAAGATCTCCCAATCTCGTCCTCATTCCAGTGATGTTTCTTCATATCATCAGGAGGTGTGTAGAAGTGTTGGGGAATGCGGTAATTTCAAAAAAATTCCTACGATCACGCAAGATCTATCAAGATGATGAATAGCAACGAGAGGGGAGAGTGTGTCCACGTACCCTCGTAGACCGAAAGCAAAAGCGTTTCAATAACGCGACTGATGTAGTCGAACTTCTTCGCGATCAAACCGATCAAGTACCGAACGTATGGCACCTCCGTGTTCAACACACGTTCAGCTCGATGACGTCCCTCGTGCTCTTGATCCAGTTGAGGACAAGGGTGAGTTTTGTCAGCACGACGGCGTGGCGACGGTGATGATGGTGTTACCGGCGCAGGGCTTGGCCTAAGCTCTACGATGGTACGATCGAGGTGTGTAACTGTGGAGGGCGGCACCGCACACGGTTGGGAGAGAAACTTGTGTGTTCTAGGGTGCCCCCCTGCCCCCGTATATAAAGGAGCAAGGGGGGAGGCCGGCCGGCCCCTAGGGCGCGCCCCAAGAGGGGAGTCCTACTAGGACTACTAGTCCTAGTAGGATTCCACCAAGAGGGAGAGAGGGGAAAGGAAGGAGAGTGAGTAGGAAAGGGGGGCGCCGCCCCCCTTCCCTAGTCCAATTCGGACCCAAGGGGAGGGGGTGCGGCCCGCCCTGGCTGCCCCCCTCTCTCTCTCCACTAAGGCCCAATGTGGCCCATTACTTTCCCCGGAGGATTCCGGTTACCCCTCCGGCACTTCGGTTTTACCTGAAACTTCCGGAACACTTCCGGTGTCCGAATTGAAGGAAATATGCCCTAGAGGCAATAATAAAGTTATTATTTATTTCCTTATTTCATGATAAATGTTTATTATTCATGCTAAAATTGTATTAACCGGAAACATAATACATGTGTGAATACATAGACAAACATAGTGTCACTAGTATGCCTCTACTTGACTAGCTCGTGAATCAAAGATGGTTAAGTTTCCTAGCCATGGACAAAAGAGTTGTCATTTGATTAACGGGATCACATCATTAGGAGAATGATGTGATTGACTTGACCCATTCCGTTAGCTTAGCACACGATCGTTTAGTATGTAGCTAATGCTTTCTTAATGACTTATACATGTTCCTGTGACTATGAGATTATGCAACTCCCGTTTACCAAAGGAACACTTTGTGTGCTACCAAACGTCACAACGTAATCGGGTGATTATAAAGGTGCTCTCTGGTGTCTCCGAAGGTACATGTTGGGTTGGCGTATTTCGAGATTAGGTTTTGTCACTCCGATCTGCTTGAGAGGTATCTCTGGGCCCTCTCAGTAATACACATCACTTAAGCCTTGCAAGCATTGCAACTAATGAGTTAGTTGTGGGATGATGTATTAGGTAACGAGTAAAGAGACTTGCCGGTAACGAGATTGAACTAGGTATTGGATACCGACGATCGAATCTCGGGCAAGTAACATACCGATGACAAAGGGAACAACATATGTTGTTAAGCGGTTTGACCGATAAAGATCTTCAGTAGAATATGTAGGAGCCAATATGAACATCCAGGTTCCACTATTGGTTATTGACCGAAACAGTTCTAGGTCATGTCTACATAGTTCTCGAACCCGTAGGGTCCGCACGCTTAAGGTTACGATGATGCTTATATTATGAGTTTATGAGTTTTGATGTACCAAGGAGTTCGGAGTCCGGATGAGTCTCGAAATGGTCGAGACGTAAAGATCGATATATTGGACGACTATATTCGGACTTGGAAAGGTTCCGAGTGATTCGGTATTTTTCGGAGTACCGTGAGAGTTACGGAATTCACGGAGAAGTATTGGGCCTTATTGGGCCATACGGAGAGAGAGAGGGCTGCCTAGGGCAGCCGCTGCGCTTCTCAAGGCCTAGTCCGAATTGACTAGGGAGGGGCCGCACCCCCTCCTTCCTTCCCTTCTCTCTTCCCTTTCCTTCTCTCCTACTCCTACTACATGGAAGGTCTCCTAGTTGGACTAGGAAAGGAGGGTGTCCTACTCCCGGTGGGAGTAGGACTCCTCCCTGGCGCGCCCTCCCTTGGCCGGCCGCCTCCTCCTCCCTTGCTCCTTTATATACGGGGGCAGGGGGCACCCCATGACACACAAGTTGATCTACGGATCGTTCCTTAGCCGTGTGCGGTGCCCTCCACCATATTCCACCTCGGTCATATCGTCAGCGGAGTTTAGGCGAAGCCCTGCGCCGATAGAACATCATCATCGCCACCATGCCGTCGTCTTGTGGAACTCATCCCCGACGCTTTCTTTGGATTGGAGCCCGGGAACGCCATCGAGCTGAACGTGTGCTGAACATGGAGGTGCCGTCGTTCGGTGCTTGGATCGGTCGAATCGTGAAGACGCGTCGACTACATCAACCGCGTTGTCATAACGCTTCCGCTTACGGTCTCTGAGGGTACGTGAACAACACTCTCCCTCTCGTTGCTATGCCATCACCATGATCTTGCGTGGCGTAGGGAATTTTTGAAATTACTACGTTCCCTAACAAGGCATCCGAGCCTAGGTTTTATGCGTTGATGTTATATGCACGAGTAGAACACAAGTGAGTTGTGGGTGATATAAGTCATACTGCTTACCAACATGTCATACTTTGGTTCGGTGGTATTGTTGGATGAAGCGGCCCGGACCGACATTACGCCAGACGTGCGCTTACGAGACTGATTTTACCGCCGTGCTTTGCACAGTGACTAGCGGTGTCAGTTTCTCCAACTTTAGTTGAACCGAGTGTGGCTACGCCCGGTCCTTGAGAAGGTTAAAACAACACCAACTTGACGAACTATCGTTGTGGTTTTGATGCGTAGGTAAGAACGGTTCTTGCTCAGCCCGTAGCAACCACGTAAAACTTGCAACAACAAAGTAGAGGACGTCTAACTTGTTTTTGCAGGGCATGTTGTGATGTGATATGGTCAAGATGTGATGAGATATAAGTTGTTGTATGAGATGATCATGTTTTGTTGAAGTTATCAAGAATCGCGGAAGCTCTATGGTTGTCTCTTTGTTGCATAAGATGCAAGTGCCAAATAATTGCTTTACTTTATCGCTATGCGATAGCAATAGTTGCAAGAGCAATAGTTGGCGAGACGACCATGTGACGACACATTGATATAGATCAAGATGATGAAGATCATGGTGTCGTGCCGGTGATGATAGAGATCATGACAGTACTTTGGATATGGAGATCAAAGGCGCAAGATGATCATGGCCATATCATGTCACATATTTTGATTGCATATGATGTTTATCTGTTATACATCTTATTCTGTTTTGATTGACGGTAGCATTTTAAGATGATCTCTCACTAAAAATTATCAAGAAGTGTTCTCCCTGAGTATGCACCGTTGCCAAAGTTCGTCGTGCCCAGACACCACGTGATGATCGGGTGTGATAAGCTCTACGTCCATCTACAACAGGTGCAAGCCGCTTTGCACACGCGGAATACTCAGGTTAAACTTGACGAGCCTAGCATATGCAGATATGGCCTCGGAACACGGAGACCGAAAGGTCGAGCGTGAATCATATAGTAGATATGATCAACATAATGATGTTCACCATTGAAAGCTACTCCATTTCACGTGATGATCGGTTATGGTTTAGTTGATTTGGATCACGTGATCACTTAGAGGATTAGAGGATGTCTTTCTAAGTGGGAGTTCTTAAGTAATATGATTAATTGAACTTAAATTTATCATGAACTTAGTCCTGGTAGTATTTTGCAAATTATGTTGTAGATCAATAGCTTGCGTTGTTGCTTTCATATGTTTATTTTGATATGTTCCTAGAGAAAATTGTGTTGAAAAATGTTAGTAGCAATGATGCGGATTGGATCCGTGATCTGAGGTTTATCCTCATTGCTGCGTAGAAGAATTATGTCCTTGATGCACCGCTAGGTGACAAACCTATTGCAGGAGCGTATGCACGTTATGAACGTTTGGCTAGCTCAATATGATGACTACTTGATAGTTTAGTGCACAATGCTTAACGGCTTAGAATCGGGACTTCAAAGACATTTTGAATGTCATGGACCATATGAGATGTTCCAGGAATTGAAGTTAATATTTCAAGCAAATACCCGAGTTGAGAGATATGAAGTCTCCAACAAGTTATATTGCTAAAAGATGGAGGAGAATCGCTCAACTAGTGAGCATGTGCTCAGATTGTCTGGGTACTACAATCGCTTGAATCAAGTGGGAGTTAATCTTCCGAGATAAGATAGTGATTGACAGAGTTCTCTAGTCACCATCACTAAGTTAGTAGAACTTTGTGATGAACTATAGTATGCAAGGGATGACGAAAACGATTCCCGAGCTCTTCGTGATGTTGAAATCGACGAAGGTAGAAATCAAGAAAGAGCATCAAGTGTTGATGATTGACAAGACCACTAGTTTCAAGAAAAGGGCAAAGGGATAGAAAGGGAACTTCAAGTAGAATGACAAGCAAGTTGTCACTCCCGCGAAGAAGCTCACAGCTGGACCAAAGCCTGAAACTGAGTGCTTACACTGCAAAGGACCTGGTCACTCGAAGCGGAAATGCCCTGAATATTTGGTGGATAAAAAGGATGGCGAAGTGAACAAGGGTATATTTGATATACAGGTTATTGATGTGTGCCTTACTAGTGTTTATAATAGCCCCTGAGTATTTGATACTTGTTCAGTTGCTAAGATTAGTAACTCGAAACAGGAGTTATATAAACAGAGACTGGTTGAAGGGGAAGTGACGATGAGTGTTGGAAGTGGTTCCAAGATTGATATGATCATCATCGCACACTCCCTATACTTTCGGGATTAGTGTTGAACCTAAATAAATGTTATTTGGTGTTTGCGTTGAGCATGAATATGATTTGATCGTGTTTATTGCAATACGGTTATTCATTTAAGTAAGAGAATAAACTGTTGTTCTGTTTACATGAATAAAACCTTATATGGTTACACACCCAATGAAAATGGTTCATTGGATCTTGATCGTAGTGATACACATATTCATAATATTGAAACCAAAAGATGCAAAGTTAATAATGATAGTGCAACTTATTTGTGGCAATCGCCGTTTAGGTCATATTGGTGTAAAGCGCATGAAGAAACTCCATCTTGATGGAATTTTGGAATCACTTGATGCTTAAGTAACCATGCCTCATGGGCAAGATGACTAAGACTCCGTTCTCCGGAACAATGGAGCGAGCAACTGACTTATTGGAAATAATACATACTGATGTATGCGATCCAATGAGTGTTGATGCTCGTGGCGGGTATCGTTATTTTCTGACCTTCACAAGATAAATTAAGCAGATATGAGTATATCTACTTGATGAAACATAAGTCTGAAATAATTGAAAGGTTCAAAGAATTTCAGAGTGAAGTGGAAAAATCATCATAACAAGAAAATAAAGTTTCTACGATCTGATCGCGGAGACGAATATTTGAGTTACGAGTTTGGTCTTCAATTAAAACAATGTGGAATAGTTTCACAGCTCACGCCACCTGGAACACCACAACGTTATGGTGTGTTCGAACGTCAGAATCGCACTTTATTGGATATGGTGCGATCTATGATGTCTCTTATCGGTTTTACCACTATCGTTTTGGGGTTGTGCATTAGAGACAGCTGCATTCACATTTAAAAGGGCACCATCTAAATCCGTTGAGACGACACCGTATGAACTATGGTTTAGCAAAGAAACCTAAGTCATCGTTTCTTAAAGTTTGGAGTTACGATGCTTATATGAAAAAGTTTCAACTTGATAAGCTCGAACCCAAATCGGAGAAGTGCGTCTTCATAGAATACCCAAAGGAAACTGTTGGGTACTCCTTCAAATCCAAAGGCAAAATATTCGTTGCTAAGAATGGATCCTTTCTAGAGAAGGAGTTTCTCTCGAAAGAAGTGAGTGGGAGGAAAGTAGAACTTGATGAGGTAATTGTACCTGCTCCCTTATTTGAAAGTAGTTCATCACAGAAATCTGTTCCTATGGCTACTACACCAATTAGTGAGGAAGTTAATGATGATGATCATGAAACTTCAGATTAAGTTACTACAGAACCTCGTAGGTCTTCCAGAGTAAGATCCGCACCAGAGTGGTACGATAATCCTGTTCTGGAAGTTATGTTACTAGACCATGATGAACCTATGAACTATGAAGAAGCGATGGTGAGCCCAGATTCCGCAAAATGGCTTGAGGCCATGAATCTGAAATAAGATCCATGTATGAAAACAAAGTATGGACTTTGATTGACTTGCCCAATGATCGGCGAGACATTGAGATTAAATGGATCTTCAAGAGGAAGACATACGCTGATAGTGTTACTATCTACAAAGCTAGAATTGTCGCAAAAGGTTTTCGACAAGTTCAAGGTGTTGACTACGATGAGAGTTTTTCACTCGTATCTATGCTTAAGTCTGTCTGAATCATGTTAGCAATTGCCACATTTTATGAAATCGGCAAATGGATGTCAAAACTGCATTCCTTAATGGATTTTTTAAAGAAGAGTTGTATATGATGCAACCGTAAGGTTTTGCCGATCCGAAGGTGCTAACAAAATGTGCAAGCTCCAAATGATCCATCAATGGACTGGTGCAAGCATCTCGGAGTTGGAATATACGCTTTGATAAGTTGATCAAAGCATATAGTTTTAATACGCACTTGCGGTGAAGCCTGTATTTACAAGAAAGTGAGTGGGAGCACTACAAAGATTTCGATAAGTATATGTGAATGACATATTGTTGATCGGAAATAATGTAGAATTTTTCTCGAAAGCATAAAGGAGTGTTTGAAAGGAGTTTTTCAAAGAAAGACCTTGGTGAAGTCAAGTTACATTGAGCATCAAGATCTATAGAGATAGATCAAGACGCTTGATAAGATTTTTCAATGAGTACATACCTTGACAAGATTTTGAAGTAGTTCAAAATGGAACAGTCAAAGAAAGAGTTCTTGCCTGTGTTGCAAGGTGTGAAGTTGAGTAAGACTCAAAATCCGACCATGGTAGAAAATAGAAAAGAATGAATAAATTCCCTATGCCTCACCATAGGTTCTATAAAGTATGCTATGTCAGTGTACTAGACCTATTGTATACCTTGCTCTGAGTTTGGCAAAGGAATACAATTTTAATCTAAAAGTAGATCACTAGAACAGCGGTCAAGAATATCCTTAGTGAGGACTAAGGAGATGTTTCTCGATTATGGAGGTGATAAAAGAGCCAGTCGTAAAAAGTTACAACGATGCAAGCTTTTACACCAATCCAGATGACTCTAAGTCTCAATCTGGATACATATTGAAAGTGGGAGCAATTAGCTAGAGTAGTTCCGTGCAGAGCATTGTGGACATAGAATATTTGCAAAATACATACGACTCTGAATGTGACAGACCCGTTGACTAAACTTCTCTCATGAGCAAAACATGATCATACCTTAGTACTCTTTGGGTGTTAATCACATAGCCATGTGAACTAGATTAATGACTCTAGTAAACCCTTTGGGCGTTGATCACATGACGATGTGAACCATGGGTATTAATCACATACAGATGTGAATATTGGTGTTAAATCACAAGGTGATGTGAACTAGATTGTTGACTGTAGTGCAAGTGGGAGACTGAAGGAAATATGCCCTAGAGGCAATAATAAAGTTATTATTTATTTCCTTATTTCATGATAAATGTTTATTATTCATGCTAGAATTGTATTAACCGGAAACATAATACATGTGTGAATACATAGACAAACATAGTGTCACTAGTATGCCTCTACTTGACTAGCTCGTGAATCAAAGATGGTTAAGTTTCCTAGCCATGGACAAAAGAGTTGTCATTTGATTAACGGGATCACATCATTAGGAGAATGATGTGATTGACTTGACCCATTCCGTTAGCTTAGCACACGATCGTTTAGTATGTTGCTACAGCTTTCTTCATGACTTATACATGTTCCTTTGACTATGAGAATATGCAACTCCCGTTTACCAGAGGAACACTTTGTGTGCTACCAAACGTCACAACGTAACTGGGTGATTATAAAGGTGCTCTACAGGTGTCTCCGAAGGTACATGTTGGGTTGGCGTGTTCGAGATTAGGTTTTGTCACTCCGACTGTCGGAGAGGTATCTCTGGGCCCTCTCGGTAATACACATCACTTAAGCCTTGCAAGCATTGCAACTAATGAGTTAGTTGTGGGATGATGTATTACGTAACAGTAAAGAGACTTGCCGGTAACGAGATTGAACTAGGTATTGGATACCGACGATCGAATCTCGGGCAAGTAACATACCGATGACAAAGGGAACAACATATGTTGTTAAGCGGTTTGACCGATAAAGATCTTCGTAGAATATGTAGGAGCCAATATGAACATCCAGGTTCCACTATTGGTTATTGACCGGAAACAGTTCTAGGTCATGTCTACATAGTTCTCGAACCCGTAGGGTCCGCACGCTTAAGGTTACGGCGACGATGCTTATATTATGAGTTTATGAGTTTTGATGTACCGAAGGAGTTCGGAGTCCCGGATGAGATCGGGGACATAACGAGGAGTCTCGAAATGGTCGAGACGTAAAGATTGATATATTGGACGACTATATTCGGACTTCGGAAAGGTTCCGAGTGATTCGGATATTTTTCGGAGTACCGGAGAGTTACGGGAATTCGTTGGGAGAAGTATTGGGCCTTATTGGGCCATACGGGGAAGAGAGAGGGGCTGCCTAGGGCAGGCCGCGCGCCCCCCAAGGCCTAGTCCGAATTGGACTAGGGGGAGGGGCCGCACCCCCTCCTTCCTTCCCTTCTCTCTTCCCTTTCCTTCTCTCCTACTCCTACTACATGGAAGGTCTCCTAGTTGGACTAGGAAAGGAGGGTGTCCTACTCCTGGTGGGAGTAGGACTCCTCCCTGGCGCGCCCTCCCTTGGCCGGCCGCCTCCTCCTCCCTTGCTCCTTTATATACGGGGGCAGGGGGACACCCCATGACACACAAGTTGATCTCGATCGTTCCTTAGCCGTGTGCGGTGCCCCGCTTCATCATATTCCACCTCGGTCATATCGTCGCGGAGTTTAGGCGAAGCCCTGCCGGTAGAACATCATCATCGTCACCACGCCGTCGTGCTGACGGAACTCATCCCCGACGCTTTGCTGGATTGGAGCTCGGGGAACGTCATCGAGCTGAACGTGTGCTGAACACGGAGGTGCCGTACGTTCGGTGCTTGGATCGGTCGAATCGTGAAGACGTACGACTACATCAACCGCGTTGTCATAACGCTTCCAGATTGAGACTCAGAGTCATCTGGATCGGTGTAAAAGCTTGCATCGACGTAACACTTTACGACAAACTCTTTATCACTTCCATAACCGAGAAATATTTCCTTAGTCCTCTTAGGTAACTAAGGATAACTTTGACCGCTATACAGTGATGCATTCCTGGATCACTATCGTACCCCCTTGCCAAACTCATAGCAAGGCACACAACTGGTTTGGTACATAGCATGGCACACTTTATAGAACCTATGACTGAGGCATAGGGAATGAATTTCATTCGCTTTCTATCTTCTAAAGTGGTCGGGCTTTGAGTCTTACTCAACTTTACACCTTGCAATACAGGAAAGAACTATTGGGGGACACAGTAATTTCAAAAAAAATCCTACGATCACACAAGATCTATCTAGGAGATTGTTGACACCTGTTTTTGGCAAGATACAGATTGCAATGAAGATGGTCTCGAGTGAACGGGCTTTCAGCATGAAAAGATTCATGTCGCCGAGAGGAACAACTTTGATGTTTCGGTTATATTCATTCGACCTTATCTTACGGACCGAAACTATACTCCGAGTGGCATAATTCAATGTTCCAAGTGATTTTTGGCCAATCACGCCTTAAAGATGACCTCGGATGAAGTAGCACACTAAAGGAATTGTCTTCGTCTCGTCGAAGCAATCAATTCTGGTATATAAATCATCTCAATCCGAGTTTGTATGCAAAAGTTACAATCAATACAGACCAGCCCTACCAAAGACCAAAATATTACGCTCGACACCACACACATGTTAATGAGTGTCTGATACAATGCGTGAGAAATTCGGCCTTCTGGACGGCCTTGAATGGAAAACCTTCAACATGAAAAAGTTATGTCTCGTCGAGCCGATCGATTTTCATATACAATTTGTCTCAATTCGAGGTCATATGCAACCTGGAGAGGCAAATCAAGATCAGGCTGTCTTTTCAGTCAGGAAATCCGAGTGGAAAGTTTTACCATCCGAGTGATAACCTACCGATCGAGTAAAAGGTCGAGTGAAAACTTACCGGTCGAGTGAAAACTTACCTTTCAAGTAAAACCTTACCGGTCGAGTGAAAGCTTACTTTTCAAGGGAAAACTTACCGGTCGAGTGAAAGTTTGACATCCGAGTGAACTTATTATCATCTGAGTAAAGATATTACCGTCGGAATTAAAACTTGCCGATCGAGTAAGAGATTGCCTTTCCGAGTGAAAATATAGTCATCCGAGTAAAATATTATCTTCCGAGTGGAAAAACCAAGTTGGAAGATCCGAGTGAAAGACTCTAATATCCGAGTGGATGAGCTCGAATCCGAGTGAAACTGAACATGTGCCCGAAAGTTTATCAAGATGACCTCAGATGAAGAAGTGTTCAATACAGAAATTATGCATATCATCAAGACGGTAAACTTTGGTTTCGAGGTCATCATCATCGGAGATAGTATATGTCCTACAAGTTCACTACGAGACTCGGATAATCCAGTCTACTGCAAGACCGAGTCCGACTGGAAGGTAAAGATGACCTCGAAGAGTATTCAAGATGGTCTTATTTGAAAAAGTAATCAACATGAGAGTTGTTCGTATCATCGAGGCGCACAAGTTTGATATTTGGGCCATATTGATCGGAGATCATATGCAAGCTCGGCTGCCCGCGCAAGAAGGAAGACAGAGTTTGGGCCAGATTCAACCTGAATCCGAGTTGGAATAGAACTAGGACTCTAGGACGCGAATTGATGTAATTTTTCTTGTAAGGAAAGCCTAGATGAATCCTTTACTTGTACGGGAAGTCCAGCCTCATCTTATATATGATGCGGGTGACGGACGATTGAACAACACCAATCGAACCAATCAATCTATTACACTTTTGTGTTCATCTATCTTTATCCCCTACCCTTGTATCTTTCTTTCTCGTTCTTTGTTCGTTCTTCGCGTTGGAGGGCAGCGATCCACGAGGCTCTAGGGGCGGCCGAATCGACCTAGGGCAGCCCATAGTCGCCACACTCCCGACGGGTCCCTCCCGGGCGTGTGGGGTTTCGGTCTTCAAAAGCGCCACGACCGTCTCCGCCAGATCGCTGTCGGTCGGGTCTCCTTCGACGTGAGCTGCGATGCATCAACCCCGGCGTCGAGGGTACACGTGACGTGTTCGTGTGTCAACACACTTTTGGCGACTCATTTGGGGACGAAGATTTGAATAGTTTCCAGCCTGTTCTTGCTACGAGGAGAGCGTCATCAAGCGGCTGCAATCTACAACGGTAACATGTATCATCAAGCTCCTTATGTAGATGCAAATAGCCATTATGTTGATGTTGCTAGATCTTTCAATGGACATGTCATGTCGGCTAGCCCTAACGAGCAAAGGCCGACTAGTTATTTCGTTGGAGAAACTTGGAATTTACAGAATCGCGACATGCAACCTAAGAATCTGAACTTTCGTGCATCGGCAACATCTTTCAATATGCCGGTGAACAACACGATTTGTTCGAGTGGTCAATATATGACACCTCAATTACAGGAGGGTGTCTCACTATTTTATCCATCGGCAGCCGACTCGCAATATGCGGGTTCATCCCCAAACATGCCGATTGATGGGGGAATCGGCCATGCTTCCATTAGCTATTTGGCCGGTTATCCTCAAACATCATATACTACACCTCGTGAGATTAATTGTTCAGTGGCATATGAAACTAAAAATATTCATGACTCGGATCACCTTTGTGGTTATGCCCGAGTGAATGGAGATTCTGCAGGAGCATATGTGCCTAATATTGCAGGAGATGAGGTGGCTTTAGCTGCATTAAAAGTTTAGCCCAAAATAAGAAGATTAGTGCTATTTGCCTTGAGCAACACGAAAAGGGATTGGTTGCTGATTATGAGGCAGTAAGAGCTAGGGTTTTGAAAGAAGATGAAGTGTTGCCGATTGAGAGAAAATATTCAACAACAAAGGCACAAGTCTTCACCTATCATTGCAGCATGTTATACACCCCTATACAATCAAAAATTTCGCAACATCACTTCATTGCGAAAGATACTAAAAGTGTTGGGGGCAAGCCGATCCAAGCAGGGCTGAGTTTGAAGAAAATATGTGGCCCAAGTGGACAAGATAAAGCTAGAGCTCACGAGGAATTGCGTTAATGAATTTACTACACCTACCTTTGAGGAATTACCAGCAGAATATCGACAGGCTTACGAAGCACTCAAGAAGAGCCGTGGAGAAGAGTATTTGTAAGAATATGTCAAGTTCCTTCCTCCATGCAGCAATCTTGTTGACTCCTCTGTGATGTTGAGGCAAGCCAAGAAAGAAGCTTTGCAAGCAAATCGGCAAGAAAGGGTTCACTCGGCTAATACGGTTGATTCAGTTGAAACTGAGTCAAATATGAATAAGTCATCTACAGCCGAGTCGAACGATTCCTTTAAAGAAAAGATGATGTTGGATTCAGTTGAAACCAGATTGAGCACAAAGACGGTTACAACCGAGTGCATAGAGTCCATACTGAGTACATCATACCAGCTGAGTGCATCGACCCATCTGAGTACATCATGCCAGTCGAGTGCATCGTTCCAGACGAGTGCATCGCCGGCTAAAGTCGAGTGCATCAAGCCAATTATTGCCGCGTGTACCAAAACAAAAGATGCAAGTTTCACGAGCAAAGGAACGGTAAACGCATAGCGAATTGGCCGTGTTAGATTTTTTCGGATATGAGGGAGCTTACATGCTGCCCTATGAGTTCCGTGCCAAAGAAACCGATAAGCATCAAGAGAAAGTTATATGGCCAAACAAAGTTTGGCTAGTGATAAAGATCAAGAACCAGGCGTGCACTGAGCAAAGTTCAACCGACAAAGAGCATCCGAGTGAAATCCACTTGGGTAATCCGAGTGAAATATACTGGCAACCCGAATGAAATATACTCGGGCAATCCGAGTGAAATCTGCTCAATCAATCCGAGTGATGAGGCACGAGCTCCGTAAGAAGAGGAAGAGGTGTTGGAGAATTATTCAAAAGTGGAGCAAGATATTGTTCCAGTGGTGCAACCACCTTCTCCTTCCAAAGTCTTCACAAAGGTACACCTAGCAGACAGTTTATTCAATTTTCGATTTGGTCAAAATCATATTGTTGATGCACCCGTTGGTAAGATTCTAATTAATTCTGAAAGACCAATCGAGATGAGTAATCTATTTGTTTCGAATTATCTTGTCACTAATCATGTTGATCGACACATGTCATCATTCATAGAGGATAATAGTGACAACTTATCGCAACCTAAGTTGTTCCTATCATGTCGACTGAACTTTATATTCATATGGACAACTTTGTTTGTTTCACGCCTGGCTAACATTTGGTCTCAGATGAGACATATATTCTGTAATTACTTTGGTTGCAGAAACATAAAGCCAGGTCCAAAGTCCTCCGAGATAGCCGATTCAAGAGCATCGGGGAAGGAGGACGAAAATCAACGCATAGCCGAGTCAGATAGCGTTAAACCGGCACCACTCGGTTGTTTTGTTCCAGAGCCGGTATCACAATATCGGTTAATGGATGAGCAGCGTACCTTCAATCTGGGCATAGGTGATCACATCATTGGTACATCATCAACTAATCCTATTATTATAATTGATCACGATGTCGAGCTATCAAGACAAGAACAAATGCAATGTTCGTTTGAACAGAATGTCAAAGACAACAATGTGATTCATCAAGCCACACAATCAGCTTACACGGGACGATTGGTGCTCGTTGAGGCACAAGCATACGGCCAGTCGACTCAGATTGGTCTTGATGGAGATCAAGCATTGACTCGGCTACCTCAACCCGACTCATCCAAAGACGGACATGTATATGCTAATGATATGGGATCAAATCTTCAAGTGAGGTAATCATTCAAAAGTGCATCATCAATAATATTGAAGACAGGAATTCCATCAAAGTTACGACCGCACATCTAGTCTTTGAGGGCCAACAAGAAAATTCAAAGACCGATGCACACAAAACCAAAGAAAGCAAAGGCCGCGGTAAGCATAAATGCAAAAAGATGAAAGTCACTTTCCCGCAGTTATTGGAAAAATATCAGAAGATAAGTGAGGAGAAGAATGCTTATCGGCCGAGTGAAGAAAAAACATCGAAGTCACCCCCAAGGCATAAATCTGAAGACTGGGATTGGCATAGGAAGACGTTGAGCAAGCAGAATTCATATCCTCCTTTTGGGCAGCCAATACCAATGTCGTGGATGCCTCCCTACACTCATGTAAACCCATATCCATCATGGGGTAGGTATGATACAAGGGCACATTATCCATCTTATTTTAGATCATCTCGCCAACATTATGCAGCTCCAAAAGGATCAACATTTGATGAACAATCATACGTCAAAGACCGTTTCAATCATAAGGAATCGGTCCGGAGCTCAAGGAACAATAAAGAGGTGGTCAAGCAAGTGTACCAGGTCAAGAAAGATGGTCGTAAGTGTGCTACTTCAGATTTGTTCTCAAATAACAAAGAGCCAGTTAAAGTATTGACATTGGCTACAAAAGGCAACAAGGCAAGTCAATCAAGTGTCAAATCTGAGGGGAAGAAGTTGAGAGTGCGCAAGGCCAAAAAAAGTTGGCATTGGTTGAAACAGAATCACAGCCGAGGTGCCCACTCGGCTTAGCGCATTGGCAAGAGAAGGAATTACAAAAACTTAGTGCACATGAGTTGAGAAAGAGGAACATGGCCTGGGTTCCTAAGGGAAATCCTCGAGTTAAGAGCTGCATCACATCTCCTGTTGCGAAGCCAGCAAAAATAAGGGAGTACAAGTGTAAGGCCCGTAGGCGAGGACGACAATTTTCATATAGGAGACTCCAGGAGGCGTCTCATCCATATTCTTCAATCGTACCATCAAAATCAACGCTATGGAATTTATCCTCAGCCGAAACATCTGACTTATTTCGACTATTCACACTTTGGTGGGACGGACCCCGAGCACTTTTGAGATAAGAACGCATGGCCGATATTTGCATATCGCCTCGAATTCATTGTGTTGGCAAACCCGGCATCTGGCTAACGGTGTTCACCATGGTTGATTTTTTACTCCTATAGCCGATGCTCAGTGTTTGCCAATACTGGCGAGGCCGACTTAATTATTGAGTCGACCACTAATCAAGGGTCTAGTGCCTAAAAGAGCCCCGACTCCAAATGTTATTTATTTGCAGGATCCAACTCAGGAGACAGACATTGTTCAGCGGAGGCTTGATAGTGTACTTTGATAACGAGTTGAGTCGCCGAACAGTTGACGGTATTCCTTTGAGGTGCATGGTCATAATTGTTTGGCAATCGTCTTTGTTGAAGGGTTCTAATATTCCCAGGGAAGGCCTGGACAAGTGCAAGGTCCGGATTGACATAAGAAACTTACGTGGAAGCATTTGTGACATCCAATTGTTGTTTTCAGACAACTATTATCCAAGAGGCTCTACCGAAGAAGCAACAAACATGAGCATATGGATGATTACAATTATCATACTCAACATGCACAGCCCATGGAGTGTTGACATCGTGCTTTAACATTACCCTAGGCAAGGTATTTTCAAGCGCATAAGCTCTGCCAGAAAACAGGGGGGCATGTGCTGACACCTGTTTTTGGCAAGATACAGATTGCAATGAAGATGGTCTCGAGTGAACGGGCTTTCAGCATGAAAAGATTCACGTCGGCGAGAGGAACAACTTTGATGTTTCGGTTATATTCATTCGACCTTATCTTACGGACCGAAACTATACTCCGAGTGACATAATTCAATGTTCCGAGTGATTTTTGGCCAATCACGCCTTAAAGATGACCTCGGATGAAGTAGCACACTAAAGGAATTGTCTTCGTCTCGTCGAAGCAATCAATTTTGATATATAAATCATCTCAATCCGAGTTTGTATGCAAAAGTTACAATAAATACAGACCAGCCCTACCAAAGACCAAAATATTATTACCGACACGACACATGTTAATGAGTGTCTGATACAATGCGTGAGCAATTCGGCCTTCTGGACGGCCTTGAATGGAAAAACCTTCAACATGAAAATGTTTCGTCTCGTCGGGCCGATCGATTTTTATATACAATTTGTCTCAATTCAAGGTCATATGCAACCTGGAGAGGCAAATCAAGATCAGGCTGTCTTTTCAGTCGGGAAATCCGAGTGGAAAGTTTTACCATCCGAGTGTAAACCTACCGATCGAGTAAAAGGTCGAGTGAAAACTTACCGGTCGAGTGAAAGCTTACCTTTCAAGTAAAACCTTACCGGTCGAGTGAAAGCTTACTTTTCAAGGGAAAACTTACTGGTCGAGTGAAAGTTTGACATCCGAGTGAACTTATTATCATCTGAGTAAAGATATTACCGTCGGAATTAAAACTTGCCGATCGAGTAAGAGATTGCCTTTCCGAGTGAAAATATAGTCATCCGAGTGAAATATTATCTTCCGAGTGAAAGATTCTAAACATCCGAGTGGAAAAGCCAAGTTGGAAGATCCGAGTGAAAGACTCTAATATCCGAGTGGATGAGCTCGAATCCGAGTGAAACTGAACATGTGCCCGAAAGTTTATCAAGATGACCTTAGATGAAGAAGTGTTCAATACAGAAATTATGCATATCATCAAGACGGTAAACTTTGGTTTTGGAGTCATCATCATCGGAGATAGTATATGTCCTACAAGTTCACTACGAGACTCGGATAATCCAGTCTACTGCAAGACCGAGTCCGACTGGAAGATAAAGATGACCTCGCAAAGTATTCAAGGAGGCCTTATTTGAGAAAGTGATCAACTTGAGAGTTGTTCGTATCATCGAGGCGCACAAGGTGATATTTGGGCCATCTTGATCGGAGAACATATGCAAGCTCAGGGGCCTGCACAAGAAGGAAGATAGAGTTTGGGCCAGATTCAGACTAAATCCGAGTTGGAATAGAACTAGGACTCTAGGACGCGAATTGATGTAATTTTTCTTGTAAGGAAAGCCTAGATGAATCCTTTACTTGTACGGGAAGTCCAGCCGCCTCTTATATATGTTGGGGGTGACGGACGATTGAACAACACCAATCGAACCAATCAATCTATTACACTTTTGTGTTCATCTATCTTTATCCCCTACCCTTGTATCTTTCTTTCTTGTTCTTCGTTCGTTCTTCGCGTTGGAGGGCAGCGATCCACGAGGCTCTAGGGGCGAGCGAATCGACCTAGGGCAGCCCATAGCCGCCACACTTCCTGACGGGGTCCCTCCCGGCGCAGGGGTTTCGGGTCTTCAAAAGCGCCCGCCGACTGTCCTGCGTATCGCGCTGTCGGTCGGGTCTCCTTCGACGTGAGCTGCGATGCATCAACCCCGGCGTCGAGGGTACACGGTGACGTGTTCGTGTGTCAACACACTTTTTGGCGACTCCGCTGGGGACGAAGATTTGAATAGTTTCCAGCCTGTTCTTGCTACGAGGAGAGCGTCATCAAGCGGCTGCAATCTACAACGGTAACATGTATCATCAAGCTCGTTATGTAGATGCAAATAGCCATTATGTTGATGTTGCTAGATCTTTCAATGGACATGTCATGTCGGCTAGCCCTAACGAGCAAAGGCCGACTAGTTATTCCGTTGGAGAAACTTGGAATTTACAGAATCGCGACATGCAACCTACAAATCTGAACTTTCGTGCATCGGCAACATCTTTCAATATGCCGGTGAACAACACGATTTGTTCAAGTGGTCAATATATGACACCTCAATTACAGGAGGGTGTCTCACTGTTTTATCCATCGGCAGCCGACTCGCAATATGCGGGTTCATCCCCAAACATGCCGATTGATGGGGGAATCGGTCATGCTTCCATTAGCTATTTGGCAGGTTATCCTCAAACATCATATACTACACCTCGTGAGATTAATTGTTCAGTGGCATATGAAACTAAAAATATTCATGACTCGGATCACCTTTGTGGTTATGCCCGAGTGAATGGAGATTCTGCAGGAGCATATGTGCCTAATATTGCAGGAGATGAGGTGGCTTTAGCTGCATTAAAAAGTTTAGCCCAAAATAAGAAGATTAGTGCTATTTGCCTTGAGCAACACGAAAAGGGATTGGTTGCTGATTATGAGGCAGTAAGAGCTAGGGTTTTGAAAGAAGATGAAGTGTTGCCGATTGAGAGAAAATATTCAACAACAGTGCACAAGTCTTCACCTATCATTGCAGCATGTTATACACCCCCTATACAATCAAAAAATTTCGGCAACATCACTTCATTGCCGAAAGATACTAAAAGTGTTGGGGGGCAAGCCGATCCAAGCAGGGCTGAGTTTGAAGAAAAATATGTGGCCCAAGTGGACAAGATAAAGCTAGAGCTCACAGGGAATTGCGTTAATGAATTTACTACACCTACCTTTGAGGAATTACCAGCAGAATATCGACAGGCTTACGAAGCACTCAAGAAGAGCCGTGGAGAAGAGTATTTGTAAGAATATGTCAAGTTCCTTCCTCCATGCAGCAATCTTGTTGACTCCTCTGTGATGTTGAGGCAAGCCAAGAAAGAAGCTTTGCAAGCAAATCAGCAAGAAAGGGTTCACTCGGCTAATACGGTTGATTCAGTTGAAACTGAGTCAAATATGAATAAGTCATCTACAGCCGAGTCGAACGATTCCTTTAAATAAAAGATGATGTTGGATTCAGTTGAAACCAGATTGAGCACAAAGACGGTTACAACCGAGTGCATAGAGTCCATACTGAGTACATCATACCAGCTGAGTGCATCGACCCATCTGAGTACATCATGCCAGTCGAGTGCATCGTTCCAGACAAGTGCATCGCCGGCTAAAGTCGAGTGCATCAAGCCAATTATTGCCGCGTGTACCAAAACAGAAGATGCAAGTTTCGCCGAGCAAAGGAACAGTAAACGCAACGAATTGGCCGTGTTAGATTTTTCTGGATATGAGGGAGCTTACATGCTGCCCTATGAGTTCCGTGCCAAAGAAACTGATAAGCATCAAGAGAAAAGTTATATGGCCAAACAAAGTTTGGCTAGTGATAAAGATCAAGAACCAGAGCGTGCACCTGAGCAAAGTTCAACTGACAAAGAGCATCCGAGTGAAATCCACTTGGGTAATCCGAGTGAAATATACTCGGGCAACCCGAATGAAATATACTCGGGCAATCCGAGTGAAATCTGCTCAATCAATCCGAGTGATGAGGCACGAGCTCCAGAAGAAGAGGAAGAGGTGTTGGAGAATTATTCAAAAGTGGAGCAAGATATTGTTCCAGTGGTGCAACCACCTTCTCCTTCCAAAGTCTTCACAAAGGTACACCTAGCAGACAGTTTATTCAATTTTTGATTTGGTCAAAATCATATTGTTGATGCACCCGTTGGTAAGATTCTAATTAATTCTGAAAGACCAATCGAGATGAGTAATCTATTTGTTTCGAATTATCTTGTCACTAATCATGTTGATCGACACATGTCATCATTCATAGAGGATAATAGTGACAACTTATCGCAACCTAAGTTGTTCCTATCATGTCGACTGAACTTTATATTCATATGGACAACTTTGTTTGTTTCATGCCTGGCTAACATTTGGTCTCAGATGAGACATATATTATGTAATTACTTTGGTTGCAGAAACATAAAGCCAGGTCCAAAGTCCTCCGAGATAGCCGATTCAAGAGCATCGGGGAAGGAGGACGAAAATCAACGATAGCCGAAGTCGATAGCGTTAAACCGCACCGCTCGGTTGTTTTGTTCGAGCCGGTATCACAATATCGGTTAATGGATGAGCAGCGTACCTTCAATCTGGGCATAGGTGATCACATCATTGGTACATCATCAACTAATCCTATTATTATAATTGATCACGATGTCGAGCTATCAAGACAAGAACAAATGCAATGTTCGTTTGAACAGAATGTCAAAGACAACAATGTGATTCATCAAGCCACACAATCAGCTTACACGGGACGATTGGTGCTCGTTGAGGCACAAGCATACGGCTAGTCGACTCAGATTGGTCTTGATGGAGATCAAGCATTGACTCGGCTACCTCAACCCGACTCATCCAAAGACGGACATGTATATGCTAATGATGATGGGATCAAATCTTCAAGTGAGGTAATCATTCAAAAGTGCATCAGCAATAATATTGAAGACAGGAATTCCATCAAAGTTACGACTGGCACATCTAGTACTGGGGGGCAACAAGAAAATTTAAAGACCGATGCACACAAAACCAAAGAAAGCAAATGCCGCGGTAAGCATAAATGCAAAAAGATGAACGTCACTTTCCCGCAGTTATTGGAAAAATATCAGAAGATAAGTGAGGAGAAGAATGCTTATCGGCCGAGTGAAGAAAAAACATCGAAGTCACCCCCAAGGCATAAATCTGAAGACTGGATTGGCATAGGAAGACGTTGAGCAAGCAGAATTCATATCCTCCTTTTGGGCAGCCAATACCAATGTCGTGGATGCCTCCCTACACTCATGTAAACCCATATCCATCATGGGGCAGGTATGATACAAGGGCACATTATCCATCTTATTTTAGATCATCTCGCCAACATTATGCAGCTCCAAAAGGATCAACATTTGATGAACAATCATACGTCAAAGACCGTTTCAATCATAAGGAATCGGTCCGGAGCTCAAGGAACAATAAAGAGGTGGTCAAGCAAGTGTACCAGGTCAAGAAAGATGGTCGTAAGTGTGCTACTTCAGATTTGTTCTCAAATAACAAAGAGCCAGTTAAAGTATTGACATTGGCTACAAAAGGCAACAAGGCAAGTCAATCAAGTGTCAAATCTGAGGGGAAGAAGTTGAGAGTGCGCAAGGCCAAAAAAGAGTTGGCATTGGTTGAAACAGAATCACAGCCGAGGTGCCCACTCGGCTTAGCGCATTGGCAAGAGAAGGAATTACAAAAACTTAGTGCACATGAGTTGAGAAAGAGGAACATGGCCTGGGTTCCTAAGGGAAATCCTCGAGTTAAGAGCTGCATCACATCTCCTGTTGCGAAGCCAGCAAAAATAAGGGAGTACAAGTGTAAGGCCCGTAGGCGAGGACGATAATTTTCATATAGGAGACTCCAGGAGGCGTCTCATCCATATTCTTCAATCATACCATCAAAATCAACGCTATGGAATTTATCCTCAGCCGAAACATCTGACTTATTTCGACTATTCACACTTTGGTGGACGGACCCCCGAGCACTTTTGAGATAAGAACGCATGGCCGATATTTGCATATCGCCTCTAATTCATTGTGTTGGCAAACCCGGCATCCGCTAACGGTGTTCACCATGGTTGATTTTTTACTCCTATAGCCGATGCTCGGTGTTTGCCAATATCGCGAGGCCGACTTAATTATTGAGTCGACCACTAATCAAGGGTCTAGTGCCTAAAAGAGCCCGACTCCAAATGTTATTTATTTGCAGGATCCAACTCAGGAGATGTACATTGTTCAAGCAGAGGCTTGATAGTGTACTTTGATAACGAGTTGAGTCGCCGAACAGTTGACGGTATTCCTTTGAGGTGCATGGTCATAATCGTTTGGCAATCGCCTTTGTTGAAGGGTTCTAATATTCCTGTGGAAGGCCTGGACAAGTGCAAGGTCCGGATTGACATAAGAAACTTACGTGGAAGCATTTGTGACATCCAATTGTTGTTTTCAGACAACTATTATCCAAGAGGCTCTACCGAAGAAGCAACAAACATGAGCATATGGATGATTACAATTATCATACTCAACATGCATAGCCGATGGAGTGTTGACATCGTGCTTAAACATTACCCTAGGCAAGGTATTTTCTGGCACGCAAGCTCTGCCAGAAAACAGGGGGGCATGTGTTGCCACCTGTTTTTGGCAAGATACAGATTGCAATGAAGATGGTCTCGAGTGAACGGGCTTTCAGCATGAAAAGATTCACGTCGCCGAGAGGAACAACTTTGATGTTTCGGTTATATTCATTCGACCTTATCTTACGGACCGAAACTATACTCCGAGTGACATAATTCAATGTTCCGAGTGATTTTTGGCCAATCACGCCTTAAAGATGACCTCGGATGAAGTAGCACACTAAAGGAATTGTCTTCGTCTCGTCGAAGCAATCAATTTTGATATATAAATCATCTCAATCCGAGTTTGTATGCAAAAGTTACAATAAATACAGACCAGCCCTACCAAAGACCAAAATATTACGCTCGACACCAGACACATGTTAATGAGTGTCTGATACAATGCGTGAGCAATTCGGCCTTCTGGACGGCCTTGAATGGAAAAACCTTCAACATGAAAATGTTTCGTCTCGTCGGGCCGATCGATTTTTATATACAATTTGTCTCAATTCAAGGTCATATGCAACCTGGAGAGGCAAATCAAGATCAGGCTGTCTTTTCGTTCGGGAAATCCGAGTGGAAAGTTTTACCATCCGAGTGTAAACCTACCGATCGAGTAAAAGGTCGAGTGAAAACTTACCGGTCGAGTGAAAGCTTACCTTTCAAGTAAAACCTTACCGGTCGAGTGAAAGCTTACTTTTCAAGGGAAAACTTACTGGTCGAGTGAAAGTTTGACATCCGAAAGTGAACTTATTATCATCTGAGTAAAGATATTACCGCCGAATTAAAACTTGCCGATCGAGGTAAGAGATTGCCTTTCCGAGTGAAAATATAGTCATCCGGTGAAATATTATCTTCCGAGTGAAAGATTCTAAACATCCGAGTGGAAAAGCCAAGTTGGAAGATCCGAGTGAAAGACTCTAATATCCGAGTGGATGAGCTCGAATCCGAGTGAAACTGAACATGTGCCCGAAAGTTTATCAAGATGACCTCAGATGAAGAAGTGTTCAATACAGAAATTATGCATATCATCAAGACGGTAAACTTTGGTTTTGGAGTCATCATCATCGGAGATAGTATATGTCCTACAAGTTCACTACGAGACTCGGATAATCCAGTCTACTGCAAGACCGAGTCCGACTGGAAGGTAAAGATGACCTCGAAGAGTATTCAAGATGGTCTTATTTGAAAAAGTAATCAACATGAGAGTTGTTCGTATCATCGAGGCGCACAAGTTTGATATTTGGGCCATCTTGATCGGAGATCATATGCAAGCTCGGCGGCCCGCGCAAGAAGGAAGACAAAGTTTGGGCCAGATTCAGACTGAATCCGAGTTGGAATAGAACTAGGACTCTAGGACGCGAATTAATGTAATTTTTCTTGTAAGGAAAGCCTAGATGAATCCTTTACTTGTAATGGGAAGTCCAGCAGCCTCTTATATATGTTGGGGTGACGGACGATTGAACAACACCAATCGAACCAATCAATCTATTACACTTTTGTGTTCATCTATCTTTATCCCCTACCCTTGTATCTTTCTTTCTCGCTCTTCGCTCGTTCTTCGCTGGAGGGCAGCGATCCACGAGGCTCTAGGGGCGAGCGAATCGACCTAGGGCAGCCCATAGCTGCCGCACTCCCTGACGGGGTCCCTCCCGGGCGTGTGGGGTTTCGGGTCTTCAAAAGCGCCCGCCGACGGTCCTACGTATCGCGCTGTCGGTCGGGTCTCCTTCGACGTGAGCTACGGTGCATCACCCCCGGCGTCGAGGGTACACGGTGACGTGTTCATGTGTCAACAGAGATGCATAGCAACGAGAGGGGAGAGTGTGTCCACGTACCCTCATAGACCAAAAGCGGAAGCGTTTCAATAACACGGTTGATGTAGTCGAACATCGTCGTGATCCAACCGATCCAAGTACCAAACGTACGACACCTCCGCGCTCAGCTCACGTTCAACTCGATGACGTCCCTTGTGTTCTTGATCCAGTTGAGGTCGAGGGTGAGTTCCGTCAGCATGACAACATGGTGATGGTGATGATGATGCTACTGGCACAGGGCTTCGCCTAAGCACTACGATGGTATGATCGAGGTGTGTAACTGTGGAGGGGGGCACCGCACACGGTTGGGAGAGAAACTTGTGTGTTCTAAGGTCCCCCCTGCCCCCATATATAAAGGACCAAGGGGAGGCCGTACGACCCTCCTTGGCGCGCCCCATCAAGGGGAGTCCTACTAGGACTACTAGTCCTAGTAGGATTCCACCAAGAGGGAAAGAGTGGGAAGGAAGGAGAGGGAGAGGGAGAAGGAAAGGGGGCCGCCGCCCCCTCCTAGTCCAATTCGGGCCCAAGGGGGAGGGTGCGCGCGGCCTGCCCTGGCAGCCCCTCTCTCTCTCCACTAAGGCCCATGTGGCCCATTAGTTCCCCCGGGGGGTTCCGATAACCCTGCGACATTCCGGTTTTATCCGGAACTTCTCCGGAACACTTCCGGTGTCCGAATATAGCCGTACAATATATAAATCTTTATGTCTTGACCATTTCGAGACTCCTCGTCGCGTCTATGATCTCATCCGGGACTACGAACAAACTTCGGTCATCAAAAACACATAACTCATAATACATATCGTCATCGAATGTTAAGCGTGCGGACCCTACGGGTTCGAGAACTATGTAGACATGACCGAGACACATCTCCGGTCAATAACCAATAGCGGAACCTAGATGCTCATATTGGCTCCTACATATTCTACCAAGATCTTTATTGGTCAAACCGCATAACAACATACGTTGTTCCCTTTGTCATCGGTATGTTACTTGCCCGAGATTCGATCGTCGGTATCATCATACCTAGTTCAATCTCGTTACCGGCAAGTCTCTTTACTCGTTCCGTAATACTTCATCCCGCAACTAACTCACTAGTTACAATGCTTGCAAGGCTTATAGTGATGAGCATTACCGAGAGGGCCCAGAGATACCTCTCCGAAACACGGAGTGACAAATCCTAATCTTGATCTATGCCAACCCAACAAACACCTTCGGAGACACCTGTAGAGCACCTTTATAATCACCCTTTTATGTAGTGACGTTTGGTAGCACACAAAGTGTTCCTCCGGTATTCGGGAGTTGCATAATCTCATAGTCTGAGGAACATGTATAAGTCATGAAGAGAGCAGTAGCAATGAAACTGTAACGATTATAATGCTAAGCTAACGGATGGGTCATGTCCATCACATCATTCTCCTAATGATGTGATCCCGTTCATCAAATGACAACACATGTCTATGGTTAGGAAACATAACCATCGTTGATTATTGAGCTAGTCAAGTAGAGGCATACTAGGGACACAATGTTTTGTCTATGCACTACTAGAAAAAGGGCTATAGATGGGATTGACACTAATGGCGCACCAGACAAGCGGTGCGCCATTAGTATATACTAATGGTGCACCACCTTCTGATATGCCATTAGAGTTGAAACTACTAATGGCGCACCCGCCCAATGTGCGCCATTAGTATCAATTTTTTGAACTAGTGCTTTGTCCAAACATACTAATGGCGCATCCGGACTCGATCGCCATTACTAGTTGTAACTAGTAATGGCGCACTGCCGGAAAGTGCGCCATTAGTATGTGCTGCACCGACCGCCCTGATTCGAGAGAATCCAATCCAACCAAAGCAACACAACGCTTCCTCCTCCTCTCCCCTCGAATCGATCCCCTCCAAACCCGCCGCCGCCACCGTGGACCTCCTATCCCCATCCCCACCAGCGTTCTCATCTCCTCTAGCCTCACCGTCGACTTCCCGCCCCGCCCTGCATCCCATCGCCGGCGCCCCCACCCTCTCCCCTCTCTGTCTCTTCCTAGGAGGGAGCGAGGCCTCAGATCCACAGGCCACGGCAACCACCGCCACCGTGTCCTACTCCTTCCACCCCACTTGGCCGCCCTCCGCCTCCACAGCTCTCCGTCCCTCCCTCCCTCCTCGCGCCCAGCCATGTCGACCGAGCTCAGACCTCTCTCCTCCAAGACCAAAACGCAGGCAGCAGGCAGGCGACTTCAGCGCCCCACAACAGAGAGGAGGGAGAGGAGGCGGAGATGCCGCCGTGCACGGGCCGACGGGAAGAACAAGCAGGCGTGGAAGGAGTGCAAGATCCGCTGACACGGCAGTTGCTGGTCAAGAGCGGCGTGCTCGATCTCGGCGACTTCAACTCATCCGTCCTCGACGGGCGTCCACAAGATCCTCGACGGCCAAGGACGATGGCGTCTCCTTCCATCTCGTCGCCGCCACCGCACCCAACCCCGTAAGGGCCGCCTCCTCTCCCTTCCTCTCACCCCCGCCTGCATCTCTGAACTCACCACGCCGTCTCCTTCCCTACACCTGGTTGTGGGCCTTTGACCAGCAGGCGCTCGACGTCGTCTGGCTTCGACATCCAAGATCGCTGATCGGAGGGCCTTGCAGACCTGCTCATCATCATGGTGCTTCACAACAAGGTATGAAAATTATGTTCGAACTCAATAATGGTATCTAGTACTTGCAGAGGTTCAGAGAAATGTTACCTGAAAAAAGTTCAGAGAAATGTTTACATGCGCACTTGCTGAATTTCACCATGGTTGGTACCGATCGTGGTAAGGCATAGAGGAACCAATGGATGTTAGATAGATGCTTGATGTTGAAATTAACTCATGTTATAAAGGTTGATAGTAGTACTTTGTAGTAGTAGGTTCAGAAATCTCTCGGTCTGCGATCCTTTGAATTTCACAATGGGTGCTACCGGTCGATTAAGACATAAATAAATGATTCAATGGGTATTACATAGATGCCTCGAGGTTGAAATTGTGGGTGAAACTAGTAGTTGTAGACTATATATAACCTGAATTGTGCAAATTGAAATGCAGGTGGTGGAGGTTCTTAATCCTTTAGCAAGGGACTTCAAGTCGGTCGGGAACCTAAGGAAAGACCTCGACGGGCTACTGAGGAGGAGTGGCAAAGGCCCACAACTGTGTATGTTTGTTGTCAAGAATCCTTTTAATTTAGGATCTATTCTCCTACTCTCTGAATATTGTTTCCATAAGCTCCATTTTATCTTCATTACCTCAACTTGTACAATGTTAAGTTAGTTATCAAAACGGTGAATTACTGTATTTTGTACAATGTTGGTTAACACTTAACTTGACTATTCTTCATTTTGAAACATTAGCCGACAACCTCTCCGACATGCTGCTCATGACCACCTCTCCAACCAGATGCTGTTGGTAAGCTCTCTCTTCTCCCCTCCATCTATTTGCTATGCACACATGTATGCAAGATGGAAATCCATCTATTTAACTCGATTTTGCTGAAAAATGTTTCTTTTTATCCTGTTGGATGTGTAGGCGAGAGGAAGTATGGATGGTAATTTTGTTTCACTCAATAAAATCCTTGTGTGTGCTAATTATGCATTGGCGTTAGGCAGTAGACTTAGCCATTTGTCGAGATGAGGACCCTACGACACAAATGAGCCAAGACCGGACGATGGCGCAATGCATGAGGTACGTAACTTAAACTCCTTCATTGTCACATCAATCACAACGTTTATGTCACTAAATAGTTAATTTCTTAGGAATAGAGCATGTCTCCTTGGGCTAAACTGTAACAAAGTTCAGAATATTAAAGTTTAGATTATTAACCTTAACTTTCATTTATCAAAGATCTGCACACTTTGTGTTGGATCCACACACCTAGCCAGATTCCTTTTGATGCATCACCTATTACTCTTTTCGTGAATTATGTTAGTAGTAAACTTGGTTAGCTAGTTGCATGTGTGTTGTTAGCAGGATTAGCGTGGCCGTAGCTTAGGTCAACTGGTCAAGCATGTACCTTATGTTTTGTCTCGGGTAAAAAGCTTAGGAATGTGTTTACTTGAATAATTAAGTTCTTCCGACAGGAACTATGCATCTCGAATGGCATAGACTCTTGGCTTCATGAAATGACCCATGTCTATGATTCAAGGTATCTTAGATCTTCGATGTCGGATGCAAATAATTGCTCAATTTCACTTCTCTGCAATGTTCATTCTCACATATTTCTATCATTCTTTGCAGGGATAAAGTAAGGAAAAAGAAGAAAAGATTACTAGAAGATTAGTTTTAGAATTTTCTTTTATTTCCTTGTAATTTTTTCTTTTATTGGATACTTGTAAAGATATTGTAATATTCTTACTATAATAAAAATTATGATTCTATTTCATTTTTTGTTTTTAAATTATTTTTCCTTATAGGTTGTTTTCTGTAAATTTGGATTTTTTTTGTTTTCCAAATACATTACTAGTGGCGCATTTCATCCCTTATTAGTGGTGCACCTTCCTTTATTACTAGTGGCGCACCTATAAGGCTATTAGTGGCGCACCTAGAGGAATACTAGTGGAGCACCTAAGGGTTAGTAGTGGCGCATCGAGGTGCGCCATTAGTATCTGGTATACTAATGGCGCACCTGTGGTGCGCCATTAGTAAAAAATACTAGTGGCGTGGTACTAATGGCGCACCAGTAGTGCGCCATTAGTAGGCAAAACTGGTGCGCCATTAGTAGGCCTTTTCCTAGTAGTGATGTATTCACACATGTACTAAGTTTCCGGTTAATACAATTCTAGCATGAATAATAAACATTTATCATCAAATAAGGAAAAATAATAATTTTATTATTGCCTCTAGGGAATATTTCCTTCAGTCTCCCACTTGCACTAGAGTAAATAATCTAGATTACATAGTAATGATTCTAACACCCATGGAGCTTTGGTGCTGATCATGTTTTGCTCGTGGAAGAGGCTTAGTGAACGGGTCTGCAACATTCATATCCGTATGTATTTTGAAAATCTCTATGTCCCCCTCCGACACTTGCTGATGGATGGAATTGAAGCATCTCTTGATGTGCTTGGTTCTCTTGTGAAATCAGGATTCCTTTGCCAAGGCAATTGCACCAGTATTGTCACAAAAGATTTTCATTGGACCCGATGCACTAGGTATAACACCTAGATCGGATATGAAGTCCTTCATCCGAACTCCTTCATTTGCTGCTTTTGAAGCAGCAATGTACTCCGCTTCGCACGTAGATCCCGCCATGACGATCTGGTTGGAACTGCACCAACTAACAGCTCCACCATTCAATAAAAATACTTATCCCGTTTGCAACTTAGAGTCATCCGGATCAGTATCAAAGCTTGCATTGACGTAATCATTTACGACGAGCTCTTTTTCACTTCCATAAACGAGAAACATATCCTTAGTAATTTTCAGATATTTTAGGATGTTCTTGACCGCTGTCCAGTGCTGCACTACGGGATTACTTTGGTACCTCCCTGCTATGCTTATAGCAAGGCACACATCAGGTCTAGTACACAACATTGCATACATGATAGAACCTATGGCTGAAGCATAGGGAATGACTTTCATTTTCTCTCTATCTTCTGCAGTGGTCGGGCATTGAGTCTGACTCAACTTCACACCTTGTAACACAGGCAAGAACCCTTTCTTTGACTGATCCATTTTGAACTTCTTTAAAACTTTATCAAGGTATGTGCTTTGTGAAAGTCCAATTAAGCGTCTTGATCTATCTCTATAGATCTTGATGCCCAATATGTAAGCAACTTTACCGTGGTCTTTCATGGAAAAATTCTTATTCAGGTATCCCTTTATGCTATCTAGAAATTCTATATCATTTCAAATCAACAATATGTCATCCACATATAATATTGGAAATGCTACAGAGCTCCCACTCACTTTCTTGTAAATACATGCTTCTCCAAAAGTCTGTATAAAACCATATGCTTTGATCACACTATCAAAGCATTTATTCCAACTCCGAGAGGCTTGCACCAGTCCATAAATGGATCACTGGAGCTTGCACACTTTGTTAGCATACTTTGGATCGACAAAACCTGCTGGTTGCATCATATACAACTCTTCTTCCAGAAATCCATTCAGGAATGCAGTTTTGACATTCATCTGCCAAATTTCATAATCATAAAATGCGACAATTGCTAACATGTTTCGGACAGACTTAAGCATCGCTATGGGTGAGAATGTCTCATCATAGTCAACTCCTAGAACTTGTCGAAAACCTTTCGCAACAAGTCGAGCTTCGTAGAAAGTAACATTACCGTCAGCGTCATTTATTTTCTATGGCTTGCCGATCATCGGGCAAATCCACCAAAGTCCACACTTTGTTCTTATATATGGATCCCATCTCAGATTTCATGGCCTCAAGCCATTTCGCGGAATCTAGGTTCATCATCTCTTCCTCATAGTTCGTAGGATCATCATGGTCTAGTAACATGACTTCTAGAATAGGATTACCATACCACTCTGGTGCGGACTGTACTCTGGAAGACCTACAAGGTTCGGTAGTAACTTGATTTGAAGTTTCATGATCATCATCATTAGCTTCCTTACTAATTGATGTAGGAATCACTAGAACTAATTTCTATGATGAACTACTTTCCAATTTGGGAGAAGGTACAATTACCTCATCAAGTTCTACTTTCCTACCACTCACTACTTTCGAGAGAAACTCCTTCTCTAGAAAGGATCCATTCTTAGCAACGAATATCTTGCCTTCAGATCTGTGATAGAAGGTGTACCCAACAGTTTCCTTTGGGTATCCTATGAAGACACACTTCTCTAATTTGGGTTCGAGCTTATCAGGTTGAAGCTTTTTCACATAAGCATCGCAACTCCAAACTTTGAGAAACGACAACTTTGGTTTCTTGCCAAACCATAGTTCATAAGGCGTCATCTCAATGGATTTTGATGGTGCCCTATTTAAAGTGAATGCAGCCATCTCTAAATCATAACCCCCAAAAACGGCAGCAGTAAATCAGTAAGAGACATCATAGATCGCACCATATCCAATAAAGTGCGGTTACGACGTTCGGACACACCATTTCACTATGGTGTTCCAGGTGGCGTTAGTTGTGAAACTATCCCATGTTGTTTCAAATGAAGACCAAACTCGTAACTCAAATATTCTCCTTCACGATCAGATCGTAGAAACTTTATTTTCTTGTTACGATGATTTTCCACTTCACTCTGAAATTCTTTGAACTTTTCAAATGTTTAAGACTTATGCTTCATTAAGTAGATATAACCATATGTGCTCAAATCATGTGTGAAGGTAAGAAAATAACGATACCCGCCACGAGCCTCAACAGTCATTGGACCGCATACATCAGTATGTATTATTTCCAATAAGTCAGTAGCTCGTTCCATTGTTCCGGAGAACGGGGTTTTAGTCATCTTACCCATAAGGCACGGTTCGCAAGCACCAAGTGATTCATAAGCAAGTGATTCCAAAAGTCCATCAGCATGGAGTTTCTTCATGCGCTTTATACCGATATGACCCAAACGACAGTGCCACAAATAAGTTGCACTATCATTATCAACTTTGCATCTTTTGGCTCCAATATTATGAATATGAGTATCATCACTATCGAGATTCAACAAGAATAGACCACTCAGCAAAGGGTGCATGACCATAAAAGATGTTACTCATATAAATAGAACAACCATTATTCTCTTATTTAAATGAATAACCATCTCGCATCAAACAAGGTCCAGATATAATGTTCACGCTCAGCGCTGGCACCAAATAACAATTATTCAGGTCTAAAACTAATCCCGAAGGTAGATGTAGAGGTAGCGTGCTGACGACGATCACATCGACCTTGGAACCATTTCCCACGCGCATTGTCACCTCGTCCTTAGCCAATCTTCGTTTAATTCGTAGCCCCTGTTTCAAGTTGCAAATATGAGCAACATAACCAGTATCAAATACCCAGACGCTACTACGAGCTTTAGTAAGGTACACATCAATAACATGTATATCAAATATACCTTTCACTTTGCCATCCTTATTATCCACCAAATACTTGGGTCAGTTCCTCTTCCAGTGACCGGTCCCTTTGCAGTAGAAGCACTCAGTTTCAGGATTAGGTCTAGACTTGGGTTTCTTCTCTTGAGCAGCAACTTTCTTGCCGTTCTTCTAGAAGTTCCCCTTCTTCCCTTTGCCCTTTTTCTTGAAACTAGTGGTCTTATTGACCATCAACACTTGATACTCCTTCTTGATTTCTATCTCCGCAGCCTTTAGCATCGCGAAGAGCTCGGGAATAGTCTTGTTCATCCCTTGCATATTATAGTTCATCATGAAGCCTTTATAGCTTAGTTGCAGTGATTGAAGAACTCTGTCAATGACACTATCATCAGGAAGATTAACTCCTAGCTGAGTTAAGTGGTTATGGTACCCAGACATTCTGAGTATGTGTTCACTGATAGAACTATTCTCCTCCATTTTGCAGCTGTATAACTTGTTGGAGACTTCATATCTCTCAACTCGGGAATTTGCTTGAAATATTAACTTCAACTCTTGAACATCTCATATGCTCCATGACGTTCAAAACGTCTTTGAAGTCCCGATTCTAAGCCGTAAAGCATGGCACACTGAACTATCGAGTAGTCATCAGCTTTGCTCTGCTAGACGTTCTTAACATCATCATTAGCATCTGCAGCAGGCCTAGCACCCAGCGGTGCTTCCAGGACATAATTCTTCTGTGCAGCAATGAGGATAATCCTCGAGTTACAGACCCAGTCCGTGTAGTTGTTGCCATCATCTTTCAACTTAGTTTTCTCTAGGAACGCATTAAAATTCAAAGGAACGGTAGCACGGGCCATTGATCTACAATAACATAGACATGCAAAATAACTATCAGGACTAAGTTCATGATAAATTAAAGTTCAGTTAATCATATTACTTAAGAACTCCCACTTAGATAAACATCCCTCTAGTCATCTAAATGATCATGTGATCCCAATCAACTAAACCATGTCCAATCATCATGTGAGATGGAGTAGTTTTCAATGGTGAACATCACTATGTTGATCATATCTACTATATGATTCACGTTCGACCTTTCGGTCTCAAAGGTGTCCGAGGCCATATCTCGCATATACTAGGCTCATCAAGTTTAACCCGAGTATTCTGCGTGTGCAAAACTGGCTTGCACCCGTTGTATGTGAACGTAGAGCTTATCGCACCCGATCATCACATGGTGTCTCTAAGCATTTAACGAAAGTAGCAATGGTGCATACTGTGGAGAACACTTATACCTTGAAATTTAGTAAGGGATCATCTTATAATTCTACCGCCGTACTAAGAAAAATAAGATGCATAAAAGATAAACATCATATGCAATCAAAATATGTGACATGATATGGCCATCATCATCTTGTGCTCATGATCTCCATCACCGAAGCATCGTCATGAGCTCCATCATCACCGACGCGACACCTTGATCTCCAATGTAGCATCGTTGTCGTCTCGCCAACTATTGTTACTACGACTATCGCTATCGCTTAGTGATAAAGTAAAACAATTACATGGCGATTGCATTGCATACAATAAAGCGACAACCATATGGCTCCTGCCAGTTGCCGATAACTTTGTTACAAAAGATGATCATCTCATACAACAATTTATATCACATCATGCCTTGACCATATCACATCACAGCAAGCCCTGCAAAAACAAGTTAGACGTCCTCTACTTTGTTGTTGTAAGTTTTATGTGGCTGCTACGGGCTTCTAGCAAGAACCGTTCTTACATACGCATCAAAACCACAACGATTTTTCGTCAATTGTGATGTTTTAACCATCAAAAAGGACCGGCCGTAGTCAAACTTGATTCAACTAAAGTTGGAGAAACAGACACCCGCCAGCCACCGTTGTACAAAAGCACGTCGGTAGAACCAGTCTCATGAACGCGGTCATGTAATGTCGCTCTAGGCCGCTTCATCCAACAATACCGTCGAATCAAATTAAGACATTGGTGGTAAGCAGTATGACTATTATCGCCCATAACTCTTTTTGTTCTACTCGTGCAAATAACATCTACGCATAAACCTGGCTCTGATACCACTGTTGGGGAACACAGTAATTTCAAATAAATTCCTACGATCATGCAAGATCTATCTAGGAGATGCATTGCAACGAGAGGGGAGAGTGTGTCCACGTACCCTCGTAGACCAAAAGCGGAAGCATTTCAATAACACGGTTGACGTAGTCGAACGTCTTCGCGGTCCAACCGATCCAAGTACCGAATGTACGACACCTACACGCCGAGCACACGTTCAACTCGATGACGTCCCTCGTGCTCTTGATCTAGTTGAGGACGTGATAACTCACAAGTGTAGGGGATCGCAACAACTTTCGAGGGTAAAGTATTCAACCCAAATTTATTGATTCGACACAAGGGGAGCCAAAGAATATTATTGAGTATTAGCAGTTGAGTTATCAATTCAACCACACCTGGATAACTTAGTATCTGTAGCAAAGTATTTAGTAGCAAAGTAATATGATAATAAAGGTAACGGTAGCAAAAGTAATGTTTTTGGGTTTTGTAGAGATTGTATCAATAGCAACGAAAAAGTAAATAAGCGAAGCACAAGATGTGAAAAGCTCGTAGGCAATGGATCAGTGATGGATAATTATGTCGGATACGATTCCTCATGTAATAGCTATAACATGGGGTGACACAGAACTAGCTCCAATTCATCAATGTAATGTAGGCATGTATTCCATAAATAGTCATACGTGCTTATGGAAAAGAACTTGCATGACATCTTTTGTCCTACCCTCCCGTGGCAGCTGGTCCTAGCGGAAACTAAGGGATATTAAGGCCTCCTTTTAATAGAGAACCGAACAAAGCATTAGCACATAGTGAATACATGAACTCCTCAAACTACTGTCATCACCGAGAAGTATCCCAATTATTGTCACTTCGGGGTTGTCGGATCATAACACATAATAGGTGACTATAGACTTGCAAGATAGGATCAGGAACACACATATATTCATGAAAACATAATAGGTTCAGATCTGAAATCATGCCACTCGGGCCCTAGTGACAAGCATTAAGCATAGCAAAGTCATAGCAACATCAATCTCAGAACATAGTGGATTCTAGGGATCAAACCCTAACAAAACTAACTTGATTACATGGTAAATCTCATCCAACCCATCACCGTCCAGCAAGCCTACGATGGAATTAATCACTCACGGCGGTGAGCATCATGAAATTGGTGATGGAGGATGGTTGATGATGACGACAGCGACGAATCCCCCTCTCCGGAGCCCCGAACGGACTCCAGATCAGCCCTCCTGAGAGAGATTAGGGCTTGGCGGCGGCTCCGTATCGGAAAACGCGATGAAACTTTCTCTTTAATTTTTTTCTCCGCGAGACGGAATATATGGAGTTAGAGTTGAGGTCGGCGGAGCCTCAGGGGGCCCACGAGACAGGGGGGCTCGCCCAGGGGGGTGGGCGCGCCCCCACCCTCATGGACAGGGTGTGGGCCCCCTGGTCTTGATTCTTTCTCCAGTATTTTTTATATTTTCCAAAAAGTGCCTCTGTGGATTTTCAGGACATTCTGAGAACTTTTGTTTTCTACACATAAAACAACATCATGGCATTTCTGCTGAAAACAGCTTCAGTCCGGGTTAGTTTCATTCAAATCATGCAAGTTAGAGTCCAAAACAAGGGCAAAAGTGTTTGGAAAAGTAGATACGTTGGAGACGTATCAACTCCCCCAAGCTTAAACCTTTGCTTGTCCTCAAGCAATTCAGTTGATAAACTGAAAGTGATAAAGAAAAACTTTTACAAACTCTGTTTGCTCTTGTTGTTGTAAACATGCAAAGCCAGCATTCAGGTTTCAGCAAATATTATGAACTAACCATACTCACAATAACACTTAGGTCTCACAAATACTCATATCAATAGCATAATCAGCTAGCGGGCCCTAATAATAAAACTCGGATGACAACAGTTTCTCAAAACAATCATAACATGATATAACAAAATGGTATCTCGCTAGCCCTTTCTGAGACCGCAAAACATAAATGCAGAGAACCTTTAAAGATCAAGGACTGACTAAACACTGTAATTCATGGTAAAAGAGATCCAGTCAAGTCATACCCAATATAAACTAATAATAATGAATGCAAATGACAAGCAGTGCTCTCAATGGGTGCTTTTTAATAAGAAGGGTGATGACTCAACATAAAAGTAAATAGATAGGCCCTTCACAGAGGGAAGCAGGGATTTGTAGAGGTGCCAGAGATCGATTTTAAAATAGAGATTGAATAACATTTTGAGCGGCATACTTTCATTGTCAACGCAACAACTATGAGATGGCTGTATCATCCATACTACATGCATTATAGGCAGTTCCCAAACAGAATGGTAAAGGTTTATACTCCCCAACCACCAACAAGCATCAATCCATGGCTTGCTCGAAACAACGAGTGCCTCCAACTAACAACAGCCCTGTGGGAGTTTTGTTTAATTAAATTGATTTTTTTGATCTTTTTGGATCATGGGACTGGGCATCCCGGTTACCGGCCCTTTCTCGTGAATGAGGAGCGGAGTCCACTCCTCTTGAGAATAAGCCACCTAGCATGGAAGATATAGGTAGCCCTAGTTGAAACATGAGCTGCTCGAGCATACTAAGCAGAATTTCATTTGAAGGTTTGGAGTTTGGTACATACAAATTTATTTGGAATGGCAGGTAGATACCGCATATAGGAAGGTATGGTGGACTCATATGGAACAACTTTGGGGTTTAGGGAGTTTGGATGCACAAGCGGTATTCCCGCTTAGTACAAGACTGGGGAAGGACCAACTGAGAGAGCGACAATAGTCATAAACATGCATTAAAATTAACTCACACCAAGTACAAGCATGAGTAGGATATAATCTACCATGAACATAAATATCATGAAGGCTACGTTGATTTGTTTCAACTACATGCGTGAACATGTGCCAAGTCGAGTCACTCAATTCATTCAAAGGTGGATACCATCCCATCATACCACATCATAATCATTCTAATAGCATGTTGGCACTCAAGGTAAACCGTTATAACTCATAGCTAATCAAGCATGGCGCAAGCAACTATAATCTCTAAATGTCATTGCAAATATGTTTACTTCATAATAAGCTGAATCAGGAACGATGAACTCATCATATTTACAAAAACAAGAGAGGTCGAGTTCATACCAGCTTTTCTCATCTCAATCAGTCCATCATATATCATCATTATTGCCTTTCACTTGCACGATCGAACGATGTGTATAATAATAATAGTGCACGTGCATTGGACTAAGCTGGAATCTGCAAGCATTCAACTCAAGAGAGAGAAGACAAGGTAATATGGGCTCTAAGTTAAATAAACAATCATGCATATGAGAGCCACTAAACATTTTCAATATGGTCTTCTACTCTCGACCCCCAAAGAAAAGAAAAGAAAATAAAACTATTTACATGGGAAAGCTCCCAACAAGTAAGAAGAACAACGAGAAATATTTTTGGGTTTTCATTTTAATTCTACTACAAGCATGTAAATTGTACTAACTTTTTTTTTGTTTTTCTTAAGGTTTATCAAACACACAAGAAGAAAACTAGAAAAAGAAATTTAAACTAGCATGGATAATACAATGAAAGAGTATGAGGACCGACGACTAGAATAGTGTGTGAACATAAATGTAAAGTCGGTGAGAAATACGTACTCCCCCAAGATTAGGCTTTTGGCCTAAGTTGGTCTAATACCAAGGACCGCCTGGTTGATATCCGTAGTTGTAGCTGGGGTCGTACTGAGATGCAGCAACAATTGCCTCCTGAGCTGCGGCATGTTGGCGAGCTGCCTCCGCTCTCCCCTCGTGTTCAGCTTCTTCCTCCCTAGTAACAACATATCTTCCTTTTTCCTAATAATCAAAAAGGAGAGGAGCAGGAAGAGTAACATGGACGACGTTGCGTCTGTCATAGTTTAGTCGATATTGGAGGAATTGTTCATTCCTCCTAAGAAAATGATGATGGACCATAGCGTCATAATCTAATTAACCAGGAGGTAACATCATATCCCCCTCTCGTGGGGCTATACCAAGATAATTTTCTACACAGGTTGCATAAATTCCTCCAAATAAATCTCCAGCTCTACCATTATTCTGCAACCTACGTGCTACTATTGCCCCCAAGTTATAACCTTTATAACCTAACACAACACTCTTGAGGACACAAAGATCAAGGACACACATATGACATGCTTCGTCTTTACCGTTAATGCATCTACCAATGAAGAGAGCAAAATAATGTATAGCAGGAAAATGAATGCTCCCTATGGTAGCTTGTGCTATGTCCCTAGATTCTCCTGCTACGTCTTGAGCTTGCGTTGGTTTTCCCCGAAGAGGAGAGGGTGATGCAGCAAGTGTAGCGTAAGTATTTCCCTCAGTTTTGGGAACCAAGGTATCAATCCAGTAGGAGGCTCCTCAAAAGTCCCACACACCTACACAAACAAACTGAGAACTTGCAACCAACGCGATAAAGGGGTTGTCAATCCCTTCACGGCCACTTGCGAAAGTAGATCTGATAGAGATAGTATGATAAGATAAACATATTTTTGGTATTTTATAATATAGATGCAAAAAGTAAAGATGAAAATAAAAGTAGATTGGAAGCAAATATGATAGGAGATAGACCCGGGGGCCATAGATTTCACTAGAGGCTTCTCTCGAGATAGCATAAGTATTATGGTGGGTGAACGAATTACTGTCGAGCAATTGATAGAAAAGCGAATAATTATGAGATTATCTAGGCATGATCATGTATATAGGCATCACCTCCATAACAAGTAGACCGACTCCTGCCTGCATCTACTACTATTACTCCACACATCGACCGACTCCCGCCTGCATCTAGAGTATTAAGTTTATAAGAATAGAGTAACGCCTTAAGCAAGATGACATGATGTAGAGGGATAAACTCATGCAATATGATATAAACCCCATCTTTTTATCCTCGATGTCAACAATACAATAAGTGTCTTGCAACCCTTTCTGTCACTGGGTAAGAACACCGCAAGATTGAACCCAAAGATAAGCACTTCTCCCATGGCAAGAAAGATCAATCTAGTAGGCCAAACCAAACCGATAATTCGAAGAGACTTGCAAAGATAACTCAATCATATAAAAGAATTCAGAAAATATCCATAGAAAAACTTGATCGTAAAGCCACAATTCATCGGATCTTGACAAACACACCACAAAAAGAGATTACATCGAATAGATCTCCACAAGAGAGGGGGAGAACATTGTATTGAGATCCAAAAAGAGAGAAGAAGCCATCTAGCTAATAACTATGGACCCATAGGTCTGTGGTAAACTACTCACAACTCATCGGAAGGGCTATGGTGTTGATGTAGAAGCCCTCCGTGGTCGATTCCCCCTCCGGCAGAACACCGGCGAAGGCTCCAAGATGGGATCTCACGGATACAGAAGGTTACGGCGGTGGAAATTGTGTTTTGGGTGCTCCCTGGATGTTTTCGGGGTACGTAGGTATATATAGGAGGAAGAAGTACGCCGGTGGCCGCCCAAGGGGCCCACGAGACAGGGGGGTGCACCCTATAGGGTGGGGGGGGGGGGGCGCCCTCCTATCTCGTGGCCGCCTCGGCTGCTTCTTGGCTTGCACTCCAAGTCCTCTGGATCATGTTTGTTCCAAAAATCACGCTCCTGAAGGTTTCATTCCATTTAGACTCCGTTTGATATTCCTTTTCTTCGAAATACTGAAATAGGCAAAAAAACAGCAATACGGGTCGGGCCTCTGGTTAGTAGGTTAGTCCCAAAAATGATATAAATGTGTAAAATAAAGCCCATAGACATCCAAAACGGGTAATATAATAGCATGGAACAATAAAAAATTGTAGATACATTGGAGACGTATCAAGCATCCCCAAGCTTAATTCCTGCTCGTCCTCGAGTAGGTAAATGATAAAAAAGAAATTTTTGATGTGGAATGCTACCTAGCATAATTCTCAATGTAATTTTCTTTATTGTGGTATGAATGCTCATATCCAAATGATTCAAAATAAAAGCTTATAAGACATAAAAATAATAATGCTTCAAAGCATACTAACAAATAATCATGTCCTATCAAAATAGCATAGCCAAAGAAAGCTTATCCCTACAAAATCATATTGTTAGGCCATGCTTCATTTTCATTACACAAAATACTCCCATCATGCACAATCCCGATGACGAGCCGAGCAATTGTTTCATACTTTTTAACGCGCTTCAACTTTTTCAACTCTTACGCAATACATGAGCGCAAGCCATGGACATAGCACTATGGTGGTATATGGTGGTTGTGAGGACAAAAAGGGAGAAGATAGTCTCACATCAACTAGGCGTATTAACGGGCTATATGGAGATGCCCATTAGTAGATATCAATGTGAGTGAGTAGGGATTGCCATGCAACGGATGCACTAGAGCTATAAATATATGAAAGCTCAACAAAAAGAAACTAAGTGGGTGTGCATCCAACTTGCTTGCTCACAAGACCTAGGGCATTTTGAGGAAGCCCATCATTGGAATATACAAGCCAAGTTCTATAATGAAAAATTCCCACTTAGTATATGAAAGTGACAACATATGAGACTCTCTATCATGAAGGTCATGGTGCTACTTTGAAGCACAAGTGTGGAAAAAGAGATAGTAGCATTGTCCCTTCTCTCTTTTTCTCTCATTTTATTTTTTTCTTTTTCTTTTCTTTTTTTCTCTTTTTTTCTTTCTTTTTTTCTCTTTGGCCTCTTTTTCTTCTTTTGGCCTTTCTATTTTTTTTCTCATTTTTTTATAAAGTCCGAAGTCTCATCCCGACTTGTGGGGGAATCATAGCCTTCATCATCCTTTCCTCACTAGGACAATGCTCTAATAATGAGGATCATCACACTTATATGGATTTACAACTCAAGAATTACAACACAAAGCTAGAACAAGATATGACTCTATATGAATGCCTTCGGCGGTGTATCGGGATATGCAATGAATCAAGAGCGACATGTATGAAAATTATGAAGGTGGCCATGCCACAAATACGATGTCAACTACATGATCATGCAAAAGAGCAATATGACAATGATGGATGTCATAATAAATGGAACGGTGGAAAGTTGCATGGCAATATATCTCGGAATGGCTATGGAAATGCCATAATAGGTAGGTATGGTGGCTGTTTTGAGGAAGGTAAATAAAGGGTTCATGCTACCGGCGAAAGTTGCACGGTAATAATAAAGGCTAGCAAAGTAAAAGGATGAGTGTGCATATGTCCATGGACTCACATTAGTCAAAAAAAGAACTCATATACTTATTGCAAAAGTCTAATTCGCCCTCGAAGCAAAGTACTACTACGCATGCCCCAAGAGGGATAGATTGGTAGGAAAAGACCATTGCTCGTCCCCGACTGCCACTCATAAGGAAGACAATCAAAAGAGCACCTCATGCAACAAATTTGTCACACAACTTTTACCATACGTGCATGCTACGGGACTTGCCAACTTCAACAAAAGTATTTCTCAATTTCATAATTACCCACTAGCATGACCCTAACATTACTACCTTTATATCTCAAAACAATCATCAAGCATCAAGTTGATCATAGCATCCAATTCTTTTTCTATGATAGTTTTTATTATACCCAACTTGGATGCTCATCATTCTAAGACCAACTTTGTAACCATAGCAAATACCATGCTGTTCTAAAAGACTCTCAAAATAATATAAGTGAAGCAAGAGAGACTAGATATTTATTCAAAATAAAGACACCACCGTGCTCTAAAAGATATAAGTGAAGCACTAGAGCAAAAAACTATCAAGCTCAAAAGATATAAGTGAAGCACATAGAGTATTCTAGCAAATTCTAATCAAATAGGCTCCTCCCAAAAGGTGTGTACAGCAAGGATGATTGTGGTAAACTAAAAATCAAGGACTAATATAATAGACGACACTCCAAGCAAAACACATATCATGTGACGAATAAAAATATAGCTCCAAGTAAAGTTACCAATGAACGAAGACGAAAGAGGGGATGCCTTCCTGGGGCATCCCCAAGCTTAGGATTTTGGCTATACTTGAATATCTTGGGGTGCCATGGGCATCCCCAATCTTAGGCTCTTACCACTCCTTATTCCATAGTCCATAAAAGCTTTACCCAAAACTTGAAAACTTCACAACACAAAACTCATCAGGAAATCTTATAAGCTCCGTTAGTGAAAGAAAACAAAACCACCACATAAGGTATTGTAATGAACTCATTCTTTATTTAATTTGGTGTTAAACCTACTGTATTCGAACTTCTCTATGGTTTATAAACTATTTTACTAGCCATAGATGCATCAAAATAAGCAAACAACACACGAAAAACAGAATCTGTCAAAAACAGAACAGTCTGTAGCAATCTGTAACTAACGCAAACTTCTGGAACTCTAAAAATGCTACCAAAATAGGAAGTACTGTAAAATTTGTCTTTTTATCATCAGCAAAAAGAATCAACGCAAAATCACGCTCCTGTGATTTAACAAAATTATATTCGTGCGCACAAAGTTTCTGTTTTTCAGCAGAATTAAATCAACTATCATCATAGGTTATCCTATAGGTTCTACTTGGCACAAACACTAATTAAAAGATAAGAACACATCTAAACAGAGAGTAGATGCAAGATTTATTACTAAACAGGAGCAAAAACAAAAAACATAAAGAAAAATTGGGTTTCCTCCCAACTAGCGCTATCGTTTAACGCCCCTAGTTAGGCATAAAAGCAAAGATAGATCTAACGAGTGCCTTCTTTGGCACTTGATTCATAAGTAGCCCGCATGATAGATTCATAAGGTAATTTGACTTTATTTCTTGGAAAGTGCTCCATGCCTTTCTTTAATGGAAATTGGAAACTAATATTCCCTTCCTTCATATCAATAATCGCACCAATCGTTCTAAGGAAAGGTCTACCAAGAATAATAGGGCAAGAAAGATTGCAATCTATATCAAGAACGATAAAATCTACGGGCACCAAATTTGTATTTGCAACAATAAGAACATCATTGATCCTTCCCATAGGCTTTTTAATGGTGGAATCCGCAAGGTGCAGATTTAACGAGCAATCATCAAGATCATGGAAATCTAGAATATCACATAAAGTTTTCGGAATCGTGGAAACACTAGCACCCAAATCACACAAAGCAAAACACTCATAATCTTTAATTCTAATCTTTATAGTAGGTTCCCACTCATCATTAAGTTTTCTAGGTATAGAAACTTCCAAATTAAGTTTTTCATCATAAGATTGCAACAAAGCATCAACGATATGTTTGTTAAAGGCTTTATTTTGACTATTAGCATGAGGAGAATTAACAACGGATTGCAACAAGGAAATACAACCTTTTAAAGAACAATTATCATAATCAAATTCCTTGAAATCCGAGATAGTAGGTTCAATGTTATTTGAAGTTGTGACCTCTCCAATCTCACTTTTACCAAATTTAGCATCAAGATCTAAAGACTCCGAATTCTTGGGACGCCTTCTAGGCAAAGTTGATTCATCATCAGTCCCATAATTATCAAAATTCATATTGCAAAACATAGATCTAATAGGAGACGCATTAATAACTTTAAGATCTTCATCATTATTTTCATGTAACTTTTCTGGTTTAGCGGCCATCTTATTGACTAAGGTGGCTTGCTTATCAGAAATTTTGGCTATAGCATTTTCAAGACGGGTAATTTGAGCGTTAACACCATAAAATTCTTTATTCATATCATCAAGCTCTTTGTTCATAAACCCCAAAAAACCTTTTTGTTCCTTAAGCTCTTTTCTATAGAAATTATTATGCTCAAATTACAAATTCATAAAGCTTCTAATATTTGATTCAATCTCATCCATCCTTCTGAGAAGGTGGTCAGGACCCTTAGGCGAGGCCATAAGGACAAACAGGCACACAAGCAAACAGAAAAAGGCAAGCGAAAAAGAGAGGAGGAGATTGGGAAAGAGAGTGCGAAAAAAATCCCGGCAAGGGTGAAGTGGGGGAGAGGAAAACGAGAGGCAAATGGCAAATAATGTAAATGCGAGGGAGATGGGTTTGTGATGGGTACTTGGTATGTCTTGACTTGAGCGAAGACCTCCCCGACAATGGCGCCAGAAATCGCACGTTGGCGGGAGGTTGAATCTTGACTTGACTTGGTGGATGTCTCCCCGGCAACGGCGCCAGAAATCCTTCTTGCTACGTCTTGAGCTTGCGTTGGTTTTCCCCGAAGAGGAGAGGGTGATGCAGCAAGTGTAGCGTAACTATTTCCCTCAGTTTTGAGAACCAAGGTATCAATCCAGTAGGAGGCTCCTCAAAAGTCCCACGCACCTACACAAACAAACTGAGAACTTGCAACCAACGCGATAAAGGGGTTGTCAATCCCTTCACGGCCACTTAGGAAAGTGAGATCTGATAGAGATAGTATGATAATATAAATATACTTTTGGTATTTTATAATATAGATGCAAAAAGTAAAGATGCAAATAAAAGTAGATTGGAAGCAAATATGATAGGAGATAGACCCGGGGGCCATAGGTTTCACTAGAGGCTTCTCTCGAGATAGCATAAGTATTACGGTGGGTGAACGAATTACTGTCGAGCAATTGATAGAAAAGCGAATAATTATGAGATTATCTAGGCATGATCATGTATATAGGCATCACGTCCATAACAAGTAGACCGACTCCTGCCTGCATCTACTACTATTACTCCACACATCGACCGACTCACCTGCATCTAGAGTATTAAGTTTATAAGAACAGAGTAACGCCTTAAGCAAGATGACATGATGTAGAGGGATAAACTCATGCAATATGATATAAACCCCATATTTTTATCCTCGATGGCAACAATACAATACGTGTCTTGCAACCCTTTACATCCTTTGGGTAAGAACACCGCAAGATTGAACCCAAAGCTAAGCACTTCTCCCATGGCAAGAAAGATCAATCTAGTAGGCCAAACCAAACCGATAATTCGAAGAGACTTGCAAAGATAACTCAATCATATAAAAGAATTCAGAAAAAATTCAATTATTATCCATATATAAACTTGATCATAAACCCACAATTCATCGGATCTCGACAAACACACCGCAAAAAGAGATTACATCGAATAGATCTCCACAAGAGAGGGGGAGAACATTGTATTGAGATCCAAAAAGAGAGAAGAAGCCATCTAGCTAATAACTATGGACCCGTAGGTCTGTGGTAAACTACTCACAACTTATCGGAAGGGCTATGGTGTTGATGTAGAAGCCCTCCGTGGTCGATTCCCCCTCCGGCAGAATGCCGACGAAGGCTCCAAGATGGGATCTCACGGATACAGAAGGTTACGGCGGTGGAAATTGTGTTTCGGCTGCTCCCAGGATGTTTTCGGGGTACGTAGGTATATATAGGAGGAAGAAGTACGTCGGTGGCCGCCCGAGGGGCCCACGAGACAGGGGGGCGCGCCCTACAAGGGGGGGCGCCCTCCTATCTCGTGGCCACCTAGGGTGCTTCTTGGCTTGCACTCCAAGTCCTCTGGATCACGTTTGTTCCAAAAATCACGCTCCCGAAGGTTTCATTCCGTTTGGACTCCGTTTGATATTCCTTTTCTTCGAAATACTGAAATAGGCAAAAAAACAACAATACGGGCTGGGCCTCCAGTTAGTAGGTTAGTCCCAAAAATGATATAAATGTGTAAAATAGAGCTCATAGACATCCAAAAGGGGTAATATAATAGCATGGAACAATAAAAAATTATAGATACGTTGGAGATGTATCATCTCCCACAGTAATACTAGCAAGAAAGTCTCTAAATTCAGATTTGTGGAGATCATTAATATTACCCCACTGTGGAAGTTTGCAAGCAGTTGTAAAATCCTCTAAGTCCATGGTATAAGATGTATCATAGATATCAAATAGGACACTAGGAGAATTACGTGTACAATTATATTTAAACTTTCGCACAAATGAATCAGTTAATTGATAGTACCGAGGACACTTATCTTGTAAGAAGTCCTCCAGATCAGCATTACACACATACGCGTCAAATTCCTCCTTAAAGCCTACTTCGACCATAAAATCGTTGGATGGCCAATCATAAGCTCGTACATCTGCGTCCCTCGGTAATTCAACATCTTGCTCTCGTATAGCAATCATGGGTCCTTTCTTTACCAAGGAACCACCTTGGTACATTCTCCTAGACATAATTCTTTTTCTGAAAAATTTCTGAAATTTTAGTAACTTCAAAATAAAAGTGAATAAAACTAAACAAGATTGGTAGCAACTACTCCTACAAGTGCCTAGAGCCTATATAATGCATTAGAATTACTTGGGACCTCATAAATTTAACATGCAAGCTCAAGAACATGATCACCTATGCAGCAAAAATTTGCAATGAATAAAGCACTAGAACAAAAACTAATTGGACCAATGGAGGAGTCACATACCAAGCAACAATCTCCCAAAGCAGTCTTGTGAATGGAGCTTTGAGCAAGGAGATCGAAAATCGCAGCAAAATGAGTTAGAACTCGTGCTTGAGCTGGATGGGGATTTTTTTGGGAAGAAGATGGAGTGTGTGGATGCTGGCATAAGTGGAGGGGGCCACCAGGGGCCCACGAGATAGGGGGCGCGCCCAGGGTAGGTGGGCGTGCCCTCCACTCTCGTGGCCTGGTGCTTGCCCCTCGTGCAGTGATTTCCGTGCCTAAAATCCTCAAATATTCCATAAAAATCATACTAAATTTGCAGGGCATTTGGAGCACTTTTATTTTTGGGATATTTTTTAATGCACGAATAATTCGTAAAATGTATTTAATAATACTATTTTTGCTTTATTTATTCTAAATAACAAAAGTAAAAAGAGGGCATGAAGGTTGTGCCTTCTAGTTTCATCCATCTAGTGATTATCAAAATGAATCCACTAACAAGGTTGATCAAGTCTTGTTAACAAACTCATTCCGAATAACACGGAATCGGAGAAATTTCGAATAACACTAAGTTACCTCAACGGGGATATGAACATCCCCAATAATAAGAATATCATACTTTTTCTTAACAGTAGGAAGAGGAAATTCAAAACCTCCAATAATGATAGTTGGAACTTTTCCAATAGAATTGATGCTATGAACTTGAGATTGTTTCCTCGGAAAGTGTACCGTATGCTCATTACCATTAACATGAAAAGTGACATTGCCTTTATTGCAATCAATAACAGCCCCTGCAGTATTCAAAAAGGGACTACCAAGGATAATCGACATACTATCGTCCTCGGGAATATCAAGAATAACAAAGTCCGTTAAGATAGTGACATTTTCAACCACAATAGGCACATCCTCACAAATACCGGCAGGTATGGCAGTTGATTTATCAGCCATTTGCAAAGATATTTCATTAGGTGTCAACTTATTCAATTCAAGTCTACGATATAAAGAGAGAGGCATAACAATAACACCGGCTCCAAGATCACATAAAGCAGTTCTAACATAATTTCTTTTAATGGAGCATGGTATAGTTGGTACCCCGAGGTCTCCAAGTTTCTTTGGTATTCCACCCTTAAAAGTGTAATTAGCAAGCATGGTGGAAATTTCAGCTTCCAGTATCTTTCTTTTATTTGTAATGATATCCTTCATATACTTAGCATAAGGATTTACTTTAAGCATATCAGTTAAGCGCATATGTAAGAAAATAGGTCTAATCATTTCAGCAAAGCGCTCAAAATCCTCATCATGCTTTGTCTTGGATGGTTTAGGAGGAAAGGGCATGGGTTTCTGAACCCATGGTTCTCTTTCTTTACCGTGCCTCCTAGCAACAAAATCTCTCTTATCATAACATTGATTCTTTGATTGTGGGTTATCAAGATCAACAGCAGGTTCAATCTCTACATCATTGTTTTTGCTATGTTGAGCATCAACATGAACATTATCATTAACATTATCACTAGGTTCATGTTCATCACCTGACTGTGTTTCAGCATCAGAAATAGAAATATCATTTGGATTCTCAGATGTGTCTACAGCAGGTTCACTAGAAGCATGCAAAGTCCTATCGTTTTTCTTTTTCTTCTTTTTGGAAGAACTAGGTGCCTCTAAATTATTTCTCTAAGAATCTTGCTCGATTCTCTTAGGGTGGCCTTCAGGATACAAAGGTTCCTGAGTCATTCTACCAGTTCTAGTAGCCACTCTAATAACAAAGTAATTTTTATTATTTAATTCATCAAGCAAATCATTTTGAGCTTTAAGTACCTGCTCAGCTTGAGTAGCAACCATAGAAGCATATTTGCTAATGAGTTTGAGTTCACCTTTAACTCTAGCCATATTATCGCTCACGCGTCCTATCTCGAAAGCATTATTCTTTAACTCTCTACCAACATAAGCATTGAAACTTTCTTGTCTAGCCATAAAGTCATCAAATTGATCTAAGCATGGGCTATGAAATTTAGTAGAGGGGATTTCAACTTTACCATATCTATAGAGATAATTTACCTTTACTACTTGTGTCGGGTTATCAAGACAATGTGGTTCTTCAACAGGCGGTATATTAAGACCATGTATTTCTTCAATAGGCGGTAAATTCTTAACATCTTCAGCTTTAATACCTTTTTCTTTCATTGTGTTCTTTGCCTCTTGCATATCTTCAGGACTGAGAAATAAAACACCTCTCTTCTTCGGAGTGGGTTTAGGAATAGGCTCAGGGGTTGGCTCAATTGGTTCAGGAATTGCCTCGAATTGGCTCAGAAGAGTCCAATTATTTTCATTAGTCAACATATTATTCAATAGTAATTCAGCTTACGATCGTTTCTTTCCCTGAAAACACAACCATCGCAACTATCCAAGTAGTCCTTGGAAGCATCGGTTAGTCCATTATAAAAGATATCAAGTATTTCATTTTTCTTGAGAGGATGATCAGGCAAAGCATTTAGTAATTGGAGAAGCCTCCCCCAAGCTTGTGGGAGACTCTCTTCTTCGATTTGCACAAAGTTATATATGTCCTGCAAGGCAACTTGTTTCTTATGAGCAGGGAAATATTCAACAGAGAAGTAATAAATCATATCCTGGGGACTACGCACACAACCAGGAGCAAGAGAATTAAACCAAGTCTTAGCATCACCCTTTAATGAGAACGGAAATATCTTAAGGATATAATAATAGCAAGACTTCTCATCATTAGTAAACAGGGTGGCTATATCATTCAACTTGGTAAGATGTGCCACAACAATTTCAGATTCAAGGCCATAAAAAGGATCAGATTCAACCAAAGTAATTATTTCAGGATCAACAGAGAATCCATAGTCCTTATCAGTAACACAGATAGGTGAAGTAGCAAAAGCAGGGCCAGGTTTCATTCTAGCATTAAGAGACTGCTGCTTCCATTTAGCTAATAACTTTTTAAGATCATATCTATCATTGCAAGCAAAGATAGCTCTAGTAGCTTCTTCATTCATAACATAACCCTCAGGAACAACAGGCAATTCATAATCATTCGGAGAACTTTCATCATCACTATCATCAATAATAGCATCTTCAATAATTTCATTCTCTCTAGCCCTAGCAAGTTGTTCATCAAGAAATTCACCTAATGGCAAAGTAGTATCACACACAGAAGTAGTTTCATCATAAGTATCATGCATAGCAGAAGTGGCATCATCAATAACATGCGACATATCGTAATTCATAGCGATAGAACGGGTTTAGGTGTCGCAAGCTTACTAATAATGTATGAGAATCTAGTGTAGAGCTAGACGGCGGTTCCTTACCTCCCTCGCAGCTTGAGGGCAAAATCTTGGTTCTTTCATCTTTCAAGTTCCTCATAGTGATCAACAGATATAAATCCCAAGTGACTCGTAGAATAGAGCTATGCTCCCGGCAACGGGCGCCTTTAAATTGGTCTTGATAACCCACAAGTGTAGGGGATCGCAACAACTTTCAAGGGTAAAGTATTCAACCCAAATTTATTGATTTACAAGGGGAGCCAAAGAATATTATTGAGTATTAGCAGTTGATTTGTCAATTCAACCACACTTGGACAACTTAGTATCTGCAGCAAAGTATTTACTAGCAAAGTAATATGATAATAAAGGTAACAGTAGCAAAAGTAATGTTTTTGGGTTTTGTAGTGATTGTAGCAATAGCAACGAAAAAGTAAATAAGTGAAGCACAAGATGTGAAAAGCTCGTAGGCAATGGATCAGTGATGGATAATTATGTCGGATGTGATTCCTCATGTAATAGCTATAACATAGGGTGACACAGAACTAGCTCCAATTCATCAATGTAATGTAGGCATGTATTCCGTAAATAGTCATACGTGCTTATGGGAAAGAACTTGCATTACATCTTTTGTCCTACCCTCCCGTGGCAGCGGGTCCTGGCGGAAACTAAGGGATATTAAGGCCTCCTTTTAATAGAGAACCGGAACAAAGCATTAGCACATAGTGAATACATGAACTCCTCAAACTACGGTCATCACCGAGAAGTATCCCAATTATTGTCACTTCAGGGTTGTCGGATCATAACACATAATAGGTGACTATAGACTTGCATGATAGGATCAAGAACACACATATATTCATGAAAACATAATAGGTTCAGATCTGAAATCATGCCACTCGGGCTCATAGTGACAAACATTAATCATAGCAAAGTCATAGCAACATTAATCTCAGAACATAGTGGATACTAGGGATCAAACCCTAACAAAACTAACTTGATTACATGGTAAATCTCATCCAACCCATCACCGTCCAGCAAGCCTACGATGGAATTACTCACACACGATGGTAAAACTCTATATAATCCAACGGAGGAAGGATAATCTCATGGGAGGTCTAGAAGTTCGTGAGCACCAACTTTTTACCGTCTTCTCTGAAGGCAGCCATCCAGTGGGAGTTCATGCCGACCCAGTACATACCTGCCAAGAAGTTTTGGGCGATGGTGATCGGATCAAAGTCGAGGGAAATGATGTACGACGACCAACTACATACCTGCAAAGAAGTTTCGGCTAATGGAGATCGGATTGAAGTAGAGGGGCATCATGTACGCCTCCGTATCATGGTGAGCCAATCTCGCAAGACCAGATAGCAGCAAGCAGGGTGTCTTGAAAAGCTTAGGCCTCACTTTGAGGATGGAGTGTTCATGTCCCTCGAGCATGCAACCAGCCGCAGGGCGCTCAACATATCCATACACGAACAACAGAGGTCGAGGATGTCACTAGGGAGATTGCTCCAATTGCGGTTCATATGGATGCTGCATGGTTCGCGTTTGACCATGGTGGAGTTTGGAAGGTGGGGTTTTTTGGGGGCTTGATTTACGGGGGAGAAGGCTGTCGGTGCTGGAGTGGCTAGCGAGGGAATAGTGGTACTGGGGGAGGCGAGTGAGGCGACGGTACACGGGGGCACAGTGAGATGGAGACGGAGAAGGAGATGGAGATGGAGTGGTGCTATACTACTACGGGAGGGGAGAGGAAGACGAGGCGAGGCGCCAATGTGCTGTACAGCGGCGATGACAGACTGCACAGTGCATAGGGTGAGGCTGACTTTGGTAACCCGACCACACCGCCTGGACTAGTGTCAGGCGCAGGGTGTTGTCACTTCACTGTGAGGACCAGATGAATAGTATTTTGACCATCAAGTTTACCACAGTTGTACTACTACTACTACTACTAGTAGGAACATGAGTACTCCAGTATTGTATAGCGGAGCATGCCTGTTCACTTCATCATTCAGGTATCATCCATATTGCGAGCAGAACCAAATTCTCGTGCATGCCCAATCAACGCCCTGCCGCGATGCATGTAGTGGTCGTTCTGGTGCATCAAGGACGGCATGCAGATCGTTCCACACTTGAGAAGAGGAAAAATGGAAAGGTAGAACACGACAACAGAGGAAGAGAACGCTGGCTAACGAGGCTGGGATGGGATCGAGCAGGAAGTTAATGCTCCACGCCTAAAGGTTTTGGGAAAACCTGATTTTCATAAGGTGACTTACTCACCTAAACAGAGGGAGTATTCCTTAACCAGAGAATGTTGTGTCTCCCACTCACGCGCCAATATCCATCTGGACCAGCTACGACACATTTTTTATCTGTTTACATAGGTCCCACCTATCAGGAAGGATGGGCACGTACACGAACAGGTACGACTCATCAGTCTACCCGCATAGCCTTTTCGTAGTCTACCTAGCTGTCTAATCAACTGCCTGCACGCCACTTCTCCCATTTACTTCTCCACCGGGAACCAATTTTCCTCGGCTTCTTGACCTCCCCTTCGTCTTCATTTGCATCCAAACCCCACTGCATTCACATTGTTTTAACCTCTTTAAATAATAATCTACTACTTCAGTTAGACTAGCCATCTAATCCTAATTCTCGAAACCATAGCCCTCCGTTCTAGCGGTTCCAAATGGCGAAAAGATCGAGATGCAGGTTTTTAGCGTCCAACATGTCCTCGTCGAAGGCTCAATGAGCATAGTTGCCACCGTCACCGTCCACCCAAGGGTTGTTCGGTAGTGGATCAACAATGTATCCAACTCCCTCGAAAAGGTAGAGACGAGGGTCATCGGTCTCGACGTAGAGTACACGGAGCGTGCCCCTGGGAAGATCCAACGCGCCGCCGTCCTTCAGCTATGCCTCGAAGATGATGTTTTGGTGTCCCACATCATACACTCGCCCTCCATACCAGGTGAGCTTCACGATTTCTTGTCTCGAGAGGACGTATACTTCTATGGGGCAGCCATCGAAGGGGACAAACAGAAGCTGGAGCCGTACAACCTTGATTTGAAAAGCATCACTTACCAACAAACCAGAATCAAAATTTCTGTAGAAGATTGTGATAAACAGACACCATCCCTATTCAACGTAGCAAATTTTGTGCTCGGTACAAATCTTTAGAAGGGTGACAAGACGGTGGCATTAAGGTCGTCTGGATGGGAGAATTATCCCTTGACGTACGAGCGGATAAAATATGCTGCCCTCGATGCCCGTGTGAGTTTCGAGATAGCTGCAAGTTCCAAAGAGCTTGTTGCGAAGCCGTATCCCACAAAAAATGAGAACAAGAAGAAGAAGAAGAAGAAGAAGAAGAAGAAGAAGAATAAGAAGAAGAAGAAGAAGAAGAAGAAGAAGAAGAAGAAGAGGCTGCACCAGCAGGAGGGCATTATGGATGGATGAACTATTTCCTCTCTTGTAAAAAAAATATTCCCTCTTGGTGTATATTGATATAGATGGACTATTTCGATGGTGTGCATGTCTTTGGAACAGAGTAGTAGCATGGGTCTGCTTGACTATAAGGAACTATTTATCCGCATATATAGCTTTCTCTGCTACTCCTTCTAATGGTCGGTATGCAATGCATGTGTCCGTAGACATGACAACTTGTCCATGGAAGTTCAACTACGACGACCATCATGTTTCATCTCGCGATTTCCACGACGCCTCTCCAACCCACGGCACCACGTCCCCTGACGTGCGCCTCACCCCTCACGGCCGCACCGCCCCTTCGCCTTTGTGTGCATGACATGTGGGCCACCTAAAATGCGGCGAGCATCAAGTTTCTACCACAGCCACACGCGATTCCCATGACGCCGCTCGAACCCATGACACCACACATCCCCCGACCTATGGCTCACCCCTCTTGGCCCCACTTCCCCTCTGCCTTCGGGAGCATTACATGTGGACCAGTCACCTATCGGGTCCACATTTTATTGACTCAAAGGTAGGTGTAGTAAGGCGCTGAAGCTTAGTCCCGACGGCCCTGAGAGGGAAATGTAACTCCTGCACCAGGGCTTGTGGTGCTACCGCTGCACGAACTCGTGCCAAACTCGAGATTTGTTTCTTTACTATACATGCACGCAACGATTTAATGGACATTGTAATCTCAACATGTGATGGGGAGCTCTAAATTTGAATTTGAAACTTATAAAACAAAAAGATTCAAAACAATAAACTGGGAGAGAGGGAGTATATCGTAGGATGTGTCCCATACAATGGTTTTTCACCGCGAAGATGCGGTTTAGAAAGGAGCACAACATCTTCGTACTCGTACGGCAACAAATCGGCCGCAGACAGCATGGTCCGCCTTTGACCGCCATGTGCAAGGTTCGTGCTATCTTATTCAATCTCACCGTGGTTCCATCGTACCAATTCATGCGGTGGCCCGTTGCATGGCTGATCCCAATGTTGGACAAAGGTTCTACGGGAACGGTGTCACCATTGTAAATGTTGTGCAAATTGATGTTGGTACCCTCTATCAGTGTCAAAACCGGCGGATCTCGGGTAGGGGGTCCCGATCTGTGCGTCTTAGGCTGATGGTAACAGGAAGCAAGGGACACAATGTTTACCCAGGTTTGGGCCCTCTCGATGGAGGTAAAACCCTACTTCCTGCTTGATTAATATTGAAGATATGAGTAGTACAAGAGTAGATCTACCATGAGATCGTAGAGCCTAAACCCTAAGAGCTAGCCTATGATGGTATGATTGTAATTGTGATCGGCCTTCTAGGACCATCCTCTCCGGTTTATATAGACACCGGAGAGGGCTAGGGTTTACATGGAGTCGGTTACAAGGAAGGAAATATGATATCCGGATCGCCAAGCTTGTCTTCCACGCAAAGGAGAGTCCCATCCGGACACGGGCCATAGTCTTGAGTCTTGTATCTTCACGCTTCAATACTCCGGACGATGTATATAGTCCGGCTGTCCGGATACCCCCTAATCTAGGACTCCCTTAGTAGCCCCTGAACCAGGCTTCAATGACGATGAGTCTGGCGCACAGTCTTGTCTTCGGCAATGCAAGGCGGGTTCCTTCTCCGAATACTCCAAGGTTATTATCGAACACATAGATCGTGTCCGGATCTGCAAAATGATCTTCACATACCACCATAGAGAGAATGATACTTCTGCTGACAACTTTTGAGACAACATGATATGCCATTATAGCCAGGTCATTATTCAAACCGTTTTTCCACAACTAGCCACAGCGCGCATTGTGAGGCGGTTTCCTTGACACGTTTTGTCAAAGCAGAGATCATGTCCCCTTATCACGGGATTCTCATCAATACGGCTATGGGTAATCCAACCGAACCGCTAATCGCAGCGAGTGGGAGGTGAGCGGGTTACACCAGGCAAGTGGGGAGGCGCAAAAAGCTCGTACCACCTCTTATAAAGAGATGAAGTCCCTTCCTCTTTACCCACGCCTTCTCCTTCCGCTAACTCATTCCCCTCTGCTCGAGCCATAACGCCCAAGCCTTCTTCTTTTCCGTCGAAGAGAAGTTTTCCAAAGATGTCCGGATCTGGAGTGGGAGACAGATGGATGGCCTCTACCATCCGGGAGAAGGATATCAAAAAGCTCCGGGAAGCCGGGTATCTGGACAAGAAGATCGGCCACCGTCTCCCACCGACGGGACAAGTCGTACCTACTCTGGAGCCTCACGAGAGAGTCGTGTTCCTTCCGCATTTTGTCCGCGGGCTCGGGTTTCCCCTCCACCCATTAGTCCGTGGGGTTATGTATTATTACAGGATTGATTTTCACGATCTTTCCCGCAACTCTTTTCTCAATATCTCGATGTTCATCGTTCGTGTGCGAGGCCTTTCTCCGAATTCCGCCTCACTTCGGCCTATGGCTGAAGATTTTCAACATCAAGCCCAAGGTGGTAAGTGGCGAACACGCCGAGTGTGGTGGTGCCATGGTGAGCAAGATGCCCAAGGTCATTTGGCCGAAGGGCACTTTCAACGACTCCGTCAAGGAGTGGCAGCAGCAGTGGTTTTATATTACCGAACCACGCGGCCAAAAGTGGGATGCAGCTCCGGAGTTCAGATCCGGAGCTCCACTGCGGCTCATGTCCTAGCCCAAGAAGGGCCCGAACTGGTCCTCGTCCGATGAGCTATCACTGCTCCAGACGCACGTTTGGAGCGCGGTTGACAAGGACATCAAACTCGTCGACGTAGTCCAGGTGATGCTAGTTCGCCTGGTTCTACCTTGTCAGCGTCGAGCCTACACTTTGTGGGAGTTCGACTCGACCGAGCACCAGACACTTCAGGAGCTCTACGACTCCTCCCACGAGGATATCTGGAAGGTGCTCTTCAAGTCCGGCAAACCATGGCCGGACTCCGCCGAGGATCGGGGGTATCAATTATCCCATTCTCCAAGCCCAGTAAGTTACAATCACGCCCTGTCCGTCCCTGCTTCAGTTGGTATGTCGTGAAGGAGATATCTTAATCGTGTTTCATCGTGACCTTAGGGATGGATTAAGAAGGTTTAGCGGATGTATTGTCCAGCCCCACTGCCGGAGGAACCAGCCGGACCTCTTCTAACGAAGATGCTGGTCCCCGCGCCTTACGAGGCGCCAAATAAGGAGGACTCCAAGAAGGTCAAGAAGACCCGGAGTGGCCTCCTTTGCCACGAGACTTCGGACGCTAAGTCCGAAGACTCCGGCCATGCTCATTCTTCCGAAGATGAAGAGGAGGAAGCAGAGGAGGACGAGCCTCACTCTGTAGGTGGGAAGAAGCACGCGGCTTCCTCGTCCCTGGAGGCCGAATCGCCCAAGAGGGGAAGAGGTTCCCGTCCAGAGGCATCCCCCCGGCTGCCGACAGCGGCCCAGAGTGGGATCCCAGAGCCCAGCCCCTGGAAAAATCGTAAGTAACCGAATCGCTAACACGCCTATGCGTTCAGGGTCGTTTGAGTATAGTAGTTTTAACTGCCGCCATGTCTTGTACAGCCCGGCGAGACCTCCTGCCGGACAGTCATCGTCGGAGGATTCGTTGAGTTCGGATGCTGTGGTGAGCGAGACGCCTTCGGAGGCTCTTTTTCGGAGTCCAGGCACGACACTGAGGTGTCGTCTCGAGGAGACCCCGAGCCGGATAAGGTCCTGGATGCCTCTATGGCTCCAGGATCGGGCGAGCGGCCACCCTTCAAGGAGGGAGGTTTGCCTAATCCGTCGGCCACCTCTGTCTACGCAGAGCTGTCGGGCAGTCTATCGACAGTGCCGAAAAACACGTCTATCGTCGATGAGCATCGGACCCTCATGGGTGCGGTGGTTGGAAAGATTCAGTCTGCCGAAGGCGAGCTGAACGAGTCCTACGTTGGCCTTATAAAGGCTTTTGAGGTATGGTTTCTAGGGAAACTTTGAGGAATCATCATGATATGAGTAGTATCCCCTAATACACTGTCCGGCGAGATGGAGCCGGGTAGGGGATCAAACTCTCTATTGTAATGGGAGCCTGTTGTTTGATGATATATACCATTTGTTTGAAAACAGGCATCTGCGGAGAGGGCGGCCGCTCATGATGCGGAAGTGTCCGAACTGAAGCAGTGCCTGGAACGGCCCGAAGTAGAACTCGGCCGTGTGAAGAAGCAATTAGAGGAGAAGGAAGGTATGTTTAAACTTTGTCTTGCCTTGGGCACAAACGAATAAGTGTGCCTATTGAAAAGTAATTTATGTTATACGCCCTAGGAGCGAGTGCCGAATATGAGGCGCTGAAGAAGGCGGCGGCTGACGCCCACGAAAAGGCTGCCACCGAACAGGCGCTTCGTGCAGAACACGAGGCCAGGGTCGTCGCAGCTAAGTGGAAGCTCCAGGAAGCTGTGACGAAAAGCGAGAGCTTGGAGCAGAGTCTAGTAGGGAAAGAATCCGAACTCTCCCAAGCTCTTCAAGCCGCGGAAGATGCTCGGGAAGAAGCCCGAGGCGCTACAAGGGACATTCAGGAGGCCTGGAAGGTTGCGGCTGGTGAGGCCAGTTGTATTTATGGCCATTATTACGTGATAGTATGGGGAATTCTAAGTGGCAAGCTGAATTCTTGATTTTACAGGGGCGTTTGCAGATCTACCCCACAGCATATCAGATGCTGCCCAGTTTTACCGGACCGAGGAAAGGGAGTCTGCGGGGAGGAACTTCTGGTCGCAGTATTTGGCGCCAAACTATCAGGTGCCTTTTGTCGATCAGCTGAAGCAGCTGGTTGAACTGCACCATGCGGCTGAACTAGCCATGAAGGACTTGGTTATCCGGCTGTGGCCTGCAGAGCCAATTCCAAGCAGTTACTTCGGACTCGTAAAGCGGATTGTGGGCGCTTGTCCTCGGCTTGATTCAATCAAGCGATCAGTCTGTATAGAAGGTGCGCGCATGGCGCTTGCCCATGCGAATGTGCATTGGGGGAAGCTTGACGCGGAGAAGCTGATAACCGAGGGGCCACCAGAGGGTAAGGAGCATCACAAGCCCGAACTGTACTATGAGGGTGTACTGAAGGGAGCCCGCCTGGCGGCGGATAAGTGCTCCAAAGACATTATATTCCCCTGAGGGCATTCTTGCCAATATTTGTAATATGGTATAATGGCATGCTTATTATGCATTGCCTATTTTGTGTGAACATATGTTCTTCCTATGCGACTGTTTATTGTATGTAAATTCTGAGAGTTGGCCAGTCGTCGGCTTCAGCCCCCACGTGAAAAGTATGGGGGTGTTCGGGGTATTTTTGAACACTCTATATCCCATGGCTGGGTCCTTTTAAGGAGGTGTTTCTCACCACGAACTAGGCAGTCGGACTATATATGGCTTTACTACCCTCACTTAGCCATAGGAATTCGAGTATGGTCGGCGGAGCCCCTAGTGTTCGGAAGGCCGAACTAGGGGCTCTATTGGCGCCTGATCGGAAGACCGATCCGTTGCAATCTGCATTTTATAGTGGCGTTATGCGGAATAAATCTTTAAGGATTTTACAACCTCTCGAACAGCTGACCAGCTCTCGCTGCATCATGACAGTCGGTTTTCGGCTTTCTCTACTGAGGTGCTCGTCCGGCAGAACCGAGACACAATCGCATTAGTTCTCCCAGCGCTACCTTAGCCGACGGAACGGAACGTAAGGTACCAAAACATGGGAGTCGGGCAAACCCAACCAATGACCCAAGACATGATTTGGAGCTGATGCATATAGTGCTATAAGTTCGGGGTGCCGAGCGACAGACAAGGTGGTCGGACTTTTAGTGCCATACTGTGAAGCCCTTGGCATAACCGGGCGTAATAAGAAGCATGGCTGCCATTTTGTGGCGAAGAGGCGTCGATGATAGATGACGGCCGGTACATGTTATTTAAGTCTACGCATTGTAGTAGGATGACATGTTTATGCATATGAGTGTGATTTATGATGATGAAAAAGGGATAGTTTTTGGTGGAACCTGTGATGGCCGGACTGGAGGGGGCGGTGAATGGATCGAAAGTCAATCCGAACTGCCTTCTACCTGCATGGTCCTGTCCTTATGTGTCCGGGCCGATTCCACGCCGCCAATCCTATTCTGCTTAAAAGTTAGTTTGTGAGGGTAAATGCTCGGAGGCAGCCGGGTGTCCTCTCGTGGTTGGTCTAAAGGCTCCCGATCGGACCCTGGTGACCCCAGCTGCTATACCGGGAAGTAGCCCGGACTCCTCCGTGGGTGTCTGGATAGATGGCTGTCATATCAAATATTGATAGGCATGCACGACTTGCTACTCCGGCAGTTGTATGATTTCCGCTCTAAGGGCGGGGTTTCGGCCTTGTATGTAGGCGTGAGTATATCGCCGATGTCGGCCTAATAGTTTACTACGTGAAATCTAGCCCACGTTGTTCATCCCGTTAGCATACGGTGGGTTACCGTATGAGGGGAGTGCGCCAATGGCGTGGTTTTTTTGTTGGTTATCTAAGAACAACCGTTAGAGTGGTGGGCCAATGAACTTGGCCTTTGCACCGGACACCTTATAGAAGGTGTTTATTTGTAGGTTATTCGAGGGGGCTTTATGCATTATGGAGCCCCTGGACTACTAGGTCTAGGGGTACGACAGTTGAGTTGTCGTGGTTTGTATGATAGGGGACGATCGGCCGCACTGTTGTGCCCTGGGGGGTCTCTTGACTAGATGGCTCCCTTCATTTGTTTCCGGTACGCGACCAGTCGCTTTGTTTTGGAGATCCGGCATTCTCTATTGGTATGTTTTGCCGTCCTTCTTGGAGTACCGTGAATTTCACATGGTTGATCAAGTTTGTGGCTCGGGCCGAATAGGCTTGAGCTGTTCTTTGTCCATTGACCGGACTAGGAGTTGCTGAAATTGGCACCAGTTTCCCTGACTTGACGTTTGTGGCCATTGCACCGAGGCTTGAGTATGCCTCTTCATGTATCCCTCTTCTGTCTTGGACTGTGGTGGTGTGCAGACGTCAGGTTGTGTGCCTTTGGTTCGCCTGCTTAGGTTGAGGTAGCCCGTTGTGCCGCGTATACCCTTTGTTAGGACGGTCGAGTCCGTACTCTTCGGTGGCCAGGATCTTGGTCCACCTATCCATTAGCAAACCCTGGTTGATTTTAAGCTGCTCTTGCTTCCTCTACAGGCTCCTTGCTGTAGCCGTGAGTCGTTGCTTGAAGCGAATTTGTTCCACTAGATCTTCAGGCACGCAGAATTCGTCATTGCCGAGGCTTACCTCATCTTCAGTGGAGGGTGTATAGTTGTCCCTCTCCAAGTACCCCACTGTGGCCTGTCCGATCTGTTTAAAGGTAGGCTAATTAATGCTGAATTCCTCTTCGGCACCCTCCGGATTGTTCTCATCTCCGGGGCCGGTATTGATGTGGCGGGGCTTGGAGTGGCGCCGAAGACACCCATACTTTGCTTTTCCCTCTGAGCGGTTGTCCTCTGTTGCCTCGTCGCCATTGGTTTCTTTCGGAGTATCCACCATATATATATCGTATAAATAGGTGGTTGTCCGTCGCCCTATGAGTGGTGGCTCCTGTAAGTCTTCTGCATCATCGTCCATACCGTCCATGTCTTCGTAGTCGAAGCTAAGCACGTCGGTTAAATCATCGATCGTGGCAATCAAGTAGGTGGTGGGTGGGCAGCAAATTCCTTCCTCGCCTGCTTCCCACTCAAGCCGGACATAGTTCGGCCCAGAGTCTCCTGACGTAGAGAGAAACTTTAATGAGTTTAGCATGTCGCCAAAGGGCGAGTGTTGAAAGATGTCCGCAGCGGTAAACTCCATCACCAGAGCCCAACCTGGCTCGGCTGGCTCGAGGGTGTGCGGACTGGAACCAACAACCAGATACGAGTCCGGGGGTCCAGGGTTGCAGGTCTCCACCGAGGTGAGACCTATGTTCGGCTCCAACGCCGGTGAGTATGCAGCCTGCAGGGCGGGGTCCACCCCTCCGTCCTTGGGCAACGCAACTTGTTCCGGATTTAGATCCGGGGCTATTGCAGGGATGACTTTCCGAGCATTGTCCGACAGCAGGTCCAGGCCATGCCCGTCGTGACTGTCCGGCGCTCCCGGCACAGGGCCGAATCCGTCAAAGATCAAGTGTCCGCGAATATCCGCCGTGTAGTTAAAGTTTCCAAACCTGATCTAGTGGCCAGGGGCGGAGCTGTCTATCTGCTCCAGATGGCCAAGCGAATTGGCCCGCGGTGCAAAGCCGTCGAACACAAAGATCTGTCCGGGGAGAAAAGTCTCACCCTGGACTGTGTTGTTTACGATTGAAGACACCATCAAGCCTTGAAGCGACGGCACAGAGGAACTCTCAATGAAAGCACCAATGTCGGTGTCAAAACCGGCGGATCTCGGGTAGGGGGTCCCGATCTGTGCGTCTTAGGCTGATGCTAACAGGAAGCAAGGGACACAATGTTTACCCAGTTCGGCCCTCTCGATGGAGGTAAAACCCTACTTCCTGCTTGATTAATATTGAAGATATGAGTAGTACAAGAGTAGATCTACCACGAGATCATAGAGGCTAAACCCTAAGAGCTAGCCTATGATGGTATGATTGTAATTGTGATCGGCCTTCTAAGGACCATCCTCTCCGGTTTATATAGACACCGGAGAGGGCTAGGGTTTACATGGAGTCGGTTACAAGGAAGGAAATATGATATCCGGATCGCCAAGCTTGTCTTCCACGCAAAGGAGAGTCCCATCCGGACACGGGCCGTAGGCTTGAGTCTTGTATCTTCACGCTTCAATAGTCCGGACGATGTATATAGTCCGGCTGTCCGGATACCCCCTAATCCAGGACTCCCTCACCCTCCCGTACATATGCAAGCCAATCTCCACTTGCACTGAGCCTAACCTGTGAAACAGTGGACAGGGGGAGACCCCCAAGGAAACATCCTCATGCGTTCCACGGAACATCAAGATGCATTCGTAGGAGTAGTTTATCTTGTGAGAGAAAAGGATGAACGAGGGAAGGCCTCTAGAGATAGAGATAGACACTACTACTACCAATGTGCTGGCCCGTGCATTGCAATGGATCCAAAGTAGTAGAATAATACTTGTTCACGTGCTTGAAATATAAACACTCTAGTTTTGATATACGTGTCAGCAGACATGACATCTTGTCCATGGAAGTTTAACCACGACGACCATCACGTTTCTTGTTTCTACCACTTCCACACCCACACGCGATTCCCACGACGCCGCTCCAACCCACAGCACGACGTCCCCCGACATGGACATGGATCCTCTGACATGGCTATCACTGCCATGCCCTGCCTTTCCTTCGCTGACAGGTGGGACCCACGCTTGTGGGTCCCACATGTCAGTGACAGAATGGTCGGATTGTTCGCGTCAGGGGATCCTCATTCCCCCGACGTGCCCCTCATCCCTCTCATCCCCACCGCTCCTCTGCCTTTGTGTGCATGACATGCGAGCTAGCTGAACTGCGGCGACCATCAACTTTCTACCATAGACAGACCCGATTGGGCCGCGGTTTGCTCGCTCATTGTGCTCCGATCCGTACTCCCGCACCATCGAATTTTCATCCAGCGGCTGTGACACATTTCGTCCCGGGCATCAATCCTCAGATGGAGTACTTCTGTACTACAAGTAGTACCCGCCGATGTGGCCATCTACGCCTCGTAACACCCCGACGCCCAGCTGTGGCACCCTCACCACGACCACGCCACCACCGGCCGGTTCATCTCGAAAGAGTGAGTCACGAACCACGCCACCACCATGAGAATAACATGTGGGACAACCGCATTTAAGGTCCGCATGTCATTGACTCATAGATCGGGCACTAAGCCACTGAAGTTCGGTCTCGTGGGCCCCGAGAGGGAAATGTAACTCCTGCGGCAGGCCTTGCGGTGCTCCCGCAGTCCGAGTCGTGCCAAAACTGGAATTTGTTTCTTACTACTACCAACTAGTACTAGTAAGGTACACGTGCATTGCACGCATGAGATTCTGGTGGTTTGTGCATTATGCTTCTACATGTGGAGTTTTATAGATTCTACATGTGGAGTTTTCTAGATTCTACATGTGGCAAAATCTAGTGGAATGTAGATCATATCCAACGGCAAGTAGTGCTCGGATTTGCCATCTTTGTACCGTCGGATTGGCTTCATCCAACGACCAACTTTCAAAGTTATTCACACACTATATAGGGGTATAGATATAGATATATAGATGTTTGGTTTGCAGCCTAAGGTTGCCACGCCTAAGCTTAGGCGTGACACAATATCTTAGGCATGTGTTTGGTTCATTGCTACACTTGTGGCTTGCCACACTTTTCTAGCTACATGGTCCACATGTCATAGACTCAATTTCTTGCCAAATCTTGCCACACTTGTGGTGCCCATTTTGTTAGCCACATTTTTTGTGGCAGACACAGGGGTTGTTTGGTTTTAGGCCTAGCAATGCCACACTTTATCATAAAATGTTGCCAAACTTGCCTAAGGGTAGGGGCTGTTTGGTTAGTAGGGTTGTTTGAATTGTGACTATCTTTGCCATATATTGCCACATGATTTTTGCCACACTTGCCACACTTGCCTTAGTTGAGTTGCTTTGGGCCTGTTTGGTTTGCAGCCTAAGGTTGCCACACCTAAGCTTAGGCATGCCACAATATATTAGGCATGTGTTTGGTTCATTGTCACACTTGTGGCTTGCCATACTTTTCTAGTTACATGGTCCACATGTCATAGACTCAACTTCTTGCCAAATCTTGCCACACTTGTGGTGGCCATTTTGTTAGCCACACTTTTTGTGGCAGTCGCACTTTGCCTAAGCTTAGTTGTGTCAAAGTTAGTCATGAACCAGACAGACCCTTTAGCCACACTTTGGCTTGCCTAAGGGAATCTTGACACACAGTTATTAGGGCCTGTTTGGTTTGTGACTAACTTTGCAAAAGATTGCCACACCTAAAGTTAGGCAAGTTTGACCAACTTAGGTGAGTGTTTGGTTCAAGCCACATCTTAGGCAAGCCACACTTGGGCCCCACATGGCATACACATAAAAAATGTGGCAAGATTCCCTTAGGCTTGCCAACTTGTGGCTCTCATTTTGATGAACTAACCTTAGGCAAGCTTGGCAAAAATGTGTGGCAATGCTAGGCCTAGAACCAAACAGCCCCTTTGTGTCTATGACATGTGGGGCTTACTGCTCATAAAACAAAATCTTTGCCTTAGGTGTGGCTATAACCAAACACCTACCTAACTTGGTCAAACTTGCCTAACATTAGTTGTGGCAAAGTGTGGCAAGGTGTGGCTAGGAACCAAACAACCACTAAGATTGCCAAAGATTGCCACACGTAAGGTTAGGCAAGTTTGACTAACTTAGGTGTGTTTTTGGTTCAAGCCACACCTTAGGTGAGTTTTTGGTTCAAGGTGTGCCACACCAACGTACTCCTTCCTCCTATATATACCTATGTACCCCCGACAGATCAGATACGGAGCCAAAAACCTAATTCCACCACCGCAACATTCTGTATCCACGATATCCCATCTTGGGGCCTGTTTCGGAGCTCCGCCGGAGGGGGCATCTACCATGGAGGGCTTCTACATCAACACCATAGCCTTTCCGATGAAGTGTGAGTAGTTTATTTCAGACCTTCGGGTCCATAGCTAGTAGCTAGATGGCTTATTCTCTCTTTTTGGATCTCAATACAATGTTCTCCCCCTCTCTTGTGGATATCTATTCGATGTAGTCTTCTTTCTGTGGTTTGTTTGTTGAGACCGATGAATTGTGGGTTTATGATCCAGAATATCTATGAATAATATTTGAATCTTCTCTGAATTCTTTTATGTATGATTGAGTTATCTTTGCAAGTCTCTTTGAATTATCCATTTGGTTTGGCCAACTAGATTGGTAGTTCTTGCAATGGGAGAAGTGTTTAGCTTTGGGTTCAATCTTGCGATGTCCTTTCCCACTGACAGCAGGGGCAGCAAGGCACATATTGTATTGTTGCCATCGAGGATAACAAGATGGGGTTTTTATCATATTGCATGAATTTATCCCTCTACATCATGTCATCTTGCTTAAGGCGTTACTCTGTTTTAACTTAATACTCTAGATGCATGCTGGATAGCGGTCGATGAGTGGAGTAATAGTAGTAGATGCAGAATCATTTCGATCTACTTGTCTCGGACGTGATGCCTATATACATGATCATACCTAGATATACTCATAATTATGCTCAATTCTGTCAATTGCTCAACAGTAATTTGTTCACCCACTGTAGAATACTTATGCTCTTGAGAGAAGCCACTAGTGAAACCTATGGCCCCCGGGTCTATTCTCATCATATCAATCTCTATCACATTATTATTTGCTTTGCTTTTACTTTGCCTTTTACTTTTCACTTTGCATCTTTATATCAAAAATACCAAAAATGTTATTTATCATCTCTATCAGATCTCACCCTCGTAAGTGACCGTGAAGGGATTGACAACCCCTAATCGCGTTGGTTGCGAGTAGCTATCATTTTGTGTAGGTACGAGGGACTTGATACCTTGGTTCTCGAAAACTGAGGGAAATACTTACGCTACTTTACTGCATCATCCTCTCCTCTTCGGGGAAAACCAATGCAGTGCTCAAGAGGTAGCAAGAAGAATTTCTGGCGCCGTTGCCGGGGAGGCTCACGCAAGCAAGTCAACTATACCAAGTACCCATCACAATCCCTATCTCTCGCATTACATTATTTACCTCTCGTTTTTCTCTCCCCCACTTCACCCTTGCCGTTTTATTCTCCCTCTCTTTCCCAATCTCCTCCTCTCTTTCCCGTTTGCCTTTTTCCCTTTGCCTTTTTGTTTGCTTGTGTGTTGGATTACGTGTTGCCATGGTGCAAGATAATACCAAATTGTGTGACTTCTCGAATACCAATAATAATGATTTCCTTAGTACTCTGATTTCTCCTCTTAATAATGATGAGTCTTGTGAAATCAATACCGCTTTCTTTGAATCTTGTTATGAAAGATCAATTCATCGGCCTTCCTAGTGAAGATGCCGCTACTCATCTAAACAATTTTGTTGATTTGTGGGATATGCAAAAGAAGAAAGATACAGATAACAATATTGTCAAATTGAAGTTATTTCCGTTTTCACTTAGATATCGTGCTAAAATTTGGTTTTCGTCTTTGCCTAAAAATAGTATTGATTCTCGGAACAAGTGCAAAGATGCTTTTATCTCTAAGTATTTTCCTCCCGCTAAGATCATCACTCTTAGGAACGATATTATGAATTTTAAACAACTTGATCATGAGCATGTTGTCCAATCTTGGGAAAGAATGAAATTGATGCTTCGCAATTTCCCTACTCATGGTTTGAATTTATGGATGATACCTTGGTTCTCAAAAACTGAGGGAAATACTTACGCTACTTTACTGCATCATCCTCTCCTCTTTGGGGAAAACCAATGCAGTGCTCAAGAGGTAGCAAGAAGAATTTCTGGCGCCGTTGTCGGGGAGGCTCACGCAAGCAAGTCAACTATACCAAGTACCCATCACAATCCCTATCTCTCGCATTAAATTATTTACCTCTGGTTTTCCTCTCCCCCACTTCACCCTTGCCGTTTTATTCGCCCTCTCTTTCCCAATCTCCTCCTCTCTTTCCCGTTTGCCCTTTTCCCTTTGCCTTTTTGTTTGCTTGTGTGTTGGATTACTTGTTGCCATGGTGCAAGATAATACCAAATTGTGTGACTTCTCGAATACCAATAATAATGATTTCCTTAGTACTCTGATTTCTCCTCTTAATAATGATGAGTCTTGTGAAATCAATACCGCTTTGCTGAATCTTGTTATGAAAGATCAATTCATCGGCCTTCCTAGTGAAGATGCCTCTACTCATCTAAACAATTTTGTTGATTTGTGGGATATGCAAAAGAAGAAAGATACGGATAACAATATTGTCAAATTGAAGTCATTTCCGTTTTCACTTAGAGATCGTGCTAAAATTTGGTTTTCGTCTTTGCCTAAAAATAGTATTGATTCTTGGAACAAGTGCAAAGATGCTTTTATCTCTAAGTATTTTCCTCCCGCTAAGATCATCACTCTTAGGGACGATATTATGAATTTTAAACAACTTGATCATGAGCATGTTGTCCAATCTTGGGGAAGAATGAAATTGATGCTTCACAATTGCCCTACTCATGGTTTGAATTTATGGATGATCATACATAATTTTTATGGATTGAATTTTGCTTCTAGAAATCTTTTAGATTCGGCCGCGGGAGGCACATTTATGGAAATTACGTTAGGAGATGCCACAAAATTGCTTGATAATATTATGGCCAATTATTCTCATTGGCACATCGAAAGATCTTCTAGTAAAAAAGTGCATGCTATAGAAGAAATCAATGTTTTGAGTGAAAAGATGGATGAACTTATGAAGATGTTTGCTACTAAAAATACTTCTCTTGATCCCAATGATATGCCTTTATCTACTTTGATTGAGAATAATAATGAATCTATGGATGTGAATTTCGTTGGTAGGAATAGTTTTGGAAACAACGCGTATAGAGGGAATTTTAATCCTAGGCGTTATCCTAGTAATCCTTCTAATAATTATGGAAATTCCTACAACAACTCTTATGGAAATTTTAATAAGATGCCCTCTGAATGTGAGAGTAGTGTTAAAGAGTTTATGAATTCACAAAAGAATTTTAATGCCTTGCTTGAAGAGAAATTGCTTAAAGTTGATGATTTGGCTAGGAACGTTGATAGAATTTCTCTTGAAATTGATTCCTTAAAGCTTAGATCTATTCCTCCTAAGCACGATATCAATGAGTCCCTCAAAGCCATGAGAATTTCCATTGATGACTGCAAGGAAAGAACCGCTAGGATGCGTGCTTCCAAAGATGCCTTTATTAAAGCGTGTTCTTCCAATTCCTATGAAAATCAAGATGAAGATCTAAAAGTTATTGATGTGTCCCCTATTAAATCTTTGTTTTGCAATATGAATCTTGATGAAACTGAATATGATCTTCCTTTACCTAGAAGGCGTTCTAAGAATTCGGAGTTTCTAGATATTGATGATGAAATTGATGAAAGTGGGATTGAAAGAAATAAAAACCTAGATGTTACTAAACCCACTATTTTGGATCTTAAGGAATTTAATTATGAAAATTGCTCTTTGATTGGTTGTATTTCCTTGTTGCAATCCGTTCTAGATTCTCCTCATGCTTATAGTCAAAATAAGGCCTTTACCGAACACATTGTTGATGCTTTGATGCAATCTTATGAAGAAAAACTTGAGTTGAAAGTTTCTATCCCTAGAAAACTCTATGATGAGTGGGAACCTACTATTAAAATTAAAATTAAAGATTATGAGTTTCATGCTTTGTGCGATTTGGGTGCTAGTGTTTCTACTATTCCCAAAACTTTGTGTGATTTGCTAGATTTCCGTGATTTTGATGATTGCTCTCTAAACTTGCATCTTGCAGATTCTACTATTAAAAAGCCTATGGGAAGAATTAATGATGTTCTTATTGTTGCAAACATGAATTATGTGCCTGTAGATTTTATCGTTCTTGATATAGATTGCAATCCTTCATGTCCCATCATTCTTGGTAGACCTTTCCTTAGAACGATTGGTGCAATTATTGATATGAAGGAAGGGAATATTAGATTACAATTTACCTTAAAGAAGGGCATGGAACACTTCCCTAGAAATAAAATAAAATTACCATATGAATCTATCATGAGAGCCACTTATGCATTGCCTACCAAAGATGGAAAACCTAGATCTATCCTTGCTTTTATGCCTAGCTAGGGGCGTTAAACGATAGCGCTTGTTGGGAGGCAACCCAATTTTATTTTTGTTTTTTGTTTTTGTTTCTGTTTAGGAATAAATAATCCATCTAGCCTCTGGATGTGGTTTTATGTTTTAATTAGTGTTTGTGCCAAGTAGAACCTATAGGATAACCTACGATGATAGTTGATTTGATTCTGCTGAAAATAAGAAACTTTGCGCGCACGAATATAATTTTGTTAAATCACAGGAACGTGATTCTGCGTTGATTCTTTTTGCTGCTGTTCAATAGAGAAATTGTCCAGGACTTCCTATTTTGTTAGAAGTTTTAGAGTTCCATAAGTTTGCATTAGTTACAGATTGCTACAGACTGTTCTGTTTTTGACAGATTCTGTTTTGCGTGTGTTGTTTGCTAATTTTGATGAATCTATGGCTAGTAAAATAGTTTATAATCCATAGAGAAGTTGGAATACAGCAGGTTTAACACCAATATAAATAAAGAATGAGTTCATTACAGTACCTTGAAGTAGTCTTTTGTTTTCTTTCACTAACGGAGCTCACGAGATTTCTATTGAGTTTTGTGTTGTGAAATTTTCAAGTTTTGGGTGAATTCTTTTGATGGATAATGGAACAAGGAGTGGCAAGAGCCTAAGCTTGGGGATGCCCATGGCACCCCCAAGATAATCTAAGGACACCAAAAAGTCAAAGCTTGGGGATGCCCCGGAAGGGATCCCCTCTTTCTTCTACTTCCATCGGTAATTTATTTGGAGCTATATTTTTATTCACCACATGTTATGTGTTTTGCTTGGAGCGTCTTGTATCATTTGTGTCTTTGCTTGTTAGTTTACCATAATCATCCTTGCTGTACACACCTTTTGAGAGAGCCATACATGAATTCGAACTTGCTAGAATACTCTATGTGCTTCACTTATATCTTTTGAGCTTGATAGTTTTGCTCTAGTGCTTCACTTATATCTTTCGAGCGTGATAATTTTTGCTCTAGTACTTCACTTAGATATTTTAGAGCACGGTGGTGGATTTGTTTTAGAGAAACTATTGATCTCTCATGCTTCACTTAGATTATTTTGAGAGTCGTTATTAGCATGGTAATTTGCTCAATGATAATATACTCGATATTCAAGATATGTGAAACTTTCTTTTGAGTGAATTGAATACTAAGATAAGTTTGATGCTTGATAATCGTTTTGAGATATGGAGGTGATAATATCAAAGTCGTGCTAGTAGAGTAATTGTGAATTTGAGAAATGCTTTTGTTGAAGTTTGCAAGTCCCGTAGCATGCACGTGTGGTTAAAGTTGTGTAACAAATTTGAAACATGAAGTGTACCTGGCTTGTGCATCCTTATGAGTGGCGGTCGGGGACGGCGATGGTCTTTTTCCTACCAATCTATCCCCTAGGAGCATGCGCGTAGTACTTGATTTTTGATGACTTCTAAATTTTTGCAATAAGTATATGAGTTCTTTTGACTAATGTTGAGTCCATGGATTATACGCACTCTCACCTTTCCGCCTTTGCTAGCCTCTCTAATACCGCGCACTTTTCGCCGGTATCATACACCCACCATATACCTTCCTCAGAACAGCCACCATACCTACCTATTATGGCATTTCCATAGCCATTCCGAGATATATTGCCATGCAACTTTCCACCGTTCCGTTTATTATGACACGCTCCATCATTGTCATATTGCTTTTTGCATGAACATGTAGTTGACATTGTATTTTTGGCAAGGCCACCTTCATAATTTTCATACATGTCACTCTTGATTCATTGCATATCCCGGACATCACGGAGGCATTCATATAGAGTCATATTTTGTTCTAAGTATCGAGTTGTAATTGTTGAGTTGTAAGAAAAATAAAAGTGTGATGATCATCATTATTAGAGCATTGTCCCAGTGAGGAAAGGATGATGGAGACTATGATTCCCCCATAAGTCGGGATGAGACTCCGGACGAAAAAAAAGAAAGGCCATAAAAAAAGAGAAAATTCCCAAATAAAAAAAATGAGAGAAAAAGAGAGAAGGGACAATGCTACTATCCTTTTACCACACTTTTGCTTCAAAGTAGCACCATGATCTTCATAATAAGAGAGTCTCATATGTTGTCACTTTCATATACTAGTGGGAATTCTTCATTGTAGAACTTGGCTCGTATATTCCAATGATGGGCTTCCTCAAAAGTGCCCTAGGTCTTCGTGAGCAAGCAAGTTGGATGCACACCCACTTAGTTTCTTTTGTTGAGCTTTCATATACTTGTAGCTATAGTGCATCCGTTGCATGGAAATCCCTACTCACTCACATTGATATCTATTGATGGGCATCTCCATAGCCCGTTGATACGCCTAGTTGATGTGAGACTATCTTCTCCTTTTTGTCTTCTCCACACAATCCCCATCATCATATTTTATTCCACCCATAGTGCTATATCCATGGCTCACGCTCATGTATTGTGTGAAGGTTGAAAAAGTTTGAGATTATTTAAGTATGAAACAATTGCTTGGCTTGTCATCGGGGGTATAGAAGTTGGGAACATCTTTGTGTGACGAAAATGAAGCATAGCCTAACTATATGACTTTGTAGGGATGAACGCTCTTTTGCCATGCTATTTTGAGGAAACATGATTGCTTTGATTAGTATGCTTGAAGTATTATTACTTTTATGTCAATATGAACTTTTGTCTTGAATCTTTCGGATCTGAATATTCATGCCACAATTAAGAAGATTTACATTGAAATTATGCCAAAGTATCACTCTGCATCAAAAATTCTTTTTTATCATTTACCTACTCGAGGACGAGCAGGAACTAAGCTTGGGGATGCTTGATACGTCTCCAACGTATCTATAATTTTTGATTGCTCCATGCTACTTTATCTACTGTTTTGAACTATATTGGGCCTTATTTTCCACTTTTATATTATTTTTGGGACTAACCTATTAACCGGAGGCCCAGCCCAGAATTGTTGTTTTTTGCCTATTTCAGTGTTTCGAAGAAACGGAATATCAAACGGAGTCCAAACGGAATGGAACCTTCGGGAACGTGATTTTATCGCCGAACGTGATCCAGGAGATTTGGACCCTACTCCAAGAAGTAACCGAGGAGGTCACGAGGGTGGGGGGCGCCCCCCCTAGGGCGCGCCCCCTACCTCGTGGGCCCCCTGTTGCTCAACCGACGTACTCCTTCCTCCTATATATACCTACGTACCCCCGACAGATCAGATACGGAGCCAAAAACCTAATTCCACCGCCGCAACTTTCTGTCCACGAGATCCCATCTTGGGGCCTGTTCCGGAGCTTCGCCGGAGGGGGCATCTACCACGGATGGCTTCTACATCAACACCATAGCCTCTTCGATGAAGTGTGAGTATTTTACTTCAGACCTTCGGGTCCATAGCTTGTAGCTAGATGGCTTCTTCTCTCTTTTTGGATCTCAATACAATGTTCTCCCCCTCTCTTGTGGAGATCTATTCGATGTAATCTTCTTTTTGCGGCGTGTTTGTTGAGACTAATGAATTGTAGGTTTATGATCTAGAATATCTATGAATAATGTTTGAATCTTCTCTGAATTCTTTTATGTATGATTGAGTTATCTTTGCAAGTCTCTTCGAATTATCCGTTTGGTTTGGCCAACTAGATTGGTAGTTCTTGCAATGGGAGAAGTGTTTAGCTTTGGGTTCAATCTTGCGGTGTCCTATCCCAGTGACAGCAGGGGCAGCAAGGCACGTATTGTATTGTTGGCATCGAGGATAACAAGATGGTTTTTTTATCATATTGCATGAATTTATCCCTCTACATCATGTCATCTTGCTTAAGGCGTTACTCTGTTTTTAACTTAATACTCTAGATGCATGCCGGATAGCGGTCGATGAGTGGAGTAATAGTAGTAGATGCAGAATCGTTTTGATCTACTTGTCTCGGACGTGATGCATATATACATGATCATACCTAGATATACTCATAATTATGCTCAATTCTGTCAATTGCTCAACGGTAATTTGTTCACCCACCGTAGAATACTTATGCTCTTGAGAGAACCTACTAGTGAAACCTATGGCCCCTGGGTCTATTCTCATCTGTCGGTGTACTAGAGTAGGGGTACCCTAGTATCCCGAACTCGTGCACGGGCGATTCTTGACACCATGCAAGGCTTGCCGGGTGACCGCCAAGGTCCTCTGTGGTTCCTTTTGAGCCATTCAAGAACAAAGTATTCAAGCCAAGGAGACAAGGCCCGGCAAGAGGAGCTTGCGGGAAGTCCAACCAAGGCATCTCAAGAAACTTGCCGCTGACGCCGCCACGCCGTCCGCAAGGCCCCGGCGAGCGGCAAGCTTCCGGACGCGACAAAGGCAACAATCGCGGCAAAGGCGCTTGCATGAAGACTACCACTTTGTACTGCGCTCCAGCACATCCACTAACGTGTCGCCTCAGGACCTTTCCAAGCGCGCGTGGCAAGAGGCTGTGCGGCCAGCGGAGCGCGGTGGCAAGCGGCGCTGACAAGATTGCCATCGTGGCAAGCGGTGGCGTCCCTGACGGTCCCTGTTTGCACTATTCGGGTGACGTAGACGGGCATTTAATGCCTTTGTCCCCTGCCGTCAGGGTTAGGTATGATACACTGTACAGGTAGCTGTACCAACCGCATTCTTTTTCCATTTTTACCCTTGTCTACGTTGCCACCTGTCGGAGACCCTTTGAGCATATAAAAGGAGGCCCATGCGCAACGTAGAGGGGGGTTCGAGGGGTTCGAAAGGTTCGAAGGCAGAAAACACTCACACTAGGTCTCGTTAGCAGCTGGCGTGTATTGTAGCACTCGGCGCTCCCTAGCAAGAACTAAATACACTCAGACATGCAGCAGTAGGAGTGTTATCTCTCCGGAGAGCTCCGAAGCTGGGTAAACTGCTCGTGTGCTTCGCCTCGATCTGCTCTTCGTGCGATTTCCGCCTTGAACCAAAAGGGCTCGGTCCGCCGGTCCCATAGGTGTTCGTGGGTCGAATCAGTTTCCCGACATCTTTGGCGCGCCCGGTAGAAGCGTCGAGGTTGTGTGAACCTGATCCGGCGTTCACACGAGCTAGATCTTCATCGTCTTCATCGACATGCCACCGAAGAAGAAGGCTTCGGCGGCAGTTGATCCGTCCACGTCGATCCCACCACCTCTGGAGCAAACGGGTGGTGGGGTAGACGCTGGCGGAAGAATGGACGTCGACGGGGGAGTCAACCGTGCTGCCAAGTCCAAGGACAAGGTTGCGCAGACCTCGGCGTCCGTACATGCACCGCGCCCATCACAGGAGGCGCGGGACCGACAGCGTCATGGTATTCACAGTACCATACGTTCTTTGGACCAAGATCGAGCTGGTGGATTTCGGAATCCTCAGGACCAGCATGCACGCCAACATGCTTTGGCACGCGAGCGAACATCGATGCCGCTGGACGGGATACTGCTCCTTCTAACATAGTTAGAAGTCCGAGCATATCCCGCTCCTCGCGCCGTTCGCCACTGCCGCCCACCACTCCAGCAGAAGCTTTGGCGAGAGCTCAACTGCTCCTGGATTACCCTCCAACAGCCGACAAGGTCGATGAATGGAGGGCCACCATTCAGAGTCTCATCGGCTTTGCCAACGGCGACACTCCACGGCAGCCGAGTACATTGCTGCCGCGGCAAGACTGCAAGGCACGAGCCGATGGCGACGAAACCGGTGGGGGTGCAACCAGCATGCACTCTCCGCCCCGAAGGCCAAGATCGCCGACTCGCCGGATCCACCTCGACAGCGGCTCCACCGCGTCATCAGATCCACGAGCTCATCGCGATCAGCACCAAGTTCTTCACGAACGACAGCAAGAAGATGCTCGAACTCGCATCGAGCGCCGAAGAGAATCGCGGCGTCAATCCTAACAGCGCCGGGCCCTTCTGTCGACATGCATGCGCCTGTGGGAACCAGCGACTTACAGACGCGGTAGGTTGCCCTGCGTTCACTCGTGAGCTGCGGCAAGTCCAAAGGGCCCAAAGAAGAAGAATTTCAAGCCGACGCATTGCAGAAGTACGACGGCAAGACGCATCCGTCGGAGTTCCTCAACATCTACACCATCGCGGTGTAAGCTGCCGGGGGGCGAGACGACAAGATCCTGGCCAACTACTTCCCGCTGGTACTCAAGCCCAATGTCAAATTCTGGCTCATGCACTTGCCGGACAACTCCATATCCTCCTGGGCAGACCTATGCCATCAGTTTGTTGGTGCCTTTACAGGCGGCCACAAGCCTCATGGCCAAGAGAGCGACCTTCATCTGCTCGCCCAGAAGGAAGGAGAGCCCCTGCGCAAGTACATTCAGAGATTCAGCCGTGTACAACACAACATCCCAGATGTCCACCCTGCCGCGGTAATCAGCGCGTTCCATCAGAACGTGCGAAACCGCAGGATGCGGGAGGAGATGGCGATGTGCAAGATCAGACGCGTCGATGAGTTATATGCCCGCCGACAAGTGTGCACGCGTCTTTGAGGAAGGAAGGAAACTCCCGGAGAGAACATAGAAGCGGGGAGGATCTCGATAGTGAGGAGGCTGCCCGGCAAAGAAAAGCCGGTGGCAGAACAACAGGAAGAAGAAAGGCAAAGATGTGCTAGTTGTTGAGCAGTCCGGCAACGGAGGTGGCGCCAAGAAAGCCAAAGCTGGTAGCTCCGGCAAGGAGGTTGCCGCTGGCACCAACTACCAGGCTGTGGCGGTCGCCGACAAGCAGGACGGCTCCAACAAACAGTACTGCAAGATCCACCGCACCAAGGGCCATGACCTCCAGAGCTGCAAGAAGGTCGAGCAGCTTGTCGAGCAGCAAAAGGCTGAATACGAGCGACACGACAAGGAGAAGGCCCAGGAAGGTGCTGGAGGAGCCGGCAAGAAACGCCCCGGCCGGGGAGGACGCCGCGGCAAGGCAAAGCAGTGGCAAGGAGACAGACCTCCCCGCGGCCGTGACAAGGATGAAGATGACGACAACGATGAGGACATGGATGATGACGAGACCGATGAGCAGGAGTTCCAGAAAGCCACAGAGGTCCTGTGCGTTGACGGTGGTGCTTCTCTGCATACTTCACACCGCCAGCTCAAGCAGTGGATGCGGGAAGTCAACGCGTAAGAACCATCCGTCGAGTCACGCAAGCCTCTGAAATGGTCCGGCACGCCTATCATCTTTGATATTGAGGGCCACCCTGATCACATAACTGCAGTCGGGTGCTTGCCGATGTTGGTTTCACCAACTATCCGCAACCTCAAGGTCACTAAGATGCTAGTTGACGGCGGGGCCGGGTTGAACCTGATCTCCTCCGCGGTGCTCCAGAAACTCCAGATCCCTGATGGCGAGCTCGAAGAGACCGCACATTCCAAGGAATCAATCACGGAAGGAGCAAGCGAAGGAAAGATCACGTTGCCGGTGACATTTGGCAGCGAGTTAAACTTCAGGACTGAGAGGGTTAGTTTTGACGTTGCTGACTTTCCATTGCCTTACAATGGGATACTCGGCCGTCCAGCACTCGCCAAATTCATGGCAGCCTCTCACTATGCATACAACATGCTGAAGATGCCAGGCCCAACAAGTGTCATTTCTGTCCCTGGCGACAAGAAGGATGCTCTTATCTGCGCCGACAAGATCTACCGGGAAGCAGCAGCCGCAGCAGATCGCAAGTCACTTGCCGCTGAAGCTCCCGGGGCGAAGAATAAGACCAAGTCCGGCAAGAGCTCTGATGCCCACTCCGGCAAGCGCACCTCTTCGGAGTGTTGCACTACCGTCGAGGACGCACCATCGAGCTCCACCGGCAAGTGTAAGAAGACGATGGCAGCTCCACCAGAGACCAAGAAGGTGTCTGCCAGGAGGACGGCACCGTGGTACCTTCACCATCGGTGCCACTCTCGACCCTAAATAGGTAGGCGCTCATTGCTTTCCTCAAGGGCGAACGCCGACGTGTTTGCATGGCAACCGTCGACATCCCCGGTGTTCCTGTGAGTAATGAACACCATCTTGCCGTCTGTCCTCATGCGCGCCCGTCAAGCGAAGTCGAAGCGGTGCGGTGGAGCGCCAAGAATTCATCGCAGAAGAAATCAAGAAATTGGAAGCAGCGGGCCTTGTCGAGGAGTGCTCCATCCCACGTGGTTGGCCAATCCTGTAGTCGCGCAAGAAGGCAAACGGGAAATGGAGGCTTTGTATCGACTTTACCGATGTTAATAAAGCTTGTCCCAAAGATCCATTTCCCTTGCCGCGCATCGACAGATTGTTGACTCCACGGCGGATGTGATTTGCTTTCATTTCTTGATGCATACTCAGATATCATCGGATCTTCATGGCAGAAGAGGATGAGGAGAAGACCGCATTCATCACCCCATGTGGCACATACTTTGCTTCGCACGGATGCCTTTCAGATTAAAGAATGCTGGTTCAACATTTGCAAGAGTAGTCCATGACACTTTTGAGCCGCAAATGCACGTAAATGTGGAAGCCTACATGGATGACATAGTGGTCAAAAGCAAGGACAAGGCGACTACTGATTCAAGATTTAGACAAAACCTTTGCAAATCTGCGCCAAGATCAACCTCAAGCTCAACCACGAGAAGTGTGTGTTTGGAGTCCCTTCCGCAAGCTTCTCGGGTTCTTCGTGTCTCGGCCGGGAATTGAAGCCAATCCCGACAAGATCAAGGCCATTGAGCAGATTGAAGCACCAAAGCGCGTCAAGGATGTACGAAGGCTTGCGGTTGCGTAGCTGCTCTCAAAGCAGGTTTATCTCTAGGTTCTGCTGAAGGCATGCCATTTTTCAAAATATTGAAAAAGGCAGGTCCAATGAAATAGACTCCTGAAGCGGAGGCTGCGCTGCAGGACTTAAAGAGATACTTGTCCTCCACTCCAACACTTGTCGCACCTAAACCACAAGAGAAGTTGCTGCTATATATAGCGGCAACCAATCAAGTGGTTAGTGCCGCGTTAGTAGCGGAGAGGGAGGCGGATGATGAGCTAGCAACCATGGCAGATGCATCCAGCGACAAGCAGGGGGCTTCACCGGCAAGCTCTAGTCCCGACAAGGATGGATCTGCGCAGGCGCATGAGAAGATGCGTAAAAGAATGGTGCAGCGCCCAGTTTACTTTGTCGGTTCCCTTCTGCAGGGGCTAGGTCAAGGTACTGTGTGCGTAAATTGCTTTTCGGCCTTCTCATGGCCTCGAGAAAGCTGCGCCATTACTTCCAAGCACATGAGATCACAGTCGTCACTGTTTTTCCGTCAAGAGGATCTTGCAAAATCCGTAAGCAACAGCGGGATTGTCGAGTGGGCACTGGAACTGTCAAGCTTTGGCCTCAAGTTTGAAAGCACTTCAACTATCCAAAGCAGAGCATTGGCGGAGTTCATAGCAGAATGGACACCAACACAAGATGAAGAAATTCCAGAAACGAGCATCCCCGTCAAGGTAGCAAGCAAAGAGTGGCTGATGTACTTTGATGGTGCCTTCTCGCTGCAAAGGCGCGGTCTTGGGCGTGCTACTTGTTGCACCCACCGGAGAGCACCTCAAGTACGTAGTCCAGATGCACTTTCCCAAGGAGCAAGCAACGAACAATACTGCAGAGTATGAAGGCTTGCTTGCCGGTCTCAGGATCGCAGATGAACCTTGGGATCAAGGAGCTCATTGTCGGGGTGACTCACAGCTTGTCATCCGCCAAGTGAACAAGAGTTATCGAGTCCGTTGATGGAAGCTTATGTTGATGAAGTGAGAAAGCTAGAAGAGCACTTTGACGCCTCTGAGATGGAATATATTCCAAGAGCTCAGAACGACATTGCTGATGGCCTGTCGAAGTGCGCCACACTTAAGTTACCTGTGGAACCAGGGATCTTTGTGCTCAAACTAACTCAACCGACTGTAGCGCCATCAACTGGACAGAGCAAGAAGAGGAAGTTGATTTCTGGTGACTAATTTCCGGCAGAGCTCCCCGAAGCCGCCGCCAAGAAGGTCCCAGGATCAACACCAAAGGTGCCGAGGAAGCGATCTGCTCAGACAAGCCTTAGGGTTTGTTCCGTTGAAGCAGACGCTCCCGACAAGTTTTGCTCGGCAAGCTTGCCGGGAACGCTAAACTCCGGCTGAGCCGCAGCTCTCGGCCAGAAGCGCATGTTCCCAAGAGCAGCAGATGTGCCTTTAGTCCTTGTTGTCGAGCCGCAAGCTCCAGCATGGGCACAACAAATTGTCCATTCCTTCAGACAGGAGAACTTCCCGAAGAGCAAGAAGAAGCGGAAAGAGTAGCCCGGCAGTCAAGTATGTACCAGTTTGTCGACGACACACTGTACAGAAGAAGACTCAACGGCGTGAAATTGAAGTGTATTCACCGGGAAGATGGACAAAAGCTGTTGGCAGAGATACATGGAGGCATATGTGGTCACCACATTGGCGCAAGAGCACTTGCCGGCAAAGCGTTCCGGCAAGGTTTCTTTTGGCCGACAGCCCTCCAGGATGCAACTGCACAAGTAACCAAGTGTGAAGCATGCCAGTTCCATTCCAAGCAGATACACCAGCCAGCTCAAGCTCTCCAGACGATCCCTTTATCCTGGCCATTTTCGGTCCGGGGCTCGACATCCTCGGCCCCTTTCCCGAAGTTGTCGGGGCTTTGAGTACTTGTACGTTGCCATCGACAAGTTCACAAAGTGGCCGGAAGTGGAAGCAGTGAGGAAGGTGACAACACAACAAGTCAAGTTCTTCAGTCGATTGTTTGCGTTTGGGGTCCCTAACAGGATTATTACCAACAACGGCACCCAATTCACAAGTCACGCCTTCATGCAAGACGTCCAAGATCTTGGCGCCAAGTTACGCTTCGCTCGCATTGCTCATCCGAGAAATGTGATCAAGCGAGAGGGCGAATCTTTGAAGTGCTGCGCGGGCTCAAGACCAGGACTTTCGGCAGGCTGCACAAGTGCGGAAGAAATCGGATTGAGGAGCTGCGGTGGTTCTTTGGTCGATCAGACGACGCCAAATCGAGCCATCGCCGCCGACACCTTCGCTCTAGTCTATGGAGCAGAGGCAGTTCTCCCCACGGAACTCAGATATCTGGGTCACCTCGAGTGCTCGCTTATGATGAGCTTGAGCAAGAGCAGTTGCGACAAGATGACGCATTGCTCCTTGAGGAGGACCGTCTTCAGGCCACTGTACGAGCTGCTCGATACCAGCAAGCTTTGCGTCGCTACCACAGCCACAAAGTTAGTGCCAGAAGTCTCGAGGAAGGCGACCTTGTTCTTCGGCGCGTTCAGTCCACCAAGAATTCCAACAAGTTGACGCCAAAGTGGGAAGGCCCTTACCGGGTGAAACGAGTCACTAGGCCTGGCGCTGTCCGCCTTGAGACCGAAGATGGCATTCCGTGAGCAACTCCTGGAACATTGAGCATCTTCGTAAGTTTTACCCGTAGGGCGCGGTTGCCGGAACCTGTTCCGGCAACCACCTTTTGTACTAGTCTTGCCAATGTTGCATGTAATCCTTTGTACAAAGCCGGGCGCAGACCCCGTGCATAAGTAAAGCTCATGTGCTTCGCACATCTTGTCAATTTCATGCTCTCTACTTTATTTTTGCATGCGTTATCTGACATTTTGTGCAGCGCCTATCTCCGGTAAGCAATAACGAGCCGCAAGGCTCCATATCTTTATTTTCTCTTCTTTCTCTTTCTCAAAGAAAGGATGGTTCCCTCGCCCACAAGTTTGCCAGGGGGAAAGGAGAAGATAATGGTATGGACCAAGCGTCGTTCGAAGAAGTTTCGCCTTACCGGGAAGCAAACGACAGAAAAGCTAAGTTGCTAAAGTTTGAGCAATCAGTTTTAAAATTTTTAAGTTATTCTCCTCGAACGACCGTGCTTTGTATGGAAAACCTGTGCGCGGAGGAACCAACTCGTAGCTAGTTGCGGCCTTACTTTGTTTTGAGTCCTCTCAACAACTTAAGTGAGCTGCGACTAGTTGCGACAAGGTTTCTTGTCGGTAGCGGCACCGCCGGCCAGCTTGACGTCCGCTTTTCAGCTCGCGGCATAGGTGCCTGCGACGACAAGTCACCTAAAAGCGTAGGGCAAAAACATACAAAGGAAGGAATCAAGTAAAGGAAATAACATAGCAATAACTACCTTAAATAGAGTTATATTACAAGATAGCTTGTCGCAGCTCTAATAGATTGTTCTCATAACATGACCAGCAGCGGCAAGAAAAAGAGAAAAGCAGGCGGCCTAATCTACGCGATCGCCATCAACCCTCTTGATCCCGCTCACCCTGTCCACGATGGGTGCGACAAGGGTCTTGAGCGCCTCCACATCAGCATCCGGCGGCAAGGTCTTGAGGACGTTGGTGAGGTTGAGACCTGGATTGCGGAAGGCCACATTCATCAGCACCTTTTGAAGAGCTCCCGCGCAGATCTGGCGCGACTCCTCGGCCAGCTTCTTTGGGATCTCTTCCCGGAGTCGCTGGAGGGCCGTCACCACGCCTTTGAAGAACAAGCTGAGCTTGGCGCTGGGTTGGAGGTGCTCATCGGAGGAATACCCAAGGTCCTCCATCCCCAAGCGCCCACTCCTGTCGATGGCTGCAGAAGATCCATGAGACCCTCGGTCCAGTGCTCCACATTCTCCCTAAAAGTGTTGCAGGCGGCAGACCTCGCCAAAGAACGCCTCGTCGGCCTTGATCTTCCCCTTCAAGGCCACCTCCTGCTCCCTGGCGCCGTCCAGCGTTTGAGTCAAGGTGGTCAGCTTCAACTCAAGATCTGCATTGGAGTCCTTGGCGACGCTGAGCTCCTTGCTCCTCTCGGCGAGACGACCCTGCAGCTCGCCAAGAGTGTAGGCGTCCTTCTCACGCTCACGCTTGAGTGCAGCAAGCTCCTCGCCGCTCTCCTTGAGATTGACCTCCAACTGCGCCACCTTCGTCTCCAGCTCCTTCTTGGCGGCCTCGGCAGCTGCGGCAACATCCTTTGCTTCCTTGAGAGCCCCGCCAAATGTTTGCTCGCGCGTGGCAAGATCCTCCTCGTGGCTGTCAAGATTAACCTTCCGCTGCGCCAACTCGCCTTCCTGCGCAGACAGCTTCTCGGCAGCAAGCCGCTGTTGCTCTTCAGCTTCAGCCTTCTCGAGGAGGAAGGCTTTGCGCTCCTCGGCGAGTTGCTCCCGCTCCTCTGCCAAGGACCGGAGAGCTTCCTGGTTGAGGCCCCGGAGCTCCTCCGCGCGCTTCTCGATGTCTGCTCCCACTTTCGTGACAAGCGCTTCCCGGGATTCCAGCTTGGCTTGTCGGGCGTGGTAGAGCGGCAGCAGCTTCCGCAGCAGCTGCTCCTCCTCAAACTCGCCGCTGCTGCTGCTTGGTGCGTCGACCAGCGTTAGTCCAGCGGATGCGAGCAGCTCTTCATCAAAAGTTTCTCCTTCGGTCGGCGCCCTGGAGTTCGACGCCCATGGGAGCTTGATGAAGACACCATCGCCGGCCTTCAAATAGGCGCCGGGCTGGGGCTCTTGAACTGGACGCTGCAACAGCCGGGCGGAGGGATCGGCGGTCGGCGTGGCGCTGGCGCTCCTGTGGGCTCAGGCCGTCGGTCACGATCGCGGACCCCTCGCCCGGCTTCTGCGGCGGCAGCTTTGGCGGCCTCTTCGCCAAGGGCTCATCGGCCTTGACTTCTTCTTCGATGGCAGCGGCGTCGTCAGTATTGCCGCGCGCTTCCTCCTCGCCGGCGACCTCGGTCTCCCTTGGCTCTGTGGCGGATGGATCTGACGACCGGAAAATGAAGAAAAGTCAAACAAATATTCAAGAAGAAAATCAGAAGAAGAAGACCACAAGGGAAGTTTTCGAACAAGAGGATTACCTGTGCTAGGGTCTGCAGTCATGGTCTCCGCCACCAGGGGATCGCTGGTGCTGTCCCTTGCCGGAGAGCTGTCCCTTGCCGGAGAACTGCCCCTTGCCGGAGAAGTCTCCCTTGCCAGAGAACGCTCCCTTGCCGGGGAATCCTCCCTTGGCGGTGTAGTCGAAGCAGAAGGCATGTCAGGAGCGGCTTCAGGGCACTCCTGGTGAGGCTGCTCTGCTCCTACACAAATCAGCAGTCAGATATCAGCAAAGAAAGAGCACCCATGCACGCCTAACAATAGGAAGTAAACCATATACTTACGATGGGGGCTGCTTTGAGGAAGGGTTGCCGGATCCGGCAAGGTGGTCCTGGACACGCCTCCTGCTGCCGCGGTGGGTTCGTCCTCGATGACAATCACCGGGACCTTGGCTCTCTTCGACGCTCTCTGGGCCATCGTCCTGAAAAGGAATGGGTTCAGAGTGAAGCAAATAAGATACAAGACAAAGCAACAAGTCGAAGAACTACAAGTACATCAAAGAATCTTACTCTTCTTCTTCCTCGTCGGAGCTGAGCGCGGAGAGATCAAATTCTGGCTCGCCTCCAGTGCGACGAGGCGGAGGAGTAGGTTCGCTTGGCCGCTTGGCGGGAACAGAAGCGGTGGTCTGTGAGGGCCCCGCTCCGGTTGCCGCAGCGGCGTGAGGTGCTCCCGCGACAACAGTGCTTGCCGCGGTGGAGCCCGTCGCGGCGCGTCGGCTGTTGGCCCGTCTGCTGCCCCGCTACGTCCCCGGCCTTGCAGAGACGCCTTCTTGGTGGAGCTGGGGGCTCCGCTCGCGGCAAGCTGTCTGAAGGAGGGGAGGAGGCGCCCTCGGCGGGCTCGCTCGACTCAGCTTCAGGCCCGACAAGCTCTTCCTCGCTGGCAAACTCCCCTCGCTCGACAAGGCTTGCCGCCTCGCTGCCTCTGCCTCCTCCACGGTGAATCCGAACTCGCCCATGGCAGCCTGCCGCCTCTTCTTCCCTGGTGGCGCGCTGCATCTCATCATCGGTGGTGTCGCTGGTGAGACTCTTACATTCATCGTATGGACCGGCACTTCTACCAGGCTGTCAAAGAACACTCGCACGACGTCATCTGCAGGCTCTTGCCAGGTTGGGATGATTCCATGCGAGTCGCACAGCGGCATCATTGCACGGATGCGGTCGAGCGAGGAATTGTTGCACAGCGGAACGACACCCTTCGGCAACCTAAACATTTCGGGATGATCAGGATCGGGCTTGAACAGTTCCAAGAGCATCGCGTCCAGTTCCAAGACAGTGAAGTTGAAGTTAAGGCCCGTGCGCAGCCTCATGATATCCGATGCATTCTGGAACTCCCAGGCAGGCCTCCTCCTCTCCTGCAAGGGGTCGATGCGGTGGCGAAGAAAGTCTGCGCCAACAGTGCCTACGGTGAGCCCGGCAAGCCTGAGGCGCAGGATCCGGGTTGACGGCAATCTTTAGCCTAGCGTCTTCCGGGGCCACGTTGCTCCAATCGTTGCCGCACACTATTGGGGTTTGGCGCTGGGCGGTAAATGGATGCGGGTTCTCCTCGACAATCCAACACCAGTCTGCCCTCCATTCCTCCCACTTGCTGCGGAGCTCTGCCTCCAGATAAGCTTCCTTCTTGCCAATCCTTGAGATCCAAGCGATTCCGCCGGCAAGAGGCTCCTCTCTCTCAACTCGGGGCATAAAGAAGTGGCGGAAAAGAGCTACATTTGGATGGACTCCGACAAAGTTTTCGCAGAGATGTGCGAAAACTGCCATGGTCAGAACGGCATTGGGGGTGAAGTCAAGGAGGCGGAACCCGTAGGTGTTCATGATATCGCAGAAAAATTCAGAGAAGGGCGGGCAGAGCCCGCAGTAGAAGAACAACGCGAAGAAAGGGTACCCATTCGAGCCGCTCAAGCAGCGGTAGGAGTACCTTCGATGCGCGGATGCTCGCGTCTCCGTCGACCGGAAGAGGTAGTAGTACTCCCTCGAGATACTTCAAGGGCGAAATGAGGGGAAGATTGCCCGCTCCTTTTGCAGCGCCGTGAGCCGCTGCGCCTCGGCCGACTTCACGACCTTCCCCTTGTCGGCTTTCGGAGCCATGGCGGAGATGGTGGGGGAGATCGACGGTGTTGGTGGTGCTGGTGGCGATGGGGGGCGGAGCGCTGCTCTCTTTTCAGCCTTGGGAAGAAGGGGGGAGCAGAGGAGGTTTTTCGAGATTGGACAGCAACTGGCGAGATGGGCAAACTGCCCCTGTTTCCCCTGCTTATAAGGAGGGAGGGGGCGGACGTTCCGTCTTTCCGAATAAAGAAACCACCCACGATCTCTCCCACGACGCCGCATTCGACGCGTGTCGTTCGTGGAGGGCGTGGTGGGTCCGAAATGAGTTACGGCGTAACCCAGGCCGCGCGTGCCCGTGCCCTGTTTTGGGCCTGGCCCAACAGCGCTCGGCACCGTGTGTGGCCCAGGCCCTAGGGCTCCTGTCGGTGTACTAGAGTAGGGGTACCCTAGTATCCCGAACTCGTGCACGGGCAGTTCCAGCACCCCGCGGCAAGGCTTGCCGGGTGACCGCCAAGGTCCTCCGTGGTTCCTTTTGAGCCATTCAAGAACAAAGTATTCAAGCCAAGGAGACAAGGCCCCGGCAAGAGGAGCTTGCCGGGAAGGCCAACCAAGGCATCTCAAGAAACTTGCCGCGACGCGCCACGCGTCCCGGCAAGGCCCGGCGAGCGGCAAGCTTCCGGACGCGACAAGGCAACAACCGCGGCAAGGCGCTTGCCACGGCAGACTACCACTCTGTACCTGCGCTCCAGCACATCCACTAACGTGTCGCCCTGGGACCTTTCCAAGCGCGCGTGGCAAGAGGCTGTGCAGCCAACGGAGCGCGGTGGCAAGCGGCGCTGACAAGATTGCCATCGTGGCAAGCGGTGGCGTCCCTGATGGTCCCTGTTTGCACTGTTCGGGCGACATAGACGGGCATTTAATGCCTTTGTCCCCTGCCGTCAGGGTTAGGTATGATACACTGTACAGGTAGCTGTACCAACCGCATTCTTTTTCCATTTTTACCCTTGTCTACGTTGCCACCTGTCGGAGACCCTTGAGCATATAAAAGGAGGCCCATGCGCATAGCGTAGGGGGGTTCGAGGGGTTCGAAGGTTCAAGGCGTAAAACACTCACACTAGGTCTCGTTAGCGGTGGCGTGTATTGTAGCACTCGGCGCTCCCTAGCAAGAACTAAATACACTCGGACATGCAGCGGAGGGAGTGTTATCTCTCCGGAGAGCTCCGAAGCTGGGTAAACTGCTCGTGTGCTTCGCCTCGATCTGCTCTTCGTGCGATCTCCGCCCCCCGCCGAACCAAAAGGGGCTCGGTCCGCCGGTCCCATAGGTGTTCGTGGGTCAGATCAGTTTCCCCGACATCATCATATCAATCTCTATCACTTTATTATTTGCTTTGCTTTTACTTTGCCTTTTACTTTTCACTTTGCATCTTTATATCAAAAATACCAAAAATATTATTTATCAGCTCTATCAGATCTCACCCTCGTAAGTGACCGTGAAGGGATTGACAACCCCTAATCGCGTTGGTTGCGAGTAGCTATCATTTTGTGTAGGTACGAGGGATTTGTGCGTGGTCTCCTACTGGATTGATACCTTGGTTCTCAAAAACTGAGGGAAATACTTACGCTACTTTACTGCATCATCCTCTCCTCTTCGGGGAAAACCAACGCAGTGCTCAAGAGGTAGCATCGTGCCGGACGGGCCGTGGAGTACTCCCGATTCCCGGGCGTGTGGGGGTGCGATGCGAACGCGGCATGCCTTTTCCTTTTACTAGCAATGTGCCCGTGCGTTGCGATGGATCCGAAGTAGTAGAATAGTAGTATTTGTTCACAAACTTGAAAGAAATCACTCTTGTTTTGTATACTCCTAATATATTACTCCCTCCGTACCTAAATATTTGTCTTTTTAGAGATTTCAAATGGACTATCACATACGGATTATACAGACATATTCTAATGTTTCTAGCAAGATGCCCGCGTTGCTGCGAAGTTGATGGAAAAGGTAAGCACAACTTATAAATTGACGGATGGAGTACTAGTTACAGTGATGCATATAATTAAGCAAAGATATCGCACATGTCGGCATTGACTGGAACAAGAATGCAATAGCACAATAAGAATTAAGGCCACAATGATGCAATCGCGGTGGTGGTTACAGAAGGCAAGAAGAAAGATGGATCCATGAACGTGAGCCCCAACATCATGCTCCTCTGGTGAGCTAAGAGGGATTTCTGTATGCAGGCTGCACAGACTATCTTTTTTATAATTTTTAAAATATCACCTGCTTATGCTTCATGACGTGTAACATTATTCTTAGTCCTGTTTTGCCATGTAGTACAAAATAGTGTCTTGCTCGCTTCACTGTTGTAACTATATTTTTTCCCTTGTCATGTGTACTTACAGAAACATTTCAGGATGAAGTGACATCAACACAAAGATCTGCGAGCAGTGCGGCATGGTCGTTACCAAATAATTATGGTTTGGAATTGGAATGTGCTGATGTTCTCGAGCATCAACTAGAGGTGGCAAGACAACGCGTACATGATTGTCAACGTATAATCAACAAGTTGAGACTGGACATGCAGGTATTAGATGCAGGAGTCAAAAAAATGAAACAAGACACTAAGGTAACCACAAAGGAATTGGAGATTTTGCAGACTGAAAATTGTGCTATCCTGAATCCGCCAATCCTATTTTCTCAAGAGATTATAGTTCAAATGGAGTTAAGTTGATGCGCCGTCCATGATGTATGAGCTATATTTGCCCAGTGTATGTAATTTGCTGTTTGTGTACGCTTTATTATCACCGTGTAGAACCATAATGCCCGATGGGTATAATCGGCTGTAATTTCTTTATTGTATAGTGTAGGATTATTCTACGTTTCTATGCCTTGGTCCCTTTGTTGTATAGTGTATGTTTTTAGAGGTGATAGTATTGAGTAGGATAATTCTTTGAATATGCTATATCGTTCAAACGGGGGCCAACTCGACCAAACGTTGTAGTGACCATGGCCCTCCACGGGCCATACGATCCATGGGCCATGTACGGGCCATCGGATCCATGGCCCTTCAATGGGTCGTCGGATCCATGGGCCTTCAATGGGCCGTCTCGTAGGATCCATGGGCCTTCTACGTCTCATAGGATCCATGGGCCTTGTAAGGGCCGACTCATTTATGGGCCTTGTACGGGCCTTTAATGGGCCATAGATGGGCTAGAGTGGAAATCGCACGCTTTATGGGTTGACCATAACGGGTTGTTAATAGGCCGTATTTGGTGATGCTATGAAAATGGCCCAACAGATTAACGGTCCACAAACGGGACGACTGTAAGACGGGCTGAATTTGGCCCACAAGCAGAAAATGACAGTAATGGGCCGTAAATAACCGAATGCTGCAAAGGAGCCCAAGAATAAATGGGCCCTCAGAAGGCCGAAAGATAACTTGGACTGGAAACGGCCCAACGGAATAATGGGCCGTTAATGGGTATAAAGTGATACACTGTTCATTACGGGCCAGTTTCACCACAGGCCGTTAATGGGTGTAAAGTGATACACTATTCATTACGGGCCAGTTTCACCACGGGCTGTTAATGGTCCAAGAGTTACAAAGGGCCTCATATGGGCTGGAAGACGTCATGTGCCATACATGGGCCAGAAGTGAAAACGGGCTGGAATCATATTGGATGGCTCAGATGACGCTACTGGGCCTAATTCGGATAGGGCATAACGGGCCTTGGGTTAGCAGGCTGTAAATGGGCTATATGCGAACATGTCGTTAACAGGCTTTCCATGGGCCGGCCCGCCACCTTTTAACCAAGTCAAACGGGCCAACCTTTTCACAGGAATGGGCCTCTGCTGGGTCATGCCACGTGTCGACGTATCATAGGCGCCTTCTATCCAATGAGTGGATGACATCTGTCCCAACGATGAGCCGACCCGTGTTACCTCCAGCCAATGATGATTTTACACATGGAAAATCCCCATTGGTCGGGGCTGTTAACGGGTTATCGGATCCAAAACCCTACCCGATAGCTTAACAGCGTTCCATTACGGTGGATGCCACGTGTCGGTCACCCTTGACGAAAGCACTTCTGTGACGCGCGATTTATCGTCATGAAAGTGGACACTTCCGTGATGATAATTTTGGTAATGTCATGGAACACTTCTACGACAGCACAGGTATGACTATCTTGATTCTGTCATAAAATCTTCATGGATGTACATGCATGAAAAAAAACACGACCTACTGTGACAAACACGTATCATCATGGAAGTGTATTTTTTTTGTAGTGCATAGTAGTAGAAGTAGTAGTTGGCGAGACAACTTCATGAAGACATGATGATGGAGATCATGGTGTCATGTCGGTGATGAAGGTGATCATGCCGCGCCTCGAAGATGGAGATCAAAGGCGCAAAATGATATTGGCCATATCATGTCACTTTATGATTTGCATGTGATGTTTGTCATGCATACATCTTATTTGCTTATAACGACGGTAGCATAAATAAGATGATCCCTCACTAAAATTTCAAGAAAGTGTTTCCCCTAACTGTGCACCATTGAGAAGGTTCGTTGTTTCGAAGCACCATGTGATGATCAGGTGTGATAGATTCTAACGTTCGCATACAACGGGTGTAAGCCAGATTTACACATGTGAAACACTTAGGTTGACTTGACGAGCCTAGCATGTACAGACATGGCCTCGGAACACGAGAGACTGAAAGGTCGAACATGAGTTGTATGGTAGATGCGATCAACATGGAGATGTTCACCGTTGATGACTAGTCTATCTCATGTGATGATCAGACACGGCCTAGTCGATTCGAATCATGTAACACTTAGATGACTAGAGGGATGTCTATCTGAGTGGGAGTTCATTAAATAATTTGATTAGATGAACTTAATTATCATGAACATAGTCAAAAGGTCTTTGCAAATTACGTTGTAGCTTACGCTTTAGTTCTACTGTCTTAGATATGTTCCTAGAGAAAAAAAGAATAGTTGAAAGTTGACAGTAGCAATTATGCGGACTGGGCCTGTAAACTGAGGATTGTCCTCATTGCTGCGCAGAAGGATTATGTCCTTACTGCACCACTCGGTGTGCTGAACCTCGAGCGTCGTCTGTGGATGTTGCGAACATTGGACATACACGTTTTGATGACTGCGTGATAATTAAGTGCGTAATGTTAAACGGTATAATATTGAGGGGCCGAAGACATTTTTGAAACGTCGCGGAACATATGAGATGTTCCAAGAGCTGAAATTGGGATTTCAGGCTCGTGCCCACGTCAAGAGGTGTGATACCTCCGACAAGTTTCTTAGCCTGCAAACTAAGGGAGAAAAGCTCAATCGTTGAGCATGTGCTCAGATTGTCTGAGTACTACAGTCGCTTGAATCGAGTGGGAGTTAATCTTCCAGATGAGATAGTGATGGTTCTCCAAAGTCACTGCCACCAAGCTACTAGAGCTTCCTGATGAACTATAACATATCAGGGATAGATATGATGATCCTTGAGCTATTCACGATGTTTGACACCGTGAAAGTAGAAATCAAGTAGGAGCATCAATTGTTGATGGTTAGTAAAACCACTAGTTTCAAGAAGGGAAAGGGCAAGAAGGGATACTTCATGAAACGGCAAATCAGTTGCTGCTCTTGTGAAGAAACCCAAGGTTGAACCCAAACCCGAAACTAAGTGCTTCTGTAATGAGGGGAATGGTCACTGAAGCAGAACTGCCCTAGATACTTGGTAGATGAGAAGGCTGGCAATGTCGACAGAAGTATATTGGATATACATTATATTAATGTGTACTTTACTAGTACTCCTAGTAGCACCAGGGTATTAGATACCGGTTTGGTTGCTAAGTGTTAGTAGCTCGAAATAAAAAGATACGGAATAAACGGAGATTAGGTAAAGGTGAGATGACGATATGTGTTGGAAGTGTTTCCAAGATTGATGTGATCAAACATCGCATGCTCCCTCTACCATCAGGATTTGTGTTAAACCTAAATAATTGTTATTTGGTGTTTGCGTTGATCATAGACATGATTGGATTATGTTTATCACAATACGGTTATTCATTTAAGGAGAATAATGGTTACTATGTTTATTTGAATAATACCTTGAATGGTCTTGCACCTAAAATGTATGGTTTATTGAATCTCGATCGTAGTGATACACATGTTCATGCCAAAGATATAAGATAGTAATGATAGTACCACATACTTGTGGCACTGCCATTTGAGTCATATTGGTATAAAACACATGAAGAAGCTCCATGTAGATGGATCTTTGGACTCACTCGTTTTTGAAAAGTTTGAGACATGCGAACCATGTCTATTGGTGTATACGCATGAAGAAACTCCATGCAGATGGATCGTTTGGACTCACGTGATTTCGAATCACTTGAGACATCCAAATCATACCACATGGGCAAGATGACTAAAAGGCCTCATTTTCAGTGAGATGGAACAAGAAAGCAACTTGTTGGAAGTAATATATTTTGATGTGTGCAGTCCAATAAGTGCGGAGGCACGCAGTGGATATCGTTATGTTTTTACTTCACAGATTATTTGAGTAGATGCTGAGTAAATTTACTTGATGAAACAAAAGTCTGAATTATTGAAAGGTTCAAGTAATTTCAGAGTGAAGTTGAAGATCGTCGTGGCAAGAGGATAAAATGTCTATGATATGATCAAGAGATGAATATCTGAGTTATGAGTTTGGTATACAATTAAGACATTGTGGAAATTGTTTCACAACTAATACCGCCTGGAACACCATAGTGTGATGGTGTGTCCGAACATCATAGATTCACCCTATTGGATATGGGGCATACCATGATGTCTCTTATCGAATTACCACTATCGTTTATGGGTTAGGCATTAGAGACAACCACATTCACTTTAAATAGGGCACCACGCAATTCCGTTGAGATGACACCGTATGAACTATGGTTTAGAGAAACCTAAGCTGTCGTTTCTTAAAAGTTTGGGGCTGCGACGCTTATGTGAAAAAGTTTCAGGCTGATAAGCTCGAAACCAAAGCGGATAAATGCATCTCCATAGGACGCCCAAAAACAGTTGGGCATACCTCCTATCTAAGATCCAGAAGCAAAAAGGATTGTTTCTAGAAACGGCTCCTTTCTCGAGGAAAAGTTTCTCTCGAAAGAATTGAGTGGGAGGATGGTGGAGACTTGATGAGGTTATGGTGGAGACTTGATGAGGTTATTGAACCGTCACTTCAACTAGTATGTAGCAAGGCACATGAAGTTGTTCCTGTCGCGCCTACACCAATTGAAGTGGAAGCTGATGATATTGATCATGAAACTTCGGGTCAAGTCACTACCAAAATTCATAGGTCGACAAGGATATGTACTACTTCAGAGTGGTAGGTAATCCTGTCTTGGAGGTCATGTTTCTAGACAACAATGAACCTACGAGCTATGGAGAAGCGATGGTGGGCCCAGATTCCGGTGAATGGCTCGAGGCCATAAAATCTGAGAGAGGATCCATGTATGAAAACAAAGTGTAGACTTTGGAAGAACTACTTGATGGTCGTAAGGCTGTTGGGTACAGATGGATTTTAAAAGGAAGACGGACAATGATGGTAAGTGTCACCATTAAGAGAGCTTGACCTATCGCTAAGATGTTTTCTGACAAGTTCAAGGAGCTGACTACGATGAGATTTCTCACTCATAGCAATGCTAAGAGTCTGTTGGAATTATATTAGCAATTACAACATTATTTATGAAATCTTGCAAATAGGATGTCAAAACATTGTTTCCTCGACGATTTTCTTGAGGAAAGGTTGTATATGATACAACCAGAAGGTTTTGTCAATCCTATAAGATGCTAACAAGTATGCAAAGGTCGTCCCCTATGCTTTAGGCGTAGGCTCTACAGTATGATGTGTTGTGTACCGCACCTGAAGTGTGCCTTGCCATGAGTCAGTCAAGGGGTACAAGAGTGATCCAGGAATGGATCACTGGACAACGGTCAAAGTTATCCTTAGTGGACTAAGGAATTTTTCTCGATTATGGAGGTGGTAAAAGAGTTCGTCGTAAAGGGTTACGTCGATGCAAACTTTGACACTAATCCGGATGACTCAGAGTAGTAAACCAGATTCGTATAGTAGAGCAGTTATTTGGAATAGTTCCAAATAGCGTGTGGTAGCTGCATCTACAAGATGATGTAGATATTTGTAAAGCATGCACATATCTGAAAGGTTCAGACCCGTTGACAAATAACCTCTCTAACAAGCAAGATATGATCAAACCCCATGGGTGTTGGATTCATTACAATCACATAGTGATGTGAACTAGATTATTGACTCTAGTGCAAGTGGGAGACTGTTTGAAATATGCCCTAGAGGCAATAATAAAATGGTTATTATTATATTTCCTTGTTCATGTTGTCTATTGTTCATGTTATAATTGTATTAAATGGAAACCATAATACATGTGTGAATACATAGACCACAACATGTCCCTAGTGAGCCTCTAGTTGACTTGCTCGTTGATCAATAGATGGTTATGGTTTCCTGACCATGGACATTGGATGTCATTGATAACGGGATCACATCATTAGGAGAATGATGTGATGGACAAGACCCAATCCTAAGCATAGCACAAGATCGTGTAGTTCGTTTGCTAAGAGCTTTTCTAATGTCAAGTATCATTTCCTTAGACCATGAGATTGTGCAACTACCGGATACTGTAGGAATGCTTTGGGTGTACCAAACTCACAGCATAACTCAGTGGATATAAAGGTGCACTACAGGTATCTCCGAAAGTGTCTGTTGGGTTGGCACGAATCGAGACTGGGATTTGTCACTCCGTATGACGGAGAGGTATATCTGGGCCCACTCGGTAATGCATCATCATAATGAGCTCAATGTGACTAAGGAGTTAGTCACGGGATCATGCGTTAGGGAACGAGTAAAGAGAGTTGCCAGTAACGAGATTGAACGAGCTATGGGGATACCAACAATCGAATCTCGGGAAAGTAACATACCGATAGACAAAGGGAATTGTATACGGGATTGATTGAATCCCTGACATCGTGGTTCATCCGATGAGATCATCGTGGAACATGTGGGAGCCAACATGGGTATCCAGATACCGCTGTTGGTTATTGGCCGGAGAACGTCTCGGTCATGTCTGCATGGTTCCCGAACCCGTAGGGTCTACACACTTAAGGTTCAGTGACACTAGAGTTGTTATGGGAAATAGTATGTGGTTACCGAAGGTTGTTCGGAGTCCCGGATGAGATCCCGGACGTGACGAGGAACACCAGAATGGTCCGAAGGTGAAGATCGATATATTGGACGAAGGGTATTGGAGTTCGGAATTGTTCCGGGGGTACCGGGTGACGACCAGCGTGTCCGAAAGGGTTTTCGGAGGCCCCGGCAAGCGTTGGGGGGCCTTATGGGCCAAGAGGATGGAGCACATCAGCCCACTAAGGGGCTGTGCGCCCCTCCCACCCCATCTAACGTAACATGGAGAGGTGGAGGCACCTCCCCTAGGGCAGCCGCCCCTCCCGGCTTGGGGGCAAGGTTCCTAGGGGTGGGGGCGCCCAAACCCATCTAGGGTTTCCCCTGTGGCCGCCGCCCCTCCCCTAGGGAAACCCTAGGGCGCCTCCTCCTTCCCCCTTCCCCCTATATATAGTGAGGGAGAGAGAGGGCAGCCGCATCCTTCCCTTGTTGCAGCCCTCTCCCTCCTCCAACACCTCCTCCTCCTCCATAGTGCTTGGCGAAGCCCTGTAGGAGAACCACAAGCTGCACCACCACGCCGTCGTGCTGCCGGAGCTCTCCCTCAACTTCTCCTCTCCCCTTGCTGGATCAAGAAGGAGGAGACGTCCCCGGGCTGTACGTGTGTTACAAGCAGAGGCACCGTCCGTTTGGCACTAGATCGGATCTTCCGCGATTTGAATAGCTGCGAGTACGACTCCATCAACTGCGTTCTTGTAACGCTTCCGCTTAGCGATCTTCAAGGGTATGAAGATGCACTCCCTCTCTCTCTCTCGTTGCTAGCGTCTCCTAGATTGATCTTGGTGATGCATAGGAATTTTTTTGAATTATTGCTACATTCCCCAATAGTAAGCAGTATGACTATTATCGCCCACAACTCTTTGGGTTCTACTCGTGCATATAACATCTACGCATAGACCTGGCTCGGATGCCACTGTTGGGGAACGCAGTAAATTAAAAAAAATTCCTACGATCACACAAGATCTATCTAGGTGATGCACAGATATGAGAGGGGAGAGTGTGTCCACATACCCTCGTAGACCGAAAGCGGAAGCGTTTCAATAACGCGGTTGATGTAGTCGAACTTCTCCGCGATCCAACCGATCAAGTACCGAACGTGCGGCACCTCCGGGTTCAGCACACGTTCAGCTCGATGACGTCCCTCGTGTTCTTGATCCAGTTGAGGACGAGGGTGAGTTCCATCAGCATGACGGTGTGGCGACGGTGATGATGATGTTACCGGTGCAGGGCTTCGTCTAAGCTCTACGATGGTATGATCGAGGTGTGTAACTGTGGAGGAGGGCACCACACACGGTTGGGAGAGAAACTTGTGTGTTCTAGGGTGCCCCTGCCCCCGTATATAAAGGAGAAAGGGGGAGGCCGGCCATCCCCTAGGGCGCGCCCCAAGAGGGGAGTCCTACTAGGACTACTAGTCCTAGTATGATTCCACCAAGAGGGAGAAAGGGGAAAGGGAGGAGAGGGAGAGGGAGTAGGAAAGGGGGAGCCCCCTTCCCTAGTCCAATTATGACACAAGAGGGAGGGGGCGCACGGCCTGCCCTGGCCGCCCCTCTCTCTCTACACTAAGGCCCAATGTGGCCCATTAGTCTCGCGGTTCCGGTAACCCCTCTCGCACTCCGGTTTTACCCGAAACTTTCCGGAACACTTCCAGTGTCTGAATAACATGGTCCAATATATCAATATTTATGTCTCAACCATTTCGAGACTCCTCGTCACATCCATGATCTCATCCGGGACTCTGAACAAACTCCGGTCATAAAAAACACACAACTCATAATACATATCGTCATCGAATGTTAAGCGTGCGGACCCTACGGGTTCGAGAACTATGTAGACATGACTGAGACACATCTCTGGTCAATAACCAATAGCGGAACCTGGATGGTCATATTGGCTCGTACATATTCTGTGAAGATCTTTATCAGTCAAACCGCATAACAACATACGTTGTTCCCTTTGTCATCGGTATGTTACTTACCCGAGATTCAATCGTCGGTATCATCATACCTAGTTCAATCTAGTTACCGGCAAGTCTATTTACTCGTTCTTTAATGCTTCATCCCGCAACTAAATCATTAGTCACATTGCTTGCAAGGCTTATAGTGATGAGAATTACCGAGAGGGCCCAGAGATACCTCTCCGAAACACGGAGTGACAAATCCTAATCTTGATCTATGCCAACCCAACAAACACCTTCAAAGACACCTGTAGAGCATCTTTATACTGACCCATTTACGTTGTGACGTTTGATAGCACACAAAGTGTTCCTCCAGTATCCGGGAGTTGCATAATCTCATAGTCTGAGGAACATGTACAAGTCATGAAGAGAGCAGTAGCAATGAAACTGTAACGATCATAACGCTAAGCTAACAGATGGGTCATGTCCATCACATCATTCTCCTAATGATGTGATCCCGTTCATCAACTGACAACACATGTCTATGGTTAGGAAACATAACCATCCTTGATTAACGAGGTAGTCAAGTATAGGCATACTAGGGACACTATGTTTTGTCTATGTATTCACACATGTACTAAGTTTCCGGTTAATACAATTCTAGAATGAATAATAACCATTTATCATGAAATAAGGAAATAAATAATAAATTTATTATTGCCTTTAGGGCATATTTCCTTCAAGAAGATGGTGTGGCCCGAATTTGGTTCTTTAGGTTTGCTTTTTTTATAGGTTTGTCTCGATCGCGCTATCCTACACAACGAACAATGTGGTTGTACATCTTGGTCATCTAGCTCCAGTAAAGATCTATGATGGTTGGCAAGCCTCGGTCCTATTGGGGAGCATAGGAGATTTGTGCTCTTCGACTCCGTCTGGTCGGAACTGAGGCGTTCTGCAAGCATTGTCTTGAGTTTTCTTCTCTAGGGAGGTGATTTGTTGTGCAGGTTATGGCCACCTGCGTCTTCTGGTCTACAAGGACGATTTTATTGCTGCTACTTCTGCAAGATCCTAGGTTTAAACAAGTTTTTTCTACCAAAACACGGGGCAGAGGCGGCGACGAGCTATGCTTGAGGCATGTCGTCAATGAAGGTAAGAGCACGGGACATCGTCACATATATTGTCCTCCCGATGGCGTACAATGCAGGGTGGTGCTCGATGTATTCACATCAGAAGGTGCGACAAGGGGGTGTGGCTCTGCGGACCAAGGGGATGGGGGCTCAACGATGAAGGCCCGACCCCCATCCCTTGAGCGGCCACATATGGCTGACCGAAGGGGGCCCCTGTTCCCCTTTTTTACGGGAGCATGACTAGTTCATTCTCTCAAGGTGCAAACTCCTTTGTTCGGGGATGGAAATATTTAATGATATCCACTTACTAGTGGCGAAGGTGGGTAAATACTCCCAACTTCTAGGGAACATGGCAAAATGGTTAGTTGTGAAGTTAAAATGCACTACCAACACTACAAAAAAATACACTTCCGTGATGATACGTGTTTGTCATAGTAGGTCACGTTTTCTTTCATGCATGTATATCCATGACGATTTTATGACAGAATCTAGATAGTCATACATGTGCTGTCGTAGAAGTGTTCCATGACATTACCAAAATTATCATCACGGAAGTGGCCACTTCCATGACGATAATTTGCGTGCCATAGAAGTGCTTTCATCAAGGGTGACCGACATGTGGCATCCACCATAATGGAATGCCGTTAAGCTATCATGTCCGGTTTTGGATCCGATAACCTGTTAACAGCCCCGACCAAGGATTTTCCACGTGTAAAATCATCATTGGCTGGAGTAAACACGTGTCATCTCACCGTTGGGACAGATGTCATCCACTCATTGGACCAAAGGTGCCTATGATACGTCGACACATGGCACGGCCCAACAGAGGCCCATTCCTGTGAAAAGGCCGCCCGTTTGACTTGGTCAAAAGGTGACGGGCCGGCCCATGAAAAGCCTGTTAACTGCCTATTCGCATATAGCCCATTTATAGCCCGCAAACACAGGGCCCGTTACGGCCTATACGAATTAGGCCCAGTACCGTCATCTGGGCCATCCAATATGATTCCAGCCCATTTTAAGTTCCGGCCCATGTATGGCCCATGATGTATTTCGGCCCATATGAGGCCCTTTGTAACTCTTGGCCCATTAATGGCTCGTGATGAAACTGGCCCGTAATGAACAGTGTATCACTTTATACCCATTAACGGCCCATTATTTCATTGGGCCGTTTCCAGCCCATGTTATCTTTCGGCCTTCTCAGGGCCCATTTATTCTTGGGCTCATGTCCAGCATTCGGTTACTTACGGCCCATTATCGCTATTTTCGCCAGGGCCAAATTCAGCCCGTTGTTACAGTCGGCCCGTTTGTAGCCCGCTAATACGTTGGGCCGTTTTCATAGCATCATCAAATACGGCCTATTATAGACGGCCCGTTATGGTTGGCCATGAATGGACGATTCCAACTCTAGCCCGTTTACGGCATAATGCGGTCTGTTATATGCCCATGTTTGGCTGATCGATCATACGGCCCATATAAGGCCCATTGATGATACGGCCCGTACAAGGCCCATTGTGTCTACGGCTCGTAGAAGGCCCATTGTTTCTACGACCCGTAGAAGGCCCATTGTTTCTACGGCTGGTAGGAGGCCAAGTGTCACTACAGTAAATATGTAGCCCATGGTTATTGTGGCCTAGTTTTAAAAAATAGGTTATTGCGGCCACTAGCAAACCACAGAAAAAGAACTGCACTGACTACAAGCAAAAAAATAAACAAGACAACAAGGAAATAAATAAACAAGCAACTTATGCTAGGCTATCACGGCTATTACACATATTACATCCACTAGGCATCAAAGTTCGCCACCAGTGCAAATATAGGGAACAAAGCAGCATATCAACGCCGCAGCAAAACAAGTGTAGAACTGAAACCACTTCAGAAGAGCTCAAGAAACAATATCCTGGATACCCATAATGCTGGCAAGATGCTTAGCAAGCTTATTAACTTTCTCTTGTTTGGCGCTTAAATCCTCCAAATATTGTCGTTGCACAAGAAAGTACGCATCTGAGTTCTGCAGGGACTTCCTCAGTCCTTCGGCTTCTTGCCGCAACACAGCTGACTGATGCCTTTCATCTTGTAGCTGAGACTGAAGAAGCCGAAGTTATTCAGGCAGCAAGTTCGAATAGCTTATGCTAGCGGTACTGGCCAGTAACTCGAACACTACATCAATGCATGACTGTGGGGTTTTCTCACTGTCTACAAGATTGTTGTTATCACCTTTCTTGGAGACCAACAGGGTTGTCTCACTATCTTGAACCTTATCCGCATTACTTTATCTACCATTGCATAGTGGGGTTCTCTTCTCCAATATTCTGTTTGCATACCACAAGAGAAACAAGCAGACACATCATAGGTTTAGCTTGTAGTATACGAAACTCATTTTGGTAAACCGGTTCAGTAGTAAGGTGGACAGGATAACAGCATGAAACAAACATATATCTATGTACTATGGTCACTTTATTGTCCTTATCATTCTAGTTTATGTTGCCTAATCAAGATAGAGACACAGTTCAACTCATATATTTTTAAGACACAACAACATAGTCAGAATATAAGTGTGAGAAACTACACAACATTGGCAACACTTGTAATGTGCATTGATACGTCTCCAACGTATCTACGTTTCCAAACACTTTTGCCCTTATTTTCGACTCTAACTTGCATGATTTGAATGAAACTAACCCGGACTGACGCTGTTTTCAGCAGAACTACCATGATGTTTTTTATATGTGTAGAAAAGAAAAGTTCTCGGAATGTCCTAGAAATCCACAGAGGCACTTTTTGGAATTAATAAGAATTTTTGGCGAAAGAATTAATGCCAGGGGGCCCACAGCCTGTCCACGAGACAGGGGGGCACGCCCCCCCTAGGGTGCGTCCTCCTATCTCGTTGGCCCCCCTGGACCTCCTCCGACCTCAACTCGAACTCCATATATTCCGTCTCGGGGAGAAAAAAATCAGAGAGAAAGTTTCATCGTGTTTTACGACACGGAGCCACCGCCAAGCCCTAATCTCTCTCGGAGGGCTGATCTGGAGTCCGTTTGGGGCTCCGGAGAGGGGGATTCGTCGCTGCCGTCATCATCAACCATCCTCCATCGCCAATTTCATGATGCTCACCGCCGTGTGTGAGTAATTCCATCGTAGGCTTGCTGGACGGTGATGGGTTGGATGAGATTTACCATGTAATCAAGTTAGTTTTGTTAGGGTTTGATCCCTAGTATCCACTATGTTCTCGAGATTGATGTTGCTATGACTTTGCTATGCTTAATGCTTGTCACTAGGGCCCAAGTGCCATGATTTCAGATCCGAACCTATTATGTTTTCATGAATATATGTGTGTTCTTGATCCTATCTTGCAAGTCTATAGTCACCTATTATGTGTTATGATCTGACAAACCCGAAGCGACAATAATCGGGATACTTCCCAGTGATGACCGTAGTTTGAGGAGTTCATGTATTCACTGTGTGTTAATGATTTGGTCCGGTTCTCTATTAAAAGGAGGCCTTAATATCCCTTAGTTTCCGCTAGGACCCCGCTTCAACGGGAGGGTAGGACAAAAGATGTCATGCAAGTTCTTTTCCTTAAGCACGTATGACTATTTACGGAATACATGCCTACATTACATTGATGAATTGGAGCTAGTTCTATATCATCCTATGTTATAACTATGGCATGAGGAATCACATCTGGCATAATTATCCATCATTGATCCATTGCCTACGAGCTTTTCACTTATTGTTCTTCGCTTATTTACTTTTCCGTTGCTACTGTTACAACTACTACAAAACCCCAAAAACATTTATCTTTACTTTTGCTACTGCTACTATTATTATCATACCACTTTTGATACTAAACACTTTGCTGCAGATACTAAGTTATCCAGGTGTGGTTGAATTGACAACTCAACTGCTAATACTCAAGAATATTCTTTGGCTCCCCTCGTGTCGAATCAATAAATTTGGGTTGAATACTTTACCCTCGAAAAGTTCGCGATCCCCTATACTTGTGGGTTATCAAGACTAATTTCTGGCGCCGTTGCCAGGGAGCATAGCTATATTATCTGAGTCACTTGGGATTTATATCTGTTGATCACTATGAAGAACTTGAAAGACGCTAAAACCAAGATCTATCGCTCAACTACGAGGGGAGGTAAGGAACTGCCATCTAGCTCTGCACTAGATTCTCCTTCTGCTATGAGTAAGTTTGCGACACCTGAACCTACTACTGCTATGAATTCTGATATGTCGCATGTTATTGATGATGCCACTTCTGCTATGCATGATGAAACTACTTCTGTGCGTGATACTACTTTGCCATTAGGTGAATTTCTTGATGAACAACTTGCTAGAGTTAGGGGGAATGATATTACTGAAGATCCTATTACTGATGATAGTGATGATGAACGTTCCCCCAATGATTATGTATTACCTGTTTTTCCTAAGGGTTATGTTATGAATGAAAAAGCTGATATGGAAATCCTTGCTTGCAATGATAGAAATGATCTTAAGAAATTATTAGCTAAATGGAAGCAGCAGTCTCTTAATGCTAGAATGAAACCCGATCCTGCTTTTGCTACTTCACCTATCTCGTACTCTTGATAAGGATTATGAATTCTCTCTTGATCCCGATATTATTACTTTAGTTGAATCTGATCCTTTTTATGGCCTTGAATCAAACTGTTGTGGCACATCTTACCAAGTTGAATGATATAGCCACCCTGTTTACTAATGATGAGAAGTCTTGCTATTTATATATCCTTAAGATATTTCCGTTCTCATTAAAGGGTGATGCTAAGATTTGGTATAATTCTCTTGCTCCTGGTTGTGTGCGTAGTCCCTAGGATATGATTTATTACTTCTCTGCTAAATATTTCCCTGCTCATAAGAAACAAGCTGCCTTATGGAAATATATAATTTTGTGCAAATCAAAGAAGAGAGTCTCCCACAAGCTTGGGGAGGCTTCTCCGGTTACTTAATGCTTTGCCTGATCATCCTCTTAAGAAAAATGAAATACTTGATATCTTTTATAATGGACTAGCCGATGTTTCCAAGGACTACTTGGATAGTTGTGCTGGTTGTGTTTTCAGGGAAAGAACAGTCGACGAACCGGAAATATTATTGAAGAATATGTTGACTAATGAAAATAATTGGACTCTTCCGAGCCGCCTCAAGTAATTCCTGAACCAATTGAGCCAACTCCGAGCCTATTCCTAAGCCCACTCCGAAGAAGAGAGGTGTTTTATTTCTCAGTCCTGAAGATATGCAAGAGGCAAATAAATCAATGAAAGAAAAAGGTATTAAAGCTGAAGATGTTAAGAATTTACCTCCTATTGAAGAAATAAATAGTCTTAATTTACCGCTTGAAGAACCACATTGTCTTGATAACCCGACACATGTAGTAAAGGTAAATTCTCTCTATAGATATGATAAAGTTGAAATACCCTCTACTAAATTTCATAGCCCATGCTTAGATGAATTTGATGACTTTATGGATAGACAAGAAAGTTTTAATGCTTATGTTGGTAGAGAGTTAAAGAATAATGCTTTCGAGATAGGACGCGTAGGTGATAATCTGGCTAGAGTTAAAGATGAACTTCACCGCGTTAGCAAATATGCTTCTATGGTTGCTACTCAAGCTGAGCAAGTACTTAAAGCTCAAAATGGTTTTCTTGATGAACTAAATAATAAAAATGACTTTGCTGTTAGAGTGGCTACTAGAACTGGTAGAATGACTCAGGAACCTTTGTATCCTAAAGGCCACCCTAAGAGAATCGAGGAAGATTCTCAAAGAAATAATTTAGAGGCACCTAGTTCTTCTAAGAAGAAGAACAAGAAAGATGATAGAACTTTGCATTCTTCTAGTGAACCTACTATAGACACACCTTAGAATCCCAATGATATTTATTTTTCTGATGCTAAAACTCAATCAGGTGATGAACATGAACCTAGTGATAATGTTAGTGATAATGTTCATGTTGGTGCTCAACCTAGAAAAAACAATGATGTAGAGATTGAACCTGCTGTTGATCTTGATAACCCACAATCAAACACTACAAGAAATATGTCAACTTGTGACCACCACTATTGGTCACTGAAAGGTCACGGTTTTTCATTTGCGACCTTTTTGTGACCAAAAAGAGAAGGTCAAAAGTCGGCGGTCGAATCGACTATAGCGACCTTTCTTCTGGAATGGTCGAAGACGTTTATGACCAAAATACGTCTACTATGGCGTTTTGGTCACTAGCAACCTCCCCAGGCCACGTAGGCATCCAGCGTGGCAATCTGATGTGGCACAAGATTCAGCCCAGTCCATTTCAGCGTTTTACATGGGCCGAGCCCATTAATTCAGCCTTTTATTATTTTTTCCTTGTTAATTCTGGTCGGTTTCATGGGCCAAGCCCAACGTTGTAGCCTTTTTTAATGTTGGCCCGTGGCCTTTTAATATTTATTGCTTTTCTATTTTCAGCCATTATATATTCAAGCTGGTCCCACTAGTCAGATGGGTCCCACTTATCATGATCATCTCTCGAATTGGTCCCACATGTCAGAAATGTACAAAATTGACAGATTATTTTCATAAGTGGACCCATTGGTCAAGTTTCCATTTCACAAGTTTTCAGATCACATACATAATCAAAAAGAATCATCAAATATACCACTAAATAAATCTATTACAATCTTTACAACACATATATGCTACAATATGCTACTCTTCACTAAGTAGAACTTGACGGCTTCACACTTCACGGCTTCACACTTGCTTCATACTTCACGGCTTCACACTTCACGGCTTCACACTTGAGCATCTGTAAAAGAGGAACAACCACAAATTTAAATCTCAATTGCAGTATATGCAGAAGCAGTTCAAAGTTGAAACAACATCAATTAAACACACGCGCACAGAAACATAGGAGTCAAAATGCGATAGGACCGTGACAAGGAAACTCCTGTTATCAAATCAACACACAGCTTGTAGCAAAACAGCACAGAAACATGTGGATACCTCATGTGAGCATCATGCTATGGTTTTATTAAACAATGATATAGCAACAGAATATAATATCTTCAATGCAAACCAGCAAGAGAATTGCTCCTGCTAGCTGTTGTTGCTGCCACAAAATGCATGACACATTAGTTGCTGTACAAGCTATGGATCTGGATTCTGGACTGAGATCCAACACGACGTATGTACAATGAAGTGCAGATATGCAACTAGCAGGAAATCTAAGTGAACATGGTTTGTACTTCTCACATAAATCTTTACTCTTGTAAATTCAAAGCTATGTTTGATCCCGCATTTACATGAGCTGATGATTATAATGTATGACACCCTACTGAAGCAACAAACAACTCCTGACTTATTACTACAAAGAAAATAGTTCTTCCCAAGCCTCCATTTTAATAATGTATAAATCTGAGTTAATAGATGTACTCTAGAGATATGCTGGAACCACTAGTTGAGTAAACAAACAGAGTCCATGGAAAATCTGGCAACAGCGGATGTACTGTACTGATAACATTAGACTAGAACTAAGAGCCTTAGAGATCTTGGTGGTTAAGATCATCAAGTGGGATAAACCCATTAAGAGTAGCAAATATTTTGATAACATCACAGGCTCACAGGAAAATAAAAACCAAGAAACTATTGAATGAATTAAAACCCAAAACAGAAAGCGTAATCTCTTAAAGAGCACAAAATGGCATGGTCTGTTAACTAGCTGGTTGTGATAACCATGAAGTATCGATTGGGAATCGAACGATTTTCTTCATCATGCAGAAGCATGCAAAAGACCCAATATAACACAAAGAGCAACAAGGTTGCGACCAACACAAGGAGTGCATGTACGGCCAGTCATAAAGCGGCGCAAATGTAATACATGAGATGCCATCATCCATCAGAAGTAGCTGGTTACACTAATCATGAAATATCAGTGGGAATCCGAACGATTTTCTTCATCACCCGGAATCATGCAGTTCAACCCAACAGAACACAATGAGCAATAAGGTTCATAACCAATGAAGGAATGCATGTACAGTCAGTCTAAAGCAGTAAAAATGTGCAAATTGTACTTCAGGAGATGGCGTGACCCGTCGATTTTCTTCATCATCCAGGTAATGCACATCTCATCAGCCAGCAGAACACAAAAAAGAGGATACAAAAATTACTTCTAAGAGGTTTGCAAAAAATCAAAGGAAAGTATTTGCTCAATAATAAAGGAGTACATATGTTGTCCAAGAGATGGCATGATCCGTCAGAAGTATCTGGTTGTAATAATCATGAAAATCAGTGGGAATCTGAACGATTTTCTTCATCACCCAGATCATGCACATCTCAGCTAGCAGAACATCACAAGTAACATATGTAAAACAATGATTCTGAGCATGAGCAAACGAAATTCTTCACAGTACTATAAAGCATGAACTGTGACTAGTTTCTAAAATCCGTGGGAATCATCATAAACATTTTTATAATGCAGACCAAATGATTTACCACCAGGAGAGTTTATATGACAAAAGCTGAAGGCGTATCTATTAGAGTACCAGCAAATCAGACTGAACTTTCATGGAATGATTAGTATAACTAGACCCATTTTAGTTTAGCATTACATAAAAGACTAGTAGCAGTCGCACAAGCAACTATTGAGCACTGAAGAAACAGGACAGGGAAACAACATACCCTGATGGTGCCCAGGCTGCAGCCTCAGAACCCTACAAAACCACAAGCGACGTCAACATCAAACACACATATAAGACGCACGCCGAGATCTAGAAGGCCATGCGCATGCCTGAAGGTACAACACCACCATGAAACGCCGGGACGATGGAGGAGCAATGGAAGGGAGGGAGAGGGGAAGGGGCGGAGTACCTGCGGCGGGGCTGACGCGGCCGAGCGCGACGACCCGCTGGCTGGCGATCCAGAAGTGGCTGTGCGGGAGCAGGCTGCACCCTTCCCAGCCAAGGCCCTGCATGCGCGCAAAAACAACAAACACCCGTTAGCCTCCGCCACCATACCGCCGGACGCAGATTCGAGGGGCGTGAGGCGCCGCTCACCTTGGAGAAGGGCGCGGTGTAGAGGAGCACCGCTGCGAGCGCCGACGCCACGGCCAGCAGTGGCAGCACCCGGCCAGTCCCAGCCGCCATCGCTCATCGACTCCCTCTCCTCCTCTGTGTCTGCGTGCAGCGGCGAGAGTCCAGTCCCCATCCGGGCGGGGCTGGCGACGGGAAGCTGTGGCGGCATCGATCTGGATCGGATCGAGATCTAAGGGCGGCGGCTGTGGGTGTGTGGAATCCTGGAGAGTGAGTGGAAGGGGAGCTGGAGGAGGTGGGGATCCGGCTCATGGAGGAGAGCGAGTGGAGGACGGTGGTGTTGGGCGGAATCGATGGGGGCGGCGGCGCACGGAGGAGGGCGTGGCTAGGGTTTGGACGAGTGGAGAGGGAGTTGCGCTGATTCGGGAGGGGGATGAGAGGGATGAGGGGTAGAGGGGGTGGGGGAAGAGGGCTGCCGTCGGATCCGGGCCTATCCAACGGTGGTCGGGCAAGATCCGCGTGAGGTGCTCGTGGACCAATCAGAATGCAATAAAGGCCTTGATGACTTTATGACCATATAAATAGGTCGTAATTGATTAAAAATAAGTTTTTTTGCAGGAGAAAAGCAATTTTCATTGTTGAGGTATAAAAAATAGTTTTGTTGTGACGAACCTACCAACTATATGTATTAGACCAAATTTTATGTATAATTGACTAAATGATTTTATGTAAAATGCTTTTGATCCACGAAAAAAATCATTTTCCATTTTTTGAGTGCCCAAAATGAGCTTTTTTGTGAAGAACCTACCAAATATTTTTTGCAAAATTGTACCAAATCAATTTTCTAAAATACTAGGCCATATTTAATATACAATTGATCAAATGGTTGGGTGTCAAAAAATTTGATCCACCTCTGGTGAAAAAGACAAATTCCCGCCGATTCAGCAGGAAGCGGGTCAAATTTGAATTGGAGCTGCCTCATAGTTTGCTCTTTATTTTTTTCCAAAAATCATTTCTAGGTACATAAGTACCTATTTAATCAGAGAAACATAAAAAAATTTGCAAGATTCAACCACTAGCTAGGAACGGTCATTCCCGTCGTTTCGACCGCATTTTTAAACGGGCATAAAAAATACAAAAAAAATCAAAAATTTGAGAAACCTTCGCATTGTGTCATTATATGTGACCAAGTTCCCAGGAAAAATAACAAACTTGTAATACGACAATTATTTTAAAAAAGTGTTCTCAGAAACGAGCTATCACGTGTGGAGATCAATGGCTTTCAAGCCAAATGATCAATCTTATGGCCACATTCATGGCATAGTTTGTTCAAATGATCTCATATTGTGCACAAGGGTGCATGTTTGAATGACAAACAATGTTGCTTAAGGCAGTTTTCATTTTCTTTGGACGAAAAATTCATTTTCCATTTTTCGAGTGCCTGAAATGAGGTTTTTTTGTGAAGGAACTACCATATATTTGTTGCAAAATTGGACCAAACAAATTTTATAAAATACTAGGTCATATTTAATATACAATTAATCAAATGTTTGGGTGTAAAATTTTTTGATCCACCTCTCATTAAAAAGACAAATTCCCGCCGATTCAGCTCGAAGCGGGTCAAATTTGAACTGTAGCTCCCTCGTAGTTTGATCTTTATTTTTTCCAAAAATCATTTATAGGTACATAAGTACATCTATAATCAGAGAAACATAAAAAAAATCCAAGATTCAACCACTAGCTAGGAACGGTCAAGCCCGCCGTTTTGACCGCATTTTGAAATGGGCATAAAAAATTCAAAAAAAATCAAAAAATTGGAAAACCTTTGCATTGAGTCATTATATGTGACCAAGTTTCCAGGAAAAATAATAAACTTGTAATACGACAATTATTTTAAAAAAGTGTTCTCAGAAATGAGATATCAAGCGTGAAGATTCATGGCTTTCAAGCCAAATGATCAATCTTATGGCCACATTCATGGAATAATTTGTTCAAATGATCTCGTATTGTGCACAAGGGTGCATATTGGAATGACAAAAAATGTTGCTTAAGGGAGTTTTCATTTTCTTTGGACGAAAAATTCATTTTCCATTTTTCGAGTGCCCGAAATGAGGTTTTTTTGTGAAGGAACTACCATATATTTGTTGCAAAATTGGACCAAACCAATTTTATAAAATACTAGGCCATATTTAATGCACAATTGACAAAATAGTTGGGTGTCAAAAGTTTTGATCCACCTCTGGTGAAAAAGACAAATTCCCGCCGATCCAGCAGGAAGCGGGTCAAATTTGAACTGCGGCTGCCTCATAGTTTGATCTTTATTTTTTCCAAAAATCATTTCTAGTTACATAAGTACCTATTTAATCATAAATACATGGTTTGGTGGCGATACGTCGAGGTTTGGACGGTGGCCGAGGGCCCCAACTCTAGAGCTGCCAGAATCAAGATGCTCGCCGCGTGGTCACCGCGTGACCGTGGCGTTACCATGTATTCTGGGCGGCCTAGGCATGTCTAGTGGGTTGGGCACTCCCTAGGTAGGTGCTAGGAAGAAAATCACAACATAAGATTCTCACGAGGAGATCGATCGATGCTCAAACATGAATAAGCAGCCAAGTGTTTGATTAGCGGTACGGGAAATGCACATGGATAATGGGCATGAGTTTTGGCTGAGGATGATCAGTTACTAAGAAGACCGTCTTCACATATTTTCAGCTCAAAAAAAGGAGCCTAGGTGGTACTTGCTTTGCAAAGTACCACACTGGACATAAATACGAATGTTGAAGCTGGGCTCAAAATAATGAATGGATTGAGCTGGCATTCGGTGGAGGATGGTTATTTGGGTAGAGGAAAGCACTATAGAAAATGGATACCATTTAGACATGCCAAAATGGTACTTCCTTCACAAAGTGCTGCTCTGAACAGAATAGGAAAATGAATATTGTCGAGTTATTTTTGAACTAGGCAAGGAAGGTTTTTGACATATTTGATGAAGATATGATCTAAACAATTTATGAGATTTTGGGAATTTTTGGAATAACAGAAATATAGGTTGCTTCACAACCTAGGGCAAAAATTGACACATGGACATGACACATAGGCAAAACTGATGAGATGGCGCCTAGTCATCACAACCCACCACAATCTACACGGCTATGACCATCTATATTGGTCGTTAACAACTAGAAATAAGGCAGCGGACCAGCACTGTTTGCTTTGTGACCATTTCGTGTAAGGAAATTACGACCTTTCTCACCAAAATGGTCACAATGGTTTAGGGTTTGGAGCCCCCCGAATAGATTTTGACCAATTGGTCTCAGATGGTCATAGATCTATGACCAATTCTTCCAGGGTCACTGACAGAAGGTCACTAGTTGACATATTTCTTGTAGTGAAAGAATCAACGTTATGGTAAGAGAGATTTTATTGCTAGGAAGCACGGTAAAGAAAGAGAACCATGGGTCCAGAAACCCATGCCCTTTCCTCCTAAACCATCCAAGTCAAAGGATGATGAGGATTTTGAGTGCTTTGCTGAAATGATTAGACCTATTTTCTTACGTATGCGCTTAACTGATATGTTGAAAGTAAATCCTTATGCTAAGTATATGAAGGATATCATTACAAATAAAAGAAAGATACCGGAAGCTGAAATTTCCACCATGCTTGCTAATTACACTTTTAAAGGTGGAATACCAAAGAAACTTGGAGATCCGGGTGTTCGAACTATACCATGTTCCATTAAAAGAAATTATGTTAGGACTGCTTTATGTGATCTTGGAGCTGGTGTTAGTGTTATCTTTGCAAATGGCTGATAAATCAACTTCTATACCTGTCGATATTTGTGAGGATGTGCCTGTTGTAGTTGCAAATGTCACTATCTTAACAGACTTTGTTATTCTTGATATTCCCGAGGACGATAGTATGTCTATTATCCTTGGTAGACCTTTTCTTAATACTGCAGGGGCTGTTATTGATTGCAACAAAGGCAATGTCACTTTTCATGTTAATGGTATTGAGCATACGGTACACTTTCCGAGGAAATAATCTCAAGTTCATAGTATCAATTATATTGAAAAAGTTCCAACTATCATTTTTGGAGGTTTTGAATTTCCTCTCCCTACTGTCAAGAAAAAGTATGATATTCTTATTGTTGGGGATTTTCGTATCCCCGTTGAGGTAACTTAGTGTTATTCGAAATTTCTCCGGTTTCGTGTTATTCGGAATGAGTTTGTTAACAAGACTTGATCAACCTTGTTAGCGGGTTCATTTTGATGATCACGAGATGGATGAAACTAGAAGGCACAACCTTCTGTACCCTCTTTTTACTTTCTGTTATTTAGAATAAATAAAGCAAAAATAGTATTATCTGGCTGTTTTCTGAATTATCCATGCATTAAAAAAATAATCCAAAAATAGAAGTGCTCCAAATGCCCTGCAAATTTAGTATGATTTTTTCTGGAATATTTGAGGATTTTAGGCACTGAAAACACTGCAGGAGGGGCAAGCACCAGGACACAAGAGAGGAGGGCGCCCTCCCTGTAGGGCGCGCCCCCTGTCCCGTGGGCCCCTGGTGGCTCCCGTCCACTTATGCCAGCGCCCACACACTTCATCTTCTACCCAAAAAAATCCCCATCCAGCTCAAGCACGAGTACTAGCTCGTTTTGCTGCGATTTTCGATCTCTTAGCTCAAAGCTTCATTCACAAAACTGTTGTGGGAGGTTTTTGCTTGGTATGTGACTCCTCCATTGGTCCAATTAGTTTTTGTTCTAGTGCTTTATTCATTGCAAATTTTTGCTGCATAGGTCACCATGTTCTTGAGCTTGCATGTGAAATTTTTGAGGTCCCAAGCAATTCCAATGCATGATATAGGCTCTAGGCACTTGTAGGAGTAGTTGCTATCAATCTTGTTTAGTTTTATTCACTTTTATTTTGAAAGTACTAAAATTTCAGAAATTTTCAGAAAAAGAAATATGCTTAGAAGAATGTACCAAGGAGGTTCCTCGGCAAAGAAAGGGCCAAGAATTGCTATACGAGAACAAGATGTTAATTTGCCAAGGGATGCAAATGTATGGGCTTGTGAGTGGCCATCCGATGAGTTTATGGTCGAAGCAAGCTTCAAGGAGGAATTTGACGCGTATGTGCATAATGCCGAGCTGGAGGACTTCTTACAAGATAAGTGTCCTCAATATTATCAATTGACGGATTCCTTTGTGCGGAGGTTCGAATATATTTCTGCACGTAATTCTCCTAGTGTAATGTTTGATATCTATGATACATCTTATACCATGGATTTATAGGATTTCACAACTGCTTGCAAACTCCCACAGTGGGGTAATATTAATGATCCTACCAAATCTGAATTTAGAGATTTTCTTGCTAGGATTACTGTGGGAGAATCTAGGGACGTAGCACAAGCTACCATAGGGAGCATTCATTTTCCTGCTATACATTACTTTGCTCTCTTTATTGGTAGATGCATTAACGGTAAGGACGAGGTATGTCACATGTGTGCCCCTGCCCTTAGTGTCCTCAAGAGTGCTGTGTCAGGTTATAAAGGTTATAACTTAGGGGCAATAGTTGCACGTAGGTTGCAGAATAATAGTAGAAGGGGAGATTTCTTTGGAGGAATTTATGCAACCCGTGTGGCTAATTTTCTTAATATAGCTCCACGAGAGGGGGATATGATTGTACCTCCTGTTTATTTAGATAAAGATGCTATGTTTGATCATCATTTTCTTGAGAGGAATGAACAATTCCTCCATTATCGACTAATCTATGACAAGTGCAATGTCGTCCCTGTTACTCTTCCTGCCCCCTACCTTTTTGATTATCAGGCAAAAGGAAGATATGTTGTCACCAGGGAAGAAGCAACTAAATACGAGAGGGGAATGGAGGCAGCTCGCCAACATGCTGCTGCTCAGGAGGTGGTCGCCTCTGCATCTCAGTACAACCCCAGTTTCCCTTATGGATATCAGCCAGGCGGTCCTTGGTACTAGACCAACTTAGGCCAAAATCCTAAGCTTGGGGGAGTACGTATTTCTCACCGACTTTACATTCATGTTCACACACTAGTCGTCGGTGCTCATACTCTTTCATTGTATTATCCATGCTAGTTTAAATTTCTTTTTCTAGTTTTCTTCTTGTGTGTTTGAAAAAACTTAAGAAAAACCAAAAAAATTAGTTAGTTTAATTTCCTTGCTTATAGTAGAAATTAAAATGAAAACCCAAAAAGATTTCTCGTTCTTCTTTTTACTTGTTGGGAGCTTTCCCGTGTAAATAGTTTTATTTTATTTTCTTTCCTTTGGGGTTCGAGAAGACCATATTGAAATTGCTTAGTGACTCTTATATGCATGATTGTCTATTTAACTTAGAGCCATATTACTCTGTCTTCTCTCTTGAGTTGAATGCTTGCAGATTCCAGCTTAGTCCAATGCACATGCACTCTTATTATTATACATAGCGTTCGGTCGTGCAAGTGAAAGGCAATAATGATGATATATGATTGACTTATTGGGATGAGAAAAGCTGGTATGAACTCGACCTCTCTTGTTTTTGTAAATATGCAATGACATTTAGAGATTATAGTTACTTGTGCCATGCTTGATTAGCTATGAGTTATAATGGTTTGCCTTATGCGTACAACATGCTATTAGAATGATTATGATGTGCTATGATGGGATGGTATCTTCCTTTGAATGTATTAAGTGACTCGACTTGGCACATGTTCACGCATGTAGTTGAATCAAATCAACATAGCCTTCATGATATTTATGTTCATGGTGGATTATATCCTACTCATGCTTGTACTCGGTGTGAATTAATTTTAACTAGCAGGGAGACCCGCGCATTTGCGCGGCTAGATTTATTCAGTATTGTCATTGTTGTGGTTTCACATTTCTATATGGTATATAGTGCATAGCTTCGGTTATTACTATTGTATAGACTTGCAATTATGCAGATCAACTAATGATTGTATTATTAAGAGGTTGGTGAATAATAATAATAATAATAATAATAATAATAATCATTATTATTACATAGATATATAAATGCCAGCACTTTGGTTAGATGTATTATTCGATAAAGTCATCTATCTATGATGGAAATAGTTCTAGGCTTTTTGTTTCTTGTGTTAGTGACTATCTCCCTAGAACTTTTTTTATTTGACTAATCTAAATACCACATTCTTCTCAATCTATACCTTTATGATTCAACATAGATATATCTAATATTTTAAATATCTTCTAGGTAATTTAGAACAAAGAACGTGATCTAAACATTCATTTCCTTCCTCACCAACCTCATCACCAGTGCAACATTGCATTTAAAATATTCATTTAGTGCATTGTACATCTGAAATATGTGTTACGACCCGCATATCTAACCATATTTTTATCAGGTCCCACTCATCAAAATTTTATAAATCATTCCAGCTCCATAATGCTCAACACAACGTGTATACCTTATGATTGTGTTGATGCATGGTGTTTGCATAAAATTGTATTATGTGGCACAATAAGAATATTATCACATAGCTGACATAATATCTGCATCCAACTATTTGGAATGACAAAATGTTACATTATTTTCATGATACTCTACCTCGTAGAGATGGCACAACAACGGCCAGTTGATTCATCTTACCTAATGCTATATTTGTCCTCCAATCTACCAAATCTCACTTGCCAATCTACCAAACCTCACTTGCTTCATGTCACCATGAATTCAATCTATCAATGATGAAAAATTTATATATGCTTCCGTTCATCTCTATTATTCGCGTTGAACTACTTTTATATACTACCAAAACCATTCATGTTGATACATCTCGGACAGTTCTCATATTTTTTCTGTTTGCAGAAGTAACTCATACATGCCCATACAACTTTGGCAAGTTACATTGAACAACCTTTCTTCCATTACTACATATTATATGTTGTCGACTGGATGCAATTGCTATTTTTTAATTCCACGTAGTTCCTAGGTTGAATTGTATATATAATCTCTAGCTATTTCTTATACTTTCTGTAAGTAGTGTCTGAAATAAAGAAAATTGCTACCTATTTTTCTTATTATAAATTATTATGTAGTAAAAATGTTGTTTTATCCATATGATATGAAATTTGTATGTCATTAGACTATATATCTAAAGAATTTTTCCAACTAATAAGAATTTTCTGAGTCACCGTGATCATCACTATAAAATTAATGGTAACAAAAAACCGTCAAATATGCCCCGATCGTCGTCGCTTGTGTATCCATGTCAATATATCCAAGGGGTGTATTGTGACTTATTAAAATAGTTTCTTTATTCTCAACCACTTAATGTGTCGACTGAATTCGGTTTTCCAAAACCGATTCTCCTTTTTTGATGTAGATGGTAATAAAATTGCCTTTTTATTTCAGGTGTGAATTTGGTCTGCTGAATTCGGCTGTGAATTCTCCTTTTGTTTTTATTTCAATTTTAATGTGCAAAATAGAGTATGAAATCTGATCACGAATTTTAGTTTTATATTATGTCAATCGCGTAAGTCAATGATTTCAGTCAGCACAAAGGTTTGTGATTTTGCGTGTGTGGGAGGTCCATACTACATGTCTCTATGCTGAATTAAGTTTTCTGAAAAATATTTGCTTTCAAAGAAATAAATTATAAATAGCATAAATGAAGAAAATGGACTTGCATTCTTTTTCTAAATTAAACTTTTGATTATTTCCAAATATTGTAGAATTACTCCAATGGAATTCACTGGACGCTGATTTAAATGTCTACTATCTGAGTTGGTCAAATGACCATACTCGCTAACTGGCAATGCTACACGTGCAAAGTAGTTTCTTTTTTTTCTTTTTTTGCTTCTTGACCTAGCAATGAAAACAGCACATTCACATAAATATCTTCTTTTTTTGTGTGTACATGTAAATATGTTTAGAACTCATGTACCAATCAGGCAGCCCTCCAATTTTTTTTTTCTTTACAGTCGGACCTCTATGCAAATCTATCTAACGAATCAGACTGCCCTCAATTCTTTGTTAGTTGGAACGAAAATAATACGCTGGAGCATCTCCCAAAAAGAAGGCCATTTATTTCATTTGGATTCATCTAAGAAAAAAAACATGTTAAAAAATGTCACATGAAAGAAGAAAAAAGATGTTCAAAATTGTAAACCCCATACAACCATTGATTCGTAATCAAGTAGATTATATAAACAAAAAAGCCATCTATGTACGAAATACTAAGTTACTTCACAACCAAGCTGATATTTTCCCACGTTGTAGCTGGTACCATGAAAGAATCAATTAGCGTATGTGTATAGATAAAGAACGATCAGTGCACCAGTTTGCATGCATGTGTACGCGTACGTCTATGTTTGTTGTGCTCGATCGAAGCACTTGATCGCGTTCACCTCTTGAATCAACTTGATCATGCCGCCACAAGTGCTAGTCAGCGACCACTCAGCCACGCAGCTACGTTGCTGTCCCGCGACACATGCCCTCTGCCATTGCCGTCGTCGTCTCTCGCACGCGGTCGCAGGCTAGCTTGTACCCTAAAGATTGGTCGTGCTAGTAGCTAAATACACAATACTTTGAATTCCTCTTCATGCCAACATTAAGCTGTTCAAACCATAGACTGTTGCTTGCTTGGCAGGAGCCTCAGCGTGCTTGCGCCTGGGAGATAGCGTGGAGCATGTGGTGGTCGTGGGGCTTGTCCTGTTGCTTTATACTCTGTAGTAGCTATATAAAACTCTAAGCATGCATGCATGATTGATATAAACTCAAGGCCGTAATAGGTTTGACTTTTCTATGGACGTGCGCCTGGATTAAGTGGGATATCTCAGGACTCTGTCTTGCCCGTTTCAAATTATATATCTATTGTGTTAAGCTAAGCTACTCCGATTGTTTTTTTTTTTTTGCGTCTCTTTGAGTTATGGCCGGAAAATATTTTTGTACGTACGTGACATGTTCAATTGTTGCCTCACAATAATATTTGTATGTAACGTTTACACTTTAATCTCAGCCCTTAATCTCTACAATTAGTGGTTAAGATAATTTAATCTGTGTGGACGAATGTAAGGGCTTGTTTGCCTCTTATTTTAAGTGCCTCTTATTTTAAGTATATAATAGATAATAGATAGATAGATGCATGTTTACGACTGTTGTCGCTCTCTCAATTGGTCGCTTCCCAATCTTTTGCTAGCCTTCATCTGTACTAAGCGGGAATACTGCTTGTGCATCTAAACTCCTTAAACCCCAAAGTTGTTCCATATGAGTCCACTATACCTACCTATATGCGGTATTTACCTGCCGTTCCAAGTAAATTTGTATGTGCCAAACTCCAAACCTTCAAATGAAATTCTGTTTTGTATGCTCGAGCAGCTCATGTTACAACTAGGGCTGCCTATATCTTCCATGCTAGGTGGGTTATTCTCAAGAGGAGTGGACTCTGCTCCTCATTCACGAGAAAAGGCCGGTAACCGGGATACCCATTCCCATGATCCAAAAAGATCAAAGCAAATCAAAATAATTAAACAAAACTCCCCCAGGGCTGTTGTATGTTGGAGGCACTCGTTTCGAGCAAGCCCTGGATTGATGCTTGTTGGTGGTTGGGGAAGTATAAACCTTTACCATTCTGTTTGGGACTGCCTATAATGCATGTAGTATGGAAGATACAGCCATCCCATAGTTGTTGTGTTGACAATGAAAGTATGCCGCTCAAAATGTTATTTAATCTCTATTTTAAAATCGAGCTCTGGCACCTCTACAAATCCCTGCTTCCCTCTGCGAAGGGCCTATCTATTTACTTTTATGTTGAGTCATCATCCTTCTTATTAAAAACCACCCGCTAGAGAGCACTCTGTCATTTGCATTCATTATCATTGGTCTATATTGGGTATGACTTGACTGGATCTCTTTTACCATGAATTACATTGTTTAGCCAGTCCTTGATCTTTAAAGGTGCTCTGCATTTATGTTTTGCGGTCTCAGAAAGGGCTAGTGAGATACCATTTCGTTATATCATGTTATGATTATTTTGACAAAGTGTTGTCATCGGAGTTTTATTATTATGGCTCGCTAGCTGATTATGTTATTGATATGAGTAATTGTGAGACCTATGTGTTATTGTGAGTATGGTTAGTTTATAATATTTGCTGAAACTTGAATGCTGGCTTTTCATGTTACAACAACAAGAGCAAACAGAGTTTGTAAAAGTTTTCTTTATCATTTTCAGTTTGTCAACTGAATTGCTTGAGGACAAGCAAAGGTTTAAGCTTGGGGGAGTTGATACGTCTCCAACATATCTACTTTTCCAAACACTTTTGCCCTTGTTTTGGACTCTAACTTGCATGATTTGAATGAAACTAACCCAGACTGACGTTGTTTTCAGCAGAACTACCATGATGTTGTTTCATGTGTAGAAAAGAAAAGTACTCGGAATGTCCTGGAAATCCACGGAGGCCCTTTTTGGAATGAATAAGAATTAATGGTGAAAGAATTAATGCCAGGGGGCCCACAGCCTGTCCACGAGACAGGGGGGCGCACCCCCTAGGGCTCGACCTCCTATCTCGTGGGCCCCCTGGACCTCCTCCGACCTCAACTCCAACTCCATATATTCCGTCTCGGGGAGAACAAAATCAGAGAGAAAGTTTCATTGCATTTTACGACACGGAGCCGCCGCCAAGCCCTAATCTCTCTCGGGAGGGCTGATCTGGAGTCCGTTCGGGGCTCCGGAGAGGGGGATTCGTCGTCGTCGTCATCATCAACCATCCTCCATCACAAATTTCATGATGCTCACCGCTGTGCGTGAGTAATTCCATCGTAGGCTTGCTGGACGGTGAGTTGGATGAGATTTACCATGTAATCAAGTTAGTTTTGTTAGGGTTTGATCCCTAGTATCCACTGTGTTCTGAGATTGATGTTGCTATGACTTTGCTATGCTTAATGCTTGCACTAGGGCCCGAGTGCCATGATTTCAGATCTGAACCTATTATGTTTTCATGAATATATGTGTGTTCTTGATCCTATCTTGCAAGTCCATAGTCACCTATTATGTGTTATGATCCGACAACCCCAAGTGACAATAATCGGGATACTTCTCGGTGATGACCGTAGTTTGAGGAGTTCATGTATTCACTATGTGTTAATGCTTTGGTCCGGTTCTTTATTAAAAGGAGGCCTTAATATCCCTTAGTTTCCGCTAGGACCCCACTTCAACGGGAGGGTAGGACAAAAGATGTCATGCAAGTTCTTTTCCTTAAGCACGTATGACTATTTACGGAATACATGCCTACATTACATCGATGAATTGGAGCTAGTTCTATATCACCCTATGTTATAACTATTGCATGAGGAATCGCATCCGACATAATTATCCATCACTGATCCATTGCCTACGAGCTTTACACATATTGTTCTTCGCTTATTTACTTTTCCGTTGCTACTGTTAGAACTACTACAAAAACCCAAAAGCATTTATCTTTACTTTTGCTACCGTTACTATTATTATCATACCATTTTTGCTACTAAACACTTTGCTGCAGATACTAAGTTATCCAGGTGTGGTTGAATTGACAGCTCAACTGCTAATACTCAAGAATATTCTTTGGCTCCCCTTGTGTCGAATCAATATATTTGGGTTGAATACTTTATCCTGGAAAGCTGTTGCGATCCCCTATACTTGTGGGTTATCATGCATCACATGAGAACATAACTGTTTATACTACTTAAACTGAAATCAACATAGAGCAAGAAGTTAGAACATCAATCCAGTTAAAGAAATAGGTTTAAAACATACATGTTGCGCCATTGGAGTTTCAATTGGATCCTTCAAATTCGGAAGTAGTTGGTATGAGTAAATACAAGGATGCAACAAAGAAGGAGTATGGACCATAGCTATGGAATCTGACCTGAGAATAGTTGCTCTTCTGCTTTAAACGTGGAGTTTGGGTTAGCTGTGGTGGTCTTCGTGCTTTGGGCACTGCAATAGCTTTGCAAACTGATCGTGTGGGGGTACTCTGTGGTGGACATGGTGCTTTGTCAACTAGAAGTGGGTTACTATCTGCTAGGGTTGTGGTTAGATGGGTTGTAGTTGGTTCTCTGCCCAACGGTGTAATTGTGCAATCTGGAAGAGTCTCGATTATGTGTGGTGGGGCTAGTTTGTGGGCCAGTACAACCATGGTTCTATCTGCATCGACGGGTAGCACTGTCTTTTGTGGAACAGATTTTTGCTCCCTTAGATACTGCCATCACCCTCCAATTCAAATGGTCGATAAACAAGAAAAGAAATTGAACATACAGTACATTGTATGATAGACAAATGTGGTAATTCACATATATGTTGTCTAACCAAACAGGACAAAGATGACACAATTTCACATATTTGATGCCTAACTAAACAGGATAGCATGACACAGTTTCAGATATATGATGGATAACTTAACAGGATATAATGGCATAATTCAACATATGATGAGTATCTAAACAGGATGACATGACAAAACTATATGATGTCTTTCTAAAATAGGTTGGGATGAGATAATTCACATACATGTTGTCTAAGTATACAGGATGGCATGATATAATTGACATAATTGATTCATATACTAAGCAACCGCACTCGCATGTATGATCTCTAAACTAAGCGAGATGGAATTCAATTTTGTGCATATGATGTCTAAACTAAGCAATGCAAGACACCATATGCATAATATGAGAAATATAAACATTGCAACTTAGAGCATACACCTCGGGTGGGATATAGGACTGGTCATCTGCTCTCAATCCTCCTCTGGGAGCTCCTCATAACCATCGAGATATATGCTTCAACAGTACCATTGCTCGCTCAAGACCTGGTTTTCACTCCAGATTTTTCCATAACCGGTTCAAATGGCTGATACACATGAAGAGCAGTTCAATATACACAGATTGTCGACAAATGGAATACGCAATGAAAAAAAAGATGGCATGAGATAATTCACATATATGATGCCTGGCTACATGGTGGTGCATAATTCACATATATGATAACTGGCTGAAAAACGTGGCATTACATAATTCACATATCTGATATAGAAAGCAAACATGAGGCATTCACACAAAGCATGTCTAATCTAAGCAGATGGCATGGCAATGCAAGACACCATATGCATGATATGAGCAATATAACCCAGCCAAGTTAGAGCATGCACCTCGGGGTACGACTGGTCATCTGCTCTCAATCCTCCTCCGAGGAGCTATCTCAGAACCAGCAAGAAATCTGCATCGACGTGTAGCACTGACCGCCGTAAGACCTTGTTTTCACTCCAGATTTTCCCATCACCGACTCAAATGGCTGATGCATGTGAAGAGTAGATGAACGATAAACATTGTTGACAAATGGAATACATTATGGAAAAAATATGGCACGATACAATTCACATATACGATGACTGGCTAAACAGGATGGCATTGCATGATTCACGATATGATGCCCTGCTAAAGAAGATGGCATTGCATAATTTTATATATTTTCCGTTTTAATATTTTTCTTTTTAGAGATTTCAAATGGACTACCACATACAGATGTATATAGACATATTTTAGAGTGTAGATTCACTCATTTTGTTCCGTATGTAGTCACTTGTTGAAATCTCTAAAAAGAAAAATATTTAGGAATGGTGGGAGTATGATATAGAAACCAAATAGGTGGCATTCACACAAAGCAAATCTAAACTAAGCTGATGACATATAAAATGTATAATGTAAGCAATGTGAGGCGCCATATGCATGATATGACCAACATCAGCATGCCAGGTTAGAGCAAACACCTCAGGTGGTAAACAGGCATGGTCGGCTCCTTCGAAATCCCTATCTGAACAGTTATCTTCCTGTGGAATACAATCTGGAAATGTAGGAGGGGGGCACTTCGCCCATGATGGAGCGGCGTCTGCATGACATTATATTCCCACGCAACGGTCTTCTCTTTTTCTCTACATGTTCAGTCTATTGTGTACAATATCTGACATGCATAATAAAAAATAGTTAGATTTTGTAAGGCCTAAGGGGTGCATGCAAAAATCAGGACTGATGGTAGCAAACGAGTGGATGGATCCAAAACTAATGATAGCAAGTAGATTATTGCTTCAGTTTAAAAAGATAGACAATGGATCATCTATTGTTTGTTGCCCACCCAACATGAACCACAAAGAAGACCCCAGATGAACCAGATAGTAGACAGATACTATTCGTTGATGCCTCGATATGAGACCCATGGGCATTTCAAAAATCAAGTTTGAACGATAAAGTAGCAGGTAATAATAACCGATGTATAACGTAAGCAAACACGAAGATCATGACCTCTCTTCCGAACTGTGTAGTCCTCGTGTTCATCTGCTTAGTCGATGATGGTAATGCAGTTAGGCGTGGCTGCCGCAATGGGGAAGAAGATCCGAGGCGGCGAAAAGAAAGTCTGCAGGGTGGATCTCTGCTGCAGTGAACGCTTCTGTCGATGGTGCACCTCAGGTGGGGTGGATGACGGCACGGCAGGAGCAGGACATAACACACAGAGTTTTCTTTGATGCCTATCTAAAAATGAAGTAAATCTGTAAGGGCTCCTTAGAATTGGAGGATTCTATAAATGCAGGGACAGGAAAAACACATGAATAGGATCGGAATGCACGTGCAAAACAGAGCATTTGGAAACATAGGATTTCAGTCAACCTGGGTGTTTGGTTCACATGAATTTGACACATGAATTTGAAGAACACGTGAATGGAGAAACGTGGTCAAATTAAAGTCAAACCACGTGAAAATGAAAAAAAAATAAGAATATTATTATGCCAGTAATGCAATTAGTTTTGTTCTTCATGCATATTAATTTGAAAAGGATGTCCAAGTGAATATTAAAATTCCTACATTTTTTCTTCGAAAGAGACACCAAAGGAAAAAAATCCTCCAGTTTTGCTTTGCTCCACTCCTTCTAACCAAATGCATGAATAGTAGTTCCATAGCAAAGGATCCCTGAGGGATCAACATGAATGGAGAGTAACAAAGTGATCCAACGAGTGTACAACCTCTTTGGCATAGCCTTGTGGACCTCATCATCATTGGGTTGGACGTGGAGGATGGTGATGCTGGTGTGACTGTCGGAGGCGGGGAAGAAGATCCGAGGCCTCTTGAAACGGCGCCGAGGGTCCTGCTCCGCTGTGATGGACGGTTCCATCGCTGGAGCAGCTTCGGTGAGGTGTACGGCGGTGAGGCTGAAGCAGGACAAGACAGACAATGTTAATCTGAAGTGGGACCCTAATATCATCTGCAATAGATGATTTAAAATACATCACCAAAAAGTGCTAGATGTAAAAGCATCAGCCATGCCATGGCCGCTCAAGCGGATGTTGTAGGTACTGTTCACTCTGAACTTAACTAAAGAAACTGAACTTTACAAATCGAAACTGAATTTTCTTTGTCGGCCGATTGAACTAGTAGCAGAGCATTGCAATAGATGTTTAGGGCGTTCGAGCACTAGTAGCAGAGAAGCAGTGATCTAAATCAGCAGACGCTCGAGCAGGGAACGCACTAGCAGAGAGCAAGTCATGCAGTAGCACCGCGAGCAAGTGCTAAAGTAGCAACTCCTGTAGCTGCCGGAGGTCGTGCAACAGCAGCAGCAGCGCAAGTAAGAGCAAGAGCAGAGCAGCAGCACGAACGAAAGCAAGAGCAGTGCAGAAGCGCGACCGACAGCAAGAACAGAGCCGCAGCGCGAGCGAGAGCCGGAGTAGCTACAGCTAGTGCTGGTGTGGAAGTCGCAACCGAGGAAGCAACGACATGGGGGAGAGACGTCGTGGATGATGTGGCCGGCGACGGCGCCATTGATGGAGACCCGCCATGGCTGCTCGGTATCGAGCACCAGCAGCCCCGTGAGATCGAATAAAAGATAAAATTCAGCGGTTGGTGCAGAACCTCCTTGGTGGCGCCGAGTTGGCCTCGGCTTCATCGAAGGAATTGGTGAGGGTGCTGCGGTTCCGGTGGGGCAGGTCAAGACAGCACTATGGGGATTGAGGTGGCGTGATAGACGAGGCAAACATCGCGGTAGCTCCTTGGAGGTGGAGGACAGGGCAGCTGATCCGGCGGGACAACGAGATCGACGACGGATCCTCATCCGGTGCGGTGGATGAGGGACGACCAGCTGTTGCGGTGGACGACGTAGTCGGGGAAGAGTCTCCGGCTGGGCGGCGGTCGGGAGGCCGATGGAGAAGCGTGGGGTTTCGCGGGTTTTGGCGGCCTCGGTGTATGAATGGGGGGCGAAGTGGAAGGGAGGAGGAGCCAAGCTTAGGAACGCGCTTGTCCAAAATGTAGGGTAAGTTACCAGCGTACGCCCACCGGTTTTGACACCCGACGTGGAGCTTCATTTCCGGTTGAGGGGTAGAAGGGGGATTTCGGATGTTTGGGCTGCGGGACCGATTTCGGATGAGGAGGGAGTTTTCGCGCGTGTCGAAATTTGGAGGTAACAAGGCGCGGCGCGGGTTGAAGAGGCGGGAGTTTCAAAGCAGGTGAGACAAAAGATACTTGAGCTTGAAAATTTTGGGATAACAAGGTGCGGATTCCTTGTTCGGCAGAACAAACTTAACGTGTAAAAAAACAATTCACACAAGACACAAGAGAGTCATGTCCCCTTTTACTATATTGCTATAGATGCCATTGAAAAAACTACAAGAAAATGTAAAAAAAATCGAGAGAACAAGATTACCCTGTACAGTACCAAATCGATTCGCACTTCCCTCAACAACAACAAAAAAAATCAATTCCCACCAAAAGAAAGAGTAATGTCCCTTTTTATATGATTACAAATACCAGGATCTCGAATTTCAATTTTTGAATCCACGTTAGGTTGAATTCGAATATATCGTTAGGTGACCTTGCGGTTTATAATTGATGTAGTCGTACATTTTGATCTTCCATCATATATGAACATTTTACTCCACCATGTGAACATGTATATTGTCGTATACCATATGGACTAAATTTGAATCAATTTTCCTTATTTTAATACGATTGTTGTCAAGTTATACAATAACTTAAATATTATCTTGATAACAAAAAACATGCATATAGCAGTAATCATATTTCACTATGAACTACATGTACCATACGATCTCCAATTCAAATATTTGTATCCATTTTATATTGAATTCAAATCATAGTAATGCGTTATTGGGGTCTAGGTAGCGAGATGTTCGGGATAATCTAAACCCTGTTTTCATATGTATAATTTTTGGCTGAATTGGGACAAGTTATGGTATAAGCTTCTTGCAAAACCGGAGATTCTCTCAACAAGCCTCGTGGTTCCGAGAGGGAACATGTCACCTTTGTGTGTGAAACGATATACACTGCCTCCCCCTGATTTTCTTTTCTGGAGGCAACATAGAACTATATGAGTGCCCTGTTAAATTTTGGAATTATTTCGGGTTCGTTTGGCCTTTTTATACATTAATTGAGTTTCTGGACTTTTAATGTGCATAATCCAAATTTGAACTGCAGGCACATGCTCCGGTGCACCAAAGTTGGTCGAAAAATCACATATGTGTCCTTGGTTGAATTTCTAGGTCCCATGGAAGAAATGAGAATGAAATTCAAACATCTCGGCGTCATGACTCGGCCGAGAACATCGAGAAACTTAGATTAAATTCATGTAAATCCAAAACTCTCCTGGAAATCATGAAACTTGGCATGGTGTCATATCATGGCACTAACATTGTGGTAAAAAATTGGGCCGATTTGGAAGCTCGTGGTTGTAAGAGGGAACGTGCCACCTTTGAGTGTGAAACGATATACGCTGCCCCCTTGAGTTTCTTTACAAAGGCAACATAGAACTACATGAGTGCCCTGTTAAATTTTGGAATTATTCCGGGTTCGTTTGTCGTTTTTTATACATTAATTGAGTTTCTGTTCATTTAATGTGCATAAGTCAAATTTGAACTACAAGCACATGCTCTCATGCACCAAAGTTGGTTGAAAAATCACATATGTGTCCTCTGGTGCATTTCTAGGTCCCATGCAAGAAATGGGAATAAAATTCAAACATCTGGGCATCGTGGCTCGGCCGAGAACATTGAGAAACTTGGTTTTAAAATTCTTGTAAATCCAAAACACGTCTGAAAATCATGAAACTTGCCATGGTTTCATGTCATGGTACTACCATGTTGTGGTAAAAAAATTGGCCGAGTAGGAACAAATTTTGGTATAAGCTTCTTGCAAACCGAAGCTTCTCTCAAGAAGGCTCGTGGTTCTGAGAGGGAACATGCCACCTTTGAGTGCGAAACAATATACGCCGTCCCCTTGAGTTTATTTACAAAGGCAACATAGAACTACATGAGTGTCGTGTTAAATTTTGGAATTATTCCGGGTTCATTTGGCCTTTTTTATACATTAATTGAGTTTTTGGTCATTTAATGTGCATAATTCAAATTTGAACAACAAGCACATGCTCCCGTGCACCAAAGTTGGTTCAAAAATCACATCTGTGTCCTCGGGTGAATTTCTAGGTCCCATGCAAGAAATGAGAATAAAATTCAAACATCTAGGCATCGTGGCTTGGTCGAGAACATTGAGAAACTTGGTTTTAAAATCATGAAACTTGGCATGGTGTCATGTCATGGTAGTACCATGTTGTGGTAAAAAAATGGCCGAATAGGAACAAATTTTGGTATAAGCTTCTTACAAACCGGAGCTTCTCTCAAGAAGGCTCGTGGTTCTGAGAGGGAACGTGTCACCTTTGTGTGCATAATTCAAATTTCAAATACAAGCACATGCTCCAGTGCACCAAAGTTGGTTGAAAAATCACATGTGTGTCCTCAGGTAAATTTCCAGGTTCCATGCAAGAAATGGGAATGAAATTCAAAATTCTAGGCGTCGTGGCTGGGCTGGAAACATTGAGAAACTTAGTTTTTAATTCCTGTAAATCCAAAACACGCATGAAAATAATGAAATTTGGCTTGGTGCCATGACATGGCACCAACATGCTGTGGCAATTTTACAGTCCGATTTGTGAAGGCGCACACATTAACAATAAACAAAGTCATTTTGGAACAAGTGATGTCACATTACAATTAGAAACACAAGTATTATTGAAACCGTGGGCGTTCTATTTACTACCATTTACGTGCCTCCACGCGTACCCTTTTTTTATTAGCTAGGAGGCGCCATGCAGGGTAGCTATTTGAGTACGAGAGGCGTGCGATCAGACCCCTGCACGTGATTATCAAGAGGATAGCCCTTTGACCTCCATCTGCCGTCCACCTCTCTCCCAAGGTCTCCATTAATGGCACTCGAGCCTCTGTTTAATGGTGTGGCTATGTCTCACTCGACTGAGATTTAAGAGAGAAAAAAGAAAATCTGAAAGCACGGATCTTGATGTAAGATTCAGCAGACCTATATAGCATCTACTGCGACTTATAGCAAGACTGATGAATACATAAGGACGATTAATTGTCTTACATAATTAGGAAGATAATTAAGAAAGCCACATGAGGCTACGCCCGAAATACACAAGGGCAAAAGAAGAAGGAAGACAAGGATATGGCTCACTGATCTCTACTTTCTTGATGCGTTGCTGCAGGCCGCGTGAACTAGTCTCCGCGGCGAGCAGCGATGATCTCTTTTGTGTCCTCAAGACGCTGCTTGAGAACATCCACGGATTCCTCCACCAGCCTTTGGCGCTTGATGCAGAGCATGTCATTCTCGTCCATAAGTTTCTTGACGATGACGCCGGTTGTAGCGACCCGACCTCAGACGGTCAAGCCTCTGTGTATTTGTGCCATCCCTGGATCAGTATGCTGGCACACACAGTACATCAATGTATATATCAAAGTGCAATCACATGTATAAATAACGTAAAAATGATATATACCTCATATGTCACAGCAGAAACAACAACGGGTGGGGAGTCCCATCAACGCCATCGGCAGGTTGAGTGTAGACCGTAACCCTGTATCGTGGCTCTTACTCGTCGAGGAAATATCTGCAACATGATACGTTGCAGCCGTGTAGGTCAGTACATTGAATGTACCGGCAAGAACATAATAAGAGAAAACAGATGATAAACTATACTATATGCAGTATGGCTTTGTGGCTCAGATTCTGAGTTTTGTTTATGAGAAGCTGGTTTTATTTTCCCTACATCAAAGGAATAAATGAAGTCTGTACTATAGAGTTTTCTATCATGACATGGTTCCACCAACCGATGTCTCATAGCCCAAATTCATCATAAGTTGCCCACAATTAAGTTATCAGTCCGGTGTTGAGAGTTCCGAGATAGATCCAAGTCCAGAGGCTCAAATTGTCCGTAACCGGGGACACGGCTAATCGATTAGGTTTAAACCCTCTGCAGAGGTTTGTACACTTTACCCGCAAGATTCGATCCCTCTTTTATGTTCTCGCACTTGTGGTGTTTGAGAACAAGACGACCGAAACATGGTCTTCCGAAGAGTTCCCCTGACCATTGTCCGGTGCTCATCCAATCCTACCGTAGTTCTACATCTGCTAGCACCGTCCCAGCCAAAGTCACAACTAAGGTCAACCAAGCCAGAGCCCATAGTGACTTGCGGTTGCACAGGTAAGCTTCCGGGCATGAAGTATTCTTCCGTCTCTTTGAGTCTGGGTGAAGCTTTCCGCAAGATGTCATGGCGCTTCTCCATGCATCCCAGCCATCCACTGGTTTCTCCAGGGTGCCCGTCAACCGTCCTTCACCCAGTAGTGTGTATTGAATTCTTGTCTCGAGTCTTGAAGTCTTGATGCCTTGAAGATGCAGTCCTTGCAGATGTCATCATGGAGTTGTCATCATTGACGTAGAGTCCTCCATTCTCACACCACTCTCGAGCACTCATACCAAACCTCGTCTACTATAGCGTAGCACTAAAATAAATAATGTCCCGGGCTTGTAGGGTGATGGGTTCCTACCTCATGCATACTACTGAACTACAAGAATTCAATATCACTACTGGAGGGTTGTTGCAAAGATGCCACTAAATGCAATAGAACATAGGTATGAAAGCATGGTCAAAGTGAACTTGCCTGGTAATACTTGATGAAGGTTATAACGCTCTCAGAAAACTTGATAGAACTATTCATCTCTCTCCGGAGAAAATCTAAACAAGTCAAACGTAGCATTCACATAAGCAAACAGCCTAGCAAACAATTCTAGCACTCGAAGTAACAATCAAAACAACAAGGAAAATCGATAATAAAACTCAAACAAAATCCAAAGAAACTTCAAATAAAACTACAAAGAAAAACTACTAACGAAGATCTAGACTTTGCTACAAACATCTAATATAGTTTTGCCCTAAGTAAAAACTTAACAACAATTAAAACACTAAACTAATAAATTAACAGCAAATAAAAAAGTAAAACAACTAAGTTAACAGAAAGTATTTTTCATAAAACTTTATTTGCAAGAAGAAACAAATAAAAAAACTTTTATAAAACTGTAACTATGACATATACAAGTTTTCATACGAAACTAACAAAATAAATTTTTAAAATAGGAATAAAATTGTCTACAGTTAAATAACAGAAAGAAAACTAAATTTGTCAAAAGTGACAAAAAGAAATAATTTAAAAACAATTAAAACTATAAGAAAAAGGTTAAAACAAAAGTAGAACTAAAACAGTACTGTTTTGCCTAAAAATCTAATTTAAAATAAACTAAAAATATATCACTATATGCTACTGGATAGAAAAAACAATAACAAAACAGTAGCAAAAAGAATCAATCAAAAATACTTTGTAAAACACAAAATATGACCAGATTAGTGATTTGAACAAATTTTATCAAATTCAAATTTAAAATAATCAAATTGGAAATCCAATTGCTCAAACAGAAACTTTAACAAATTTTGAAACTGCAGAAAAAGAATCACTCAATTTGAATCTATAAAATAAAAGATATAGAATATCTAAGATTGAAACTTTTCTGTTTTTTACACATACGAACATAAATAAAAACGGAAAGTCTGTTGGGCTAGGAGCTGAGCGATCTGTAACTAAATGGCGCTCGGTTGAGACTTAACAAAAACATGCATGTACGTTTAAAAACAGAAAACCAGCAAACCGGTTTGACCTAAAACAAGAATAAACCGTAAATAAACTATAAGCTAAACCCCAACCTAAAACCGTAAAATAAAACCGATCTAGAGAAAAACAACGCTTCGATCTAACATGATAAAAAAACGAATGGAGGAGGAGGTGCGTACAGAGGCTGCAGGGCGCCGGCAGAGAAGATGGCGACGACGTGGCGGCGGCTCCGGTGATCACGGGCGATAGCTGCGGTGTCCAGGCGATGCACCGATGAGTGGCTCGTCCGGTGGTGGAGTCGGAGATGGTCAGCAACGACGAACGATGACGGAACGAAGCGGTGAAGCTCCGTGCTCCGGCGAAGACGACAAGGTTCGTACGGTGGCTGTAGATGAAAAGGGGTCACAAGACCATGTCAAACAGGGTCTAGAGGTCGATAGAAGTGGTAACACAGAAGAAGGAGAGTCGGGATGGCTCACCGACGTCGGAATCCGGCGATGGACTGCAGCTTCTGCGGCGAGATCCAAACGGCGAGGGCGTGCGATAGGGTGGGTTTTTGCGAGGGCTTTCGAAGGGAATCGTCCAAGGAAGGTCATGGCTATTTATAGGACATGATGCTTGGGCAAGGGGTTGACTCGGGGTAGGGTTCCCGAAGAGATCGTACGCGGAGGCGACGTCGAGCGCGAGCTAGATCCTGTTCTGTTTCTTGTACGTGAAGAAGAGGAAGGAAAGTGAAAAAAGAGAGAGAGAATGGGCTGCGCCAGGAGGGAAAAAGGGAAGGGGCGCTATTGGGCCTAGTGGGGCGGCCTGGTACTGTGCCCGTTAGGCTTCGACCCTTTTTTTAATAAAAGACAGGAAGGAAAACTAAAATAGAGAGAAATAATAAAACTTTTATATATACATATTATATATCTAAAATTTTCAGAAAAACATTTCCTACAACATGAACTCTTTTTCAAGTTCAAATAAAATCCTCAAAAATTTACAAAACTCAAATAGTGTTGCTGTTGCAATAAAACCCAACAAAAATCATTTTTAAAACACCAAAATGATTTCAAAATTATTTTCTCCTAATTTTCCATTGAAGGGAATCATTTTACCCTTATTCCCATTTATTTATTTTTAGGAGAAAAATAATTTGAATAAAATCCAAATAATTCCAAATTGAAAGGGATTTTAAAATACTTCCAAATGACTTTCAGTTTGATTCTTTTAACTTCCAACTCATATTTCATATAATCTGAAGAAGTCATTTTATCTTCCCTCATGAAAATCATTGAGTTGCATAAAGTTTCTGAATTTGAAATATTTCCAAACGGAATTCAAATCTTTTCAAAACCCTTTTCATTTATTTAAATGGAAGAAGTCATATCATTTTCTCTCTAGGGTTTTGTGTTTGAATTGAATTTGAATTCATGGATATCAAAAGGCAAAGTGAAAGTCGGGGAAAGTCATTTCATTCCCTCTCATTCAATTTTCAAAAAAAGTTTCAAGTTCCACTCAATTTCACTCAATCAATCACACAACAAACAATCAATCAATCAAAACTATTTATTTATTATAACATTCCAAAATTTAGAATTTTGGGATGTTACAAACCTACCACACTTAAAATGAATCTCGTCCTCGAGATTCGAAGAGGCTAGCAAGAAAGGGTTAGGGGTTGGGGTCTTCTAGCAAATGTTTTGGTCGGAAAGGTCAGGGGTGTTACCACACTTAAAAACAAGGTTACGGTTCCAATAAACTCAGATACTTCCTCTGGAGTGCCGACAATATATGTCTCTTCACATATCTTACAATAGCTCCTTCATTAACGCTCTTCTGTCAGAAGCATAGCGTTTTCCTCAAAATCTTGGGTCGGTTCGTCAAAGTTGAAGTTCGTCCGAGACTAGATCTTCTTAGCTGATAGGTCTGTGTCCATTCTAGACAACTATCGAAATACTCACGGTGGTCTACCATTAATGGTTTCTGCAGAAAAAGGGCCTTGGCTTCATTCTCAACGTATAATCTACGATTGGCAACAACTGCCATGTACATGGGTTTATCATCATACCATTCTAAGGTTTAAGCAAGGCTTCAACGAGCGTCGTCACTTTACTATGGGTAAGTCTCTCAGATTTACCATTCCAAATAGCAAGAGCGAATGATACGAGTAAGTCGGTATGGTGATCAATCCATTCCGCACCAGATCATTACCTCATATAAGGTTTAGCGAATCTCGTATTTCTAACACTCGGGCATTCTCACAAGCATTGCAGATTTTCTCCTGTATTGAACAGGGATCGGGTAAATCCTTTGGTTCTGCAAGCCAAACAAAACATCTATCGTTACTTCACCACACTCAGGTTTTTGCGTAACCTCCTATGAAACGTATGCTGATTGAATCACCGATTCTTCCAAATTTCTTCCTTCATCAAGGTTACATCTGTTCCTTTTCAAAATCCTGGGCCTGTGGGTTATGGCCCACTTCAACACTAGTGCAGCTTAACTTCATCCCTGGAGTAACTCTCTTGTTCCATATTACACCTCCTTTAAATCCAGTAGTACTCTGTTTCTTCATACCATCATATCAAAAGCAAAACTCCAACTTTTTTTTCCTTCGAACTACAGTCCGTGGAATATATATTTTCCTATCCATTAGTCTAGTCTTCTTCACAGGGTACTACCACCCTTAAAATGAAGTTCACAAATCCATCCATAGACCATATTTCTCATATCCTCGAAAATGGTCAAAATCATTGTTCATAGAGTAACAACTCAAAAAATCCATGTATGAAATCATGACACATTAACTTTATCGATTTCATGAATTCATTACAATATCCGAGACTTTCATTACATAAATTCAACTCCATATCCTTATGGAAACAATTGCTTCCTACTACACTTATTACCAATATCAAAATTCCAACTACTCAGCTCCAAATTTTCATCTTGTCGTAACATTTAGTAGCATAATGTCCTGCTTCCTTGCAACGAAAACAAATGACTTTCGATAAGTCTTTGGGCTTCTTGGAGATGGTGTCTACTCTTTGGGTTCTTGGCTTCTTCTCCGGACATTTACCAACAGTAATGACCTAAATCCTTGCACCTGTAACAAGTGATATTACTCAGGTCCTTCTCACGTAAATTGGGTTGTTCTGGGGATGCCTTCGTTTCCTCTTCCTAGATTTCTCCGTAATGTTCAGGGATTCTATTTCCCGAGGGTCAAACTTCACTTCTGCTGTCGGGAAGTCTCCGAGATATTCTTCTCTTTCCTTGGTGCAATACTAGGAATAATGCCCTTCTTCTCCACATGAATAACAAGCGTTCGAGTAGAATCTGATTAGGCCTTCTCCATCGTGGTCTTCAACACATTCCTTCATCACAGGTTCTTTCATAACTTCTCGGGCGCTTCTTTCATTCCTTCTTCCTGCTCCTGAATAGTTTGTTGCACCATGGGGTAAATGTGACACTGAGTCGGGTAGTGAGTGGTTCCTTCACACAAGAAACAAGTCACCTGACTAGTTGGGCATTCCTCAGCTGGGTGTTTCTCCTCACAATGAGGGCATCCATCCTTGTGTTCCTCCTGGGTGTGTCCTATTTCTCCGCAAATCTTGCAGGCACAAGGTTTATTTCTTGGAGTATCGTGGTGCTTCCGGATAAGACGAGATCTTGTCAAAGTCTTCTTGAATTCTTCCCAAGTCTTTGCTCCATTCCATCCCTGTATAGCTTGATCCATCTGCCACCATGTTGCAGCACTTCCTTGAAAGTACTGAAGAGCGTACGATACTTCATTCTTCCTTGAAACCAAATTGCTCCCGAAGTGATTCTCCATGTTCTGAATCCATAGCTCTGCCTCCGGCCGAGTCTTCGGTCCAGAAAATATCAGTCCAACGTCATTCATCATCTATGGGTCCAAAAGTTTTGGGATGAGATATGAAAGAGGTGGGGAGATATACACACAATACAAACAATAGTTTTTGAAGAAACGGGTTTTATTTTGTGGCTGTCGGAAAAACATCAAACAAATGACAGCTCACAAATCATCGCATCTAACTTAAGTATAACAGGGGTTTGGTCTTCTAAAGGTCAAATAATTCTTCAGATTCTTCAAGTCTTCAGAGTCTTCAATTGTTGCAGCTGCAATTCTTCCAACGCATGGTGAAATCCTCTTTACTCTGAAATGGCCATCAGTTGTCCGATATCTTTAATTCTTGGAGTGACTTCAGTTGATCTTCCGTGTGGTCAAAAGGGAAGGTGGTATATTCTAACTAATTGAGGTGAGAGGGACTACCTGATAAAATCAAAAAATATGAGAAGTAAGAGTGTTTTTGAAAATAAGGTTTTAGAAATTTCCTGTCATAGGGGCTTTCCGAATTCTAGGGTCACGTTCTACAGTCAACATGTGCTCTGATACCATATCTGTAGCGACCCGACCTCAGACGGTCAAGCCTCTGTGTATTTGTGCCATCCCTGGATCAGTATGCTGGCACACACAGTACATCAATGTATATATCAAAGTGCAATCACATGTATAAATAACGTAAAAATGATATATACCTCATATGTCTCAGCGGAAACAACAACGGGTGGGGAGTCCCATCAACGCCATCGGCAGGTTGAGTGTAGACCGTAACCCTGTATCGTAACTCTTACTCGTCGAGGAAATATCTGCAACATGATACGATGCAGCCGTGAAGGTCAAGACATTGAATGTACCGCAAGATCATAATAAGAGAAACAGATGATAAACTATACTATATGCGGTATGGCTTTGTGGCTCAGATTCGAGTTTTGTTTGCGTAAAAGCTGGTTTTATTTTCCCTACATCAAAGGAATAAATGAAGTCTGTACTATAGAGTTTTCTATCATGACATGGTTCCACCAACCGATGTCTCATAGCCCAAATTCATCATAAGTTGCCCACAATTAAGTTATCAGTCCGGTGTTGAGAGTTCCAGATAGATCCAAGTCCAGAGGCTCAAATTGTCCGTATCCGGGGACACGGCTAATCGATTAGGTTTTAACCCTCTGCAGAGGTTTGTACACTTTACCCGCAAGATTCGATCCTCTTTATGTTCTCGCACTTCGTGGTGTTTGAGAACAAGACGATCAAACATGATCTTCCGAAGAGTTCCCGACCACCGTCCGTGCTCATCCAATCCTACCGTAGTTCTACATCCGCTAGCACCGCCCCAGCCAGAGTCACAACTAAGGTCAACCAAGCCAGAGCCCATAGTGACTTGCGGTTGCATTGTAAGCTTCCGGGCATGAAGTATTCTTCCGTCTCTTTGAGTCTGGGTGAAGCTTTACGCAAGATGTCATGGCGCTTCTCCATGCATCCCAGCCATCCACTGGTTTCTCCAGGTGCCCGCCAACCGCCCTTCACCCAAAGAGTGTGTATTGAATTCTTGTCTCGAGTCTTGAAGTCTTGAGGCCTTGAAGATGCAGCTCCTTGCAGATGTCATCATGGAGTTGTCATCATTGACGAGAGTCCTCCATTCTCACACCACTCCGAGCACTCATACCAAACCTCGTCTACTATAGCGTAGCACTAAAATAAATAACGTCCCGGGCTTGGTAATAGGGTGATGGGTTCCTACCTCATGCATACTACTCAACTACAAGAATTCAATATCACTACTGGAGGGTTGTTGCAAAGATGCCACTAAATGCAATAGAACATAGGTATGAAAGCATGGTCAAAGTGAACTTGCTCGGTAATACTTGATGAAGGTTATAACGCCTCGTAAAACTTGATAGAACTATTCGTCACTCTCCGGAGAAAATCTAAACAAGTCAAACGTAGCATTCACATAAGCAAACAGCCTAGCAAAAAATTCTAGCACTCGAAGTAACAATCAAAACAACAAGGAAAATCGATAATAAACTCAAACAAAATCCAAAGAAACTTCAAATAAAACTACAAAGAAAAACTACTAACGAAGATCTAGACTTTGCTACAAACATCTAATATAGTTTTGCCCTAAGTAAAAACTTAACAACAATTAAAACAATGAACTAATAAATTAACAGCACATAAAAAAGTAAAACAACTAAGTTAACAGAAAGTATTTTTCATAAAACTTTATTTGCAAGAAGAAACAAATAAAAAACTTTTATAAAACTGTAACTATGACATATACAAGTTTTCATACGAAACTAACAAAATAAATTTTTAAAATAGGAATAAAATTGTCTACAGTTAAATTACAGAAAGAAAACTAAATTTGTCAAAAGTGACAAAAAGGAATAATTTAAAAACAATTAAAACTATAAGGAAAAGGTTAAAACAAAAGTAGAACTAAAACAGTACTGTTTTGCCTAAAACTCTAATTTAAAATAAACTAAAAATAAATCACTATATGCTACTGGATATACAAAACAATAACAAAACAGTAGCAAAAAGAATCAATCAAAATACTTTGTAAAACACAAAATATGACCAGATTAGTGATTTGAACAAATTTTATCAAATTCAAATTTAAAATAATCAAATTGGAAATCCAATTGCTCAAACACAAACTTTAACAAATTTTGAAACTGCAGAAAAAAGAATCACTCAATTTGAATCTATAAAATAAAAGATATAGAATATCTAAGATCGAAACTTTTCTGTTTTTTTTACACATACGAACATAAATAAAAACGGGAAAGTCTGTTGGGCTAGGAGCTGAGCGATCTGTAACTAAACGGCGCTCGGTTGAGACTTAACAAAAACATGCATGTACGTTTAAAAACAGAAAACCAGCAAACCGGTTTGACCTAAAACAAGAATAAACTGTAAATAAACTATAAGCTAAACCACAACCTAAAACCGTAAACTAAAAAACGATCTAGAGAAAAAAGACGCTTCGATCTAACATGAGAAAAAACGAATGGAGGAGGAGGTGCGACAGAGGCTGCAGGGCGCCGGCAGAGAAGATGGCGACGACGTGGCGGCGGCTCCGGTGATCACGGGCGATAGCTGCAGTGTCCAGGCGATGCACCGATGAGTGGCTCGTCCGGTGGTGGAGTCGGAGATGGTCAGCGACGACGAACGCATTTACGGAACGAAGCGGTGAAGCTCCGTGCTCGGCGAAGACGACAAGGTTCGTACGGTGGCTGTAGATGAAAAGGGGTCACAAGACCATGTCAAACAGGGTCTAGAGGTCGATAGAAGTCGTAACACAGAAGAAGGAGAGTCGGGATGGCTCACCGACGTCGGAATCCGCCGATGAACTGCAGCTTCTGCGGCGAGATCCAAACGGTGAGGGCGTGCGATAGGGTGGGTTTTGCGAGGGCTTTCGAAGGGAATCGTCCAAGGAAGGTCATGGCTATTTATAGGACATGATGCTTGGGCAAGGGGTTGACTCGGGGTAGGGTTCCCGAAGAGATCGTACGCGGAGGCGACGTCGAGCGCGAGCTAGATCCTGTTCTGTTTCTTGTACGTGAAGAAGAGGAAGGAAAGTGAAAAAAGAGAGAGAGAATGGGCTGCGCCAGGAGGGAAAAAGGGAAGGGGCGCTATTGGGCCTAGTGGGGCGGCCTGGTACTGTGCCCGTTAGGCTTCGACCCTTTTTTTTAATAAAAGACAGGAAGGAAAACTAAAATAGAGAGAAATAATAAAACTTTTATATATATATATTATATATCTAAAATTTTCAGAAAAACATTTCCTACAACATGAACTCTTTTTCAAGTTCAAATAAAATCCTCAAAAATTTACAAAACTCAAATAGTGTTGCTGTTGCAATAAAACCCAACAGAAATCATTTTTAAAACACCAAAATGATTTCAAAATTATTTTCTCCTAATTTTCCATTGAAGCGAATCATTTTACCCTTATTCCCATTTATTTATTTTTAGGAGAAAAATAATTTGAATAAAATCCAAATAATTCCAAATTGAAAGGATTTTAAAATACTTCCAAATGACTTTCAGTTTGATTCTTTTTAACTTCCAACTCATATTTCATATAATCTGAAGAAGTCATTTTATCTTCCCTAATGAAAATCATTGAGTTGCATAAAGTTTCTGAATTTGAAATATTTCCAAACGGAATTCAAATCTTTTCAAAACCCTTTTCATTTATTTAAATGGAAGAAGTCATATCATTTTCTCTCTAGGGTTTTGTGTTTGAATTGAATTTGAATTCATGGATATCAAAAGGCAAAGTGAAAGTCGGGAAAGTCATTTCATTCCCTCTCATTCAACTTTCAAAAAAAGTTTCAAATTCCACTCAATTTCACTCAATCAATCACACAACAAACAATCAATCAATCAAAACTATTTATTTATTATAACATTCCAAAATTTAGAATTTTGGGATCTTACACCGGTCCTCTTCAACAAGGCACTGGTATCCTCCTGCTTGTCTGCACTTCGGACGATCTTCGCCCTCAGCAGGTCGCACTCGGCCCGGAGCCTCTCATTGCCCTCCCTTAGTTGCCGGATAACGCTGGTAGCCTGCTCAAACGAGGATTTCATGTCGCCCTGCAACCTCGCCCAGCCGGAGATCTAATCCATATGGCTATGGACGATCGCATGCATGCGCCTGTAAGAGTTGTGGCATGCCCGTGAGACATTTTCCTAGGCCGCCTCGACCCGGCGGGACATCTCTGCTGCATTCGCGGCGTGGCGACACATCTCTGCTGCTTCCGCGGCACAGCCGGACCAGTCTGCTGCATCGACGGTGTGGCGGGACCTCTGTGCTGCTTCGGCGGCGCGGCAGGACCTCTGTGCTGCTACTTCTGCGCGGCGGGACATGTCGGCTGCTTTCGCAGCGAGGCGGGACATCTCTCGTGCTTCCGCTTCCATGCTCGGCTCTCCCTGGTGGTAATCACTCGACCTAGAACTCACGCTAGCCATGGCAGACGCAAGGGAAGGATGCTGAATGGCTTGTTTGTTTTTGTGGATGAGGAGTTGAGGAGGAATGTGCAGTCATCTTGGCATAGTAGTATTTATTACCGAGTACTAATATGCTCCTAAGTGGGAAACCGTTTAGGTTGTGATTGGTGTGAACATGTTTGCAATTCAATATAGCGTGGGAGTAGTAGTAATTTGGAATGCGACGAGACACAAACTCAAAATTTGTTGATGGTTCTAGTTTCAAAGTGCGGCACTATTCCCGGATGGCGTTCGCGGCACGTGTTCTCGGCCATGGTGTAGCATATGCCATGGTAGTTCTTTTCTACTGCTATGTACGTGCAATAACTGGCACCGTCGTATACATATCTTACAGTTAATGGGGCATTCGACAGGAATAGCCGCGTGGCGAGCTATAGGCTAGTCTTTTTTTAGACGCATTAAACCTATCTCTCGGGACTTCTCGCACGCACCATCGTACACCCACAAAAACCTGTACTCTGAGTTTAGTACGTTATACAGGAAGAGAAGAGGTGCACGCACGCACTCGTCCTCTCACACACGCATCTATTTTTCTAAGGAGGGTGATGACCCCCGGCCTCTGCATCTGGGAGTCACACACGCATCTGTAGCTACGAATTGTAGTGTTCTCAACCATCCGATTGGCTCTATCATAGGATTCACGTTGCTCCTTGGCCTTGAGATTGAGAAGTTTAAAACGCGGAGGTTAAGCTGGAGGCGCGAGGTTTTGGTTAATGTGCGGCCGCACATGGCATCAACACGACACGAGATTCGTCTTCCTGGTGCGTAGTCTGGTGAGTTGTCCAACACAACCAGGCCCTGCTTGGTATCCGCACCTCGACTTATGCGCAGAGAAATTAGGGTCGGAGGGAGTACTACTAGTAGTACTACTACTTTGATGTGTCATGTTAACTCGCACAAGTATGAAACACTTCGTGAACAAACAAGCATATAGTCCCTCCATTCCAAAATACTACTCTACTTGACTTCCATTTGTCCAAAAATGGATGTACCTATATACTAAAACATGTCTAGATACATCTATATTTTGACAAATGGAAGGCATGTATTGTGGAACGGAGGGAGTGCTTGTCATCAAAATGGATAAAAAGGGCCGTATCTAGAACTAAAATACGTCTACATACATCTCCTTTTATCCATTTTGATGACAAGTAGTAGTTCTTACCCAAAGGAACTTTATATCCAACAGACACAAAATATCCGCTCATTTGTTGGAAATTACTGATCTGATGTCGAAGTAATTGTTGCATCGCCACCAAAACCCACCATTTCTTAAGCTAAAGTAGACCGAGGTAATCCCTATATTAGCATATTATTGAGATAAACAGAAGGCACTGTAGAAACATTTACGACGTGAGCTTGTCAATCTGAATGTGGAGGGACACCAGCTTAGCCCCGGCCAGCAGCTTGGGTGGAACTGTGAAGAAGGTCAGCTCCTGCACGACTACGTCGCCGGGATCCTTACTGCTTGTCACCTCCATTTCCACCTTGACGGCGTCGGTCGTGCCTTTGGGCTCCCCCGGCAGGCCGTTCGCCCACAGCTTGGCCATGTAGTGGGGTAGTGGGGACGCCCCCGCTCTGATGCAGACGACCGACACGACGATAGGCGCGCTGATGTCGAGCACACTGCTGACCAAGAAAAACGCGCAGGCGTCCTCCTCCGCGAACAGCAAGAGCCATGGCTCCGACAGTGGCACTTCTAGCTGGAGCACCTTGCCTCTTCGATCCCGTGCACGGGCATGGGTGGCTCGGTGCTGATGTGGTGGTAGAGCGCCGGCGGCGGGCCTTCGTAGCCGCAGACGGGCACGGGGCATTTGCAGGGCGCGAGCGGACACACGCTCTGGTGATCGGCGAGCTTGTGGTAAGTGACGTAGAGCCCACAGCCTTCGTGCGGGCACTCCACCCTCACCGACGGAAGGACGGCGTCCACCGCCGTGTTCCGCACGTCGGAGCCACCATCGCGCTCGCACTTCTTGCACTACTGCGGGTGATTGTAGTTTGCACGCTCATCTGGTCAAGACAGGAATATATATTTTAATTTGTGGTGGGTAAATGTTAGAGGTTGCAGCAAATATATTGTACACTGCGGGTCTTTCAGCCAAGTTTGGAGGCAAGCATGTGGGGCCAGTGCTATGACGTGTCGCGTCAACTCGTACAACGAGGAGAATCTTGATTTTATGACAACACGCCTTCTCCCTCACCCATGCCCGCGGTTGCTCGCAAACAAGGACAGGCTTTTGCTTATAGTACTACAACAAGCTATCCCTCTCGCTCGCGGTGGACGGACATGCAGCAGTGGATTCGACACTGTAGAAGAAGTAGTAGTAACATCGTTGTTCGTCTTCTCAAAGAGGCGAAGAGCCAAGCACAACCCGAACGTGGCAGTTGCGAACATTGGAGCACGCATATAGCCAGGCTCTTGCATGACACAAAATTGCTATGTGAGCCCACTATTGTACTAGTACATACTACTACTTGCTAGTATAGCCCTGTAAACCAGAAAGGAGTATTTGCCTTTATAGAGATTTCAGCAAGTGACTAGACTACACCGATACGGAGAACATATGGAGCAAAATGAGTGAATCTGCACCGTAAATAAAGACGTAGTTCTCTCGTTTTCCTCTCCGAGGTGCACACTATTGAGTATACTGACTAGTCTCTTTTTGACACACATTTACGTTTTTCTGACACAGTACAAACGCAAGCGCTCATATACACGCGCATACACTCACCCCTATGAACGCACACACGCACGACACTATCATCTTGAAATTTACGAAGTCACCATAGGCACCTCGTCGTCGACGGGAACGTCTCCTGACACGCGATAGACGCGAGTGGCAGTCGCCTCTATAGGTGCTTGAATGCCAAGGAGGGAGAGGGTAGTGGTTCCCGAGACATTGAACGGTCAATGATGCATCCTCAATTACATGCAGAGGGAATTAATTGGAGAAGCAGAATAGAGCCAGCATGATGTGAATGCAACAGAGTTTGGACTCTCATATAAAGGCGCCACACCACTCCAATCCATCTACTCCTAAGTCTCTACGCAACACTGCTCACTCTAATCCAAGACCAAGTGACCAGAAGCCACAAGCACCTACGGAGGCGATGGACGCGAGCGGCAGTCGGCTGTGCCAAATCATCCACGGCGCGGGCGTGCGGCCCCGCACCACGCAGCATTTCCAGAGGATGCTGGCGACCGTCGGCATCGTAGCCCTCGCTGATGCCGGCTTCGCCTCTCGCATGGACGACATGATGGTCAACTCCATCCGCAAGTTCACCGCCATCAAGAAGCGCGCGGACGACCTTGCCGTACTGCTCCAGCCCGCGCGCCCAGGCTCCTCATTGTCTGCCACCCTCATCGGCCTCCATGGTTACCAACTCTTTCAAGCCCTACTGGCCCTGCAGGTGCCGGAAGTCGCGATGAAGAATGTGAACCTCGAGGTCGTGCTCGCCACGCAGCGCCTCGCCATGAAAGAAACCGTCGACCTGCACATCCACGTCTACGAGGAAATCGTCTACATAGGCCACTACAAGGCAAGCGAGGACAGAAAGACGTTGGCCTTCTTCCAACGGCTGGAATCTTTGGACGCCATTGTTCAGAAGCACGTCGACCTGGCCACGAAAGCCGCTGCTACTTAGGTGCCTTTCGGTGGGCCGGTGCCCTGAGTCGAGAAGGTGGACGTCGTCGATGGATGCATCTCTTCTTCTTGCCTCTTGTAACCAGCACTGCATCGCCTCGTGGCCTTAATGTTTTATTAGTATAGTACTCCCTCCGTTCCCAAATATAAGTATTTCTAAAGATTCCAGCAAGTGACCACTACATACGGTGCAAAATGAGTGAATCTACACTCTAAACTATGTCTACATACATCTGTATGTTGTATTCCATTTGAAATAGTATCTAAAAAGGCTTATATTTAGGAACGGAGGGAGTATATGGCATTTTTATTCCAGTAAATAACGTTTTCAACATGGCGTGGGGGCATGATTAAGCAAACCCATCGAGGGAATCCCGGATTAGGGGGTGTCCGGATGACCGGACTATAAGCATTGGCCGGACTCCTGGTGTCGGTGTCAAAACCGGCGGATCTCGGGTAGGGGGTCCCGAACTGTGCATCTAGGCGGATGGTAACAGGAGACAAGGGACACAATGTTTTACCCAGGTTCGGGCCCTCTTGATGGAGGTAAAACCCTATGTCCTGCTTGATTAATATTGATGATGTGTGTTACAAGAGTAGATCTACCACGAGATCAAGGAGGCTAAACCCTAGAAGCTAGCCTATGGTATGATTGTTGTTCGTCCTATGGACTAAAGCCATCCATTTTATATAGACACCGGAGAGGGCTAGGGTTACACAGAGTCGGTTACAATGGTAGGAAATCTACATATCCGTATTCCCCTTATTTCGGGATTCCCATCAATACGGACGTGGGTAACCCAACCGCGCCATTGATTGTGACACTTGGGAGATAAGCGAGTTTTACCAGGCTGGTGGGGACACATGTTTTTGTCCGCCCATATAAGGGGATAAAGATCCAACCGTTTTACCTGTGCCATCTTCCTCCTTGGCTTATCCATCTCCGCGAACTCGAGCTCCAGCGCCCAAGTCTGCACTTCTCACCTCAACCTTCTCCAACTATGTCCGGAGCGGGAGGCAAGTGGATGGCCTCCTCCGTCACGGAGGGGCAGATCCAGAAGCTGCGTGACGCCGGATATTTGTCCAAATGACATCGCGCACCGGCTCCCCGACGAGGCAGAGCTCATCCCCACCCCCAGGCCCCATGAGAGGGTAGTATTTCTTCCCCATTTCCTTCGCGGACTGGGCTTCCCACTTCATCCCTTTGTCCGGGGGCTCATGTTCTACTGTGGCCTATATTTCCATGATCTGGCCCCAAATTTCATCCTCAACATCTCGGCATTTATCGTCGTGTGCGAGGCCTTCCTCTGCATCCATCCCTACTTCGGCTTGTGGCTCAAGACCTTCAGTGTCAAGCCGAAGGTTGTGAAGGGCAGCCAAGCAGAGTGCGGAGGCGCCATGGTGGGCAGGATGTCCCACGTTACGTGGCTGGAGGGCACTTTCGTGGAAACCATTAAGGGGTGGCAATCGGGGTGGTTCTACATCACCGAGCCGCGTGACCCTGATTGGGCAGCGGCCCCCGAATTCAGATCCGGTATCCCTACACGGCTCACCTCCTGGAAAGAGATTGGCCGGATCTGGGGGGATTCAGAGGAGCTGACTGGACTTCAAGCCTGTATCCAGAAGCTGGTGGACAAGAAGCTCAAGCTTGTCAACGTAGTCCAGGTCATGCTCACCCGCCGGATTCTCCCGTGCCAACGACGGGGTTTCAACATGTGGGAGTTCGATCCGGCGCAGCACTGCACTCGAGCGGGCTCTTCGACACTACGTATGAAGATGTCCGGAAGGTGCTGTTCATAGGCGCCGAGGCTCGCATCCGCCATCAAGATCGCGGATTTCGCTCGCAGCGTCCAGCTGACGAGGTAAGTGATTTTTCCACTTGTTTTCCATAGTTTGACTCTATGCGGGATCTAAACTCCCTTTACCTTTGACAGGACTGGCTGGCGAAGGCTGAACGGACTATCTGTCCGGCCCCATTGCCAGAGGACCCAGCGGACGCCCGCCTAACGGGGCTGCTGGCTCCGGCACCCCACGTGGTGCCGGAGAAGAAGGCCAAGAAGAAGGCCACGGGGACTCGGAAGGGTTCCCGTTTTCAGGTACTATCGGATGATGAATCCGAGGCCGACTCCTCCCACCGAGGCGAGGAGGAGAAGAAGAAAGCCTCTCCCCCAGCGGGGGGAGGGAAGAAAAGGAAGGCCATCAATCTTGTTTAGTTTTATTCACTTTTATTTTGAAGCTACTAAAATTTCAGAAATTTTCAGAAAAAGAAATATGCTTAGAAGAATGTACCAAGGAGGTTCCTCGGCAAAGAAAGGGCCAAGAATTGCTATATGAGAACAAGATGTTAATTTGCCAAGGGATGCAAATGTACGGGCTTGTGAGTGGCCATCCGATGAGTTTATGGTCGAAGCAAGCTTCAAGGAGGAATTTGACGCGTATGTGCATAATGCCGAAATTTGGAGGACTTCTTACAAGATAAGTGTCCTCAATATTATCAATTGACGAATTCCTTTCTGCGGAGGTTCGAATATATTTCTGCACGTAATTCTCCTAGTATAATGTTTGATATCTATGATACATCTTATACCATGGATTTATAGGATTTCACAACTGCTTGCAAACTCCCACAGTGGGGTAATATTAATGATCCTACCAAATCTGAATTTAGAGATTTTCTTGCTAGGATTACTGTGGGAGAATCTAGGGACGTAGCACAAGCTACCATAGGGAGCATTCATTTTCCTGCTATACATTACTTTCCTCTCTTTATTGGTAGATGCATTAACGGTAAGTACGAGGTATGTCACATGTGTGCCCCTGCCCTTAGTGTCCTCAAGAGTGCTGTGTCAGGTTATAAAGGTTATAACTTGGGGGCAATAGTTGCACGTAGGTTGCAGAATAATAGTAGAAGGGGAGATTTCTTTGGAGGAATTTATGCAACCCGTGTGGCTAATTTTCTTAATATAGCTCCACGAGAGGGGGATATGATTGTACCTCCTGTTTATTTAGATAAAGATGCTATGTTTGATCATCATTTTCTTGAGAGGAATGAACAATTCCTCCATTATCGACTAATCTATGACAAGTGCAATGTCGTCCCTGTTACTCTTCCTGCCCCCTACCTTTTTGATTATCACGCAAAAGATATGTTGTCACCAGGGAAGAAGCAACTAAATATGAGAGGAGAATGGAGGCAGATCGCCAACACGCTGCTGCTCTGGAGGCGGTCGCCTCTGCATCTCAGTACTACCCCAGTTTCACTTATGGATATCAGCCAGGTGGTCCTTGGTATTAAACCAACTTAGGCCAAAAGCCTAAGCTTGGGGGAGTACGTATTTCTCACCGACTTTACATTCATGTTCACACACTAGTCGTCGGTGCTCATACTTTTTCATTGTATTATCCATGCTAGTTTAAATTTCTTTTTCTAGTTTTCTTCTTGTGTGTTTGAAAAAACTTAAGAAAAACCAAAAAAATTAGTTAGTTTAATTTCCTTGCTTGTAGTAGAAATTAAAATGAAAACTCAAAAAGATTTCTCGTTCTTCTTTTTACTTGTTGGGAGCTCTCCCGTGTAAATAGTTTTATTTTCTTTTCTTTCCTTTGGGGGTCGAGAAGACCATATTGAAAATGCTTAGTGACTCTTATATGCATGATTGTCTATTTAACTTAGAGCCATATTACTCTGTCTTCTCTCTTGAGTTGAATGCTTGCAGATTCCAGCTTAGTCCAATGCACATGCACTCTTATTATTATACAGAGTGTTCAGTCGTGCAAGTGAAAGGCAATAATGATGATATATGATTGACTTATTGGGATGAGAAAAGCTGGTATGAACTCGACCTCTCTTGTTTTTGTAAATATGCAATGACATTTAGAGATTATAGTTACTTGTGCCATGCTTGATTAGCTATGAGTTATAATGGTTTGCCTTGCGTGCCAACATGCTATTAGAATGATTATGATGTGCTATGATGGGATGGTATCTTCCTTTGAATGTATTAAGTGACTCGACTTGGCACATGTTCACGCATGTAGTTGAATCAAATCAACATAGCCTTCATGATATTTATGTTCATGGTGGATTATATCCTACTCATGCTTGTACTCGGTGTGAATTAATTTTAACTAGTAGGAGACCAGCGCATTTATGCAGCTAGATTTATTCAAGATTGTCATTGTTGTGGTTTCACATTTCTATATGGTATATAGTGCATAGCTTCGGTTATTACTATTGTATAGACTTGCAATTATGCAGATCAACTAATGATTGTATTATTAAGAGGTTGGTGAATAATAATAATAATAATAATAATAATAATAATAATAATAATAATAATAATAATAATAATAATAATAATAATCATTATTATTACATAGATATATAAATGCCAGCACTTTGGTTAGATGTATTATACGATAAAGTCATCTATCTATGATGGAGATAGTTCTAGGCTTTTTGTTTCTTGTGTTAGTGACTATCTCCCTAGAACTTTTTTATTTGACTAATCTAAATACCACATTCTTCTCAATCTATACCTTTATGATTCAACATAGATATATCTAATATTTTAAATATCTTCTAGGCCTCTTGAAACGGCGCCGAGGGTACTGCTCCGCTATGATGGATGGTTCCATCGTTGGAGCAGCTTCGGTGAGGTGTACGGCGGTGAGGCTGAAGCAGGACAAGACAGACAATGTTAATCTGAAGTGGGACCCTAATATCATCTGCAATAGATGATTTAAAATACATCACCAAAAAGTGCTAGATGTAAAATGCATCAGCCACGCCATGGCCGCTCCGACCGATGTTGTAGGTACTGTTCACTCTGAACTTAACTAAAGAAACTGAACTTTACAGTCGAAACTGAATTTTACTGTCGAAACTGATTGAACTAGTAGAAGAGCATTGCAATAGATGTTTAGGGCGTTCGAGCACTAGTAGCAGAGAAGCAGTGATCTAAATCAGCAGACGCTCGAGCAGGGAACGCACTAGCAGAGAGCAAGTCATGCAAGAGCACCGCGAAAGCAAGTGCTAAAGTAGCAACTCCACAGCTGCCGGAGGTCGTGCAACAACAAAGAAAGGCGCAAGTAAGAGCAAGAGCAGAAAGCAGCAAGACGAACGAAAGCAAGAGCGGTGCGAAGCGCGACCGGCAAAGAAGAACAGAAAGCGGCCGAAGCGAGAGCCGGAGTAGCTGCAACTAGTGCCGGTGTGGAAGTCGCCACCGAGGAAGCAACGACATGGGGGAGAGACGTCGTGGATGATGTGGCCGGCGACGGCGCCATTGATGGAGACCCGCCATGGCTGCTCGGTATCGAGCACCAGCAGCCCCGTGAGATCGAATAAAAGATAAAATGCAGCGGTTGGTGCAGAACCTCCTTGGTGGCGCCGACTTGGCCTAGGCTTCATCGGAGGAATTGGTGAGGGTGCTGCGGTTCCGGTGGGGCAGGTCAAGACAGCGCTGTAGGGATTGAGGTGGCGTGATAGACGAGGCAAACATCGCGGCAGCTCCTTGGAGGTGGAGGACAGGGCAGCTGATCCGGCGGGACGACAAGATCGACGAAGGATCCTCATCCGGTGTGGTGGATGACGGACGACGAGCTGTTGCGGTGGAAGACGTAGTCGGGGAAGAGTCTCTGGCCGGGCGGCGGTCGGGAGGCAGATGGAGAAGCGTGGGGTTTCGCAGATTTTGGCGGCCTCGGTGTATGAATGGGGGGCGAAGTGGAAGGGAGGAGGAGCCAAGCTTAGGAACGCGCTTGTCCAAAATGTAGGGTAAGTTACCAGCATTTCACCGGTTTTGACACCCGACGTGGAGCTTCATTTCCGGTTGAGGGGTAGAAAGGGGATTTCGGATGTTTGGGCTGCGGGACCGATTTCGGATTAGGAGGGAGTTTTTGCGCATGTCGAAATTTGGAGATAACAAGGCGCGGCGCGGGTTGAAGAGGCGGGAGTTTCAAAGCAGGTGAGACAAAAGATACTTGAGCTTGAAAATTTCGGGATAACAAGGTGCGGATTCCTTGTTCGGCAGAACAAACTTAACGTGTAAAAAAACAATTCACACAAGACACAAAAGAGTCATGTCCCCTTTTACTATATTACTATAGATGCCATTGAAAAAACTACAAGAAAAATGTAAAAAAAATCGAGAGAACAAGATTACCCTGTACAGTACCAAATCGATTCGCACTTCCCTCAACAACAACAACTAAATCAATTCCCACCAAAAGAAAGTGTAATGTCCCTTTTTATATGATTACAAATACCAGGATCTCGAATTTCAATTTTTGAATCCACGTTAGGTTGAATTCGAATATATCGTTAGGTGACCTTGCGGTTTATAATTGATGTAGTCGTACATTTTGATCTTCCATCATATATGAACACTTTACTCCACCATGTGAACATGTATATTGTCGTATACCATATGGACTAAATTTGAATCAATTTTCCTTATTTTAATACGATTGTTGTCAAGTTATACAATAACTTAAATATTATCTTGATAACAAAAAACATGCATATAGCAGTAATCATATTTCACTATGAACTACATGTACCATACGATCTCCAATTCAAATATTTGTATCCATTTTATATTGAATTCAAATCATAGTACGTTATTGGGGTCTAGGTAGCGAGATGTTCGGGATAATCTAAACCCTGTTTTCATATGTATAATTTTTGGCTGAATTGGGACAAGTTTTGGTATAAGCTTCTTGCAAAACCGGAGATTCTCTCAACAAGCCTCGTGGTTCCGAGAGGGAACATGTCACCTTTGTGTGTGAAACGATATACACTGCCTCCCCCTGATTTTCTTTACAGAGGCAACATAGAACTATATGAGTGCCCTGTTAAATTTTGGAATTATTTTGGGTTCGTTTGGCCTTTTTATACATTAATTGAGTTTCTGGACTTTTAATGTGCATAATCCAAATTTGAACTGCAGGCACATGCTCCGGTGCACCTAAGTTGGTTGAAAAATCACATGTGTGTCCTTGGTTGAATTTCTAGGTCCCATGGAAGAAATGAGAATGAAATTCAAACATCTGGGCGTCATGACTCGCCCGAGAACATCGAGAAACTTAGATTAAATTCGTGTAAATCCAAAACTCGCCTGGAAATCATGAAACTTGGCATGGTGTCATATCATGGCACTAACATTGTGGTAAAAAATGGGCCGATTTGGAAGCTCGTGGTTGTAAGAGGGAACGTGCCACCTTTGAGTGTGAAACGATATACGCTGCCCCCTTGAGTTTCTTTACAAAGGCAACATAGAACTACATGAGTGCCCTGTTAAATCTTGGAATTATTCCGGGTTCGTTTGTCATTTTTTATACATTAATTGAGTTTCTGTTCATTTAATGTGCATAACTCAAATTTGAACTACAAGCACATGCTCTCGTGCACCAAATTTGGTTGAAAAATCACATATGTGTCCTCTGGTGCATTTCTAGGTCCCATGCAAGAAATGAGAATAAAATTCAAACATCTGGGCATCGTGGCTCGGCCGAGAACATTGAGAAACTTGGTTTTAAAATTCTTGTAAATCCAAAACACGTCTGAAAATCATGAAACTTGGCACGGTTTCATGTCATGGTACTACCATGTTATGGTAAAAAAATTGGCCGAGTAGGAACAAATTTTGGTATAAGCTTCTTGCAAACCGAAGCTTCTCTCAAGAAGGCTCGTGGTTCTGAAAGGGAACATCCCACCTTTGAGTGCGAAACAATATACGCCTTCCCCTAGAGTTTATTTACAAAGGCAACATAGAACTACATGAGTGTCTTGTTAAATTTTCGAATTATTCCGGGTTCATTTGGCTTTCTTTATACATTAATTGAGTTTTTGGTCATTTAATGTGCATAATTCAAATTTTAACTACAAGCACATGCTCCCGTGCACCAAAGTTGGTTGAAAAATCACATCTGTGTCCTCGGGTGAATTTCTAGGTCCCATGCAAGAAATGAGAATAAAATTCAAACATCTGGGCATCGTGGCTTGGTCGAGAACATTGAGAAACTTGGTTTTAAAATCATGAAACTTGGCATTGTGTCATGTCATGGTACTACCATGCTGTGGTAAAAAAATGGCCGAATAGGAACAAATTTTGGTATATGCTTCTTACAAACCGGAGCTTCTCTCAAGAATGCTCGTGGTTCTGAGAGGGAACGTGTCACCTTTGTGTGCATAGTTCAAATTTGAAATACAAGCACATGCTCCAGTGCACCAAAGTTGGTTGAAAAATCACATGTGTGTCCTCGTGTAAATTTCGGGTTCCATGCAAGAAATGGGAATGAAATTCAAAATTCTAGGCGTCGTGGCTGGGCTGGAAACATTGAGAAACTTAGTTTTTAATTCCTGTAAATCCAAAACACGCATGAAAATAATGAAATTTGGCTTGGTGCCATGACATGGCACCAACATGCTGTGGCAATTTTGCAGTCCGTTTTGTGAAGGCGCACACATTAACAATCAACAAAGTCATTTTGGAACAAGTGATGTCACATTACAATCGGAAACACAAGTATTATTGAAACCGTGGGCGTTCTATTTACTACCATTTACGTGCCTCCACACGTCCCATTTTTTTATTAGCTAGGAGGCGCCATGCAGGGTAGCTATTTGAGTACGAGAGGCGTGCGATCAGACCCCTGCACGTGATTATCGGGAGGAGAGCCCTTTGACCTCCATCTGCCGTCCACCTCTCTCCCAAGGTCTCCATTAATGGCACTCGAGCCTCTGTTTAATGGTGTGGCTATGCCTCACTCGACTGAGATTTAAGAGAGAAAAAAGAAAATCTGAAAGCACGGATCTTGATGTAAGATTCGACAGACCTATATAGCATCTACTGCGATTTATAGCAAGACTGATGAATACATAAGGAAGATTAATTGTCTTACATAATTAGGAAGATAATTAAAAAAGCCACATGCGGCTACGCCCGAAATACACAAGGGCAAAAGAAGAAGGAAGACAAGGATATGGCTCACTGATCTCTACTTTCTTGATGCGTTGCTGCAGGACGCGTGAACTAGTCTCCGCGGCGAGCGGTGATGATCTCTTTCGTGTCCTCAAGACGCTGCTTGAGAACATCCACGGATTCCTCCACCAGCCTTTGGCGCTTGATGCAGAGCATGTCATTCTCGTCCATAAGTTTCTTGACGATGACGCCGTCCTCTTCAACAAGGCACCGGTCTCCTCCTCGCTTGTTCCGCACTTTGACGATCTTCGCCCTCAGCAGGTCGCGCTCGGCCCGGAGCCTCTCATTGCCCTCCCTTAGTTGCCGGATAACGCTGGTAGCCTGCTCAAACGAGGATTTCATGTCGCCCTGCAACCTCGCCTAGCCGGAGATCTAATCCATATGGCTATGGACGATCGCATGCATGCGCCTGTAAGAGTTGTGGCCTGCCCGTGAGACATTTTCCTAGGCCGCCGCGGCCCGGCGGGACATCTCTGCTGCATTCGTGGCGTGGCGGCACATCTCTGCTGCTTCCGCGGCACGGCCGGACCAGTCTGCTGCATCGACAGTGCGGCGGGACCTCCGTGCTGCTTCGGCGGCGCGGCAGGACCTTTGTGCTGCTACTTCTGCGTGGCGGGACATGTCGGCTGCTTTCGCAGCGAGGCGGGACATCTCTCGTGCTTCCGCTTCCATGCTCGCCTCTCCCTGGTGGTAATCACTCGACCTAGAACTCACGCTGGCCATGGCGGGGCCTTAAGGGAAGGATGCTGAATGACTTGTTTGTTTTTGTGGATGAGGAGTTGAGGAGGAATGTGCAGTCATCTTGGCATAGTAGTATTTATTACCGAGTACTAATATGCTCCTAAGTGGGAAACCGTTTAGGTTGTGATTGGTGTGAACATGTTTGCAATTCAATATAGCGTGGTAGTAGTAGTAATTTGGAATGCGACGAAACACAAACTCAAAATTTATTGATGGTTCTAGTTTCAAAGTGCGACACTATTCCCGGATGGCGTTACGTGGGCACGTGTTCTCGGCCATGGTGTAGCATATGCCATGGTAGTTCTTTTTCTACTGCTATGTACGTGCAATAACTGGCACCGTCGTATACATATCTTACAGTTAATGGGGCATTCGACAGGAATAGCCGCGTGGCGAGCTATAGGCTAGTCTTTTTTTTAGACGCATTAAACCTATCTCTCGGGACTTCTCGCACGCACCATCGTGCCACCCACAAAAACCTGTACTCTGAGTTTAGTACGTTATACAGGAAGAGAAGAGGTGCACGCACGCACTCGTCCTCTCACACACGCATCTATTTTTCTAAGGAGGGTGATGACCCCCGACCTCTGTATCTGGGAGTCACACACGCATCTGTAGCTACGAATTGTACTGTTCTCTCTATCATAGGATTCACGTTGCTCCTTGGCCTTGAGATTGAGAAGTTTAAAATGCGGAGGTTAAGCTGGAGGCGCGAGGTTTTGGTTAATGTGCAGCCGCACATGGCATCAACACGACACGAGTTTCATCTGCCTGGTGCATAGTCTGGTGAGTTGTCCAACACAACCAGGCCCTGCTTGGTATCTACGCCTCGACTTATGCGCAGAGAAATTAGGGTCGGAGGGAGTACTACTAGTAGTACTACTACTTTGATGTGTCATGTTAACTCGCACAAGTATGAAACACTTCGTGAACAAACAAGCATATACTCCCTCCGTTCCAAAATACTACTCTACTTGACTTCCATTTGTCCAAAAATGGATGTACCTATATACTAAAACATGTCTAGATACATCTATATTTTGACAAATGGAAGGCATGTATTGTGGAACGGAGGGAGTGCTTGTCATCAAAATGGATAAAATGGGCCGTATCTAGAACTAAAATACGTCTACATACATCTCCTTTTATCCATTTTGATGACAAGTAGTAGTTCTTACCCAAAGGAAATTTATATCCAACAGACACAAAATATCCGTTCGACTGTTGGAAATTACTGATCTGATGTCGAATTAATTGCTGCATCGCCACCAAAACCCACCATTTCTTAAGCTAAAGTAGACCGAGGTAATCCCTATATTAGCATATTATTGAGATAAACAGAAGGCACTGTAGAAACATTTACGACGTGAGCTTGTCAATCTAAATGTGGAGGGACACCAGCTTAGCCCCGGCCAGCAGCTTGGGCGGAACTGTGAAGAAGGTCAGTGAGGGAGTCCTGGATTAGGGGGTGTCCAGATAGCTGGACTACCATCATCAGCCGAACTATCATTGGCCGGACTATCATCATCGACCGGACTCCAAGACTATGAAGATACAAGATTGAAGACTTTGCCCCGTGTCTGGATGGGACTTTCCTTGGCGTGGAAGGCAAGCTTGGCGATACGGATATGTAGATCTCCTACCATTGTAACCGACTCTATGTAACCCTAGCCCTCTCCGGTGTCTATATAAACCGGATGGCTCTAGTCCGTAGGACGTAACAACAACCCTTACAATCATACCATAGGCTAGCTTCTAGGGTTTAGCCTCCTTGATCTCGTGGTAGATCCACTCTTGTAAACATCCACAACATCAATATCAATCAAGCAGGACGTAGGGTTTTACCTCCATCAAGAGGGCCCGAACCTGGGTAAAACATCGTGTCCCTTATCTCATGTTACCATCCGCCTAGACGCACAGTTCGGGACCCCCTACCCGAGATCCGCCGGTTTTGACACCGACAGTCAGCTCCTGCACGACTACGTCGCCGGGATCCTTACTGCTTGTCACCTCCATTTCCACCTTGACGGGCGTCCGTGCCTTTTGCTCCCGGCAGCCGTTCGCCCACAGCTTGGCCATGTAGTGGGGTAGTGGGGACGCCCCCGCTCTGATGCAGACGACCGACACGATGATAGGCGCGCTGATGTCGAGCACACTGCGGACCAAGAAAAACGCGCAGCCGTCCTCCTCCGCGAACAGCAAGAGCCATGGCTCCGACAGTGGCACTTCTAGCTGGAGCACCTTGCCTTACTGGATCCTGTGCACGGGCATGGGACGCGCGGTGCTGATGTGGTGGTAGAGCGCTGGCGGCGGGCCTTCGTAGCCGCAGACGAGCACGGGGCATTTGCAAGGCGTGAGCGGACACACGCTCTGGTGATCGGCGAGCTTGTGGTAAGTGACGTAGAGCCCACAGCCTTCGTGCGGGCACTCCACCCTCACCGACGAAAGGACGGCGTCCACCGCCATGTTCCGCACGTCGAATCCACCATCGCGCTCGCACTTCTGGCACTACTGCTGGTTCCCGGGGTGCTCGACGCGACAGTCTGCGCAGGCCAGGTGCCCTCCCTTGCATTGCAGAAATCAATCGAACAACACATCAATCAAGAAACCTGCACTTTGCTCAATCAGCCGAACGGACGAGGTGTATTCAAACCTCATACACTGGAGGCGTCAAGGGGCGGAGGCACAAGGGGCTGTGGAGCACGGTGAGGTCCATCGAGACTTTAGAGAGCTCCGTCATCGGGTCCTATTCTGTCTGCATGATCTCGCCCTCCTCGTGCACAACCATCCCTCGCTTGGACCGGGGCATTACAAAGCTTTACCGTCACATATTTATACTACTTCAAGTCGCATTAAATCAACACATGAAAGTATCAAAAGGAGAGTCACGGCATGCATGCATGTGTTGTAATTAATGCATCGTTAAACGCAAATTATTGAAATACATCGAGTGTAGTGCTTTGATGTGTCACGTCAACTCGTACACCAACGAGAAGTTTGATTATCCTCTCCCTCATGGACTTAACTGCATCTGCCTTTGGCTGTATGACAGGTTGGCCACCCACCTATTGGGCCCACCTGTCATACACGCAAAGGCAGGAGCGCCATCCCTTGCCCATGAGCATGGTGGCTGGGAAGACTAGGAGAAGCTTTCGCTACACGCTCTCCCTCCCGCGCGCGGTGGACATGTAGCAGTTCAATCGTTGTCAGATGGCCAGAAGTGTACTGTAGTACTCCTCTAGTGTAGTAGTACTCCATCATTGTTCGACTTCCCGAAGAGGCAAAGAGCCAAGCGCAGCCCGGATGCTCGTGTGGCAGTTTCATGTGTAGAGTAGTCTAGGATAGCGTGTATCGTTCCTGTAAGCTTAAAATCGTTGGGGTCGGCTCCATGCTATGTGGCAGTCTCGAAGTTTAAAAAAATAGTCTTCTGGCCCTACCTGTCATCCTGGTGATTGTAGTTTGCACGCTCATCTGGTCAAGACAGGAATATATATTTTAATTTGTGGTGGGTAAATGTTAGAGGTTGCAGCAAATATATTGTACACTGCGGGTCTTTCAGCCAAGTTTAGAGGCAAGCATGTGGGGCCATTGCTATGACGTGTCGCGTCAACTCGTACAACAAGGAGAAGCTTGATTTTACGACAACACGCCTTCTCCCTCACCCATGCGCGCGGTTGCTCGCAAACAAGGACAGGCTTTTGCTTATAGTACTACAACAAGCTATCCCTCTCGCTCGTGGTGGACGGACATGCAGCAGTGGATTCGACACTGTAGAAGCAGTAGTAGTAACATCGTTGTTCGTCTTCTCAAAGAGGCGAAGAGCCAAGCACAACTCGAACGTGGCAGTTGCGAACATTGGAGCACGCATATAGCCAGGCTCTTGCATGGGACAAAATTGCTATGTGAGCCCACTATTGTACTAGTACATACTACTACTTGCTAGTATAGCCCTGTAAACCAGAAAGGAGTATTTGCCTTTATAGAGATTTCAGCAAGTGACTAGACTACACTGAGACGGAGTACATATGGAGCAAAATGAGTGAATCTGCACCGTAAATAAAGACGTAGTTCTCTCATTTTCCTCTCCGAGGTGCACACTATTGAGTATACTGACTAGTCTCATTTTGACACACATTTACGTTTTTCTGACACAGTACAAACGCAAGCGCTCATATACACGCGCATACACTCACCCCTATGAACGCACACACGCACGACACTATCATCTTGAAATTTACGAAGTCACCATAGGCACCTCGTCGTCGACGGAACGTCTCGACACGCCGATAGACGCGAGTGGCGATCGCCTCCATAGGTGCTTGAATGCCAAGGAGGGAGAGGGTAGCGGTTCCCGAGATATTGAACGGTCAATGATGCATCCTCAATTACATGCAGAGGGAATTAATTGGAGAAGCAGAATAGAGCCAGCATGATGTGAATGCAACAGAGTTTGGACTCTCATATAAAGGCACCCCACCACTCCAATCCATCTACTCCTAAGTCTCTACGCAACACTGCTCACTCTAATCCAAGACCAAGTGACCAGAAGCCAAAACCACCTATGGAGGCGATGGACGCGAGCGGCAGTCGGTTGTGGCAAATCATCCACGGCGCGGGTATGCGGCCCCGCACCACACAGCATTTCCAGAGGATGCTGGCGACCGCCGGCATCGTAGCCCTCGCCGATGCCGGCTTCGCCTCTCGCATGGACGACATGATGGTCAACTCCATCCGCAAGTTCACCGCCATCAAGAAGCGCCATGGACGACCTTGCCGTACTGCTCCAGCCCGCGCGCCCAGGCTCCTCATTGCCTGCCACCCTCATCGGCCTCCATGGTTACCAACTCTTTCAAGCCCTAGTGGCCCTGCAGGTGCCGGAAGTCGCGATGATGAATGTGAACCTCGAGGCCGTGCTCGCCACGCAGCACCTCGCCATGAAAGAAACCGTCGACCTGCACATCCACGTCTACGAGGAAATCGTCTACATAGGCCACTACAAGGCAAGCGAGGACAGAAAGACGTTGGCCTTCTTCCAACGGCTGGAATCTTTGGACGCCATTGTTCAGAAGCACGTCGACCTGGCCACGAAAGCCGCTGCTACTTAGGTGCCTTTCGGTGGGCCGGTGCCCTGAGTCGAGAAGGTGGACGTCGTCGATGGATGCATCTCTTCTTCTTGCCTCCTGTAACTAGCACTGCATCGCCTCATGGCCTTAATGTTTTATTACTATAGTACACCCTCCGTTCCCAAATATAAGTATTTCTAAAGATTCCAGCAAGTGACCACTACATACGGAGCAAAATGAGTGAATCTACACTCTAAACTATGTCTACATACATTTGTATGATGTATTCCATTTGAAATAGTATCTAAAAAGGCTTATATTTAGGAACGGAGGGAGTATATGGCATTTTTATTCCAGTCGTAACGTTTTCACTGTGACGTGGGGCCACAGTTAAGCAAACCCACTGAGGGAATCCCGGACTAGGGGGTGTCCGGATGACCGGACTATAAGCATTGGCCGGACTCCTGGTGTCGGTGTCAAAACCGGCGGAACTCGGGTAGGGGGTCCCGAACTGTGCATCTAGGCGGATGGTAACAGGAGACAAGGGACACGATGTTTTACCCAGGTTCGGGCCCTCTTGATGGAGGTAAAACCCTATTTCCTGCTTGATTAATATTGATGATGTGTGTTACAAGAGTAGATCTACCACGAGATCAAGGAGGCTAAACCCTAGAAGCTAGCTTATGGTATGATTGTTGTTCGTCCTATGGACTAAAGCCATCCGGTTTATATAGACACCGGAGAGGGCTAGGGTTACACAGAGTCGGTTACAATGGTAGGAAATCTACATATCCGTATTGCCAAGCTTGCCTTCCACGCTAAGGAAAGTCCCATCCGGACACGGGACGAAGTCTTCAATCTTGTATCTTCATAGTCTTGGAGTCCGGCCAATGATGATAATTCGGCTATCCGGACACCCCCTAGTCCGGAACTCCCTCAGTAGCCCCTTAACCAGGCTTCAATGACGACGAGTCCGGCGCGCATGTTGTCTTCGGCATTGCAAGGCGGGTTCGTCCTCCGAATAATTTATAGAAGATTGTGAACACCAGGATAGTGTCCGGCTCTGCAAAATAAATTCCACGTACCACCGTAGAGAGAATAACATTACACAAGTTCAATCTGCTGACGTATTTTGTGGCGTGACGTCATACCACTACCAAGCCTTTACTCAAATTGTTTTTATTGTTCCACCTCCGCGCGTTTAGCGAAGCGGTTTGCTTGGCAGGTCTTGTCGAAGCAGAGATCGTGTTCCCCTTATTCCGGGATTCCCATCAATACGGACGTGGGTAACCCAACCGCGCCATTGATTGTGACGCTTGGGAGATAAGCGAGTTTTACCAGGCCGGTGGGGACACATGTTTTTGTCCGCCCATATAAGGGGATAAAGATCCAACCGTTTTACCTGCACCTTCTTCCTCCTTGGCTTATCCATCTCCGCGAACTCGAGCTCCAGCGCCCAAGTCCGCACTTCTCACCTCAACCTTCTCCAACTATGTCCAGAGCGGGAGGCAAGTGGATGGCCTCCTCCGTCACGGAGGGGCAGATCTAGAAGCTGTGCGACGCCGGATATTTGTCCAGCGACATCGCGCACCGGCTCCCCAACGAGGGAGAGCTCATCCCCACCCCCAGGCCCCATGAGAGGGTAGTATTTCTTCCCCATTTCCTTCGCGGACTGGGCTTCCCACTTCATCCCTTTGTCCGGGGGCTCATGTTCTACTACGGCCTAGATTTCCATGATCTGGCCCCGAATTTCATCCTCAACATCTCGGCTTTTATCGTCGTGTGCGAGGCCTTCCTCTGCATCTAGCCCTACTTGACTTAGGCTCAAGACCTTCAAAGTGTCGGTCAAGGTTGTGAAGGGCAGCCAAGTGGAGTGCGGAGGCGCCATGGTGGGCAGGATGTCCCACGTTATGTGGCTAGAGGGCACTTTCGCGGAAACCATTAAGGGGTGGCAATCGGGGTGGTTCTACATCACCGAGCCACGTGACCCTGATTGGGCAGCGGCCCCCGAATTCAGATCCGGTATCCCTACACAGCTCACCTCCTGGAAAGAGAGTGGCCGGATCTGGGGGGATTCGGAGGAGCTGACTGGACTTCAAGCCTGGTGGACAAGAAGCTCAAGCTTGTCAACATAGTCCAGGTCATGCTCACCCGCCGGATTCTCCCGTGCCAACGACGGGGTTTCAACATGTGGGAGTTCGATCCGGCGCAGCACTGCACTGGCGGGCTCTTGACACTACGCACGAAGATGTCCGGAAGGTGCTGTTCAAAGCCGAGGCTCCCGCATCCGCTACCGAAGATCATGGATTTCGCCAGCGCCCAAATTGACGAGGTAAGTGATTTTTCCACTTGTTTTCCATAGTTTGACTCTATGTGGGATCTAAACTCCCTTTACCTTTGACAGGACTGGCTGGCGAAGACCGAACGGACTATCTGTCCGGCCCCATTGCCAGAGGACCCAGCGGACGCCCGCCTAACGGGGCTGCTGGCTCCGGCACCCCACGTGGTCCTAGAGAAGAAGGCCAAGAAGAAGGCCACGGGGACTTGGAAGGGTTCCCGTTTTCAGGTACTATCGGATGATGAATCCGAGGCGGAGTCCTCCCACCGAGACGAGGAGGAGAAGAAGAAAGCCTCTCCCCCAGCGGGGGGAGGGAAGAAAAGGAAGGCCTCTTCAACAAGGGAGACCGAAGGGTCCAAGAAGGGAAAAACTCTTCCCCCGGACTGCTCCGCCAACACCAGTGACGACGACGAGGACTGGCCTCCAAGGGCCAAGCCCCTGGCGAGATCGTAAGTATCCGGACTCCCGAATAACTTCAAGGTTTTTTCTTTTTGCCACATAATGTCTTTTTAATGCCGCATACAACCCTACAGTCCGCCCAAGGATGATCTTCCCGCTTCATCGAGCGGGTCCTTAGGTGCGTCGGATATGGATTCCCTTCCGACTGCCTCCACCCCCCGTGCCGTGGACGATGCTGAGGTGGGATCCCAGGAAAGGACCCACCAGGAGGAGGAGGCCCCGGAGGTGTCACAGGACAACCTCCCGGACTTTGCACCGGACTCGGCCCCGGAACCCATAGTGGCTCCAGAGTCCGGCGGGCGACCCCTTCGCAAGAAGGGCAAGAGCGTGACGCCGACTGCCTCCGTCCAACCGGAGGTGCCGGATAATTTGCTGGAGGCGCTCAACGGCGCCTCCATCAAAGAGGAACACCGCACTGTTATGAGTGCGGTGATTCAGAAGGTGCAGCTCGCCAAGAGCGGGCTGACCGAAGCCTGCAGCAGCCTTCTAACAGGCTTTGAGGTAAGAATTTCGATATGTATAAAATGGTACCGCATAGACAGTAGCCCCTGATGCTCGGTTCGGTGTTCGGAAAGAAAAGCCGGACTGAGGATCTAAAAAGATATACGCAGGAGTCATAAAAAATATGCCAATATGGGATTGCAGGCTGTGCTGCTAACCTCTGCCGCACTGACTGCGGAGGTCAATACTTTGAAGGAAAACCTCGAGCGGTCCGAGAACGAGCTCGGCCGTGCCAAGAAGCAGCTCGAGGACAAGGAAGGTGAGTAACACACTACTAGAAAAACCCCTACTAATGGCGCACCTAGTATGGCTATTAATGGCGCATCTGTGGTGCGCCATTAATAGCACGCCATTAGTAATTTTTACTAATGGCGCACCACCTGGTGCACCATTAGTATCTGGTATACTAATGGCACACCACGGGTGCGCCATTAGTATAGGCCAGGGTGCGCCATTAGTATGCCTCCCAGGGGCCATGTATACCCAGGTGCTTTGGCATACTAATGGCGCACCACCTCTGAATGCGCCATTAGTAATCGGCATACTAATGGCGCACTAGCCGATGATGCGCCATTAGTATGCATCGTCATACTAATGGCGCCTTTATCATGTGATGCGCCATTAGTATGAGTATTAGGTTTTTTATTTTTTTATTTTCTGTTTTTGCACAGGTTACAAAATGTATAATTTGACAAAATATAGACAGCACACATCAACAACAGATTCATCAAATACAATAGAAGATTAGTCTTTGAATACAATTCATCATATTAGTCTCCGAATACAATTCATCATATTAGTCTCCAAATTGAAAAGACCGAACAAAGATAGAACATTATATTACAAGTCTCGAGACCATGAGTAGCGAGTTTGTCTTCACATTACAAGTCGATATCGATCATCTAAACTACCATTACATAGAAGAGAGCTGCGGTCATCACGATGAGCATCATCACGATGAAACTTCGTCTTCATCCGGTTCCTCCAACGCTCCCTCCCTCTCCCGCTAGATAGCGGGCGTATCTAGATTCGGCCTCGACCCTAGTGGTGTACCCTTTGTAACTGTTACCGCTGAATCGGTGAACCTGTCTCCGACACTCCTCCCAGTCATCGAGACTCCGGGAACCTTACCCTTGTACACGACATACGTCGGCATCGCTATGCACTAGCCAAACGTAAACGTTAGTACCAATTCATAGACAATACATAAGCAATATATAAGTATGCAATGTAACGATCGGAAGAGAAAAGCAAGACATTAATAGCATCGATTACATCTAAGTTGAGCGACTCTCGAAACCAAAGAGACATACTACAAGTTCATTAAATTTTAATTACAACATGAGCTACCGATGTTTCAGAACTAGACAACTCGACTCAAGGGACCGGGGCGTGGATGAAGCCGCCGTCTATCGTGGGAGTCATGAAAGAACGGGCGTTGTCATCCTGCATTTGTAGCATTGTGTCGATGTCACTGTTGGACGGTTGATTTCTGAGGTAGAACTGCCCCGAGGTACGAAGTACATCTTGATGGATGATTTACGCAAACTCAGACTTGATGCGAATGAATTCTTGTAGGAGGTACGCGTCTGGATTGCCGACACGCCGCGGCCCAATCTTTAAGTTTACTCGGTAGCGAAGTTGATGATGGTCCCGTCACGATCGCCCGCATGTGATGGATGGCGTAGTAGGCACCCTTCGACCGCCAAAGCGGCTGCTTGACGCAGCAGAGCGTCAGATTGTGGGAGAACACATGCTTGCCGTACTTACGAATAGGCCTGGTGAAGGTGCCTCCAGATTTGGCGTAGCCGGGGAGAACATCATCAAGAACCTTCTTGACATTTGTGTAGTCTACGTTCGACTGACGGTCCGGGTCGAAATACGTGGCCATGGAATATTTGGGGCTTAGGAAGATGAGCGTGCAACGTGTGTCACTGCAGAAAACACGGAATGTTAAAAAAAACGATCGAAATGGAAGAATTCATATGTTACGGGCGGTTGAGGGAGGACTTACTCGGGAAAGTAAGGCACGAGGAAGTTATCCTTATCTTGGTTTGCCGTAATGACGCCTTCGAGGTAAGAACTTCGCGACTTGCGGTCCCCGGCGCTGCCCAAGATCTTGGCACGCATGTAGAAGGGGTCGACTATCACGATGTCCGGTCTTGTCGCGAATGATCCGCATCTCCATACTCAGCGAAAATAGCCGAACGAAGGTGTAGTGCAGCGGATGAAGGTTCAACATAAGCGTGGATGTCATCAAAACGCAGGACGATCGTATCGCTGATGGAGTTATCCACAAAGCCCTTGCCCTTCGGCACCTTGGCCGCGAAAACCGGTATGCCACATCCTTCTCCCCGAGACGCCGCTTCTCCAAAGAAAGAACAACATCATGCGAGACTCCGCATAGCACCGGTTGCAGCATTGAGCATATTTGTCGGTAGCATCACCCTACCCGCCACATGCACCCTCCTCGAGATATCCTGCGGTGAAGGTGGCCCGTCCGAGCACGGATCGTACTCGGTGCGGCTGGCTCGCACCCTTCTTAGTCTTTCTTTTGCGTGCCTTCTTCTCCTGTAATGGGACCGAGTTTTGCTCACAGACCGACTTCTTGAGTGTGTTGGGGCTGATAATATTTCGCACCTCGCCTATCTGAGGCTCGGTGAAGTCGGCAATGGAGGCGTCTCCTGAGAGCTGAACGCCAGACGGCGCCTGTTGCAACTTGGCTTCTCCGCGGTACCAGCTAGATCGCACACGTCTTTTGTTGGGTTTGGTTCTTGAGAAGGAGGCCCCATGAAGTCGCCATCGTACCCATGCTCGGCAAAGTAATCTTGATCGACGTTGCCAAATGTATCATAGTCGCCGTAAATGCCGTCGTTACGATCCTGTGCCATATGCATGTTTGGATCCATGGCATAGGGATGTCCGGCACCGTTCTGGCGGTCTTGCCATGGGGCCGACTTGGCGCCGCACGACCGGGCGGTGTTGTCTTTGGGGTGGTGTCCCCGCCCCCAAACGAATCTGGCTCTTCGCCAAAGCGAGGGCCAGCTCAGCAAAGCGCCGAGGGTCATCACGTCTTCATCGCCGGGCCCCGACGGGTCGATTCGAGGTAACAACTCGTCGCAGCTCGGCAGCACCAACCAGTTGAACCATAAACAAGTTGGGTGGCATCTGGTACCGTGGAACAAGGGGTTGCCGGTTGAACTATTTTTCCCTTGGCGACATCGACCAACTCGTTGTTCACGAAGTGGAGGAGAGTGCACGGAATGTCGGCGGCGCTTCGCGAAAACATGTAGGGCGTCGGGGATGCCCAAATCAAGGCAAGGAGATGAAGTCCTCGCGAGAGAGGCTTAATTAGTTACCGTGATGATGGCGTCGAGCTCGGCTAATGTCGACGACCGCCAACGGCGGCGTGCAGTTGACGGAGGGGCCGCTTGTCAAGAGCTGCCGGCGGCGTACACCCGGTGCATTAAGCTCCCGTGCGGCGTCGGAGACACCAATGCCGCCTCGCCGGAGGCACCAATGGCCCCGCCATCGCATTATGCGAAGTTGCTGGCCGTGAAGCTAGGAATCGGGGCGGCCCCTGGCGCCCGCAATCCACGCACTCAACCCCGAGATCAAGGTAGGCACAAGGGCGGTGATCGTCGCTCCGAGTCGTTGTTCCACTTGCTCTTGGACAATCTCGAATCCGCGCCACCTGTGCCTTGAGTTCTTGAACCTCTCGCTACCGCTTTCCGAGCTGGTCTTTTTCTCCTTCCGCACACCAAATGTATAGTATGACCCCATTTTGTCGACAAGCCTTTTGCCGCCACCACGACCAGCCGACGCCGGCTTATCGAGCTTATCCTTGTTCTTCATTACATTCAACCCCTATTTAGAGTGGTGTCCCAAGGGTTGCTCTTAGTCGACCCAGCGCTCTTGCTTTCAAATCGCCTCCGGAAGGAATGTGAACCATTTAGAAATTGGCTTCATTAATTAGAATGCAACCATATGGAGCTAATTACGCTGGGTGTATTCCTTACCGTAACAAGCTCAAGCTGTCCTGGTCTTCGGATCCGTGGTAAGCTCCTTTGTTTTCGGGTCCTTCTTGTACCGGGCCCCGACAAAGTTCCTGGTCCGCTTGTCACCGTATGTATCGAAGAGGCGGTAGGCCTTGCTCGGCACAGTCCGCCTCCTCCTTGTCCCATATAGGCTCCGCCACTCTGTAACCGCCGGGACCGAGTGTGTGTTCCCCTATGTTCAGCTCCGCATTTGTTTCCCCACTCACTTGATTGGGAGCTTGCGGTGCTCGAGCAATTGATCTTGAAGTCGTTGTAGTCATCTTTGGTGATCGAAGGATTTTTCTCCTTGATCTTCTGATAACTCTCACCTTTCTCGATCATTCTCTTCACATTGCTTTTCCAAGTAGACAGGGCCTTGCTCATCTTCGTGAGGGCAGCATTGTTCACTTTATTCCCTTTGAGGCTTGTGTTTTCAAATTCAGCGGGAACTTGTATCGTTCACGCAGCTTCGTGAAGAGGAGGTTGCGCAAATTCCCTCGGTCGTAATGCCTCGGGTTCTCGGTGTTGATCGAGACGGTGCTCGGACAATGCACCCGAGCTGAAGCGAGTACCCTTGACTATTCGTTCGGGCGCCGTTGGATTCCCGTTGGAGTCCACTTCAAGAACTTCCTCCTTGAGGGTGCGGAGCACGATCGGGCGCCAGTCCTTCCGTTGCCTCTTCGGTTGGCTGCCATCCGTGCGCGCGCCGCCATCATCAGTGGTGGCATCCTCGGCGGCACCATCGGTGGTGGCATCGGTGTGGTCATCCTCGGCGGCACCATCCGTGGTCTCGGGATCGGTGGGGAAGGCGGCGGCATCATACAAGTGAGGTTGTTCCTCCATCTCCCGGGACAGCTCCTGAATGCCTTGCCGCCCAACCCCGGCCTCATCGTTGTGGGCCATGTTTCTCTCTAAATAGAAACAAAGTTTGGTCAAAAGTTGGTTATTGTCAAGGACCAAGATCATGGTCTCATCATTTAGGGTTTGTCGACACCGAGGCATCCTAAAATCTAAGCTTTTATCATTGAGGGTTTTTCGACGCCAAGGCACCCTAAAAGACTAACCTTTCATCATTTCGGTTTTTATCGACACCGAGGCACCCTAAAAGCCATGCATTAGTCACAAGTACGCCAGGGCACTTGATCCTACTTAATTAAGTACTAAGATACCCCGGCCCATGCATTAGTCACAAGTACCCCATATGTCCTATTTTTAGCAAAGTCATGCTAAAATTCACGGAAAATTTCAGCATGACCTTTGCTGAAAATAGGACATATGGAGTACCAATTTTCCGGAGCGGAAGTTAATCGACATTCCGGCAAACTCAAGGGCCTCTCGGGTACCTGCAAAATCATTATCCTGTGGACATGGATGCAATGTCACATGTCACATGGATCCCACACCCACAGGAGCTGGTGAAGCTTCATGTGTATTTCACGAAAACCAGCTGACTAAAGAGCTTTATGTAGAAAACAAATCACTCCACCAGCTCACACAGGATCATTGGTCACAACCCTTTAATCTCTCTCGTCTACTTTTTCTAAAACAAAGGCACAAATAATTCTGCAAGACATTACAAATAATTCAAGAATTTGAGAATAATCAGAGGAAATTAATCAACTTGTAAACCGATAAAGAATGCCATGGACAACCGCACTTACGAAGATGCAAAATGCACTTCAAGATGCCATGGACAACCTCGACTATCAAACTAAAAGATAAGTTACTAAAAACAGAATAGGTTCATTTTAAACAGAAGTTTGTAAATAGACATTTACAACAAACATGGTAATATTATTATTAATATATCAAGCTGAAATCAAAACTTCACACGAAACAAAACAGTTTCAAAAATAGTGATGCATTGACTATTTCACGAACATGCATTAAATCATAATGTATATTCAAGTGACGATAACATCAGGACATAACTATGATTTACAGAAAGCTCAAGGAAAGTGGCACACCTTTAAAAATAAAAATACTAATACCATGCCATTTTAGATGCGAGATAGTTTTATGCATCAAGACAAACACTCAAGAACAAAACTCCACACAATCTCTTTTAGAAACAAAACTCCAAAACACCCCATGTGGTAAAATAAGTTGGCTAAGTAAAAAGAGAGCAAATATTAGACATGCACGACATTGACAATACTACGAAATATCACGCACTTTATCAACACTGTCAATTCTCTTCCCGGAAACATTACCTTCACTTAGGGATAGTATTAATTTAGTCTACGGACATGGTTACAAGCTTCTAGGTTAGTGCACAGCAGGAGGAAAGCAAACATAGACCTGAATGACACAGCGGGAGGAAAACATAGTTATGAACAAGCAAGCTGGAGTCTGCAGATGTAAATGAACCTGATATTTGTTCCTTGCTCCAGCAGGAATATAGCTACAACTACTAAATTGACATGGGAATCAACACACTTGGAGGGCATGTAGTCAAGACACATATATGTTTGGTTCATGCAAGTGAAACAAATGAAATTCCATTACAGGTGACATGGTAGGTGTTGAGCAATCAAGACAGCCATAATAGGCCCCAAATGGGTGACGGCGTTGGAGATGCCCGTAAGAGCTCACCCTTACTTCTCTTGCAGCCTGTTCAATTCATGGCTAATGTTGGATGTTCTGTGCCTTGGATGGTCATTTTGATGAGTGATAACCAGGGCAGTTCAATTACATCGTGATGGGTAGGTTATGCAGCAAGAGACGTGAGTGTTCGGCTTCAAGATGAAAGGGAAAACCGAGCCCTCTTGCTACGCTACAAATACTCAGTTTTTCCTTCACCACTATACATTGTTTTAATTTTCTATTCCTCTCTATTGTGTTGATGTGAGATCTGGATCTGGATTGATATCTTCTCTTGGTGATTTAACCCAAACACCCTAGCTTTACTTGGGGTTGTTTCTAGTTGACATCGTTTTTGCCTTTCTAGTTGTACATACTATATATGTGTCAAACGGTTGCCCTTTTTTCCTCCAATGCTTGTAGCTATTGGCAGTTCTATTCAACTAGTTAACGAGAAGCTATTTTTTTCTTATCTTGTCCTTCCAGATGCTTCTTCAAAGACAAAGTTTTGATCTGTTATGTCTCTATTTTCTATAAACTGAAGCTCAGGTTACCTTCGTATTTGTTTTGGTCAGAGCAGACCTTTTTTTATGATTCTCTATGCTATTTAGTTCATTGGTAATTAGTCTATTCTTTAGCTCCTGTGTCAATATTAAGCGCCACATTTACGATGCATTAGCGTGTTCTGAGATCCCTTTCACGGATTCTAAATGAGTGTCAAGTAAATTTATCAACTGCAAAAGTGTATTTATTAAAAGGCTCTTATATTTCGTCTTATCATAACTGAATGTCCTCCTGGAGCTTTTGCTTGGGTCATTTGGGATTTATATGTTGGCGGTTGGCCCCCTTCTAATTATATATTTTAAAATTTATTCAGTATTCTTGCTTTGCTTTTGTTTTCATTTTTCCAGAGGTTGGACTGACCGGTGTACTGTTTCATGTTGGAAGCATTGCCACTCTTCAATGTTACATGTCTTACTATTTAGCATTAGAACGATTAGAGCAGCAATGCTTGTAACTAAAGAGGGGACACTTTCGATGGTGTGTGTTAGGCTCTAGGGTTTGCAGGGGAGGCGGAGGAGAAGGAGGAATCACAGGGAGGGATGGAGGAATGGAGGAAGACGCCATGCGTTGAAGCTCCGGCAGTGGTGGGCGTTGAAGCTCTGGTGACACCTGGCGGGCTCCTCCACTCGCCCGTCTCGATTCTCGCCCGATCCGTTCCACGCTGGTGCCCTCGAGTCTTAGGCGAGGAGGTGGCGTCGGGCGGGTTCGAGGCGGCGGGCGACGGTGGTGTCGGCGCTGGGCGGCTGGCGATGGTGGCGCCGAGGGCGGCGGCGACGGGGCAAGGGCGACGGTGGCGTCGAGGGCGAGGGAAGGCGGGGAGAGGGCGAGGGAGAGGGAAGGCGAGGAGAGGGCAAGGGAGGGAGAGGGCGAGGGCGAGGGAGGGAGAGGGCGAGGGCGGAGGCAGGCGGCGGGCGTGGAGCGGGCGCGGGCGGACGGGCGCCGGGTTTAGGGCAGCGGTGGCGGCGGCGCGGTGGAGGGAGGGAGAGGGAACTGGCGAGGAGGAGAGGGAAGGGGGGATCGGGCGAAGGGGGAGAGGGAAGGGGGGATCGGGCACAATACTAATGGCGCACCACCCCTCGGTGCGCCATAAGTACATCCATACTAATGGCGCACCTCACCGTGGTGCGCCATTAGTATTTTTTTTATTTCGCCGAGCCAACAGGTTATCTACCAACAGAACTGATCCACATCAAGTCCCCTCTACTAGCTCGACTGGTCAGCAGCCAGTTCTCACACCAGGAGGTCCTGGGTTCGACTCCCAGGCTCCACAATTTTTTTTTAGCATTTAAAAAGTTGTTTGATACTTATTTGTGTTTAAATATGTTCAAACTTGTTTAAATCATAACAGTAATATTTTTTTATAAGACAGTAATATTTTTTTAAAAAATATCATCAAACAGTAATGCCGGTGGAGCGGGGGAGGTGCTTGTGAGGTGCGGGGGGTGGCGGCGGTTGAGTAGGGGAATCGAGGTGCGGGGGTCGTGGCGGCAGTGGACTGGGGGTGCTTTACGGCGAGGGGGACCGGATCTGGCGAGGTGGGATAGCGATCGAGATGGAGGGATCGAGATCGAGTACAATCATGAAATACAATCGAGATCGAGATGGAGAAGGATAGTTCAAAAGTACCCATGAAATACAATCGAGAAATGAAGGCTACAATTTAAATACAATCGATCTTAGCTAGCTATCTGTTCACAATCTTCTTGCCCTTCTTTTTTACGCAAATGGAGTTCTTACGTGGAGCAGACGTCCTTTAGGTAGGGTGGTCCTGCTTCTTCTTGTGGTGTATGCTGCTACTTCATCATCGTCGTCATGTTCGATCCTCGGGTCACCGTACTTGTCAAGTCTTGCTCATTGGCTACTCCATCCATTCCGATGATCTTCCTTTTGCCTCTCCTCACGACAACACGACTGGCTTTGGCGGGTCGGTAATGAAGAAGCATTGGTCCACTTGGGAAGCCAGTACCCATGGCTCATTTTTCGCGGTGACGTTTGCGCCCGCGGTCTTGGATTTGGCTTCGGGTATAACCATGGTGGTGAAATACCGGTCTTCTTTTATGACGTTCTTGGCCCATCGACACGAAACATCGGGACCTTCTCTCCGGCGTAGCTCAGCTCCCAGATCTCCTCGATCCTTCCGTAGTATCTGTCCTTGTCGTTACGGTGTAGGATTCCATCGTTACCCGGAGTTACGATAACCATCGCTCTTCATGTCCTTGGCCTCGGTGTAGAATGTGTAGCCGTTGATATAAATGCGCCTCATAGGTCATCGAGGTTGTGCTCGGTAGCGCTGTGACAAAGGCGAATATGAGTTGTTCTTCCGCGGAAGAATCCTCATGTAAAGGTACGACGAAGCTTCTGCTTGAACCAACGCGTGAAACATGAGTTGTGCTCTTTGAGTGTATCTCCGTCCGTCCTCTGTTGGCCTCGGTCATTGTATGCGTCTTTTTAATAAAGGTTTTGTGCTCTACCACCCAAGGATCGACCACGTCTATGTGTTGAAGCGCGACTAGGTTTGCTCTTTCAAAGTCGGCGAGTCGACCCTCGAAGTCGACATGCATTTCGCGGCGACCCTCACGGTGACCCCATCCAGCGAGCCTGCCGAGGTGCCTGTTGACGGGCAGACCAACGGGGTTCTCGATGCCTAGATAATTCGTGCGATGGGAGATGCACTCTTGATTGAAAAGCCCTGGCTATGCTTCCTTCGGGCGTGACATGTTGCGAACGTATCCTTTGATGACACCATTCATCCTTTCGAGCGGCATCATGCTGTGCGAGAGCGTCGGCCCGAGTTGGATGATATCCTCCACTATATGGACCAGCAGATGCACCATAACGTCGAAGAATGCGGGCGGGAAGTACATCTCAAGCTCGCATAGTATCACCACGATCTCTTCCTGTAGCCTTCAGAGTTGCCTCACGCCAATCGACTTCCGAGAGATGACGTCGAAGAAGTTGCATAGGCCAAATAGCATTTCACGGACGTGCGTGTCCATGATCCCCTGATTGCAACTGGAAGTATCTGCGTCATCGTACGCGTGGCGGTCGTGAGACTTCATCCCGCTGAACTTCGCTTCATTTGGGTCTAGGTATCTGCTTATTTTCCCAGCGTAATCCGTAAGGAAGTTTCACTCCTGCGAGGCAGGTGAAAAACTGCTCGATCTCCTCCTGACTTAGAGTGAAGCACGCGGGAGGGTAGTCATTTCCGGTCTTCTTGGCCTTTTTGCCTTTGCGACGACTTTCTGTGTCCTGCTTCGCCTCATCATCATCATCATCATCATATATAGCGTGAAGCTCCTGCCTGATGCCCATTGATTTCAAGTCTGCCCTTGCTTTGCCCATCTTTGGTCCTCTCGGCATGTTGAGCAGGGTACCAAGCAGACTCTCGCACGTTCTTTTGATATGCATGACATCAAGGCTGTGAGGCACACGGTGGATCTTCCGATGCAGCAAGTCGAGAAAACAGACCTCGTTTTCCATACCTTCAGCGGCTGACTCTGGCGCCTTCGCTTCTTTCCCGGCTCTGGCGCCTTTTGCTTCTTTGCCGGCAGTGGGCAGTCTTTCCAATTTTTCAACAGCTTGTCTATTTCTTCGCCGCTCCTCGTACACGGGCGTTTTCGGGGTTTGGTTTCACCATCGAACAGATCCTTGCGTTTCCTCCACGGGTCATCGTCGCGAAGCCACCTTCGATGTCCCATGAACACGGTTTTCGAAGACCGGGATCTCTATCTAGGCTGGCGATACGTTGTGTCATCCATGCACCTTACGCATCCGGAAAATCCGTGGACTACCTGCCCCGCAAGATATCCGTAATCGAGATAGTCGTGCACCGTCGTGAGCACGGCTCTCATAGGAAATATTCTTTCTCTGCGGCGTCCCACGTATTGGCTGGCGTTTTCCACAGCGTGTCAAGCTCCTCTTTCAGCAGCCCCAGATACAGATTGATGTCGTTCCTGGTTGTTTCGCCCTTCAATTAGCATAGTCATGTGAATGTACTTCCTCTTCATGCACAACCAGGGGAAGGTTGTACATCCACACAAACACAGGCCAAGTGCTATGTGTGCTTCTCTGGCTGCCAAACGGATTGACTCCATCGGTGCTCGCGCCCAGACGATGTTCCTTGGATCGTTCCCAAATTCTGGTATTCGAAGTTCAACGCTTGCCGCTGGCTCGCATCCTTAGGGTGACTCAGCATCTTGTCTTTTATCTATCTCCGGATCATTTGCGTCATCTTCTCGCTTCTTCTCCTCCCTATCCGGCGTGCCAGCGCAGGAGCTTTGCTACCTTAGGATCCACGAAATACCGCTGCATACGAGGAGTGATCGGAAAGTACCACACCACTTTTCGAGGAGCTTTCTTCCTCTTCTTTTATCGAGTGACACCGCACACCGGACATATGGTAGACTCAGCGTGCTCGTCCCGATAAATGATGCAATTGTTCATGCACACATGGTATTTCACGTGCGGTAAATCCAGAGGACACATGATTTTCTTCGCCTCCTCCAAACTGGTCGGGCACTTGTTCCCCTTGGGAAGACGTTCGTGCGTAATGACATGTTCTCGTCGAAGCATCGCCGGTCATTTTGTGTTTTACCTTCATTCCAGAGCCATGAGCGTTACTTTCAGGCGGGTATCCACGGGCCTGCATCCTTCATACAATGGAGTAACCGCGTCTAACTCAAGTTGATCCATCTTGTCTTTCTCTCGGGCGGCAGCTCTTGCGTTATCCGTCTGCTTGAGAAGCAGCTATTGAATATGAGGGTCCTGCACCCAGCCCATCGATGGTCCAGCGTCGTCTGCTCCGTCGGCATCATCATCATGTCCTGCATCTTCTACATGATGACTGTGTACAGCATCACCATCGTGATCATCTCCCGGGATTCTTCATCTTCTCGCCCCCGAGCCGCGGTGGTTGTCTTGCTGCCCTTCCTCATTTCTTGCCCGCCCCATGGGCGACTTCGTAGTCATCTTCATCACCTTGCCACCGATAGCCATCCATGAAACCACGCAAGAGCAGGTGGTCCCGCACCTGCCCGAATCCGTTCCGCAATAAGGCTATTCAGCTTGCATCTTCGACACGGACATCTTATCTCCGTCTCGTTCTTTTGAAGCATCTCGGCCTTCGTGGACCTCAAAAACCTATTCACGATGCCTTCATCATCGTATGCGGACCATAATGGTCGCTGCGAGGTAGAGCAAAACGATATTTTAGAACCAAGAAAAAATTTGGCATGACTTTCCCTAAAATAGGACCAAAAGAATGCTTAATGCCAAAATTCTACTTGAAAAGGAAATGAATCAACATTCCGTGAAATATTGGCAACTATCGCATTTCAAATACCGGTACACCTCCAAACACAAACACATATGCAACACCACAAACATATGCAACACCACGAACATACATAGATCTAGCTAGGCCATAAAAAGTGCATGTGCACATTGTTGTAGGGAGAACAACATAAATATAGCTTCCCCTTACTTACCTAGCAAAACAAGGTAACTTAACCACTTAATTTGAATGAATCTATGGTGGAAATGAGGTGACAACGAGGAGGCACCCGAGACAAGGGGGAGGCGGTGGAGAGAATGAAGTGGGGAGAAAGTGAGTGTGGGAGGAGAGGCTGTCCAAAATATCTTGTTGCTGCCCACTTACTAATGGCGCACCAGCAACAAATGCGCCATTAGTAATCCAGGTTACTAATGGCGCACTTCGGTGGTGCGCCATTAGTACTTTTGCAAAAAAGGAATAAAAACAATAATAAAAAAACATTAGTGGCGCACCTTCGGGCTGGTGCGCCATTACTAGTTACAACTAGTAATGGCGCACCACCATTGAATGCGCCATTAGTATGTTTGGACAAGGCGCACTAGTTCAAAAAAAATTGGTACTAATGGCGCACTGCAAGGTGGTGCGCCATTAGTAGTTTCAACACTAATGGCGCATCATATGGTGGTGCGCCATTAGTATATACTAATGGCGCACCACATGTCTGGTGCGCCATTAGTGTCAATTCCATCTATAGCCCTTTTCCTAGTAGTGACACCTTATTAAAATTGTACCTTACAGAAAAGGATTTTGGTTGCAAAAAGAATGACAAGGATAACGTGGGTATTGCAGGGGCCACTAACGAGGTGGCGACCCTGAAAGAGGCGGTGGCCGCGAACGCATAATCTTGACCAGGCGCACTTGAGCGAGAGAAGCAGGAGGCGCGGGTGGCGGAGGTACAGCAAGAGCTCCGGGATCTCGTGAAAAAACATGAGAGCACAGGCGTGACTCAAGACTCAAGAGTCTGTGCTTGCAACGGCCCTTGAGAGTGCCAAAGCCGCTAAGGCCGAAGCCTACAAGGCCCTCCGTGAGATTGAGGCGGTGAAGAAAATAGCAGCGGTAAGGCATTTTTCATGCAAAGTAAGCATGTGATTGTTAATTACCTGTTGCTTACCCGAATTCGGAGCTCTCGGGGCGTTCAGCAAATCTTCCTCGCAGCGTGTCCGATCTTGCAGCATTCTCTTGGGCCGAGGAGGGAGCTCGACGAAGAAGGTCTTCTGGTCTCAAGATGCCGAGGCGGACATCCGGTGCCCCTTAACGACCAGCCAAGCAGCTGGTCGAGCTCCACAAGGCGGCCGAGCAGGCCATGAAGGGCCTCATAGTTCGGTGTGGCCTAAGGAGGCCATGCACAGGAGCTACTTGACTGGTCTTGGCGGCTGGTGGATGCGTGCCCGTGGGTTGAAGTCATCAAGCACTCCGCCTGTATTGAGGGTGCCCGTCGGGCCCTTGCCCGCGCAAAGGTGCACTGGGGCAAGATGGATGCCCAGAAGCTTGTGACGGACCCGCCAACAGAGGGCAAGGATCATCGCACGCCCGAGATGTATTATAAGAGTGTGCTGAAGGGCGCCCGCACTATTGCGGGGGAGTGCTCCAAAGATGTAATTTTTGAGTAGACTCGCATTTTGTTATCCTGTGCGCTGAAAACTTAGTTCATATGCGCTAAGCAACGCTTGTTAATTGAAAATATTACCTTCTGTGTGGTTGTTTATCAGATCTGAGAGATGGCAAGTCGTGGGCTTCAGCCCCCATGCCACGAGTGCTAGGGTGTTCGGGATAAACTTGAGCACTCTTGTTCCCATTTTTGGGTCCATCTAGGGAGGCGCTCTACACAGCGAACAAGGCAACCAGACTTATAATGCTTGAACACTCTCACTTAGCCATAGAATTCTATAATTTTAAATTTCGGCGAAGCCCCTAGTCTTCGGAAGGCCAAATTTGGGGCGCTATCCACACCTGGGCCGGACAAGATCCGGCTCCTCGCTCTCAGCGGCATAAGTCTTTAAGGACTCGCAAAAACCTCTCGAACAGCGACCGGCTCTCGCCTCATCATGACGGTCAGTTTTAGCTTTCTCCACTGAGGCGTTAACCCAGCTCAACTGGGGCGCAATCGCAGTGGTTCTCCCAGTGCTACCTTAGCCGATACAATGGAACGTAAGGTACCAAAACATGGGAGCCGGGCAAACCCAACTATTGACCCAAGACATGATTCGGAGCCGATGCATATAATACTATAAGTTCGGGGTGCCGCACTTGTGAAAGTGTTCGGACTTATCACACCATGATGCGGGAAACATAAGCCCCTGGTTTGTTTTAACCGTACCAAAGTGTACGGATGCGACATGTCGTAAATGAACATATGTATGAAAAAGAAATGCAATTATAAGCCAATAGGTGATGCATTGTTTTATTCAATAAGTGCTGCTATGAATGCAGAACGATACAAATAGTGCGATAAGCAAGGGATGTGACTGTTAAACATGTCCCTCTCCAGGGGTAGGCTGCGGATGGGTGTACAAAAATGCTCGTAATGGAGACCACCTGTATATTCGTTGTAGCCTTTATCCTTCCCTGGCTGTTGCATCGTGAGTTCGGCAGGTCTCCTGCCGGACAGGGCCTCTGACGAACGGAGTCTTGTTTTGACATTTTGCAGGGGCTGGGCTTGGGGCCGCACTGCTACGCGTGCTCGGAACGTGCCAGGTGGTGTTGTTGTAGGTTACTCCGGGCGCGCTTAGCTATGTCCGGCCGCTTAACGGCCGGACTCGAGAATTGCCTTAAGAGGCTGCATTGCACTTCTGCCGCGAGAGCCATTGTATGTTCCTCCGTTCGGAGAGAATGTTCAGTGTTTCCGTTGACCGTGATGACTCCTCGAGGGCCTGGCATCTTGAGCTTGAGGTATGCGTAGTGCGGCACCGCGTTGAACTTTGCAAGCGATGCGTCCGAGCAAGGCATGATAGCCGCTGCGGAGCGGGACTATGTCGAAGATTAACTCCTCGCCGGAAGTTATCCGGGATCCGAAGACCACTTCGATGTAATCGAGCCTGTACAATTGGCTTCTACACCTGGTATGACGCCTTTAAAGGTCGTCTTGGTAGGTTTAATCCTTGAGGGGTCTTTGCCCATTTTGCGCACTGTATCCTGATAGAGCAGGTTCAGGCTGCTGCCGCCGTCCATTAGGACTATGGTGAGGTGAAATCCATCGACGATTGGGTCTAAGACCAATGCGGCGAATCCGCCGTGGCGGATGCTGGTGGGGTGGTCCCTTCAGTCAAAAGTGATCGAGCAGGAGGACCATGGATTGAACTTCGGGGCAACTGGCTCCATCGCGTATACATCCCTGAGTGCACGCTTCCGCTCCCTTTTGGGTATATGCGTTGCGTATATCATGTTCACCGTCCGCACTTTGTGGAAACCCTTCTATCCTCTATTGTTCGGCGGTCGGGTCTCTTCCTCGTCATCGCTATGCAGCCCCTTGTCATTGTTTTCGGCAATTAACTTGCCTGCCTGCTTGAATACCCAACAGTCCCTGTTGGTGTGGTTGGCTGGTTTTTCGGGGGTGCCGTGTATCTGGCACGAGCGGTCGAGTATTCGGTCCAAATTGGACGGACCCGGAGTAGTTCTTTTGAATGGCTTTTTCCGCTGACCGGGTTTAGAGCCTCTTAATCCGGCATTGACTGTCGTATCCTCACTATTGTCGCTGTTGATGCGGCGCTTTTTTTTGTTACGACGCGACCTGCCATTTCGGTCCTTGAAATCTGGACTGCCAGAATTTTTGCTGAGGTTGTTGCTGCGTGCTAGCCAGCTATCCTCACCCGCACAGAAGCGGGTCATGAGTGATGTGAGGGCTGCCATGGATTTCGGCTTTTCTGTCCAGTGCCGGGCAAGCCACTCGTCATGGATGTTATGCTTGAAGGCCGCGAGGGCCTCCGCATCCGGACGGTCGACGATTTGGTTTTCTTGGTTAAGAACCGTGTCCGTAATTGTCCGGCCGATTCGTCTGGCTGCTGAATTATGTGGCTTAGGTCATCGGCGTCGGTGATCGCTTTGTCGTGCCTTGGAAGTTATCGAGGAATGCGGCTCCAGGTCTTCCCAACTCCCAATTGACTCTGCTGGCAAGCTGTTAAGCCAATGCTGGGCTGGTCCTTTAAGCTTGAGGGGGAGATATTTGATGGCGTGAAGATCGTCACCGCGGGCCATGTGGATGTGAAGAAGATAGTCTTCGAAGCAAACCGCGGGGTCTGTTGTGCCATCGTAAGATTCGATATTCACGGGTTTAAACCCTTCGGGGATTTGATGATCCATTACTTCATCTGTGAAGCATAGTGGGTGTGCGGCGCCTCTGTACTGGGCGATATCACGACGGAGCTCAAAAGAACTTTGTCTGTTTTGTTCGACCCGGCCGGACTTACTGTGTCCGGCGCGACGGCTGTCGTCACGTACCGTGGGGCGCCCATGCGATCCATAGATCGATCTTGATTGTCTTGCCTTATCCTCCAATATATCTCGCAAGTCCGGAGCGTTCCCCTGTGGCCTTGTGCTTTTCGAGCGATGCCGGGGTACGGGTCTAGTGAAGGGCCTAGAGGCCTCTCTGTCGCGACCACGGGGTGGTCGGTCAGCCGTATTGTCTCCTGGTGATGCGGGTTCATACGCTTCCTCCTCTAATCGGGGGAGCAGCTAGCGTTTAGGGTAGCTTTTGGAGGGGCGTTCGAGCTCATGCTCTTCGGCCGCAAGGACTTCCGTCCATCTGTCGGCTAGCAGATCTTGATCAGCTCTAAGTTGTTGCTGCTTTTTCTTGAGGCTGTTCGCCGTGGCCATAAGCCTGCGTTTAAAACGCTCTTGTTCGACGGGATCCTTAGGCACGACGAATTCATCGTCGTCGAGGCTTGCCTCGTCTCTGGAGGGAGGCATATAATCCTCTACCTCTTCTTCTGCCGCTCTCTCATGAGGGCTGGCGTCTCCGTCCTCCTGTGCTGCATCTTGCTGGAGTGGGTTGTCTTCGGCACTGTTCGGTGTATTATTATCTTCGGTGCCGGAGTCTTCATTCTTGCTGTGGCGGGATTTAGAGCGGCGCCGCTGACGCCGGCGCTTGGGCTGCTTCTTGGAGGGGTCGTCCTCCGCTGTTTCTTCGCCATTCCCATCCTTTGGGATATCCACCATGTATATGCCATATGATGAGGTGGCTTTCCAGTGCCCAGTAGGCGCTGGTTCTTGGTCGTCTCCGGCATCTTCGTCCATACCGTCGATGTCTTCGGAGTCGTAGTCGAGCATGTCAGTTAGATCGTCGACAGCGGCTACCAAGTGGCTGGTGGGTGGGCTTTGAATTTCTTCATCGTCCGCATCCCAACCGTCCTGACCGCAGTCCGGCCAGGGCTCTCCTTATAACGAGAGATACTTTAGCGAACTCAAGATGTCGCCAAAAGGTGAGAGTTGAAAGATGTACGCCGCCAAGTAGCAACAATAAACCCATGGAGTGACATGGCTATTACCTTTAATGCCAGTGACGAACCTAAATTCCGAACAGCCCGAGCACCAGCCGCATTGGTCCTCAGTCCAATAGTGGACGGCTTTCGACTTACCAAGGTACTCATGGACGGTGGCAGTGGATTGAACCTCATTTATGAGGAAACCCTTCGAAAAATAGGAATAGACTGGAGCCGCATTGAGCAAAGCAACACAACCTTTAGAGGAATAATCCCCAGTCGGGAAGCATGCTGTATAGGAAAAATCACACTGGATGTGGTGTTCGGCACGCCGGATAATTACAGATCCGAGGAGGTCACGTTTCAAGTGGCCCCGTTCAGCAGCGGATACCATGCTCTATTAGGGCAAGAGGCGTTCACAATATTTCAAGCTATACCCCATTACGGGTACATGAAGCTCAAAATGCCCAGACCCAACGGGATCATCACTCTTGCTAGTGACCCTGACATAGCACTCCACGCCAAAAACAAGACAACCGCACTGGCCCTTGAGGCACTTTCCGAAGCCCTAGCGGTCGAAGAACTAACTGCGCTGCGCTCACGGTGAACAGGGACGATGTGATACTCGATAAAAGATCCAAGTCCACCTCCTTTAAACCGGCGGACGAAATAGTCAAATTCCAAGTCCACCCAACGGACCCTACAAAATCGGCCTCCATCGGGGCGCAATTAAACCCTGATATAGACGCCGCACTACGAGAATTCATACGCAAAAATTAGGACATTTTTGCCTGGCACCCTTCAGACATGCCAGGAATCCCATGCAGGCTGGCCGAATACAGGCTTAACATCCTAAAAGGATTCAGGCCTGTCAAGCAGGCTCTTCGGCGATTCTCCAAACCAAAGAGATAAGCCATGGGAGAAGAGCTAGCCAAACTACTAGAGGACGGATTCATCAGAGACATAAAACATCCGGACTGGCTAGCAAACCTGGTGATGGTACCAAAGAAGGACAAATCTTGGCGCCTCAACAAGGCTTGCCCAAAGGATCCCTTCCCCCTCCCCCGCATCGATCAAATTATCGACGCCACCGCAGGACACGATTCATTGTGTTTCCTCGATGCATACGCCGGCTACCATCAAATTAAGATGGCAGAGCCAGACCAAGCTGCAACGGCTTTCATCAACCCATACGGCCCATTCTGCTTCAACACAATGCCCTTCGGGCTCAAAAACGCCGGTGCAACATATCAGCGCATGATTCAGACATGTCTGGCAAACTAGATCGGCAAAACAGTGGGAGCATACGTAGATGACGTGGTCGTCAAAACCAAGCATGTTGAAACTCTAGTAGACGATTTGAGGCTCACATTCGACAACCTCCGGACATATGACATCAAGCTTAACCCGGAAAAATGCATTTTCGGCGTACCAGCCGGAAAGCTCTTGGGCTTCATTGTATCCGGTAGAGGAATTGAAGCAAACCCAGCCAAGATCCGAGCTCTGTCACAATTGGATATTCCAAGAGACCTCAAACAAATACAAAAATTGACGGGCTGTGTGGCGGCTCTAAGCCGCTTTATCTCCCGTTTGGGAGAAAAGGCATTACCCCTTTATCGCCTCCTCCGGTGCACCGAACACTTCGAGTGGACGGATGTCGCCATGGCCGGACTCGAGGAAATAAAAGCCATATTGGCAACAAACCCGGTCCTGGCCGCGCCTAACACCGGCGAACCAATGCTATTATACATTGTGGCAACTCATCAAGTTGTAAGCGCAGTGCTCATCGTCGAACGAGAAACGGACGGACACAAATTTCCCCTACAAAAACTAGTTTACTACGTGTCCACTGTCCTCACTCCAAGCAAATCACGGTACCCGCATTATCAAAAGATAGCGTAGGCGGTGTTTATGGAATCCCGGACGCTGCGACACTACTTTCAAGAGTGTTCAATAACAGTAGCCTCCGAAGTACCTCTTACCGACATTATAAACAACCGCGACGCGATGGGCCGGATTGCTAAATGGGCCATTGAGCTCCTCCTGTTCGACATAACCTACAAGCCACAGCGAGCTATCAAGTCGCAAGTTTTGGCCGACTTTGTCGCCGAATGGACTGAAGTCGAACTCCCTAAAGAGTACGGCACATACTCCAATTGGATCATGCACTTCGACGGCTCCAAAATGTTAGCTGGTCTGGGGGCTGGCGTCGTTTTGACGTCCCCAACAGGAGATACAGTTCAATACATACTCCAGATAATGTATACATACTCCAATAACGCAGTCGAATACGAGGCCCTTCTACATGGCCTACGGATGGCAGTCTCCATGGGCATTCAACGCCTAGAGGTGCGTGGGGATTCAAACCTCGCGATATCCCAAATAAATGGAGACTTTGATGCCAAGGATCCCAAAATGGCAGCTTATCGCAACGCCGTCCTAAAAATGTCAGCTCGGTTCCAAGGGCTCGAATTTCACCATATAGCCCGGGAAAACAATAAGGCAGCAGACGTCTTGGCACGCGCATCGGGCGCAGCGCGATGCGATCCCCAACATTTTCTTGGAAAGGCTATTCAAGCCATCTGTATCATGGGAAGGGGAATCCAGAAATAACAACCCGGATCCAACTGCACTTCCCAACACCGAACATTCCAACACAGCGGAAGGCTTGGCCAACGAAGTAACATCCTCAGCCCACGAGATAATGGCAGTCATTGCCCCGTGGACAAAACCATTCCTAGCCTACCTGACTAGGCAGGAACTTCCATAGGACCAAAACAAGGCACGCTGCATAGTGCGGCGATCTAAAGCCTACAAAGTCCATGAGGGAGAGCTTTATAAGAAAAGCACCACCGGAGTCCTTCAAAGGTGTATCTCCGAAGAGGAAGGGCGAAATCTCCTGGCTGAAATTCATGCCGGACTCGGCGGGCACCACGCTGCAGCCCGGGCCCTTGTAAGCAAGGCCTTCCGTACAGGATTTTATTGGCTGACGGCCCGGGCAGATGCTCAGGATTTAGTCCAACGATGCGTCGGTTGCCAACTCTTTGCTAACCAAAGCCACATGCCACACACCGCCCTCCAAACTATACCCATCACCTGGCCCTTTGCGGTCTGGGGGCTTGACATGGTTGGACCCCTTAAAGGGGGAACCTACAAGCAAAAATACTTACTGGTCATGGTGGACAAATTCACCAAATGGATAGAGGCCAAGCCTGTTAAGACGGACGAATCTGGACCGGTGATAGACTTCATATCAGGGGTCGTACACTGTTATGGCATCCCCCACAGCATCATCACTGATAACAGTACGAACGTTACGGCCGACGAGGTCAAACTCTGGTGCAAAAACATGGGCATCAAGCTCGACTATGTTTCAGTCTATCACCCACAAACTAACGGTCAAGTCAAGCGAGCAAATGGTCTAATCATGAGCGGCATTAAATCTAGGTGAGTGCGATCCCTCAAGGAATCTAATATGCACTGGGTAGAGGAGCTCGACTCCGTACTCTGGGGGCTGCGGACCACGCCGAATCGCACTACCGGATTCACACCATTCTTTATGGTATACGGCGCCAAGACAGTTCTTCCCTGCGGCATAATTCATGACTCACCTCGCGTGCGCATGTACGAAGAAAGAGAGGCCGAACTCGATCGGCAGGACAGTTTGGACGCCTTGGAGGAGGAGTGCGACGTAGCAAAAGCCCGTTCCACATTCTATCAACAGCAGGCTCGAAGATATCAAAGCAGAGAAGTACGGGCCAAAACTTACAATGTTGGCGAATTAGTTCTACGTCTGCCGGACAAGAAAAAGGACAAACTCAAACCCAAATGGGAAGGTCCCTTCATAATTGACCAAGTCCTGACTGGTGGAGCGTACCGTCTGCGAGATGCATCGGATAACCGACTCGAGCCAAACCCATGGAACGCAGCCCGTCTACAAAGATTCTACGCCTAGCGCCGGACTCTGTGTTCGTCTCCTTCCTCTGTCTATTTTTTACATATTAGCTGTCTTATATTTCTCTCCTTCTCCCTCCTTCTCTCTTGTAGACTTTGAGGGCTCGTTTGCGTCTTGTTCACAAACAATTGACGCGCCATTCACGCTCATTATACCTGGGGGCTTCTTTAACAGAAGCTTTTTTATACGGGCCTCATGCCCAACACATGTGTCACACTTCCGCATGTACCTTTTATTCACCATTATATGCATCGATATGACTTAAGATTTGGCCCAGCTGGGTTGCACGGCTCTGTGCTTACCCCTACGTTCCTGATTGTTCGGCTAGGCGGTAAAGGGAGCACCTCTGCGATTGTTACTACCGGGTCAGCCGGATGTGTACCTCAGACTGGGTGAAGCCGAAAGCTAGCGTTCTTAAGGGGATATTTGGTCGGTGAACTAAAAGACGATTTCTCACTCGTTTATTTATCTGCCCCCAGATGTTTCTCTGCTTTTTTCGTAGTCCGGACATGCACTTTAGGGCATGCCTCTAGGGAAAGGAACCCCTAACGGAACTATTCTCCCTGGAAGATGTTTCTTACTAACCATGTAATATAACATAACTAGTTGGGCACTTGTCTGTTCAAGCACTAATGACCCCTATGCCTGGTCTCCACGCATGCCCCGGTTCTTACATAACAGAGAGGGTATTCGGACACACTCCGGACTATCGGGTCCCGAGGTTGAAGCGAAAAGGTCCGCCATGACAAACGATCTACAATCCGGCTAGAAGGCATTTTACATGTCATCTTAAATTACATAGTCAATTTGACTGGGTATATTCCTCTTCAATACCATCAAACAAGTTGTCTAGCTTACAGTCCTATTGAGAATATTTGGCGGCCAGCTCTACCTGGTCGTACACTAAGCTCACAGGGATCTCCTTCCCATCGGGCCCTACCGGTCCGACCTCGGCCATGTGGTTTGGGTCAGCCTTCGTGTACCGTGTCTTCACCATGGCCCAGGCCTCCCTGGCGCCTTGACGGCAGGCCGATATCTTCCATAATCGGAAGCGCCTCCGCGCTCCCTTCAGCTTCTCCGCAAGCTCTCCAAGGCCTTCGGGCATGGAGACGGATGGCCACAAAGCCTGGGCGACGCCTTGCATCACCTGTCGAACTCGTTCGTGCAATTGTAAGAGCTCGGGAAGAAGGTCACCCGTAGATCTGGGCATTTCCTCCGCATGCCTACATGTTAGCATACCTACAGACATAACTCTGTCAATCGACTTCCTCACCGAACTCTTTTTCCGAAGTTCGTTCAAGCACTTACTAAAAATGTCGCGTCGAAGCCGCTGATTCTCCTTCACGGAGTCCGACAGCTGAGCACGAACATCCTTTAGTTCCTCACCCAGCTGGGTGTTGGCATCTTGGAGCTTATTTTTCTCTTGCCTCACCCTTGTAAGCACGCTCTCACCGGCCTTTAACCAGCGCAAGAGTTGTTGTTGGTTCGGATTCACTCCGGCGCCATCTGCAATGTTATTGTCAGAAGTTTACACATGCCGCACTTCGCAACATACTTATCTTTCGAAGCATATAAGTACCAGAGGGGGTCTCCTTAGCCTCCCCTGCCGCTTCTAGTGCGGCCTCAAGTTGGGCTTTGCACTCTTCCAGCTCCTGGGACAATTTGGTATTGCTTTCTGTAAGATCCTACATAACAATTGATCCTTAAATCAGTTATTCTAACTGTTTCAAGTCTCGGGGGCTACTGACATATATAACCATCAAATTTTCTCACCCGTATGTCTTTTACATACTGCTATGTGGCTCTGGCTAGACCATTTTGAGCGGCACAGAGATACGCATCTCCCGTATTGAAGGCATCTAATGCCTCTTGGGAGAAACAAGCGTCACGAAGAATTGTCCGGCGACCCCTGTGGTTCATGGCACTCTCCACTTCTGAATTGGTGGCAGACATCCCGTTCGCATCCTTTGTCGGAGGAGTGTCCGGTGCGTGCCTCGTACTCGCTTCCGCTTCCAGACCCGGCCTTGGAGCCTGGCCGGTGGAGGCGCGATTGGCAGCCTCTCCGGATATAGTCCGGCGAGCACTCTTTTTCCTGAAGAAAGCACGAGCGTTGGTACACCTGGAGGGAATAAAACCTGGGAATAAAAAGGCACGCCATACCATTGCTTCGACGTCTCAATCCGAACCGCACTTCTTTTCAGCCTGCCGGGCCTTGATGCCCCTTGTTGGCTAGCCACCGCAGGCTCGGCCTTCCCCCTCAAGGACTTCCCCTGCGAAAACGTCATTGGTATATGGTGACCCAAAATAAGCACGGATGGATCATTTTAAAAATGCTGGGACTTCGGTCTTGGTTACTTGAGAGGCTGGGAGTAGTCGGATAATCGGCCGTAATGGCCACCAAGGCGTTGTCCTTGCTCAATTGATGAAGCACCCCATCGATCAGCTCCACGCCTATGTCCGGGTCCTCTTGGGAGTCCGGATCGAAGGACCGTTCTGGGTCCTCGGGTTGTGGAGGAGGGCTGTTTATCTCCTTTATAGCCTGGCGTAGCTCCTGCGTTGAAATTGCTAGGCTAAATACTTAACTGTGGGAATATGAAACGGATGGACAAGTGAAAGTATTCGCTTACCCAGCTTGGAGGATTGTACATAGAAAATCCGCCCCGTGGGTTGACGCAGAGGAATTCCTCCTCCTCTCCCTTGTACAAAGCGGACAAGATCTTTATTAGAGCGGCAGACGAATCCGGCCCCTTACGGCCGCACCGGGTGGCGTCGTCCTCCCCATTGAAATCCCACATGGGGTGGCCTCTATACTGAAGCGGCTGCACCCCCCGCGTAATGCATGTGGCCATGACCTCAATCATGGTCAGTCCGGAATGAGCCAACAACCTTATCCGGCTCATCAGGTAAAGGACGTCCCTAGCATTTTCCTTCCGAGGGCTCCGCGGATGCCAGCTTAGGCGCTTCTTCAAAGGAGCATTATCGAACTCAGGGAGGCCGATTAAATGCATAGGTCCGTCGAGAGGACATCTTCTATATAAAACCATTCTGAAGGCCAGTCTTCGGACGCCTTCTTTAGGGTTCTGGATAGATATCCGGTCCCGGCGATGCGCCATAGTTCGGCTCCGCCCACTAGATATATCGACCCCTCCTGAGAACGGGGCACGAGGCAGAACAGCTTCTTCCACATCGCAAAATGAGCCTCAATACCCAAAAACATCTCGTAAAGGGCTACGAAGCCCGCAATATGCAATATGGAGGCAGGCGTAAGGTTGTGCAACTGGAGGCCGTAAAACTCCAGGAGCCCCCGGAGAAACGGATGAATTGGAAATCCGAGCCCTCTTATCAAATAAGGGACAAGGCATACCCGCTCTCCTTTGGAGGGATTGGGAACGCTCTCCGCTTGCTCTCCACCATTATAGGTGGCGAGCCCAGCTCGAACCAGGACCATGTAGGCCGGGGGATTAATCCCTTGGCTTGGAGCGCCACTAGCTCGCTGTGCGAGATGGAGAATATCTCCCAATCTCCAGGCTGAGGACTGGGGAGCGAGAGGAGGAGCTGCATCGACCGGCCATGATGGAATGGATCTCTGTCGAATGCGCTCCGATGAAAGCTCGCGAAGGAAAGATGGTGTGATTTGGATCTAAATCCCCGTCTCTTTTATAGGCAGCTCATTTGCACAGCTAGGGGGGTAAATGAAAAACACCCTGGCTTTTCACATTCGTTTGACACGTGGAAGATGGCCATTATTGGGCACAAAAGCCAAGGAGCGCAACATTCACCAGAAGTCGGACACTATTCCATAGGTACATGGAGTTTCGAGAAGAACCCGCCTTGCAATGCCGAAGATAAATCTGCGCGCCGGACTCATCGTCATTGAAGCCTGGTTTAGGGGCTACTGAGGGAGTCCCGGATTAGGGGGTGTCCGGATGACAGGACTATAACCTTTGGCAGGACTCCTGGACTATGAAGATACAAGATTGAAGACTTGGTCCCGTGTCCGGATGGGACATTCCTTGGCGTGGGAGGCAAGCTTGGCGATACGGATATGTAGATCTCCTCCCATTGTAACCGACTCTGTGTAACCCTAGCCCTCTCCATTGTCTATATAAAGCGGAGGGTTTTAGTCCATAGGACGAACAACAATCATACATAGGCTAGCTTCTAGGGTTTAGCCTCTCTGATCTCGTGGTAGATCTACTCTTGTACTACCCATATCATCAATAGTAATCAAGCAGGAGTAGGGTTTTACCTCCATCGAGAGGGCCCGAACCTGGGTAAAAACATCGTGTCCCTTGTCTCCTATTACCATCCGCCTAAGACGCACAGTTCGGGACCCCTACCCGAGATCCGCCGGTTTTGACACCGACACCCACGCCGCCCACCGGGCGTCGGCCGAGTTTAGAATTAGAAGAGAGAAACGAGGGAGCAGAGCTAGCTGTAGCACGGACGCTGTTGTCAGATGGGACTCGTGTTGATAGAATATGAGTACTGAGCAATTGTACCTCTTTTTTAGGGAAAAATTAGTCATATGTCTAGTACCACTAGTTGGGTGCGTGCGACCTATAGCTGTCATCACTTTAGGTCTCCTTTTCGAACCATGACTCGCTTCACAAGACATATTTTTCACGCATTTATCCTCCTATATGTACTCCTAGGCTATTACCACGTGCTCCCATTCGCCGACATGTGGGACATAGAGCATCTGGGTCGTAGTGCATGCACGACTCGGAGCACATGCCGGGGTACTTTACATTTCAGACCTCATGAATTACATGCAAGCCCCCCGCAAAAGAATAAATAAATAAATGAAATACTACATGAAACCGGATAATTTTCATAGGAACTACAACACGTTCATTAAATTTTAGACATAACACATTTATAAAAAATGACCAGACCTAAACCAGTCTAAGGGCCTCTTTGATTTTTCCTGCAAAAAAGGGCCTCTTTGATTCTCAGGATACTGAAAACACAGGAATGGGGAAATTATGATGGCGATGAACCGAGACGAGGAGAACTCTAACTCAGATAGAGGTTAGAGTTAGATTCTAACCCAGAACTAACTCTAAACCAAAGATGTGTATGGATGGCAGGGTTAGATTGACAATAAATGCTCTTTCTCAATCATCTGACTACTTTGGACCCTATTTCCTGCCGGATTTGGTGTGGCCGGCTCTTGTGTGGCCTCCTTCCGCTCACAATTGACATAAACGAACCATCTTTACAAATCAAGCATGCAAAACATGATAACTTTTACGTTGTCCATACAAATGAGATATCCCACTTAAACATACAAGTCGTCAATCAAGCTTCACAAAAAAAACACTCCATGAAACAAAGCATGAGCTAAACTCATCACGGAAGTCATTCGCGATAGGGAGGGAGCCCGAAGCCCCTCACGCACCGAGGGAGGAGCTCTCCATCATCTCTCTGGAGGAAGGCTCCGTAGAGCCCAAGCCCCGGGAACACCTTCGACGCCGGCCCTTGCGGGTTGAGGTCGACACCGGCATGGGTGGCAGGGCGGCTTGCCGCCGACTGGGAACTTAATCATTGGGCCTCTAGAAATAATGCAAGCCTAAAACTAAAATACCTAAAAAGGTGAACTGAATCTTTGGGCCTCTAGAAATAATGCAAGCCTGAAACTGAAATACCTAGAAAGGTGAACTGAATCTTTGGCGTCTAGAAATAATGCAAGCCTGAAACTGAAATGCCTAGAAAGGTGAACTGAATCTTTGGGCCTCTAGAAATAATGCAAGCCTGAAACTGAAATACCTAGAAAGGTGAACTGAATCTTTGGGCCTCTAGAAAGATTTATTACCTCCTCAAGCAGCATCAAACAATTCCATGCGTGCACCAAGTTTGATCAGGATCTACCTTTCCAAATCAGAATTAGCGCTAGAGCGAGCAAGATCAATGATATGGATGTGAGGCAGAGAAGGAACGAACAAACTCACCCCTCTCACAACCTCCCTGGTAGATGTGCCGCCGCGCGCACGACAGAGGGAGAAAAACGACCAGTGAAGGGGGGGAGGGGCGACGTTCGAAGGCCGGAGGGAGAGGGTGGCCGGAGTAGGGCGGCGGAGGCCGGAAGAAGAGGGCGGCTGAAGGAGAGAGAGGGCGGCGCGCCAAGGGCGGCCCTATGGGGAACAGAGAGGAGTCGTGCGAGAGGGGAGCGATCTAGTGCGGGCAGGGGAGATTTTTTTAGTTCTCTTTTAGTGGGCCCTAGGATAACTAACCCAATTAGAACCTCTCCACTGGGCTAGTTTTTTTAGCTGGGTTAGAGCAAACTAGCTCAAACTAACCCCTCCTGTTTCGATAATTTGAGGCTATTTCAACCCAAACTAGCTCTAACTCAGGGATCCAAACAAAGAGGAGTAGTACTGTACATTGTCTTTTATGGCCATATCACCACATTGTTTTCTACTACTGGTTCACTGGGCTACCGTGGTTCACACTGCTGGTTCACTGGGCTGCCGTGGTTCGCACTCCTCCGACCAGAGAAGTAGTAGTAGTATATAACACATCATTCTTTGCTCCTTCTTACTACTACGTACTTCGCCGACATGTGGGAGAGTCAGCATCTGGATCGACGTGTCATGCACCAGATTAGAGTGCGGAACGAAAGTGGGGGATCACCTCAGTCGGAGCGCCAGTAATTCATGACTATAGTGAGTGGTCATATCACAAGTCTTTCCAATAGTAACACACCGTAAAATCGCACAACCCGACCTTTCCAACAGTAAGTTTGAGAATCCGCCACTCGCTCACCCTCCTCGCCTCTCTGTCAAAATGCCTACCCAAAAACTGCCACGCATACTGCCCGGGAAAAGCCCCGCCCTCAACTTTTAACTACGTGAAAATAGTTCGAGCTTGTTCGTTCTATATAAATACTTACTGTATGTTTATTCACCCGTGGGGTTGTCCAATGAAGGGAGGGACAGGGAGCACAAGTGAACAATACTAGTAGTACTACTAGTAGTAAGTAGGAGTCGTACAGTAGTCACCTTAAATAGAGAATTTCTTTTCTTTAATGCCACGTACACAAATTGAAACGTTTGTTGTGGAGAGAAAAAGATAATCACTCCACTATATATGTACGCAGGGGCCTGAGCACTTGCTTTACTAGGGTTGCTCTCTTCATTCTCTCATCCACTCCAGATCTAAACAAGACAGTGGTAGCGACATTTTTCTCTCTGGTCACAGAGCCGGCCGGATCCCTTCGGCCAGTGTGTGTAGAGGACTAAAAGGTGCATCATTCACGCGGTTATCGCCGCTGAGGGAGGAAACCCGCAGCCGCCGTCGGGGCCCGATCCTCTGCCCATGCCGTTCTCTCCGACACATCACCGGCTCGGGAGGTCCTCCGACCCTTCTTCCTCCCTGCCGTATTGTGCGCAGATCGGACCTGTCGCCGCCGCATCCCGACGAACCTTAGGTACAAGTTCTTCGAAAGCGGCCTTGCTCTACTACCCCATCTCCCAACGTGTCTGCATGTGCATCTTTTTCTACTTCCATCGGCTCTTCCAAATCCACCTAAATTTTTAGTAATATTTGAGGTAAAGCTACTTCATGCATTCGAATCTAGGACTTGGTTCAAGCAACAAAGAAAGGGGGGAAAGTCGTAGCATGAATCTAGGACTTGATTCAAAGAGGAAATAACAGGGGGACAGTAGTAGAGACCAAGTACCCAACCGGTCTCTTGGTTGAAAAGGGAAATAATGGGAAATCGCAGTACAAACTGGATAAGGAACATATCTATTATTGGTTAAAAAATGGATAGAAAGTGGCAGCTGGTGGACAAGTCAACAGAGTATGTCCAGGATTAGATTTGATGCCCTCGCATAGTAAAAGGTCTCCAGGATTAGATTTGCTGCCCTCACATAGTAAAAGCTCTCCAGGATTAGATTTGATGCCCTCACGTAGTACAAGTTCTCTAGGATTAGATTTGCTGCCCTCATAGAGCATGAATAAACTCGGCATCACCACTTTATGCCTCTTTGTAGGTACATTGTGCTGATGCATCCACTGCCGCATGTCCTTATACCAACCTTTTGCTGTTGTTAATGTAAGGGCGCACGTAAAATGAAGCGATCACACTGTTATCTTAAGGACATGTCTAACCAGTGTTATTGTTAATCTAATGCCTCTAGTGATATGATGCAATTAAACTGTGTTAACAAATGGTACTCCTGCTTCTTTCCCAAGTATGATAAGTAAGTTGCTTCTTTACACTGCTGAGTGACCTGGTGTCCCCATGGTCCCATGCTCTTAAACCAACTCTTTAGCTGCTGTTGATTTACTGTATCTGGTAAACAAGCAATGCCACCATTAGTAATCCCATATTTGACGAATGTCATAGTTGATTGTAATGCTTTCGGTAACATGAAGCATTACTGATGTTTTAAAATTGATTGCCATGAACATAATTAAGATGCTTCTTTTCATTTCGTGTATGTTCCGTATATTCTTATTGACCAACAACTGTTTACTTTCTATCTTTTTGTGCAGATAGGGATATCCATTTCACCTTGTTGCTATTGTGACCTTTTGGTGAACTACACAAAACACTTTTTGGAAAGAGTGTCTTGTGCAGTTCAACTAAAATTTCAGGTGAGTCATGAATTATGTCGCAGGGCAGAACTGCCTCGGCGCCGTATACCATAAAGAATGGTGTGAATCCGGTAGTGCGATTCGGCATGGTCCGCAGCCCCCAAAGTACGGAGTCGAGCTCCTCTACACAGTGCGTATTAGATTCCTTGAGGGGTCGCACTAACCTGGGTTTGATGCCGCTCATGATTATACCATTTGCTCGCTCGACTTGACCGTTAGTTTGTGGGTGACAGACTGAAGCGTATTCGAGCTTGATGCCCATGTTTTTGCACCAGAGTTTGACCTCGTCGGCCGTAAAGTTCGTGCCGTTATCAGTGATGATGTTGTGGGGGACGCCATAACAGTGTACGGCCCCTGATATGAAGTCTATCACCGGTCCAGATTCGGCCGTCTTAACAGGCTTGGCCTCTATCCATTTGGTGAATTTGTCCACCATGACCAGTAAGTATTTTTGCTTGTAGGTTCCCCCTTTAAGGGGTCCAACCATGTCAAGCCCCCAGACCGCAAAGGGCCAGGTGATGGGTATAGTTTGGAGGGCGGTGTGTGGCATGTGGCTTTGGTTAGCAAAGAGTTGGCAATCGACGCAACGTTGGACTAAATCCTGAGCATCTGCTTGGGTCGTCTGCCAATAAAATCATGTACGGAAGGCCTTGCTTACAAGGGCCCGGGCTGTGGCGTGGTGCCCGCCGAGTCCGGCATGAATTTCAGCCAGGAGATTTCGCCCTTCCTCTTCGGAGATACACCTTTGAAGGACTCCGGTGGTGCTTTTCTTATAAAGCTCTCCCTCATGGACTTTGTAGGCTTTAGATTGCCGCACATGCAGCATGCCTCGTTTTGGTCCTCTGGAAGTTCCTGCCTGGTCAGGTAGGCTAGGAATGGTTTTGTCCACGGGGCAATGACTGCCATTATCTCGTGGGCAGAGGATGTTACTTCGTTGGCCAAGCCTTCCGTTGTGTTAGAATGTTCGGTGTCGAGCAGTGCGGTTGGATCTGGGCTATTATTTACGGATTCCCCTTCCCATGATACAGATGGCTTGAATAGCCTTTCCAAGAAAATGTTGGGGACTGCATCGCGCTTTGCGCCGATGCGTCTGAAGACGCTCGATGCCTGATTGTTTTCCCGCTATATGGTGAAATTCGAGCCCTTCGAACCGAGCTGACATTTTTAGGACGGCGTTGCGATAAGTTGCCATTTTCGGATCCTTGGCATCAAAATCTCCATTTATTTGGGATATCGCGAGGTTTGAATCCCCACGCACCTCTAGGCGTTGAATGCCCATGGAGACTGCCATCCGGAGGCCATGTAGAAGGGCCTCGTATTCGGCTGCGTTATTGGAGTCTATATACATTATCTGGAGTACGTATTGAACTGTATCTCCTGTTGGGGACGTCAAAACTATGCCAGCCCCCAGACCAGCTAACATTTTGGAGCTGTCGAAGTGCATGATCCAATTGGAGTATGTGATGTACTCTTTAGGGAGTTCGGCTTCAGTCCATTCGGCGACGAAGTCGGCCAAAACTTAAGACTTGATAGCTCGCCGTGGCTTGTAGGTTATGTCAAACGGGAGGAGCTCAATGGCCCATTTAGCAATCCGGCCCATTGCGTCATGGTTGTTTATAATGTCGTTAAGAGGTACTTCGGAGGCTACTGTTATTGAACACTCTTGAAAGTAGTGTCGCAGCTTCCGGGATGCCATAAACACTGCATACGCTATCTTTTGATAATGCGGGTACCGTGATTTGCATGGAGTGAGGATAGTGGACACGTAGTAAACTGGTTTTTGAAGGGGAAATTTGTGTCCGTCCATTTCTCGTTCGACGACGAGCACTGCGCTTACAACTTGATGAGTTGCCGCAATGTATAATAGCATTGGTTCGCCGGTGTTAGGCGCGGCCAGGACCGGGTTTGTTGCCAATATGGCTTTTATTTCCTCGAGTCCGGCCGTGGCGGCATCCGTCCACTCGAAGTGTTCGGTGCACCGGAGGAGGCGATAAAGGGGTAATGCCTTTTCTCCCAAACGGGAGATAAAGCGGCTTAGAGCCGCCACGCATCCCGTCAATTTTTGTATTGGTTTGAGGTCTCTTGGAATATCCAATTATGACGAAGCTCGGATCTTGGCTGGGTTTGCTTCAATTCGTCTACCGAATACAATGAAGCCCAAGAGCTTTCCGGTAGGTACGCCAAAAACGCATTTTTCCGGGTTAAGCTTGATGTCATATGTCCGGAGGTTGTCGAATGTGAGCCTCAAATCGTCTACTAGAGTTTCGACATGCTTGGTTTTGACGACCACGTCATCTACGTATGCCTCCATTGTTTTGCTGGTCTGGTTTGCTAGACATGTCTAAATCATGCGTTGATATGTTGCGCCGGCGTTTTTGAGCCCGAAGGGCATTGTGTTGAAGCAGAATGGGCCGTATGGGGTGATGAAAGCCGTTGTGGCTTAGTCTGGCTCTGCCATCTTAATTTGATGGTAGCCGGAGTATGCGTCGAGGAAACACAATGAATCGTGTCCTGCGGTGGCGTCGATAATTTGATCGATGCGGGGCAGGGGGAAGGGATCCTTTGGGCAAGCCTTGTTGAGGTCCTTGAAATCGACGCTTAGGCGCCAGGATTTGTCCTTCTTTGGTACCATCACCAGGTTCGCTAGCCAGTCTGGATGTTTTATGTCTCTGATGAATCCGACCTCCAGTAGTTTGGCTAGCTCTTCTCCCATGGCTTGTCTCTTTGGTTCGGAGAATCGCCGAAGAGCCTGCTTGATAGGCTAGAATCCTTTTAGGATGTTCAGGCTATGTTCAGCTAGCCTGCGTGGGATTCTTGTTATGTCTGAAGGGTGCCAGGCAAAAATGTCCCAATTTTCACGTAGGAATTCTCGTAGTGCGGCGTCTATATCAGGGTTTAATTGCGCCCCGATGGAGGCCATTTTTGTAGGGTCCGTTGGGTGGACTTGGAATTTGACTATTTCATCCGCCTGTTTAAAGGAGGTGGACTTGGATCTTTTATCGAGTATCACATCGTCCCTGTTCACCGTGGAGCGCAACGCAGTTAGTTCTTCGGCCTCTAGGTCTTTGGAAAGTGCCTCAAGGGCCAGTGCGGCTGTCTTGTTTTCGGCGCGGAGTGCTATGTCTGGGTCACTAGCAAGAGTGATGATCCCGTTGGGTCTGGGCATTTTGAGCTTCATGTACCCGTAATGGGGTATAGCTTGAAAAATTGTGAACGCCTCTCGCCCTAATAGAGCGTGGTATCTGCTGCTGAACGGGGCCACTTGAAACGTGACCTCCTCGGATCTGTAATTATCCGGCGTGCCGAACACCACATCTAGTGTGATCTTTTCTGTACAGCACGCTTCCGGTCTGGGGATTATTCCTCTAAAGGTTGTGTTGCTTTGCTCAATGCGGCTCCAGTCTATTTCCATTTTTCGAAGGGTTTCCTCATAAACGAGGTTCAATCCACTGCCACCGTCCATGAGTACCTTGGTAAGTAGAAAGTCGTCCACTATTGAACTGAGGACCAATGCGGCTGGTGCTCGGGCTGTTCGGAATTTAGGTTCGTCACTGGCATTAAAGGTAATAGTCGTGTCACTCCATGGGTTTATTGTTGCTACTTGGTAGACTTTGGCAAGGTTGCGGAGTGTCCATTTCTGCATATTGTTTGATGTGAAGGTCTCGAAGACTGTTAATACCGTACCGGTATCCCTGGGGTGGTGCTCTGTGAATTCTGGAGTTAGAAGCTCCTCGCCACTTCTGGCCACCTGCCGGAGTATCCAACATGCTCTAAGGCTATGAGTTGGTGTGGCGCCCTCTGTACTATGAATTTTACAGGGTCCATTGAGCCATCCCTCCAGTACGGTTCCATGCCCTGTAGAGGGTTTTTGCTTTTTGGTGTTTAACCAGGGTGCCTGGCGATGATGCACCGTTTTATTTCGGACTGGGGTTGTATTCAGGGTCGGATTATCCCAAAATTTTATTTCGGTTTTCCATGCGCTTTCCATCACACAGTACTTTTGTACTATGGATGCCAAGTCGGCGAAGCGTGTAATTTCACGGCGACTTATGGCGTTGAGGATCCCCTTGTCCATACAATTATTGCAGAATGATGAAATTGCATCCTCCTCGCGGCAGTCCTCTATTCTGTTCATAACCAGGAGGAATCTGGCCCAGTAATGGTGTACTGTTTCTGCGGGCTCTTGCCGAATTTGGGATAAATCCCTTATATTTGGGTGGGCGGGTGGAATGAAATCCGAAACCTCGTCCCATCTGAGGCTCAAGGGCCAAGGAGTTTCCGGACTCGGAAGCTTGTGTTCTTGGATATCATCCAATGAATCTAGCCCGCTGCCTGACTTTAGGTTCGGGGCTTGAATGACGTCCTGCCCTCCGCGGGTATCCGGCTTGGAGGGATCAGGAATCCGGACATAACTAGTCTTTAAGATAGATGAAGGCTTGCCGCATTGTTCCTCCACCACTGCAACGTGGTGGGTGACCTGGGGAGAGTTAATCTCTCTCAGATCGGGTTTAAGCCCAATCTGATCGTGGTCTGTAGCGAGTCCCAGGGCGGCGATGCGATCCAAGAGCTTGTTTAAGGAAGAGTGCTCCATCGGATCTAGCTGCTCGGCGAGTTCCGAGTTGACGTGAAGATTGATTTCGATGACCAGAGAAGTCATCGTTGGTGCAGAGGCCGAACAGGCGGTCATAAGGAATCCGCCTAGCCGGAGAGTTTGGCCGATAGCCAAAGCTCCTTTAGCAATAGTGTCGTCTTTAAAGACGGGATGAGGCATCCTTCCTGATGGCGGCAACAGTGAACTCTCAATGAAAGCACCAATGTCGGTGTCAAAACCGGCGGATCTCGGTAGGGGTCCCGAACTGTGCGTCTAGGCGGATGGTAACGAGGAGACAAGGGACACGATGTTTATACCCAGGTTCGAGCCCTCTCGATGGAGGTAAAACCCTACTCCTGCTTGATTAATATTGATGATATGGGTAGTACAAGAGTAGATCTACCACAAGATCAGAGAGGCTAAACCCTAGAAGCTAGCCTATGGTATGATTGTTGTTCGTCCTATGGACTAAAACCCTTCGGTTTATATAGACACCGGAGAGGGCTAGGGTTACACAGAGTCGGTTACAATGGGAGGAGATCTACATATCTGTATCGCCAAGCTTGCCTTCCACGCCAAGGAATGTCCCATCCGGACACGGGACGAAGTCTTCAATCTTGTATCTTCATAGTCCAGGAGTCCGGCCAAAGGTTATAGTCCGGTCATCTGGACACCCCCTAATCCGGGACTCCCTCAGTGCCCGAGGTGGCCACGGCACAGGGGCCCACGCCCACTCCAGTTGGGGCGCCCCCCACCCTCCTGGGGCCCTCGGAAGGCGGTTGATGCCCTTGTTTGGCCGCAAGAAAGCTAATTTTTGGAAAAAGATCTCGGAGAAGGTTTCAATCCAATCGGAGTTACGGATCTCCGGATATAAAAGAAACGGTGCCATGGCAAAATTCGAGAAGGCAGAAACGGAGAGAGACAGAGAGACAGATCCAATCTCGGAGGGGCTCTCGCCCCTCCCAAGCCATGGGATCCAAGGACCAGAGGGGAAACCCTTCTCCCATCTAGGGAGAAGGTCAAGGAAGAAGAAGAAGAAGAAGAAGAAGAAGAAGGGGGGCTCTCCCCCCCTTGCTTCCGGTGACGCCGGAGCACTGCCGGGGGCCATCATCATCACCGCAATCTTCACCAACACCACCGCCATCTTCACCAACATCTCCATCACCTTCCCCCATCTATATTCAGCGGTCCACTCTCCCGCTACCCGCTGTACCCTCTACTTAAACATGGTGCTTTATGCTAAATATTATTATCCAATGATGTGTTGCCATCCTATGATGTCTGAGTAGATTTTTATTGTCCTACCGGTGATTGATGAATTGCTATGATTGGTTTGAATTGCATGTTTTATTATTGGTGCTGTCCTATTGTGCCCTCCTCAGAGCGCAAGCGTGAGGATTCCGATGTAGGGTTTGCAATATGTTCATGATTTGCTTATGGTGGGTGGCATGAGTGATGAAGCACAGACCCGAGTAAGTAGGTTGTTTGCGTATGGGATAAAGGGACTTGATACTTTAATGCTATGGTTGGGTTTTACCTTAATGATCTTTAGTAGTTGCGGATGCTTGCTAGAGTTCCAATCATAAGTGCATATGATCCAAGAAGAGAAAGTATGTTAGCTTATGCCTCTCCCTCAAATAGAATTGCAATAGTGATTATCGGTCTAGTAACGTAGTCAATTGCTTAGGACAATTTCACAACTCCTACCACCACTTTTCCACACTCGCTATATTTACTTTATTGCTTCTTTATCTAAACAGCCCCTACTTTTTATTTACGTGTTCTTTATTATCTTGCAAACCTATCCAACAACACCTACAAAGTACTTCTAGTTTCATACTTGTTCTAGGTAAAGCGAACGCTAAGCGTGCGTAGAGTCGTGTTAGTGGCAGATAGGGCTTGAGAGAATATTTGTTCTATCTTTAGCTCCTCGTTGGGTTCGACACTCTTACTTATCGAAAGAGGCTACAACTATCCCGTATACTTGCGGGTTATCAGCAACATCTCTCATTTTTGGTGGAACTGCACAAAATGGTGACTGGAGTTCCCAAAATCTCCGTCAAATTCTGTTGGTAATCTCGTGCAACATTTTATTATCCTTTGCAAGATGAGTCGTCACTGTCACCACAATGGCACTTTATTTTAGTGGAACTGCACAAAAGGATAAGCAAATTATAGTTGCACCTAACATAAGCAGGACAGCCAACCTTAATGTTGCTCAATTGTAGTGCAACTACTAAAGAAGAACCTGTCAGCTCACGAGAGCAAGTACTTCTTGCTAGCTAAATGATGCAATCTTTGCTTCATTTCAGGTGAACTGCAGAAAAAGGCGCATGAATTGAATCATGGAGCTGGAGGTTGACCTCATCCGAGTGGAGTTGCAGGTTCACTAGATCGAGTCGTGGAGGTATAGGGCCCCTCACACCGGTCAGTACTGTCCTTTATCAACATGATTGTGCTTTGTCATGTTGTGCCAACGTTGTATTTTTAAAATAAAGCTATTATATCGTAATCTTTTCTCGTTTTGGAAATAAAGTTTGCTTCAACTAGTGCCACTATTATAGTAATTTCAAGGGATGCTTCAAAGATTGACGCATCAGGAACATAGATAGAATTGGTGGCCAAAAGAAAAGGCCAATGTTTGAACAACCATCTCTACGGCTGCTAGAGTCCTAAACCCATGCTCTTTCTTATCTGTGCAAACAGGAATACTCTACTATAGATGTTGTGATGGTCAAGAGCATTCACCAAGTTCTTGGGTTGTATGACACGGCTAGCCAAGGTGGATTTAATCCCGATATTCACTTTATCAAAAGGCTCTAATGGGTTGGTTCTAAATCTTGCAAGCTGGGAATCAATGAGATGTGTAGGCACCTTTTTTGTACTTATTATTTGAATCTTATTTGTTGGTTCTGAATCTTGGAAGCTGGGAATCAATGAGATGTGTAAGAATCTTTTTTGTACTTATTATTTGAATCTTATTTGTTGGTTCTGAGTCTTGCAAGCTAGGAAACACGGCATGACGATGCAGAGGACAGCAACCATAACAAACTGTTCAAAGTTGGTAGTATTGTCTGTGTGAAAGTGCGGCAAATGTGGTGATCATGTGCGTCCTGAGAATAATAATTCTAATTGTTGTGCATGTTGATCCTGTGGCACTTATAGAACGAGCCAATGCATTGCTTGTTTTAAGAATACATTTTAATTAAAGCTAATTAAATTTAAGTAAAATGACCACTAACACTTGTTATTACAGTACCAATACAGACTCGCTCGTGAACCGACGTGTGTCGCCGGAATAGGTTTCTTAATGGAGGCATTTGAATGCACCGAGGGTGCATATTCTGTAGGGCATGCAGTGGGTGAGGGAGGGGTCGTAACTGTTATCGCCTATACACACTCAGTTTACTGTTGAATCTAGTTCCCCAAGAGCTGAAAAACGAACTGATGATGCCGCCTACTCACTCGTTCACTTGAGGAGACTCCAATGGCGTTCCGAGGGGTGAGCCTGCTGGATATGGACTTCAGCAAGGAGTTTACCTTTGAGTTCTCCGTTCAGTCCCATGTGATGTACACCAACAATCCAGACTCGGTGAAGCTCTGTCTGGCTGAGTTCAAGCGGTACCTATAGTACGAGAAAGCACAAGGTCGCAGGACTAGACCTTGTGCCCATCCATTCTTCTCCTGACAGGGACCTAGCGGATCACGGTCGCCCAGGTATGCGTGCGGGACGAGGTTCTCATCTACCACTGTTGTAGGGCCATCAGAGGTTCTGGAGCATTCGCCCATTTCATTGGCAGCGCCGACTGCACCTTCGCTACGGTGGAGAGAAGGAAGAACGCGACGATTCGGCCATCTGGTGCAGCAAGCTTGTCGACATCCAGAAGCAATACAAGATCATCGTCAACGGGCAGGAGAAGGAGTCCGTGGTTGACCTCGCTGAGACCATCATCAACCCCTGCTACGCCAACATGAAAGAAGACAACAATACCAAGGAGCTCCACCGGCCACCCTGTATCTGAACAAGTCAACCCTCATACTCCCCTCCGCCTGTGTCTTCCCCCGCTCTGGTTCGTTCGGTCCACGGTCTCGACGTCGTCCTCCACCTTGGTGCTGTCACCATGGTGCCGCCGTCTATCGTTCCCAACATGGTCAGCAAAATAAGAGGAATCGGGAGACAACTGTTCGTCGATAGACTGACAGTCCCGGGCCCACCAGGTCCATGGCCTAGGTTTTGTTGTTTAACATGGGCAGCCCATGAGGACGGGCCGTCGACCCTTTGGTTGGGTAGCTTGAGGTTGCTGCCAGCCCACCCGAGTTCAAGTCCCGGCTTGGACGTGTGGTGCTCACGGAGTTTCTCCCATAAAAATATGCCAACGAGGGTTAGCCCTTGGGTTGGTCTCATTTTTTTTAACATGGGCAGCCCACGACATGTTTCAATGTTTTTTGGATCTAGAAGCCTCTGGGCCTCCCAACCTAGCTTGTCTATAACATCATCAGCCCAAGTTATGTTTGTTTTTTCAAGACGACGCACAACTCAGTTCTTTTGTTCTATAAGAATGCAAAACTAAACCTATGTTTTCCCTTTAATGTATATAGAAACAACATAAGGTTCCATTAAACCTGTCGTTCACACTTCCTTTATTTTTTGTTTTCATTAATCCTATATCTGAATTTTCTTCCTCTTTCTTTTTCGATGTAAACTAAGTTTTCTCTTAGTACATTTCCCTAGAACCAACTCAACTGTCCCACGTCTAGCCTAAAAAATAATAATACCCGACGTCCTATTAACTCATCAAATTAAAATGATATTTTATTTCATAAATTGAAAGTTCTTACAAAATAATAATAATAATGGTGTATATATTACTTGGCAAGTTAACTCCCAGTGATTGCGTACATAAGCTTGCAAAGATTTTACTGACCAATGCAGTAATAGAAGTGCAATCATGTGTTTATGTTTTTATAGTATTTCTCTGTCCAGCCCAACATAATATTTTCACCCAGCCCAGCAAGTCACGGATTTCGAGAAAAATGCAAATGGGCTTTAAATTCTACCATATATATAGACGGGCCGCATAGATGCTACATCATTGTTTCACATAGCCCACCAAATGGACTAGCTGACATGTGGGCTAGTAGGTCGAAGCCTAAGCAAGGCATTGGATTTACATCCAGCGGCCGACATTCTTCTTCAATCTCTCGTCTTCTTCCCCCAGCGCTGCCGGGGCCGCCTGCTCCAGCCTTCGGCGTCCAGCGGCGTTGTTTTACGTGCCTCGCAGCGAAACGCTACCCCGCCGACGGCCAGGCCATCCCTCCACACCGCACCTCCTATTATTCTCTGCCGAGTGTAGGCCCTGTTGGGGAACATGGTAATTTCAAAAAAAAAAAATCCTACGCACACGCAAGATCATGGTGATGCATAGCAACGAGAGGGAGAGTGTATCTTCATACCCTTGAAGATCGCAAAGCGGAAGCATTTAATAACGTGGTTGATGTAGTCGTACACCTTCACAATCCGCCCCGATCAAGTAGCGAACGTATGGCACCTCCACGTTCAACACACGTTCAGCTCGATGACGTCCTCGCCTTCTTGATCCAGCAAGACGGGTGAAGTAGTAGATGAGTTCTGGCAGCACGACGGCATGGTGACGGTGTTGATGAAGAACAATATCCGTAGGGCTTCGCCTAAGCACTACAGAAACTATGATGGAGGATAAACTAGAGGGGACAGGGTTGCTGGCACACGGCATGGTGTTTCTTGATGTGTCTTTGGTGCTAGCCCTGCTCCTCTATTTATATGTTGAGCCTTGGGGTCGAAACTTGGAGTAAAAGCCTCCACAAAGTCAGTTTCACCCGAAAGGCAAGAGTCCTTCTCGGACTCCAAGGCCACACACCAGGGACCCTGGCGTCTGCCCCTGGACTCCGCAAAACTTCCTTTTGCGCTTTCCAAAAACCTTATGGGCTTTCCCCTTTGGCCCAAATAAAGTGTTCTCGTACCCAAACATTTCGGGAAACATCCGGAACCCCTTCCGGTGAATTCCGGAACCCTTCTAGAGACCAAACGCTATTATCCCATATATCAATCTTTATCTCCGGACCATTCCGGAGTTCCTCGTCATGTCCATGATCATATCCGGGACTCCCAACAACATTCGATTACCAACATACATAACTCATATAATAATATATCATCAATGGACGTTAAGCGTGCGGACCCTACGGGTTCGAGAACTATGTAGACATGACCGACACATCTCTCTCGTCAATAACCAATAGCGGAACCTGGATGCCCATATTGGCTCGTACATATTCTACGAAGACCTTTATCAGTCGAACCGCATAACAACATACGTTGTTCCCTTTGTCATCGGTATGTTACTTGCCCGAGATTTGATCGTCGGTATCTCAATACCTAGCTCAATCTCGTTACCGGCAAGTCTCTTTACTCATTACGTAATGCATCATCTCGCAACTAACTCATTAGTCACATTGCTTGCAAGGCTTATAGTGATGTGCATTACCGAGAGGGCCCAGAGATACCTATCCGACAATCGTAGTGACAAATCCTAATCTCGATCTATGCCAACTCAACAAGTACCATCGGAGACACCTGTAGAGCACCTTTATAATCACCCGATTCGTTGTGACGTTTGGTAGCACACAAAGTGTTCCTCCGGTAATCGGGAGTTGCATAATCGCATAGTCATAGAAACATGTATAAGTCATGAAGAAAGCAATAGCAGTAAAATAAAACGATCAAGTGCTAAGCTAACGGAATGGGTCAAGTCAATCACATCATTCTCCTAATGATGTGATCCCATTTATGAAATGACAACTCATGTCTATGGTTAGGAAACCTTAACCATCTTTGATCAATGAGCTAGTCAAGTAGAGGCATACTAGTGACACTTTGTTTGTCTATGTATTCACACATGTATTATGTTTCCGGTTAATACAATTATAGCATGAATAATAAACATTTATCATGAAATAAGGAAATAAATAATAACTTTATTATTGCCTCTAGGGCATATTTCCTTCAGTCTCCCACTTGCACTAGAGTCAATAATCTAGTTTACATCACCATATGATTTAACACCAATATTCACATCTGCATGTGATTAACACCCATAGTTCCCATCGTCATGTGACTGATGTCTACTACACAACCTTCTTCTTGTAGACGTTGTTGGGCCTGCAAGTGGACGGGTTTGTAGGACAGTAGCAAATTTCCCTCAAGTGGATGACCTAAGGTTTATCAATCCGTAGGAGGCGTAGGATGAAGATGGTCTCTCTCAAGCAACCCTGCAACCAAATAACAAAGAGTCTCTTGTGTCCGCAACACACCCAATACAATGGTAAATTGTATAGGTGCACTAGTTCGGCGAAGAGATGGTGATACAAGTGCAAAATAGATAGTAGATATAGGTTTTTGTAATCTGAAAATATAAAAAATAGCAAGGTAACTAATGATTAAAGTGAGCGTAAACGGTATTGCAATGATAGGAAACAAGGCCTAGGGTTCATACTTTCACTAGTGCAAGTTCTCTCAACAATAATAACATAGATAGATCATATAATAAGCCCTCAATATGCAACAAAGAGTCACTCCAAAGCCACTAATAGTGGAGAACAAACGTAGAGATTATGGTAGGGTACGAAACCACCTCAAAGTTATTCTTTCGGATCGATATATAAAAGAGTTCGTACTAGAATAACACCTTAAGACACAAATCAACCAAAACCCTAATGTCACCTAGATACTCCATTGTCACCTCAAGTATCCGTGGGCATGATTATACGATATGCATCACACAATCCCAGATTCATACAACCAACATAAAAGTACTTCAAAGAGTGCCCCAATGTCTCTACCGGAGAGTCAAGAACGTGTGCCAACCCCTATGCATAGGTTACCAATGTCACGAAACCCGCAAGTTGATCACCAAGACATACATCAAGTGTTCTCATAAAAGACTCAATCCGATAAGATAACTTCAAAAGGGGAAACTCAATTCATCACAAGAGAGAAGAGGGGGAGAAACATCATAAGATCCAACTACAATAGCAAAGCTCGGGATACATCAAGATCGTGCCATAGAGGGAACACGAGAGAGAACACGAGAGAGAGAGAGAGATCAAACACATAGCTACTGGTACATACCCTCAGCCCCGAGGGTCAACTACTCCCTCCTCGTCATGGATAGCGCCGGGATGATGAAGATGGCCACCAGTGATGGGTTCCCCCTCGGGCAGGGTGCCGGAACAGGCTCCCGAGAGGTTTTTGGTGGCTACAGAGGCTTGCGGCGGCGGAACTCCCAATCTATCTTCTGTTCTGGAAGTTTTAGGATACATAGGTATATATTGGTGCAGGGAGTACGTCAGTGGAGCTACAGGGGCCCCACGAGTCACCCCGGGCATAAAAACCAAAGACTAAAGACCGAAACCCAAAAGACCGAGACCGAACCCGAAAAGACCGAACTAAAAAAGACCGAATAAAATACGGTCTGCATAAGTAGAAGACCGAATTAGTTACGGTCTGATCGGTCATACTGTCTCTAGGACCGAATAGACCATATAGACGGAATAGCCCATACGCAAGAGGCCCATGTGGCCAGCCCAATGGTCACACACAACACGAGTACACGTCCTCCTCCTCACATCATAGTTCACAGGAACGCATCCGGCAGCCAATTCACTCACATTCCTCTTATCCTCTCCCACTAGGAACCCTAGCCGCCGCCCGTCGCCCACCGCTGTGGCCCGACGCCCCATGCCCATGAGATGTGAGCCGGTGATGGCCGCCGCATCAAAGGCGTCTTGGCGTCTTGGCGTGCCCATGCCGGCGAAGATCGGCGCCCGAGCCCGACCCCAACCGGTGGAGACCGGCGCCCATGCCACCATCCTCGACCCTCCGTCGGTCGCTCCATCGCCGGCGACACGGCCGTCGCCGCCGGTGGCGACCGCCGCATCGGTAGCGCTTCTCGACCGATGAAGATCGACACCCGAGCCAAGGCCCCAACCAGTTGAGGCTGGCGCCCGCCGCCATCCCGAGCCCGTCGGTTGCTCCACCGCCCGCGACACGGCCGTCCACCGCCCGGTGCTCCGTGCCCGATGATGGTAGTTCAGAAGTGCAGTCCATCACCACTCATCGGCACCCGTCTTCTTCAACTCTGTTCGTCGGCTCGCTACCTCATCGACCTCCTTCATTTCTTCACATCGCCATGGTGAAGGTGAGCATCTACTTCATGTCTCGATGTACATCATCTGTGATTCCCATGAAAACAAATTAGGTACATGCCTTCCAATGTTAGCTGCAGCTAATTTGTTATATCTGTCATCAGAACCCACTATCCTTCCTGTTGTGAAACTAATCATGTGAGCACACCCAGCATAATAGTCATCTAAATCCATGTCCTATTATGTTTATGTGGCTAGTTCTTTTTAGTTTTTATCATTGTCAAATTCTATTGTTGCTATCTGCTATAATAGCGAGTTTCTTTTTTCTCTTTTGTAGATATATAGCCGAATCTGAATCTGAACATCATGATGCACACATAGTAATTTGTTTGATTGTTTGTTCCTCATCTTGTAGTAATCTTCAAAACTGTACTAGGTACTGATTGCATTTGTCATCAACCAAACACACTCCACTCCGAACTCTCCATTTTTCATCAACCAAACACACTCCACTCCAGACTCTCCTTGCATGCTAGAAATCAACCAACTTTTCCATGAACTAGCGTAAGATGTTACCAACACTAAGATTATGAAATTTTACTGAATACTTGACTTGTTGCAGAGACAATTGAAGAATTTGGCGACAAGGTGAAGGGAAAGCACAAGGTCCATGGTGGTGCCGAAATTGATTTGTTTGATGTCAAGTACTATGTTATCAAGTACTAAGTGATTGTTGTCTGCTGTTTGCTGCTTGTCGATATCAATATTCCATGGGCTGTTGTTGCTTGTGATCTTATTACTTTGTGTCAAATATAAATGGTGTTGCTTGTTGTCTTCTCACTTTTTGTCAAATGTAAATGTTGTTGTTTTTTAACTTCTTACTTTCTGTCAAATATAAATGATATCCATACATGAATCTTGTTGCTGGAACATAAATCACGAATCTTCTTACTTCGTGTCAGATATGAATCTTGTTATTTCCTGTAAAATATAGACATAGAATTGTACCGGAAGTATCATGAATCTGAGTTGTACTAATTAATTTGGTCTGTTTGGTCGGGACCAAAGACCGAATTGTAAAGACCGAAGACTGAATAGTTAAGAAGCGAAAAGGCCAAAATTATTTCGGTCCTCAATTATGAAAGACCGGATTATTAGAAGACCAAAAAGACCAGACCGAACAAACTGAAAAGACCGAACGCCCGGGCAGGGGCGCGCCCCCCACCCTCGTGAGCACCTCCCGTATCCTTTGACGTGGGGTCCAAGTCCATCAGGTGGGTTTCCTTCCAAAAATAACTTCTCCAGTTGATTTCGTTCCATTTTGACTCCGTCTGGTATTCCTTTTCCTCGAAACATTGAAATAGGCATAAAACAACAAATCTGGGTTGGGCCTCCGGTTAATAGGTTAGTCCCAAAAATAATATAAAAGTGGATAATAAAGCCCAATTTTGCTTAAAACAGTAGATAAAGTAGCATGGAGCAATAAAAAATTATAGATACGTTGGAGACGTATCAAGCATCCCCAAGCTTAATTCCTGCTCGTCCTCGAGTAGGTAAATGATAAAAAAGAAATTTTGATGCGGAGTGATTCTTTGGCATAATTTCAATGTAATTCTTCTTACTTGTGATATGAATATTCAGATCAGAAAGATTCAAGACAAAAGTTCATATTGACACAAAAGTAATAATACTTCAAGTATACTAATCAAAGCAATCATGTCTTCTCAAAATAGCATGGCTAAAGAAAGTTATCCCTACAAAATCATATAGTTTGGCTGTTGCTCTATCTTCATCAAACAAAGTATTTAATCATGCACAACCCCGATAACAAGCCAAGCAATTGTTTCATACTTTAGTAATCTCAAACTCTTTTAACTTTCACGCAATACATGAGCGTGAGCCATGGACATAGCACTATATGTGTAATAGAATGGTGGTTGTGGAGAAGAAAAAAAGGAGAAGATAGTCTCACATCAACTAGGCGTATCAACGGGCTATGGAAATGCCCATTAATAGATATCAATGTGAGTGAGTAGGGATTGCCATGCAACGGATGCACTAGAGCTATAAATATATGAAAGCTCAACAAAAGAAACTAAGTGGGTGTGCATCCAACTTGCTTGCTCACGAAAACCTAGGGAACTTTTGAGGAAGCCCATCATTGGAATATACAAGCCAAGTTCTATAATGAAAAATTCCCACTAGTATATGAAAGTGACAACATATGAGACTCTCTATCATGAAGATCACGGTGCTATTTTAAAGCACAAGTGTGGTAAAAGGATAGTAGCATTGCCCCTTCTCTCTTTTTCTCTCATTTTTTTATTTTTTTATTTGGGCCTTTTCTCTTTTTTTTATATGGCCTCTTTTTTAAATGCAGAGTCTCATCCCGACTTATGGGGAATCATAGTCTCCATCATCCTTTCCTCACTGGGACAATGCTCTAATAATGATGATCATCACACTTTTATTTTTCTTACAACTCAACAATTACAACTCGATACTTAGAACAAAATATGACTCTATATGAATGCCTCCGTGATGTACGGGATATGCAATGAATCAAGAGCGACATGTATGAAAATTATGAAGGTGGCCTTGCCACAAATACAATGTCAACTACATGTTCATGCAAAAAGCAATATGACAAAAGTAATGTGTGTCATATGAATGGGACGGTGGAAAGTTGCTGGCAATATATCTCGGAATGGCTATGGTAATGCCATAATAGGTAGGTATAGTGGCTGTTTTGAGGAAGGTATGTGGTGGGTGTATGGTACCGGCAAAAGTTGCGCGGCACAAGAGAGGCTAGGAATAATAGAAGGGCGAAAAGGTGCGTATAATCCATGGACTCAACATTAATCAAAAGAACTCATGCATTTGTTGCAAAAATTTAGAAGTCATCAAAAACCAAAGCACTACGCGCATGCTCCTAGGGGGATAGATTGGAAGGAAAAGACCATCGCTCGTCCCCGACCACCACTCATAACGAAGACAATCAATAAATAAAATTGTGCTCCAACTTCATCACAAAGCGGTTCACCATACGTGCATGCTACGGGAATCACAAACTTCAACACAAGCATTCTTTAAATTCATAATCACCCAACTAGCATCACTTTGATATTATCACCTCCATATCTCAAAACAATTATCAAGCATCAAACTTATCTTACTATTCAACGCACTCAAAAGAAAGTTTCACATATCTTGAATACCAAGTATATTAATATTAAGCAAATTACCATGCTATTAACGACTCTCAAAATAATCTAAGTGAAGCATGAGAGATCAATAGTTTCTTTAAAACAAATCTACCACTGTGCTCTAAAAGATCTAAGTGAAGCACTAGAACAAAAATTATCACGCTCAAAAGATATAAGTGAAGCACTATGAGCAATAACAAAAACTACTCCAAAAGATATAAGTGAAGATCAATGAGTAGTCGAATAATTATGCAACTATGTGAAGACTCTCCCAATTAATAATTTCAGATCTTGATACTTTATTCAAACAGCAAGCAAAGCTAAAGAAAACTACATTACAAGGATAGCACAACTCATGTGAAGAAGCAAAAACTTAGGCTCAACCGATACTAACCGATAGTTGTTGAAGAAGAAAGGTGGGATGCCTACCGGGGCATACCCAAGCTTAGATGCTTGAGACTTCTTGAAATATTATCTTGGGGTGCCTTGGGCATCCCCAAGCTTGAACTTTTGTGTCTCCTTAATTCCTCTCATATCATGGTTTCTCTTCTTTTTATCAAAAGCTTCATTCACAACAAACTCAACAAGAACTCGTGAGATAGGTTAGTATAAACCAATGCAAAACCTTATCATATTCTACTGGAACAAATCACTAAAATTATTATTCAACATTGCATACTAAATGCCTCTGCATATTTAATACTCCTATCATCAAATAGAATCATTAAACAAGCAAACATATGCAAACAATGCAACTATAACAGCAATCTGCCAAAACAGTACAGCGGTAAACTTTCTGTTTTCAAACAGCAACATGTATACTAGCAGAATAAGCATGGCAAAGGCTATCCTTGACATTTTTATTGAAACTAAAATGCAAAACAATATTCTAACCAACAGCAAGCAAAAACTAACAAAAGATAATGACTCTCCAAGCAAAACACATATCATGTGGTGAATAAAAATATAGCTCCAAGTAAAGTTACCGATAGACGAAGACGAAACAGGGGATGCCTTCCGGGGCATCCCCAAGCTTAGGATCTTGGTTGTCCTTGAATATTACCTTGGGGTGCCTTGGGCATCCCAAATCTTAGGCTCTTGCCACTCCTTATTCCATAGTCCATCGAATCTTTACCCAAAACTTGAAAACTCCACAACACAAAACTCAACAGAAAACTCGTAAGCTCCGTTAGTATAAGAAAATAAAAAAACCACTTAGGTACTGTAATTAACTCATTCTAAATTCATATTGGTGTAATATATACTTTACTCCAACTTATCTATGGTTCATACCCTCCGATACTACTCATAGATTCATCAAAATAAGCAAACAACACATAGAAAACAGAATATGTCAAAAACAGAACAGTCTGTAGTAATCTATATCAAACATATACTTTTGGAACTCCAAACATTCTACCAAATTAGGAAGACCTGAGAACTTTGTGTACCAATCCAGAGAAAAAAGAATCAGATCTGAAGAATGTTTCTGTGAATTAACAAAACTAATTTACTGGGTGCAAAAGTTTTTGATTTTCAGCAGGATCAACACAACTATCATCGTAGCTATCCTAAAGGTCTTACTTGGCACTTTATTGAAACAAAAGCTATAAAACATGATTACTACAGTATCATAATCATGTGGACACACAAAAAACAGTAAGGGTAAATATTGGGTTGTCTCCCAACAAGAGTTTTTCTTTAATGCCTTTCTAGCTAAGCATGATGATGACAAGGATGCTCACATAAAAGATAAGAATTGAAACATAACGGGAGCATCATGAAGAATATGACTAGCACATTTAAGTCTAACCCACTTCATATGCATAGGGATTTTGTGAGCAAACAACTTATGGGAACAATAATCAACTAGCATAGGAAGGTAACACAAGCATAGCTTCAAGAATTTAAGCACATAGGGAGGAAACTTGATATTATTGCAATTCCTACAAGCATATGTTCCTCTTTCGTAATAATTTTCAGTAGCATCATGAATGAATTCAACAATATAAACAGCACCTAAAGCATTCTTTTCATGATCTACAAGCATAGAAAATTTACTACTCTCAACATAAGCAAATTTCTTCTCATGAATAGTAGTGGGAGCAAACTCAACAAAATAACTTTCATGTGATTGAAAATTAAGATCAACATGACACGTTTCATGGTTATTGTCGGGGATATACCCCGCGGTATGACCCGGCCGGAGTCGTAAACCGGTCGGGACTTGGTAAACCGGCGGATGGTAAACCGGCAGGCAGTAAAGACAGATGGCTGAGTCAGACGGTAAACCGGCAAGTGTTAAACCGGTAGACATTAAAGACAGATGGCTGAGTCAGACGGTAAACCGGCAAGTGTTAAACCGGCAGATGGTTAAGACAGACGGTAAACCAGCAAGTGTTAAACCGGCAGAGTTAAGACAGATGGTAGCACCGGTAGACAATGTTAAACCGGCAGACAATGTTAAACCGGCAGACGTTAAGAATCTCAGGAAAGGAAGTCAAAATAGTTTAAGTCTTAGTCCGAGATGGACTCTACATGTAACTTGCTCCTTCAACTTATATAAGGAGGGGAGGGGCTCCCTAAAGAGGGACGAGCAAGAAACAATCTCTAGGGCTAGACACAACTAGAGGAGAGCCGGTTTACGGCGACTCCCTCGTGATGATAATGAGATCTAGCTTCAAACAGCATGTAGGGTTTTTACTGGATGATGTTTCCCGGGGCCCGAAGCTGTCTAAACCCCTGTCTTGTGTTGCGTCTCTCGATTTCGCTCAACCCCTCTCAAGCTACCACATAGATGTGTTGGCCTTGCGACTAAGTCCTGACACTAAGGACATCTGACGTGTTAATTTCACGACAGTTGGCGCCCACCATGGGGCCTGCACACGGTGGTGTTAAGTTTTTGGAGGGATCTCATCTAGGGTTTGAGAAGTTTGCATCCGGATTTAGAAAGAACCGGTTTTTTGAAAGGATCTACATCAACTTTTGGGTTCACTGAATTGAGATCAGAAATTTTATGAGCAGTAACCATCAGTTCTGTTAACAAGATCGACAGGGAAAATCCCAAAGATTTGGCACAAGCCGCCGCGCTTATTAGTAGGATCATCTACTATCACCAAACGAGTAAATCCAACATGGAAACCTGGAGGAAGACCTGGACGTGGGCGGTCAAACCTGCCACGACCCGGAAACCGGCCATGCCCTGTGATTGGCGTTGTTTCTGTCTCTGACTCGCCGAGGAGTCATCTGGTGCAGTCCCGCATGTTGACCCGCCTCCACATCCGACGGTCTCCGCCTTGTTTTCAACTCCGAGTCGCTGCAGCCTACGTGGCCTTCGAGCCTCGCTGAGCCTCCTGCTGCGGACACCGCGGCCTCCCCAAAGCCGCCGGACTTCCTTGCGCCGCTCTGTCTCCACATCGCTGCGGTGATCCGGCCCGCCGTTTCAAAACCCGCCTAGCGCTACTCCGAGTCACCAAATTCCGCGACCATGTAGTTGAGTCAGAGCACTATATTGGCTCCAGATTGAGTCGGACTCAGACTCGTCGACCGAGCGCCCGCCTGGAATCCGACCTAAGTCGCCACATCGACCCGCCGCGGTTTTCCGCCACCTCCAATCGCCGCCCGAGGCCTCACCGAGCCGCTCTGTCGCGAGCAGCACTGCCTCAAAAGACGGGTGCCTCGACGCCTTTCTCCTCCGATTCGTCCTGAGCCACAAGTCGCCGTCCCGTCGTCACCTCCACGGCCGCGGCTGTGCCTCGCCGGCGCGCTTCTGTCGCTGCGCCACCGTCGCCGGTTTGCCTCCGCGCCCGAACTGCCGGTGCCTCTACTCCACGGCCGTGGCAACCCGCCCCGGCCTCTGTCCCAGTCGCTATTCTATAGTCCCAGGCGTTGAGCCTCCGACGGCCGGCCACCTCAGAGTCACCCCTCCGTCCGTGAACCGCCGTCTCCGCTCGGTCTCGGATTAAGTCACCACCACGGCCCCGTGCAACCTCAACTACTCCGTTGGGTCGAGCTGCCGTGAGTCGCCTCCCTGCCGAGAGCCGCCTGTCGCCGTCGATATGACTCATCTCGCCAGAGTCCTCCCTGCATTAGTTTCAACCCACCGGGTCACCGCCTGCCACTTCGCCCTCTTGCGGTTCCCTTCGCGCGGCCACGCTGGCTCCGTGTTGAAGTCGTCGTCGCCTTCGCCGCCTCTCCGCCATTACAGCAGTAAACCGCCGCTACAGGGGCCTCGACCCGGCTGCGCTGTCGCCTCCACAACCTCACTATGAGCCTCCGTCTGCCCGACAGTTATAAGGCAGAGTCGATGTATGGCGGATTGAGAAGCCGGTCCGCGAATTGCCTTGGCTCGAATAGCACTTATTTGGCAGTTGATTAACAGGAACAAGACGCTAAAATTCAGAAGGAGCAGAGCTGTTTACTGTAACATAATGCTGCAGAGGTTAAAGATTAAATAAATTCGCCGGGTCAAAACAGCCCATGTCGGTACACCGTGTGGCCTGTTTCGCTGCGCCCTCAATTTTCTTATACAGCGCTTCAAAGCTGCCGACGACAAGTCGCCGGCCTCGCTGGACGCTGGCCGTTTCAACCTCGAAGAGTCGCCGCCTGGGCTGTTTCCATTGCTGAGTCATTGCAGCTGCAAACCTGGCTTTGTCCGGCCGGCGCCGGTTTACTACTACTCCTCATGGATACTACCGGTTCTTGTGGTCGCTTTGATCCGCTTGTATGCTGCAGATAGAAGGCAGCCTTGTTTTTGCCACAAATCGCCGGGCCCTTCCGCCGGGTTACCGCGCCCCGTCTTAGTCACCCGCCAGCTCCGCCCGGTGTGCTACGGGCCGCTTTGTCCCACCGGAGCCTCTACTGCTGAGTCGTCATGGATGTGCTTGGCCGACCCGGCCTCGCCTTGAATCGCCGGGCTTCACCGCTGCAGTGGCCGCCGCGCCTTCAGGGTGTTTTCAAGCCGCCTCCACTGAATTCTACTTCAAGTCACCGTGATCCATGGCCAGCTTAAACCGCCCTCGCGTGAGCTCTTGCCCGTGACCCTGGGATGTCGGGTTATGGCTTTGTACCACTTCGGCTGTACTTTGCTGATGCTTCTATCCGTTCATTCATTATAAAACCAAGGAATGGCAGGGCTGCGGTTGGCGAAGACAAGTCTGAAGCATTACGTGCGTACAGAAGATAATAAGCCAGCCCCTGTTACACGTGAAAAGTGGTGAACGAAAACGGATGCAGATACTATATGGAGATCCAAAGCGAGCCTTTTGTTCATCACTACCACGGACGGTGTACATAGCCCGATGCTGGTCACTCTAAATCACATCAACACGTTGAGGATCGCGCCAAGCTGCTGCCGTGGCCCGTGGGCAAATTAAGAAAGGGACGTGGGCGCTTTTGGCAGGGCCTGGAGGGGATAATGCACAAATATCTTATGTGCGCATATATGGATCAAAAAGAATTCAGCAGCCGTATTACAAGGTTATCTACAGACGTTATTCATGGAGCATCGGGCGGCCGAGCAAATCAGGTGATATCCATCTAAATTTGTTTTATTAACACATATTCCTATCAAAGGATAAATTACTTGGATTTGTATATTTTTATACACAGGACTATTATTCATTACAAATGTGGTTTACACTACGGATTGATAATATCCCGCCCGGGGATAATCCGGGACATATCACATGATGAATGGACGCACACAAGCTGCTGCCCTTGCGGTCCGGTCCACATCGGCTTGCTGGGATCACGCCTGCTTGTTGTCAATGGACGTGCGCAAATCACCGCCCCCGAGGCCCGGTGTACATCAACACACTGAGCTGCACCCGTCCGCATAAGCTGCTTATTGAGGATGAGCAAGTCACAGCTTGGGTAGCCCGGTTTTCTTCCAGCAAATTGGAAGCAAGTTATCATCAACCGCAATTTGCACTGGGCGGCTCAGTGGGTAGGCGCACAAGTCGCCATCACTACAGTTTGGTTAACTTCAAATAGCCTTGGAAGGAACCATTGGCCGAGTTGCTGACCCGGATCATACGTGATCATTTATAACCCGCCACAGTCACCTCAACCTTCTGTGGATTCACATCGTGCTATCAACACCAATGATATACAACTTATACCGATTTATATCATGGTCAAATATGGAGAATCTCAAGCCAATTCCTCGAGTCACCTTTGAGACTCAGGGGCTATGATGATATGACTCAGCGAGTCTTGCCAGTTTCAACATTTCAAGTGCCCCAGGATGTTGAAGGGAAAGATAACCCGGTACCGGAGGCTACTGTTATATTGATAAAAGTTTAAAGGCTGTCAGAAATATTCCGGCTCACAATGTTGCTTCCGGTTTATAATTCGGTTCAAGAGGAAACTATATCTTGCAAAAGCTCCGACGCTCTCAATATCCGGTTCAAAATCCCGGTTCAAGAAGAATTTATCTCTTGCAAAAATTTAAAGGTTGCCAAAGAGGACCTGCTGCCCTGAAGCGCGGTTCAAACATGGGTATCCTGCCTTATGGGCTCATCTTCATATGATCACTTGGGGGCTTCCTGTTCAAACATAGGTATGTTCACCAAAGAGAACATAGCGTTACTACCCTCTTGATGCAGCTATCAAGCCAATATTATTATAAGGGGCCAAAGAGAGTTTGTTGCATAGCACAACTCAAACATAGGCACCCGGCGAGCATAGTTCAAAAATATAGCACATGGGGGCTTCAGCTGACAAAGCGGAGTCCTGTCCATTAATCCGGCTATCACGCCACAACAAAGCTTGGGAGCTTCACACCCAAGGGGCCAAAGAGAGTCTGGATGCTATGCACAACTCAAACATAGGCACCCAATGAGCACAGCTCATCACGTTACTTGGGGGCTCCTTGTGTCAAATACCAAGGAGTTTGAACGGACCCTTGTAGCTGGGTATCGACCCACGGCTTGGAAGCCTGGTGTATTCACCTAAAACCCCGGGTTAACCTGCCTTCATCAAGTAAGACACTCCTATCCAGGTCATCCTGGCACGGCCCTCCGAACATTTGACAGTTACTCTCATTGAGACCCTGCAGTTTTCAAAGTTAAAACGGTGATTGGTTAGTTGGAGGTCCATCTTAAAAGGCTTTGTTAAATGGTCAACTCAGCGGCCTGGCAGCCCACAAAAAGCCTCGAATTTGGGCCTAGCAGCCCCCAAAAAGCCTCGACTACACGGTTTTATTTGCCTTTGTCAAGATTTTTCTCTTTTTGATAAATTTTATGTTGAACCGGTGTCTATTGACCAGGCATGACTATCAGTCATCAAATTAACCCGGTGTTCATTAACCTGGCTCGACTTTCAACTACAAGTTGTTAGTACATAATCACTTATAATCTGGTGTTTATTGACCCGGCCTGGCTTTGGACTATAAGTCGCCAGCATATATTTGGATTGCGCCATTGGAATTATGCGCTTATAAATCATTGGGTATATTATTCAAATAGCCAACATGGCTGGATTCCTATTATGGTTATCAATAACCAGTATTATGATTAAAGGTTTTCAAAGTCGCTTTAGCGCAATGTCTATCATATTATCAAGCGATATGATTTATTCTACAATTGAAGGAATAGTCCCGAGTTGCTGCAGGCTTACAACCCGGCACTTGGGGGCTACATTATTTAAGTTGAGATTACATCAAATATGCAAGTCTCATGTCGCTGCAAGCATGCACCATGACACTTGGGGGCTAATGCAAAGTCATTCTTTGTTCAACTTATTGAAGACCCGACTCATCACATTATAATGAGCGGCCCTTGGGGGCTACCAATTGCTCTGTCAAACAATTCAAGGTACAAAGCTTTTTATTCATTATATTGAAGGGTCCATCGCTTTCGATTGGTAAAGCACAAGGCTCTTAACCTTGTGGGCGTGAATTCAAGCCCCATGATGGGGGTTACATCATATGATGTTATTTTCATTGAAGTATATATCAAAGTGCCAGCTCAATATTATCTTACTAAGCCAGCCCTTGGGGGCTACACAGTTGTTGTTCAAAGATTACATGATTATATTTACAAAGTCCCTGCTCATTATTGCATAATGACCCGGCCCTTGGGGGCTACACTGGTTGAAGTTTTTATGAGCATCAGGAAATTACAAGTCCCAGGTTGCTGCAAGCATGACAACTCGGCACTTGGGGGCTACATATGTGGAATACTCAATTCTGACTAGTGATTGAGATGAACAAACCTGGATTTCTTCAAAGATTGTGATATTTAAGCAAGTATCAAGCTATTGCTATGCTACCTTCTTAAGACTTGGGGGCTACAAGTGATAGGCATATAAGAGGTATATTTTCAAGCTGGATGTTAACTACAAGTATGACCCGGTGCTATCAATATTTATAAACCGGCGATCTTGGCAATGATAAACCGGCAAGTTCTACATTCTTAAACCGGCTGAAGATCAGATGAGGATTTCAAGGACCATTATTTTTGTTAAGTCATTGGGAGCTGAGTCAAAGAAGTTATTCTTCACAATATTTCTTTGCGACAAACCAATGTCAGCAAATTGATTATGAAGCTGGCCTATTAAACCGGATTTTCTAGAGGAAGGAAGTGACAAGGACTTAAGGATGATCAGAGTCAGTTTAACATGGATAAATCCAAATTAAATTGGGGGCTAATGTCGGGGATATACCCCGCGGTTTGACCCGGCCGGAGTCGTAAACCGGCCGGGACTTGGTAAACAGGCGGATGGTAAACCGGCAGACAGTAAAGACAGATGGCTGAGTCAGACGGTAAACCGGCAAGTGTTAAACCGGCAGACAGTAAAGACAGATGGCTGAGTCAGACGGTAAACCGACAAGTGTTAAACCGGCAGACGGTTAAGACAGACGGTAAACCGGCAAGTGTTAAACCGGCAGAGTTAAGACATATGGTAGCACCGATAGGCGTTGTTAAACCGGTAGACAATGTTAAACCGGCAGACAATGTTAAACCGGCAGACAATGTTAAACCGGCAAACGTTAAGAATCTCAGGAAAGGAAGTCAAAATAGTTTAAGTCTTAGTCCGAGATGGACTCTACATGTAACCTGCCCCTTCAACTTATATAAGGAGGGGCAGGGCTCCCTAAAGAGGGACGAGCAAGAAACAATCTCTAGGGCTAGACACAACTAGAGGAGAGCCGGTTTACGGCGACTCCCTCGTGATGATAATGAGATCTAGCCTCAAATAGCATGTAGGGTTTTTACGGATGATGTTTCCGGGGCCCGGCTGTCTAAACCCCTGTCTTGTGTTGCGTCTCTCGATTCCACTCAACCCCTCTCAAGCTACCACATAGATGTGTTGGCCTCGCGACTAAGTCCTGACACTAAGGACATCTGACGTGTTAATTCCACGACAGTTATCATTATTCTTTAAAGCATACGTGTCATCACAATAATCATCATAGATAGGAGGCATGCTTTCATCATAGTAAATTTGCTCATCAAATCTTGGGGGACAAAAAATATCATCTCCATCAAACATAGCTTCCCCAAGCTTGTGGCTTTGCATATCATTAGCATCATGGGTATTCAGGGAATTCATACTAACAACACTGCAATCATGCTCATCATTCACATATTTTATGCCAAGCATTCTATGTAATTCTCCTTCTAGCATTTGAACACAATTTTCCTTTCCATCATTCTCACGAAAGATATTAAAGAGACGAAGCGCATGAGACAAACTCAACTCCATTTTTTTGTAGTTTTCTTTTATAAACTAAACTAGTGATAAAACAAGAAACAAAAAGGTTCGATTGCAAGATATAAAGATATACCTTCAAGCACTCACCTCCCACGACAACGGCCTTGAAAAGAGCTTAGTTGACGGGGTGTGAGTGAGTGCCTTACCTAGCCTCCCGACAGCGCCGGAAAAAGAGCTTGATGTCTACTACACAACCTTCTTCTTGTAGACGTTGTTGGGCCTGCAATCTGCAGGTTTGTATGACAGATAGCAAATTTCCCTCAAGTGGATGACCTAAGGTTTATCAATCCGTAGGAGGCATAGGATGAAGATGGTCTCTCTCAAGCAACCCTGCAACCAAATAACAAAGAGTCTCTTGTGTCCCCAACACACCCAATACACTGGTAAATTGTATAGGTGCACTAGTTCGGTGAAGAGATGGTGATACAAGTGCAAAATAGATAGTAGATATAGGTTTTTGTAATCTGAAAATATAAAAACATCAAGGTGACTAATGATAAAAGTGAGCGTAAACGGTATTGCAATGATAGGAAACAAGGCCTAGGGTTCATACTTTCACTAGTGCAAGTTCTCTCAACAATAATAACATAGATAGATCATATAATAAGCCCTCAACATGCAACAAAGAGTCACTCCAAAGCCACTAATAGCGGAGGACAAACATAGAGATTATGGTAGGGTACGAAACCACCTCAAAGTTATTCTTTCGGATCGATCTATAAAAGAGTTCGTACTAGAATAACACCTTAAGACACAAATTAACCAAAACCCTAATGTCACCTAGATACTCCATTGTCACCTCAAGTATCTGTGGGCATGATTATACGATATGCATCACACAATCTCAGATTCATACAACCAACATAAAAGTACTTCAAAGAGTGCCCCAAAGTCTCTACCGGAGAGTCAAGAACGTGTGCCAACCCCTATGCATAGGTTACCAATGTCACGAAACCCGCAAGTTGATCACCAAGACATACATCAAGTGTTCTCATAAAAGACTCAATCCGATAAGATAACTTAAAAAGGGGAAACTCAATTCATCACAAGAGAGTAGAGGGGGAGAAACATCATAAGATCCAACTACAATAGCAAAGCTCGGGATACATCAAGATCGTGCCATAGAGAAACACGAGAGAGAGAGATCAAACACATAGCTACTGATGCGTACCCTCAGCCCCGAGGGTGAACTACTCCCTCCTCGTCATGGATAGCGCTGGGATGATGAAGATGGCCACGGTGATGGGTTCCCCCTCCGGCAGTGCCTAACGGGCTCCCGAGAGGTTTTGGTGGCTACCGAGGCTTGCGGCGGCGGAACTCCCGATCTCTCTTCTGCTCTGGAAGTTTCACGATACGTAGGTATATATGGAGTGCGAGAATGCGTCGGTGGAGCTACGGGGCCCCACGAGGCAGGGGGCGCGCCCTAGGGGGGTGGGCGCGCCCCCCACCCTCGTGAGCACTTCCCGTATCTTCTGACGTGGGGTCCAAGTCCATCAGGTGGGTTTCCTTCCAAAAATAACTTCTCTAGTTGATTTTGTTCCGTTTTGACTCCGTCTGATATTCTTGTTCCTCGAAACACTAAAATAGGCATAAAACATCAAATCTGGGCTGGGCCTCCGGTTAATAGGTTAGTCCCAAAAATAATATAAAAGTGGATAATAAAGCCCAATATTGCCTAAAATAGTAGATAAAGTAGCATGGAGCAATCAAAAATTATAGATACGTTGGAGACGTATCAGTGACCAACACCCAAAGGGTTTACTAGAGTCAATAATCTAGTTCACGTTGCTATGTGATTAACACCCAAAGCGTACTAAGGTGTGATCATGTTTTGCTTGTGAGAGAAGTTTTTAGTCAACGGGTCTGTCATATTTAGAGTCGTATGTATTTTGCAAATATTCTATGTTTACAATGCTCTGCAAGGAGCTAATCTAGCTAATTGCTCCCACTTTCAATATGTATCAAGATTGAAACTTAGAGTCATCTGGATCGGTGTAAAAGCTTGCATCAACGTAACTCTTTACGACGAACCTTTGGTCACCTCCATAATCGAGAAACATATCCTTATTCCACTAAGGATAATTTTGACCGTTGTCCAGTGATCTATTCCTAGATCACTATTGTATTCCCTTGCCAAACTCAGTGTAGGGTATACAATAGATCTGGTACACATCATTACATACTTTATAGAACCTATGGCTGAGGCATAGGGAATGACTTTCATTCTCTTTCTATCTTATGTCGTGGTCGGGCTTTGAGTCTTACTCAACTTCACACCTTGTAACATAGACAAGCACTCTTTCTATGACTGTTCCATTTTGAACTACTTCAAAATCTTGTCAAGGTATGTACTCATTGAAAAAACTTATCAAGCGTCTTGATCTATCTCTATAGATCTTGATGCTCAATATGTAAGCAGCATCACCGAGGTATTTCTTTGAAAAACTCCTTTCAAATACTCATTTATGCTTTCCAGAAAATTCTACATTATTTCCGATCAACAATATGTCACTCACATATACTTATCAAAATTGTTGTAGTGCTCCCACTCACTTTCTTCTAAATACAGGCTTTACCACAAGTCTGTATAAAACTATATGCTTTGATCAACTCATCAAAGCGTATATTCCAACTCTGAGAGGCTTGCACGAGTCCATAAATGGATCGCTGGAGCTTGCACACTTTGTTAGCTTCTTTCGGATCGACAAAACCTTCTGGTTGCATCATATACCACTCTTCTTCCAGAAATCCATTCAGGAATGCAGTTTTGACATGCATTTGCCAAATTTCATAATGATAAAAAGCGACAATTGCTAACATGATTCGGACAGACTTAAGCATCGCTACGAGTGAGAAAATCTCACCGTAGTCAACACCTTGAACTTTGTCAAAAACCTTTTCTTTCGACAAGTCTAGCTTTGTATATACTAACACTACTATCAGTGTTCGTCTTCCTCTTTGAAGATCCATTTATTTAATATGGCTTGTTGATCATCGGTCAAGTCCACCAAAGTCCGCACTTTGTTCTCATACATGGATCCCATCTCAGATTTCATGGCCTCAAGCCATTTTGCGGAATCTGGGCTCATCATCGCTTCCTCATAGTTCGCAGGTTCATCATGGTCTAGTAACATGACTTCTAGAACAGGATTGTCGTACCACTCTGGTGCGGACCGTACTCTGGAAGACCTACGAGGTTCTGTAGTAACTTGATCTGAAGTTTCATGATCATCATCATTAGCTTCCTCACTAATTAGTGTAGGAATCACAGGAACTGATTTCTGTGATGAACTACTTTCCAATTCAGGAGAAGGTACAATTACCTCATCAAGTTCTATTTCCCTCCCACTCACTTATTTCGAGAGAAATGCCTTCTCTAGAAAGGATCCATTCTTAGCAACAAAGATTTTGCCTTCGGATTTGTGATAGAAGGTGTACCCAATAGTCTTTTTTGGGTATCCTATGAAGACGCACTTCTCCGATTTGGGTTTGATCTTATCAGGTTGAAACTTGTTCACATAAGCATCGCAGCCCCAAACTTTAAGAAACGACAACTTTGGTTTCTTGCCAAACCACAGTTCATAAGGCGTTGTCTCAACGGATTTTTATGGTGCCCTATTTAAAGTGAATGCAGTTGTCTCTAATGCATAACCCCCAAACGATAGTGGTAAATCGGTAAGATACATCATAGATCGTACCATATCCAATAAAGTGCGGTTACGACGTTCGGACACACCATTACGCTGTGGTGTTCCATGTGGCTTGAGCTGTGAAACTATTCCACATTGTTTTTAAATGAAGGCCAAACTCGTAACTCAAACATTCTCCTCTATGATCAGATTGTAGAAACTTTATTTTCTTGTTACGATGATTCTCCACTTCACTCTGAAATTCTTTGAACTTTTCAAATGTTTCAGACTTGTGCTTTAAGTAGATATACTCATATATGCTCAAATCAGCTGTGAAGGTCAAAAAATAACGATACTTGCCACGAGCATCAACACTCATTGGACCGTATACATCGGTATGTATTATTTCCAACTAGTTAGTAGCTCGTTCCATTGTTCTGTAGAATGGATTTTTAGTCATCTTGCCTAAAAGGCACGGTTCGCAAGCATCAAATGATTCATAACCAAGTTATTCCAAAAGTCCATCAGTATGGAGTTTCTTCATGCACTTTACACCGATATGACCCAAACGGCAGTGCCACAAATAAGTTGCACTATCATTATTAACTTTGCATCTTTTGCCATCGATATTATGAATATGTGTATCACTATGATCAAGATTCAATAAACCATCAACATTGGGTGTATGACCATAGAAGGTTTTATTCATGTAAACAGAATAACAATTTATTCTCTGACTTAGATGAATAATCGTATCGCAATAAACATGATCTAATCATAATTATGCTCAATGCAAACACCAAATAACATTTATTTAGGTTCAACACTAATCTCGAAAGTATAGGGAGTGTGCGATGATGATTATATCAATCTTGGAACTACTTCCAACACTCATCGTCACTTTACCCTCAACTAGTCTCTGTTTATTCTGTAACTCCTGTTTCGAGTTACTAATCTTAGCAACCGAACAAGTATCAAATACCCAGGGGCTACTATAAACACTAGTAAGGTACACATCAATAACATGTATATCAAATATACCCTTGTTCCCTTTGCCATCCTTATTATCAACCAAATATTCAGGGTATTTCCGCTTCTAGTGACCATTTCCTTTGTAGTAGAAGCACTCAGTTTTAGGCTTTGGTCTAGCTTTGGGCTTCTTCACGGGAGTGACAACTTGCTTGTCATTCTACTTGAAGTTCCCTTTCTTTCCCTTTGCCCTTTTCTTGAAACTAGTGGTCTTGTCAATCATCAACATTTGATGCTCTTACTTGATTTCTACCTTCATTGATTTCATCATCATGAAAAGCTCGGGAAACATTTTCGTCATCCCTTGCATACTATATTTCATCACAAAGTTCTACTAACTTGGTGATGGTGACTAGAGAAATCTGTCAATCACTATCTTATCTGGAAGATTAACTCACACTTGATTCAAGCGATTGTAGTACCCAGCCAATATGAGCACATGCTCACTAGTTGAGCAATTCTCCTCCATCTTTTAGCTATAGAACTTGTTGGAGACTTCATATCTCTCAACTCGGGTATTTGCTTGAAATATTAACTTCAACTCCTGGAACATCTCATATGGTCCATGACATTCAAAACGTCTTTGAAGTCCCTATTCTAAGCCGTTAAGCATGGTGCACTAAACTATCAAGTAGTCATCATATTGAGCTAGCCAAACGTTCATAATGTTTGCATCTGCTCCTGCAATAGGTTTGTCACCTAGCGGTGCATCAAGGACATTATTCTTCTGTGCATCAATGAGGATAAACCTCAGATCACGGACCTAGTCCGCATCATTGCTACTATCATCTTTCAACTTAGTTTTGTCTAGGAACACATATAAAACACAGGGAAGCAACAACGCGAGCTATTGATCTACAACATTATTTGCAAAATACTATCAGGACTAAGTTTCATGATAAATTAAAGTTCAATAAATCTTATTAATTAAGAACTCCCACTTAGATAGACATCCCTCTAATCATCTAAGTGATCACGTGATCCAAATCAACTAAACCATGTCCAATCATCACGTGAGATGGAGTAGTTCTCAATGGTGAACATCACTATGTTGATCATATCTACTATATGATTCACGCTCGACCTTTCGGTCTCACTGTTCCGAGGCCATATCTGCATATGCTAGGCTCGTCAAGTTTAACCTGAGTATTCTGCGTGCATAAAACTGTCTTACACCCGTTGTATTTGAATGTAGAGCTTATCACACCCGATCATCACGTGGTGTCTCGGCACGAAGAACTTTTGCAACGGTGCATACTCAAGGAGAACACTTATACCTTGAAATTTAGTGAGAGATCATCTTATAATGCTACCGTCAATCAAAGCAGAATAAGATGCATAAAAGATAAACATCACATGCAATCAATATAAGTAATATGATATGGCCATCATCAACTTGTGCCTTTGATCTTCATCTCCAAAGCACCATCCTGATTACCATCATCACCGGCGCGACACCTTGATCTCCATCGTAGCATCGTTGTCGTCTCGCCAACAATTGCTTCTACGACTATCGCTACCGCTTAGTGATAAAGTAAAGCAATTACAGGGAGATTGCATTGCATAGAATAAAATGACAACCATATGGCTCCTGCCAGTTGTCGATATCTCTGTTACAAAACATGATCATCTCATACAATAAAATTTAGCATCATGTCTTGACCATATCCCATCACAACATACCCTGCAAAAACAAGTTAGACGTCCTCTACTTTGTTGTTGCAAGTTTTACGTGGCTGCTACGAGCTGAGAAAGAATCGTTCTTACCTATGCATCAAAACCACACTAATATTTCGTCAAGTTAACCTTCAACAAGTTCCGGGCGTAGCCACACTCGGTTCAAATAAAGTTGGAGAAACTGACACCCGCCAGCCACCTATGTGCAAAGCACGTCGGTAGAACCAGTCTCGCATAAGCATACGCGTAATGTCGGTCCGGGCCGCTTCATCCAACAATACCGCCGAACCAAAGTATGACATGCTGGTAAGCAGTATGACTTGTATCGCCCATAACTCACTTGTGTTCTACTCGTGCATATAGCATCTACGCATAAACCTAGCTCGGATGCCACTGTTGGTGAACGTGGTAATTTCAAAAAAAAATCCTACACACACGCAAGATCATGGTGATGCATAGCAACGAGAGGGAGAGTGTATCTTCATACCCTTGAAGATCGCTAAGCGGAAGCGTTTAATAACGCAGTTGATATAGTCGTACACCTTCACGATCCGCCCCGATCAAGTACCGAACGTACGGCACCTCCGCGTTCAGCACACGTTCAGCTCGAAGACGTCCTCGCCTTCTTGATCTAGCAAGACTGGCGAAGTAGTAGATGATTTCCTGCAGCACGACGGCGTGGTGACGGTGTTGATGAAGAACAATCTCCGCAGGGCTTCGCCTAAGCACTACGGACACTATGACGGAGGATAAACTAGAGGGGACGGGGTTGCCGGCACACGGCGTGGTGTTTCTTGATGTGTCTTTGGTGCTAGCCCTGCTCCTGTATTTATATGTTAAACCTTGGGGTCGAAACTAGGAGTAAAAGCCTCCACAAAGTCGGTTTCACCCGAAAGGCAAAAGTCCTTCTCGGACTCCAGGGCCAGACGTCGGGGTTCCCGGCGTTTGGACCCAGACGCCAGGGACACTGGCGTCTGGCCCCTGGACTCCGCAAAACTTCCTTTTGCACTTTCCAAAAACCCTGTGGGCCTTCCCCTTTGGCCCAAATAAAGTGTTCTCATACCCAAACATTTCGGGAAACATCCGGAACCCCTTCTGGTGGATTCTGGAACCCTTCCGGAGACCAAACACTATTATCCCATATATCAATCTTTATCTCCGGACCATTCCGGAGTTCCTCGTCATGTCCATGATCATATCCGGGACTCCGAACAACATTCGGTCACCAACATATATAACTCATATAATACTAAATCGTCAGCGAAGGTTAAGCGTGCGGACCCTACGGGTTCGAGAACCAATAGCGGAACCTGGATGCCCATATTGGCTCCAACATATTCTACGAAGATCTTTATCGGTCGAACTGCATAACAACATACATTGTTCCCTTTTTCATCCGTATGTTACTTGCCCGAGATTCGATCGTTGGTATCTCAATACCTAGCTCAATCTCGCTACAGGCAAGTCTCTTTACTCGTTACATAATGCATCATCCCGCAACTAACTCATTAGTCACATTGCTTGCAAGGCTTATAGTGATGTGCATTACCAAGAGGGCCCAGAGATACCTCTCCAACAATCGGAGTGAAAAATCCTAATCTCAATCTATGCCAACTCAACAAGTACCATCGGAGACACCTATAGAGCACCTTTATAATCACCCAGTTACGTTGTGATGTTTGGTAGCACACAAAGTGTTCCTCCGGTAATCAGGAGTTGCATAATCTCATAGTCGTAGGAACATGTATAAGTCATGAAGAAAGCAAGAGTAGTAAACTAAAATGATCAGGTGCTAAGCTAACGGAATGGGTCAAGTCAATCACATCATTCTCGGAATGATGTGATCCCGTTTATAAAATGACAACTCATGTCTATGGTTAGGAAACCTTAACCATCTTTGATCAACGAGTTAGTCAAGTAGAGGCATACTAGTGACACTCTGTTTGTCTATGTATTCATACATGTATTATGTTTCTGGTTAATACAATTATAGCATGAATAATAAACATTTATCATGAAATAAGGAAATAAATAATAACTTTATTATTGCCTCTAGGGCATATTTCCTTCAGGCCCACCCCACACCTGAACCAGTCAAGTTTCCCACTCCTCTCCGTCTACGACTCCACTGCCGCGTCTTCCCCATCTCCGGGTCGTTCCAGTCTGGGGCCTCGCCGTTATCCACTGCCTCGTTGCGCTCGGCGCGGCGTGGTCAACAAACGGGAGTCATTGGAAGAGGACTATACGTGAGAGCCTGACGGCTAGGACCCACGAGGTCCATGGTCGCACGCAAGGAAACTTCCTCCTTATTAAGGTGTTTCCTTCCCCTGACAGCTGGGACCCACCGGCTGTATCTTCGCACGGAAGGAAGTGCCTCCTTGTAATGCGAAAAAAATTATTCCTCCAGATGACATCTGGGATCCGGCAGATTTGGTAGCTGACTTGTGGACCCACCATATTTCGCGAAAAAACGTTTCCCCCGTTGTCAGCTTGGACCCACCGGAAGTGCCTCCTTATTACGCATAAAAAAATGAATACTCCCCCTACTAGTTGGGACCCACCTTGGTGGGAGGCTGACTTGTGGGCCTACTAAGTTGACGGGGACGGAGGGCTTTGTCAACTTAGTCAATATGAACGATTCTAGCTCCAGTGACCGTACGATGTCCATCCAACGGCCGTAGTGCTTCTTCAACCTCTGGTCTTCTTGCTCCAGCTGCCCAAAGCAGCGCCGGTCGTGCCGCATGCTCCTGCTTCCCGTGGCTGGCTGAACTGCCACGGAGGCCTCACCGCCCCCTACTATTCCCACCGCTGGCCAGGCCCTGCGGCGACTGCAGCCTCACACCGCAGCCGAACCAGTGAACCCTCGTACTCCTCTCCGCGCGGGCTTCCGCTGTCGCGTCTTCCCCGGCTCCATGTTGTCCCCTTTCTAGGCCTCGCCGTCGTCCACTGCCCTGGTGCTCTCCGCGCGGCGTGGTCAACGTGGTCAAGGAACGACTTCCATCGAAGGAGTACTGTACATGGAGAGGCTGACAGCTGGGTCCACGGCGGCCGCAAGGAAGTGCCTCCTTATTACGCGCAAAATAATTGTTCCTCCACGACAGCGAGGACCGACCGGACGGGCCACCGTGTTCGCAAAAAATGATTACCGACTGCTGGGACCCACCAGCTACATCTTCGCACGCAAGGAAGTGCGTCCGGGCAAAAAAAAAACGATTCGCCCCTTGACTGATGGGACCCACCAGCTACATCTTCGCACGCAAGGAAGTGCCTGACAGTCGGGACCCATCTGGTCAAAGCGTACGTAGCGTTGTCATTCTGGTCGCGAATGTGTACGTACATACTGGTCGATGTAGAGGCGTGCACGTGTCGTAGTAGAGGCGTGCACGTAGCATATACACGTACGTACAACGGCCAGTGTGCAAGAAAGAAAATATGGTCACGTACGTACATACGGGCGGGGTCTCGAACGCCTACTCGCACATACGTACGGCCAGGGCTCGTGTACATGGCTGGGTCAGAACGGAGAAACTGCATCGTTGTCGTGTTCATGGGGAGGCAACAGAATGCGCCGTGTTCATCGGGAGGCAACGGAATGCATCGTGTTCATCGGGAGGCAACGGAATGCGTCGTGTTCATTGGGAGGCAACAGAACGTGTGGGAGCCAACCGGCTTGGACGAAACAGGCGATGGAAACGAGGCCTGGCGTACCGCAGAACGGAGGAAACAGCCTTGTGTTCGACCGCCACGTTAAAGCGGGATCCTATTCATCGAGGGGTGCGGTGTACCGCAAAAGCGGAGAAGCGGACTTGTGTTGGAGCGCTTCACGGTGAAAGCGGGTCATGTTCATCGGGAGGGGTGTGGCGTACCGCAAAACGGGACTCCACGGGATACTGTTCATCTCCACCGTCGACCTCCTCCAGCCTCCACGGGCCACTGTTCATCCACCGTCGACCTCCTCCAGCCTCCACCTGCTCCTGTTCATCCACGGGCTCCTGTTCATCCAGCCTCCACCGTGCGCTACTCCACCGGCTACTGTTTAACCACCCCTCTCCACGGGCTCCTGTTCAACCAGCCCTCCACGGGCTACTGTTCATCCACCCCTCCACCGTCTACTGTTCATCCATCCCTCCACGGGGTCCTGTTCATCCAGCCCCAACCGGCTCGGTTGATCGGGGTCCTGTTCATCTAGAAGCAACACCACATGGTCCTGTTCATCCCCCCACCGCTCCTTTGTTCATCCGACCCCCCGCCCGCGACGCTCACTGTTCATCCAGAGGAAGCATCGATCGGCTTCAGTTAGCAGCAGTAGCAAAGGAATCGCTCGATCGGGTTCAGTTAACAGCCATCGATCGACCGTTCGGGTTCAGTAACGCGTAGCTCGCAGCGGTAATCGCCGGGTTCGATTAGAGCCTCAACGCCGCACACACGCTGCGTGTCAGCGAGAGAAAGCGCATCGCTTCGCCCCGACCACCCATCGTAATCGGGCACTCGTCGAAATTTTCCTCACCCTCGCTTCTACCATGGTTTTTTCCGTCATGGACGTCCCAAAGAATGTCATGCAGCTGCGTCTCCGGCCCGCCCAGGACGAAAAACCCATTTTCTGTCATGATTTTTTGTCATAGAACTAGGAGCCCACCACATCTATGATGATACCGGGTTTTGTCACAATTATCATCATAGAAGTGTCATAAGTATGACAGAAAAAAAATTCGTTCGGCCCAAAATGTCACGGATGTGTCTTTTTTTTGTGGTGCAAGTTCTAGGCTTTTCGTCATTGCCTGATTCGAGCTCCCCCTCCCTCCACCACCGGATCCCCACGCACACCCGCTACCACGCCACCAATCGAGCTTATCGTGCTGCTACGCCGCCGCCAATCCGCCACCCGATTCGAGCTCCCGCCACCGGCCATTTGAGCTTCTCGCCCACCGCATTTGACACTAGACGCTCGGGTGCCACACCGCTAGCTCCTCATCGGTCAGCCGCCGACGCTCCTCTCGAAGCTCGGTCGCCACCGCTCTATCCGCAGTCCCGTCGCCACCATGTCGCTGAAGAAAATCTCGAAGAGTAAGACCGGCTTCTTCGGGGTGCAGAAGAAGCCGTTTGGAAACTTCGGCGTGGAGTGTCAGTGCGATGGTATCACTATTGGATTGGCACATTCAACTCTGTCACCTGGTCCTGCGTGCATACGACATTGCCATGTGGCATTCTGGCTGGCAGAGGCACGAGATGAACTTTCCAGAGATCGAGACATAGGCGGACGCGGAGCTAATTGGGCTGAAGAATATTAACATTTGGCGGATGAACGAGAAGGAGGAGGAGGAGGAGGACGAGAAGAAGAGGCTAGTATTTCTCTTTGCTCTCGGCGATATTGATGAGGCGGCGATGACAAGGTTCGTGCGGGAGCATCCAGAGTATGTCCAGACCAAGCGCGAGTTCTTCTGAAAGCGCAAGACCGAGCAAAAGAAGAAGAGGATGACAAAGGAGGAGGAGGCCGGCCCCTCGACGATGATCACCATCGAGTCCGACTCCAGAAGCATGGTAGTTGGACACTAGACAAGGCAGAAAGAAATCATTCTACCTAGGTATGTCGTCGCGAATATATATCAGTATACTCAGTGGCGGAGCTTGGGTTGAAATCTAGGGGGGGGGCAATGGGCTGGGGGGGGCAAACAATATGTATTTTGGGCTGATTTTGCTTGAGATATGGGCCAAATACTAAGGGGTATTTCAGAAAATTTTCATGGGCTGGGGGGCAACGGCCCAGGTTGGCCCCTGAGAAGCTCCGTCATTGAGTACACTGCAGAAGGTTGTTTCGGCGAGAAGCGTACCTTGTGCAGCGAACTGCTATAGGAGTGAGCCTATTGTTTTGTAAGGAAAAAGTCATCTTCTGCCTCCGAGCTCATTTGAGCTTGGGATGGACAGCAAAATCTAAAAAAAAATCTGGTGAAAACACTGACAAAAGTTTTACGTGCCCGCAAATTTTCATGTTGAAAAGACATTTTCTGAAATCATGGCAAAAGAAACAAAAACACTCCAAAATGCTTTCGAAAATAACATTGTAAAGCATTAATTTTGTTTTTTTACCACGACTTCAAAAATGTGATTTCAAGATGATTTTTTGTGAACACGTAATTTTTTTTGTCAATGTTTGTAAAAAAATAGCAGAAATTTTGATTTTCTTTTTTTGGATTTTACTGTTCATCCAAGCTCATTTGAGCTCGGGCTCGGAAACTCCACATCCTTTGTAAGCAGCTTTTTTATAAAGAAAGTCATATTGCGAGTGGGCTCGCATTTCAGTTTTTTCTAGTACAAGCTATGCTTTTTACGAAATGCACAACGATAGCTGTTATCCTTGTTTTAGGTTCTGCCAATGGCCGACTGAGATGTCTCTACTGTCTCTCGATGATATATTGTCAGGGTAAGGAATTATTAGGAAAATTCACACACATATTTTCAGCTTATCATGTTTACACTAAATAATATTTCTTCAAAACAAAATTTAAAATTATTTATGATCTAGTATCTATTTGTAAAAAATTCTTTCTAAACATTAAATTACTTATTAGTTATTCCCGCAGCATCGTGTGGGGTATCATCTAACAACCCACACCACGACAAAAGAATTGGTTCATACTTCCTCCGGTCCTTTTTAGTCTATATATAAGTTTTGTCTGAAGTCAAAGTATCTGTACTTTGACCAAATTTATAAAAAAATATCAACACTCACAATGTCAAATCAATATTGTTAGATTCATTACGAAATGTAGTTTCATAGGAGATCTATTTGGCAGTATTGTAGATGTTGATATTTTTTAATATAAATTTGGTCAAAATTTTCAAAGTTTGTCTTGACACAATTATAATACACGAAGTAAAAAGGACCGGAGGAAGTACAACCAATAGATCTTAAGGATGCAAGAGTGAGTCCCACTAAGCCCGCAAGACATGAAATATTCTCTGGTAACAATAGGTGGTGCTACACATTGTGCCACTTGTCGCCCCAGTGAGTTGCTGGGTTTTTCTTCTACACGTGGGGTGGGAGGGTTGGTACCTGCTTCCTTTTGTTATGTATCTGGTTTTCCAAAATGAAATATCTCTTAACCGGACGTTAAATTACAGACTGTTTTCACTGTTGCGTCTGTTATGTCAAGAGCTTCAAAATTAGACCTTATATTGATAGGTTTTTAATATATTTTTCTCAGACTTAACTTGTACTCCCAACTATATTAAGACCTGTACTCCCCATGCGACAAACTTGTACTTCACGTGTAACATACTTCTCCCAACGTGGTAATGTACTTCAGGGTTGTAATTTGTACTCCTAGCGGACCGCAACCTGAGCTACCCGCATCACACAACCTGTACTCACACGTTGTATGAGAAACCCAAGGAAATATCGGAGAGAGAGGGAGAAAATTGTTAACCCCAATAGAAAAAACCAGACGCAAAATGTAAAGACCAAACAAAAAGCATCAATGTCCCCATACCGACAACGTCCACACCCGTATCCCTCATGTGCCTATGGGCGCCACTTCCTAGGCTTCTATCGCGCACCATGCATCAGGCACTTGGATCATTCACTAGTGTAGAACCAGGATTTAGCATCGGTTTGTAAGAGCCTTTAGTGCCGGTTCTACAACTGGCACTAAAGGGTGGGGACTAAAGGTCCCCCTTTAGTACCGGTTCGGCACGAACTGCCACTAAAGTGCCACCACATGGCAGGAGCCAGGGCCGGGTGGGGTGACCTTTAGTACCGGTTGGTAACACCAACTGGTACTAAATGTTTGGGGGGTTTTGGTTTTATTTTTTATTTTTTCCTTTTGTTTTGTGTTTTCAATTTAATTTAGAGATTGTTTTTACATTATAATGAGTTGTTAAATCATTAGGTGAAAGTACCACAGATTAGTTTCAATTGGATGCATGCATGGATCCTAGCTAAGTGATCAAAGTATATATGTCATATCCATATTACTTGATCACTTATATTAGGTGAGCAATTAATATGGATATGGCATATACTTGATCACTTAGCTAGCTAGGATACATCCAGTTGAAACTAATCTACGGTTTCTTTCATAAATGATATAATAACTCATCATCATCATATTAATATTAAAACTATTGCATCATATATCATCACCAACGAGCTAATAAATCATTATAGTCGTCATTACCACTATTTAATCATCATAGTCATTATCGCTATCTAATCACCACCATACTACTTTAAAGAAGAAACATTCACTTGTACCAGAAGGAAAGATATCATCGAGTTCAACATGGTCATGATTATAAGCGTTCATATATAAGACCACAAATGCAAATCACTCTTTGAGATTAAGTTCAGGACAAAGAACATGGACATGAGAGGACAAGTACTAAGAGCATACTAATCACTCCTGCTGCTCTCTCTCTCTCAGGTAAAATAGCATAGAACATGTATAGCTCTCCTGATTCATCATATTAGAGCAGCAAATGAACCTGTCTCCTAATCATGGGTTGCGCTTCTGATTGCTGCCCCCTAGTACTTCTCTGCGATCGTGGACAATTTTGCTCCAGTCTTTCACTATTAAGCATTCCTCGCTATTAGAAATCCTGAATGCACTAAAGTGCATTGTAGGATGTCTTGGTCGTAAGCTAACCATTCTCATGCGACCTTTAGTCTCGATCCACTGAGGCACAATATTCATCGGGAGTCCCTGTTGAAGAACATCATATAGTAGCATACTTAGCAATGAAGCTTAGCTTAAAAAATAATGTATGCAAAAGATGCACTAAGGAAAAATAGTAAAAATCTTACCATCTTTCCGAAATAGATGTGACCGTAGTTCAATACGATCACTATTGGTCACACGTTTTGAGTACTAAGATTTTTAAATTCAGGAAAATAATTTCTCTTGACAGCATCAAGATCCTCAAGCCATGAAACATAATGACTTATCTCCTCGCGGTTTAGTTCAGCCCCGGGACAGTAGACGGTCCTGTTTACCAAGCGTTGAACGACATTTCCTATGTTCATAGGTGAAACATTAAACACTTATTAGTTATATTAATTCAACTAATTAAACTAGTTCTATTAATTCAACTAGCTAGTTCAACTAATTAATTCAACTAAGAACTTACTAAAAATATACCTAAATAAAGTAGCTCCTAATTCAACTAACTAGTTCAACTAATTCAACTAAACTAGTTCTATTAATTCAACTAGCTAGTTCAACTACTGATTTCAACTAAGCACTTACTAAAAATATATCTAAATAAATTAGCTCATAATTCAACTAATTCAACTAACTAGTTCAACTAATTAAACTAATTCAACTAAACTAGTTCTATTAATTCAACTAGCTAGTTCAACTAATTAATTCAACTAAGCACTTACTAAAAATATACCTAAATAAAGTAGCTCCTAATTCAACTAATTCAACTAACTAGTTCAACTAATTCAACTAAACTACTTCTATTAATTTTCTTATTAAAAATAAAGTAGCTAGTTCTATATACTAAAGTTTTAATTAGATGATCAAATCTCATATACCTAAATTTAAAATATATCTAATTCATCTAACATTAATATAAATTCATCTATAACTAAAAGTATAAAAAACTAACTCACATCTAACATTAAACATTTGTGTGTGTGTGTGTGTGTGTGTGTGTGTGTGTGTGTGTGTTTGTGTGTGTGTGTGTGCATCTGCACTGAGGCCGCCAACGAGCAGGGGTTGATCGGGCCATGGTCGATCGATCTTACAAGAGGGCGACGACGACCGGTGATGCGAGGCTATTGTGGGCAGGCGCCGACGGGATGCGCGCGACGGGGCGGCGACGCCGACGGTGATGGGGCGGTGAGATGGGGCGGCGCTGGGCGGCGACAGGCTGGGGCGGCGACGGGCAACGGGGCGGTGACAACGGCGATGGGGTGGCGCGTGGGCGAAGCGGCGACGCAGACGAAGCGGCGACGGCGGCGAAGAGGGCGGCGCGGGGACGGGCGCGACGAACAGATGAAGATGATAACTGAAATTTTCATAAGTACTGCTTATATACGGGAGGCCCTTAGTACCGTTTGGAGACAGGAACCGGTACTAAAGGTCAAATTTGGCCGGGCCAAGCGGCTGGAAGTGACCCCCTTTAGTACCGGTTCGTGGCTCCAACCGGTACTGAAGACCAGCCCTTATGTACCGGTTGAAGCCAGGAACCGGTACTAAAGGGGGTGTGCTCCCGTTCCGCGGTGCACAATGTTTAGTCCCACCTCGCCGAGCGAAGGGTGGCTGCTCCTTTGAGCTCCTATCTAATGCAGGCCTCTGGGCCTAACTTTGCTGCGCTGCCCTGTGAGCCTGCTAGGCCTGGATAACCACGCCCAAGGCCAAGCAGGCCCACTGGGCAGCGCGGAAATAATTTTTTATATAGTTTTTTCTTTAGTGGTTTATATATTTTCTTCTACTTATTCCTGAGTAGTTTTTTTGCTGTATTTAGAGTTTCTTTGTGAATATTTTTGCTTTAGGTATAAAAAAAATTGAATAGTTTAAATTTGAATTATTTGAAATTTGTGTGAATCACTAGTTCGTGAATAATTAACTTTAAAAATAGATTTTTTGGTGATTATTTTTTCTTATGTTTAATATTAGTGTGTTTTATCATTATATTCAAATTTGTAGTGATTTTTCAGTTCATTTTGTAGTGCTTTTCAATTTCACGATCATTTAGCTCTCAAAACAAATCAGTAAATGCATCGAAAATAGCAAATTATGTCATAAAGGATTGAAAGTTGATGACTTGGATTTGAATTGTGCATCTGAACGCAAAAAAAGTCCGGAGATGTTATAAGTTATTAAAATATTGAGTAGCCGGTGTAACAGATGAGTTTTCGTCCGAAACCCTGATACTTCGAAAGAGATTGTCCAGTTTGTATAAGAAGTGCATCCAGTTTTTGTCGTAACCCTCTCTAATTTTTTGCACATGCTATGCGGGTGAAATGATGATACCTTGCCAAGTTTGAACCTTTTCAGAGTTCATTTTGTAGTGCTTTTCAATTTCACGGTCATTTAGCTCTCAAAACAAATCAGTGAATGCATTGAAAATAGTAAATTATGTCAGAAAGGGTTGAAAGTTGATGACGTGGATTTAAATTGTGCATCCGAACGCAAAAAAGATCCGGAGTTGTAATAAGTTATTAAAATATTGAGTAGCCGGTGTAACAAATGAGTTTTCGTCCGAAACCCTGATACTTTGAAAGAGATTGTCTTGTTTGTACACGAAGTGCATCCAATTTTTTCCGTAACCCTCTCTACTTTTTTGCACATGCTATGTGGGTGAAATGATGATACCTTGCCAAGTTTCAACCTTTTCAGAGTTCATTTTGTAGTGCTTTACAATTTCACGGTCATTTAGCTCTCAAAACAAATCAGTAAATGCATCGAAAATAGCAAATTATGTCAGAAAAGGTTGAAAGTTGATGACGTGGATTTGAATTGTGCATCTGAACGCAAAAAAAGTCCGGAGTTATAATAAGTTATTAAAATATTGAGCAGCCGGTGTAACAGATGAGTTTTCGTCTGAAACCCTAATACTTCGAAAGAGATTGTCCAGTTTGTACAAGAAGTGCATCCAGTTTTTGTCGTAACCCTCTCTACTTTTTTGCACATGCTATGCGGGTGAAATGATGATACCTTGCCAAGTTTGAACCTTTTCGTAGTTCATTTTGTAGTGCTTTTCAATTTCACGGTCATTTAGCTCTCAAAACAAATAAGTAAATGCATCCAAAATAGCAAATTATGTCAAAAAGGGTTGAAAGTTGATGACGTGGATTTGAATTGTGCATCTGCACGCAAAAAAGTCCAGAGTTGTACTAAGTTATTAAAATATTGAGTAGCCAGTGTAACAGATGATTTTCGTCCGAAACTCTGATACTTCGAAAGAGATTGTCCAGTTTGTACACGAAGTGCATCCAGTTTTTGCTGTAACCCTCTCTACTTTATTGTTGGAAATATGCCCTAGAGGCAATAATAAATGGATTATTATTATATTTCCTTGTTCATGATAATTGTCTTTTATTCATGCTATAATTGTATTATCCGGAAATCGTAATACACGTGTGAATACATAGACCACAATACGTCCCTAGTAAGCCTCTAGTTGACTAGCTCGTTGGTCAACAGATAGTCATGGTTTCCTGACTATGGACATTAGATGTCATTGACAACGGGATCATGTCATTAGGAGAATGACGTGATGGACAAGACCCAATCCTAAGCATAACACAAGATCGTGTAGTTCGTTTTGCTAGAGCTTTTCCAATGTCAAGTATCTCTTCCTTAGACCATGAGATCGTGTAACTCCCGGATACCGTAGAAGTGCTTTGGGTGTACCAAATGTCACAACGTAACTGGGTGACTATAAAGGTGCACTACAGGTATCTCCAAAAGTGTCTGTTGGGTTGACACGGACCGAGACTGGGATTTGTCACTCCGTATGACGGAGAGGTATCTCTGGGCCCACTCGGTAATGCATCATCATAATGAGCTCAAAGTGACCAAGTGTTTGGTCACGGGATCATGCATTACGGTACGAGTAAAGTGACTTGCCGGTAACGAGACTGAATGAGGTATTGGGATACCGACGATCGAGTCTCGGGCATGTAACGTACCGATTGACAAAGGGAATTGTATACGGGGTTGTTCGAATCCTCGACATCATGGTTCATCCGATGAGATCATCGAGGAGCATGTGGGAGACAACATGGGTATCCAGATCCCGCTGTTGGTTATTGACCGGAGAGCCGTCTCGGTCATGTCTGCGTGTCTCCCGAACCCGTAGGGTCTATACACTTAAGGTTCGGTGACGCTAGGGTTATTAGGAAGACTTGTATGTGATTACTGAATGTTGTTGAGTCCGGATGAGATCCCGGACGTCATGAGGAGTTCCTAAGGGTCCAGAGGTAAAGATTTATATATGGAAAGTTGTCATGCGGACACCGAAAAGTTTCGGGGGCATATCGATATTGTACCGGGGCCACCGGAGGGGTTCCGGGGGTCCACCGGGAGGGGCCACCCCTCTTGGTGGGCCACATGGGCCGCGTGGGGCAGGGCACCAGCCCCTGGAGGGCTGGGCGCCCCCCCCCCTTGGGCCCATGCGCCTAGGGTTGGGGGGGAACCCTAAGGGGGGCGCACCCCCTTTGCTTGGGGGGCAAGCCCCCTCCCTGCCCCCCCCCCTTCTAGATCTCATCTAGAGGGGGTCGGCCCCCTTCCCCCTTCCCCTATAAATAGAGGGGCGAGGGGAGGGCTGAACACCGGATCCAAGGCGCAGCCCCTCCCCTCCCCAACACCTCTCCTCCTCCGTTGTGCGCTTGGCGAAGCCCTGTCGGAGTACTGCCTCTCCACCATCATCATGCCGTTGTGCTGCTGCTGGAGCCTTCTTCCTCAACCTATCCTTCCCCCTTGCTGGATCAAGAAGGAGGAGACGCCGTCTGTACCGTACGTGTGTTGAACGCGGAGGTGTTGTCCGTTCAGCACTTGGTCATCGGTGATCTGAATCACGGCGAGTACGACTCCATCATCATCGTTCACTCGAACGCTTCCGCACGCTATCTACAAGTGGTATGTAGATGCAATCTCTCTCCCATGACTCGTTGCTTAGATGAACTCATAGATGGATCTTGGTGAAACCGTAGGAAAAATTTTAATTTTCTGCAACGTTCCCCAATAGTGGCATCATGAGCTAGGTCTATGCGTAGTTCTTTATTGCACGAGTAGAACACAATTTTGTTGTGGGCGTAGATCTTGTCAGCTTGCTTGCCGCTACTAGTCTTATCTTGGTTCAACTGTATTGTGGGATGAAGCGGTCCGGACCAACCTTACACGTACGCTTACGTGAGACCGGTTCCACCGACTGACATGCACTAGTTGCATAAGGTGGCTGGCGGGTGTCTGTCTCTCCCACTTTAGTTGGAGCCCATTTGATGAAAAGGGTCCTTATGAAGGGTAAATAGAAGTTGACAAAATCACGTTGTGGTTATTCGTAGGTAATAAAACGTTCTTGCTAGAACCCAATTGCAGCCACGTAAAAGATGCAACAACAATTAGAGGACGTCTAACTTGTTTTTGCACCAATTGTCATGTGATGTGATATGGCCAGAAGTTGTGATGAATGATGAATGATATATTGTGATGTATGAGATCATTTTCTTGTAATAGGAATCACGACTTGCATGTCGATGAGTATGACAACCGGCAGGAGCCATAGGAGTTGTCTTTATTTTTGTATGACCTGCGTGTCATTGAAGAACGCCATGTAAATTACTTTACTTTATTGCTAAACACGTTAGCCATAGAAGTAGAAGTAGTCGTTGGCGTGAAAACTTCATGAAGACACAATGATGGAGATCATGATGATGGAGATCATGGTGTCATGTCGGTGACGAAGATGATCATGGAGCCCCGAAGATGGAGATCGAAGGAGCTATATGATATTGGCCATATCATGTCACTACTATATAATTGCATGTGATGTTTATTATGTTTTATGCATCTTGTTTACTTAGAACGGCGGTAGTAAATAAGATGATCCTTTATAATAATTTCAAGAAAGTGTTCCCCCTAACTGTGCACCGTTGCTAAAGTTCGTCGTTTCGAAGCACCACGTGATGATCGGGTGTGATAGATCCTTACGTTCACATACAACGGGTGTAAGACAGATTTACATGCGTAACACTTAGGGTTAACTTGACGAGCCTAGCATGCATGTACAGACATGGCCTAGGAACACGTAGACCGAAAGGTCGAACACGAGTCGTATGGAAGATACGATCAACATGGAGATGTTCACCGACGATGACTAGTCCGTCTCACGTGATGATCGGACACGGCCTAGTCAACTCGGATCGTGTAACACTTAGATGACTAGAGGGATGTCTAATCTGAGTGGGAGTTCATTATAATAATTTGATAAGATGAACTTAATCATCATGAACTTAGTCTAAAACCTTTGCAAATATGTCTTGTAGATCAAATGGCCGCCGCTCATGTCAACATGAACTTCAACGCGTTCCTAGAGAAAACCAAGCTGAAAGATGATGGTAGCAACTATACGGACTGGGTCCGGAACCTGAGGATCATCCTCATAGCTGCCAGGAAACAATATGTCCTAGAAGGACCGCTAGGTGATGCACCCGTCCCCGAGAACCAAGACATTATGAATGCTTGGCAGTCTCATGCTGATGATTACTCCCTCGTTCAGTGCGGCAGGCTTTCTGACTTAGAACCGGGCTCCAAAAGCGTTTTGAGCAACACGGAGCATATGAGATGTTCGAGGAGCTGAAACTAGTTTTCCAAGCTCATGCCCGGTCGAGAGATATGAGGTCTCCGACAAGTTCTATAGTTGTAAGATGGAGGAAAATAGTTCACATCGGTGAGCATATACTCAAAATGTCAGGTTGCACAACCGCCTGTCCCACCGGACATTAACCTCCGGATGAGGCGGTCATTGACAGAATCCTTTAGTCGCTCCCACCAAGCTACAAGAGCTTTGTGATGAACTACAATATGCAGGGGATGGTGAAGACCATTCCTGAAGTATTTTCAATCTTTGAAGTCAGCAGAGGTTGAAATCAAGAAAGAACATCAAGTCTGATGGTCAATAAGACCACTAAGTTCAAGAAGGGCAAGGGTAAGAAGAACTTCAAGAAGGACGGCAAAGATGTTGCCGCGCCAGTAAGCCGATTGCCGGAAGAAGTCAAAGAATGGACCCAAGCACCTGAAACCGAGTGCTTTTATTGCAAGGGAAGGGTCATGGAAGCGTAACTGCCCCAAATACTTAGCGCATAAGAAGGCCGGCAACACTAAAGGTATATTAGATATACATGTAATTGATGTGTACCTTACCAAGACTCGTAGTAACTCCCGGTATTTGATACCGTGTCGTTGCTCACATTTGTAACTCACAGCAGGAGCTGCGGAATAAGCGGAGGCTGGCGAAGGGCGAGGTGACGATACGCTGTCGGGAATGGTTCCAAGGTCGATGTGATCGCCTCGGCACGCTACCTCTACATTTACCTACGGGATTAGTTTTAAACCTCAATAATTGTTATTTAGTGCCAAGTTTGAGCATGAACATTGTATCTGGATCTCGTTTAATACGAGATGGCTACTCATTTAAATCCGAGAATAATGGTTGTTCTATTTATATGAGAGATATGTTTTATGGTCATGCCCCGATGGTCAATGGTTTATTCTTAATGAATCTCGAGCGTAATGTTACACATATTCATAGCGTGAATACCAAAAGATGTAAAGTTGATAACGATAGTCCCGCATACTTGTGGTAATCGCCGCCTTGGTCACATTGGTGTCAAGCGCATGAAGAAGCTCCATGCCGATGGACTTTTAGAGTCTCTCGATTATGAATCATTTGACACATGCGAACCATGCCTCATGGGCAAAATGACCAAGACCCCGTTCTCCGGAACAATGGAGCGAGCAACCAACTTGTTGGAAATCATACATATCGATGTATGCGGTCCAATGAGCGTTGAGACTCGCGAAGGATATCGTTATGTTCTCACTCTCACTGATGACTTGAGTAGATATGGGTATGTCTACTTGATGAAACACAAGTCTGAGACCTTTGAAAAGTTCAAGGAATTTCAGAATGAAGTAGAGAATCAACGTGACCGAAAGATAAAATTCTTACGATCGGATCGCGGAGGAGAATATTTAAGTCACGAATTTGGTACACACTTAAGAAAATGTGGAATCATTTCACAACTCACGCCGCCTGGAACACCTCGGTAACAGAACGGTGTGTCCGAACGTCAGAATCGCACTCTATTGGATATGGTGCGATCTATGATGTCTCTTACCGATTTACCGCTATCATTTTGGGGATACGCCTAGAGACAGCTACATTCACTTTAAATAGAGCACCGTCTAAATCCATTGAGACGACACCGTATGAATTATGGTTTGGGAAGAAACCTAAGCTGTCGTTTCTAAAAGTTTGGGGATGCGATGCTTATGTCAAGAAACTTTAACCTGAAAAGCTCGAACCCAAGTCGGAAAAATGCGTCTTCATAGGATACCCTAAAGAAACCATTGGGTATACCTTCTACTTAAGATCCGAGGGCAAGATCTTTGTTGCCAAGAACGGATCCTTTCTGGAAAAAGAGTTTCTCTCGAAAGAAGTAAGTGGCAGGAAAGTAGAACTCGACGAAGTACTACCTCTTGAACGGGATAGTAGTGCAGCTCAGGAAAATGTTCCTGTGATGCCTACACCAACTGAAGAGGAAAATAATGATGATGATCAAGGTACTTCGGATCAAGTTGCTCTTGAACTTCAGAGGTCCACAAGGACACGCTCCGCACTGCAGTGGTAATGCAACCCTGTCACGGAAATCATGTTGTTGGACAACGGTGAACCTTCGAACTATGAAGAAGCAATGGCGGGCCCAGATTCCAACAAATGGCTAGAAGCCATGAAATCCGAGATAGAATCCATGTATGAAAACAAAGTATGGACTTTGACTGACTTGCCCGATGATCGGCGAGCGATAGAAAAAAAATGGATCTTTAAGAAGAAGACGGACGCCGATGGAAATGTCACCATCTATAAAGCTCGACTTGTCGCTAAGGGTTATCGGCAAGTTCAAGGGATTGACTACGATGAGACTTTCTCTCCCGTAGCGAAGCTTAAGTCCGTCCGAATCATGATTAGCAATTGCCGCATACTATGATTATGAGATATGGCAGATGGACGTCAAAACGGCATTCCTTAACGGGCATCTTAAGGAAGAACTGTATCTGATGCAGCCGGAGGGTTTTGTCGATCCTAAGAATGCTAACAAAGTATGCAAGCTCCAGCGTTCCATTTATGGGCTGGTGCAAGCATCTCGGAGTTAGAACATTCGCTTTGATGAGATGATCAAAGCGTTTAGTTTATGCGCACTTATGGAGAAGCCTGCGTTTACAAGAAAGTGAGTGGGAGCTCAGAGCATTTCTCATATTATATGTAGATGACATACTTTTGATGGGAAATGATATAGAACTTTTGGACAGCATTAAGGCCTACTTGAATAAGTGTTTTTCAATGAAGGACCTTGGAGAAGCTGCTTATATATTAGGCATCAAGATCTATAGAGATAGATCGAGACGCCTCATAGGTCTTTCACAAAGCACATACCTTGATAAGATTTTGAAGAAGTTCAAAATGGATCAGTCCAAGAAGGGGTTCTTGCCTGTATTGCAAGGTGTGAGATTGAGCTCGGCTCAATGCCCGACCACGGCAAAAGATAAAGAAGAGATGAGTGTCATCCCCTATGCTTTACATAGGATCTATTATGTATGCCATGCTGTGTACCGGACCTGATGTAAACCTTTGCCGTAAGTTTGGTAGGAAGGTACCAAAGTAATCCCGGCAAGGAACACCGGACAGCGGTCAAGAATATCCTAAAGTACCGAAAAGGACGAAGCGACATGTTTCTCGTTTATGAAGGTGACGAAGAGCTCGTCAGAAGGGTTACGTCGACGCTTAGCTTCGACACGCATCCGATGACTCTAAGTCACAAACCGGATACGTGTATATGTTGAATGGTGGAGCGATGGAAGCTGGTGCAGCTGCAAGCGAGCGTCGTGGCGGGATCTACATGTGAAGCGGAGTACATGGCAGCCTCGGAGGCAGCGCATGAAGCAATTTGGGTGAAGGAGTTCATCACCGACCTAGGAGTCATACCCAATGCGTCAGGGTCGATCAAACTCTTCTGTGACAACACTGGAGCTATTGCCCTTGCCAAGGAGCCCAGGTTTCACAAGAAGACCAGGCACATCAAGCGTCGCTTCAACTCCATCCATGAAAATGTTCAAGATGGAGACATTGATATTTGCAAAGTACATATGGATCTGAATGTCGCAGATCCGTTGACTAAACCTCTCTCGCGAGCAAAACATGATCAACACCAGAACTCTATGGGTGTTCGATTCATCACAATGTAACTAGATTATTGACTCTAGTGCAAGTGGGAGACTGTTGGAAATATGCCCTAGAGGCAATAATAAATGGATTATTATTATATGTCCTTGTTCATGATAATTGTCTTTTATTCATGCTATAATTGTATTATCCGGAAATCATAATACACGTGTGAATACATAGACCACAATACGTCCCTAGTAAGCCTCTAGTTGACTAGCTCGTTGGTCAACAGATAGTCATGGTTTCCTGACTATGGACATTAGATGTCATTGACAAGGGGATCACGTCATTAGGAGAATGACGTGATGGACAAGACCCAATCCTAAGCATAGCACAAGATCGTGTAGTTTGTTTTGCTAGAGCTTTTCCAATGTCAAGTATCTCTTCCTTAGACCATGAGATCGTGTAACTCCCGGATACCGTAGAAGTGCTTTGGGTGTACCAAACATCACAACGTAACTGGGTGACTATAAAGGTGCACTACAGGTATCTCCAAAAGTGTCATTGGGTTGACACGGATCGAGATCAATTTGTCACTCCGTATGATGGAGAGGTATCTTCCGGCCCACTCGGTAATGCATCATCATAATGAGCTCAAAGTGACCAAGTGTTTGGTCACGGGATCATGCATTACGGTACGAGTAAAGTGACTTGTCAGTAACGAGACTGAACGAGGTATTGGGATACCGACGATCGAGTCTCGGGCATGTAACATACCGATTGACAAAGGGAATTGTATACTGGGTTGTTCGAATCCTCGACATCATGGTTCATCCGATGAGATCATCGAGGAGCATGTGGGAGCCAACATGGGTATCCAGATCCCATTGTTGGTTATTGACCGAGAGCCGCCTCGGTCATGTCTCAAGGTCTCCCGAACCCGTAGGGTCTACACTTAAGGTTCGGTGGCGCTAGGGTTATTAGGAAGACTTGTATGTGATTACCGAATGTTGTTCGGAGTCCCATGAGATCCCGGACGTCACGAGGAGTTCCGAAGGGTCCGGAGGTAAAGATTTATATATGGGAAGTTGTCATGCGGACATCGGAAAGTTTCGGGGCATATCGGTATTGTACTGGGGCCACCGGAGGGGTTCCGGGGTCCACCGGGAGGGGCCACCCCTCTTGGTGGGCCACATGGGCCGCGTGGTGCAGGGAACCAGCCCCTGGAGGGCAGGGCGCCCCCCCCTTGGGCCCATGCGCCTAGGGTTGGGGGGGAACCCTAAAGGGGGCGCACCCCCTTTGCTTGGGGGGCAAGCCCCCTCCCTGGCCGCCGCCCCCCCGCGAGGTCTCATCTAGAGGGGGCCGGCCCCCTTCCCCCATACCCTAAAAATAGAGGGGCGGGGGGCGGGCTGAACACCGGATCCAAGGCGCAGCCCTCCCTCCCCAACACCTCTCCTCCTCCTCCGCCAGCGCTTGGCGAAGCCCTCGGAGTAGTGCCTCTCCACCGCCATCACGCCCGTCAGGTCAGCTGGAGCCTTCTTCCTCAACCTCTCCTTCCCCTTGCTGGATCAAGAAGGAGGAGACGCCGTCTGCACTGCACGTGTGTTGAATGCGGAGGTGCTGTCCGCTCAAGACTTGGTCATCGGTGATCTGAATCACGGTAGTACGACTCCATCATCATCGTTCACTCGAACGCTTCCGCACGCTATCTACAAGTGGTATGTAGATGCAATCTCTCTCCCATGACTCGTTGCTTAGATGAACTCATAGATGGATCTTGGTGAAACCGTAGGAAAATTTTTAATTTTCTGCAACGTTCCCCAACATTTATTGCACATGCTATGCGGGTGAAATGATGATACCTTGCCAAGTTTGAACCTTTTCAGAGTTCATTTTGTAGTGCTTTTCAATTTCACGGTCATTTAGCTCTCAAAACAAATCAGCAAATGCATCGAAAATAACAAATTATGTTAGAAAGGGTTGAAAGTTGATGACGTGGATTTGAATTGTGCATCTGAACGCAAAAAAAGTCCGGAGTTGTATTAAGTTATTAAAATTGTGTAAACATGTAAAAATATACATAAAAGTACATTGATCAGTACTGCCTTTCAGCCAAACGCGCTACTGCTACAGAGAAATACATCAAAAATACATTGATCATCAATGATCTTTTTATGTACAATCTGAATTGTCAATATTAGACTTCACTGGTTTAGAAACCGGAGAAGACTCATATTGTGGCCACAAATTCTACACATAGAGTTCAATGAAGACCAAGTGGTTGTGATAGTTTGAGAAGTAACATATTTAACGTGGTAAAAACTCTTTTAGCGGAGCGAGGTGGGACTAAAAAACCGTTGTAGAATGAATCAACTAGAAACCTCTAGTACCGGTTTGTGGGATGAACTGGTACTAAAGGTGCTGGTGGGGCCCCAGCCTGACTACAACCTGCAACAGCCTCTTTAGCACCGGTTCGTGGCACGAACCGATACTAAAGGTTTGCCCCGAACCGGTACTAATGATCTTTGCCCCCCTAGCCATTGGGACCGACACTAATGATTACATTAGTGCCGGTTTTTTTACAAACCGGGACTAATGTGCTTCACATTAGGCCTTTTTTCTACTAATGATCGTGCACCCGAGAGGTCCCCCCTCTACGTGTCTGTGTAGTGTTTTTTTTTTCAAATCAGTATGGCGGTTGAGACCTCCCTATCATAAATCGCATCAATCAACAGTTATGAGGCCATCAATGTTCTCGAGTCATGGGTGGTTCTTTATTGCCTAAACTAACCGTGATGGTGTTTGGTTATTTTTGCCACAGTTATGATAATATTATGTGATTAACTCGATTATTCTGGACATGGGCCATCTGAAAAAAGAGGGGTAAGTCTGGGTCTGAGTTAATCACGTCGTTAGGCGCATACCCCTTGGCTCAGCTCGAGCGAGTCAAAGGCATCTAGGGCTGCACGGCTCCTTCCAGCCATGACGCATGTCTAGCCGTCTGCTGTGGCCTTAGGCCATGGAGGCGTGGTGGATCTCGGTCTTTGCCTATGGGAGGGCTCCAGCTTTGTTTTTAGGTGTCTTTTTGTGTCCTGCTTAGGAAGGCGAAGCTGTGGAGGCTCCCTGAATCTGGAATAATGTTCTCCCTGTCCACCCCCCCCCCCCCGTCCCGACGATATGTCTAGCCTCGTCGGAGGGCGTGTGGAGGTGTTTCTCCGACGGATCCCGTGGGTTTCAGTCGGTGTTTGTCTTCGATGGATCCGTTTGGATCCAGTCTTTGTTCGTCTGCGTGTGTATCTGCAAGTTGGATCCTTCTGATCTACGCTTCTCTTAAGCGACGGCGGTTCATGTTCTAGCGCGTTGGTCATATGGGGCCTTAGCATGGAGACTTACCGACTGTCTACTACTACAATAAGGTTTCCCGGTTCCGGTGAGGAAGGGGCGATGATGACAGCATGCATTCGGCTCGCTCCACTGATTGTAGTCGTCCCTAGGTGGTCTACAGACCTGGATGTAATTTTTATTTCCAGTGTCCTATGTACTATCTTGACAGTTCACGAATAGATCAGAAGTATACCCCCTGCCTACTCGGGTAATTTTTATTAAACATAAATTTGAATGTTCATGCAAATCATCAATATAGTTTACAACCCGAATTCAAAGTTTACAATCCGAATTATTCAAATTTAAACACGCCAAATGGTTCAAATGTAGAAAAGTAGCATGTGATAGAACAACTAGGACTCGCCACGGGGAAATATCAGGTACTCCCATCCTTGGGGTGCTCTCCATGCTCCAACTTCAAATAACTCAATTTTCAGTGTTACAAAAAAAATCTGAATGTTTATAAGGAATGTGACTACAACTCCTAAAAATTTCAGGCCCAAACTCTAAATGCACATTGAGAAACAAAAAAAGTGAAATCTAGCATGAATAGTGTCATAAAAGACAAAAGCAACATTTGACACTATTCCCATTTGAATTTGTCTTTTTGTTTCTCGATGTACATTTCGAGTTTGGATCTGAAATTTTAGGGGGTATAGTCACATTTCTTGTGAACATTCACAATTTTTTTCAGAATTTTTTTAACATTTGAAATTGATGTTTTAGACTTGGAGCATAGGAAGCACCCCAAGGTTGGGAGTATGTGATATTTCCCCAACTCGCCAAGACAATGCAAGTGATGCTCAACTAGATCTTGTTGGAGCTGAGAATGAACTTGACGGTTCTCATCTTGTGATGCTTCTCAAGGAATGCCAAGATTCTGTTCATATCATACTTTGGCTCAACCGGAGTCCCGTTGGTGATGTGTCGAAAGTTCTCAGGTATATCTCTCTCGTCTTCAATGATCATGCTATTCAATATGATGCAACAAGTCATGATCCGCCATATAACCTTGGAGTTCCAGTACTCGACGGGGCAACGAACAATTGCAAAGCACTTCTGAAGCACACCGATGGCTCTCTCAACATCTTTCCTAGCAACTTCTTGACATTGGGCAAAGTGAATGTTTTTGTTACCTTTTGGACGCGGAATTGTTTTGACCATGGTGGCCTATGGTGGATAGATGCCATCCGCAAGGTAGTAACCCATCGAATAGTCGTGCCCATTGACCGAGTAGTCACAAGTAGGAGCCTCACCGGTCAGCGCCTAGAAAACAGAGATGATCTCGACAACACATTCAAGTCATTGTGAGAGCCAGGCAAACCAAAGAATGAATGCCATATCCAAAGATCATTCGATGCAACTGCCGCAAGAATGATCATTGGATCGTTGCAGTGGCCTTTATACTGTCCCTTCCACCCTGTAGGACAATTCTTCCATGTCCAGTGCATATAGTCAAGTGATCAAAGCATCTGACCATCCTCTTGCTTCACTCTCAGTCATCAAGCTCTGGGTGTCTTCCTCGGTTGGTGCTCTCAAGTACTCCGGGCCAAAGACAACAATCACTGCTTTAGTGAATCTTTGAATAGACTACAAGATTGTGTCTTCACCAATGTAGACATAGTCATCGATTGCATCGGCCGAACACCCATATGCCAGGACTCGAACAACCACAATGCATTCCATCAGAGGGCTTGCACTTATCTCTCCACATGCATTTCTTCGAAGCTTGAACCAATCATCATATCTCTCAACGACTTTTGCAATGGTGAGAAAAAGACTTGTGCGCGTCTGAAAGCGCCCACGAAAGTACTTCTCCGCATAGGTTGGCTTTGTGTGGCAAAGTAGTTTCCCATGATCTTCGCATGACCCTCCGCTCTATCACGGTTGATGTGTATGCGGCCAAACTATGATCACTACTGAAAACTGGGAATTTGCCATCAGCCAGCTCTTTGCCATCTGCCAGCTGATGGCAAAGAATGTCTTTGCCATCTGCTTATAAAAAACAGATGGCAAAGAACTAACAGATGGCAAAGAACATGGTTGCCATCAGCCAATTCTTTGCCATCCGCCGATTGGATGGAAAATAATCTTTGCCATCTGCCAACAGATGGCAAAGAGGTGGGTAGGGTCCAAAGGTTGCAACGGCTGTCAACTCACCTCTTTGCCATCTGCCAAATAGATGGCAAAGAATCTTTCCATCTGTTGGCGAATGGCAAAGAAGTGGGTGGAGCCCAATGGATAACGACGCTTATAACGGCCAAGAGTTCCCACCTCTTTGCCATCTCGCCAATGATGGCAAAGGCCCATATCTTTGCCATCAGCCAGCGGCTGGCAGATGGCAAAGTGGTCGAACTATATCCCCCCCTTCTTTTTCTAAAAAAAAATTCCCCTCCCCTCTCTCCCAGCCCGGCCCCCTCCCCTCTCTCTCACCCGCCCCACCCCTCTCTCTCCCCACCTCACCCACCCACCAGCCACTTGTCTAAAAAACTGCCCAAACTACCCACGCTGCCGCTCTAGCCGGACGACCCTGTGGCGCCGCCCTGCCACCGCCCAAGACCGCCGCTGCCCGCCTCCTCCCCGCCACCGCAAAGGTGCTCCCCGCCTCCCCGCCCTCCGCCACCGCAGCTCGCCTGCCCGTCCCTCCACCGCAACCGGCCCTCCCGCCTCCCGCCACCGCTGCCCTCCCCGCCCTCCCGCCACCGCCCTCCCCGCCTCCCCGCCTCCTCCTCACATAGCTCGCCTCAAGGCCGTCCCTCCACCGGCCCGTGCACCAGCACCGCCGCCCGTCCCTCCACCGAGCCGGCCCTCCCCGCCTCCCGGCCATCGCGGCGTGCCCCACGGCCCGCCTCCCCTGCCATCACTGGGCGTGCCCATGCCCGCCCTCCACCGAGCCAGCCACGCGCCGCCCCTTCTCGCTGCCCTCCCGCCACGGGCGCCATCGAACTAGCTCACCATCAGGGAAAAAAGGTATGCGCCGTCCATGCCTATCCTTAGATATACTAGATGAATAAGTAGAGGCTTTGCAATTTCTGTTTTGGTGATTAACCATATTGCCATATAACATTGAATATCAGTTTTTATATACACAAATTGCCCTATAAACAAAGTATTTGTAGTCATATGTTGCGAAGGATTTAATTTTGCAAGTTGAAGATTGATGTAGCACATGAGTGCACTTTTCATTCAATCAACAATGCAGAACTGCAGAGACAGAGGAATGGGCCAACTCCATAATATTGCTTCAAAAAGTATTATTGCAAGCAGGCATACACAGAAAGCAAAATAAGCTATACAACTCTAGCTTGTATGTTTTGAGTAGAAAAATACTATTATAGAACCATTTTCTCTTGACCTTATTAGTGAACATAGATCTTATTTTTAGACTGCTGCTAAAAGTAGTTCACAACCATCAGCCACCGCAACATGTAGAGATTTCCTTTATGATGAATCAGACAAAAATTTAAATCCAATCACCACCGTAGGAAAGATAATAAAAAAAGCATGAAAACAAAATGCCAAGGAAATCACCAAAAGTAGCAAATTCTTGAGTCAGGCTGTGTGTGCCCTAACATTGTATGGAGTAAGTTAGAGGCTGGTTTAACAATACAAATATGTCATCTGCAAGGAAACATTGTTCGATAAACAAAAGTAAGCACATACATATTCTGTTTTTATAATATGAGCATGAACAATTTTATCAAACAGAAAATTAGAATAAACAGCCACAACACAAACTCCCGTTTAAAATTTCGGTACCTGTATGTTCTGTTCCAGTTTTGCTAGTTGCGCTGCAACTTCACACTAATGCCAAAGTCCATGTCGCTGAAGCGGCTCCACACATGATCCCGTCTTAATTGTCCACGCCTTCCACCGCAGCTCTGCAGCACCTGCTACAGGAAAGTTTTCGCTCGACGAACCCACTGTCCGTAGCATCCAACTTGGCCGGCAGGCCTAGATAGCCGATGCAGTAGCAACGGCGCACTACACGCACATAGAATTTTGGCCGAACTGGAAGTACATGCACGGATAGAAAAAAATATGATGGCAACACTCCTAAGATTGTATTGCTTTAATCTAGTTGATTAATGAACAATGATGTACATCCTGGTTAAATTAATCGTGCCATTGAAGGCCGGCTGATTGATCTATTTCTTGCACTTGTCTAGTTAGCTCGGCATCTAATTGTAGTCCTGTTGAGTAGGTACATCATCTTTTACTTGGCGAGGTTAGGTGACATGCATGTAGATGCAGCAGGGGTAGACACATTCTACAGATCCGAGCATCTAGTACGGGCGGACGTGTGCATGGCGCCGCCGTTAGCAGCCGCTAAATACTCAGTCATGCATGCTAAATACTTGGTCAAAACTTAGGTAAAACAGCACCAGCCAAACACGTGTAAAAACTGAGAAAAACGTTGGTTTTAGAAAACTGCAGTATTACTTGCCTACCGATTGGAATACTGTGGTTTTCAATTACAGCAGTTTTGTAAAAACTTTGTTGCCAAACTAAGCCTAAGGCCCCGTTTGATAGCTCTGCATTTTCTAAGTATTTTGTGAATACTATAGTTTTTTTAAATACTATGGTTTTAATTACTTTGAGCTGTTTGGTCTCCACAAAAAACTGTAGTACTAATACTACAGTATTTCTCAAAATGCAGTATTTTCTCTGTCTAATAAAAAGAACCCAGGACCTCTTTTTTTAAAAACAGAGCAGGCGAAAAAACAAACACGCCTCTTCGTCCTCGTTCATTCCCAGGCCACCGCCGCCGCTGTTGCAGGAGATCGTCTCTCCCTCAGGTTGCCGTGGATAGATAAAGAGACGACCATGGAAAAACGGCTAGTACGCTTAATCATCTGTTCCCTTCTCAAGGAGGCCCGTGGCATGAAGCTGGCAGGCCTTGCTTTCTGAGGAAGAGACCTCCTGCTGCCTCATGAAGATGGCATCACCGTGCCTCCTACTTCTCTTCGTGTGTCTGCTACGGCGCCGGCCAGCTGACGGCACTGCATGGTTTTTCTCATCTTTGTAAGCTGCAGGACGAGCTTTGGGCATGGTCGTTGACAGTTTGGCTATGGACTTTGTGCATATGGGTGGCCTTTTGCATGGCCGTTGGGTTTGGGTAACAGGGTAAGCAAGTAGAAAACGGCTAGCTAGTTATTAGGTGCATCAATATATACAACACTACCAAACAGCTCCAAAGTATTCCCAATACTTCACTATAATGCGATATGTCAAAACTGTGGTATCTTACACCTACATGCTAAAATGTTGTAGTTTTCAATACTTTGGTTTTTTCAATACTTTACTATCAAACACAGCCTAAGTATTTTAAGAATACTACAGTTTTTGAGATTATCATAGTTTTATTTGCAATGAGCTTTGGTTTCTGATACTTTGGTTTTTACAATACTTTACTATCAAACATAGCCTGGCTGTGTTTGGTTGCAAAGTATTTTTGAAGTATTTCAATAATACTGCAGTATTTTAAAATACTATGGTTTTAAATACTTTGAGGTGTTTGGCTCTAGTTAAAATTGTAGTATTATAAACTGCAGTATCCACAAAACTGTAGTATTTTTGCAGTATTAAAAAAGAGGTCGGGACCTCTTTTTAAAAAACTGAGAAACACAACAAAGAGGTTGGGACCTATTACAACGATGTATACTTTGATTGCCAAACATGCCATTGTTTCCACAATACTTTGAAAAATTGTTGTTTTCATAAACTACAGTATACATTGTCATTGGTATAAAAAACTGTAGTATCGGAATACTAAGGGTGCGTTTGGAAGCCAAAGTATTTTTATGGTTTTACAGGAATATTGTGGTTTCTGAAAAAACTTTGGTATTCAATACTTTGAGTCGTTTGGATCAAAAAAATACTGCAGTTCAACAAACCGTGGTATCTCTAAAACTGTGGTATTTTTGTTGTATATAAAAAAGAGGCCCTGACCTCTTTTTCTAAAACTGAGAAAGCGCTGGCTGGTTGGTCTCTCTTGTGTCTAACTTCTGGCCATCAACGCATGTGATGCATAAATCGATAGCTAGCCCATCGATACGTCCGGCTAGAGGCAGACGTACACGTACACGAGCTGAAAACGTCGACCTTCAGTGCATGTGTTAACTACCTTGGTCTTTGATTGATTACAAGAGATAACTCTACTACAGATCTTAGCAGCTAGGAGAACATGCTCCTGCAAGGCTGAATGCATATGGTGGCTATTAGTACAAGCTGATCGCTGAGTGTAGCTGAATATGCATGCAGCAACGTAACAGTCAATGCAAACCGAAAGAAAACTGAGAAAAACTGCCACTTGCCAAACACCTTGGCAGTTTTACCAAAACTGAGAAAAACTATGCTTTTTAGAAACTGAAGTATTTATTGCCCATGTATTGTAATACTTAGGTTTTGGAATACCATGGTTTTGAGAAAACGTTGTTGCCAAACTAGGCCTAAGGTTTTATAAAAACATTACTTCCAAACGGAGCCTAAGTTTTTGAGCCAAACACTTCAAAGTATTTAATACCAAAGTTTTTCTTCAAAACCACAGTATTCCTAAAAAACAGCAAAAATACTTTGCTCCCAAACGCACCCGTAGTTTTTTCTCTGTTTTAAAAAAAGAACCCCAGACCTCTTTTAAAAAAACTGAGCACGCTAGAAAAACAACTCCATGCACAATCCTCTATTTATTTGTCAGGAAATGTGAATGATACCGAATTGGAAAACAATCAAGTACTAAATAGGCACTCCCTATTTATTTGTGAATTATGAGTTAGGTCATATATTTTCCAATTTTGTTATGAAAACATCATATATATTTATGCGTTGATCGGGTGGATTTAAATGTGCAGTTGTTTCATCGCTGTGAGGGTCTCGTGTTCAACAACCTCCCTGCAGCATTCGACGAGCTCCGCCCTGCGTTCGTGGGTGAGCACAAATGACATCTCCTCCTCTCCCCTTCATTTGCTCTGCTCGGTCTTCGTGCCGATGAAACTTGCTAGCTATAGGTGTATTCAATCATCGATATGCGTGACCACTATGCGTCTCCCGCTCGAAGGGTTACATCTATAAATATGCATTCATTTGCATATTTATAACCGTAATTCTTCTCAATTGTCCAACGTTATCCATGGACAGCCCGAGTATGTGTAGATTGGGTTCGTTTTCCCATATGCTCTGCTCCGGATCGATGCAGATTTGCGTCAGTGCCTCTCTGTTGTTCTCCGGGTACACATCCTCTCTGCTTATTGCCGAGACGTGTATCAGGAGAACAGCGGGGAGGTGCTGCCGAAATTTTGTGTCGGATCCGGAGCAGAGCATGGGAAAACGAACCCAATCTACACATACTCGGGTGGGATTAGGACCTATCTTTACCTATTAGCGTCTAGGTTGCATGGACGTAATAAAACTGAGAAACTTTATTAACTGATGAATATGGTTTGCTGAGTTATGTATGTATTTCTTGTGTGTCCAGTAGCTAGGCAAGATGAGTGATCGTGCGTGGATGTACACCGGTCACCCTAGTCAGAAAGACATGACCCCTGAATGGATGACAAAACCAAGGGGTTTATCGAGCCGCATTTGCAAATGGATGTAAAACAACCTGGTGCCCCTGTTTCGAAAAGCGATAACGATCGTAAGATGTCGAGTTTGAAATCATCAAACACCTGAAGAAGTGGGGTTTTACCCCCGGATATACGATGTGGACATTTCATGGTGAGTCTGCCCAACGTTCCAGAAGCCGAGGAGGGCCGTCTGCCGCACCGACGAGCATGGTACCGGGATGGAAGACATGGTGCAAGACTTTGATGATGCTCGGGATTCGGACGATAAGATGGAGGAATCTGCAAAGTCCTTCAATGATATGTTGGAGTCTTCGAAGCGTCCTCTCCATGAGCACACCGAGCTTTGTCAGCTGGATGCCATCGCACAAGTAATGGCTCTGAAGGCTCAATTCAACTTGGGCAGAGAATGCTATGACGCGATAGTGACCCTATTTGGACGCTTTCTACCCAAAGGCCATATAATGCCTGCAAACCTGTACCAGTCGGACAAAATCCTCCGTGTACTTAAGATGCCCTATGAGAAGATAGATGTCTGTGATAATGGATGTGCCTTATTTAGGCTCCAGTATGCGGACTTGAACTATTGTCCCATTTGCAAGTCTTCCAGGTATGTTGAGGTAGACAACGGTATGGGTGAGAAGAGTCAGACCAAAATCCCCATTAACGTTCTTGGTATATGCCAATCATACCAAGACTTCAACGTCTATTCATGGTCGAAGAGACGCCGACAGATGACATGGCACAAATTGGGCAAAAGAACCGAACGGGATGCGATGGGAATCTGATGATGGTACACACATCGGATGGTGCTGCATGGAAACACTTCGATGCATTGCATGATGAAAAAGCGGCGGATCCAAGGAATCCTCGAGTAGCCACAAGACGGATGGGTTCAATGTGTTTGGTATGATGGCAGCCCAATACGCTTGTTGGCTTTGTATTTGTCATTCCACTCAATCTCCCCCCCGGACAGATTATGCAAAGAAAGAACATTTTCCTGACGTTGATAATTCCGGGGCCCAACTATCCAGGGAAGAATATGAATGTGTACATGCAGCCGCTTAAGGATGAACTGCAAGAAGCTTGGGATAATGGGATCAAGACATACGACGCCGCTACAAAAAACTTCCTAATGCGTGTGTGGTACATGTACTCGATGCATGACTTGTCACGTATGCGCTTATTCGTTGGCTGGTGTGTGCACGGAAGGTTCCGTGCCCCACATGCAAGGCAGCTCTTGAGTTTAAATCGGCTGCAGCGGGTGGCAAGTTTTCTTGCTTCGACATGCATAGAAAGTTCCCGGATCCTCACCATAAGTTCGTAAAAGACAAGAAGAACTTCATCAAAGGTAGAGATGTCAAAAACTCGCACCACCTGCATTGACAGTGCCAATGCACTGGATCGCTTAAACGCTCTCGAGCCGGATCCAGAGCGTCGAGGTATTTCAAGGGGTATAATACGGAACACGCCTGGACCCACAAGATATGCTTGTGGGATCTGCCAGATTCAAAGACCTCCTTTGCCCACACAACATCGACGTGATGCACACCGAAAAGAATGTCGGCGAGGCCCTCTTTGGTACATTGTTCGCATAGAGGGAAAACGAAGGATAATCCTAAGGCCGAGTCGATCAGGAGGCTCTATGTGATAGACCGCTACAAAACATGAAACAACCAAAAGGAAAGAAGAATCGGGCGAAGCCAAAGGCATGGTTCAATCTTGGAAGGCCGGTTATGAGGGAAATACTCACCTGTGGGTGAAAAAGGAGTTGATGTTCCCGATGGGTATGCATCGAATCTAAAGAGGGAGCGAGCCTTGAAAAATTGAAAATATTTGGTCTCAAGAGTCATGATTGGCACATATGGCTTGAGCGGTAATGCCGGTGATGTTGCGTGGCTTTATCCCTGAGGATGAATGGCTAGTACTGGCAGAGCTGAGCTATTTCTTCCGTGTTCTATGTGCGAAAGAATTATCGCTGGCTTGCTAGAAGAAATGGAAGAGTTGGCGCCGGAGTTGATCTGCAAGTTGGAGAAGATCTTTCCACCGCTTCTTTAATCCAATGTAGCATTTGATTTTGCATCTCCACCGAGGCACGATTGGGGGCCATGCAGAATCGCGAAAGCTACGCAACTAAGAGGATGCAGAAGACGCTTCGAGCAAAATGTAAAAATAAACATCGAATTGAAGCATCGATGGCCGAGGCATTCATTACTGAGGAGGCGGCAAACTTCATGACAGCACACTACAAAGCCAAAAATCGTCATTTGCATAATCCGAAGCCTCGGTACAATGTTGGCGACACTAAAAAGGGTGGATCCAACCTCAGCCTATTCAAAGGGAAGCTCGCACCAGCCGGTGCTTATACTCCCTTATTGTTGGATAACGACGAATGGCGGACCATTACGTTGTATATCTTGAACAATCTAACAGAAGTGCGGCCGCACATCGAGTAAGTTCTCGGTACATTGTTTCGCAACCTCTACTTCATTTGAACTGCTCTTATTCCTGGATATTTGATACAGTCGATACGTCGCCAAATTCTCGTATGGAGCGGTTATCCAAAAGGATTCCGTCGAAGAGTATGAGCTTCTGGCAATGCATGGAGGCGGCTATCCTGGTTTCATCTCTTGGTTCAAACAAACGGTAATTTCCATTAGACCATTTCATTTCTTCTCATAATTTCTAGCTAATGCAACAATCCTTTCGTATTAAACTTGTAGGCTAGTTCAGAGTCTATGGACGCCGAATTGAGACAAGTCGCTAATGGTTTTGACTATAAGGTCCATTCATTTGACAAATACGACATCAACGGGTATCGCTTTGCACCTATGGCAAAGAGCTATCTATGGCCGACCGAAGTCTACAAACTGTTGTGTCTCTCGCTATCATCGGCGAAGGAGATACCGAGTATTATGGAAGAGTTGAAGCAATTTATGGACTTCTATTCTATGGTGCAAACCCACCGAACGTCAGAAGTCTTCAAATGTCATTGGTTCCAGCCGAAGAGACTAGAAGGACTCATGAACATCTAGGGCTAGTCGAAATCAAACAAAGCACCCATTTGGATGTTCCCGATGTCTATATTACGGCTCAACAGCAACCCAAGTTTTCTATCTACCGTGAGCACCGCCAAAGTGATCCAAATCTCAAGGTTGGGATGTCGTTTATGAAGTGCCGCCACGTGTTAGACCACCTCCCCAATGAAGAGGATTATGAACCTCACGTTAATCCGCACACATATGAAGGAGAATTGTTCCAAGAAACACGTCTTTCCAAAAACGCTTTCAAGAACCGGGCTCACCTCATAACATTCAAGTAGACAGCGGCGGTGAATCCGAGCCCGAAAGCAGAACAAGAAGAGCCGGAACAAGAAGAGGTTATCGCTGCGGATGACCTGTCAATGCTTGACCGATTACATGCAGGAGGCCTTCCAGATGTTGATGATGATGATGAGCACGTCATTACCGATAGTGATGAGGATGATGCATTTATTGACCTCAAGCATATATGCATTTATGATGATGCATTTATTAATGATGACGATGAAGATTAATATTATAGTTCATGTCGTATTCAATTATTATTATATACATATATATTATTAATTAGTTCAAGTTTTAACCTAGCTAGCTCTAAAATGAGCTATACTTAGCATTTATTCCTCCAAAATGAATTTGTGTGCTTAGCTAGCTCAAAAATGACATAACAACCTTAATTAGCTCAAAAATGACTTTAACCTAGGATAGCTCTAAAATGAGCTATACTTAGCATTTATTCCTCTAAAATGAATTTATATACATATTATTATTCATGTCAGGTATTCATTTTTTTATGTTGTACTAATTTCATTTACTCTTTGTCATTCCAGGTGTTGACAGATGGTGGGCGCGGGTCGAGAGCGCTCCGGGGCTCCTACCTCGGCGCGTGGTGGGAGGGGTAGTTCCATTCCCCCCATAGCCTCCGGAGAGCGCTAGATCTCAGTTTGCAGAGTCCAGCGACGGTCGCTTCTTCTTCGGCCGGGAGAGGTCGAGGGGGTAAGAAGGAGAAGGCTGCTAGAGGTGGAGGGGGCGTCGGGAGAGGTAGGAAGGCTGCTCGCCTTCCTCGCCGCCACCCCTCACCGAGTCACCGACCACGTGGCTGCTCCGTCGAGATCGAGCCATCCGAGGTGGACCCGTCTATGGCGACGCGCCTGGGCCGACGAGCCTCGGCCGACGACGAGCCTCGGGCCGCCGAGCCTCGGGCTGCCGAAGTCTTCGCCCCACGAGACTCGGAGCTCAGACGGGTCACGCTGAGTCGGAGCCTCGGGCTGCCGAAGTTCGCTTCACGAGACTCGGAGCTCAGCCGGGTCACGCTTGAGTCGGAGTCGAGTGCACATGGTTGTGTTCAGGTGGAGACAATAGTCCCGATAGCTATAGCGAGGTGAGTGGGTTGAGGGGCTAAAGTCTACCAAATAAGTGGTCGTACAAAGCTCCCGCCCACCCCGGCGACCCCCGACCAGAGGTGGTTGATTGCGCCTAATGGGGAGAAGTAAGTGCATTTACTCTTTTTTTAACCTTTTGCCTTGACGTTTCTTCGAATATCTAATGCGTTGGCCTTGTCATACTGGAGTTCTTGCACACACGAAGATGGTGTCCGCAGGCCCAACACTGTCCTTGGTGTGATTTGTCGCCAGTGCTTCCCGGGGTGGGTCACGTTGCCCGGTGAGGGCCGGGTTCTAGAGCTAGGAATGACCTGGGAGCACTACTTGGCTGCCTCGGCCCCACCGGAGCATAGGGTCGGCGATGTCGAGTGCGACACGGTGGCCGACATTGTGATCGCCACGTTTTGGGTAATTTCTCTTTTGCCATTTACGTTGTGTTTTCTTCTTTGATTGCATACCTTCTACATGTGTTTTCTTGTTTGATTGCAGACCTTCTAATCCGTGTTTTCTTGTTTGATTGCAGACCTTCTACAGGTGTGCTGAGGGACAGGAGGAGGCGGCGGCTCGGGTTATCGACGCCGAGTGCAGGCGCCTACTTGGAAACTTTCAGCACGAGGGTTTTGACGCAGCTGTTCAAGACTACTTAGCATGCATCGGTATTAGGAGGAGAAAAGAGAAGTGCCGGGACAAGTATCTGAGTAAGGAGAAGTACATGAAGGTAATTACCTATTCTTAAGGCCTTGTACTTAGTTTCCTTGATTTGATTCAGAGGCGAGCGCTCAAATTTCTCTTGCTTAACTTAGGTGCCTCCGAGATGGTGTTGCGGACAAGATGGACTGCTAGGAGGTGTTGGTGGATGAGTGGTGCTCTCCCCAATGGCGCGTCGCCCACAACATAGCAAAGGAGAAGCGTTTCAAAATGATAGGTGTGCCACACCATCTAGGCAAAGTGTCGACCTACATGGAGTACGGGAAAAACTGGGTATGTGTGGTTTGCTTCATGATTCATGCAAATTCATTCTTAGTGCTAGCTTGAGTCCTTAACTAATACTCTGTTCCTCTCTTTTAGTCAAAACACAACAAGGCTCCAAAGCATGAGCTGTTCGACCTCTATGGCATGTCCAATATTGCACTGCATAAGAAGGCCAAGGCATTCTCTCGAGTCTGACCTCGAAAATGCAAAGAACTTCAAAGAACGAGGCCTCCCACCACAAGATGGTGCAAGACGTTAAGGTGGGAAGGCGAGGAAAGGGCCGGACTTTAACCCGAGCCGGCCTCTTGATCCAGAGCTGGTGATGATATCTGGTGGCGGGAGGTCCCATGGCTCGTTAGCCATTGGTAATGGACTGACACGTTGTAGTAGCACTCTCCGCAGATCAAGAAGCGCCAGCCAGCTCGATCCTGAGATACCGCTGTCGTTTACCAAAGTGGAAATTGAATTCCAGGTTTGTTAATTATACGGACTCAAGAGCCTTTCCTCCATTACATTGTGTTTGCGGTCGTCGATGATTACAATGCTAACGAGTGGTGTTGCAGGCTGCTATTGAGGCAGAGAGAGTGAAGACCTGTGCTGCTTTTGAGGAGAGGGACCGGCAGTTGGCGGAGAGGGACCGGCAAAGCGGAGAGGGACAGGAGAATGAGGAGAGGACGGCTAGGCTGTTGGAGGAGGAGAGGAACCGGAACGACTTGGCTAACTGGCCATGTACGAAGCTCTTCGTGGTAAGTTTCTTCTCGCATATTAGCTAAATCATGCACGCAATGTTCCTTTCATTAGTAACTAATATGACTGACTCGTCAAAACCAAATGTGCAGTCCATGTGCGAGAAGAACGGCGGACCCTCCGCCGATGCGATCATTGCTCCGGCGGGCACGGTGAGTTTCATTTGAACGGTCATTAGTTACTAGTCTTCACATTTGAGTTGCATCATGCTAACGATACATTGAAATAATCTTTGGTGCAACGTAACTCCCGACAAGCATCGATCAACCTTCTCCGTCTCGCCACCGGGCGCGACCGGGTCCTACACCTACACCTACACCTACACCTCCGTGATGACGGTAAGTGTCCCAAGTGTTTTGCTTAATAGAGTTTTGTTGTGATGCCATGTTGTATATATCTAGACATATCGTGCATAATGTGTGTATGTTTGAAATGCATTGTATGCGTGGGATTCGACACCTAGTCGTGTGCCTTTGGTAGCCTTCCATATAGGGAAATGCCTCCTAGTGCTTCCACTGAGCCATGGTAGTTCGCTACTGCTCTGGAACACATGGATTGACCGGCATGTGTCCTTCTTTGCTCCTGTGTTTGTCCCTACGGGGAAATGTCACGTGGTGTATCACCGAAGTCCTTGTAGCTTGCTACGACTTGGTTGCACTCGCTGAGGACCGACACGTGCATTGCTGGGTCATGTATGCCTGTCCTCAGACGTTTGTGCCACCTTGGTTCTATGACTAGTCATGTCGGCCCGTTCTCTCGCCATATGGATACTAGCGACATAATCATGTACTTAGCATTTTTTCCTCCATGTAGTATGCTTAAGAAATGACATATTTTAGGTCCTAAATGACTTCATACGCTTAGCTAGCTCCAAAATGACATAATAACCTTACTTAGCTTCAAAATGACCTATTCAACCTAGGCTAGCTCTAAAATGACCTATACTTAGCATTTTTTCCTCCAAAATGACTTAATATGCTTAGCTAGTTCAAAAATTACATAATAAGCTTAATTAGCTCCAAAATGACCTATTTAACCTAGGATAGCTCTAAAATGACCTCTACTTAGCATTGTTTCCTTCAAAATGACTTAATATGCTTAGCTAGCATAAAAATGACCTATTTAACCTAGGATAGCTCTAAAATGACCTATACTTAGCATCTTTTCCTCAAAAAAGACTTAATATGCTTAGCTAGCTCTAAAATGATATAGTATGCTTAAGAAATGACATATTTTAGGTCCTAACGGACTTCATATGCTTAGCTAGCTCCAAAATGACATAATAACCTTACTTAGCTTCAAAATGACCTATTCAACCTAGGCTAGCTCTAAAATGACCTATACTTAGCATTTTTCCTCCAAAATGACTTAATATGCTTAGCTAGTTCAAAATTACATAATAAGCTTAATTAGCTCCAAAATGACCTATTTAACCTAGGATAGCTCTAAAATGACCTATACTTAGCATTGTTTCCTTCAAAATGAATTAATATGCTTAGCTAGCATAAAAATGACCAATTTAACCTAGGATAGCTCTAAAATGACCTATACTTAGCATCTTTTCCTCAAAAAGACTTAATATGCTTAGCTAGCTCTAAAATGATATAGTATGCTTAAGAAATGACATATTTTAGGTCCTAAATGACTTCATATGCTTAGCTAGCTCCAAAATGACATAATAACCTTACTTAGCTTCAAAATGACCTATTCAACCTAGGCTAGCTCTAAAATGACCTATACTTAGCATTTTACAAATTTGTAGTAAGTCATTCATTCATCAAATTCTCTTCAAAAAGTTTCAAGATGCATCATAATAATCTTCTTCTTCTAACTTTCTTCTTTCCCATTTTACAGATTTGCTTAAGATCACGGAAGCTTGGGTTGATGGAGTGCTTGTATTTAGTTTTGGTTTTGACCTTGTGAAACTTGCTACCTATGGATGAAACTGTGTAATATTGATGAAACTATGTATATGTACGGATGAAACTTGCTACTATTGGTAACATGTGTTGGATACATATGTGTTCATGACTATTGGTAATATGTGTTGAATATGCTATATTGGTCATATAAATATATTTGTGTTTGATTTCTGTGAAAAAGAATTGATATAAGAAAAACAAAATTAAATGGGGCAATATAGTCACTTTGCCATCTGGCAGATGGCAAAGAGTTCGCAGCCTTTGCCCTCTATTTGGTCGATGGCAAAGAGTCTGCCTTTGCCATCTATTTGGTCGATGGCAAAGAGCCTGCAACCTTGCCATCTCGGCAGATGGCAAAGAGCTCAGCCTTTGCCATCTATTTGGCCGATGGCAAAGAGTCAGCCTTTGCCATCTGGCCGTGATGGCAAAGTATGCCGTTAACCTCCGACGGAGCTAACCCGTTAAGAGGCTTTGCCATCTGCCAAATAGATGGCAAAACGAGCTCTTGCCATCAGCCGCCAGATGGCAAAGAAGCCTTTACCGGCGAGGTTTCGCACGACTGTTTGCCATCTGCTGGCTGATGGCAAAGCCTTTGCCATCCGCCGAACATGCCTTTGCCATCTGCCATGGTAGATGGCAAAGTGCCAGATTCCAGTAGTGGATCCTCTCCTCGGCCGGCCGAATATCATCATTGAAAATCATGCCTAAAATAGTGTCAAGTCATCGTCGTCTTCTTCCTCTTCGGACGACAATGAGTCCTCGAGAGCCATCTCCCTCAACCTCTTCATCTACAATTCAAACGGCTTGGTTCAATCCAAACGGCTCAGTTCACAAAGAAACGGTCAAAAAACTCATCTAGCCAATTCGTCAAACACTTGCGATGCGGTGGTGGTGCACCGGCCGGCCAGTGTCGTTCTGACCAAACAGGCCGGCGGCGACAAGAGGTAATGACCTACATCGATGTGCAATCAACGTGAGATGCGGCGGCCGGCAGAAAAAGAAGAAGAAAAGAAGCAATCAGACAAATCAATAGGATACAATCAAACAACAACGGCAACAAGCAAGGGAATGACGAAGTGGCAAGTTATAGGATCAATATATAAGATGCAAGCTCGGAACCAAAGTTGCCTTTCAAGACAAGCAACATGATGTTGAAAGCTCGACGTAAGTCGTGCTCACACACTGATGAATTCGTACACCAGAGAAGGACGAGGTAGCACAATTAAAGATAGCAAGACCAGGATGCAGCCGGTAGTCTAGGAATGACCAGATTGGGTTTAGAATTTCCCAGTAAAAATACTAGGGGTATTTGATTTATAGTGCGGAATGGCAATGGCAGCGGCGGTTCACCTAATTCCTGTGACGGGGACGGTGGCCGAAAGGGCTGGACGTCGGGAGAAGGGCGGCGGAGGGCATGGGAGGCAACGAGGCAGCGGTGGGGCCGACGAGGGGGGGGGGGGGGGTCACGCCGGCGATAGTGCAGGCGCGGGGGGCGACACGAGGGAGCGGCTCGGCTTTTACTCAGCCGCCAATCGGCGGAGTAAATCGAAGGAGAGAATTGGGGAGAGGAGCAAAAATGTACTCCCTTACAGCGGATAAGGGATCAGGTGCCGGTTAGAGGAGTAAAACAGAAAATTTACTCCTTTAACTGATTATAAGGGATCGGTTAGAAATGTCGTGAACACATTAGCCGCGCGCCGTATGTACAAAAACAACACACCCACAGGGCTTAGTACTAGCACATATACGTTCTTGTCTCGCTGATCAATCAAAGTACAACGGCACCAACCTCAGAATCCAATCAGCCATTGATGTGGCGAATTAGCAATGCATCCACGGTAGCAACTAGCTAGTACGTACTACTTACACCGGGAGTCCGCCAATCAGAGTCCAATCGCGCCGGTCCCAGAAGAAGCTCTGGCGTCGAAGCAGAAAGAGTATATGCCGGTGACGGCGAGCATAATTCCGGTGCCGGAACCAGTGACGCGCATGAAGCCCGCCAGGAGGGTCAGAGCGCCAACACAGAGTCCAACGGCAAAGGCCACCATGGCGACACGGCCGTTCCACCGGCTGACGGGAATCGAGTCCTCCTGCGCAGGCGTCACGCTCACTCTGTCCCCAACCAGCCGTGCCACATATCTCTTTGAATACCGGCGCAGCATGAACCAGGTCGTCGACACGTAAGCGCACCCGCCGAGCAGCAAGGCGGCATAGAGGCATGTGTGTACCGGGTCTCTTGCTACATCAGCCAACCTGCATCTCATGGACATAGAGAAACAGTTAGATCTCAATCACAATGAATGAATAATTCTATATATTTCAAAATTATATATGTGTGTGCTCACGTTGGTGGTGTGGTTAGGTAGTAGGCGATCCCGCTTACTGGGACAAACCCTCCAAAACTTTTAGATCGTTCCCACTTGCCGAGCAGATTGACCAGCTTGTCTCCGCCAAATTTCATGTATAGTTGCTGCAACAAACATTAACCCAAGACAAGAATTTTACTCATCCGGCCAGAGTAGTACATGATAACTGCATTGACAAAAGTACGAATCATGCAAGCAAGGTACTCACCTCTGAGAATACATGCGTGCATGAAAGGAGCATGGCTTGGAAGAGGATGGGAGCATACGAGAGGTAGGATATGTCGATGCTGTAGTTGGCCTGAAACCTAGCAGCAACATCATCATCTGGCAATCGGCGTGGCCTTGTCAGTGGCAACGCGAGATGCAAGCCCTGTAACCTGCAGACAAGCAGAAAGAAGCCAAACGTCGCCGCAAGGTCTCCATGTTTGCCATCCCTGAAGGCCCTCCAGAGAAGAGTTGCACTGAGCGTACGTATACATATGCAATCATTAATTATGAATCCAATAAAACCAGTATGCAGAAAATATCAGAGCAAGTATGTATTCTTACAAAACATTGGCGGCGGTGCACAATGGAATGCCAGAAAGGAGGCCGTAGCCCTTTCTAAGGGCCTCGTCAAGATAGATGACAATGACGCCTCCAACGAAAACCTGAAGCGAGATGAGGATCGAAGCCCCCACGCTCCAGTGCCTCGCGGATAGCACGTGACCGACTGGCACGGCAGCGGAGATCAGTACCCCCAGCACCTTCTGCAGCCCGTTCCTGCAGCACACGTGAAAAGTTCAAAATTATTAGGTAGCACACGCGAGCATTTATCGATCTAAAAAGGGGAGAAATTGGTCAGAATACTTACAGGAGAACGCGGTTTTCATGGATGGGGTTAACGACCCTTAATCTCAGGAGGAGGTGAGAGGTCACCTCGGACACCAGGAGGGGGAACACGCCAAAGGCCATGACGGTTCCGCAATTGGCCGCGTAGGCCGTGTGGAACCAGTAGAGAGGGTCTTGCGCGGCCGTGCTGGTGTCGATCCCGTACAGCGGGAGCTGAGTGCCCGCCAGGAAGACAAGGAGTGAGCCGGCCGTGTACACCGCCTTCCACCGGAAAGGAACGGCTTCCGTGGGGCTCTCCACCTCCGGCAAGAACTCCGCCAATGGCCGCAGCCGGAAGAGATTAAAGCTCGCCATCCGCATCGGCATCGGCATCGATGGGCACGCGGGGAGCTTGGAACGAAACTAAAACTCTGCTTTCGTGCTTGGCTGTTAACTCGCAGTCGTACTACTAGCTTTGTAACGTGGGGAGGGGAGTATTATATATTATAGTAGGAGCGAAGGCGCGAAGCCGAGTTGGGTTTGGTGGTGGAAATCGAATACAGGCGCGAAGCCGAGCCTGGAGATCCAATACAGAGGCGAAGCCGAACCGGCTAGGTGGTTATCTAAACCCGAACCCAAACCCAAAACTCAAGCCTGAACGGAACCCGGAGGTACCCGTCTTGTTACAGATTGCCCGTACACGGAATAATCGGAACGGATTTGGGCAATACACAAGGAGAGGGTTACCGGCGGTATGCAGCGGCGATTCGTTGATGCGGTTGTCTGGGCGAGTGGATCCAGGAGCTCGACGGGCGTGCCCTGCGGATCGACAGATCCAAGCCTCCAGCCGCCTCTGCCGTGATACGACGCGCGCAGGCGGAGTCGAGCGGAGGCGGCGGCAAGGCCGGTGGCCGGAGTCAAGCGGAGGCGCCGGGTCGCGAGACGCGAGTGATAGTTGGGTGGGTGGGGGGGGGGGGGGGGCTCTACAGAGAAACACACGAAGAGAAGAGATGGTGTCTACCTCCTACTGATTATTCATTGGATTTATGCCTGTGTCGTTGTAGGCCGTCGTGTAATATCTGGTTCGTACCGCTTCTTGGGTCTTCCATGGTAGCGGCCACCGTGGCACGCCATGGTCATGAGAGAAATAGTGTGATCAGTTGTTGCTGTTCTTTTTCAGATGTTCATGCTGTATATTTCAACAAAAATATCCTCCTCGTTCGCTCGCTCTAGGCGACGGGCGAACCCCCTCCTCCTCCAACCACCCTCCCCATCCTCTTTTCTAGCGACGCGGTCCCTTTTTTTTTTAAGAACCGGCAGGAGCACTACCTTTTAATATAAGAAGAAGAATAAGGTTTATGTACAAGAGTGTTCCGGTTTTTTAAAGAGAAACTGGACAAAAACCCCTAGAAAAGCCCACACGATGGCACTAATCAACCAATATCGGCTGCCACTTGTGCCCGGCCAAAGGCCAGAGACCTTTGCTTGATGTCGTTGAAGGCAATAGCCGCAACTTCTAGGTGCGTGAGGCGAGTTCCATTGAAGATGCATCGGTTTCGCTCCTTCCAGATGTTTCCAGATGGTGTAAAGGAAGCGGCCGCTCCGCCTTCTTCTCTTGTTCTTGGGCAAATTGATGGTGAGCGAATCCCACCAGTCTGAAATCCCCATCGAAGGGGGCAACGTGGGCGTGGCCCCAGAGTCCTCTCCCGTCCACACCTGGACGTGAGACCAAACTGCAGCGGCAAACGGGTAGTCCTTGCAGAGATGAGTGGCCGTCTCCGGAGCCCGAAGGCAAAGGGGACAGCGAGGGTCGTGCGGCCAGCCACGAACGGCTAGCATGTCGGCCGTGAGGATCTTCCCGTGAAGCACAAGCCAGGCGAAGAACTTACATTTTGGCTTAGTGTGTGCCTCCGAAATCTTGGCCGGGGAGAACCTGGGATAGGATCCAGAGAACTGGGCCGCGTAGGCCGAGGCAGCAGAGTATATGCCATTTGGGGTCCACCGCCTAGTGATGGAGTCCTCCTCGTCCGGGTTGAACGCCACCTGAATGATGACTGAAGCGAGGGCAATGAACTCCTGCATGTGGGTAGGCGATGAAAGACGGGCAACTGATCTGATCCAGTTCTCCTCCTGGAGCTCCTTCATCATAGATCTCCGCTTCCTGGTGGCAATTTTGTACAACTCCGGGAAGGCCCGGGACAGAGGGCCCCGTCGTGTCCAGTCGTCGTGCTAGAATAAGGATTTTCTCCCATTGCCCAAAGGGATGGTGGTAGAAGCCCTGAAGAGCGACATATCTGTCTCATCACAGGGCACCGCAGAGCCCACCCGTTGGCGGTCAGGATCAGTCCACATAAGCCAAGGCCAACGAAGTCGGAGCGCCCGACCAAATCTCTCGAGGTCTGTGATTCCCAGGCCCCCCATGGGCTTAGGTCGGCAGACAGTCTTCCAGTTGACCAGAGAGTGTCCACCAGACGCGTTTTCTAAGTCTTCCCCACACTAGATGAAGTTATGAGTGATCTTACTGAGCTTCTGGATTGCCCAAGTGGGAAGCGGGAGCGTAGTGATGTGATGATTTGCGATGGCGCACAATAAGGACTTTGCAAGGGAGACCCTGCCTGGACGTGCGAGGTTCTTCCCCTTCCAGCTTGGCCGGGAAGGCCGAGAGGATGGCCGGGAGATTAATGTCTTGGCAGCGAATGGGAAACGCCTCGGTCTTGCTGACATTTGTGATGAGGCCTGATGCAGACCCAAAACAGGCAAGGATCCGAGCGATGGCGTCGATCTCTTCTTTGACCGGGTTAACGAAGATGCCAACATCGTCCGCATAGAGAGAAACCCTGCAGGAGGCCGGCCGCGCCATGATGGGCTTGAGGATCCCAGCCTGGGAAGCCGCCCGAAGCATAAGTTGCAGAGGATCCATGGCCAGAATGAAGAGCATAGGAGACACCGGGTCACCCTGGAGAAGGCCTTTTCCATGCGCGAATGGGGTTCCTGGCTCCCCATTTAATAGCACCTTGGAGGAAGATGAAGCGAGGGTCATGCAGATCCAGTCTCGCCAGCGCTGTCCAAATCCCAAATGTTGTAGCGCGATGTGGTCCCGTTATCTAGGACATTTCTTTGCTTTTTTCCTTATCGTGTTTTGAAGACCAGCAACAACTGATCACACTCACGGTGCTGGCGACGGTGGGCTGGTCTTTCCCCAGGTACACGGCAGGGGCGCGGGGGCTCCTCCTAGTGGCTGTGTGGTTCGACCGACGATGATTTGGCTCCTTGGGGGTGGTTCCCACGGGCCTCCGGTGCCTTAGGTGCGGCGGCATGGCCGTTGGTTGCGGGGTGGCGCAAAGGTTCGGGGGCTCGGCTGGCGGTGCCCGCTATGCCCAAATTTGGGCCCTTTGAGCCCCATCTTGGCTCGGGCGGGTTGGCGGATCTCTACACGGCGGTGAGGCTCCCTGGAGGTCGGGGGTGAGGTGGCAGCGGTCTTCGAGCGGCGGCGGTATGGACAGCCAGCATGCTGCAGTGCTGCAGAGGGACCTTGCGGGCCCATCTAGGCAAGTGGTGGTCTGGGTCCGGTCAGGCCGTTGGTGGCCTGGTGTGTTCGGATGCCGCGTTCGGTCGGCTTCCACTACGGCGATGGAGGTAGACCCCTCCCGCTCGGCTGCTTTGCTGGCAGGTCCATTGTTCCCTTCTTCCTCCTCTTGGCCTCGTGCTGATGGCCTCAGGCTGGTGATGACGTGGATTCCAGGACCGTAATAGCGCACGTTGGTGGGCGGTTGGTTTGGTGGAGCACTCGAATCGTCGGGGTGGCGAGGGTTAGGGGTCAGGAGAAATCCCTGTCGGCTCGTCCGGCACCGAGGTGGTGACGCCTGCGGGCGCCACCATTCCTTCCTGAAGGGCTTCGGGTATAAACCCCTCCTCACTGCCCTTGCGTACCATGGGAAACTCTAGGACTTATCCGGGCAACAGCATCGTTGTCGTCGCTTTCCTTCTTGAAGGCGATGCTCGGTACACAACGCTTCGGTGTGCTTGGCACGTGGTAGGAAATATCCGGGGGCGCAACGGTTGCCGGTCTTCTTCGTTTCTTCAAGCTGCTGGTGTCAGCAGTTGTTTCTCTTTCTTCTTGTTGTTTTCTTTGGGCTTGGTTGTGCTGCGCCCCAGCATGCTTGTTGTATCTTGTGGTTGCTTTATAATATAAAGCGCGAGGGGGCTTTATCATGATATTTTGAGATAAAAGACATGACGCTCGACTTTGTAGGTGAAGCCAACCAACATCATAACAGAGTTCAAACCAGACCATGTCAAAGTCGTACAAACAATCAACTAGGCCGCAGTACCTGAAAGGTTTATAGGGCACCAAAAGACAGACGCCAGAGAAAGGTCGCCACATAAGTCACCGTAGCCTTATCCCTAGCTAAGAGAGAGTTCGTCGTGGTCCTTATGCGATCGATCAACTCCTCTGCGGCGTCCTTGTCGTAATCTTTAATCAAGAATTTCCACTGCTGCAACATTAACAGTTTGAAAAGGCAATCAGACGGCTTGAAGCAGAAGATATGTTCAATAGTAAACTTGTTTCTCGTCATCCACAACATCGAGCACATGGCTGAGATCTCGGACCAAAACAAACACTTAGATTGCCCAGACATAGAAGAAGTCAAAGAGCGCAAATGAGCAAAAGAGACTAGGGCCCATGTCACATTTCAGCCATGATCGAATGCAACTCTAGAGGAAACATGCAAGATCACAATGAAAAATAATATGTTCATAATCCTCCGGTGCTCCCACAAAGGGCACAAAACTCCGAAGCCAGACCATTCTTTTTCTAATCTGGTCATGGCTTGTCACATAAATATTTTGATTTTCAAAGGGACTCTAGCCTTTCAAATGCAATTAAACTTATTTGTGTTGAGCCCTGAACCAACTACCTATAAAGCGACTAGATAGAAAACCGACCAGATGGGGTGTGCGGCACACAACCGAGTCATGACCATCCGAGAGTGCAGGAAGGATAGCAGCAAGCCGTTGCCACCCTTCCAACTCATCAAGAGAGAGCTCGGCGGAAGCCAATATCCCAATTAGAATGAGAGAGATCTGAGATGGAAATATCACGCAAAACACGATAAGAAAAAAGCAAAGAAAGGTCCTAGCTAACGGCCCCTCGACATCCGACCAATCAAGCCAAAACCTAGCAGCCTTGCCATTCCCACCAACAAACTTAAACATGTCAATGAAACACATCTTTTACTATGACAAGTTGCCGCCAGAACTGAGAGCCCCAGAAGCAAAGGCAAACAGGGGTTCCCCAAAGGAAAAATTTTAGCATGAACAATATCACCCCAGGCTGAGCCGTACGGATTTTCCACCACCATTTGATAACGGGGCGTTTGTTCATGATGGAAGTATCAATGATCCATGATATGTCTCCAACGTGTCAACTTTTTCAAACACTTTTGCTCTTGTTTTGGACTCTAATTTGCATGAATTGAATGAAACTAACCCAGACTGATGCTGTTTTTAGCAGAACTGCTTTGGTGTTGTTTTTGTGCAGAAATGAAAAATATGGGCTCAAGAAGTTACCATAGGGGGCCACTACAGAGCCGCAAGATGAGGTGGCCACCTGTTCTTGTGGGCCCCATGAGGTCCGTTTGCCCTACCTCTAGGTCCATAAGTACCATCTTCCTGAGAAAAAAACCAGAGAAAAAGTTTCATCGCGTTTTACGGTAAGGAGCTGGCGCCACCTCCTGAGGCCTAATCTGGAGTCCGTTCAGGGATCCGGATGGGGCAATTCATCATCATCATTGTCAACAACCCTTCTCCATCGACAACCTCATGATGCTCACCACGGGAGTGAGTAATTTCATCACAGGCACACTAGAGGCACTACTGAAAACAGGGAATTTGCCATCAGTCAGCTCGTTGCCATCTGCCAGCTGATGGCAAAGAATGTATTTGCCATCTGCTTATAAAAAACAGATGGCAAAGAACTGACAGACGGCAAAGAACATGGTTGCCATCAGCCAATTCTTTGCCATCTGCAGATGGCAAATAATCTTTGCCATCTGCGGCCAGAGGGCAAAGAGGTGGTCTATTCATGTGGCCGTCGAACGTGTAAGGGCGTACCAGCCCCTCCTCTGGGCCATCTGCTGGCAGATGTCAAAGAGATGGGGTTATTTTTTTCCAGGTAAAAAAAAGGAACTGTGGGGTTATCCCCTCCCTCCTCTCCCTCCCTCCCACGCATCTCACCCGCCGCCCAAGCACCCCGCCGCCCCACCAGCCCACCACCCCACCGCCTGGCCGCACCACCCGCCGCCCCACCACCACCCCGCCGCACTCCAAAGACCCCGCCGCCCCACCCAAAGCACCCCGCCTCCCTCCCTCCCTCCCCGGCAGCAGATCCGCCTCCCCTCCTCCTCGCTACTGAAACCCCTCCTCCCCAGGCGAGCCATGGCGGTGCAGCGGCCGATGACTCCTCCTCCCTCCCTCCCTCCACTCCCCTCCCGTCACCAGGAGAGGAGAGGAGATGAGAGGAGATGAGAGGGAGATCCTGCACGCAGGCCATGGCGGCGGCGAGATCCGCTCGGGGACAGGAGGACCATGGCCTGCTCTTCGTCAAGGAGACCGATGCCATGGAGCTGCCCCTCAAGGTCCGACCCTGCTGAGTTCAATCTATTGGTTCCGCCATTCTTCCCTTCCCTATCTCCCTCTACTATTAGTACTCACCGCCTCTCCCGCTCCCAGATCGAGACCGCCGCCATGCCAGAGGAAAGGCTGCTTCTCTTCCTACCAGATCCAGGTCGCGGAAGGCTGCTTCTTTCCCTCCCAGTCCCAGATCCAGGTCGGTCGCCATGGGAGCTTCCTCCGCGTGCTGCGCCGCCGATATAGGCCATGGGAGCTTCCTCCGCCTGCTGCGCTACCAGTTGGTATGAACCCTTGATTGATGCAGCTCTTAATTTTGTTTTATGTGGCTGCAGGTTTATAATCTGGGTACAGCAAATTGTTTTTGGTTGGCGATGACTGCACTCAGATGGACATCCCTATGCTCCTTATATATTGCTGGTTACCATTATTGTTGATTATTTCTCTTTTTTGTTCTTTTTTGTTATCTAATAGGGAGTAATAGATATTTTCTTACTACATGTACATCTAAAGGACAAAGGAGCATGCCATCCTCGATTAAACATGGGTTTTGTTTGAGATATAACGTTTCTAGCTGAATGTTGTTTCATACAATTAATCATTATTTCAGTTTGAGAGATTAAACCTTGCTGTATTTGCACGCATCGATGGTTCTTCCAATGTGCGTGCTTGAGAAATACACCTGCGGTGATGGTTCTTCATGATATGTGCCTGGTTCTTGTGTTGCTTCCGGGACATAGAACTGCCTGCAATGATTCCTTGTGTGCTTTTGTTCCGGGTTCCTTAGCTTCTTTTGGTGGATTAGCTGTATAAAATAAAACAAACAAGCAGTTCATATGGGTTGATTAGCTGATGCATGTGATGCATATAAATGGATAACTATGATGGGTGTGATTTATTCATGAAATGTACTCTGATTTCTAAGAAAAGGGTTTCTTCTTGGTTGAGAATAATAGAATTTGAGATGTTTGAAGTAAGTATTTTGGACCTAACAGATTTCTATCAATTGTTTGATTGACCCGGTAATTACAAGAGCATCTCATCTGGATTTGGTGTTCTGTTAAAGGAGCAAGGAGCTAGGGGATTCTTCTGGGGATGGGTACCTTGCTTGGTTACAAGGCTCGGGGGCTTGCAAGTTTGGGTTCTACAAGTTCTTTAAGAAGACCTACTCAAATATGGATGGGCACGACAATGCCGTGAAGTACAAGACCCTAATTTACCTTGCAGGTTCAGCTTCACCGAGGTATTTCTAATATTACTCTGTGCCCCTTTGAAGCTGTCAAGGTTCGTGTGCTGACACAACCTTGATTTACTCGTCGAAGTTTTTAGCTGAAACTCGAAAATTCACTTTTCTTGCAAAAAATAAATATGTTAGCCAGACATGAGATTATTGTATGTTTGTCCATCCACACTTATACCAGAAAGCGTAAGAGAGAAACTTAGCATATATGACCCACATAATAATAAAGAATAAGGAAAAGGATTAGATATATGTGGGCTTGCAGCAAGCCTCTCTGGCCTCCCACCCTAGCATTGGGGGTAAATGGAAGAGGGGTAATTAAACAAAGATATATGTGAAATTGTAAAATCAAATGCTTTTTTCTTGCATTGTAAAATTAATTTGTTTCTCCCGTTGCAACGCACGGGCACATTTACTAGTATATCTTATATATGTTGTGGACTATTGTTACCTGTTGATAACGCTACTACAGAAAATATGTGAACGCCGTCCCCAGATGTAGAAAGAGGCACTATGGACTAGGGATTACTTGTTGGCTACCAACAACTGAAAATATGAGACATGGATTGACATGGAAACAAGGTATTACAAATTCCGTACTCCCATATAGTATAGAAAAAGATTAGTCGGCCTTTCCTTCTTGAGCTTATTTTCTTTATGGTTCATGTGCAAAGAAAGAAGAAACAAAAATAAGCATTATAGACTAGATGATGAGAACAATGGTTTCTCTCAAGGCAATATGCTTAGTTGATGGAGCATGCTCACAGGACATACCAGGCTAAAGTGATGTTCCAGTACACATGGAAAGTGACTTGATGGAAGTCAACGACATGGTAACAGGGTGATTGGATTTTGTGTTCTTTTGCGCAGTTCATTTATATGTTCATTTCAAATCAGTTAGCAATGACATTCAATGTGGAAGGAAGGTGAAACAACTTATGATTTCTAAGTAGGAGTATATATTATTTCCAGGCTTTGGTTTTACTTTTTTTGGCTTTAATGGGTCCTACCAGTGTGCATTGGGAAAACATAATTTTAATCTAAGTGGCAACAAGTTCCAACGTGTATATGTATTATGTGCTAACACACATAAGTCCTCAAGTATATCATCCATCATGTCACTAACTTCCTGTCCATGACACACCCATGCTGCTGCATGTTGTTAGCACATTGAACTCCTTCCATGACTAACTTAACTCCTGAAGCCGTGGCCTACTCTATTGCCAGTTTCGTAGAGTATGATCCTTTTTGGCCCTTTTTATGAAGTTGGCTATATTATCCTTGAGCTTAGTTTTATTTGGGAGGGAGAGAGAGGAAGAAAGGTTGATGACCCACCATCCAACAGCCAACCCTACCAAACTTGGAAATGATAATATTAGGCATTCTATTCCAAGTTAGAAGTACAATAAAACAGCAACATTGTCTATTCATTTGCCTACTTGAATACTAAACAAGATTACTTCCTCAATTTTAACCAGGCATGATGATTCACGAATTTATATATGGGGAAAATTCGTTAGCTTCTTGATGTTTGCTATAATTGTTTTTTACGTATAAGATCTGTTAGATATAATCTTCATATTGTATATATACACGTACTTAAAAAGTAAAAAATAAAGGAATTTCCATAGTAGCTTAGTCAAGAGAAAGAACAAGAACTAATTAAACAATATATTACTCCCTTCGTCTCTGTTAGATATAATCTTCACATTGTATATATACACGTACTTAAAAAGTACAAAATAAAGGAATTTCCATAGTAGCTTAGTCAAGAGAAAGAACAAGAAATAATTAAACAATATTACTCCCTTCGTCTGGATTTTTTTAGTGTTAGATACATCCATTTGAGCGACAAATAATTTGGGATGGGGGAAGTATCAGGAAAGACAGATTACGACAGTGTACAAAATGGAACACCCATGTGCTACAAAATGACATGTCCGCATCAATTACGTACTAATACCAAATACTCCCTCCGTTCCTAAATATAGATCTTTTTAAAGGTTCCAACATAGACTACATACGAAGCAAAATGAGTGAATCTAAATTCTAAAATATGTATATATACATCCGTATGTGTTCGTATTGGAATCTCTAGACGGACTTATATTTAGGAACGGAGGGAGTAGATTTTAGAACTCAATTCTCATAGACAAAGCAAGAACCTTCGATGACTAATGCTTACAAAATTATTATTCTATGCAATATGATGAAGATAGTCCATGCTTCAATAACTATATCAAAAGAACTACACATTGTATATATACACATTCTACTAGTCTTCTTCTAACTTTCTTTTTTCCCATTTTACAGATTTGCTTAAGATCACGGAAGCTTGGGTTATTGGAGTGCTTGTATTTAGTTTTTGTTTTGACCTTGTGAAACTTGCTACCTATGGATGAAACTGTGTAATATTGATGAAACTATGTATATGTACGGATGAAACTTGCTACTATTGGTAACATGTATTGGATATATGTGTTCATGACTATTGGTAATATGTGTTGAATATGCTATATTGGTCATATAAATATATTTGTGTTTGATTTTCCGTGAAAATGAATTGATATAAGAAAAACAAAATTAAATGGGGCAATATAGTCACTTTGTCATCTATTTGGCGAGATGGCAAAGAGGCCACGTGTCATCTACATGTAAAATTTGGGCTGGCCTATTTGGGCTCTTTGCCACCTGCCAGCAGATGGCAAAGCTCTTTGCCATCTGCTGGCAGACGGCAAAGCATGCAGCCTTTGCCATCTGCTGGCAGACGGCAAAGTATGTCGTTAGCCTTCTAACGGGGCTAACCCCGTTAAGAGGCTTTGCCATCTGCCAGCTGATGGCAAAGGCACACGCTCTTTGCCATTAGCCAGCAGATGGCAAAGAAGCCTTTACCGGCAAGGTTTCGCATAATCTGCTTGTTGATCTCACGGGCAGAGGGCAAAGCCTTTGCCATCTGCCGACCATGCCTTTGCCATCTGCCATGGTAGATGGCAAAGTGCCAGATTCCAGTAGTGAGGTAGATGGAGATGGATGAGATTCATCGTGTAATCGATTCAATTTGGTAGGGCTTGATCCCTAGTATCCACTATGTTCTGATATTGATGTTGCTATGACTTTGCTATACTTAATGCTTTTCACTAGGGCCCGTGTGTCATGATTTCAGATCTGAACCTATTATGTTTTAATGTATATATTTGAATTCTTGATCTTATCTGCATGTTATGTATATGCACCCGGTTATTGTTCTGATCCATAGACCCCCAAGGTGACAATATTGGGATACTCTTAGGGGATGACTGTAATTTGAGGAGTTCATGTATTCACTATATGTTAATACTTTGTTCTGGTTCTCTATTAAAAGGAGCGCCCTAATTAACCTTAGTTTCCATTAGGATACCACTGCCATGGGAGGATACGACAAAAGACGTTATGCAAGTTCTTATTATAAGGACACATGACTATATATGGAATACATGCTTGCATATGATTGATGAATTGGAGCTATTGTGTATCGCTCTAGGTTGTGACTGACACATGATGATGTTATCCAAATATCCATCGCTACTCCATGCCTAGGTGTTGCTTTGTATTTTCTAAGTTACTAATATTGCTACATGTTGGTCCAGTGGGAACTAGGGTACCACGGGCCATCTGCCCGCGGCCCAGGAAGCGACCCCTCGCCCAAAATCGAGAGGCGGCCCAGCCGCGAGCGCCGCGAAACAAGACGTCTCGCGAGGACCACGCCTCGCGAGGACCCTCTTGATATGCCTCCAACGTATCTATAATTTTGGATTGTTCCATCCTGTTATATTATCAATCTCGGATGTTTTATATACATTGACTAGCAACTTTATATCATTTTTGGGACTAACCTATTAAGTTAGTGCCTAGTGCTAGTTGTTGTTTTTTGCTTGTTTTTTACTTTGCAGAAAATCAATACCAAAAGTCCAAATGCCACGAAACGTTTTGGAGATTTTTTTCTAGCAAGAAGAGACCCTGGAAGCTTCTGGAGGCCACGAGAGGAGGCCCATGGGGCCCACTAGGCACCAGGGCACGTCAGAGGCCCCCGACGCGCCCTGGTGGGTAGTGGAGCCCACCGGCACGGCCTTGACCTACTTCCACCTCTATAAATACTATAAAATCCCAAAAACCCTTGGGGAGTCGAGGAAATACTCTTTTTGCCAACGCAAGTTCTAGAACCATGAGATCCAATCTAGAGGCCTTTTCCTACACTGTGCCGGAGGGGGCAACGATCACGGAGGGGTTCTTCATCACCCTTGTTGCCCCTCCAATGATGCGTGAGTAGTTTACCACAAACCTATGGGTCCTTAGTTAGTAGCTAGATGGCTTCTTCTCTATTTTTGATCTTCAATACAATGTTCTCCTCGATTTTCTTGGAGATATATTTGATGTAATGACTATTTGTGGTGTGTTTGTTGGGATCTAATGAATTGTGAGTTTATGACCAGTTCTATCCATGAATATTATTTGAGTCTTTGCCAAAATCTTTTATGCATGATTGTTATAGCCTCGTATTTATTCTCCGACTTATTGGTTTGGTTTGGCCAACTAGATTTATTTATCTTGCCATGGGAAGATGTGCCTTGTGATGGGTTCGATCTTGCGGTGCTCAATCCCAATTACAGAACGAGACATGACGCACATGTATCGTTGCTATTAAGGGTAACAAGATGGGATTTATTCACACGTGGGTTTATCTTCTCTACACCATGTCATCATTCTTATTGCATTACTCTGTTTTTTCATGAACTTAATACACTAGATTCATGCTTAATGGCGGTCGATGTGTGGAGTAATAGTAGTAGATGCAGAACCATTTCGGTCTACTAATCTTGGACATGATGTCTATATACATGATCATTGCCTTGGATATCGTCATGATTATTTTCTTTTCTATTAATTGCCCAACAGTAATTTGTTTACCCACCGTATGCTATTTTCTTGAGAGAAGCCTCTAGTGAAAACTATGGCCAGCGGGTCTATTTTCAATCATATTAAAACCAAAAGTACCTTGCTGCAATTTTTCTTTATTTTCTTTATTTTGTGTTTTAGTTAGATCTATTTATCAAAACATATACAATTTAATATATCTCAGGATTGACAGCCCCTCTACGCATTGGGTTGCAAGTATTTGTTATTTGTGTGCAGGTGCTGTTTACATAGTGTTGCTTGGTTCTCCTACTGGATTGATAACCTTGGCTTCATAACTGAGGGAAATACTTATCTCTATTGTACTGCATCACCCCCTCCTCTTCGGGGAAATCCCAACGCAGCTCACAAGTCGTAGGAAGAATTTCTGGCACTGTTGTCGGGGAGATATCATCAACATCTATCAAGTACCTAATCACAACTCACATATCCTTGAAATTACTTTATTTGCCATGTGCCTCTCGTTTTCATCTCTCCCACTTCTAAAATTTTTTGCAAAAATCACAAAAATATTTTTCGTTTGCCTTTATCTTGTTTGATCTTTTGTTTGCTTGTGATCATGTTTGCATAATCACTATGTCTCAAGAAAATATCTATGAGGTTACTAAAGAAAAAATTGACGATTTTGCTAGTAAAGATCCTCGTGAAGAGGAAACTACTATCATGCACACTAAAAGATTCCGCGTAGGTAGCGGTAATATTATTGGGAAAGGTGTTATTCAAGATTTCTTTACTTGTGTCGGTATGTTACCTATGCTAGGGGGGTCAATTCTTAATAAAACTTCTAGTCTTGCGGATGCAATATCTTTGCTAATAGTTGAACTTGAAAGACAATTTGTCACATGCATCCTTCTATACAAAGGATCCTTCTAGAATTTTCAAATAGCCATGATCCTTCCGTTAAGCGTGTTACCACTATATTTCTAGCTTATGAATTTGGGAATATTATGAAATAAGCACGTGAAATTTTTGCTCATTATAATATAAATTGTGGTTGTCCTCCCCCTATGGAAGAAATCCTTTTAAATCAAGAGGAGATAAGGGGATTGCAATCTCTGGATTATGCCGCTTACAATGAAAACCTAAGGAAAATGGTTCCCCCATCTATTTTGATTGATAAGATTTTTGAACAAAATAATAACTTTTCCATAAAAAGAGTTGGGTTATGATATTTTCATAAAGAAAGTCTTAGGGAGCATAATCAAAGAAACAATTATAATGAAGAAATAGTGATCACGTATAAAGGGCCCAAGGAGGAACCTATACCTCTCAAACTTATCTTACGGATCCATATCCTATTAAATTTAGCCTGAGGAGGGAGTATGAGATGATCATGGATGCCCGCCCACACTTTTATTACAATACTTAGATCTATGCATTATTTCTAGCTAGGGGCACAAAACAATAGCGCTTGTTGGGAGGCAACCCGATAGTTTCCCTCCGCGTCTCGACGTCCAACCATGTCCTCGACTTAGCTCGTGACCTCCTGTATCATCCTGGCTGCCCCGCTCTGAGTCACTGTGGTGTGGTCGCCGTCGCCGTGCCCGTGCCACAAGCAGCCCCTGCACCTCCATTGCTAGCTTGTTGATCTCGCCCGTGAGCTCTCGAACCCTCCTCCTCGCCTATATATAGCTCCCCCAAGTGCCTCCGCAGCTCACCCACCTCTTCCCCTCGATCCAAGCCCACCGGAGAGCCTTTCCTCGCCATTTTTTGTCTCGGCCGCCGCGGACCTCGCCGGAGTTGGCTCCATCCTGGCGCGCCTAGGCCTCCTCTCGCCTCCCCTCCACCTCCGCCGAGTCCTACTCCTCCCCGTAGCTTGCCCCGCCCCCATGCCCCCTCGGCGGAACGGCTTGATGTCTACTACGCAACCTTCTTATTATAGACGTTGTTGGGCCTCCAAGTGCAGAGCTTTGTAGGACAGTAGCAAATTTCCCTCAAGTGGATGACCTACGGTTTATCAATCCGTGGGAGGCGTAGGATGAAGATGGTCTCTCTCAAGCAACCCTGCACCCAAATAACAAAGAGTCTCTTGTGTCCCCAACACACCCAATACAATGGTAAATTCTATAGGTGCACTAGTTCGACAAAGAGATGGTGATACAAGTGCAATATGGATGGTAGATATAGGTTTTTGTAATCTGAAAATAAAAAAAACAGCAAGGTAACTAATGATAAAAGTGAGCGTAAACGGTATTGCAATGGTAGGAAACCAGGCCTAGGGTTCATACTTTCACTAGTGCAAGTTATCTCAACAATAATAACATAACTAGATCATTGAACTATCCCTTAACATGCAACAAAGAGTCACCCCAAAGTCACCAATAGCGGAGAACAAACGAAGAGATTATTGTAGGGTACGAAACCACCTCAAAGTTATCCTTTCTGATCGATCTATTCAAGAATCCATAGTAAAATAACACGAAGCTATTCTTTCCGTTCGATCTATCACAGAGTTCGTACTAGAATAACACCTTAAGACACAAAATCAACCAAAACCCTAATGTCACTTAGATACTCCAATGTCACCTCAAGTATCCATGGGTATGATTATACGATATGCATCACACAATCTCATATTCATCTATTCAACCAACACAAAGTACTTCAAAGAGTGCCCCAAAGTTTCTACCGAAGAGCCAAGACGAAAAAGTGTGCCAACCCCTATGCATAAGTTCATTGAACCCGCAAGTTGATCACCAAAACATACATCAAGTAGATCACGTGAATATCCCATTGTCACCATAGATAAGCACGGCAAGACATACATCAAGTGTTCTCAAATCCTTAAAGACTCACTCCGACAAGACAACTTCAAGGGGAAAACTCAATTCATCACAAGAGAGTAGAGGGGGAGAAACATCAGAAGATCCAACTATAATAGCAAAGCTCGTGATACATCAAGATCGGATCACCTCAAGAACACGAGAGAGAGAGAGAGAGATCAAACACATAGCTACTGGTACATATCCTCAGCCCCGAGGGTGAACTACGCCCTCCTCGTCATGGAGAGCGATGGGATGATGAAGATGGCCACCGATGAGGATCCCCCTCCGTGAGTGCTTGAGCAGGTCCCGATTGGTCTTTGGTGGCTCTGAGAGGCTTGGCGGCCGGAACTCCCGATCTATTGTGCTCTTTGATGTTTTTAGGGTATATGGACATATATAGGCGAAAGAAGTCGGTTAGGGGAGCCACGAGGGCCCACGAGGGTGGGGGGCGCGCCCAGGGGGAGGGCGCGCCTCCCTGCCTCGTGGCCACCTCGAAGCTTCCCTTACGTGCACTCCAAGTCCCCTGGATTGCTTCCTTTCCAAAAATAACTTTCCTGAAGGTTTCATTCCCTTTGGACTCCGTTTGATATTCCTTTTCTTTGAAACACTGAAATAGGCAAGAAAACAACAATTTGGGTTGGGCCTCCGGTTAATAGGTTAGTCCCAAAAATGATATAAAAGTGTAAAGTAAAGCCCATAAACATCCAAAAGAGGTAATATAATAGCATGGAACAATAAAAAATTATAGATACATTGGAGACGTATCAAGCATACCCAAGGTTAATTCATGCTCGTCCTCGAGTAGGTAAATGATAAAAACAGAATTTTTGATGTGGAATGCTACCTAGCATAGTTCTCAATGTAATTTTATTTACTGTGGCATGAATGTTCAGATCCAAATGATTCAAAATAAAAGTTCATATTGACATAAGAAATAGTAATACTTCAATCATACTAATAAAGCAATCATGCCTTCTCAAAATAACATGGCTAAAGAAAGTTATCCCTACAAAATCAGATAGTCTGGCTGTTGCTCTATCTTCATCACACAAAGTATTTAATCATGCACAACCCCGATGACAAGCCAAGCAATTGTTTCATACTTTTGTAATCTCAAACTTTTTCAACTTTCATGCAATACATGAGCGTGAGCCATGGACATAGCACTATTTGTGGAATAGAATGGTGGTTGTGGAGAAGACAAAAAGGAGGAAGATAGTCTCACATCAACTAGACGTATCAACGGGCTATGGAGATGCCCATTAATAGATATCAATGTGAGTGAGTAGGGATTGCCATGCAACGGATGCACTAGAGCTATAAATGTATGAAAGCTCAACAAAAGAAACTAAGTGGGTGTGCATCCAACTTGCTTTATCACGAAGACCTAGGGCATTTTGAGGAAGCCCATCATTGGAATATACAAGCCAAGTTCTATAATGAAAAATTCCCACTAGTATATGAAAGTGACAACATAGGAGACTTTCTATCATGAAGATCATGGTGCTACTTTGAATCACAAGTGTGGTAAAAAGGATAGTAGCATTGTCCCTTCTCTCTTTTTCTCTCACTTTTTTATTTGGCCTTTCTCCTTTTTTTATTTGGTCTTTCTCTTTTTTTGGTGGGCTCTTTGGCCTGTTTTTTTTATAAAGTCCAAAGTCTCATCCCGACTTGTGGGGGAATCATAGTCTCCATCATCCTTTCCTCACTTGGACAATGCTCTAATAATGAAGATCATCACACTTTTATTTAGTTACAACTCAAGATTACAACTCGATACTTAGAACAAGATATGACTCTATATGAATGCCTCCAGCAATGTACCGGGATATGCAATGAACCAAGAGTGACATGTATGGAAGAATTATGAAGGTGGCTTTGCCACAAATACGATGTCAACTACATGATCATGCAAAAGCAATATGATAATGATGATGCGTGTCATAATAAACGGAATGGTGGAAAGTTGCATGGCAATATATCTCGGAATGGCTATGGAAATGCCATAATAGGTAGGTATGGTGGCTGTTTTGAGAAAGGTATATGGTGGGTGTATGGTACCGGCAAAAGTTGTGCGGCACAAGAGAGGCTAGCAATGGTGGAAGGGTGAGAGTGCTATTATCCATGGACTCAACATTAGTCATAAAGAACTCATATACTTATTGCAAAAATCTACGAGCCATTGAAAACAAAGTACTACGCGCATGCTCCTAGGGGGGTAGATTGGTAGGAAAAGACCATCGCTCGTCCCCGACCGCCACTCATAAGGAAGACAATAAATAAATAAAATTGTGCTCCAACTTCATCACAAAGCGGTTCACCATACGTGCATGCTATGGAAATCACAAACTTCAACACAAGTATTCTTTAAATTCACAATTATCCAACTAGGATGACTCTAATATCACCACCTCTATATCTCAAAACAATTATCAAGCATCAAATTGATCATAGCATCCAATTCACGTTCTATGATAGTTTTTATTATACCCAACTTGGATGCCCATCATTCTAGGACCAATTTTATAACCATAGCAAATACCATGATGTTCTATAAGACTCTCGAAATAATATAAGTGAAGCATGAGAGATCAACAACTTTCTACAAAATAGAACCACCGCCGTGCTCTAAAAAATATAAGTGAAGCACTAGAGCAAATGACAAACTACTCCAAAAGATATAAGTGAAGATCAATGAGTAGTCGAGTAATTATGCAACTATGTGAAGACTCTCTAACATTTAAGAATTTCAGATCTTGGTATTTATTCAAACAGCAAGCAAAACAAAAGAAAATAAAATGACGCTCCAAGCAAAACACATATCATGTGGTGAATAAAAATATAGCTCCAAGTAAAGTTACCGATGAACGAAGTCGAAAGAGGGGATGCCTTCCGGGCCATCCCCAAGATTAGGCTCTTGGTTGTACTTGAATATTACCTTGGGGTGCCTTGGGCATCCCCAATATTAGGATCTTGCCACTCCTTATTCCATAGTCCATCGAATCTTTACCCAAAACTTGAAAACTTCACAACACAAAACTCAACAGAAAACTCGTAAGCTCCGTTAGTATAAGAAAATAAATCACCACTTAGGTACTGTTGTGAACTCATTCTAAATTCATATTGGTGTAATATCTACTGTATTCCAACTTTTATATGGTTCATACCCTTCGATACTACTCATAGATTTGTCAAAATAAGCAAACAACACATAGAAAACAGAATCTGTCAAAAACAGAACAGTCTGTAGTAATCTGTATCATTCGAATACTTCTGTAACTCCAAACATTCTACCCAATAAGGAAATCCTAAGAAATTTTTGTAAAAATCCAGAGAAAAAAGAATCAGAACAAAATCACGTTTCTGTGAATTATCAAAACTAATTTACTGGGTGCAAAAGTTTCTGATTTGCAGCAGGATCAACACAACTATCACCGTAAGCTATCCTAAAGGTCTTACATGGCACTATATTGAAACAAAAGCTATAAAACATGATTACTACAGTAGCATAATCATGTGAACACACAAAAACAGTAAGGGTAAATATTGGTTTGTCTCCCAACAAGCGCTTTTCTTTAAGGGCCATTTGCATTTTTGTCCCTAACTCGAACCACCTACTCAGATATGCCCCTAATTTCAAAGTCTGCTCAAATTTGCCCCTCCACCGTTAGGTGACCTTATAGAAATGCCCTTCCGTGCCGTTTCCGTTAGGTCAAAGGCCTTTGACCGTCTACGGGACGTTTCTTGGACATTTTGCCCCTGCCTCCATGTGTTACTTACATGTGGGACCCACTTAGAAAAAAATAAAAATAAAAACACTTTCTCTCACCCCTCTCTCTCTCACTTACATATGGGCCCAGAAAAAGGAAAAAGAAAAACCTCTCTCCCACATCTCTCTCTAACTTACATGTGGGGCCTAGCAAAAAATAAAGAAAAGAAAAAAGCTCTCGCTCTGTCTCCCGACCTCGCGGTCTCTCTCATCTCCGGTGAACTACATGCGACGGCCGCGCGGACCGGTCCTCGCGCTGCCACTCGAGCTGGCTCGCCATGCTCCTCCACCAGCTAACCGCGCCCGGTGGCTAGCTCGCCGCGCTCCGCCGCCCTCTCCCTCTCTCTCTTGCCAGGGAATAGTGAAGCAACTATCGTCAACGTTGACGCGCGTGCACGGCCAGCGACAGTGCAGAGCTCCAATAAAATGACTGATAGCCCGACTGCTCTACGATTCATCTTCCTGTGTGATTAATTTGATTGAAACGCCCCATAGTGACGGATCCTTCCTCGTCTTCCCCAGCTCCGGTGTCACGCCGCCGCCGCTCGAACTCCTCCACCAGTGAGCACTGCCGCCTTATCTCGGGTTCTTGAGTTTCGAAATCTCGTCCTGAACATCCTGCGCCTGCTCCCGACTATCCTTGCCTCCCCTACAGCTCTGCCTACGAGCATCTCCCGTCGCCGCCGCTCAAGCTCGCAACTTCCCATCCTCCCCGGCACCCCACATTCTCCGGCCACACAGGCCACTGAAGCTTCTCTCCCGCACCGTCAAAAGCCCGATCTTGCAGCCACTCGACTGCTCCGGCGTCCTCCTGTACATCGCCGTCGTGTCTTCGTGCGTGGGCGCCGGCGTGTTTTTAGTTATCCTAATCCCATATTATCCTAAACTATTATTAGCTCTAATTACACTCATTTTACAAAAGCTGACTACTGGGTCCAGCCCTCAAATAAATTAGTAAATAATGTTTCAGAAAATAATAGAAAAATGACTGACCCATATCAAGTTTTATTTTTTCATTTTATTAGTTGGGCCCGTATGTAAGTGAGAGAGAGGGGGTGAGAGAATTTTTTTCTTTTTATTTTTTCTCTGAGTGGGCCCCACATGTAAGCGACACATGGAGGCAGGGGCAAAATGTCTAGGAAACGTCTGGTAGACGGTCAAAGGCCTTTGACCTGACGGAAACGGCACGGAAGGGCATTTCTATAAGGGCACCTAACGGCGGAGGGGCCTTTTTGAGCAGGCTTTCGAATTAGGGGCAAATGTGAGTAGTGGGTTCAAGTTAGGTACACAGATGTAAAAGACCCTTTCTTTAATGCCTTTCTAGCTAGGCATGATGATGACAATGATGCTCACATAAAAGATAAGAATTGAAACACAACGGGAGCATCATGAAGCATATGACTAGCACATTTAAGTCTAACCCACTTCCTATTCATAGGTACTTTGTGAGCAAACAACCTATGAGAACAATAATTAACTAACATAGAAAGGAAAAACAAGCATAACTTCAAGATTTTAAGCACATAGAGAGGAAACTTGATATTATTGCAATTCCTACAAGCATATGTTCCTCCCTCATAATAATTTTCAGTAGCATCATGAATGAATTCAACAATATAACCATCACATAAAGCATTCTTTTCATGATCTACAAGCATAGAATTTTTATTACTCTCCACATAAGAAAAATTCTTCTCATTCAGAATAGTGGGAGTATCATAAGAGACTCGAATACTATAAATTGTTTCCACATTAAAAGAGTAATGTTCAGAAAAAGGGTAATCATAATCATGACAAGTTTTATAAATATAATCATCACTACTTTTTATAGCATAAGTGTCATCACAATAATCATCATAAATAGGAGGCATGCTATCATCATAATAAATATTTTCATCAAAACTTGGGGGACTAAAAATATCATCTTCATGAAACATAGCATCCCCAAGCTTGTGGCTTTGCATATCATTAGCATCATGGATATTCAAGGAATTCATACTAACAACATTGCAATCATGCTCATCATTCAAAGATTTAGCGCCAAACATTTTATAGACTTCTTCTTCTAGCACTTGAGCATACTTTTCCTTTCCATCATTCTCACGAAAGATATTAAAAAGATGAAGTGTATGAGATAAACTTAACTCCTTTTTTTGTAGTTTTCTTTTGTAGACTAAACTAGTGATAAAACAAGAAACAGAAAGATTCGATTACAAGATCTAAAGATATACCTTCAAGCACTGACCTCCCCGGCAACGGCACCAGAAAAGAGCTTGATGTCTACTATGCAACGTTCTTCTTGTAGACGTTGTTGGGCCTCCAAGGGCAGAGGTTTGTAGGACAGTAGCAAATTTCCCTCAAGTGGATGACCTAAGGTTTATCAATCCGTGGGAGGCGTAGTATGAAGATGGTCTCTCTCAAGCAACCCTACAACCAAATAACAAAGAGTCTCTTGTGTCCCCAACACACTCAATTCAATGGTAAATTGTATAGGTGCACTAGTTCGGCGAAGAGATGGTGATACAAGTGCGATATGGATGGTAGATATAGGTTTTTGTAATCTGAAAATAAAAAAACAGCAAGGTAACTAATGATAAAAGTGAGCGTAAACGGTATTGCAATGGTAGGAAATAAGGCCTAGGGTTCATACTTTCACTAGTGCAGGTTATCTCAACAATAATAACATAACTAGATCATATAACTATCCCTTAACATGCAACAAAGAGTCACCCCAAAGTCACCAATAGCAGAGAACAAACGAAGAGATTATTGTAGGGTATGAAACCACCTCAAAATTATCCTTTCTGATCGATCTATTCAAGAGTCCGTAGTAAAATAACACGAAGCTATTATTTCCGTTCGATCTATCATAGAGTTCGTACTAGAATAACACCTCAAGACACAAATCAACCAAAACCCTAATGTTACCTAGATACTCTAATGTCACCTCAAGTATCCGTGGGTATGATTATACGATATGCATCACACAATTTCCGATTCATCTATTCAACCAACATAATGTACTTCAAAGAGTGCCCCAAAGTTTCTACCGGAGAGTTAAGACGAAAACGTGTGCCAACCCCTATGCATAAGTTCATTGAACCCGCAAGTTGATCACCAAAACATACATCTAGTAGATCACGTGAATATCCCATTGTCACCACAGATAAGCACAGCAAGACATACATCAAGTGTTCTCAAATCCTTAAATAATCAATCTGACAAGACAACTCCAAGGGGAAAACTCAATTCATCACAAGAGAGTAGAGGGGGAGAAACATCATAAGATCCAACTATAATAGCAAAGCTCACGATACATCAAGATCGTATCACCTCAAGAACACGAGAGAGAGAGAGAGAGAGAGAGAGAGAGAGAGATCAAACACATAGCTACTGGTACATACCCTCAGCCCCGAGGGTGAACTACTCCCTCCTCATCATGGAGAGCGCCGGGATGATGAATATGGCCACCAGTGAGGGATCCCCCCTCCGTGAGTCTTGGAGCAGGTCCTGATTGGTTTTTGGTGGCTACAGAGGCTTGCGGCGGCGGAACTACCGATCTATTGTGCTCTTCGAAGTTTTTAGGGTATATGGACATATATAGGCGAAAGAAGTCGGTCAGGGGAGCCATGAGGGGCCCACGAGGGTGGGGGGAGCGCCCAGGGGGGAGGGCGTGCCTTCCTGCCTCGTGGCCACCTCGAAGCTTCCCTTACGTGCGCTCCAAGTCCCCTGGATTGCTTCAGTTCCAAAAATAACTTTCCCGAAGGTTTCATTCCGTTTGGACTCCGTTTGATATTCCTTTTCTTTGAAACACTGAAATAGTCAAGAAAACAACAATATGGGCTGGGCCTTCTGTTAATAGGTTAGTCCCAAAAATGATATAAAAGTGTAAAGTAAAGCCCATATACATCCAAAACAGGTAATATAGTAGCATGAAACAATCAAAATTATAGATACATTGGAGACGTATAACGGCTACATTGCCGGAGATTGCGGCCGCTGACCCGCCGCTGTCCTCCTCCGCTCCACGATCTCCACCCCTCCCCACGCGCTCCCTCGCCCCTGAATGGTCGCGGCACGGCCCCGCGGTTCCGCCTGTGCCCTCGGTCGGGACGGAGACCGCCAGAGCCGGCCGGCCCCATCGCCCCCTGCCGCCCCTCCCCTCCTTCCTCTCCTCTGCTTCACGGGAGCAAAGGAGCGGGAGGAAGGAGACGAGCACGATCGCCCCCCCCCATGCCACGTCATGTAAGTGGAACATGTTTACCCGAGTGCCTTTTCTTTTAAGTGAAAGCGTATTTTGCGGAATATGTTTTCTTCTTCCGGAAGCGCATTTAGTTCTTATTTTGCCTAAAGTGCGCTTTCCCGGCTTAGAAAGCGTATTTCCTAATATCCGTTTATGTCTTATACACTCAGGGACCTGGCTGTGAATATTCTTTTTACAAAAAAGCACCTAATCTTCCAACCCTCATAACTCCGCGACCGTAACTCCGATTGAGGTGAAACCTATGCTCACTTCTTCATCTCGTCGAGCTCTATATTTTGGTAACATTTTCACTAGGTGGTCCCATAGTTAAAATGACCATTTTGCCCTTGCTTCTAATCAGCCCCCTCCGAGAGAGAACCGTTCGTCATTTCGTTCCGCGGCTTCACCGCACTTCTCCCCGGAGCCTCCGTCACCCCAAGGCAAGCCACAATAGCCATTTGCATGATAGTCATGTAGTAGCCTTGGTTTTATACTTGAATATTTCATAAAAGTTTGTCCTCTATCTGCCTTCTACTTTCGTGTTTCGGTTTTACTCGTGGATTCATGTTCACCTTCATGCTATGTTTCAGTGCATCTTGTTACCTTGTACTACTTGCTAGTATCATTGTCACATGTTATGATTGGTAATAGTAGTACATGTTGGTAGAAGTGATGTTCGTTCTAGTGCATGCTTATAGTCTGTTATCCAGTACCGTTGTGGTGCATGTTCCTTTGCACGTAGCTGTCACATGTTTACTTGGTAGTATCCTTGCTAAGTTCTTGCATGGTATTTATTTATGATGCTAGTGGTCATGCTATGCTCATGTGTAGTGTTATGATTATGCTCGTCCGTATGCCATGCTCATTTGGATATATGCTTCATTGTTGATATGCTCGATGATTTATTATAGTTGCACATCCATGCTCATGTTGGTATCATGCTTATAGTTGCATCATGTTATTTTATCATGGCTCAACATATTGCATTCAAGTTTAACCGGATAATAATGAACTTGAAAAATTGTTGGGTGAGTCATGGTGCCACCAAGTCGAGCTGACCAATGCAGCCACACTTGCCTTACTGGGGTCCTAACGTGTTCATTGTCATGCCTCTCACCGGTGCCTCCAATGAGGGAAGGTTATGGGCGCGCGCTACCCTAATCAGGTAGGCGGACATAAACCTTGTGCGCCTGTTGTTGGTGTACCCGAGTTATCCCCGTTTAAGACCGTTGATTATTTTTCCACGAAGGTTGCTGCTGGGTGTCTTTGGTAGGCATCGGGGCCACCCATGACTTAGCCCAGAGGGGAGTTGGTCGGAGTGACCGGGAGAGTGTCATGGGCAATAGATCGGTTTTGTCGGAATATTGTTGGTCCACACGAATGGGAGTGCGAGGCCATGGGTTTCGTGGTGTGGGTACACTACTAGAAAAACCCCTACTAATGGCGCACCTAGTATGGCTATTAATGGCGCATCTGTGGTGCGCCATTAATAGCACGCCATTAGTAATTTTTACTAATGGCGCACCACGTGGTGCGCCATTAGTATCTGGTATACTAATGGCGCACCATGTAGTGCGCCATTAGTATAGCCCACGATCGCCATTAGTATCTAGTATACTAATGGCGCACTACATAGAGGTGCGCCATTAGTATACGGTATACTAATGGCGCACTACAGAAGTGCGCCATTAGTAACATTTTTTTCAAATTTTTTTTAAAATTTTTCCAATTTTTTTAATTTTTTCAAAAAAAATTTCAATTTTCTTAATCTCAGTTCACTATGGCTTAATCTCGGGTCAATATGCTTAATCTCAGGTCAAATCGCACTCCGTGGTCAAACTTCCCGAAAGGTCACCCATCCTCACACTACTCCAGCCCAAGCACGCTTAACTTTAGAGTTCTATCCAACCCCAGCAACAGCTCACTTCACAGGCACTTGTTGATATATCTAGCATATCAATCCTGTTATACCTTATTGATGTCTAGGACTTTGTTCATGTTAATGACTATGATGAAATTTTGAAAAATATTTCAAACTTCTCGATCATATTACGTATCATTTTTGAAAAAAATCAAAAAAAATTTGAAATTAGTAATTTTTTCAGTTACTAGTGGCGCACCACATCCACGGTGCGCCACTAGTAAGTTTGAAATTTTTGAATTTTTTTGCCGCTAGATCTTGAAAGCCCCGTAACTTTTTTTCTGTTAGGTTTTTGGGGATTTTGAAAATGTTTAACGGGGTTCCCCCGTTAAATTCGGATGTAACTTTTCGAGTAGATGATTTTTCACATAAAAAGCTTTTTCATCCGAGTTAGTATGCAAAAGTTATGCCCATTTTAACAAATTCTCGAGAGATTTTGCAAATGAAGTCGAAATTCATATTTGCAAATTTTCCCAACAACTAGACCACATATCACATGGGAAACTTATTTACTTTTATTTTTTGACATTTTCATCATTCTCTTTTATTTTTTTTTAAACTGAAAAGGCGATCCACGGGGTGCATTCGGTGGAAGGTGGTTGTTACTAATGGCGCACCGTGGGAATGGTGCGCCATTAGTGGTTGAACTAGTAATGGCGCACCACCCCACGGTGCGCCATTAGTAACTTGGTTACCTTCCACCTTCCACTGCGTCGTCGGTGGAAGGTGGCTGTTACTAATGGCGCACCGTGGGGTGGTGCGCCATTACTAGTTCAACTACTAATGGCGCACCACTCCCACGGTGCGCCATTAGTAGTTTTGAAAAATAAATAAAAAATGATATTTTTTGATTTTTTTTAAACTTAGTAATGGCGCACCGGTGGAAAGTGCGCCATTACTGTTATTAGTAATGGCGCACCACTCCAAGGTGCGCCATTAGTAACAAAATTTTTTATTTATTTTTTACATTTTTTCAAAACTACTAATGGCGCATTTACGGATGTGGTGCGCCATTACTATGTCAATTAGTAATGGCGCACTATGAACCGGTGCGCCATTAGTAACAAAATTTTTTTATGTTTTTTTCCAAACTACTAATGGCGCACCACACACCAAGCGCCATTAGTAATATATTACTAATGGCGCACCGAGACATGGTGCGCCATTAGAATATAGTAATGGCGCACCACATCACAGGTGCGCCATTAGTAGCCATTCCATCTATAGCCCTTTTTGTAGTAGTGAGGATGCTAGTTTATCATCATTGGCCCTACATTCTTGTCGGTCTGCCTTGCTATACTATCGGGTCGTGATAACTTGGGAGGTGATCACGGGTATATACTATACATATATACATACTACAAATGGTGACTAAAGTCGGGTTGGCTCGTTGAGTACCCGCGAGTGATTCACGGATTGGGGCCTGAAAGGACCTTTGTCCCGACGGCCCTCTGTGTGGATCTTTGTGACGGAGCGGTAGGGCAGGTTGAGACCACCTAGGTGAGAGGTGGGCCTGGCCCTGGTCGGTGTCCGCGGTTACATCAATTAACACGCTTAACGAGATCTTGGTATTTGATCTGAGTCTGGCCACTGGCCTATACGCACTAACCAACTACGCGGGAACAGTTATGGGCACTCGACGTCGTGGTATCAGCCGAAGCCTTCTTGACGTCAGCGACGGAGCGGCGCGCGCCGGATTGGACTGGAACGCCTACTCTTGTATAAGGGAGGCTAGGTCTGCTTCCGGCCGCCCTCGCAACGTGCAGGTGTGCAATGGGCGATGGGCCCAGACCCCTGCGCGCATAGGATTTAGACCGGTGTGTTGACCTCTCTGTTGTGCCTAGGTGGGTCTCCGACATGTTGATCTTCCGAGGCCGGGCATGACCCAGGAAAGTGTGTCCGGCCAAATGGGATTGAGCGTGTTGGGTTATGTGGTGCACCCCTGCAGGGAAGTTTATCTATTCGAATAGCCGTGTCCATCGGTAAAAGGACGACCCGGAGTTGTACCTTGACCTTATGACAACTAGAACCGGATACTTAATAAAACACACCTGCATAAGTTCCACAGACAACCCGGTGATCGGTTTTCCACAGGGCGACGAGGGGAGGATCGCCGGGTAGGATTATGCTATGCGATGCTATTTGGAGGACTTCAATCTACTCTCTTCTACATGCTGCAAGACGGAGGCTGCCAGAAGCGTAGTCTTCGATAGGACTAGCTATTCCCCTCTTATTCTGGCATTCTGCAGTTCAGTCCACCGATATTGCTTCTTTACACATATACCCATGCATATGTAGTGTAGATCCTTGCTTGCGAGTACTTTGGATGAGTACTCACGGTTGCTTTTCTCCCCCTTTCCCCTCTTTCTTTCCTTCCTGGTTGTCGCAACCAGATGCTGGAGCCCAGGCAGCGACGCCACCGTCGATTTACTACTACTGATGGAGGTGCCTACTACTACGTGCAGGCTGCTGACGATGACCAGGAGTAGTTTAGGAGGATCCCAGGCAGGAGGCCTGCACCTCTTTCGATCTATATCCCAGTTTGTGCTAGCCTTCTTAAGGCAAACTTGTTTAACTTATATCCGTACTCAGATATTGTTGCTTCCGCTGACTCGTCTATGATCGAGCACTTGTATTCGAGCCCTCGAGGCCCCTGGCTTGTAATATGTTGCTTGTATGACTTATTTATGTTTTTAGAGTTGTGTTGTGATATCTTCCCGTGAGTCCCTGATCTTGATCGTACACGTTTGCGTGCATGATTAGTGTACGATTGAATCGGGGGCGTCACAATAGTTAAGTATCGGCCATTACCATGAGGTTCATGTAGAATTCATCCATTAAAACATGTATAGCCGAAATAAAAAAATAAAATAACAATAAAATATTTCGGCTCCTTTGTCTTAGCAACAAAAATGTAACTAACCAAATGTATAGTGATTTGGTAATACTCTGTCATCATATAGAAAATTATGTTGCATCCATGGATCAAAATAAGCCCATGGAGGGTAACTGATCGTACCTTCGGCTTAATTGTTTGTTGCTTCCATCATTCTCCTTCTTCATTTTTATTGTACTTGTTGCAACTGAAGCATGCACATCGTTTTTGTTTTGATTGATCCTCTTGGGAACCCATGCCATGTTCCTCTTTCTAAGCTCTTGTGCACTAAGATTTTGTAATTCCTTCTTTTGCCAATATGATAAGCCGAGTGAGCACCTCGACTGTGATTTTGTTTCAACCAATGGCAAATCTGTCTGGGCCTTGTGCACTGTCGGTGTCAAAACCGGCGGATCTCGGGTAGGGGGTCCCGAACTGTGCGTCTAGGCGGATGGTAACAGGAGACAAGGGACACGATGTTTTACCCAAGTTCGGGCCCTCTTGATGGAGGTAAAACCCTACGTCCTGCTTGATTAATATTGATGATGTGTGTTACAAGAGTAGATCTACCACGAGATCAAGGAGGTTATACCCTAGAAGCTAGCCTATGGTATGATTGTTGTTCGTCCTATGGACTAAAGCCATCCGGTTTATATAGACACCGGAGAGGGCTAGGTTACACAAAGTCGGTTACAATGGTAGGAGATCTACATATCCGTATCGCCAAGCTTGCCTTCCATGCCAAGGAAAGTCCCATCCGGACACGGGACGAAGTCTTCAATCTTGTATCTTCATAATCTTGGAGTCCGGCCGACCATGATAGTTCGGCTATCCGGACACCCCCTAGTCTGGGACTCCCTCAGTAGCCCTCGAACCGGGCTTCAGCGACGACGAGTCCGGCGCGTATATTGTCTTCGGCGTTGCAAGGCGGGTTCTCCTTCAAACTTCATGTTCCTGTCGAATAGTGTCCGGCTTCCTTATAAATGTTGCGCTCCTTGGCTTCTACGCCCAATAATGGCATTCTTCCATGTGTCGTATGAATGCGAAAAGCTAGGGTATTTTTACATTTTACCCCCTAGCCGTGCGAACGAGCCGCCTATAAGAGAGGCGAGGATCTAGATCCAGCTCACACCATCCTCCATCTGCAAGCTCTCATCGAAGCGCCTCTGACAAAAATCCATTCTATCATGGATAGTCGACGCGGCTCCTCCTCTCGTGCTCCCAGCCCTAAGCCAGGAGATTGGGGGAGATGCTCAGTTCCACACAGCGAGCTAGTGGCGCTCCAAACCGAGGGATATCTTCCCCCAGCTTTCATGGTTCCGGTTCGAGCCGGACTGGCCACCTTCAGGGGTGGAAAGCAGGCGGAGAGCGTCCCCAACCCTTCCAAAGGAGAGCGGGTATGCTTTGTCCCTTATCTAATAAGGGGACTCGGATTTCCCATACACCCGTTTCTCCGGGGGCTCCTGGAGTTCTACGGACTCCAGCTTCACCACCTCACACCTACCTCCATTTTGCACATCGCGGGCTTCGTAGCTCTTTGCGAGTTGTTCTTGGGCATCGAGCCCCATTTTGCACTGTGGAAGAGATTGTTTTTGCCTCGTACTCCGTTCTTACGAGGGGTCGATATATCAAGTGGGCGGAGCCGAAATATGGCGCATCGCCGGGACCGGATATCTATCCGGCACCCCGAAGAAGGCGTTCGAAGACTGGCCTTCGGAATGGTTCTACATGGAGGACGCCCCTCTGCCGGACCCAGTTCGGATCAGCCTCCCGGAGTTCAGCAATGCTCCCTTGAAGAAATGCCTGAGTTGGCGCCCGCGGAGCCCTCAACGGGAGGATGATGGGAGCGTCCATTATCTGATGGGCCAGATTAGGTTACTGGCCCATTCTGGATTGACCATGATTGGAATCATGGCCACGTGCATTATGCGAGGGGTGCATCCACTCCAATATATGGGCCACCCTATGTGGGATTTCAACGGGGAAGATGACGCCACCCGTCATGGCCGCAGAGGGCCGGGCTCGGCAGCCGATCTGGCAAAGATCCTGTCCGACTTGTACAAGGGGGAGGAGGAGGACTTCCTCCGCACGAATCCATTGAATGGATTCTCCATGAATAACCCTCAGAGCTGGGTAAGCGGACGTTTATCTACCCGATCCATACTTCCAAAGTCAAGTATCTTACTTCGTGATTTCGATCCAGGAGCTGCGCCGGGACATGGAGGGCATACAAAGCCTAACTCCACAGCCCGAGGATCCGGAACGATCCCGTGATCCGGCCTCCGAAGAGGATCCAGACATAAAGGTGGAGCTGATCGACGGGGTGTTCCACCAACTTAGCGTGGACAATGCCCTAGTCGCCATTACGGCTGACTACCCCGGTTTGTTTCCGGCCTCCCAGGTGACTACCGAGGTCTTGACACCATCATTTGATCCATGCTCAATTCTGACCATCCTATACTGATGGTGCATCGCAGGAGGTGCCTTTGAGGCGGGAAGCCGAACCTGCGGTGGTTGACCAGCAAGGGTCAGTTCGGCCCAGCAGGCGGAAGAGGAGTGCGACGCAAATAGAAACGTCGCCAAAACGGTACGGCGCACCGCTGTTTTTAAGGGAAGGATCCCTAGGAGGTATATTAATGCTCATAACTTTTTCCAGGAGAAAGAGCGCTCGCCGGACAGTGTCCGGAGAGGTTGCCAATCAAGCCTCCGCCAGCCATGCTCCATCGCGTGGTCCGGAAGTGGAGGCGAACACAAGGCAAGAGCCGGATGCTCCTCCGACGGAGGATGCCGACAGGCTGTCCGCCACCCGGTCTGAGGTGGAGAGCGCCATGAATCACAGGCGTCGCCGGACAGTTCTTCGTGACGCGTGTTTCTCCTCGGAGGCGTTGAATTCCTTTGATGCGGGAAACGCGCACCTCCGTGCTGCTCAAGATGGTTTAACCAGAGCCACGGAGCAGTATGTGAAGGACATACGGGTAAGTAATTTTAATAGTTATATGTGCTAGTAGCCCCCGAGACTTAAAATAGTTAAAATAACTGATTTAAGGATCATTTATTATGCAGGATCTTACGGAGAAGAATACCCACCTGTCCCAGGAGCTCCAAGAGTGCAAGGCCCAACTTGAGGCCACACTGGCCGCCACAGGGGGAGCCACAGAGACCCCCGCTGGTAATACGTACTTCGAAAAGATAAGTAGTTAACAAAGTGCGGCGTGTGCATAAATCTGACAATAATATTGCAGAGGGCGCCGGACTAGATCCGGACAAGCAACAGCTACTGCGTCAGCTAAAGGCCGGCGAGAGGGTGCTTATGAAGGTGCAGCAGGAGAGGAACAAGCTCCAAGATGCCCACACCCAGCTAGGAGAAGAGCTGAAAGGTGTTCGGGCCCAGCTGTCTCGCTCCGTGAAGGAGAATCAGCGGCTTCGTCGCGGCATTTATAGTAAGTGCTTGAGAAAATTCCTTTGAAAAGAAGAATTCGGCGAGGAAGTCGATTGACAGAAATGTGTCTTTAGGTGTGCTCACAGGTCGCCCTGCGGAGGAAATGCCCGGTTCAACGGGTGACCAACTTCCCGAGCTGGTGCAACTGCTCGAACGTGTTCGGCGGGCGATGAGTGGCGTCGTTCAGGCCTTATGGCCTTCCGTCTCCCTACCTGAGGGCCTTGGAGGGCTTGCTGAGAAGCTTCAGGGAGTACGGCGACGTCTCCGTCTGTGGAAGATATCGGCCTGCCGTCAAGGTGCCAGGGAGGCCTGGGCCATGGTGAAGACGCGGTACCCGAAGGCTGACCCAAACCACATGGCCGAGGTCGGACCTGTGGGGCCTGATGGGAAGGAGATCCCTGTGAGCTTGATGTACGGCCAAGTAGGGCTGGCCGTGAAATATTCCCAACAGGACTATAAATTAGACAGCCTGTTAGATGGGATTGAAGAGGAGTACAATCAGTCAGTTTGACGATGTAATTTAAAATGACATGTAAAATGCCTTCTAGCCGGATTGTAGATCGTTTGTCTTTGCGGACCTTTTCGCTTCAACCTCGGGACCCAACAGTCCGGAGTGTGTCCGAATACCCTTAGGGTTATAAAAGAACCGGGGCATGCGTGGAGACAAGGCGTCGGGGTCATAATTGCTTTATCAGACAAGTGCCCAACTAGCTATGTTATATTACATGGTTAGTAAGAAACATCTTCCGTGGAGAATAGTTCCGTTAAGGGTTCCTTTCCCTGGGAGGCATGCCCTAAAGTGCATGTCCGGACTGCGAAAATAGCAGAAAAAGCATCTGGGGGCAGATAAATAAGTAAGTAATAAATCATCTTTCGAGTCACCGACCGAATATTCTCTTAAGAACGCTAGCTTTTGGCTTCACCCAGTCTGAGGTACACATCCGGCTGACCCGGCAGTAACAATCACAGAGGTGCTCCCTTTACCTCCTAGCCGAACAATCGGGAACGTAAGGGTAAGCACATGAGCCAGGCAACCCAGCTTGGCCAAAACTTAAGTCATATTGATGCATATAATGGTGAATAAAAGGTACATGCGGAAGTATAACACATGTGTTGGGCATCAAGCCCGTATAAATAAGCTTCTGCTAAAGAAGCCCCCAGGTATAATGAGTGCTAGGAGCACATCAAGTGTGTGCGAATCAATGCGCAAATCAGCCAATAAAAGGTATTGAAAAAAAAGAGGGAAGCAGGAGGGGGACAAGAGACAGTGAAAATGTAAAAAGGTGGACGGAGGAGTGAGACGAACTCTGAGTCTGGCTTTAGGCGTAGAATCTTCGGAGACGGGCTGCGTTCCATGGGTTCGGCTCGAGTCGATTGTCAGATGTGTTACATAGACGGTATGCTCCGCCGGTCAGGACTTGGTCGATGATGAAGGGACCTTCCCACTTGGGCTTAAGTTTGTCCTTTTTCTTGTCCGGCAGGCGTAGAACAAGTTCGCCAACATTGTAAGTTTTGGCCCGTACTTCTCTGTTTTGATACCTTCGAGCCTGCTGCTGATAGAATGCAGAACGAGCTTTTGCCACGTCCCGCTCCTCTTCTAAGGCGTCCAAACTGTCCTGCCGATCCAACTCGGCTTCTCTTTCTTCGTACATGCGCACGCGAGGTGAGTCGTGAATTATATCGCAGGGCAGAACTGCCTCTGCGCCGTACACCATAAAAAATGGTGTGAATCCGGTAGTTCGGTTTGGCATGGTACGCAGCCCCTAGAGTACGGAGTCGAGCTCCTCTACCCAGTGCGTGTTAGATTCCTTGAGGGACCGCACTAGTCTGGGTTTGATGCCGCTCATGATTAGACCATTTGCTTGCTCGACTTGACCGTTAGTTTGGGGGTGATAGACTGAAGCGTAGTCGAGCTTGATGCCCATGTTTTTGCACCAGAGTTTAACCTCGTCGGCCGTGAAATTCGTGCCGTTATCAGTGATGATGCTGTGGGGGACGCCAAAACGGTGTACTACCCCGAATATGAAGTCTATCACAGGTCCGGATCTGCCGTTTTAACCGCCTTGGCCTCAATCCATTTGGTGAATTTGTCCACCATGACCAATAAGTATTTGTGCTTGTGGGTTCCCCCTTTAAGGGGTCCAACCATGTCAAGCCCCTGCATCATGACGGCCAGGTGATGGGTATAATTTTGAGGGCGGTGGGTGGCATGTGGCTCTGATTAGCAAAGAGCTGGCAACCAACGCATCGTTGGACTAAGTCCTGAGCATCTGCCCAGGCTGTCGGCCAATAAAATCTTGTACGGAAGGCCTTGCCTACAAGGGCTCGGGCTGCAGCATGGTGCCCGCCGAGTCCGACGTGAATTTCAGCCAGGAGATTTCGCCCTTCCTCTTCGGAGATACACCTTTGAAGGACTCCGGTTGTGCTTTTTTTATAAAGTTCTCCCTCATGGACCTTGTAGGCTTTAGATCGCTGAACTATGCAGCGGGCCTCATTTTGGTCTTCGGGAAGTTCCTGCCTGATTAAGTAGGCTAGGAATGGTTCCGTCCACGGGGCAATTACTGCCATTATTTCGTGGGCTGAAAGTGTTAGTTCATTGGCTGAGCCGCCGATTGTGTCAGAGTGGTCTGAGTTAGGTGATGTAGCTGGCTCCGGATTGTTATTTCCAGACTCCTCTTCCCATAATACGGATGGCTTAAAGAGCCGTTCCAGGAAGATGTTTGGAGGGACGGCGTCGCGTTTTGCGCTGATGCGTGCCAACACGTCTGCTGCCTGGTTATTATCACGGGCTACATGGTGGAATTCGAGTCCTTCGAACCGAGCTGACATTTTTAGGACGGCGTTGCGGTAAGCTGCCATTTTTGGATCTTTGGCGTCAAAGTCTCCATTTACTTGGGATATTGCGAGGTTTGAATCCCCGCGCACCTCTAGGCATTGAATGCCCATGGAGATTGCCATCCGGAGGCCGTGTAGAAGGGCCTCGTATTCGGCTGCTTTGTTGGAGTCCATGTACATTATTTGAAGTACGTATTGGACGGTGTCTCCAGTTGGGGACGTCAAGACGACGCCAGCCCCCAAGCCGGCCAACATTTTGGATCCGTCGAAATGCATGATCCAATTGGAGTACGCGCCGTACTCTTTAGGGAGTACGGCTTCGGTCCATTAGGCGATGAAGTCAGCCAGAACTTGCGACTTTATAGCTCGCCGTGGTTTGTAGGTTATGTCAAATGGTAAGAGCTCAATGGCCCATTTTGCAATCCTGCCCGTTGCGTCGCGATTGTTTATAATATTGTTGAGAGGTACTTCGGAGGCCACCGTTATGGAACACTCTTGAAAGTAGTGTCACAGCTTCCAGGATGCCATGAACACCGCATACGCTATCTTTTGATAATGTGGGTACCGGGACTTGCATGGGGTTAAGACAGTGGATACGTAGTACACTGGTTTTTGAAGAGGGAATCTGTGCCCTTCTGTTTCTCGTTCGACAACGAGTACCGCGCTGACAACTTGATGTGTTGCTGCGATATATAATAACATAGGTTCGCCCAGGTTGGGCGCGGCTAGGACCGGATTTGTTGCCAGTATGGCCTTGATTTCTTCGAGTCCGGCCGTGGCAGCATCCGTCCATTCGAAGTGTTCGGTGCGCCGGAGGAGGCGATAGAGGGGCAGAGCCTTTTCTCCCAAACGGGAGATGAAGCGACTTAGAGCCGCTACGCATCCAGTTAGTTTTTGTATTTGCTTGAGGTCTTTTGGAATATCCAATTGTGACAGAGCTCGGATCTTGGCTGGGTTTGCTTCAATTCCTCTACCGGATACAATGAAGCCCAAGAGCTTTCCGGCTGGTACTCCGAAGACACATTTTTCCGGGTTGAGCTTAATGTCATATGCTCGGAGGTTGTCGAATGTCACCCTCAAGTCGTCTACTAGAGTTTCGACGTGTTTGGTCTTGACGACCACATCGTCTACGTATGCCTCTACTGTTTTGCCTATCTGGGTAGCCAGACATGTCTGAATCATGCGCTGATATGTTGCACTGGCGTTTTTGAGTCCGAAGGGCATTGTGTTGAAGCAGAATGGCCCATATGGATTAATGAATGCCGTTGCGGCCTGGTCTTTTTCCGCCATCTTGATTTGATGGTATCCGGAGTATGCATCGAGGAAGCACAATGAATCGTGCCCTGCGGTAGCATTGATGATTTGGTCGATGCGAGGGAGAGGGAAAGGGTCCTTTGGACAGGCCTTGTTAAGGTTTTTGAAATCGACGCAGAGGCGCCAGGATTTGTCCTTTTTTGGTACCATTACTAGATTGGCTAGCCAGTCCGGATGTTTTATATCTCTGATGAATCCGGCTTCTAAGGCTAGCTCCTCTCCCATTGCCTGTCTTTTGGGTTCGGAAAATCGCCGAAGAGCTTGTTTGACAGGCTTGAATCCTTTTAGGATATTTAGGCTGTGCTCTGCCAGCCTGCGTGGGATTCCTGGCATGTCTGAAGGGTGCCAGGAAAAAATGTCCCAATTTTCCCGAAGTAATTCTCGTAGTGCGGCTTCTACATCAGGATTTAATTGTGCCCCAATGGAGGCCGTCTTTGTGGGGTCCGTTGGATGGACCTGAAATTTGACTATTTCGTCTGCTGGTTTAAAAGAGGTGGACTTGGACCTCTTATCGAGTATCACATCATCCCTATCCACCGTGGAGCGCAGCGCAGTTGGTTCCTCTGCCGCTAGGGCTTTGGATAATGCCTCTAGGGCCAGTGCGGCTGTCTTATTTTCAACGTGGAGTGTTGTATCTGGATCACTGGCAAGAGTGATAATTCCATTGAGTCCGAGCATTTTGAGCTTCATGTACCCGTAATGGGGTATAGCTTGGAAGATTGTGAATGCCTCTCGCCCTAACAAAGCGTGATATCCGCTGCCGAATGGGGCCACTTGGAACGTGACCTCTTCGGACCTGTAATTGTCCGGCGAGCCGAACACTACATCTAGTGTGATTTTTCCTGTGCAGCGTATTTCTCGACCAGGGATTATTCCCCTGAAGGTTGTGCTGCTTCGCTCAATGCGGCTCCAGTCAATTTCCATTTTTTGAAGGGTTTCCTCATAGATGAGGTTTAATCCACTGCCGCCATCCATGAGTACTTTGTAACACGAAAGCCGTGTTGGAAATATGCCCTAGAGGCAATAATAAAAGCATTATTATTATATTTCCTTGTTCATGATAATTGTCTTTTATTCATGCTATAATTGTATTATCCGGAAATCGTAATACACGTGTGAATACATAGACCACAATACGTCCCTAGTAAGCCTCTAGTTGACTAGCTCGTTGGTCAACCGATAGTCATGGTTTCGACTATGGACATCGATGTCATTGACAAGCGGGATCACGTCATTAGGAGAATGACGTGATGGACAAGACCCAATCCTAAGCATAGCACAAGATCGTGTAGTTCGCTTTGCTAGAGCTTTTCAATGTCAAGTATCTCTTCCTTAGACCATGAGATCGTGTAACTCCCGATACCGTAGGAGTGCTTTGGGTGTACCAAACGTCACAACGTAATCGGGTGATTATAAAGGTGCACTACAGGTATCTCCGAAAGTGTCATTGGGTTGACACGGATCGAGATCGGGATTTGTCACTCCGTATGACGGAGAGGTATCTCTGGGCCCACTCGGAAATGCATCATCATAATGAGCTCAAAGTGACCAAGTGTTTGGTCACGGGATCATGCATTACGGTACGAGTAAAGTGACTTGCCGGTAACGAGATTGAACGAGGTATTGGGATACCGACGATCGAGTCTCGGGCTTGTAACGTACCGATTGACAAAGGGAATAGTATACGGGGTTGCTTGAATCCTCGACATCGTGGTTCATCCGATGACATCATCGAGGAGCATGTGGGAGCCAACATGGGTATCCAGATCCCGCTGTTGGTTATTGACCGAGAGCCGTCTCGGTCATGTTCGCATGTCTCCGAACCCGTAGGGTCTACACACTTAAGGTTCGGTGACGCTAGGGTTATTGGGAAGACTTGTATGTGATTACCGAATGTTGTTCGGAGTCCCGGATGAGATCCCGGACGTCACGAGGAGTTCCGGAATAGTCCGGAGGTAAAGATTTATATATGGGAAGTTGTCATACGGACACCGGAAGGTTTCGGGGCTTATCGGTATTGTACCGGGGCCAACGGAAGGGTTCCGGGGGTCCACCCCTCCCGGGGGGCCACATGGGCTGCGTGGGGGTGAGCCAGCCTGGAGGGCTGGGCGCCCCTTTGGTCCCATGCGCCTAGGGTTGGGGGGCCCTAGAGGGGCTCCTGCTTGGGGGGCAAGTCCCCCTCTCGGCCGCCGCCTCTAGATCCCATCTAGAGGGGCCGCCCCTTGCCCCTTCCCCTATAAATAGAGGGGTGAGGGAGGGCTGAACACCTAAGCCAAGGCGCAGCCCTCCCTCCCAACACCTCTCCTCCTCCGTACGTGCTTGGCGAAGCCTTGTCGGAGTACTGCTGCACCAACAACACCACGCCGTCGTGCTGCCGTTGGAGCTGTCTTCCTCAACCTATCCTTCCTCCTTGCTGGATCAAGACGGAGGAGACGTCGTCCGTACCGTGCGATTGTTGAACGCGGAGGTGCTGTCCGTTCAGCACTTGGTCATTGGTGATCTGAATCACGGCGAGTACGACTACATCATCACCATCCCCTTGAACGCTTCCACACTCGATCTACAAGTGGTATGTAGATGCAAACTCACTCCCTTGACTCGTTGCTTAGATGAACTCATAGATGGATCTTGGTGAAACCGTAGGAAAATTTTAATTTTCTGCAACGTTCCCCAACAGTGGCATCATGAGCTAGGTCTATGCGTAGTTCTCTATTGCACGCAGTAGAACACAATTTGGTTGTGGGCGTAGATCTTGTCAACTTGCTTGCCGCTACTAGTCTTATCTTGCTTCAGCGGTATTGTGGAATGAAGCGGCCCGGACCAACCTTACACGTACGCTTACCTGAGACCGGTTCCACCGACTACATGCACTAGTTGCATAAGGTGGCTGGCGGGTGTCTGCCTCTCCCACTTTAGTTGAAGCGGATTCGATGAAAAGGGTCCTTATGAAGGGTAAATAGAAGTTGACAAGATCACGTTGTGGTTATTCGTAGGTAAGAAAAGCGTTCTTGCTAGAACCCAATTGCAGCCATGTAAAAGATGCAACAACAATTAGAGGACGTCTAACTTGTTTTTGCAGCAATTGTCATGTGATGTGATATGGCCAGAAGTTGTGATGAATGATGAATGACATATTGTGATGTATGAGATCATGTTCTTGTAATAGGAATCACGACTTGCATGTCGATTTAGTATGACAACCGGCAGGAGCCATAGGAGTTGTCTTTATTTCTGTATGACCTGCGTGTCATTGAAGAACGCCATGTAAATTACTTTACTTTATTGCTAAACGCGTTAGCCATAGAAGTAGAAGTAGTAGTTTCGTGACAACTTCATGGAGACACGATGATGGAGATCATGATGATGGAAATCATGGTGTCATGCCGGTGACAAGATGATCATAGAGCCCCGAAGATGGAGATCAATGAGCTATATGATATTGGCCATATCATGTCACTACTATATAATTGCATGTGATGTTTATTATGTTTATGCATCTTGTTTACTTAGAACGACGGTAGTAAATAAGATGATCCCTTACAAAAATTTCAAGAAGTGTTCTCCCTAACTGCGCACCGTTGCTAAAGTTCGTCGTTTCTAAGCACCACGTGATGATCGGGTGTGATAGATCCTTACGTTCACATACAACGGGTGTAAGACAGTTTTACACATGCAAAACACTTAGGGTTAACTTGACGAGCCTATCATGTACAGACATGGCCTCGGAACACGAAGACCGAAAGGTCGAACACGAGTCGTATGGAAGATACGATCAACATGAGAATGTTCACCGACAATGACTAGTCCGTCTCACGTGATGATCGGACACGGCCTAGTCGACTCGGATCGTGTAACACTTAGATGACTAGAGGGATGTCTAATCTGAGTGGGAGTTCATTAAAATAATTTGATTAGATGAACTTAATTATCATGAACTTAGTCTAAAACCTTTTGCATAATATGTCTTGTAGATCAAATGGCCAACGCTCATGTCAACATGAACTTCAACGCGTTCTAGAGAAAACCAAGCTGAAAGATGATGGCAGCAACTATACGGATCGGGTCCTAACACGAGGATCATCCTCATAGCTGCCAGGAAACAATATGTCCTAGAAGGACCGCTAGGTGACGCTACCGTCCCAGAGAACCAAGACATTATGAATGCTTGGCAGTCTCATGCTGATGATTACTCCCTCGTTCAGTGCGGCATGCTTTACAGCTTAGAACCGGGGCTCCAAAAGCGTTTTGAGCAACACGGAGCATATGAGATGTTCGAGGAGCTGAAACTAGTTTTCCAAGCTCATGCCCGGTCGAGAGATATGAAGTCTCCGACAAGTTCTATAGTTGTAATATGGAGGAAAATAGTTCACAAGGAGCACATACTCAAAATGTCCGGGTTGCACAACCGCCTGTCCCAATGGACATTAACCTCATGGATGAGGCGGTCATTGACAGAATCCTTGATCGCTCCCACCAAGCTACAAGAGCTTTGTGATGAACTACAATATGCATGGGATGGTGAAGACCATTCCCGAAGTATTCTCAATGCTGAAGTCAGCAGAGGTTGAAATCAAGAAAGAACATCAAGTGTTGATGGTCAATAAAACCACTAAGTTCAAGAAGGGCAAGGGCAAGAAGAACTTCAAGAAGGACGGCAAGGAGGTTGCCGCGCCCGGTAAGCCAGTTACCGGGAAGAAGTCAAGGAATGGACCCAAGCCTGAGACTGAGTGCTTTTATTGCAAGGGGAAGGGTCACTGGAAGAGGAACTGCCCTAAATACTTAGCGGATAAGAAGGCCGGCAACACCAAAAGTATATTTGATATACATGTAATTGATGTGTACCTTACCGATTACTGTAGTAACTCCCGGGTATTTGATACCAAAGTGTCGTTGCTCATATTTGTAACTCACGGCCAGCTGCGGAATAAGCGGAGGCTGGCGAAGGGCGACGAGGTGACGATGTGCGTCGGGAATGGTTCCAGAGTCGATGTGATCGCCGTCGGCACGCTACCTCTACATTTACCTACGGGATTAGTTTTGAACCTTAATAATTTTTATTTGGTGCCAAGTTTGAGCATGAACATTGTATCTGGATCTCGTTTGATACGAGATGGCTGCTCATTTAAATCCGAGAATAATGGTTGTTCTATTTATATGAGAGATATGTTTTATGGTCATGCTCCGATGGTCAATGGTTTATTCTTAATGAATCTCGAGCGTAATGTTACACATATTCATAGCGTGAATACCAAAAGATGTAAAGTTGATAACGATAGTCCCACATACTTGTGGCATTGCCGCCTTGGTCACATTGGTGTCAAGCGCATGAAGAAGCTCCATGCTGATGGACTTTTGGAGTCTCTCGATTATGAATCATTTGACACATGCGAACCATGCCTCATGGGCAAGATGACCAAGACTCCGTTCTCTGGGACAATGGAGCGAGCAACCAACTTATTGGAAATCATACATACCGATGTGTGCGGTCCAATGAGCGTTGAGGCTCGCGGAGGATATCGTTATGTTCTCACTCTCACAGACGACTTAAGTAGATATGGGTATGTCTACTTAATTGAACACAAGTCTGAGACCTTTGAAAAGTTCAAGGAATTTCAGAATGAAGTAGAGAATCAACGTGACCGAAAGATAAAATTCTTGCGATCAGATCGTGGAGGAGAATATTTAAGTCACGAATTTGGTACACACTTAAGAAAATGTGGAATCGTTTCACAACTCACGCCGCTGGAACACCTCAACAGAACGGTGTGTCCGAACGTCGTAATCACACTCTATTGGATATGGTGCGATCCATGATGTCTCTTACCGATTTACCGCTATCATTTTGGGGATACGCTCTAGAGACAGCTACATTCACTTTAAATAGGGCACCGCCTAAATCCGTTGAGACGACACCGTATGAATTATGGTTTGGGAAGAAACCTAAGCTGTCGTTTCTAAAAGTTTGGGGATGCGATGCTTATGTCAAGAAACTTCAACCTGAAAAGCTCGAACCCAAGTCGGAAAAATGGGTCTTCATAGGATACCCTAAAGAAACCATTGGGTATACCTTCTACTTAAGATCCGAGGGCAAGATCTTTGTTGCCAAGAACGGATCCTTTCTGGAAAAAGAGTTTCTCTCGGAAGAAGTAAGTGGGAGGAAAGTTGAACTCGATGAAGTACTACCTCTTGAACGGGAAAGTGGTGCAGCTCAGGAAAATGTTCCTGTGATGCCTACACCAACTGAAGAGGAAAATAATGATGATGATCAAGGTACTTGGATCAAGTTGCTACCGAACTTCAGGGTCCACAAGGACACGTTCCGCACTGCAGTGGTACGGCAACCCTGTCCCGGAAATCATGTTGTTAGACAACGGTGAACCTTCGAACTATGAAGAAGCGATGGCGGCCCAGATTCCAACAAATGGCTAGAAGCCATGAAATCCGAGATAGAATCCAAGTATGAAAACAAAGTATGGACTTTGACCAACTTGCCCGATGATCGGCGAGCGATAGAAAACAAATGGATCTTTAAGAAGAAGACGGACGCGGATGGTAATGTCACCATCTATAAAGCTCGACTTGTCGCTAAGGGTTATCGGCAAGTTCAAGGGATTGACTACGATGAGACTTTCTCTCCCATAGCGAAGCTTAAGTCCGTCCGAATCATGTTAGCAATTGCCGCATACTATGATTATGAGATATGGCAGATGGACGTCAAAACGGCATTCCTTAACGGGCATCTTAAGGAAGAGTTGTATATGATGCAGCCAGAAGGTTTTGTCGATCCTAAGAATACTAACAGAGTATGCAAGCTCCAGCGATCCATTTATGGGCTGGTGCAAGCATCTCGGAGTTGGAACATTCGCTTTGATGAGATAATCAAAGCGTTTGGGTTATCTTGAGACTTATGGAGAAGCCTGCGTTTACAAGAAAGTGAGTGGGAGCTCAGAGCATTTCTCATATTATATGTAGATGACATACTTTTGATGGGAAATGATGTAGAATTCTTGGACATCATTAAGGCCTACTTGAATAAGTGTTTTTCAATGAAGGACCTTGGAGAAGCTGCTTATATATTAGGCATCAAGATCTATAGAGATAGATCGAGACGCCTCATAGGTCTTTCACAAAGCACATACCTTCATAAGATTTTGAAGAAGTTCAAAATGATCAGTCCAAGAAGGGGTTCTTGCTCAGACAGTTGCAAGGTGTGAGATTGAGCTCTGCTCAATGCCCAACCACGACAGTAGAGAAAGAAGAGATGAGTGTCATCCCCTATGCTTCAGCCATGGGATCTATTATGTATGCCATGTTGTGTACCAGACCTGATGTAAACCTTGCCGTAAGTTTGGTAGGAAGGTACCAAAGTAATCCCAGCAAGGAACACTGGACAGCGGTCAAGAATATCCTAAAATACCTGAAAAGGACAAACGACATGTTTCTCGTTTATGGAGGTGACGAAGAGCTCGTCAGAAGGGTTACGTCGATGCTAGCTTCGACACAGATCTGGATGACTCTAAGTCACAAACCGGATACGTGTATATGTTGAATGGTGGAGCGATGGTGGTGCAGCTGCAAGCGAGCATCGTGGCGGGATCTACATGTGAAGCGGAGTACATGGCAGCCTCGGAGGCAGCGCATGAAGCAATTTGGGTGAAGGAGTTCATCACCGACCTAGGAGTCATACCCAATGCGTCGGGGCCGATCAAACTCTTCGTGACAACACCGGAGCTATTGCCCTTGCCAAGGAGCCCGGGTTTCACAAGAAGACCAGTGCACATCAAGCGTCGTTTCAACTCCATCCGTGAAATGTTCAAGATGGAGACATAGATATTTGCAAAGTACATACGGATCTGAATGTCGCAGATCCGCTGACTAAACCTCTCTCATGAGCAAAACATGATCAACACCGTAACTCTATGGGTGTTCGATTCATCACAATGTAACTAGATTATTGACTCTAGTGCAAGTGGGAGACTGTTGGAAATATGCCCTAGAGGGAATAATAAAAGCATTATTATTATATTTCCTTGTTCATGATAATTGTCTTTTATTCATGCTATAATTGTATTATCCGGAAATCGTAATACACGTGTGAATACATAGACCACAATACGTCCCTAGTAAGCCTCTAGTTGACTAGCTCGTTGGTCAACCGATAGTCATGGTTTCTGACTATGGACATCGATGTCATTGACAACGGGATCACGTCATTAGGAGAATGACGTGATGGACAAGACCCAATCCTAAGCATAGCACAAGATCGTGTAGTTCGCTTTTGCTAGAGCTTTTCAATGTCAAGTATCTCTTCCTTAGACCATGAGATCGTAACTCCCGGATACCGTAGGAGTGCTTTGGGTGTACCAAACGTCCACAACGTAATCGGGTGACTATAAAGGTGCACTACAGGTATCTCCGAAAGTGTCCGGGTTGACACGGATCGAGACTGGGATTTGTCACTCCGTATGACGGAGAGGTATCTCTGGGCCCACTCGGTAATGCATCATCATAATGACCTCAAAGTGACCAAGTGTTTGGTCACGGGATCATGCATTACGGTACGAGTAAAGTGACTTGCCGGTAACGAGATTGAACGAGGTATTGGGATACCGACGATCGAGTCTCGGGCTTGTAACGTACCGATTGACAAAGGGAATAGTATACAGGGTTGCTTGAATCCTCGACATCGTGGTTCATCCGATGACATCATCGAGGAGCATGTGGGAGCCAACATGGGTATCCAGATCCCGTTGTTGGTTATTGACCTGAGAGCCGTCTCGGTCATGTCTCAAGATGTCTCCGAACCCGTAGGGTCTACACACTTAAGGTTCGGTGGCGCTAGGGTTATTAGGAAGACTTGTATGTGATTACCGAATGTTGTTCGGAGTCCCGGATGAGATCCCGGACGTCACGAGGAGTTCCGGAATAGTCCGGAGGTAAATATTTATATATGGAAAGTTGTCATACGGACACCGGAAGGTTTCGGGGCTTATCGGTATTGTACCGGGGCCACCGGAAGGGTTCCGGGGGTCCACCGGGAGGGTCCACCCCTCCCGGGGGGCCACATGGGCTGCGTGGGGCAGGAGCAAGCCCCTGGAGGGCTGGGCGCCCCCCCCCCCTTGGGCCCATGCGCCTAGGGTTGAGGGGGGGAACCCTAGAGGGGGCTCCCCCCTTGCTTGGGGGGCAAGTCCCCCCTCCCTGGCCGCCGCCCCCCCTCTAGATCCCATCTAGAGGGGCCGGCCCCCCTTGCCCCTTCCCCTATAAATAGAGGGGTGAGGGGAGGGCTGAACACCTAAGCCAAGGCGCAGCCCCTCCCCTCCCCAACACCTCTCCTCCTCCGTACGTGCTTGGCGAAGCCTGGCCGAGATCTTCTTTGCACCAACAACACCACGCCGTCGTCTTGCCGTTGGAGCTGTCTTCCTCAACCTCTCCTTCCTCCTTGCTGGATCAAGACGGAGGAGACGTCGTCCGTCACTGCGTGCGTGTGTTGAGCGTGGAGGTGCTGTCCGCTCAGCACTTGGTCATCGGTGATCTGAATCACGGCGAAGTACGACTCCATCATCACCATCCCCTTGAACTCTTCCTTTTCGATCTACAAGTGGTATGTAGATGCAAACTCACTCCCTTGACTCGTTGCTTAGATGAACTCATAGATGGATCTTGGTGAAACCGTAGGAAAATTTTAATTTTCTGCAACGTTCCCCAACAAGCCGTCCACTATCGGACTGAGGACCAATGCGGCTGGTGCTCTAGCTGTTCAGAATTTAGGTTCGTCGCTTGCATTGAAGGTGATAGCCGTGTCGCTCCATGGATTTGTTGTTGCTACTTGGTAGACTTCGGCGAGGCTGCGGATTGTTCGTTTCCGCATGTTATTTGATGCAAAAGTCTCGAAGACTGTTAATACCGTCTTGATCTTCTTTGGGCTAGTTGCCCGGGGCTAAAAAGCCTTCGCCACTTTTGGCCACCTGCCGTAGTATCCAACATGCTCGAAGGCTATGTGTTGGAGTGGCGCCCTCCGTAGTGTAGATTTTGCAGGGTCCGTTGAGCCATCCCTCCAGTACGGTTCCGTACCCTTTAGGGGGTATTTGCTTTTTGGTTTTTAACCCAGGTGCTTGAGTATGACGCACCCTTTTATTTCGGACTGGGGTTGTATTCAGGGCCGGATTGTCCCGAAACCTAGTTTCGGTTTTCCAGGCACTCTACATCGCTTGATATTTTTGTACAATGGTCGCTAGGTCGGCGAAGCGTGTAACCAGCGACGGCGATGGCGCTTATGATTCCCTTGTCCGTGCAATTGTTGCGTAAGATTGAAATCGCGCTTTCTTCACGGCAGATCCTTTATCCTGTTCATGACCGGGAGGAATCGGCCCGATAATGATGTAATCGTTTCATCGGGCTCTTGCCGTATTTGAGATAGATCGCTTATGTTTGGGTGGGCGGGTGGAATTAAGTTCGAACCCGCCTCGATCTCGAGGCTCAAAGGCCAAGAAGCTTCCGGATTTGGAAGCTTGGTTTGCTGGACGCTTTCCAACAAATCTGGTCCGATGCCTGACTTTAGGTTCAGTATTTGATTAGCGTCCGTCCCTCCGCGGGAATCCGGCATGGAGGGATCAGGAATCCGGACATAGTTGGTTTTTAACATAGAAGAAGAGTCGCTGCATTGTTCCTCTACCACAACAACGTGGTGGGTAACCTGGGGAGAGTTAATTTCTCTCAGATCGGTTTTAAGCCCAATCTGATCATAGTCGGTAGCGACTCCCAGGGCGGCGATGTGATCCAAGAGCTCGTTTACGGAGGAGAGCTCAATCGGATCTAGCTGCTCGGCGAATTCTGAGCTGACGTGAAGATCGCTTTTAATGACCTGAGAGGTCATTGCCGGAGCAGTGGCCGAACAGGCGGTCATAAGAAAACCGCCTAGCCGGATAGTTTGGCCGGCGGCCAAAGCTCCCTTGACGACGGTGCCGTCTTTAAAGACGGGAAAAGGCATCCTTCCTGATGGTGACGGCATAGAGGAACTCTCAATGAAAGCACCAATGTCGGTGTCAAAACCGGCGGATCTCGGGTAGGGGGTCCCGAACTGTGCGTCTAGGCGGATGGTAACAGGAGACAAGGGACATGATGTTTTACCCAGGTTCGGGCCCTCTTGATGGAGGTAAAACCCTACGTCATGCTTGATTAATATTGATGATGTGTGTTACAAGAGTAGATCTACCACGAGATCAAGGAGGCTAAACCCTAGAAGCTAGCCTATGGTATGATTGTTGTTCGTCCTATGGACTAAAGCCATCCGATTTATATAGACACCGGAGAGGGCTAGGGTTACACAAAGTCGGTTACAATGGTAGGAGATCTACATATCCGTATCGCCAAGCTTGCCTTCCACGCCAAGGAAAGTCCCATCCAGACACGGGACGAAGTCTTCAATCTTGTATCTTCATAATCTTGGAGTCCGGCCGACCATGATAGTTCGGCTATCCGGACACCCCCTAGTCTGGGACTCCCTCATGCACCCTCAACTTATTTTCTTCAGATTTGGCACTCTGATTTTTATCAATTGATTGCTTCACTTCTTTTCCTTTTGTAGCCAATGTCAACACTTTAATTGGCTCTTTGTTTTTTGAGATCAAATCTGAAGTAGCACACTTACGACCATCTCTTTTCACGTGGTAAATTTGTTTTACCATCTCTTTCTTCTTCCTTGAGCTCTGTACCGATTCCTTATGATTGAAACGGTCTTCGATACGTGATTTTTCAAATGTTGATCTTCTTGGAGCTGCATAGTATTGGTGAGATGCTCTAGAATAAGATGGAGAATGTGCCCTTGTACCATACCTGTCCCATGATGAATATGTATCTATATGAGCATAGGGAGGCATCCACGGCATTGGCACTGGCGGCCCAAAATAAGGATATGAATATGTTGCATTAAAATTATCACTTTGCCAATACCAATCCTCATATTTGCGCCTTGGGGTGATCTTGGTTTTTTTGCATGATTTGGCCGATAAGCATTCTTCTCTTCACTCATCTTTTGATATTTATCCAATAGTTCAGCAAAGGTGATTTTTGATCTCTTACACTTGCGCTTATTTCGGCCTTTGTTTTCTTTTGGTTTGCTTTTGTCGATCATTGGATTTGCTTGCTACCCCCCAGTCCTTGGCGTCTCCATTGTAGCTTCGATGGAATTTTCGCCCTCAAGATTATGTTCATTATGCTCTTCAACAACTTCTTTACTTGAAACCTTGATCCCATCACCTGCAGTTTTTACATTCTCTTTAAATGGATCGGCTTGAAGCAGCCGATGCAAAAACCTTTTGCCATCGGGACCAATCAGAATAGACTGGTCATCTCTTGGTGTTTCAACAAACTTCAGTCGTCCTTTTTCAATGGCCGATTTAACTATTTGCCTAAACATGTTGCAATCCTCAAAATTATGTTTGACGAATCATGCAACTTACAATACATTCATCCTTGGATTGATGGCTTAACATGGTGATCGAGAATTGTAATGTAATTATTTTTCAGCAACAAATCAAGTATTTGATCACACATGCTTGAATTGAAGGTATACTTCTTGTTTTCTAGCCGATCTTGCTGTTTGAACGGCTTTGGAGATAAGCAAACGAATGGTTCAGATTTGGAATCTCCCCATTCGGCTATGCATTGTGTTTTCCACTCTATCTCTGATGTCTTTGGATAAGATATTGTATTAGCATCGGTTTTCTTAATAGAATTTAACCTTGGCTTTAAATTTCTGAAACAAAGATATTTAGAACATACATGTCTCAGTTGAGACCAAGTGCAAGCCAAGTATGAAATAAGCAAAGCTACCCAACTAGATATGAACTTTAGATAAAGCAACAGGGAAAGCTTTGGCTGTAACAATAAGTCATTATCGGTCTTTATAAATGGCGCAATGGTTTGACCGATATGTTCCATAACAATTTTACTGCTAACAAGTAAATTACCCTTCTTCATTGGTCTTTCAAAATTACTTATGAGAATATTTCTTATAGATGCATCAATAATGAAGTTGCGACCAAATCTGAAAATAGGTAAATTACTCGCTATGCATACCTCTTCAAATATATTGGGAGAACATGATGGTGGTGCCATTTGAAGAACATCTTGCTCCGTCTTTGGATGGCTCCCCAACACCTTGTCATCATCTTTTTATTGAATCCGTGCATCATTGCTTTGAAGATTTTTGTCGGCCGAATTTTGTTCGGCTACTTGTTCTTGTCCTTGAAGCTTGTCAATTTCTACGGCACGGAACTCATAGGGCAGGAAGTAGGTTCCATTAACTTCAGAAAAATCAAGCATCGTTGTTTTCCTATGCTTGCCATTCCCTTTCTCAATAATGCTTGACTCGTTGGATTTGATGGATTCAGAATATATACTACTTGATTCGGATTTTTCAACCGAAGCACTTTCATGTTCCGAATCATCCTTCTTTTCATTGATACTACCAATTGGAAATGCTTCTTTTATCTGAGCCAATTTTTTTCTGACGGCGAGCGGAAAAATTAGCTTTAAGCTTTTTCTCAATTTCAGCCCACTCCGGATATGATTGCCCCCCAATGCTTTTAGATTCTTTCGGCAATGACACACGGGTGTTGCCAAAATTTTGCAATTGTGTAGGGGGTGTATAATATGATATAGTACTAGGTGAAGGCATATGCATTGTTGTAAGACCATCCTTTTGCTCGCCAATTTTATCAATTGGCAAAGATTCATCTTCTTGCAAAACTCTAGCTTTTATTATGCATATCGTGAAATAGCCCCTTTTCATGTTGTTCAAGGCAAAGAGCACTAATTCTCTTATTTTGGGCTAAACTCTTCAATGCAGCCACCACTACCTCATCTTCTACAATATTGGGCACAACCGCTCCTGTAAAATTTACATTCATTTGGCTATAACCAGGAAGGTGTGAAGCCGAATTATGAGCATCTACAGTTGTGTATGGTGCCGAAGAATTAGTAACATGAGGTGTAGCATATGACGGTTGAGAGTAACTGGCCGAATAGCCACTAGTAGCATGGCCAATTCTCTCATTCATCGGCATGGTTGGATTACTATATTGCACATTTGCTGCCGATGAATAAAAGGGTGAAACACTTTCCTGTATGGCATTGGAAATTCTAACTTGGGGTGTTTCAAATTGATTAATCGAACTCATCATGTTGCTCATCGGCATATGAATTTGCTGGGTTGCCGATGCGTGTGAGTTGGGATACATATGGTGCATGTTACTAATATCATAAGAAGTTGAAGTATATAAATTACTTTGAATCGGCCCTTGCACGTAGTTAGTTGCATGATTGAAAAAACTAGGGTTGGCCGATAGAGTATACTCATTGAACGATCTAGTAACACCATATGAATTATTTGCATCTACATAAAGGGATTGGGTATTCATATTACCTTTGTAGACTGCAAACCCTAGATGACGATCTCTTTGTAGCAAGAACGGGCAATGTGGAGTCGCCAGCGGAGTCGCCAAAAAGTGTGTTGATGCTGGAACGCGTCACACGAACACGTCGATGTGTACCCGCGGCGCCGAGGGAGATGCTCCGCAACTCACACCGCGGGAGGCCGAATTCCAGCGCGATACGCAAGACAGCAAGTCGGCGCTTTTGGGACCAGACGCCCCGCTCGCCCGGGAGGGACCCCGTCAGGGCTCGCAGCGACGATTGGCTGCTCGAGGTCGGTCTTACCGCCCCTAGAGCCTCGTGGATTCGCAGCCTCCAATCTTGAAGAACGACGAAGAACGAGAAGAAAGATACAAGGGGAGAGATAAAAGTAGATGAACACGGAAAAATAGTAGATTGATTGATCGATTGTGTGTTGTTCAATCGGCCGTCACCCCTTAGGTATATAAGAGGCGGCTGGACTTCCCGTGCAAGGAAAAAGGCTTGGATTCATGTCCAAAACCTTAGTCAAATTCGGATTGGTTTTGTCCGAACTTTCCAAAACTGTTCGGTTTAAACTGGCTGTACCTTGAGGGTCTTTTTTGTGGTGGTAAACGATCTCGGATGGAAACGAGCCCAAAAGCAATCTTGATTGTTTCGATGAGACGAATAAATTTTATGTTGAACGTTTTTTGATCAGAGGTCATCTTGAGGGTCAAATCGGTCGCGGAAAACAGGCTATCCCTCGCGCTACCCATCAGACAGGGTGTCTGGTGGGGCGCGCCAGTTTTTGCCTCCTGACAGGGCTGTATTCCAATGGCTCTAACCTTTGCATACGAACTCGGATTGAAACGACTTTTATATCAAAATCAATCGTTTCGACGAGACGAAGACAATCTGTGTAGATAATTTTTCCATTTGAGATCTTCTTGGGGGCTTAATCAGCCAAACTGTACTCTAAATACAAGATCTTACTACTTTGAGCATAGTTTCGGCCTTCGAGATGAAATCGGACCGCGATGACCCAAACTTCAAAAATGTTCATATCGACAATACGGAACTCTTTCATGAAGATCACTTCTCCATTTAAGGTCATGTTAAATAAGTTATTGACACCGTGGCACCACACGAAGCCCACGGGTAATTTAGCTTCGATCCAATAGTTTGCTCGGAAGAGGAATCCACCCATACCCTGCTCCCTTTCTTCTTCTCCCCCTAATTCCCTCGTCTCCTGAATCTCACATCGATCGCCGCTGCCGCCGCCGTCCCCATATACCGGCGACCTCGCTCCTGGACTCGGCCCTCTCCCCACCGCAGCCGCCCCCACCCCCATCTCTTCCCTCAGCGTCTCCCCCAGATCGAGCAGCAGGTCACGCTGGGATCGCTTGCGTGATGAGGAGGAAGAAACTACAAACTGGCAAACCTGCCCCTTGTTCGTCCTCCAACAGTCAGGTAGGTGTTCATCCTCCCAATCCTCCACTCGCTTTCGACAGGAACAAAGGAGCAGAACAGGGGGCGGGATGAGAACCTAGCGGCGTGTAGGCGGATGAGACAGAGGGACCGAGGATAGGATTGTGCGGCCTAGCCAGGATGCGGGGCGAGGGAAAATGAGGAGAGGAATCCATCAAAAAAACCGTGCTTGAGGATCCGGACCGCCTCCATCACAATTGGCTGCTTGGGCTTCTCCTTTGTCCGGGAAGGCCGCTTGCGCGTTAGCTTCGCCCATGGGGACTGACAGCCCGCGGCCACCGCCTACTTCATCGCTGACGACGCTAACAAAGCCTGCTTGTGTTGCACCGCGAGACCTAATCATAACGAGAGGGAGATTTGCTGGAGGGGGGGAGAAATACCATTCGTAATTATTGCTGAAATTTTGTGCTGTTCATTACTATAGCCTATTGCAATCTGCAACCCCTTCTATGTGTTTGTGTGCCGGCACTCAGCAGCAAAAATAGTAGTACATCACATTACTACAAATTTTTATGTTTCTCCCCCTTTTTGTATTGTAGGTGTGATTTGGCTGTGGTAGAGAATGGGAGGAAGGAGAAGATTGCCTTTGGACTGGCTAATTTTTTTAAAATAATACATTTTTTTTATTAATTTGCACAAATGTTACGCGTAAAAATTTATTTTCAAAAATAATACCCCGTCGGCCCATAGCAAGCCGACTGGTCCTAGTCGGCCCACAAGAGGTCGACTGGTTCCTATCGGCTTGTCAAGGCCGATTGGGCTGTCGGACCACCATTTCAAGTGCCGATTGGGCTGTCGGCCACCATTAGTTCCAGTCGGCCTCTTTGTGGGCGGCGAGGACTAATTGGCCCGTCAGAGGTCGATCGGTGCATGTGATTTTTTTTGCCCGTCTGATTTTTTCTTTCAAAACTATGACATATTTTCCCGCCAACTCGTTCCCCGCCACCGTTCTCATCCAATTCGCTTCCGCCATATGTTCCCGCCAAATCTTTCCCGCCACTCGTTTCCCGCCATATGTTCCCGCCAAATCTTTCCCGCCACTCGTTTCCCGCCATATGTTCCCGCCAACTCTTTCCCGCCAGTCGTTTCCCGCCATATGTTCCCGCCACTCGTTTCCCGCCATATCTTTGTCGTTCTTTCCCGCCATTTTCTCCTCTCTACCTATAAAACCCCTTCAGACGGAGGTGGATAAGCATTCCAACAAGTTTAGTTGAGATGTCCCATTATGCTTTCGATCGTAGTTTTCACCACAGGATGAGCAGGGATCTTCCGAGCCTAGCTACCGATTTCAGGATGGACAATAGGGTAGTTCCATGGGACGAACTCACCGGTAGTGACACCATAATGAATGAGTTGGCTCACCAATTACTTAGGTCTGGGTGGCACTGAAAGGACCTATGAAGAGGTACGTAAAGAACTTCTTAGGTTGCATGAAAGGTGGGAGAAGGTAGTAGTGCCAAGAGTGAAACTTTCGAAGGATTGCAGCAAATAATCCATGTGTTATGGACTGAGGAGAGCGAGGACGAAGATGATATCTTCATGTCGCCGCTTCGGGTTCTCGCATACTCGAAGGGCAAGAGTTCTTCATCATCGAAGGGCAAGGTTTCTCGCATCGTCAAGGGCGAGGTTTCTGCATCGTCGAAGGGCAAGAGTTCTTCATCGTTGAAGGGCAAGAGTTCTTCATCGTCGAAGGGCAAGAGTTCTGCATCCATCGAGGATGACGATGATGACTTCATGTAATTTTTATGCTGTATTTTTGCGAGTTCAACGTACGTACTGCTTAATTTAGATGAAGTTCTATCTAGTTGTTTGTAATGTCTTGTTGTATGAGCATTATGTTCTATCAAAATATGATCTTGTAGTTCAAATAACATAGTACTAAAATAGAGTAGGTATATGTCTCACACATAAGTACATAGTCATTTGTCTCATACATAGAATAGACATAAGTCTCACACACAAATAGATGGTAATGTCTCTCTTGATAGATGGAAGCGTCGGATTTACGCCCGCCCTGGCGAGGAGGCGGATCTCGAAGCGGCGACCATCCCCACCTGTCGGGTGCCCTAATGTGACGAGGAGGAATCTCGGACTCTTCCCGGTCATGCTGTGTATCCTGTGTGGGGCCTGGTGGAGGAGTCGAAAACATGTTCATCCACTGGGTGTGCCGTGACATCCGAGCTCAGTATGTTCTCCTCGGGATGTTGATCACTCCCCACGTATCATGTGATGCCGACATAGACGCCTTTGATATCCGTAGGGCTCCTGCGTGATGAAATGTTTCATCATGAAGAATGAGGTCGCGTCAATTAATATAAAAACAATAAATATGAAGACGCATACCTGCTGGCTGTGACGGCTGCTCTGACTCAAACACGAAGCTGGACGAGGGACCGTGCTGCTGTGGCTGTGGAGAAAACATGAAGCTCGACGAGGGACCGTGCTGCTGTGGCTGTGGAGAAAACATGAAGCTCGACGAGGGACCGTGCTGCTGTGGCTGTGGAGCAAACACGAAGCTCGACGTGGGACCATACTGTTGTGGTTCCTGCCAAGTTGAACTCCGAGTGTGGTCAGAACCGGGTGGCCTGGTTGAACTCGGTGCTAGACGTGCACGTGGTTGATGTCGGTGCGTGGAGTGACGCGTTGCTGCCGCTGATGATGAACAACGCCGGTTCTCCGGGTGCACGTGATAGCCTCGCATACAGTCCGTATCTTGTTCTCAATTCGTTCCAAGAAGGGTTGTAGCATCGGACGGTCAAGGAGAGGTCCAGATGACGGTGATCGTCCAAAGGTGGTCACGCTGTTGTAGAGGTCGTGTGTCAAGGTAGCCTGCAAATTTCCATGACAATGAATAATGTCTGCCTCTTGCACGCCAAAGTATATGACAACATTACTTAAAGAAAATATATCTTACAGACGCCTAGAGCCCAAGTGTCATAGCTCGGGTACATATCCGACGGAGTAGGATCCGGCATCTCCTCTGGGTGGGAGTGCTCAACGATGCGTAACCGTGTTCCGGTCATGTAGCGCCGCAAATAGAGATTGAACGCATTGAGATCAAAATTTTCATTAACGTGCCATAGATGCGTGTTTGCTGTCTCCCATTCTATAACATACGGCTCTAGTCTAACTAGCTACCAGCAGCTTGTCCTGGTCATGCCCTTCCTTGTCGTCCTAAAATTGTGGTGTGTGTTCAACAATTACCTAAAGTTTCAATGGAGTACTATGAAAGATAATGCAACACCGAAAAACTTGTTAAAACCTGTGGATGTGTGTCGGCAGCGGGTTCTCTATAGGGGAGGCACCTCCAACTGCAGAAGACCAAATTGCCTCATAACCCTCTGTTGTGCCATCTCCTCGGACGAAGACATCAAGATGATCTTTGATTTTGTCATCCAAGCATCTCGGTCCCTTGTGCATAGCATGTACATACCACCAGGGTATCTCGCTTGTATGGCTGCTTCCGTGTAGGGCTGCCAGATGACCCCGGTGTATGAATCAAACTGCTCGTTCAATGCCGTGTATGCTTTCCTGGTCTGATTACTAGCAAATCGCCTCTGCGAGAAAACAAAAGTTAATAGCCGCTAGCATCGAACTATCTCTTGTGCAGAAAAAAGTTGCATTAAACTATAACACGATGCATACCTCGTGATGTGTCCAACATGCATCGAAAGTAGGCATGTCGATGCCGTCAACATCAAACATGGCGCCTATAGGCTCACGAACATGGACATCTGGTCGCCCTATAGAGAACCTCTCCCACGACCACAGCTGTAGGAATAGAGGGCATCCAAGAAGGGCTGGCTTTCTCGATGTAAGCAGCAACCGTTGCACATACCTTGGTATGTAGCCGCTTAAGACCGCCGAACCCCAACTCCTCTCGTCGATCTGATCCGCCATTCGTGCGCCGCTATCTCGAAAGTGCCATAGGGATGTAGTCGCGCTAATAGCGGTGACATGGTTCTCGGTGAACATCACCTTGCCGAAAAGCCACATTAAGTAGGCCTCGAGGCTCCGGTGATCTGCTCGCATTCAACGGTGCCTGAAAGTTCTGGATCTGCATTAAGTAAAGTGAAAGTTTTAGTAAGCCGCAATTATTTTCTGTAAAACCGTATGAACGATGACTTGAAGATAAGAGGTGGGGGAAATTACCCGGAAATTGAGGAACCACTCATACTTAGGTCCGTGATGCTCCCATACCGGATCCGGAGCATCCGGATAAACACCATGAAAACGTTGTGTAAGAGCTTGCTCCCAACCAGCCGGTGCATCCAACGGTCCTATGGCATGACCTGCCAACGGTAGTCCGAGCAAAAGTGACACGTCCTCCAGAGTAGGAGCCATCTCTCCCCATCGGAAGTGAAACGTGTGGGTCTCTGGCCTCCAACGGTCCACTAAGCAGCTCAGCAAGGACCCATCGATGGCGAGACGTTTCTCACCCGGGATAGACTCTACCAGACGCGAAAAGGTAAAAGACCGCCCATTTCAACCTTCATCGTAGAACATTTCGGTTAGTGTCTCCCATTAATATGCATGTCGGTGTGCAAATTAACAAAGCACGCATCACTGAAGCCATCCCGGTGTATCATCCAGTTTTCCTTAGGAGTGCGAGTGACCAGAGGCTCAAGCTTGCGCTCATACCATATCGCAGCACGATGACCCCTATCAATGTCCCCATCCAGCAACCATATTCCCGACATTCCTGCACATAAAATTCAGAACATAGTGCCACACTTAATAAAAATTCAGAACATAGTGCCACACTTAATACAAATTCAGAATGTAGTATCACACTTAATACAAATTCAGAACATAGTGCCACACTTAATACAAATTCAGAATATAGTACCACACTTAATACAAATTCAGAACATAGTGCCACACTTAATACAAATTCAGAATATAGTGCCACACTTAATACAAATTCAGAACATAGTGCCACACCACACTTAATACAAATTCAGTAACATACTATCGCTAGCTTAGCTTCTTCCTCTCACCCTTACTCCTCTCGCCTCTACCTCCTCTTCTTCCCGGTTGCCTCGTCCACGACCCGGATTTAAAGTGGGACAATTAGTGTCCCTATGGCCAAATTCATTGCATAGAATGCATTGCCTAGTCGGACCATTTGCTTCAGATTCGTCCATATCATTCCGGATCTACCGACACTGCCGTCTGCCTCTACTTGTACGCAAATGCTCGGTTTGGAATGTAACGCCTTTCGGCGGGTTGACGCTGTTGAAATTACCCATTGATCGAAAACCCATCAGCTCACCTGTCCATGTATTGAGAACAGACTCTTTCAAAAAAAATGGAGACACAAATGATATTGCGTCCATTCCAAGCTGCCCGCAAGCAGCAAGTACATGTGAGCAACGTAGGTGAAGCAATTTGGGTTTGTTGCATGTGCACTCACACGTTGGCCAGGCTTCATTGCCAATTGTCACCTCATGCGTCCTCAACTCGTTTGCACATCCGAATTTGTTGTTGGCTAAGCGGACCTCAAACCTTCTTTCTTGATTACCGATGGCGACTACATTGTGTGACCTAGCTTTTTGCATCTTGTTGTCCATATACTTCGTGACTCTTTCACAAGACCGTGTATTTGGGTTGTTGAAGATATGCTGCTCTGCTTTTGACGTCTATCTCTGAAATACTTGACGGTGCCATAGAAAATACCCTCAACAATGGCTGTAAGTGGCAATGCCCGGTTTCCTCTTAGGACAAAGTCAGATGTTTCCGCGAGGTTCGTTGTCATGACACCGTACCTTGCTCCATGTGTGTCATGTAGCAAAGACCACCTCTCCGGGCTCATGCTCTATCCACGCTCGAAGGTTTTAATCGACCTCCCGAGCCTTCTCCTAGTACCAGTGGATCAAAGTCCGGCAGGTCACATAGCCCAACAGGCTCCTCCTCCACCGCCATTGCTGTTCCTGTTGCCAAGCTACTCGCTTCAACATGTGCCCTCACCGCTGCATCTCTTGCAGCTTTCCATCCCTCACGTGTCTCAAGGCACACATTAAGTCTGCATTGCGTATCAAATTGTACTTCCATAACTGATTCTCGCTTGCAGAGTTTTTGAACAGATTCATCGTGTTCTTATTTCTAAACCGCGAGAAGAAATTAGCCCCAGATGTCGCATGCACCAACGGCTCTGCAAGTCCTGCCATGGAACTTGTTCCTCGTGGCCTGGGTTTGTCTGTCCTTATCGTGACCGAGTATACCTGCATGCCTGTCATGAAGGATGCACACATTGGGCTTCTCCTTCACACAAGATATTTTCAACTGCCTGAAGAACCATGTCCAACTTTCAATGTTCTCACTCTCCACAAAAGCAAATGCGAGTGGGACGACTTGATTTTGGCCGTCTTGACCTATGGCTGTCAGGATCCGCCCTTGTACTTGCTCGTGAGAAAAGTACCGTCAACACATATCACCGGTCGGCAATGCCTGAAAGCTTCGATGCATACACCAAAAGAGAAGAAGAGCCGATGCAGCACCCTCACAGCTTGGGAACTCTGGCATGAACATGTCTTGGATATCGATATAGGTGCACGGATTCCGCCGCAGGTGTGGAGGAGCTGGACAACAGAGTCATATGCATCAAAATAAGAACCAAATCTCCTCTCAAGCGCGCATGCTTAGCCCTCCAAGCCTTGCCATAAGAAATTTCAGTACTTGAACTGGCGAAGACTTTTGTCCGACTGCCTTCACTTCCATAGCTTTGCCCTGCACTATCTCATCGTGAAACAACCGAGCAATAAGCGTGGATGAAAGGTTGGCATGATCTTGAGGGATGCAGGGAATAAGACAAGTGTGATTAACTAAGTCACTTATCACCCAACTTGTCCCATACTTAGGGAGAAAGCCGTGCACCCTCGCGGGACAATATGCGTTCTTGCATACCATTGTCAGGAATTTCTTACTGGACACCTGAGCTGTGAAAACCCTTTGCGTGGACATTGCCCAATTAATTATTGCATCCTTCAGGGCTTGTTTGGTCGGATACATAGCACCCGTCGCAATATTGTTCTGGTGATATTGCCAGCTGAATCATGTCCATCATTCACGGTCATTGCGTATGAGAAGTCATGATTCCACGATGCGTGATTCGGGACCTCCACTACATTTTCTTCTTCATCTGACTCGTCAGAATCATCGGCATGACCCCTTTCAACATCGGTGTCTTCTTCTTCCATCATGTCCTGCATGTGCCCATCTACCTCGCCAGCGTCCACCTCGCCATTGTAATCACCATCGGTATTTCCTCCTTCTACCTGACTGCTCTGTCCTTGTTCGTAACCATAAACATTTCCTCCTTCAACCTGACTGCTCTGTCCTTGTTCGTAACCATCATCTCCAGATTTGACATAGATAACTGCCTCCCTACACTGCTATGACCAGGATCGTAGCCACCCTCGCCTTCATGTGCACCGACCTCCTTCACAACGGGAAGCACTAAAGCAATAGGATTGCATCCCCTTCGTTCACAACCTTGTAACCACCGCACCCAATCGAGTCTTGCTCTATCGGCCTCAAATAAAAGTAAATTATTGTACTTGACCGTGTCCATAATGCATGAACACCGACGGTGTGTGTTTCAAAGATCAAGACCTAAACTTGCCGCAATCCATTCTTTCAACTGACTAACTGACCATGTTTGAGGTGCGCTCATTGGCACCTCTATGTGAGTAAATTCACTCAGATCTGCTCCCATCTCAGCTTGTTTGGACAGTACCAGACCGTAGTAAAATCTGAACTTCACTACATCGTACATCTCGGCTCACCTATTTTTTTTCAACAACGAAATAAAATTCACTAACAAATATTAGACATGTTTATATATATATTACAGAATATTTAGGGCGCAACTAATACAATTCACACACCTATAAGTATATTACAAATATTTGCCGGAGCAACTACAAATATTTACATATTATAATATTAGACTGCCTACAACAACAAATATATTACGGATTTTACCGGAGCTACTCCAAATATATTACGGATTTTACCGAGCTACTCCAAATACTGACACTAATAAATACGGATTTTACCAGAGCTACTCCAAATACTGACAGTCCTAAATACTTCACATGCACATATAGTACGGAATATCACCGAGCGACTACACATTTTTACACAAATAATTAGTTGACATCTAAATATATTTAAGTATACTACGGGGCAAATAACAATAATCGCACACCTAATTTATTTCACATCAAAACATATTAACAAATACTACCGGAGCACCTACGAAAAATAAAATGTTTGCTGAAATATACCCTTGAAGCGTGCGAATGAAGAACGACGAACGGCGGCCAACGAACTGCCGGTGCTCCGCCTCCAACGACGAACGACGAACGACGAGCTTCACCTCCACCACAATGCCCCAACTTCACCACCACCACCTCCACCAAAATGCTCACCACAACCACCACGAGCTACCCCATCAGTAGATCGACACCTTTTTTGGCTGCCCTAACTAAGTTGAATCCATTCACGGTGTCAAAACCGCAAAATACTGGCTCATTTGGGTGTAGAAATTGATGCCTTTTTTTTACAGAGAGAGGAGAAAGTAAGAAAGAAGAAGAACAGAAGAAGAGCAGCAGCAGCGAGAGGATAAGGGCGAAGGGCCACGCAGGGAGCCGGGCCAGCCAGCGTGGGCGCACCCGGCCAGCAGCAAGCCGATCGATCGGCCAGCGGCAGGCTGACAGGTGCGCCAGCGCCGACAGCTCCCTCTCCCCCTCGCGACGTGGCCTGCCCAATGCGAGGCCGACACGTGCCAAGCAGGCCAGCTGTCGGCTTGCTAGTGGCCGACTGCAGCCTCTCGGCTTCCTGCGGGCCGACTAGGGCCTGTCGGCCACCTGCGGGCCGATGGTGTATTAGTTTTAAAAATAATTTTTTTCGCGTAATATTTGTGCAAATTAATAAAAAAATGTATTATTTTAAAAAAATTAGCTCTGGACTGCTGAACCCCTTCATGCTGCACCTGAAGGGGCCACCCCGGACCAGATTGCCAATGGAGGATACACTATCCTTCTCTAGCTGGATCCAGAGGCCAGCACACCCTGGTTCACCAAGGGCACCGTCAAGAGGTTTGTCATCTACTTGTTAGTCGTCTCATGTCTGTTTAATGGTTGCCCACGGCGATGGCAGTGTCAACTCATTTTGCATGGCTCCTTGTTATTGGTAGGTTCGTCCATTTCGTGAACATGCTGGAGGTCCTGGAGCGGGTGACAACCGTCAAGTCCGAGATACTGTAGCTCAAGGACGTTGTCGCCATCCAGAGCAATGAAAATCATCGATCAAAATATGTAAGTGGGGGATATATTGTAACCTGTAAAATTATGTGTACCTGTTAAGAGAGATAATGGCAGAATGGTGACATGTTTGTGTTTGAGATTTGCTAGGCTGAATGTAACAATGGGGAACCGGTAGACTCAATGGAAGGTATAATACTGCCGATTACATTTATGAATGTTCTGTTTCATAGTCACAATATCTACGAAGAAATCTTTATCAATGCTTATTCGTAGCTAAAAATCCTATTCTGTTTGTGCAATAGATTCTCTTCTCCTCTGTATGTTGATGTCAAATCCCCTCATCCAAGGTAACCAGACAATCCTCTTCACACAACTTTACAAGCTTCCTTTCTCTCAGTCTTCCACTCCCACCTGAACAATATTTCACTGAATCCATGAATTTTCTCGTGAACCGATAGTGTCAGTTGCAAGTCAAAACGTTGTGATATGAGGTAAAGGAAATATGGAGGAAGCTAATGTTCGGGTATTGGTAGATCTTTCTCACAATTTTGCAATGGTGTCATTTTATTACTATAGTTAATTGGTTGTTAAAGAGTATAATGATGGTCTGTTCAGTTGTAGTAACATATGCCATCATCCTCATAGTTTTGTTTTGTTTTTGTGTTTAGTTATGTTCTTTCAGTATTCTTGCACAGAAACAAGCAACTAGACAAAGCCAGGAATGTGTCTTGGTGATCATATTTCCGTGGTGCACACAAAATCTTGCCCGCTCTGAGTTTTATATTATGATGCAGACTTGAATCTTTCCTCCAAGTGAAAAATAGTCTAACTTTCAGCCAGTGTTGGTTGCCATTGCAGGATTGCACAAATCAGTCAGCCGAGCATTTTACTCTGTTTGGATATGTATTTCAAATACCTTCAACCCAAATCATATTTCTATTTATGCCCACTTCTATGACGATTCCATTGTTTATACTATGTGATTCCTTCCATTTTCGTTCATATGGTTATATTTTATTATGATTAAATATACATCAAGGAAAACTTCATATGTATCATATTTTTGGTAGAATTCTCAATGTTCTATGTGTTTGTTCCTTTTCGTTCCATCCAATTAGGCTTGAAATAAGTTCAAGTTCCATCGTTGTTACTTCAGCAATGCGATGCCTTGTTGTATTAGTGTGTCGCTAGACCTCATCTCCCAGTATGTATGTCTGTTACTTCGGGGATCATGGCCAAAAATAATACAATGTAGTTTTGCTAGATTCTTGGTGACTTCACTGTGTTTGCATGTGGATGAACTAATAGGTGATCCCTAAGAGACTTATCTACTTTTAGAGTAGGAGGCCTAAGAGAGCATGGACAAAACTTCTGAATCATCTACCTAAGAGATCATAAATCTGTTACGTGTAAATATTTTGATGTTCTAAACCTGAATGCAATAAATTGTTTTATTCTGAATCTCAAGGTAATCGATCACTTCTATGTGTACCATCTATTGTGTTTCACATGGATACTAAGATAACAATGGAGCACCAACTTGGTTCTATCGCAATTACATGATTCTGGGGTCCCAAGGCTCGAAAAATTTAGTATTTAACCATGTTCGTTTAACAACGCAAGCAAACAAAAATGAAAAATATGATTACTACATATCCCACTTTCTGCTTGTATGGTACCCCCTATATAACTTTTTATAAGACGTATTTAGAGTACGTGACAGCGTCTTAAATACTACAACTCTCTTAAGTTGTAGAGAAAGTAGTATTTAATCATTATTTGATACTCCAACTAATTTAATCCTTGTTAGGACTCTTGTCCTATGAATGTGATGCCCTCCACAAGAAATAGGCAGGTGCATTAGGCGGACATGATTCTTCTTTGTTTCCAAACATGGTGGCCCTTTGGTAGAGGCATGTGAAGATTTTACTTTATACTCCATGTATACAATCTATTTCTTATTGCCTATCATCTGTACTGATTAGTTGTATTTACTATCTAAATTTTTGTGTATGTTGTTATACCAAGCCAGTTGTATATGTGAATCTTGATTTTAACAAGTACTCCCTCCGTTCCTAAATATAAGTCTTTCTAGAGATTTTAATAGGTGACTACATACGGAGCAAAATGAGTGAATCTACACTCTAAAATATGTCTACATGCATCCATACGTTATAGTCCATTTAAAATGTCCATAAAAACTTATATTTAGGAACGGAGGGAGTATATATGAGATTGCGTAGAATTACAGACTAATGTATGATCACCTTTAGGCAAATTTAATATGTTTCATGTGGTAATATAGTCATGAAAATTCCTACCATTTCATTGTATAAATAGACAGGCGCAGCAACGCGTGCCATCCATGATCTAGTAAGCAATAAAAACTGAACCGACTTAAACAAGGAAAAAGGCATACGGACTCTCTCTATTCTATCCTAACAAATCAAATCTTAACTAATTTAAGTACCCGGCCATGTTGAACAGAAAAGTCCAAGTATTTTGACAAACGACATGCATGCACCCACGTGAGTCCTTATACTGTTACTTCAAAAATAGTTGGACTCAACATTTCCCATCCTGACATGATTGTGTGGTGTTCGAAAGGTAGGCTTCACTTCTTTCTCCAGAATAATCTGAAATTTCATCCTGCCAATTTGTAGTATTTGTACCTCCAAAGCTAAACACGGCTTGATCGTACTTTGTTTATGCATAGAACTAACAGTAACAATTTGATTCTCTTTGTCACGGTGCTTAGCTGGTATGACATACTTCTCCATTAATGAAACATCAGTGTCCGCAGACAGTGTCGCATCATCCTCCCTTCCTTGAAGAGAAGCCGTCCTCGGTTTTGACTTATTACATTTCGACAGTACACTTTATATTTTTTGCATCCTTGGAAATAATAGCATAGAACTCACCCTTATGCATAAAAGTGTACCTATTTGTTCGCCCGTGATGAAGAGCGTTAACATCATACTGCCATGGATGCCCGAAAATAAGATGACAAATATGTAGTGGCATAACATCGTACTTCACTTTATCAACATAGCCATCAACAGAAAATGGCACCTTCACTCTATGGGTTACCTTCACTTTGCCCATATCATTTATCCACTTCATATAGTATGTTTCGGGGTGCTCCCATGTTGGCAATGAAAGAGACTCCACCACATCCTTGTTAATTATGTTGCTAGCACTGCCACCATCAATTATCAGTTTGCAAACTTCTTCCTTGATTGTACATGCAGTTTGAAAAATACTCCGCCGCTGTCCTTGTTCAACAATGGTCTTATCATCTCGCTGGACCTTATGTGCTAGCAAACTCTCTATATCAGGATCATCTTGAGATAACATAGTATGGTATCACTATGACCTCTTTCGATTACATCCTCTAATTTAGGCGTCTCATCTTCAGATTCTGAAATATATTCCGCATCAACAAGTAGAACCCTTCATTGATTGGAACATTCATGCTTCATGTGTCCACGCCCTACACACTTGTGGCAAATAATATTTACGGTGATGTGCTGACATCGCACTAGACAAAACCTGAGAAATCTCCTTTGGCGCAGCCGCCACTTTGCTCTGTTCAATGCTTCCCGACTTATAAGAAGGAGTTAGTTTAGCACTAAACCCACCATCAATAGGAGAAGAACCAAGTCACCCACTGTTGTAAGTTGGACGAGTCTCTGAAGCTTGCTTCTCCAATACCCAACGTTCAGCACACTCCGCTTGATGAAGAAACTCATGATATCATTATATTGCATTAAATCAACACGGTCATGAATCTTTTCTTCTAACCCCTCAAACAAATGTACCATGGTCGCCTCCGCAGACTCACGCACAACCATACGGATCATCAAAACTTGCATCTCTTTGTAGTACTCATTAACTAATTTTGTACCTTGCACTAGACAACGCAATCTACTATGAAGCTGGCGAGTGTAATAAGCAGGCACAAAACGTTCCCTCATGATTCGCTTCATGTCAACCCATGTCGTTGGTCGCCCGTGAGTACGGTTTTTATTATCCCACCATACAAGAGCATACTCTGTAAATTCCATTGATGCAACACGAACCTTCTTCTCTTCGGAGTAGTTGTGACCATCAAAAATCTGATTTACGAGCATCTCCCACTCCAAATATTTCTTCAGGTCGGCACAACGTCCCGAGAATTCTGGTATGGTTATCTTGATTCGACCCAAGCCATCATCCTCATGGGCACCATTGCCGCCATAGTCACAACGCCGCCCAACATGGTGGTGAGCCCCAACATCATGCCGTGGTCGGTGAGGTAAGCCTCCACGGGCATCGGAATCCTCAGAAAAATCGTCATCATCGTCGTTGTCACGTCATGACGTCGTCGTGGTGAGCGGGACTGCCGGGGTGCCACATCTCTCGCCTGAAGGCGCTAAACTGCTGCTGTGAGCCGATTAAGACTCTCCGTCACCACCTGTAGACTATCAGTGCGTTGTCAGTCGCTGGCAGTCAAACGCTCGTTCAACCTGTCCTCGATGCCGACAATATTTGCAGACAATTCCTCAACCCTTGTCCCAAGCTTCTTGTTGGCTCCCTTAATCGACATCACATGGATACGCAAATCATCACTTATCTCCAGACCCTCCGGAAGCTCATTGACCTCCTCATGATCAGATTTTTCATGCTGCGAGGTCACCATCTTTCAAACAGTTGAATCAAATTGCAGGAAAAAAATTGTATCGTGATCAACCTTGCTCTGAATACCACTTGATGCAACCATCGGCAGAAAAACGATGGCGCGAATAATGTGCCCAATCTTTCATGGTACAGTGTCACCTGAAACAGCGTGGCTCTCACGATCTTGTAGATGCAATCACCACGAAAACAACACGCACACCTGAAAGAGGAAATACGTGGATAATCTTCAGCAGATCAACAGAAATTGAAACTCTAGAATCAATCTCAAACCAAAATCACAAAGCCTCAAAAGCTATCAACAAATATTCTGCGACGGCTTGAAGATACCCCGACTTGCCGATCTATCCATCGATGGAAAATAGCCAAAAAAAACTACTCGTACACGGCCGGCCGGCCAGCCTTTTATATAAGCGATAAAAACTAAACCGACTTAAACAAGGAAAAAGGCATATGGACTCTCTCTCTTCTATCCTAAGAAATCTATATCTATGCTCTATACCTACTAATAAAAAGAAATATGTATTTTTATTTCGTCATGCTATTTTGTAGAAAACACCTTGATGTTTTTGACATTAAACCCGCAGTGCATATCAACTGTTTTTTAAAATACCGATATCTTCTAAATCGTAACTCCAAATTTAACATGTTATATATCAAATTTGATTAGAAAAATATGTAAAATCTGAATATGATGTTATTTTAACTGTTAACAATATAAAAAATAGTAACTAGGATGCAATGTTAATCAAGAATGCATTATCCATCTTTTTTCCATACCGATACTGATTCAGATTGGGGATGAACACCTCAGCAAAATTAGGATTGGACATGCATGACAAGAAATAAAAGGACCCAATAAAGATGGGTGGTCCGCTATAAAATAAATAAAATAAAAAATGCAGAGAAGATCCGATAAAGATGAGATGTTGCGCTATTCTCCTATATAAGAAGAAAAAAGAGAGGACGTGCATGAAAAAAGTAAACATGACAAAAAATAAAATAAAAGACAAATTTGATAAGATATAAATAGTGATGAAATAGAGACCAATACCTATGACATGTATGGCAAGAAATAGTGATGAAATAGGGGCGCAAGTACCTGCGTCAACAGGAGACCATAAAAGAATGTTTTTTCCAGACAAAACAAATAATCTCATTTTATGATTAAAAAATCATGTATCTTTTTAACAACTTTTTTAACAACACTTCATGTATTTTAAAAATAGCTACAAATTCTTAGATTATAGAACACTTTTTGTAAATTAAGAGCGTTTGGTATTTGTTACAACGCACGGGCTTTTTGCTAGTCAAATCTTAACTAATTTAAGTATCCGGCCATGTTGAACACAAAAGTCTGAAGCGGACTAGTATTTTGACAAACGACATGCATGCACCCACGTGAGTCCTTATCTTACTGTTTCTTCAAAAATAGTTGGACTCATCATTTCGCATCCTGACATGATTGCCTGGTGTTTGAAAGGTAGGCTTCACTTCTTTCTCCGGAATAATCTAAAATTTCATCTTGCCAATCTGTAGTATTTGTACCTCTGAAGCTAAATACGGCTGATCGTACTTTGTTTATGCATAGAACTGACAATAACAATTTGATTCTCTTTGTCACGGGGCTTAGCTGGTATGACATACTTCTCCATTAATGAAACATCAGTGTCCATAGACAGTGTCGCATCAGGTTGTACATGGCTAAAATCTTGTGAATGATCATGATATGGATGTATTCTCATGTAAGCAAAATTTCAGCTCAAGTGGGTGACGGGTTAATGCACTTGTTTCACAACAGATATAGTGTTGCTGTGAATGATCAAAATTGTGACATATTTGGGTCATGTGAGACTACTAGATTCTGCCCAAATTATTCAGTAATTTTTAGAGCTACCAAAATGGTAGTTCCTTCACAATAGCAACTTAGGTCATATTGGTTCTGTTAATTAATTCAAGGCTTTGCATTGACCTAATTGAGCCAATCTTTTTACTAGATCTTACTATAGGCACAAAGAACATCTCTGCTAAATTTCACATTTTTTAGAGGTGCCTAAGATTTTCCTGGATTTAATTCCCCAAAGTGACAGAAACTTGAATTGTTTCTAGAAGAGAAATATTGCATCGGCCTTTGCAATATTTTGTCACTCCTCTTATCCAGATGGAGTGGAGATCCTCTTCAAAATATTGGGGGTGATCTAGCTCAAAAAAAGAAAGTGAAGCTCCTTTGTGACAATCAGAGCTAGGGTTTCAATTTGGAGTTGACTGGGAATTGAGTTGGTTTGGTCTTGGCTGTGTTGTGATGTGATCCAGGTATAGCTAGGGTTAGGTGCACTTTCAAGATCAAGTTTATAAGAAAATGTTTGGGAGAGAGTCCAAAGTCAATGACAACACAAAAATAAAAGTTCCAATTTTTGGGGGTGTTATAGGAACCCAAATAGGTGGTTGTTGGAGGAGTTATATTGGGATCCCATTATGAAGAATTATTAGGGAACTACGACAACTCTATGGGGAATAATTTATTTTGGAACTATTGCAGATGCTCTTAAATATGGTATTTGCATGATAAATGTAATTAATTAAAGGTGTTACTAATCGACAAAGGGATCGTGTAAATATAAGTTGCCTGAATTTTTGTTACAGTCAATCACTTCTTTTATTTGTCCTCAGAAGCTTGTAAATGTGCCGCCCAAGTATTCCATACTCATGCTACAATCATAGAAGGCGCTACATTTTGCCAATGAAAGCCTCGTGACTGTTTGCCCAAAACTCGAATAGGTTGAGGGTCCACCACGCCATGAAAACTCTAGGAGGCGATTTCGGGGTGACTGCGAGGCAATTATCTTCCAATACTAGCGTTAGGGTTTTGTTGCACCAGGGTGGTGCAGGTAGCGCACGGTGCAACAATTGTGTTTTCTCTTGTGCAGACCGGTCGGGACGCTTGACTCACCACGGCGGTGCTGGGGCAGGGAGAGAAGATCGTGGAGGGGCTTAGACACCGAAGGATAAGGCGACCCTAACGTCGACAGGGCACCAACAAATCCAATGTCTACCTCTACTACAAGGATAAGGGTGAGAAAAATGAGTAGGGGATCATGAAATTTGCCTATGATAGTTTGGAAAAGTCCTGCCACGGTAGCCTTTTTTCTCTACCACGACAGGTTTTTTTTTTCATAGATTCAAGTCAAGACTATTTTGGATATAACTTTTGATTCAAAAGCCGAATCTAGTGAGTCTTTATGCAAATGGTTCATATCAATCTTGACTATCCAGTAGCACTAGCATTTCATATGTTCATACTTTTCAAAATTTGAGCAATTCAAATTTTAATTCAAACATTCATTTGATCATATCTTGCAAACCGTATATTTTCAACTGATTCCTTTTGCATATGCACACTTGTGTTGAATACTTGTTGATCATATCATATATACTCAAAATTGAAATTCTTTTCATCTGTTTGAGTTCAAATATTCTTTCAAACTTTATTTCACTATAACCTGGGTTGTAGTTCTCCTATTCAATTGATTCACTTTGCAAAATCATTGTATCACGTGAATCTTCCAAAGAATGCGTATAGTGTTTTGTCAATAATTTTGTATCTGTTTCATATTATCTCAAATTTAAGCTTGTAAAGCAACAATTATTTATCTGTTGACTCTTTTGAGTTGATTCCCTCGCTTGGCACCTTATAGTACCATAGAGACCTATATTATATTTAACCTAGTTATGTTGTTGTTGCTTAACCCTGCCATATTTTTGTTGTTGTTGTTCCGGTTCTTATTTATGGCATGGTTGTTTATGTGTATTCTTTCATTTTACAGTAGATTACTCAGAGCATGATAACTAATTATTTGGATTGTGAGTGCAATGATCTTCATCAAACTTACTAGGCAAGTTACACCTTGATCATACTTCACCCTATCATTTTCTATGCATGCGGTTATTTATCTCCATATGATATTATGCACGTGCGGGCTGGTAGTGTGCCATTGATATTGAGATTCAACTTACTATAGCCTTATATAGATCATGGTAGTTGTATTCTTGCTATGCTATTAAATGGGGATTGGCTCGTGTATTAATTGAGGTTATGAGGATTGTATTAATGACTTGAGTAGCAACTTAATATAGAATTCACCTCTGGGCGAAAAGGGAGTTGCGTTGTGGAGAATCTCACACCTTTTCAAAGGGCATGCCCACAATATATGCTCCCGATGGTTTAATTGGTGGCATAAGGGGCATTAGTGGTGTTTCCACCCAGTACATGTTGCCTAAGTGGAATGTTGCCCATGTTTAAAAAGATTAGTCAAACTTAGTAACTAGTAGCTTCATGAACTACCACTAGCTATATGGTATTTGGCTTAGCTGAGTAGGTTGTGGGAGCCTCGCCCAGGCAAAGCTAGGATATGTATATTTTGAGTAGGTTTACCGGCTGCCAGTGAGTGGAGGGGAATACTTATGAAAGGTTTCTCTCAATCTTCGTGTTGAGTCTAGTGGGTGAAGTCTACAAACCTCTACATAGTGTAAAAGCTGATCATAATTAACCGTGTCCCAGCAACGAACATATTTGAGCAGCTAGACCATTACAGTTATTGAACAATCTTGACAGATGATTCACCTTAATAAAATTTGAGCGGGGACCTTAATGGCGGGAATAGGTTGGAATTGGAGTGCCCAATTCAACCATATCTATTAATTATAGCAAGATAAGTAATATTGACTATTATGTAGTTATGAGGGCAAAATAGCTTTTCTGCAAAACAACTGCTAGCCTATCCTTTTGATATACCTTGCATATAGATGTAGGTCTGTTATATTATTCTTGTGTGACTTGCCAGTACATTCAACGTACTGACCTGCATGGCTGCAACTTATGATGTTGTAGAATTTTGTGCGACAAGTAAGTGATGCGATGTAGGGTCTATACTCAACTTTTGTCTATGGCGTTGATGGACTCCATGAAGATCTTGTTTGTTTTTTTCACTGTATTATATTGTGAGCTAGCCTTGAGCTATGCATGTATATATTATATTAAATTCTGAATGTGTGATGTAATATTCATGACATGTGGTTTATTCTTGATATTATATATTGATCCGTTTATGCTAGCTATTGATCCAGGGACTAGCACAGTTATCACAGAGACTCCGATCCCTACCGCTTCAGGTTGCTACACTATAACATTGAACAATTTTTAGAGAAGTAAACATTCTGTTTTATATAGAATTCGTACTCCAGTCTTTGTCTCATGTATCACGTGCGAAGAAAAGTTTGTTTCAAACATACTTCGGTAATTTTTGCTGTAAAGAGCATGATAATTTATGCACCACAAACATGATAACTTACACACAAACACCTAAGTAACTTTTTTGACACCGATTTTGTTGTTGTTGAAAATATGTCATCGGTAACTTGTGTGTAATTAAAAAGAATTAGAGTGTGGTTTTCTGTAGCTCAGGTTACATGGTACCCCTTATCTTTGCCATCCTTTTTGCATCGCGATCCGTGCAGACGCATTTGTCTTTTTTGTTTCTCTCAAACGACACAACATATAAACTTCAAATTTTGCAGAACAACAATACATTCTAACTACAATCTGGGAAAAACATTTCAGATTTTTTCATGCATTTTAAATACTTAAAATAATATTTTAGTCAAACAAAATCTCATTTTGTATATTTATATCAGACCAAAAAATCTGAAAGTTTTTTCACACATTGATGTCCTAATGTTTGTTTGATCTGCAAAGTTTGAAGTTCATATGTTGTTTCATTTTAGAGAAACAAAAAAGAGAATTCTTCTTATTGTAAGTTAGTTGGAGAGTACGGATCTCAAAGCAAGGCTGGAGGGTTGAGGATAAGAGGCTCCATGTAGCCTGAGCTACAAAGGAACTTTGTGAATTAAAAAACATGGTAATATACACTTCAAACCTGATAATACATACAAATAACATGGTAAGTTTTGACCCAGTGAAAAAAATTATTGAACCATACCCCAATAAGTTTTGTGTAAGCAGCATGGAAAGTTATATACCACATACCAACTAAATTAGATACAAACATCATGGCAAGTTTGACGAGGGATGGAAGAGTTGTTGGAAACATACCGCCGATAAGACATCTGTGTAAATATCATGGCAAATTACGCACCCAAAATTGATAATTCACGAACGAAGCCGTGATAACATTTTTTACCCGGGAAAATTTAGGTTGAAAACACACCCCTGGTAATTTGTGTGTAAATTGTATGGTAATATACATACTTCAGGCCTCATAACTTACATACAAACACTGTAGGAACTTTTGACCCAGTAAATGGTTGTTAAAACATACATCAGATAAGTTTTGTGTAAGTAACATGGCAACTTATGTACCACAGGCCTGCTAAATTAGGTACAAACACAGTGATAACTTTTACCTCAGAGGGAAAAATTTGTTGAAAGCATACCTCCAGTAACATCTGTGTAAATAGCATGGTAAGTTACACACCATACAACTAAAAACTCATGTAGGTAACTTTTGACCCTAGGAAAAAAGTTGTTGAAAACATACCTCGGTGAGTTTTGTGTAAATAACACGGTTATTTACCCATCGCATACCTGATAATTTACATATTAACACCATGTTAAATTTAACCCGGAAAAAAACTTGTCGAAAATATAGCCTAACAACTTCTATGTAAATAACATGGTAATTTACTCACCGCACAACTGATAGATTTAGTACAAACACCGTGGTAAATTTGACCCGAGGAAAAAAAGTTGTTTGAAAACGTACCCCGATAACTTGTTATGGGGAATCATTTTGTTATTTTCGCTCATCACAAACAGTTCTTCCGACTGAACTATAGATCGCGTATGACACACACACACCTCATTTCTAAAGCGTGCTTGATGGATCAATCATCACACACATTTCATTTGCTTTGAGACGTTTTTATTTTTCTAATGTTTACCATGCATGAATCGCACATAGTTCGGTCGAATGATGTGTGGTAAATGTGTCATCTTAGGAGGGTTCTGCACTCGTGTAACTTTTATACAAATAACATGGTATTTTACACACTTACGTACAAACACAGTGACAAATTTGACCTGATTTTTTTAAAACATACCCTAATTTTTGGGTAACTACTATAAGATGAGCGTTCGTGGAGACACCATACACCTGTGTGTGAAAATTGTGCGCTACAAAAGCCCAAGAAAAAACTAGAAAACAAGTTTCTCATACTATTACTAGTATTATACGTAGCAAACAAGTGTCAGGAAATGCTCTCATTTGATCTGGGCCAAGTTATAGTTGTGGGGCGAATTTTTCTCGCTTTTCTAACGTTCAATGTGATAGTGAAATGAAATATACAATACCCCCCATAAAAAATATAAAAGAGTTTAGATCACTATTTAGTGATCTAAATGCTCTTATATTTCATTACAATACTCCCTTCATAAAAAAAATAAGAGTGTTTAAATCATTATTTAGTAATCTAAATGCTCTTATATTTCATTATGGAGGGAGTATAACACATAACTTGTCAAAATGATAGCTTAGCCCAGGTGGTTGCCGTGCTCGGGATGGAATCCGAGGTCTTATATTATAAGACGGAGGAAGTATCTCACATCAATAGTTCTGTCTCCTTCACATAGCGTGTGCACACATGTGCTCAACCGCATGTCTACACGCACAACACATGCACAGGTCTCCCTCCGTTCCTAAATCCAATCATTTTAGAGATTCCAGTAAAAACTATATACAAAGCAAAATGAGCGAACTTACACTCTAAAATATGTTTATATACATCCGTATGTAGTTCGTATTAAAAATCTCGAAAAAGATTTATATTTAGAAACAGAGGAAGTAATCATACACAATACACAAGGTCACACACAACACCAGCACACGCATGCGCCACACACACTGACACACACGCACAATCTGACACCAAAAAAAGGGGGCAAATAGACTAAATACTAGTAGTATAAGAAAAATCACAACCGCATACGCACAATCCACACATATTTTTCAAATTATATCCACAATTCACGTCGCCTTTCAGGTGAAGGCAGGTATACCATTCATTGTCTGCCAACCATACATGGACCCGTGTAATACGTCCAACACCCGATACAATTGTATCAATATCTCTTGTTCAGTCGATACGTAGTAAAATCCCAGAATACTTGTAGTAAAACCTACATAGTTAGTACCCACCGGTACTCATGCCGATCAAAATTCATGTGTATCTAGAGCTAGATGATGGACGATGGAGATGGATAAAAGGACGGGAGATATGCTAACGCATAGACGATAGCAACAGCTAACAGCAAAATGGCGAGAGCGATAACTACAAACGTCTCCCTGGAAATGCAGGCGATGCCGAACTCGTATGGGCCGTCGAAGCCTCCCTCCGTATAAGCCTGTATGAGATCGTCGTTATCACCCAAACCATCGCCTCTTCTGACACCGTCAGCATCACGCACTGGCACCTCCCCACGCCCCGTGTCAGCAATGATGAGGCCACTGCCTCCTCCATGGCCCTCCTCGAAGCCCCTCCTAGCTGGCCGCCGTCTGGAGACCACGTGAATCACGTCCACCGGGATGTCCAGCGGCTCGCCAATCCCGAGCTCGAAGATGGGTGCCTGTAATGGAAAATGAGATCTTGGTTGACAAAAACTTAATGCACCAAATTTTGCAATTGTTGTAGGAACCCCACAAAAGACCTCGAATAACTTAACACCCAAAACTGATAATTCGAAAAACTTAACACCCACGAACCCTCTAATCACAAACTGGACGATCCCTTGATTTTCTTCTACCTCTGTAAGTTAATGATATAACTATTATCAAACATTAATCTAAAAAAGCTACTCCCTCCGTTCCTAAATATAAGTCTTTCTAGAGATTCTATCAAGTGACTACATACGAAGCAAAATGAGTGAATTTACACTTTAGAATATGTCTACATACATCCGTATATTCTAGTCCATTTGAAATGTTTAAAAAGACTTATATTTAGGAACGGAGGGAGTAGTTAGAATGCTCTAGCATTGTCGATACCAACGAATATTGACAAATTCTTGACAAGCATGTTCAGTCACAGAAACAGATATGTAAATAACGCAAATGTACCTTTGTTTCATAACAAACAGTTCGCAACCACCGAGGGACTTGTTTCTTGATGTATGCATAATATAAAGAAGCTGTGAATTGTAACGATCGGCTTTTTATTTACCATCAATTTAAGCTGCATTTCTTTGTTAAGACCATCCTAATACTTGCTTTTTTTAAGGCGCATGTACAACAATTGGAAAGCACAACAGCAGGTAAGTATCTATTGCCCGATGTTGTACTGTAGGGAATCTTCATTTCTAGCTCTGGGATCAACCACATGCTACGAGTGGAAATGGTAAGTCCTTCCTCTATGTGTGCACGGTTGCATTTTCACGCTCCGCCAATCATCATCGGTTAAAACTTCTCAAAAGTATGTTCAATTGTTTACAAAACGTGCTCAATTGTTCACGGAGCAAACCGTGCACCATTAGATGCCCATAGTTCTAACTGCTTCATATGTGCTAGACTGACAATCCAGGGCAACAAACTAAGCACAAATGCAAAGGATTCTGACAATACGGCAACCTGCTGAAGCTCTATTTGCAATATATGACCAAATGCTCAGAGGCCGTACATGCGCACAGTCCGTGGAGATCGCAAGAATCAAAATCGCAGCACAATCAGAGCATATAAGATCTCATCAGTCGTGTTGGGGAACGATTAGGGGATAAGAAAACCCTAACCTGAAATCGGCCGCGTGCGGTGCGTGGGTGGGTGGAGAAGGCAGAGTAGGCATCTCTCTGCTGCGGGACTCGGGCTCCGTCGTGACTCTGGTGGCGCCGGCTGGGTGGAGGAGGCGGGGGTGGAGAAGAAGTCGAACCCGATGAAGCGGAGGCGAGCAGCAGCTCGGCGAGCGCGGCGGCGGGCGGTGTACGGCGTGGGGCACGGAAGATGGCGCGGGACGTACGGCGTACGGCAAGCGGGGCCGCTGGAGCGCGGTGGCGAAGACGTCGGGGCGGCTGCATCCCGTGCGGGGAGGGGAGGCGCGGCCGCTGGAGCAGGGTGGCGAAGAGCCGGGGACGGGGGGATCCCGTGCGGGGAGGGGGAGCGCGGCCACTGGAGCGGGATGGCGAGGAGTCGGGGTGGGCGGATGTCGTGCGAGGAGGGAGGCGCCGCGGCCGGAGTGGGGTGGCGAAGACGCGGGGAGGGCCGAGAGCGGGCGGATTCGGTGCGGCAAATGGAGGGGCCTTCGGGTGGAAGAGCCGGAGCGGAAGAAGAACTACCGAAACAAACAGGAAGGCAGGATCTGCGAATCTTAAGGCACCGTCGGACGGTTGGCTTAGTCGACAATTTTTTCCAGCCGCCCCTAGCTAGCTAATCTTTTTATTTTCATGGAACTTTCAATCTTACTAGCTGAGAGCTCGTGCGTTGCCACAGGAGAACGAACATAGATATATAGGGACATTCATATCAAATATTATTGAATTTTACAGTGGGTATGTCATATGCGGCTTATGAATGTTGAGAGATATCGTCTTGGAGCATGTCTTCACTACTAAAGATGGTCTTGTCTCAATGCTCTCCTGTCGTTGCTAACCTTGTGCGCAGGGTGAGCTCCCATTTATTTCCCCTCTTTAGCCTCTCTCTGGTGCCTTCCTGCCCGGTCTTATCTAGCAGCATCCACTATAGAGCTATATTTCTTGATCCCCCGGAGCCCTTGGGCCACCGTGAATCATTGTAGCCTCGCTCCATCATGCTTTCTCGCCCACGGCTAGGTTTTTCAAGATGATCATTGTGCATGTTTCTAGTTGCGCCATCATGTCACGCTTCTCATCGGCATTTAAAGGAGACCGATTATGAAATAGATTAGTAGTGATTAGTACCCAACATGAAACTTGCCACCGCAGCTTAACAATCACCAACTTCTTCATATCATCTCCCTTGTGACCCAATCACCAAGCTAATGTTTCCTCTTTGTCACATGTCGTCTTCTCCATCCCTATGCCTACAAGAATTGGGAAAGTATCGGGTGCTCCTGTAGCACACATGATCCCATGCTAGGGAACAAATTGATCATTGGATGTGTGATCCAATGGTTAGCTTCGAAGGATGTGAAATTGAACGCAATAATATGACTACTCGAGGGGTTTTTCGGCAATGTTTCGCAAGCTTGCTCTGCCATCATTGGTGCCCCTGTGGAATGGGAGCATATGAGCTACGGGAGCACCTCGCATTTTTCCTGCAGGAATACCCTTGGCTTCACCAACATAACACCATTACATGCTTTCTCTTTTGCTTCGTTTCCACCTGGTGTTGGTGTTTTTTTTAATGACCAGGTGTAGGTGTCGATGTGTCATTGTTTTCCCAATTTGTTTTCTCAGGATTTACACACTTGGAGGAAAAAAACATGACACATTAAACGGCTCAGCATAATCACGGGGGACATGCTTCATCTCTTAAAAAACTTTGTTTTTACTCCCACCTCTAATTATTCCCCCGAGGTTTTTATGTAATCATTTCCTCCCTAGCTTTTTTAATCCTTTTTTACTCCTAATAATGTATTTCCGGTCCTATTCGGCCTGGTTCACGCATGAGTGATCTCTCCCTAAATACCAATGGCCAAAACATTAGAATATGATTGATCTCTCCCTAAGTCCAATGGCCAAAACAATAGTGTACGCATGAAGAGCATGTGTATGTAGGTTAGTCGTCTAGTTAAGAGGCCAAGTATTTATGTATTATTATGCTCTTCATGCAGTTAAATAAAAGTCTTGTGTTTGCAAAAGCTGTGAAAACTAATCATGACAAACAAATAAACTTCGTTGTGCAATGCATTGCTGTATTTGGAGATTTGGGCAAAGTGCGTTCAATGTCACTTTGGCAACTACGGTTTGGGCAAAGTGCGCTCTATGTCACTTCAGCAACCAAAACCTTCGGTTGTTTTTGCGACACCACAACCTTTAAATACAAAATCGACCCATTCCTTTCAGAAGAAAAAGCAACAGTCTCTCCTCTCTAGTTCACCACCGCGCGCGCGCGCACACACACACACGCACACACACGCGCGCGAGAAGAGAAGAGAGGTAGGAGCACAACACATGAATTGAACAATATATATTTAGCCACAATTATGCAATCACGTAGGTTCCTGGATTCAGATAACATTAAGAAAAAAACAACAGGTGTTAACTCAACAAGTCAAAGATCACCTGATAGACGGAGCTACAATTACAAAGACAATTATATGTATCCTTTCAATAAAAAACGGAAATGTTAACGCCCACACGTGTGGGCGTTTGCACATCGCCCACACGCCTCCATCACCATTCATTTTGCCACGTATGAATAGATGACATCAGCAGAATTTTTTTTGGTTTTCGGCTTAAAAATGTTGTATCTCCTAAATAAAAAAGCGAACTAAAAATCCGTTTTCACCATTAAATCCGTCTCGACGAGATCTTCAAAACTAGACCCCATGTTGATATGTTTCGACGAAATTTTTTTTTTGCCAGAAGTTGCCACGATGTTTACACTGCAGTTGCCATAGGGCTTAAACTAAAGTTGCCATGTGGCAATTTTAGTTTGTAGATCATGGCAATTTTAGTATTTTGATGATGGCAACTCCAGTACTTTGACCATGAAAATTATTTTTTGTATGAACCATGGCAATTTTACGTGCATGTATCATGGCAATTTTAGTTTATGGTTCATGGCAAGTCTAGTTTCTTAATTCCCCGTTTTATAAATGTCAAAATTTACTTTTAAATGTAGAAGAAAATAGCTGAAACATATCATGGCAACTTCAGTGTAAACATCATGGCAATTCACATGCAATAGACTTGGCAACTTTTAATCCAAAAAAAAAATTCATCAAAACATATCAACATGGGATCTAGTTTCGAAGATCTCATCGCGAGGGATTTAATGGTGAAAACGGATTTTCAATCGGATTATTTATTTAAGAGATAAAACATTTTAAAAACTGAAAATCTAAAAAGATTCCTGCATGCATGCGATGACATGGCAATCTGTTTACATTAAAGACATGTGGTGCGTTTCTCTTCCTGCCACACGTGTGGTAGTTGGCGCGACCCAAAAAAAAGACAAGTATATGTATCTGCACAGTGCATCTTAAAGCTAACAACTTAAAGAGAAACAAATGCCAACACGAGAGACTTACTTGAGTGCTTCTATAAGAGACTCGGGAAGCTGGCACTCCTCTTTGTATGCCGGACCAATCAACAATATGCACTTCTCGGCAGAGAAAAAAATTTCGACAGCCAGTGTAAGTCGAACGATCAATTACCACCTTAAGCGAGCCGGGGTCCTCGAAGAAGGCATCCAACATGGCTGTCATCACCAGCCTACAACCGAGATACAGTACGGTGCACCAGTCAATGACGTACATGTGCAGATCGCGGTAGAATAGAGTTAAGAAGAAGACGAGAGTTAGGAAGAGAGCCTTACGGGTACACACATCCAATCTTGAGGAACTGCGTCGGCATGGTCACATGTACCACAGAGCTCGCCGGTGTGGCAACCTATACCGGTCTTGCCGATGCCGCAGCCAATGTCGATGTCCATCACGGTTGCGAACTCATCGGTGCAGCCACAGTTGGTGCCACCCTTTCCTATCGCTCATGTGCGGGACCGTCTTGAGGGTGTGCCATCTTCACTCGTCTAAGTATCCCATCCTTTCTTGTATAGCTCGTGATGTTCTTGCTGTACAAGCTTCCATCGTATCGTCAGAGTCAGCTTTGAGTACCGGAAAGCGTTTGATCAGCGATTACAGAAGTAGATTGTGCAGCGAGACGGTGGAAGCCTTAATCTGCCTTAAAGATTGGTTTAGATGTAATGATAAGCATGCCAATACTCCTGATCAAGGTCACTACTATTAACTGAGGTATGTGTGCACTACATAATATTGCTAATCAATTGTTCAATTGTAGCAACCTTTGGGTAAATTTGGGGAGCATTTGAGTTAAATCTGGTTTCTTTTACGTCCATAGTTTTGAGTTGCGCTCTGAATATAAATTGTGTATGTTGCTAACTTGTATGTGTTTATCATCCTTGCAATTATGCTATCAAGATCTGGTCACAATAATACTCATTAAGGACTCTTCTTGGTTAGAATATTAATTTAAGATCATTGCCTATTGTGAATTTGTTGCTAGCTATCTGCATTTTTTAAAGATTGTGGTGCTAGCTATCTGCACTTTTTATCCTTGATGGTTTTGCTTCCCTCCTCGACAATATTGATTAACAATCATTTTAGGGAAGGGAAATACACACTGGTGTATGCTTGTGATTTAAGGAACCCTGCTTACTTCTTATCCTTGTTTTTTTTTCATGTAGATAGTACTGTATGTCTTATATAACTTATTAATAAACTTGAATGACCGCATGTTGAGATGTTTCTGGAGAAAAAATCAGTTGAGTGGACCGAAGATGAGGCCAATCCTGGGACCATTCTGATTCCGATAAATCAAGTGAAAGACCAGTGAGCATAGCTTGGTGTACAAAGGTCGCCCGACACAAAGCTGACAGAAGAATGGAAGATGCTCTTAGCTGATAGTTTTATCATTTGGTGCCGTTTTGAGTCTAGGTGCTTTCTGTTAATTTTGGGATATGGAGGATGGGGAGTGTGTTCCGTATTCCTTTTTGTTCACATACTGGAGATATTTCTGCTGCTTTGATAGGCGTTTTTAGTTAAGTTGCTGCTGCTTGTGGATTTTGTTATTCTAGAGGCGACTACTGAATGAAAGCTCAAACTCACTAGTGATAATAGTAGCGATCCTTTGTATGTCAGTGTGGAAGTTCCAGTGATCCTTTGTATGTCAGCTTATCCAGTCTAAGCTTTGTAAATATATGCGGCAGTATGTGGATGCCACATACCCCGCATGAAAATTAATTGGGCTCCCCCGTAATCCCACATAAAAAGTGGTGGCCAGTGCGGGCAGTCCCACAACATCCAGCGGACTGACCATTTACATCCTGAGTCGTGAGGGTGTGCCTTCGGCATCGCCGTGCTTGAGACCTCCGTGCCTTGACTGCTTTGGCTCCCAGAGTGAGGCCATCGGAGCATGGGGTGCAGGGGAGAAGAGCCCTTCTCCTACACCGAAGACCCCAATCGCAGAGGCTTGGGGCGGTGATGTGGCGATTTTTCTCAGCCGAGATGTGGAAGTGGGGGTGACGGGTATCTGTTTCCAATTTAGCTACTTTTCAGTCAGTTGATTTTTTGATTTTGGGTCAGTCAAATTTCTAGCCGTTGTTTTGTGCTTTGAGATTCGTAGTTTAGTTTTTTTTTTCTGTTTTGCAGTTGGTGACGACTTGGGCTTGTGTAAAATCGACTGAGACCTCTTCTGGGTCAGTCGATTTTGTTGTTTGGGCTCGTTCTGCCTCACGGGCGCCCGTTATGTGTGTCTGCGCGCCCGTTAACAGGCCTTGGAGCCCAGCGCCCAGCCCGGTTGAGGAATCCCGAGCATCGGCGGCTTCCCTTCTTATCCCTCCCCTCTTTGGATTCTGTCAGTCACTCTCCCCCGACCGCTACGCCTCAGTCTCTTCCCTGTCTTTTCCCCTTCCTTCCTAGAGCTAGGGTTCGTGGAGTTCTTGCTTGATCTGCTCCCTCTGCGGATTCTTCTTCATATGATTTACGTTATTGCTTGATCTGCTCCTTTTCTCCTTGTATCTGCTTGCTTAGGTGCTTTCTCTGTGGTTATGTACGGTGCTTGAGGAGTTTGTAGTCAGAGGGTTTCGTTGCTGACGGATTGCGGTTGCTGCATCTAGTCTTTTTGAGGTATTTTTGCTCCTGGGATCTTATTCTTGTGTTGTTTTCTGTAATATTTAGAGGAATCTTGTTAGGTTTTTTGGTTTTTTGTGCTTTACACAGGGTTTCTTGCTCATATTTCTGATTCAAATCGTGTGCGTTATCTGTTTTTAGTGGTGAGATCTTGGTTTTGAGGTTCTTTTGTTGTTCTAGTAGTAGTAGCTAGGTTTATGGTCTGTTTTATTAGATGTGTTTGTTAGGATTTGTTCCAATATTGGTTTTGGTTAGGGTTTTCTTTTTTATTTGATATTTCTTTTAAGTTATTAAGGGGAGGATGAGAGGATGGAATCTGAGTAGGTTTAAGGTTTGATGTACAGTGATTTGGTTTATTGTTTGTTTCTGCAGGGTCTGAACAGGTCTATATTTGATATTCAGTGTGTCTTGTATGTCTCGAAAGATCCAAGAGCTCCAAGACGACCCGATGCTCCTCCAAGTCGAAGCACACGAGCTCAGACGAACCGCAGCGACGCCATCGACCGTCTTCTCCGCGCACGGCCGCCGGATCACCATCGCCGTTGCGTCGCCATCCGTGCCTCCCCGAGCCCGCTGATCTTCTCCGCGTGTCCGCCGTGAGCTCCTCTCCGTTTGCCCTCCGTCCTCTCGCTCGATTATGTGCCTTAGCGCTGCACCCCATCCTCACCGAAGCTCGCCAGCGCTGCGTCCGTCATCACCATCGCTAGCAGCCCCGCCTGGCTAACCCGAACACGCAGGCGTGCTCACAGAGCTCCCAGGAGCCCCACGCGGCCATCAGCTTGCTCGCTAGCGCGCTGCGGTCCTCGCGCCCCTGGCGCCGTAGCTCCGGCCGCCGCCTCGCTTGCTGCCGGCGTTACTCCCGACCACCCCGCAGCCTTCCGCCCGGTCCATTGGATGCGGACGAGCAAGAGCTCCTCCCTAGTACTCCCAGCGCGCCAAACCACCGCTCGCAGCTCGATTCCGAGCATCGCCGCCGCAAGCCGTCGTCGCCGTCGTCTAACCGCCGGCGCGTTGGACGTGGCTACGTCATTAGTAGCTAATGACCCAGCTAACCACCCCTAGAGCCACTGCCATGTGGGCCCCAACACCTAAACTAATTAGTTTAATTTCTCTGTTAGGTTAGCACTAATCGCAGTGGGCCCCGCCTGTCAACTTTGACTGGCCACGTCAGCTTTGACCGGGTCCCACATGTCAGCCTCTGTAGCTGACTCTGTGTCACTGACCAGTGGGCCCCACTGGTCAGGTTTGACCCTGGCCAGTTCTGTTGACCTGCTGAGGTCAGCATGACCTAATGCTGACGCAATAAGTCATTTTCTGGATTAGTTATAATTCAGAAAATTCCAGTAAATAGTATAAACTTCTAAAAATCATAGAAATTCAACCGTAACTCCAAATGAAATAAATTATATATGAAAAATGATCAGAAAAATCCAATCTATCCATCTGTAGCATTTCCATTCATGTTAGAAAAACTTATATCTGATGTTTAGCACAAATCATATAAATGGCATTTAAATATCCACATATGGAGTTTGAATTTGAATCTTGGATTCAAACCAACTTCATTTAATCTGGTTGCTAGTTGCATTAGCTCAAACCACAACATATTGCCATGTCGCACTCATGCATCATATTGTTGCATTGCATTGATTATGTTCCTTCTCTGTTGCCGGTGTTTGTCTCCTCTCAGTAGACGACGTACCAACGATGAGTTCGATTACACCGATGAAGAGCTATACTATCTTCAGAAGTGCCAGGCAAGAAAAACCCACTTGTTCATTCCGATACAATCCCACTCTCTCGATCCTGCTCTCTTTTACTACATTAGGACAACAACGATTCAACTGTTACATGTTGCGGTAGTTGAACCCCTTTCGTCTGCATGACCTGTCATTGCCACAGTAAATAGATGAAACCCACTAGCATGAGTAGGAGTTGTTTGAGCCCTGATGTGCCTACTCATTCATGCTTGTTTGTCATGCCTATTATTGCTTAGAGTTTTGTCAGGTCTGATTCATCGGGGATGAACTGGAATGTGGTGAACATGTCCTACTGTTGAGAGCTAAATGTGTGAACACGATTTGGTAAAGGTAGCGATGAGAGGCCATGTAGGAGTACATGGTGGGTTGTCTCATTGAAACCGTCAGGAACCAAGTTCTATGTTTGTGATCCATGAAACAGTTACTACCACACATTAGGTTCCGGTAACTCGACCCCTCTCGACTTATTAATCAACATGATCTCTGTCCAGGAGTTGCAACTAGTTTCTGGTGTTTGTAGGTAGTGTTAGTAGTCTACCAAGTGGCACCCGGTACAGGTGGGCTTGGGACAGACTAGGCACCGTGGCATGGTGTACCAAGCGTAGATCCACCCGTCGAGGTGGGCTTGGAACCCTGTACACATTGTTTGGGGCCGTGAGCGATACCCCATCCGGATATCCTTGCAGATGGAACCCGAATAGGCGATAAACCTGGACTAGAGTCTTGTGTGGTTAGTCAGGTCGTGGCTGACACCCTCGCCAGGCTTCCGCTTGAAGGTTGCCGAGATACATGAAGTGTACATGGCGGTAAGTGGCGGGAGCGTGTGTGAAGAAGTAAACCCCTACAGGGTTATAAATGATCTATTCGAATAGCCGTGTCCGCGGTAAAGGACTTTTGGGTTGCCTGTACAGTTCATAGACAAGTGAAAGTGGATACTCTAAAATGCGCAAGATAAGCGTGAGTGCTATGGATGGCGTTCTCGTAGGAAGACAGGAGCGGATCCATAGTGGTGTATTGAAATGGTGAATATGTGGACTCGTGTGAACCACCTCAAAAGAGTTACTTGCGATTAGTTCAGATAGCCATCGAGTCAAAGTCGGCTTGTCATGTTAAACCCCACCGCCCCCTTTGTTGATAATCATGCACATGTAGTTAGTTCTGATGTAAGTCTTGCTGGGTACATTTGTACTCACGTTTGCCTATTTTACGTTTTTGCAGAGACTTCCGTCTCACTAGTAGTTCTGCGTGGACTTCGACGTTTAGCTTGTTACCTCAGCTACGATCTTGTGCCCTCGACAGATCTGGTAGATAGTCGAGCTTCTCACCTTCTTCATTTATAGATGTCTGTACTCGGACATGTTGAGCTTCACTTTGTGCTTTGACTTGTATGCTTTCAATGTTGGGTCATGAGACCCATGTTTGTAATATCTCGCTCCTCGGAGCCTATTGAATAAAATACTTGAGTTCTAGAGTCATGTTGTGATGCCATGTTGTATTTGCACATATCGAGCATATTGTGTGTATGTTATTGAAATGCTTGGTATGTGTGGGATCTGACTATCTAGTTGTTTATCCTTGGTAGCCTCTCTTACCGGGAAATGTCTCCTAGTGCTTCCACTGAGCCCTGGTAGCTTGCTACTGCTCCGGAACACTTAGGCTGGCCGGCATGTGTCCTTCTTTGTTCCCGTGTCTGTCCCTTCGGGGAAATGTCACGTGGTGTCTACCGGAGTCCCGTTAGCCTGCTACAGCCCGGTTTACCGGAGTCCTGCTAGCCCAGTTGCTACAACCCGGATTCACTCGCTGATGACCGACACATTCGTTCTTTGGGTCATGTATGCATGTCCTCGTAGTTAGTGCCACTTTGGGTTCACGACTAACCATGTCAGGCCGGGCTCCTTGTCATATGGATGCTAGCGACACTATCATATACGTGTGCCAAAAGGCGCAAACGGTCCCGGGCCTGGTAAGGCGACACCCGTGGGAATACCGTGCGTGAGGCCGCAAAGTGATATGAGTTGTTACATGCTAGATCGGTATGGCATTGAGTTGGGGTCCTGATAGCTTTGGTATCAGAGCCTGACTGCCTGTCGGTTTACCAAGCCAAACTGGTCGAAGTTGAGTCTAGAAATTCTTTAGTTATATAAGGGAATTGATTGTGGGATGGAACGTAAGGCTCTTTTTACTCCTTATACCTTATGCCTTCTGATCCGGGTCATCTTATCTTTCCTACGGGGTTAAGAAACTAGGCTTTCTCTTCTTTCTATCAGGATCACGTGTTACTAATCTGTTGACTTATATGATTGATGGATTTAAGCCTCAGTTCAGTTCCTACTACCTTTGTATGCTCATAGTTGGTCTCAGAACCTTCATTTTGTGACGATCGAGTGGTTATGCCACCATTTGCAGGATGTCTTCAATCTTTTGAGCATTTACAACCGTTATGTTGTCCGAGTCATCCCAGGTTTCTAATAGTCTGATGCATTTGCAACTCCCTTCTTTCCATTCCCGATGTTTCTCTGGGCCAGATTAACCACACTAATCGGTGAGTTGAGGTACTCTGCTGCCTCGACATATATGTTGGAGCTACTATTATGACCCTAGGTGTCTTAGAGGATCACCTAGTAACCCAGCCATGTTTTGTGTCTCCAATGTGATCATTCTGGCCATCATTCTCGAAAGCATCCCGTGATGCAATTTAATTAGTAGGTATTCTATTCATGGGTTCTTGAACCCGAGATTCACCCTACTTACCTCATGTTGATAGTGTTTGCTCGTTCCTTTAGGATATTAGCAACCTTTCCATTAGTCCTCGAGGTTCGTGGTATATCTTTCTTCCAAATACCATGAACTGCTCATGGCAGAAGTTCCTCGTTGAACCGAAAGATCACAACCAGAGTGTTCTCGATGAGTTCTCTACTCTATATTGTGACTCTGCCAATTATACCTTTCTGCATGGGTTATCCGGAAGAAACCTGCTGAACTTGGTTCGACATACTAATCCATGCATCCACAACTCAGAAAATCATATGTTCCTTTGAGTTGTCCCTCTTTAGTTGTATTCTGACCTTCGTCTATCAATTGATAGTAAGGAGTAGTTGTGCAGTCGTGTTCATCGATGCCTATTACTCTGTGGTCCGTCAAGCCATTCTATTCCGGAATGACTAGGAGATACAAACTCCAGTACCTTGTCCATTTCCAGGATTGGGTCAAAGCAGTTGTATTCCGTAGATCAAATTGCCAACTAAGTTCATTTTTTGTTCTACCTTGGAGTATTACCATCTTTATATTAAGAATATCATGGGAATTGCACACCATTCTATGAACTCTTGACGTAGTGATACTTCTCGCCATCATTATTCATTCATTGGTTCCATGTTGTCGCAACCGGAATGCCGACAAGTGAATCGTGATGTGCGAAATCTATACTCCTAGCAACTCCGTTGCTTGGTAGTTAAATGGACAACAACCTCATTCTTAGCGTGTTGGTTATTGAATCATCACCCTAAGGTTGATCGTGCTACCCAGTCCTTATTTCCGGTGCACTCTTCAATCAATGAGTTAGGATTGTGTCAATCTCTCGCTCTTTTGATCATATCGCTTTGCCCTGAAAAGCAAGATTATTCTCGAGCTTAGTAGTATATTGGTGGTTCGTGATCTTCCGAATATCTTCTCGGAAGTATTACCAGGTTGTCCCTTGACCCTTATGTTGATCGTGATCAAGTTGGTTTATTCCTGTAAACCACCCTTTCTCCAAGAATCCGTGTTGGATACCCCTGAGCTAGTTGGTTAAGATAAACAACAACTTGGAGAGCTGGAAGATAAAAGCTTCTCCGACTTAGTTCATGGTAAGGGATATCTTGTATGTATGTTGAAGAAAGATGATATCTTCATCGATTGGTCCCTGTGATCAGTTGTTGGACCTATTATCTTATCAAAACTTTGATTTGAGTGTGGGCTATTCTCAAATCAAATCAGAACCAACGATGTTCGTAATGTTGTCTTACTCGTGGTTCCTCCTCGAGCATACTCCATTATATCTTTTGTTCTGACCAATGCTATCACCTGTTCACATAATTGTGGAATTCCATCTATTTGGAAATTTTGATGACTTGTTGTTGAGCCCATCAGCAGCATTTCGTCTCCTCCATGATTCATGTTGAACATCCAGCTAGTGTTGGAAACTTCTATAAGCATTATCCTCATGTTCTGTTCATGAAGCATGTGTTGGATGAAAGAAGTGACTTCCTCTGATTCACGTGCATTTGATGCAAGTTGCCGCCATGAGTTCGAGAAAGTTAGTTTTGCTTCCTCCGGAATCGTCCCAAGTCAGTCATGCACGTAAAAACTATACTATGGCTTGAGAATTAGCTACCTCCATTCCATCGGTATTTCCTAGCACACCAAGCCACTAATTGATTTGTTCAAGGAGAAGGAGTTCCTTCATAAGAGCTAATCATGACTTATGTTAGGACTTCGTTATCCTCGATGATGGTTCCCAACCTGAACTCGGTAGTGTTTTATTATAAGACTACTATGTGGTCATGCTTGTTTGGTAGAACGTGTTCACATGCTTGTAGCAGAACCAGCTCATGTTTTGGAGCTTACTACCGTAGTTCATTCCCCGAGAATCTCACAACATCATCTCGTCGATTTGTGTTGCAAACTTTCATTTGTCTTTCTAGACTCGATGAGTCTGGATTATTCTGACACCAACCAGATCTGAATCTCAGGAAGATATACTAGTTGGAACGTTTCCCAAGAACTACAATATTGGCCTCTGTGTAACCCGGTAAAGTGGATATCATGGCCAACACACCCAGCCGAAAGACCCATTATTGCAGTATCTTGATTGAGGAAGTTGGCCACCTCCCCATAAGGATTTCGTAGGATTTACTCCCTAGTTGTCCCTTATGGATTTTTGTGTTCCTGAAGTCAGACCTTTTACTTGATGTTCTATATATCAAACCAATATCTATGAATGGGATACACTAGCACATCAAGGAGAACATTAGAAGCGGAGTGATAAATGTCTCTCGGTCGATCATCCAGATTTTGTTCCCTTGGCTCCACTAAGGTGAAATCTGAGAAGGTTATATTCTTTTGCATCTGCATCGTCCATCGCTGTTCATCATGGTAGTACGTTGTGTTGCCAGGATCCTTGGCACGGATATTGGTAAAACCTTGATGAATATGGAAATGCTCAAGTTCTTGAGAGCACGCATGGCGCTAGGTGTTATCATCGGCACTAACTGGGATTGCTCTTAGTTTCCTCGGTTATGCTATAACTTTTCAAACAGTAGACTCACTCTCTACTGTTGAGCTTCTCCCCAGTTACTAAAATCATCCCTTGTGTTGTTTTCAGCAAGGTAATCCACATCATCCATTCTAATCCTGGTATGCCATTCTACCGAACCCCTCCAAACGATCGCTCGAGAATTTCATTAGGCTGGTATAAAGAGTTTCAATGATCTAGGTATCAAAAGTAATTCTGTTTGCCACTTAAGGGAATAATTCTACGAGTCACCTTCTCTAAGGTGCCCCGTTATGGAATCATGGCAATTATTTCATCGCTATCTTGAAACCATTCACCATATCCTCAAGCGTTGAATTCTTGCCTACCAAATTGAACTCTCGTCATCTGTTTCCTTCCTTCCCACTTGACGTGAGTTAGAGTCTTAGCTCATGAGCTGTTTCAACGTCTCACTCGATGAGTTGATCTTGAGTTGCTCGATCTTTGAGAAGATCGATTCCTGTAGAGTTTCTTCCGTCGTCACTGTGTTGGACAAAGATCTCGAAAGCAAAGACGTCAATATCAATTGGAGCAGTGAATCAACATCTTCAAGAAGGGCAATTGGATCATGAAGATCGTGTCGGCTTTGTGTCCCCTGTGTCTTCTTACCTCACGTCTTGAGTCTCGGGACGAGATTCTTATTTGGTGGGGGTGAGTTGTCACAGCCCTAGAATTTGATTGCAAATAGTTGCACAAGCATCCATGCATCATGTCTAAATTTAATTGAAATTTGAAATGGGGACATGTGAAAGCCTCAGAGATCATTTCTGAAAATGACTAAGATAAAAATTGCTTAAAATAGGTCCAAGAAAATGTTCATGTTTCTCTCTGAAAATATTGGCCAGAGGTAAAATTCAAACCAATATTTTTAGGATCTCACAAATATTTCTTTTGGACATTTGAGTTAATCCAATAATTATTTGCATTGGATTTATATTTGATATATGTTAAATATAACTCCAATAATTCTAAAAATTGTGAGTGGCCTTGAATATATTTTACCAGGCCACATTATAATTTCTAGAATTTATAAAAATGATTTGGTATAAAAATCAAATCAAAACAAAATGTCAGAAATAGAAAACAGAAAGAACAAAAGGAAAAAAAGGTTTACCTGGACCTACCTGGCTGGCTTCCTGTCGCGACTTCCTGTCGTCTTCCTCCCCTCGCCCCAAAGCTGCTCATTGCCGCATGAGAGCGCGCCACAAGACGCAGGCTCCAGCTCCTGCTTGCCACCTCCTGCCACTCCCTCGCGTCTGGAGACGCCCGAGGCCCCCTCTCACTTTCCCCTCACTCTCTGCTCTCCCCCACACCCTCTAGCCCCTCTCCTAAGCAGACCCGAACGCGGCCGTCGCCATCGTCGTTGTTCACCGTGGCCACCGGCCCTTCCTCTCCCCTCCTCCATGCCCACGAGCTGTGGGACGACCCGTTGCTCCTCCAAGTCGAAGCACACGAGCTCAGACGAACCGCAGCGATGCCATCGTCCGTCTTCTCCGTGCACGGCCGCTGGATCGCCATCGCCGTTGCGTCGCCGTCCATGCCTCCCCGAGCCCGCTAATCTTCTCCGCGTGTCCGCCGTGAGCTCCTCTCCGTTTCCCCTCCGTCCTCTCGCTCGATTATGTGCCTTAGCGCTGGTCCCCGTCCTCACCGAAGCTCGTCGGCGCTGCGTCCGTTGTCACCATCGCTAGCAGCCCCGCCTGGCTAACCCGAGCACACAGGCGTGCTCAGGGAGCTCCCAGGAGCCCCACGCGGCCACCAGCTCGCTCGCTAGCACGCGACGGTCCTCGCACCCGTGGTGCCGTAGCTTCGGCCGCCATCCCGCTTGCTGCCGGCATTGCTCCCGACCACCCCGCAGCCTTCCGCCCGGTCCTTTGGATGCAGACGAGCAAGAGCTCCTCCCCAGTACTCCCAGCGCTCCAAACCACCGCCCGCAGCTCGATTCCGAGCGTCGCCGCCGCGAGCCGTGGTCGCGGTCATCTAACCGCCGGCATGTCCGACGTGGCTACGTCATTAGTAGCTAATGACCCAGCTAACCACCCCTAGAACCACTGCCATGTGGGCCCCAGTGCCTAAACTAATTAGTTTAATTTCTCTGTTAGGTTAGCACTAATCGCAGTGGGCCCTGCCAGTCAACTTTGACTGTCCACGTCAGCTTTGACCGGGTCCCACATGTCAGCCTCTGTAGCTGACTCTGTGTCACTGATCAGTGGGCCCCACTGGTCAGGTTTGACCCTGGCCGGATCCGTTGACCTGCTGAGGTCAGCATGACCTAATGCTGACGCAATAAATCATTTTCTGATTAGTTATAATTCAGAAAATTCTAGAAAATAGTATAAACTTCTAAAAATCATAGAAATTCAACTGTAACTCCAAATGAAATAAATTATATATGAAAAATGATCAAAAAATCCAATCTATCCGTCTGTACCATTTCCATGCATGTTAGAACAACTTATAGCTGCTGTTTAGCACAAATCATATAAATGACATTTAAATATCCACATATGGAGTTTGAATTTGAATCTTGGATTCAAACCAACTTCATTTAATCTGGTTGCTAGTTGCATTATCTCAAACAACAGCATATTGCCATGTCACACTCATGCATCATATTTTTGCATTGCATTGATTGTGTTCCTTCTCTGTTGCCGGTGTTTGTCCCCTCTCAGTAGACGACGTACCAACGATGAGTTCAATGACACCGATGAAGAGCTATACTATCTTCAGAAGAGCCAGGCAAGCAAAACCCCCTTGTTCATTCCGATACAATCCCACTCTCTCGCTCCTACTCTTATTTACTGCATTAGGACAACATCGATTCAACTATTACATGTTGCGGTAGTTGAACCCCTTTCCTCTGCATTGACCTGTCATTGCCACAGTAAATAGATGAAACCCACTAGCATGAGTGGAGTTGTTTGAGCCCTGATGTGCCTACTCATTCATGCTTGTTTGTCATGCCTGCTATTGCTTAGAGTTGTGTCAGGTCTGATTCATCGGGGATGAATTGGAATGTGGTGAACATGTTCTACTGTTGAGAGCTAAGTGTGTGAACACGATTTGGTAAAGGTAGCGATGAGATGCCATGTAGGAGTACATGGTGGGTTGTCTCATTTAAACCGTCCTCAGGAACTGAGTTCTGTGTTTGTGATCCATGAAACAGTTACTACCACACATTGGGTTCCGGTAACTCGACCCCTCTCGACTTATTAATCAATATGATCTCTGTCCAAGAGTTGCAACTAGTTTCTGGTGTTTGTAGGTAGTGTTAGTAGTCTACCAAGTGGCACCCGGTACAGGTGGGCTTGGGACAGACTAGGCACCATGGTCTTGGGGAACGTAGCAGAAATTCAAAATTTTCCTACGTGTCACCAAGATCTATCTATGGAGAAACCGGCAAGGAGGGGAAGGAGAGTGCATCTACATACCCTTGTAGATCGCTAAGCGGAAGCATTCAAGAGAACGGTGATGAAGGAGTCGTACTCGTCGTGATCCAAATCACCGGAGATCCTAGTGCCGAACGGACGGCACCTCCGCGTTCAACACACGTACAACCCGGTGACGTCTCCCATGCCTTGATCCAGCAAGGAGAGAGGGAGAGGTTGAGGAAGACTCCGTCCAGCAGCAGCACAGCAGCGTGGTGGTGGTGGAGGAGCGTGGAAATCCTGCAGGGCTTCGCCAAGCACCGCGAGATATGAGGAGAAAGAGAGGTAGGGCTACGCCAACAGGAGAAAAACTTCGTGTGTTGGGCTGCTCCTATGCCTCCACTATATATAGGGGGAGAGGGGGGGCTACGCCCCCACCTAGGGTTCCACCCCTAGGGGCGGAGGCCAGCCCAAAACCCATCTAGGGTGCGGCCAAGGGGGGGAAGAGGGGAAACTTGCCCCCCAAGTTAGGTGGGTGCGCCCCCTTCCCCAAACCCTAGGCGCCTTGGGCCCTTGTGGGGGGGCGCACCAGCCCACCCGGGCTGGTCCCCTCCACACTTGGCCCATGCAGCCCTCTGAGGATGGTGGCCCCACTTGGTGGACCCCAGGACCCTCCCGGTGGTCCCAGACGTTATCGATAAATCCCGAAACTTTTCCGGTGACCAAAACAGGACTTCCCATATATAAATCTTTACCTCCGGACCATTCCGGAACTCCTCATGATGTCCGGGATCTCATCCGGGACTCTGAAAAACATTCGGTAACCACATACAAACTTCCTTTATAACCCTAGCGTCATCGAGACGTTCTCCGGTCAATAACCAACAGCGGGATTTGGATACCCATGTTGGCTCCCACATGTTCCACGATGATCTCATCGGATGAACCACGATGTCGAGGATTCGATCAATCCCGTATACAATTCCCTTTGTCTAGTGTACTTGCCCGAGATTCGATCGTCGGTATGCCGATACCTTGTTCAGTCTCGTTACCGGCAAGTCTCTTTACTCGTTACGTAACACATCATCCCGTGATCAACCCCTTGGTCACATTGTGCACATTATGATGATGTCCTACCGAGTGGGCCCAGAAATACCTCCCGTCAACCGGAGTGACAAATCTCAGTCTCGATTCGTGCCAACCCAACATACACTTTTGGAGATACCCGTAGTGCACCTTTATAGCCACCCAGTTACGTTGTGACGTTTTGTGCACCCAAAGCATTCCTACGGTATCCGAGAGTTGCACAATCTTATGGTCTAAGGAAATGATACTTGACATTTAGAAAAGTTTTAGCATACGAACTACGATCTTTGTGCTAGGCTTAGGATTGGGTCTCGTCCATCACATCATTCTCCTAATGATGTGATCCCGTTATCAGTGACATCCAATGTCCATGGTCAGGAAACCGTAACCATCTATTGATCAACGAGCTAGTCAACTAGAGGCTTAGTAGGGACATGGTGTTGTCTATGTACCCGCACATGTATCTGAGTTTCCTTTCAATACAATTATAGCATGGATAATAAACGATTATCACGAACAAGGAAATATAATAATAACTAATTTATTATTGCCTCTACGGCATATTTCCAACAGTCTCCCACTTGCACTAGAGTCAACAATCTAGTTCACATCGCCATGTGATTAACACTGATAGGTCACATCGCCATGTGACCAACATCCAAAGAGTTTACTACTGTCACTAAACTAGTTCACATCACCATGTGATTAAGACTCAATGAGTTCTGGGGTTTGATCATGTTTTGCTTGTGAGAGAGGTTTTAGTCAACGGGTCTGCAACATTCAGATCTGTATGTATTTTGCAATTCTCTATGTCATATTGTAAATGCTGCTTCCACGCTCCACTTGGAGCTATTCCAAATGGTTGCTCCACTATACGTATCCGGTTTGCTACTCAGAGTCATTTGGATAGGTGTTAAAACTTGCATCGACGTAACCATTTACGTCGAACTCTTTATCACCTCCATAATCGAGAAACATGTCCTTTATTTACTCCAAGGACAATTTTGACCGCTGTCTAATGATCCATTCCTGGATCATTCTTGTACCCCTTGACTGACTCATGGCAAGGCACACTTCTGGTGTGGTACACAACATAGCGTACTATACAGCCTACGTCTGAAGCATAGGGGATGACCTTCGTCCTTTCTCTCTCTTCTGCCGTGGTCGAGCTTTAACTCTTATCTTCATACCTTACAACTCAGGCAAAAACTCCTTCTTTGACTGATCCATCTTGAACACCTTCAAGATCATGTCAAGGTATGTGCTCATTTGAAAGTACCATTTAGCGTTTTTTTGATCTATCCTCATAGATCTTGATGCTCAATGTTCAAGTAGCTTAATCCAGGTTTTCCATTGAAAAACACTTTTCAAATAACCCTATATGCTTTCCAGAAATTCTACATCATTTCTGATCAACAATATGTCAACAACATACACTCATCAGAAATTCTATAGTGCTCCCACTCACTTCCTTGGAAATACAAGTTTCTCATAAACTTTGTATAGACCTAAAATCTTTGATCATCTCATCAAAGCGTACATTCCAACTCCGAGATGCTTACTCCAGTCCTTAGAAGGATTGCTGGAGCTTTGCATACTTGTTAGCATCTTTTAGGATTGTCAAAAACCTTCTTGTTGTATCACATACAACCTTTCCTCAAGAAAACTGTCAAGGAAACATTGTTTTGACATCCTATATGCAAGATTTCATAAATAATGCAGTAAATGCTAATCCAATTCTAACAGACTCTTAGCATCGCTACGAGTGAGAAAGCCTCACCGTAGTCAACTCCTTGAACTTGTCAGAAAACATCTTTAACGACAAGTCGAGCTTTCTTAATGGTGATACTTACCATCATTGTCTGTCTTCCTTTTAAAATCCATCTTTACCCAACGGCCTTACGACCATCAAGTATTTCTTCCAAAGTCATGGATCCTCTCTCGGATGTTATGGCCTCGAGCCATTCGTCAGAATCCGGGCCCACCATCGCTTCTCCATAGCTTGTAGGTTCATTGTTGTCTAGCAACATGACCTCTAAGACAGGATTGTGTACCACTCTAAAGTAGTACGCGTCCTTGTCGACCTACGAGGTCCGGTAGTGACTTGATCCGAAGCATCATGATCACTATCATCAGCTTCCACTTCAATTGGTGTAGGTGCCACATGAACAACTTCCTGTGCCCTGCTACACACTGGTTGAAGTGATGGTTCAATAACCTCATCAAGTCTCCACCATCCTCCCACTCAATTCTTTTGAGAGAAACTTTTCCTCGAGAAAGGACCCGTTTCTAGAAACAATTACTTTTGCTTCCGGATCTGAGATAGGAGGTATACCCAACTGTTTTGGGTGTCCTATGAAGATGCATTTTTATCCGCTTTAGGTTCGAGCTCATCAACCTGAAACTTTTTCACATAAGTATCGCAGCCCCAAACTTTTAAGAAACGACAACTTAGGTTTCTCCAAACCATAGTTCAAACGGTGTCGTCTCAACGGAATTACGTGGTGCCCTATTGAAGTGAGTGCGGTTGTCTCTAATGCCTAACCCATGAACGATAGTGGTAATTCGACAAGAGACATCATGGTAAGCACCATATCCAATAGGGTGCAACTATGATGTTCGGACACACCATCACACTATGGTGTTCCAGTGTATTAATTGTGAAACAATTTCCACAATGTCTTAATTGCGTGCCAAAGCTCAGAACTCAGATACTCATCTCTATGATCATATCATAGACATTTTATCCTCTTGTCACGATGATCTTTAACTTCACTCTGAAATTACTTGAACCATTCAATAATTCAGACTTGTGTTTCATCAAGTAAATATACTCAACATCTACTCGAATCATCTGTGAAGTAAGAACATAACGATATTCATCGCATGCCTCAACACTCATTGGACTGCACACATCAAAATGTGTTACTTCCAACAAGTTGCTATCTTGTTCCATCTTCTTGAAACCGAGGCTTTTCAGTCATCTTGCCCATGTGGTATGATTTGCATATCTCAAGTGATTCAAAATCAAGTGAGTCCAAACGATCCATCTGCATAGAGTTTCTTCATGCGTATACACCAATATACATGGTTCGTATGTCTCAAACTTTTCAAAAATGAGTGAGTCCAAAGATCCATCAACATGGAGCTTCTTCATGTGTTTTACACCAATATCACTTACATGGCAGTGCCACAAGTAAGTGGTACTATCTTATATCTTTTGGAATGAAAATGTGTATCACTACGATCGAGATTCAATAAACCATTCCGTTTAGGTGCAATACCATTGAAGGTATCATTCAAATAAACAGAGTAACCATTATTCTCCTTAAATGAATAACCGTCTTGCGATAGACACAATCCAATCATGTCTATGCTCAACGCAAACATCAAATGAAAATTATTCAGGTTTAACACTAATCTTGATGGTAGAGGGAGCGTGCGATGCTTGATCACATCAACCTTGGAAACACTTCCAACACATATCGTCAGCTCACTTTTAGCTAGTCTCTGTTTATTCCGTAGCTTTTATTTCGAGTTACCAACACTTAGCAACCGGACCGGTATCTAATACCCTGGTGCTACTAGGAGTACTAGTAAAGTACACATTAACATAATGTATATCCAATATACTTCTATCGACCTTGCCAGCCTTCTTATCTACCAAGTATCTAGGGTAATCCTGCTCCAGTGGTTGTTCCCCTTATTACGTAGCACTTAGTCTCGGTTTTAGGTTCAACCTTGGGTTTCTTCACTGGAGCAGCGGCTGATTTGCCGCTTCATGAAGTATCCCTTCTTGCCCTTGCCCTTCTTGAAACTAGTGGTTTCACCAACCATCAACAATTGATGCTCCTTCTTGATTTCTACTTTTATGTGTCAAACATCGTGAATACCTCAAGGATCATCATATCTATCCCTGATATGTTATAGTTCATTACGAAGCTCTAGCAGCTTGGTGGCAATGACTTTGGAGAAACATCACTATCTCATCCGGAAGATCAACTCCCTCGATTCAAGTGATTGTTGCACTCAGACAATCTGAGCACAAGCTCAACGATTGAGCTTTTATCCCTTAGTTTGCAGGCTAAGAAAATCGTCGGAGGTCTTATACCTCTTGACGTGGGCACGAGCCTGAAATCCCAATTTCAGCCCTCGAAACATCTCATATGTTCCGCGACGTTTCGAAAACGTCTTTGGTGCCTCAACTCTAAACCGTTTAACTGAACTATCACGTAGTTATCAAAACGTGTATGTCCGATGTTCGCAACATCCATAGATGACGTTTGGGGTTCTGCACATTGAGCGGTGCATTAAGGACATAAGCTTTCTACTGATCGCATAATCGCCATCACAACTTTCAACTATATTTTCTCTAGGAACATATCTAAAACAGTAGAACTATAGCGCGAGCTATGACATAATTTGCAAAGGGCTATTGACTATGTTCAGGACAATTAAGTTCATCTAATGAACTCCCACTCAGATAGACATCCCTCTAGTCATCTAAGTGATTACATGATCCGGGTCAACTAGGCCGTGTCCGATCATCACGTGAGACGGACTAGTCATCATCGGTGAACATCTTCATGTTGATCGTATCCTCCATACGACTCATGCTCGACCTTTCGGTCTCTTGTGTTCCGAGGCCATGTTTGTACATGCTAGGCTCGTAAAGTTAACCTAAGTGTTTCGCGTGTGTAAATCTGGCTTACACCCGTTGTATGTGAACGTTAGAATCTATCACACCCGATCATCACGTGGTGCTTCAAAACGACGAACTTTTGCAATGGTGCACAGTTAGGTGGAAAACTTTCTTGAAATTTTAATGAGGGGTCATCTTATTTACTACCGTCATTCTAAGCAAATAAGATGTATAAACATGAAAAACATCACATGCAATCAAATAGTGACATGATATGGCCAATATCATTTTGCTCCTTTTGATCTCCATCTTCGGGGCTCCATGATCATCATCGTCACCGGCATGACACCATGATCTCCATCATCATGATCTCCATCATCGTGTCTCCATGAAGTTGTCTCGCCAACTTATTACTTCTACTACTATGGCTACCGGTTAGCAATAAAGTAAATTAATTACATGGGGCTTCTTCAATGACACGTAGGTCATACAATAAATTAAGACAACTCCTATGGCTCCTGCCGGTTGTCATACTCATCGACATGCAAGTCGTGATTCCTATTACAAGAACATGATCAATCTCATACATCACATATCATTCATCACATTCTTCTTGGCCATATCACATCACATAGCATACCCTGCAAAAACAAGTTAGACGTCCTCTAATTGTTGTTGCATGTTTTACGTGGCTGCTATGGGTTTCTAGCAAGAACGTTTCTTACCTACGCAAAACCACAACGTGATATGTCAATTGCTATTTACCCTTCATAAGGACCCTTTTCATCGAATCCGATCCGACTAAAGTGGGAGGGACTGGCACCCGCTAGCCACCTTATGCAACAAGTGCATGTCGACCGGTGGAACCTGTCTCACGTAAGTGTACGTGTAAGGTCGGTCCTGGCCGCTTCATCCCACAATACCGTAGAAAAAAGATTGGACTAGTAACGTTTAGCATATTGACAAAATCAACACCCACAACTACTTTGTGTTCTACTCGTGCAAAGAATCTACGCAATAGACCTAGCTCATGATGCCACTGTTGGGGAATGTAGCAGAAATTCAAAGTTTTCCTACGTGTCACCAAGATCTATCTATGGAGAAACCAGCAACGAGGGGAAGGAGAGTGCATCTACATACCCTTGTAGATCGCTAAGCGGAAGCGTTCAAGAGAACGGGGTTGAAGGAGTCGTACTCGTCGTGATCCAAATCACTGGAGATCCTAGTGCCGAACGGACGGCACCTCCGCGTTCAACACACGTACAGCCCGGTGACGTCACCCATGCCTTGATCCAGCAAGGAGAGAGGGAGAGGTTGAGGAAGACTCCGTACAGCAGCAACACAATGGCGTGGTGGTGGTGGAGGAGCGTGGCAATCCTGCAGGGCTTCGCCAAGCACCGTGAGATATGAGGAGAAAGAGAGGTAGGGCTGCGCCAACAGGAGAAGAACTTCGTGTGTTGGGCTACTCCTATGCCTCCACTATATATAGGGGGAGATGGGGGCTGCGCCCCCGCCCAGGGTTCCACCCCTAGGGGCGGCGGCCAGCCCAAAACCCATCTAGGGTGCGGCCAAGGGGGGGGGGGGGAAGAGGGGAAACTTGCCCCCCAAGTTAGGTGGGTGCACCCCCTTCCCCAAACCCTAGGCGCCTTGGGTCCTTGTGGGGGGGCGCACCAGCCCACCGGGGATGGTCCCCTCCCACACTTGGCGCATGCTGCCCTACGGGGATGGTGGCCCCACTTGGTGGACCCCCGGGACCCTCTCGGTGGTCCCGGTACGTTACCGATAAAACCCGAAACTTTTCCGGTGACCAAAACAGGACTTCCCATATATAAATCCTTACCTCCGGACCATTCCGAAACTCCTCGTGACGTCCGGGATCTCATCCGGGATTCCGAGCAACATTCTGTAACCACATACAAACTTCCTTTATAACCCTATCGTCATCGAACCTTAAGTGTGTAGACCCTACGGGTTCGGGAACCATGCAGACATGACCGAGACGTTCTCCGGTCAATAACCAACAGCGGGATCTGGATACCCATGTTGGCTCCCACATGTTCCACGATGATCTCATCAGATGAACCACGATGTCCAGGATTCGATCAATCCCGTATACAATTCCCTTTGTCTAGCGGTATTGTACTTGCCCGAGATTCGATCGTCGGTATGCCGATACCTTGTTCAATCTCGTTACCGGCAAGTCTCTTTACTCGCTCGTAACACATCATCCCGTGATCAACCCCTTGGTCACATTGTGCACATTATGATGATGTCCTACGGAGAGGGCCCAGAGATACCTCTCCGTCAACCGGAGTGACAAATCCCAGTCTCGATTCGTGCCAACCCAACAGACACTTTTGGAGATACCCGTAGTGCACCTTTATAGCCACCCAGTTACGTTGTGACGTTTGGTGCACCCAAAGAATTCCTACGGTATCCGGGAGTTGCACAATCTCATGGTCTAAGGAAATGATACTTGACATTTAGAAAAGCTTTAGCATACGAAGTACGATCTTTGTGCTAGGTTTAGGATTGGGTCTCGTCCATCACATCATTCTCCTAATGATGTGATCCTGTTATATCAACGACATCCAATGTCCATGGTCAGGAAACCGTAACCATCTATTGATCAACGAGCTAGTTAACTAGAGGCTTACTAGGGACACGGTGTTGTCTATGTACCCGCACATGTATCTGAGTTTCCTTTCAATACAATCATAGCATGGATAATAAACGATTATCACGAACAAGGAAATATAATAATAACTAATTTATTATTGCCTCTAGGGCATATTTCCAACACATGGCACGGTGTACCAAGCGTAGATCCACCCGTCGAGGTGGGCTTGGAACCCTGTACACATCGTTTGGGGCCCCGGCCGGATTTCCTTGCGGATGGAACCCGAATAGGCGATAAACCTGGACTAGAGTCTTGCGTGGTTAGTCAGGTCGTGGCCAACACCCTCGCCAGGCTTCCGCTTGAAGGTTGCCGAGATACATGACGTGTACATGGCGGTAAGTGGCGAGAGCGTGTGTGAAGAAGTACACCCCTGCAGGGTTATAAATGATCTATTCGAATAGCCGTGTCCGCGGTAAAGGACTTTTGGGTTGCCTGTACAGTTCATAGACAAGTGAAAGTGGATACTCTAAAATGCGCAAGATAAGCGTGAGTGCTATGGATGGTGTTCTCGTAGGAAGACGGGAGCGGATCCATAGTGGTGTATTGAAATGGTGAATATGTGGACTCGTGTGCACCACCTCAAAAGAGTTACTTGCAGTCGTAGTTCAGGATAGCCACTGAGTCAAAGCTGGCTTGCTGCGGTTAAACCCCACCGCCCCCTTTGTTGATAATGATGCATATGTAGTTAGTTCTGATGTAAGTCTTGCTGGGTACATTTGTACTCACGTTTGCCTATTTTACGTTTTTGCAGAGACTTCCTTCTCACTAGTAGTTCCGCGTGGACTTCGACGTTTAGCTTGTTACCTCAGCTACGATCTTGTGCCCTCGGCACGATCTGGTAGATAGTCAGGCTTCTCAGCCTTCTTCATTTATGGATGTCTGTACTAAGACATGTTGAGCTTCCGCCTGTGCTTTGACTTGTATGCTCTGAATGTTGGGTCATGAGACCCATGTTTGTAATATCTCGCTCCTCGGAGCCTATTGAATAAAATACTTGAGTTCTAGAGTCATGTTGTGATGCCATGTTGTATTTGCACATATCGAGCATATTGTGTGTATGTTATTGAAATGCTTGGTATGTGTGGGATCTGACTATCTAGTTGTTTATTCTTGGTAGCCTCTCTTACCGAGAAATGTCTCCTAGTGCCTCCACCGAGCCACAGTAGCTTGCTACCGCTCCGAACACTTAGGCTGGCCGGCATGTGTCCTTCTTCGTTCATGTGTCCCTTCGGGGAAATGTCACGCGGTGTCTACCGGAGTCCTGTTAGCCTGCTACAGCCCGGTTTACCAGAGTCCTGCTAGCCCAGTTGCTACAGCCCGGATTCACTCGCTGATGACCGACACGTTCATTGTTGGGTCATGTATGCTTGTCCCTGTAAGTTAGTGCCACTTTGGGTTCATGACTAGCCATGTCAGCTCGGGCTCCTTGTCATATGGAGCTAGCGACACTATCATATACGTGTGCCAAGAGGCGCAAACGGTCCCGAGCCTGGTAAGGCGACACCCGTGGGAATACCGTGCATGAGGCCGCAAAGTGATATGAGGTGTTACATGCTAGATCGGTGTGGCATTGAGTCGGGGTCCTGAGATAAACACACACATGCACACGCTCGCACACACACGCACCTTGGTCCCGCTGCACCTTCTAACGTGACTTATTACACCTAGACGGAGGGAGTAGTAAGTACGAGATACGGTGGTACACTAACTTAGGTCGAATACAAGTGCCCAAAATTGTGCGCATCTTATAATAAGGATTCACTTAAAATAGTATGTGAGCGAACAGATGGATCAATTGGACAATGTTCCCGAGCAGTAGCGAGATGTGTGAGGTAAGATACAAGATACACTGCTAGCGCTTTTAATATTTCTTATTAATTTGTTTGTTTCACCCTCTGACTGGTGGGATCCAACATACTACGTGGAGAGAGGTAAGGTGACTAAGGCTGCATTATTTCTCACCCCTGTGGATAGTCTTACCACCAAAGCCACATGACACGATTATGATTTAAATCCCAATGACTCCCACACACACAAAAAAACACGGCATGCTTGTCACATGAATGCAGGAATGTATAAAAGGTTATTTTCCTCTCGTTGAACATAACGGGAGGGTTGTGTAGCTGGTTAGCCTGTTCGCTCATCGAACTTGAGGTCTCGGGTTCCACTCAAAAAAAAAACTTGAGGTCTCGGGTTCGATAACTACACTTGAGCATAATTTGTGCCAGGAGGATTCTTTGACTGGTCAAAATGGATGGATACGGAGCTATACGATCTCGTAGTGACCGTATAATCACCTCATCACGTATAAGCTGCAGCCTCGGCGCTTGTTTTCTAGGGTTTGCATGCTTCACACTCTCTCTCCAGTATATATATACACGCTGGAGCCTCAGCGCTTATAGTTGCTCTCTTTACACTCTCTCACCCTCTCCAGATCTAAACAAGACTTCGTTGGCCTCTCTCTCCCCTCACTGCTGCTCAAAGAGCCGACAGGATCCGTCCACCGGGAAGGGAAGGAGTCTTAACGCTGTCGCCGTCGGCGAGGGAGGGAATCCACTACCGGCGCAGCTGTTCACTTTCACCCAGCGGCGGCGTGGGAGGACCTCCGACCCCTTCTTCTTCGCTGCCGCCTCGTCGCCCATCGAACCACGCCCCAAGAACCTTAAGGTATAATTTACTTATTCCACATGCATTTCTCTAGCTGCATGTATACCATGAATCTAGGACGTGGTTCAAAGAGGAAAGGAGTGGGGGAAAGTAGTGAGAAAAGTGGTTCAAAGAGCAAAGGAAGGGGGAAAGTTGTATAGGATGAATCTAGGACGTGGTTCAAAGATGAAAGGAATGGGGGAAAGTACTGGGGGAAGTTGTATCACATAAATATAGGACATGGTTCAAAGAGGAAAGGAAGGGGCGAAAGTACTAGTACAGACTAGCTATCCAGCACCTACGTTGATCAAAAAGGGAAAACAATGACAAACGCCGTACGCACATCTGTAATGAACTGACCTTTTGTTTTGGGGGACAAGGCTGTAGAGTTTGAGCAGGACTAGATTTTCTGCGCTCACATAGGCAAAGGTGTCTAAAGATAACAAAACTGGGACCAACACAAATATGCTCCTTGGTTGTTTGTTCTTTGTTGCAACAGACTATGCATGACCACAGTACATTGGTAGATGCACATGGTGCTGGTGCGTCCACTATCTCATGCAACTCTTTAGCTGTTGTTAATCTAAGGCCCTGTTTGGTTAAAAAACTCCCTAGTCCCTATCTGCCTGGTTCCAGGGACTAAAGATGGACTAGAGGTTATTAAATGAGATGCTAAAAGACCATGTTACCCCTAGATATGAACTAATAGAGACAAGGTGCGATGCGTGGCAAGGGCAACTGTTGGAAAAAGTCCAAAAAAGACTCCCTCGGGGTCTTCTTTCTTTAGTCCCAAAAATGCCCACTTTTAGTCCCTAAATGTCTCTCCTGTTTGGTTTAGATGGTATTGACACGGAGTTTTTTAGTCCCTACACCAAAATGTCCGTGTAAACAAACACCCTCTAATAATGCCGCTGGAAAATTGATGCAATGCCACAGTTAAAAGCAAATTACAAGTTTAACAAATTTTATTGTTAATATAATCTCTATGTTAATATTAATCAATACCACCGTTTGAGAAATGCTTCTATCTTGCTTTCTTTCCCATTTAGATAAGGTAGATGCTTGTCAGGACCCCGACTCAATGCCACATCGATCTAGCATGTAACACCTCATATCACTTTGCGGCCTAACGCACGGTATTCCCACGGGTGTCTCCTTACCTTTGCCTGGGACCGTTTGCGCCTTTTGGCACACGTATATGATAGTGTCGCTAGCATCCATATGATAAGGAGCCCGGTCTGACATGGCTAGTCATAAACCCAAAGTGGCACAGACTTACAGGGACAGGCATCCATGACCCAAAGATCGAACGTGTCGGTTATCGGTGAGCGAATTGGCTGTAGCACTGGCTAGCAGGACTCCTAAACCGGGCTGTAGCGGGCTAACAGACTCGGTATTCATCGTGTGACATTTGCCGAAGGGCAGACACATGAATGAAGAAGGACACATGCGGCCAGCCTAAGTGTTCCGAGCAAGTAGCAAGCTACCATGGCTCGAGGAAGCACTAGGAGACATTTCCAGTAAGAGAGGCTACTAAGGATAAACAACTAGATAGTCGATCCCACACATACCAAGCATTTCAATCATACACACAATATGCCGATATGTGCAAATACAACAAGGCATCACAACATGACTCTACAACACAAGTACTTTATTTAAAGGCTCAGAGAGCCATACATATCATACACACAAGTACGGGTCACACGACCCACATTCAAGTCATACAAGCATACAAGCAAACATCGGAAGTAACTTGTCTGAGTACAGACAACTAGTAAAATAAAAGAGGCTTGGGTAAGCCTGACTATACTACATGGTCCTTCATGAGCTCAGGATCACCACCTGGGCTTCAGCCTACTCATCGATATCAACGTCTACGAAGAACCCGTCAGAAGGGGTTGCAGCGTCTTCTGTAAAACGTAAATTAAGCAACATGAGTACAAAGGTACCTAGCAAGACTTACATCAGATCCTACATACATTCACATTATCAAGAATGGTTGGTGGGGTTATTGCAGCAAGCCAACTTTGACTCTTGGCTAAGCTACCCTACGAGACTCCAACTTGAAATGGTTTTGAGCACTCGAGTCCACTACTCACCACATCAATACACTACCGAGGATCCACCTCCGTCTTCCTACGGAAGAGACATCCTCGGCACTCACGCTTATCTTGAGGCTTTTAGTAGTTTCCATTTACTTGTCTATGAACTGTATAGGCAACCAAGTAGTCCTTTACCGCGGACGTGGCTATTCGAACAGATGATGTTAACCCTGTAGGGGTGTACTTCTTCATACATGTTTCCACCACTTAGCGTCTGCACACGACATCTGCTCGGCAGACTTCAAGCGAAAGCTGACGTGGGTGTAGACCACGACCTACCTAAACACCTAAGTCTCTAGTCCAGGTTTATCGCCTATCTAGGTTCCATCCGCAGGGAGTCTGGCCGAGGTTTCCACATACGGCCCCGAACGATGTGTATAGGGTTCCCGAGATACCTAACGGGCATCCGGTGCACCATGCCATGTATGTACCGCATCACAGCCCAACCCGAGGGTCATCGCTGCCCACGACCTCCAGTAAGCTACAAACACCAGAAACTACTTGCAACTCCTAGACAGAGGAGTAGGGTGGATAAGAAGTCGAGCGGGGTCATACTTCAGGGCCCAATGTATGGTAGTAGCCGAATCTTAAATCACACATACAGATCTCAGTGCTTAAGGACGGCTTCAATGAAACAACCCACATGTACTCCTACATGGCCTCTCATCGATACCTTTACCAAATCATGTTCAACACATTACTCTCACACTGACATGATCATTTCACTCTAGCCCATCACCCAGATGAACCAGACCTGACACGAGTCTAAGCATAGCAGGCATAGCAAGGTAGGAACAACACATACACATGGCTCAATCAACTCCTACACATGCTAGTGGGTTTCATCTAGTTACTGTGGCAATGACAGGTCATGCAGAGGAAATGGGTTCAACTACCGCATAAGACACAAAGCAGTTTGAATCGCGTTGTCTTAATGCAGTAAAGAGAGCGAAGCGAGAACATGGGATTGTATCGATATGATCAAATGGTTGGTTGCTTGCACGATGGGTCGATTACCTTTGGTATTGTTCTTCGTTGGGGTATTCGCGGTACTCCTCGGGGCGTAACTCTGCCGCAGAGCACCGATACACAATCATCACCAAACAATATGCAACAATATGATGCATGCATGATACATGACAAAATAAGTGTATTGGGCTAATGCAACTAAGACCAGATGGGTTTGAACCATTTTGAACCAAAGATTCAAGTTTCAAACTCATAAGTGGCCCTTTTAAGTGCTTTATCTTGTTCTGCACTAAACAGCAGGTTAACTTGTTTAAACATGCATTAAACCAGTACAGATGGATAGATTGGATTTTTCTGATCATTTTTCATATATAACACTTTGCATTTGGAGCTACATATTAATTTCTAAGATTTTTTGAAGTTTGTGGCATTTTCTGGAATTTCCCGTGTAAAAATAATTCCAGTAAATAATTTACTGCGTCAGCATTACGTCAGGATGATGTCAGTGGTCAACAGGACAGTCCAGGTCAAACCTGACAGTGGGTCCCGCGTGTCAGTGTAATTAGTTTAACTGAATATTAGTTAATACTAATCCTAATTAGTTAACAGGGCTGGGCCCCACCTGTCATTGACCCAGGGGGGTCAAACTGGGCGCACCCGTGGTCAAACAGGGATCAGCGGGGTCAACTCGCCGGCGTTTAGCCGCCGGCGAGGCCAAACGCAGCGGTGCAGGTGCGGGTTTCGCCTACAGGGCACCATTCGAGGCGCTGTTGGGCTCTATGGATAGCTGGGAGCGAGCCGCAGCGGGTGGTGCAGGTAGTTGGCCTCGGGGTCGCCGGATACGGCACCGGCGACGGGTTTGGCGGCGGCCGGAGCTTGGGTGAGCTCGAACCCGTCACTAGGAAGCACGGCGACGCACGTGAGTTAGTGCGTTGAGCTCCTGGGAGCGTGGTAAGGTTAGTGGGCAGGGTGGCGCGACCGTTGGGTGGCCGGAGCCTCGTCGGCGACGAGCTCCGCGGCGGCGCGTGTGGGTGAGCTCGGTGTGCTCGCTGTGGTGCACGGGAAGGAGAGCGGAGAGGATAGGGAGGTGGCCCAGCTCACGGTGGTTGCGACGGGGCGGACGGCGAGGTCGGGGACGAACCGGAGCGAGCGGGCCGGCGGAGGTGATCTGGCCGGAAGGAGGTTGAAGACGAGCTCGGTGGAGATGGTGCAGAGCGTGCGAGCGCTCGGGGCTCGGCCTGCTCGACAGAGAGGAGGGTGGCGGAGCTCGTAGACACGGTCGAGCGGCGCGGTGGCGACGATGGCTACGGTTACGGTGGCGGAACGACGGCGGCAGCATCGGCCATGGCGGTGGGGGTCGAGGGAGAGAGGCAGGGGGAGAATGGGCGTGTCCAGAGGGGTCGGGGCGCGACGTGGAGGTCGTCTAGGCCAGCAGAGCGGCAAGGGGAGGAAGCAGGACGACGGGCAGCTGTGTGGCGCGCGCTGATGCCGGCGTCGAGCACCTGCCTGCTTGCCTGGCCAAGTCAAGCAGCTCGCTGGAGCGGCTGCTGGACTGGGCCGGCTGGTGGGCTGCCAAGTGAGGCCAGGTGAGATCCTCTCTCTCTCTTTATTTCGGTTTGCTTTTCAATTTTTCTGTAAGTGTTGGGCTTTTCTAAAAATACCTAGACACTTTCAAAAATCACCAAACTGCTCATGCCCACTGTTTAGTATGTAACCAACATGGAACATTTCAGTTTAGGATTATTTGGACATTTTAAAATATTTTATATATTTTAAATGTCCAAATTCAAATACTTATGATTTAATTCAGAGACCTTAGGATGACCTAGAAAATTGTGCACCACTTTTGGCAGAGGTTCTGGACCAAGACAAAAATGATGGACATTTTAGAAGGGCATTTCATGTTCATTGAAAATATTTTTAGTAAACCCTAGTTGGTTTCAGAGGGGGCTGGGGGTTCTGTCATCCCCATTTCAAGTTTCTGTTGAATGGAATACACATGATGCAACACTCTAATGCAAGAACTAGCTAGGGTGTGACAACTCACCCCCACTTAGAAAAATCTCGTCCCGAGATTTAGGTTCCTCCGAAAAGAAGGCGGGATACTCGAGTCAAAGACGATCCTCCCTTTCCCAAGTTGCTTCCTTCTCAGAATGGTGCGACCATTGAACCTTGAGAAACTTGATATTATGACGTCGAGTGGTATGCTCGGCTTGATCGAGGATACGAACGGGGTACTCCTGATACGTGAGATTGTCTTGAAGATCAAGCGTATCGTGGTCTACTCCATGGATAGGATCCGAGAAGCAACGCCTGAGTTGAGAAACGTTGAAGACATCGTGGACTTTGGAGAGAAGCGGAGGTAGTTCCAATTGGTAGGAAACTTCTCCTCGTTTGGCAAGAATGCGAAAGGGTCCAATGTAGCGAGGAGCCAATTTGCCTTTGATACCAAAACGATGGGTTCCCTTCAGAGGAGTAACCCAAAGGTAAGCTTTCTCGTCAACCTCAAAAGTCATAGCCTTATGTTTTTGGTCATATTGACTCTTTTGACGAGATTGGGCTGTTTTCAACTTTTCACGAACGATGCGAACTTGCTCTTCTGCTTCCTGGATCATATCCGGGCCAAAGAATTGTCTTTCCCCGGTTTCTGACCAGTTAAGAGGCGTTCGACACCTTCGTCCATAGAGAACTTCGAAAGGGGCTTTACCCAAGCTGGATTGATAGCTGTTGTTATAAGCAAATTCGGCAAATGGAAGGCATTTGTCCCAATCCATTCCGAATGACATAACAAAAGCTCGAAGCATGTCTTCTAGAATCTGGTTGACGCGTTCGACTTGACCACTTGATTGAGGGTGAAAGGCGGTGCTAAAGGAAAGGCGGGTTCCCATAGCATTTTGGAAACTTTCCCGAAATCGAGAGGTGAAGAGACTTCCTCGATCCGAGTTAATTTCCAGTGGAACACCATGGAGGGACACTATTTGGGAGATATACAAGTCTGCTAGCTGGTTAGCGGTAATACTCTCGCGAACAGGTAAGAAATGGGCCACTTTGGAAAGACGATCGATAACGATGAAGATAGCATTATTCCCTCTCTTGGTCCTGGGAAAACCGATGATGAAGTCCATACCAATTTTATCCCATTTCCATTCAGGAATAGCTAAGGGTTGAAGGGTGCCAGCAGGCCGTTGATGCTCTGCTTTTGCACGACGGCAGACGTCGCAATTAGCAACAAATTGAGCAATGTCTCTCTTCATCCTAGTCCACCAGAACCTCTGGCGTAGGTCCTGATACATCTTGGTACTACCGGGATGAATGGTGAGAGTGGATTCATGAGCCTCCTTAAGGATCAACTGCCGTAGATGTTGGTTCTTGGGAACGGTTCTCGAAGTACACAACACCATGATCATTTGTAGAGAAACATTTAGCTTCTCCGCTATGAATGTTTTCCTTGATCCGGGATATCCCTTTATCTCGCTTTTGGGCAGCGATGATTTGATCCGTAAGAGTAGGTTTCGCCACCAAGGTGGAAAGGAATCCTTGAGGAACGATGTGAAGGTTAAGCTTCCGAAATTCCTCATGGAGAAGTGGTTGACTTTGTTGCAACATCAGATTGTTGCAATAAGATTTACGACTTAGCGCATCAGCCATGACATTGGCTTTTCCTGGGGTGTAAGTTATCACTAAGTTGAAATCTGTGATCAACTCGACCCAATTTCTTTGCCTGAGATTTAAATCCTGTTGGGTGAATATATACTTCAGACTTTGGTGACCGGTGAAGATTTCGCAACGATTACCGAGGAGGTAATGTCGCCAGGTTTTGAGTGCATGGACTACAGCTGCAAGCTCTAGATCATGAGTAGGATAATTTTCCTCATGTGGATGTAATTGCCGTGAAGCATAAGCAATTACGTGTCGATCTTGCATGAGAATGCAACCTAGTCCTTGTCGCGAGGTGTCGCAATAGATAACAAAGTCATTGGAGAAGTCTGGTGGTACCAGTACGGGAGCAGAAGTCAGGCGTCTCTTCAGTTCCTGAAAAGTGTGCTCACATTGTGGAGTCCACTCGAACTTTTTATCTTTCTTGAGGAGTTCAGTTAGAGGTTTAGCAACTTTGGAGAAGTTCTCGACAAAGCGGCGACAATAGCTCGCTAAGCCAAGGAAACTCCGAACTTGATTGACCGATTCAGGTGGAGTCCAATTAAGAACGGCTTGAACTCGCTCGGGATTGACATCAATACCCTTACCAGAAATTACATGTCCTAGGTAGGTCACTTCTAGAAATCAGAATTCACATTTAGAAAATTTGGCATAAAGGCGATGCTCTCGAAGTTTCGTCAACACTAGCCTTAGATGCTCGGCATGTTCTTCCTCATTCTTGGAGTAGATAAGTATATCATCGAGGTAAACCATGACAAATTTATCCAAATACTCCATGAAGATTGAGTTCATTAACCGAGAGAAGGTGGCTGGGGCGTTGGTTAAACCAAAGGACATGACGGTGTACTCGTATTGGCCATAATGAGTAAAAAAGGCCATTTTGCGAATGTCGCCGTTCCTGATTTTGATTTGATGGTAGCCCAACCTCAAATCCATCTTAGAGAGGACTGAGGATCCAGCGAGCTGATCATACAGGTCATTGATCCTGGGGAGCGGATACTTGTTCTTTATTGTGACCAAGTTGACGGGTCGATAATCTACAACCATCCGATCCGTACCATCCTTCTTCCCGACGAATAGGACAGGGCAAGCCCATGGAGATGAACTAGGACGGATGAAACCCTTTTTCAAGGACTCATCGAGTTGTTTCTTAAGCTCGGCTAGTTCTAGTGGTGCCATCTTATAGGGTCTTCTAGAAATTGGGACAGTTCCCGGAATGAGATCTATCACGAACTCGACATCTCGGTCAGGTGGAACACCTGGCAATTCTTCTGGAAAGACATCCGGAAAGTCACGGACTCTTTGGAACGTCTTCGAGGTCCGCAAAGGACCGGCATTAAGAGAATATAGCTGTCGCTGCCTACTCGGGTCAAGACATTAACTATCTTTCCCGAAGGATGTGTAAGTTGAACAGTCCTAGAAAAGCAATCAATCTTGGCATGATGGGCTGACATCCAGTCCATACCCAAGATGATATTAATATCCAAAGATTTGACAGCTATCAATGATGCAAGGAAAACAAGTCTGTCAGCTTGGATTTCATTCCCATGGCTTACTCTAGAAGTTTGCCATTTGGATCCCGGGGTTCGAATTACCATGGAGGTGGGCATATCACAGAATGTGGTATTATGCAAGCGATCATATCTCTCGGATATAAATGAATGAGATGCTCCAGTATCGAAAAGAACAGATGCCGGGTGGCAATTAACAAGGAGCATACCGAGAACGACGTTGGGATCCTCTTGAGCCTCTTCAGCTGAGACACAATTCACATGGCCACGTGCAGCGGTGGCCGTCTTGGCGTAGTACACCTTCCCTGCTGGCTTGCCACGGCCAACAGCCTTTCAAGACTGGTTGGGGTTGGTCTGGGGACACTCGCGCATGTAGTGGCCCGATTCCCCACACTTGAAGCACGTCATGGAGCTAGTGCATGGAGGAGCATTGTTGGTTGGCCCACCATAGGGCTTAGCTGGTGCATACTGCTGAGCTGGACGAGGCGCCTGATAGGATGGCCTCAGTGTGAACCTGGGTGGCAGGGCAGTGTTAGGCACCCACACCCGACACTTCTGTGGTCCAGCACCGGATGAGGAACCCATGTCACGGCCATGCTTGCGTGTTGCTTCAAAACCAGTCTGACCCGTCTCAGCATTGATGGCTTTGTTCACAATCTTCTGAAAGGAGGTGCACTCGTGCAGACGGAGGTCCCGACGAAGCTTGGGGCTAAGTCCCTTGCGGAACCTTGCCTTCTTCTTGGCATCGGTGGAGACTTCTTCAGTTGCATAGCGTGCTAGGTTACCGAACTCCCTGCTGCATGCGTCCACATAGAGTCTACCTTGGGTGAAACTACAGAACTCCTCACGCTTACGGTCCATAAGACCCTCCGGAATGTGATGTTCACAGAAAGCCTCACTAAATTCTGCCCAAGTAGTGACATGGCCAGCTGGGCGCATGGCTTCATAGTTCTCCCACCAGAGACTGGCGGGGCCTTCGAGATGATAGGCAACAAAAGTGACCTTATCCACCTCAACTACAAGTGCAGAACGTAGCCTGTGAGTAATACTGCGAAGCCAGTCATCGGCGTCGAGAGGCTCGACGGAGTGGTGGAAAGTGGGTGGATGTAACTTGATGAAGTCGCTGAGCGACACCAAGTTATTCCTCTGATGCTATGCTGTGTTCTGTTCGATGCGCTCCAACAAGCGGTTGGTCTCCCGCTTGTTTCTCTCAGCCTCCAGCATAACCTCGGCCAGAGAAGGAGGGTGAGGCAGGTTTGCATCCCTAGCTCTACTGCCTTCGGCCTGCTCTGGGGGAGCAGGGTTGTTGCGGGTGTTGACCATCCTAGGAAAACAAGACAATGGTTTAGTCCAGACTGATAAGATTCTGACATAGAAATGTAGAATGTAATGGATAACTCGAAATGCAAGATGATCATCCGTATGACATGGTAAATACAAAAACTGCTTCTTTTATTCCATCTTCATACACACCATACAAGGTTTTGTACAAGACCAAACGGAGTACTACTACGGTGAAAGGAAGATTACATCTTATCGGAGGCATCCCAAGATCCTATATATTATTTTTCTACACCTCCAGAAAGTGGTACACACTAAGTCATATCCCACGAGTCACGCAGGACGGTGGACGATATAACTATTACATTACTAGTGGTGCTACTATCAACTCAGGCATTTCCGTAGTAATCCTGATAGAAGTTACCCCCATGTCCTGGAAGCTGAACGTGATCATCTGGAAACAGCCGATCCCATGGAGCCTGCGGTCCATAAAGACTCGGGTGTGGCCTGGGACCATCAAACGATGGCAGAAGAGGCCCACGGGGAGGAGTGATGCCCACTACATCACGCCAATCCATACGGTCCGGCAGAGTAGACCGCACGGGGTAGAGATCCCGCATATCCATATACCCTGCCTGCACAGTAGGTGCAAACCGGGTCAAGGTGGCCCAGTGATCAGATCGAGGGTTGAAAAGCTCCAATTGCAAGGCACGGTTTTCACGGTCCATGTCCTCAAGCAACTGTGTGGTAGTGCGGAGCAGCGAATCCTCGTGAGAAGAGTCGATGTAGATAGTTGTGAAGTAACCTTATGGCCCAGGAAGTGACATCGACATATAGCGGAAGTCAGTGTTCCGGATCAAGGAGGTCCTGGCCTGAATAATAGTCATCATCGAATATGCAGCGTCTTGCACAGACATCTCGATGGTAACCCCAAGTCCATATGAGCAATGGAGCGGTTCAGTGGATCCAGGATAGCAAGGAAATATCCTGACGGTGCAGAGGTATTGGCTTTGATTGAAGTCTCTATACTGCTCCTCAACGGTGTACTCGGGATACCAACGGTATCCAGCCTCGGTCATTACCAGGACCAACATAGCAGTATGGCCAGGTACATCGAGGCATCAAGTCAGACGAACCACTTGATTCTAGGTGCAGGAGGCCATCTGAAACACGATATAATACAACGCATTAGAATTTCTAGCAGAAATTGGACAGCATAACGGCTGTAAATGCTCAAAAAAAAGGTTTTGAGACATTTTGCAAAGGATTGCATGGACACTCAAAATTACCATATCAAGGTTCTGGGTCCAACTTAGCAACATAATGGGGTAGTAGAACTGAACTAGGCTTGTAACCATCAAACCTATAAGGTACTACTGATTAGTAACACGTGAACCTGATAGAGAGAAGAGATCCTAATCCTTAACCCCCGGTGGAAGAATAGACTGACACAGATCAGAATGCCATGAGGTAAAGGAGTAAAAAGAGCCTTACGTTGCATCCCACAATCAATTCCCCTACATATAACTAAAGCATTTCTAGACTCAACATCAACCAGATTGGCTTGGAGAACCTACAAGCAATCCGGCTCTGATGCCAACACTGTCAGGACCCCGACTCAATGCCACATCGATGTAGCATGTAACACCTCATATCACTTTGCGGCCTCACGCATGGTATTCCCACGGGTGTCACCTTACCTTTGCCCGGGACTGTTTGCGCCTTTTGGCACACGTATATGATAGTGTCACTTGCATTCATATGATAGGGAGCCCGGGCTGACATGGCTAGTCGTAAACCCAAAGTGGCACAGACTTACAGGGACAGGCATCCATGACCCAGCATCGAACGTGTCGGTCATCAGCGAGTGAATCCGGGCTGTAGCACTGGGCTAGCAGGACTCCAGTAAACCGGGCTGTAGCGGGCTAACAGGACTCCGGTATTCATCGCGTGACATTTCCCCGAAGGGACAGACACAGGAACGAAGAAGGACACATGCCGGCCAGCCTAAGTGTTCCGGAGCATTAGCAAGCTACCATGGCTCAGTGGAAGCACTAGGAGACATTTCCCGGTAAGAGAGGCTACTAAGGATAAACAACTAGATAGTCAGATCCCACACATACCAAGCATTTCAATCATACGCACAATATGCTCGATATGTGCAAATACAGCAAGGCATCACAACATGACTCTACAACACAAGTACTTTATTTAAAGGCTCAGAGAGCCATACATATCATACACACAAGTACGGGTCACACGACCCACATTCAAGTCATACAAGCATACAAGCTAACATCAGAAGTAACTTGTCTGAGTACAGACAACTAGTCGAATAAAAGAGGCTTGGGTAAGCCTGAATATACTACATGGTCCTTCATGAGCTCAGGATGACCACCTGGGCTTCAGCCTACTCATCGATATCAACGTCTACGAAGAACCCGTCAAAAGGGGTTGCAGCGTCTACTGTAAAACGTAAATTAAGCAACATGAGTACAAAGGTACTCAGCAAGACTTACATCAGATCCTACATACATGCACATTATCAAGAAGGGTTGGTGGGGTTATTGCAGCAAGCCAGCTTTGACTCTTGGCTAAGCTACCCTACGAGACTCCAACTTGAAATGGTTTTGCGCACTCGAGTCCACTACTCACCACTTGAATACACTACCAAGGATCCACCTCCGTCTTCCTACGAAAGAGCCATCCTCGGCACTCACGCTTATCTTGAGGCTTTTAGTAGTTTCCATTTACTTGTCTATGAACTGTATAGGCAACCAAGTAGTCCTTTATCATGGACGCCTATTCGAATAGATGATATTAACCCTGCAGGGGTGTACTTGTTCATACATGTTTCCACCACTTAGCGTCTGCACACGACATGTGCTCGGCAAACTTCAAGCAAAAGCCGAAGTGGGTGTAGACCACGACCTACCTAAACACCTAAGTCTCTAGTCCAGGTTTATCGCCTATCCAGGTTCCATCCGCAGGGAGTCCGGCCGAGGTTTCCACATATGGCCCTGAACAATGTGTACAGGGTTCCCGAGATACCTAACGGTGATCCGGTGCACCGTGCCGCATACCTACCGCATCACAGCCCACCCCGCTAGTCAGCGCTGCCCACGGCCTCTAGTAAGCTACAAACACCAGAAACTACTTGCAACTCCTGGACAGAGGACTAGGGTGGATAAGAAGTCAAGGGGGGTCATATTTCAGGGCCCAATGTATGGTAGTAGTTGAATCTTAAATCACACATATAGATCTCGGTGCTTAAGGACGGCTTGAATGAAACAACCCACCATGTACTCCTACATGGCCTCTCATCGATACCTTTACCAAATCGTGTTCAACACATCACTCTCATATTGACATGATCATTTCACTGTAGCCCATCACCCAGATGAACCAGACCTGACACGACTCTAAGCATAGCAGGCATAGCAAGGTAGGAACAACACATACACATGGATCAATCAACTCCTACACATGCTAGTGGGTTTCATCTAGTTACTGTGGCACTGACAGGTCATGCAGAGGAAATGGGTTCAACTACCACATCACACAATAGTTTAAATCGCGTTGTCTTAATGCAGTAAAAGAGAGCAGAAGCGCGAACATGGGATTGTATCGATATGATCAAATGGTTGGTTGCTTGCCTCATGGGTCGGTGCACTGGTATTGTTCTTCGTTGGGGTATTCGCAGTACTCCTCGGGGGCAGAACCTGCCGCAGAGAGCACCGATACACAATCATCACCAAACAATATGCAACAATATGATGCATGCATGATACATGACAAAATAAGTGTATTGGGCTAATGCAACTAAGACCAGATGGGTATGAACCATTTTGAACCAAAGATTCAAGTTTCAAACTGATAAGTGGCCCTTTTAAGTGCTTTATATTGTTCTGCACTAAACATTAAGTTGTTTAAACATGCATGAAACCAGAATAGATGGATAGATTGGATTTTTCTGATCATTTTTCATAGATAACACTTTGCATTTGGAGCTACAGATTAATTTCTATGATTTTTTGATGTTTGTGGTATTTTCTGGAATTTCCTGTGTAAAAATAATTCCAGTAAATAATTTACTGCGTCAGCATTACGTCAGGATGACATCAATGGTCAACAGGACAGTCCAGGTCAAACCGGATAGTGGGTCCCGCGTGTCAGTGTAATTAGTTTAACTGAATATTAGTTAATACTAATCCTAGTTAGTTAACAGGGTTGGGCCCCACCTGTCATTGACCCAGGGGGGTCAAACTGGGCCCACCCGTGGTCAAACGGGGGTCAGCGGGGTCAACTCGCCGGCATTTAGCCGCCGGCGAGGCCAAACGCGGCGGTGCAGGTGCGGGTTTCGCCTACAGGGCATCATTCGAGGCGCCGTTGGGCTCTATGGACAGCTGGGAGCGAGCCGCAGCGGGTGGTGCAGGTAGTTGGGCTCAAGGTCGCCGGAAACAGCGCCGACGACGGGTTTGGCGGCGGCCGGAGCTCGGGTTAGCTCGAACCCGTCGCTAGGAAGCACGGCGAGGCACGTGAGTTAGTGCGTTGAGCTCCTGGGAGTGTGGTATGGTTAGTGGGCAGGGTGGCGCGGCCGTTGGGTGGCCGGAGCCTCATCGGCGATGAGCTCCGCGGCGGCGCGTGCGGATGAGCTCGGTGTGCTCGCTGTGGTGCACGGGAAGGAGAGCGGAGAGGATAGGGAGGTGGCCCAGCTCACGGTGGTTGCGATGGGGCACACGGCGAGGTCGGGGACGAACCGGAGCGAGCGGGGCGGCGGAGGCGATCTGGCAGGCAGGAGGTTGAAGACGGGCTCGGTGGAGGACGGTCGCGAGTGTCTGGCGCTCGAGGCTCGACCACCTTTCGCGACAGAGAGGAGGGTGGCGGAGCTCGTAGACATGGTCGGGCAGCGCGGTGACGACGATGGCTACGGTTACGGCGGCGGAACGGCGGCGGCAGCGTCAGCCATGGCGGTGGGGGGCAAGGGAGAAAGGCAGGGGGAGAATGGGCGTGTACATAGGGGTCGGGGCGCGATGTGGAGGTCATTCAGGCCAGTAGAGCGGCGAGGGGAGGAAGCAGGGAGGCGGGCAGCTGCGTGGCGCGCGCTGATGCCGGCGTCGAGCACCTGCATGCCTGCCTGGCCAAGTTGGCCTGGCTGCTGGGCTGGGCCGGCTGGTGCGCTGCCAGGTGAGGCCAGGTGAGATCCTCTCTCTCTCTCTTTATTTCTGTTTGCTTTTCTATTTTTCTGTAAGTGTTGGGCTTTTCTAAAAATACCTAGACACTTTCAAAAATCACCAAACTGCTCATGCTCACTGTTTAGTATGTAACCAACATGGAACATTTCTGTTTAGGATTATTTGGACATTTTAAAATATTTTATATATTTTAAATGTCCAAATTCAAATACTTATGATTTAATTCAGAGACCTTAGGATGACCTAGAAAATTGTGCACCACTTTTGGCAGAGGTTCTGGACCAAGACAAAAATGATGGACATTTTAGAAGGGCATTTCAGGTTCATTGAAAATATTTTTAGTAACCCTAGTTGGTTTCAGAGGGGGCTGGGGGTTCTGTCATCCCCATTTCAAGTATCTGTTGAATGGAATAGACATGATGCAACACTCTAATGCAAGAACTAGCTAGGGTGTGACAATGCTTCTTTTTGTTGGCTTCTGTGTCATCCACCGTTATTAACCACTAGTTGTTTCCTTTGCACCTCTGTGTAAACAGGGTTATCTACTTCACCTCGTTGCCATTGTGACCTTTTGTTGCACTGCACAAAACACTTTTGTTTTAAGAGTGTTTTGTGCAGTTCAACCAAAATGTCACACCGACAACGTTGCTTGATTGCCTTATCTTAGTGGAACTGCACAAGAGGAGATCTTACCTCCTATCCGTGTTGGCAAAATTGGTTCAGATCTTCTTCTTGTGAGTTGTTTGAATTCCGCATCATGAGAGGTCAGTACTAGCCTTCTTTCACATGATTCTGCAGTGTGCTTTCATATGTTGTGCTACTTGTATGGTAATGTTGCTTGATTTTAGTGAACTTCACAAATGGAGACAAGACTTCCAATCTGTATGTGGACCGTAATATCCCATTGAGGTAAGATATGGATATTTCACAATTGTTGGCCTATATTTTGCCACTTTCATCAGAAAATTAATGTCCTTGATTAGTGCTATACTTGTGCTCCCTAATTGACATGCCAAATCTTACATTGAAGGCGAAGCTTGTCTGTTATTGAACCAAGTGATGAATGGGAAGAACAAGCGTAAGAAAAACAAAATCAACTCCGGTCAGTAATGAAGCACTGGAACTATGATGACACAAGTAATGATATAGTTTTGCATCTTAATTTATTGCTATGGCTGGAACAAGCAATTGTTTTGCCACTGATTTGATGACACTCTTATTGTAATACGTAATTATCTCTACTTGTGCAAACAGGGATCTTCTTTGAAGATACCATATATTTTAGTGGAACAGCACTAGAAGATGTTGGAAACATTAAACTAATTGAGGACTATATAGTAAGCATGGCCACCACAGTAGATAGCAACAGATGGTTCCGGAGAAGTGCTTCATCTGTATGCTCTACACAATAAGCCTCCTGACAAAGGTTGGTACTCGCCCACTGATTTCATCCATATGATTGAGCTTTGTCATCTCTATTGGTGTTGTGCTACTATTTAGACACTGTCATGAAAAAGTGGTATTGTCCTTGAGAAGTGCTTCATCCTGTGCTGTTTTAAATATTTCCTTTCCTTTTTTTCGAGCAAACAGGGATGCTAGCATTTCGTTGTCCTCTTGTCTTTGCACAACATGATCACCTTCCTCTGAAGAAGAATATGGAGTACGTGAAGTGACTAGTTCCGATTATGCCAGGATGAAGAAGCCCTGTCTATCTTCTCATCAGAAGGAGCAGTTAAAGGATGGTTACATTACTCCCCACAAGACCAAAATAACTTCAACTCAGAAGGACTGACAAATCTCCATTTTTTTGCTGTGATGCGCGAGTACAATGTTATTCTAGGATTCTTTCTGGTGAGTTCCATTTTTCTCAAAGTGTGCTCTACATGGACCATGTAGGTGCCTGTTTACACTATCAATTCATAGTACAGTTTGCTTTATACTAATCACTTTTTTTGTATTTGTGCAAACAGGGGTGCTTAGCTTGATTTCAATGGGAACTGCACAAAATGTTCATGAATACATCGAATCATTCATTTCCACCACAAGAAAGGAGGTGCCGATAAGTTCAAGGCGTTTCAACATATAAGGGCAAAATCATACAAGCTACGCGCGAATTTGGTTGATTTTGGTGGAACTGCACAGAAAGAACAGTTGGTTTATTTAGCACGAGCTGCCATGTCAATGTACGAACTGATGGAAAACCTTGCCCATTCCACAATCGTAGGCATTTGATATTTTGGAATGGGACAACCTCGTCAAATTTTGCTCATTGATTTTAGCAGACATGCGTTTGATATTTTCGAATGGGACGCCCTTTCTTTGTCGTAGCGTCGATCAATTTTTTCTTTATTCTTTAATTGTGAAGTAAATATTGCCTCTGACAGGTGAGTCGCTGATATGCATAATCATCGATTGTTTTGAATGTTCTCTATGAATTACCAGCCCTGTGTGTTTGATTGCAATGTACAAAAACACTCAAAAGCTGCTCAAACTCTTTGTACTCCTTCTGTTCCTTTTTACTTCGCACATTGTGAAAGTGCATACTTTTTTCTATAAGATTGGTCAAAGTAGAGATACTTTGACTGCAGACAAAACTTGTATGCAGACTAGAAAGGACCGGAGGGAGTACATGTGAAACTGCTGCAAACGAGGTGATCACCCTGGGAATAATGCTAGTACGTATTGTTTTGCATGTTCATCCAATGCCAGTGATACAGGAATTCATACACGGTCGGATTTCATATAAACATGCCGGATTTCATTACATTTCATACATTCTTCAACTAAAAAGGGGTGAGCTGGAGGTATAATTAATTAACCAAAGCTACCGACCTGTGTCCCGCTGAGCCAAACAGAAGCTTCAGTGACTTAACTGCAGGTGAAGTTGCATAACTGACATGTGGCCTGTTGGGCCCATGTGTCAGTCAGCCAACTACACCAGCAGTTAAGTAGAAGCAGCGTTCTTCTCCAACACAGCTCTCCGACTCCATGTCGCCGCCAAGAAGCTAACCGGCCGTCAATGGTCAACCCGCCTAGCTTGGCTTCAACCGGAGGGTAGCAGCGGTGGCCTTACTTGGAACCGAGCGGCGGCGACCCACCGTGTTCTACTCTTCCTCGTTTTCTGTGTGGCGCGGCCTCGTTGGCAGTGGGGTGGGGCCTCGGCGAAGCCGATGATGTCCTCTGTCTCGTTGCCGGCGGGCGGCGCCTCGGCGGATCGGTGGAAATCCTCCCCCTTGTTGCTGGCAGGGTGGGGCCTCAGCTGAGCCGATGATGTCCTATGCCTCGTTGTTGGCGGGATGGGGCGTCGGCGGAGCCGGCAGTGTTCTCTGCCTCATAGTTGGCGCCGCGGGGACTCGGCGGAACAGGGCCTCGTCGATGCCAGCGGAGCGGGCACTCGTCAGAGCTGGCATTGTCCTCTACCTCGTCCTCGGTCTCGCCAAACAGCGCCTCACCCGCTTCATCGCCCCTCTTTGTAGGTGGCCACAGTCTCCGCCACCCGCATGTGGTACCGCCAGCGCTCGAGGCGGCCCTCGCAGGCGGAGCGTTACGAGTCGAGCAACGCCTCCTGCTTCGCCCACTCCGCGGCGATCTGCTCCTCCGCCTGCAGATGCTTCTGGAGGAGGTGGTGGTTGTAGGCGGTGTCGGCTTGCGCCTCCCGGAACTGCTCATCACGCATGTCCATATATTGGGCACGGGCCTCGCCGATGGTCATGGTGCAATGCACCGGCGAGGATGGCGTGGAGGTGGGGGTTGGCGCCGGATCGTCGACTACTATGTTCTCCATTGGGACGTCGTCGTCCTCCGGCTACCTGCCTACCAGCCGGTCGGCAGCAATGGATGCCATCTCCTTGTGGTCCGTCATTCACCTGTCTCGAAGAGCACTGGAGCCGAGGAAGCCATGGTAGGCAGTAGTGGTATGGACAGGAGAAAGGGAACGGATGCGGATGACTGCGGCTATGGCCGGCGCAACAGTTTATATAATAGTGGTGGGTGGTGGAGGGACGGACGTGTGGCGCCGGAGTAGCCTCCTCGGCAACCGCGTATCATTAATGTGGGCGGCAGATGGACGGACGGATGGCACTTGTGTCGTTTGAAGGCGAGCAATCGCCGCACTGGAAGCGGGGCGGCCGATCGCTATTCGGCGGAAAAGCACGCCAAGCGAGGAGATGACTTTACTTGGATAGGATGACAATGGGGACCCACCAGGGCCATAGCCTCACGTACGGAAGTGCCTCCTTATTATATATATATATATATATATAATTTTTTTGCTTCCTCCTGGTTTCCTAACATCACGGTCCCACACCATTGTCAACCTATGTACTCCCTCCTTTCAGATTTATAGGGCTTATCTCAAAATTTTAGTTTTTCCATTTTATAAGGCTCAATTTGGTTGTTTTCCATCACATGTTCAGATTCCAAGGTGCATTAAATCATTGCATGCAAGTATTAAGAGAAAATTGACGAATGCATGTGCTTTATGCATGCATGCATTGCAATTAATGCATTGATAAACATAATTTTTTTAGGAAAACAAGAACATTAATTAGGTGCTTTTGCAAAACTACAAAAAGTATTCCACCACTCGCCATCTACCTTAATTGGTGAGATTTTTGAATTGAGCAATATAAACCGGAAAGGAAGGAGTAGTCAATGAACGAGAGAATTGCACAAGAAGCGGCCGACAGCTAGGACCAAGCAGCTCGAGCAGTATTTGTGTTTTTGAGGTGTGAGAACTGCAGAGTTTTTTGATGTTTAGCCCAGATAATAATTTTTCTCCTCTGAACAACAACGAAAACATCACTGCAGGTATTAACTGGCGGGCTGTGGCCCGTCTAGCCCAGGCCAGATATCCAGTCCAGGTATTAATTATTTTCAAGATGAAAATGGCTAGCCCAGCTATACTTTTTTTAGGAATACCCAGGCAAGGTCAAGTTGTTATTCTCCGCTCATTGGCTGCAAATCTTTCCTAGGAGGGATGCATTAGGCTTAACAAGAAAATGGGCTTTAAGAAATAATAAATGGGATGTAATTTTAAAAACTGGGCAGTAACTATAAAAAATGCACCAAACACGTAATTACTTGATAAAATATTATTTTTGGATATTGAAAATTTTAATTTCATTAATTGTTGTGAGTGCAATGTTTCATTGGATTTTTACGTAATATAAATTTATATTGAAATTGTATTTAATCTGACTAGAACTTTCGGGATAAAAATATTTCGGATCCCATCAAAATGTGGGAAATTTTATTGAATTCTGTTTTGAACGGTTGGTTGAAATGGTTGTACTTTTAACAAACTATAAATGCGTTGTAGTAAATTCCATTAGAATTCAAAAATGGCTGCACATTCTTACAAATCTCAAATGGGCTATAAGTTCTCTGCCACACACTTGTGGCCTTACTAAGTTGACGCGTCCCCTAAAAAAAGAGAGTTGACACGTATGCAAGGCTTTGTCAACTTATAGTCAACACACGGTTCTAGCAGCAGTGGCCGTTGGATGTCCATCGAACGGATGCCGTGCTTCTTCTTCAATCTCGGATATTCTAGCTTCACCCGCCCAAAAAATGATTCCTCCACCCGACATCTGGGGCGCACCGTTTCGGAAGCTGACCTGTGAACCTACTAAGTTGACGTACCAAGGGCTTTTTCAACTTAGTCAATATAAACGATTCTAGCTGCAGTGACCGTACGATGTCCATCCAAAGGCCGTCGTGCTTCTTCAACCTCTGGTCTTCTTGCTCCAGCCGCCCAAAGCAGTGCCGGTCATGCCGCCTGCTCCTACTCCCGTGGCTGGCTGTGCTGCCGCGGAGGCCTCACCGCCCCCTACTACTCCCACCGCTGGCAAGGCCATCCCTCCACTCACCCACACCCCCTGTTATTCTGCGGAGACGACATCCTCACACCGCAGCCGAACCAGTGAACCCTCGTACTCCTCTCCGCATGGGAATCCACTGCCACGTCTTCCCCGGCTCCATGTCGTCCCCTTCCTAGGCCTCACCGTCGTCCACCGCCGTGGTGCGCTCGGCGCGGCGTGGTCAACGTGGTCAAGGAACGACTTCCATCAGACGTGGACTGTACGTGGAGAGGCTAACAGCTGGGTCCACGGCCGCCACAAGGAAGTGCCTCCTTATTACGCGGAAATAATGATTCCTCCACCTAACAGCTGGGACCCACCGGATGGGCCACTGTATTTCGCGAAAAAACCTTTCCCCCTTGACTGCTGGGACCCACCAGCTACATGTTCGCACGCAAGGAAGTGTGTCCGAAAAAATGATTCGCCCCCCTGACTGCTGAGACCCACCAGCTACATCTTCGCACGCAAGGAAGTGCCTGACAGTCGAGATCCACCTGGTCGAAACGTATGTAGCGTTGTCATTCTGGTCACGAACATGTACGTACATACTGGTCGATGTAGAGGTGCGCACCTATCGTAGTAGAGGCGCGCACGTAGCATGTACACGTACGTACTACGGCCAAGGTGAAAGAAAGAAAATACAGCCACGTACGTACATACGGGCGGGGTCTCGAACGCCTACTCGCGCATACGTACGGCCAGGGCTCGTGTACATGGCTGGGTCGGAACAGAGAAACCGCGTCGTCGTCGTGTTCATGGGGAGGCAACGGAATACGTCGTGTTCATGGGGAGGCAACGAAATGCGTCGTGTTCATCGGGAGGCAACGAAACGCGTGGGTGCCAACCGGCTTGGATGGAACAGGCGATGGAAACAAGGCCTGGCATACCACAGAACGGAGGAAACGACCTTGTGTTCGACCGGCCACGTTCGAAACGGGATCCTGTTCATCGAGAGGGGTCTGGCGTACCTCCAAACGGAGGAAACGGACCTCCTACGGTCGAAACGGGGGTCCTATTGATCGGGAGGGGTGTGGCGTACCGCAAAACGGACGAAACGGACTTGTGTTGGAGCGCTACGGTCGAACGGGGGTCCTGTTCATCGAGAGGGGTGTGGCGTACCGCAAAACGGGACTCCACGGATACTGTTCATCTCCACCGTCGACCTCCTCCAGCCTCCACAAGCTACCGTCGACCTCCTCGAGCCTCCACGGGCTCCTGTTCATCCAGCCTCCACCGCGCGCTACTCCACTGGCTACTGTTCAACCACCCCTCCACGGGCACCTCTCCACCATCTACTGTTCATCCAGCCCAACACGGGGTCGTCCTATTCATCCAGCCCTCCACGGTGTCCTGTTCATCCAGCCCCAACCGGCTCGAGGCAATGGCCCGGGGTCCTGTTCATCCACTCCCATCGCTCATTGTTCATCCAACCCCCCCCCCCTGCAACGCTCACTGTTCATCCAGAGGCAGCATCGATCGGCTTTAGTTAGCAGTGGTAGCGAAGGAATCGCTCGATCGGGTTCATTTAATGGCCATCGATCGATCGCTTGGGTTCAGTAACGCATAGCCTGCAGTGCAATCGCTCGGGTTCAGTTAGAGCCCAACGCCTCGCTCGGGTTCAGTTAGAGCCAACGCCTCGCACACACGCACGTAAGTGTACGAGAGAAACGCGCATCGCTCGGCCCCCGACCACCCACGATAATCGGGAACTCCCCGAAATTTTCCGCGCCCTCGCTTCCACCACGGTTTTTTCTGTCATGGACGGCCCAAAGAATGTCATGCAGCTGCGTCTCCAGCCCGCCCAGGACGAAAAGCCCATTTTCTGTCATGATTTTTTGTCATAGAAGTAGGAGCCCACCACATCTATGATGATACCGGGTTTTGTCACAATTATCGTCATAGAAGTGTCATATGAGTATTACAAGAGTTGATCCCTAGAAGTCTAGCCTATATGATTATGATTATGATTACCGCTACGGACTAAACCCTCCGGTTTATATAGACACCGGAGGGGACTAGGGTTATACAAAGTCGGTTACAGAGAAAGTAATCTACATATCCTAATCACCAAGCTTGCCATCCACACAAAGGAGAGTCCAATCCGGACACAGGAAGAAGTCTTCTGTCTTGTATCTTCATAGTCCAACAGTCCGGCCCATGTTAATAGTCCGGCCGTCTGAGGACCCCTTAATCCAGGACTCCCTCAACTCAACTGCGGCCAATCCTTGTTAAAGGTTAAAACAGCAAACTTGATAAATCACCGTTGTGTTTTGTGCCGTAGGTAAGAACAGTTCTTGCTAGAAGCCCGTAGCAGCCATGTAAAACTTGCAACAACAAAGTAGAGGACATCTAACTTGTTTTTGCAGGGCTTGCTTGTGATGTGATACGGTCAAGACATGATGTGATATATGTTGTTGTATGAGATGATCATGATGTGATATATGTTTATCTTTTATGCATCTTATTTTTCTTAGTACGGCGGTAGCATTATAAGATGATCCCTTAACTAAAATTTCAAGGTATAAGTGTTCTCCCTGAGTATGCACCATTGCGACAGTCCTTCATGCTGAGACACCACATGATGATCGGCTGTGATAGGCTCTACGTTCACATACAATGGGTGCAAGATAGTTTTGCACATGCGGAATACTCAGGTTAAACTTGACGAGCCTAGCATGAACAGACATGGCCTCGCAACACTGGAGACCGAAAGGTCGAACGTGAATCATATAGTAGATATGATCAACATAGAGATGTTCACCATTGATGACTACTCCATCTCACGTGATGATCCGACATGGTTTAGTTGATTTGGATCACGTATCATTTAGATGACTTGAGGGATGTCTATCTAAGTGGGAGTTCTTAAGTAATTTGATTAATTGAACTTAATTTATCATGAACTTGGTATTAATAGTATTTGCATATCTATGTTGTAGATCAATGGACCGTGCTACCATTCCCTTGAGTTTTAATGCGTTCATAGAGAAATATAAGTTGAAAGATGATGGTAGCAACTGCACGGACTGGCTCCGTAACTTGAGGATTATCCTCATTGCTGCACAGAAGAATTATGTCCTTGATGCACCGCTAGGTGTGCCACCCCCTCCAGCAACTGCGGAAGTTGTGAACGCCTGGCAGTCACGTGTTAATGACTACTCGATAGTTCAATGTGCTATGCTTTACGACTTAGAATCCGGACTTGAAAGACGTTTTGAACATCATGGAGCATATGAGATGTTCCAAGAGTTGAAGTTAATATTTCAAGCATATGCCCGAGTTGAGAGATATGAAGTCTCCAACAAGTTCTATAGCTGCAAGATGGAGGGGAACAGTTCTGTCAATGAACACATACTCAGAATGTCTAGATATCATAATCACTTGACTCAGCTGGGAGTTAATATTACAGCTGATAGTATTATTGACAGAGTTCTCGAATCACTGCCACCAAACTACAAAGGCTTCATGATGAACTATAATATGCAAGGCGCGGAGAAGACTATATTCCCGAGCTCTTCGCAATGCTCAAACCTCCGGAGGTAGAAATCAAGAAGGAGCATCAAGTGTTGATGGTTAACAAGACCACTAGTTTCAAGAAAAAGGGCAAGGGAAAGAAGGGGAACTTAAAGAAGGATGGCAAACAAGTTTCCACTCCCGGGAAGAAGCCAAAAGCAGGACCTGATAACCCACAAGTATAGGGGATCACATCAGTTTTTGAGGGTAGAGTATTCAACCCAAATTTATAGATTCGACACAAGGGGAGCCAAAGAATATTTGAAGGTATTAGCAGTTGAGTTGTCAATTCAACCACACCTGGAGATTAATTATCTGCAGCAAAGTGATTAGTAGAACAGTAATATGATAGTTTTGGTGATAGCAGCAGTAGCAATGGTAACGGTAACAATGATAGCAGTCATTTTGTAGCAGTAACGATAGCAGTAGCAATAGTAGTAACTTAGCAAGAACAATATAAGATAAATTCATAGGCATTGGATCAGTGACTCGTTGGATGATATTCATCATGAGACAGTTCTAACCTTGGGCGATATGGCACTAGCTCCAGTTCATAAATATAATGTAGGCATGTATTCCATAAATAGTCATACGTGCTTATGGAAAGAACTTGCATGACATCTTTTGTCCTACCCTCCCATGGTAGTGGGGTCCTATTGGAAACTAAGGTATATTAAGGCTGCCTTTTAATAGAGAACCGAAACAAAGCATTAGCACACGATGAATACATGAACTCCTCAAACTACGGTCATCACCGGGAGTGGTTCCGACTATTGTCACTCCGGGGTTGCCGGATCATAACACGTAGTAGGTGACTATAACTTGCAAGATCGGATCTAGAACATGGATATAATGGTGATAACATAAACGGTTCAGATCTTAAATCATGGCACCCGGGCCCAAAGTGACAAGCATTAAGCATGGCAAAGTCATAGCAACATCAATCTCAAAGCATAGTGTATACTAGCACTACAAAAAATACACTTTCATGATGAAACATGTTAGTCACAGTAGGTCACGTTTTCTGTCGTGCATGTACATCCATGATGATTTTATGATAGAATCAAGATAGTCATACCTGTGCTGTCGTAGAAGTGTTCCATGACATTACCAAAATTATCATCACGGAAGTGTCCACTTCCACGAAGATAAATCACGTGTCACAGAAGTGCTTTTGTCAAGGGTGACCGACACCTGGCATCCACCATAACGGAACGCCGTTAAGCTATCGGGTCCGATTTTGGATCCGGTAACCCGTTAACAGCCCGGACCAATGGGGATTTTCCACGTGTAAAATCATCATTGGCCGGAGGAAACAGGTGTTGCCTCACCATTGGGACAGATGTCATCCACTCATTGGACAGGAGGCGCCTATGGTAGGTCGACATGTGGCATGGCGCAACAGTGGCCCATTCCGGTGAAAAAGTCTGGCCCAGTAAAAATTAACAGACCAGCCCATATAAGGCCTACTTGTGTCAGGTCCATTTAAGCCCACGGCCCATACGAGATGTGCCAATTCGGCCCGTCAATGGCCCGTTAAAGATTTGACACTAGTGCAGCCTATCGTCAGTTCGAGCCCGTTAACAGCCCGCTATATATTTGGGCTCAATATAGGCCCGATGAGATTTCGGCCTGTTAACGACCCATTCAAGGGATGGGCCAACTTTTAGGATGTATATCCTTCGGCTTTTTAGCGACCCATTTAAATGTTGGGCTAATTTCCAGCCCGGTGTGTCTTTCAGCCTGTTGACGGCCCATAAATTAGTTGGGCCATTTGTAGTCAGACCTGAGTTTTGGCCTTTTAGCGACCCATTTAAGTGTTGGGCCAATTTTTGGTCCGGTGTGTATTTCAGCCTGTTGACTGCCCATAAATCAGTTGGGCCATTTGTAGTCGGACCTGAGTTTTGCCCTTTTAGCAACCCATTTAAGTGTTGGGCCAATTCCCGGCCCTGTGTGCCTTTCAGCCTGTTAACGTCCCATAAATGAGTTGGGCCATTTGTAGTCGGACCTGAATTTTGGCCTTTTAACGGCCCATGCCCTTCATGGTCCAATACCAGCCTGGTTTCTCTTTCGGCCTGCTAAAGGCCCACAACACAGTTGGGCCATTTACAATACGACCTAACTTTCGGCCTCTTAGCGGCCCATGCTCTTCATGGTCTAATACAATCCCGATGTCGCTTTCAACCTGCTCAAGGCTGACAGTATAGTTGGGCCATATGTAGCCCGAACTTAGTAACGACTTGTTAACGACCCATGAAATCAAATGGGCCCACCTGTTACCCGCTTCGGTGTTGGCCTGTTAACGACCCGGGAGGTAAGAGAGCCGACCATTAACTTTTGGCCTGGTAACGGCCCATTAACTTAATGGGTCCACTAAAGTTCGTACATGTCTTTAGGCCAAATTAGATAATTTGAGCCCATTACGACGAGCAATTATGCACAAGACCAAAAGCGATCAAGCAAAGGTACGGCATATAGGGAAAAATGTTGCACATCCAGCATATATTACAGGAAATTACATCCACTGGGCAATCAAAGATTGATGCCAGTGCAAATAAATGAACAGAACCTAACGATCTACAACATCACAATCTGCAACCTCAGCACGGATGACGCCCATAAGCATGTGGGCAAGTTCTTGTTGCTTTGCTACACTGTCTCTGAAAACATTGATCAATTGTTGTTGCGCACAAATCTGCACCTCTGATTCCTCCACCATTTCCATCATTGCTTCAGCCATTAATTGGTTCACAAACATACATTTTTTCCGTTGCAATCGAGACAGAGGATACTGAACAGATTCAGTTAGCAATTTTGGCAGGCTTGTATTATTGACAGTGGAGAGTGTCTCGACCACTGCATCATAACATAAATTAGGAGGGGAACCAAATAGATTAATCATAAGTTATTGCCATATTACCTGGCCTAGATTTATTGGAAAGAAACAATGGGGTTGCCTTGCTGTTTTCAGAGTCTGTCTTCTTATCTTCAGCAGCCTGCACCAAATTAACACACTAGCATTGCTATCATTGGCCAAGTGAGTTAATAGGAAAGCAACATTGACACAATGAACATTTGTGCAACTAGCCTACACCAAATTAACACAATATGGCACAACTATCATCAGCCAGGTAAGGTAATATGAAAGCAACATTGACACAGTGAATGAATGGGCAACCAGAGCAGCACTACAATTCAGTAATGTGCATGATATGAGATAGTACACTCATGCAGCTCAGTATGCAAAACTACCAGACAATTTTCTTTACAAAAATCAACATTGGCGCCTTTACCATTTTGCTACAACTAATTTTAGATCAGATAAAGGTTGGATTCACACCGATTAACAAAATACATGTTGATGTAAAAATATAGTGATATACAACAGGTACTTACATCAGCATTGGAGCATAGAGAATTCCCGCAAGATATTTTCCTCGAATACAATCCCAGTGGAGGAAGTCTTCTATCATTTAACCTTATTTTCTAAAAGAGAGATGGGTAAGAAACATGTAGAAAATATGATCAGAATGCTATAAAATTTCATGATGCGAGGATACGCACAAGCTTCTTAGAATGGAGTTGACATTCTTTTGCTGGACTAGAGCGGACTAGTTCTTTGGCCACTGGAATCTGCTTATTATCAGTGGGACTTGGGTTTCTCTGTGCTGGAGCAGTATCTATGAAAAATGGAGTTGGTTAACTATCTCCTGGCATTTGGATCTTTTGCAAAGACCTGGTTTGTAACCCTGTAGATTCTAACATAGCCGTCTTCCCCTAGCATGCCTTATATAGAAGAATGGTGCTTCAATTATAAAACATGCTACAACAGAGATAGAATAGGTACCGAAGAATAGAAAGGCATGACATATTGACATGTATTCCCTCCATCCGGAAATAAATGGATGGGTCTAGGCATATTTCAGTTCTAGATACATCCAGTTTTATCCATTTCTGTGACATGTAATCCATACGGAGGGAGTATGATGTAAGAGCTAGGGATACAAAAGGACAACACAGTAAAAAAACACTGAAAACCCACTGCAGAACCAAAGTATTCAAACCCATTGATATGAGTCAGTACACTCATGCTGCTCAGGATGCAAAACTACCAAGCAATTTTCCTTACAAAAATCAACATTGTGGCCTTTAATCATACATTTTGCTACAACTAAATTTAGATCAGATAAAGGTTGGATTCACGCCGATTAACAAAATACATGCTGAAGTAAAAATATATTGATATACAACAGGTACTTACATTCGCATTGGAGCACAGAGAATTCCTGCAATAATCTTTCCTCACAGACGATACCAGTGCAGAAATTCTTCTATCTGTTAAGCTTATTGTCTAAAAGAGAGATGGGTAAGAAACTTGTAGAAAATGTGATCAGCATTCTATAAAATTTCATGATGCAAGGATACGCACACGCTTCTTAGAATGGAGTTGACATATTTTTGCTGGACTGGAGCGGACTAGTTCTTTGGCCACTGGAATCTGCTTATTATCAGTAGGAGTTGGGTTTCTCTGTGCTGGAGCAGTATCTATAAAAACTGGAGTTGGTTTATTATCTCCTAGCATTTGCATCTTTTGCAAAGACCTTGTTTGTAACCCTTCATATTCTAACATAGTCGTCTTCCCCTTGCATGCCTTGTATAGAAGAATGGTGCTTCAATTATAAAACATGCTATAGCAGAGAGATGGAATAGGTACTGAAGAATAGAAAGGCATGACATATTGACATGTATTCCCTCCATCAGAAAAAAATGTATGGGTATAGGCGTATTTCAGTTCTAGATACATCCTTTTTATCCATTTCTGAAACATGTAATCCGGACGGAGGGAGTATGGTGTAAGAGCTAGGGATACGACGAGGACAACACGGTAAAAAACACTAGTTGAATGTAAACTGTATGCTAGCGGAATACGTCTGAGAAAAACTAAGGCAACATACACGTGTATGATTGGGAAACTAAGATGGCATTGCAGCGAGCACTAGAACAACACTTCAATGTAAAAACATGGTATGGTGAGACAGATGAAGTACATATTGATGAATAACAATGCATAAGATATTCGTAAGAATGATGTCCAAATTAATCAGATGGCATTGCGATAGAGTAGAATGACAGTACTTGAATTTGAAAACATGTTATCATGAATGGAATAGGTAATGAAAAACAGGAAGGCATGACATATTTACATGCATGATCGATGCTAAGCACATGGCATTGCAACAGAGTAGATACACTCCAGGATATTATATGCATGTTGTACCCATATCACGGGCCAAGTTAGAGCAAGGACCTTGTGCGGTGAAGAGGATTCATCATCTTTCTGCAATTCTTCTGAAGAACTGCCTTTACATGTTTCATCATGTTGGGTATCATTGACATCAAGTTTATTGGCCTTTACATTGCTCTATGAGGTTCTTGTGGATATATCAGTGTGTGCAATTATATCTGACATGCATGGAAGAAAACTATTTGTTAGATTTATGTAATGAGTGCCTGTAGGAGACGACATAAATAGTAGGACTAGGGTTAACTAGCAGCAACATGTCTCAAAAACTAAAGGGAGAACATAGATGAAAGCTACAGAATATGTATCGTTTGTACTTGAGATTAACTAGATGGCACACAAAAGTATTAAAGAACAATATAGGTAATACTAGAAGTGGTATAATACTATAATCACCAACCTGTGGGATAGCATTGGCTGATGGATGATAAATATGGAACAACGTTACCTAAAGAACAAGTATCTTAGCTGAACTAAGGAACAACATTAACTCCTGAACAAGACCCGTAAGAGATCAGCATGAATATACAGTGAAATGTGATAATCTATTTTCCATGCTTAGATGAATAACAAAGCCATAAATGTTGCACACAAGTAAGATGAGGGTACAACCTATGTGGCTGCCATCCATAGGAGTGAGCATCATGTGCTGACTTGTCGATGGCCCTGCAGTTGTTGTGGCTGTCCATGTCGGGCACGCGCATTCGATACAGGGAACTATTGAGTGGGGACTATAGCTCCCTTCTGGTGTATGCTTCCCTTGTTGGAGCAGCTGCGGTGAGTCGGAAGACGGTGTGGCTGAAGATGCAGATAACGCATAATGTTAAGAATGACACATCTCTTTGATCTGAAGAAATACACTAAGAGATCAACAGCAAGGTACGAGAGTGGTCACACGTCTGTTGACTGAAGACTAAATTGGGGTCACACGGTTTTATTTTATTTTGGTACTGTCCGATCTATGCCTGATGGCCTGAAGGCCGTCTTGTGCCTCCCGGCTGACACTGTTCGGAATCTTCCCCGAAGAGCCAGCGACCAACGGCAGAGCAGCTTGCCTCCGCCGTCTGTGGCCCCGGCCAAAACCCCGCTCCCCACCCCACTGCACTGCCGTGGTTGCGCCTCCCCCGGGCCAATCCACAGACTCGTCGTCATCCAGATTCGGCGGCGGCAGTACCTTCAACCCATGCAACTCTAAGATAGCCATCTAAGCATTGCTTCCGCGGCGAACTTGCGGCCTCGGACCCTTATGTTAGACACCAGCCAACCGGCAGCCTAGGAGTTCCACCGCCTCGAGGGGTGCTGCTTCCCATTGGGAATCGATTGGACCAGAATTAAAATTCAGACAATTGACACCTAAATAAAGTGATTTCAGATGAGGGTGCGACCTATCTGGCGGCATGGTGAAGTAGGCAGCTCCAGCTGTCGAGTCGGTGAGGCCGGCGTGGTTGTAGTGGTGACCGGCAGCAGGGAAGCAGCGATGTCGTGATGGTCGACGGCTACGGGGAAGCAGCGCCAGGACTCTGGACGGATCCGAAGTTGGAGCCGCTCCGACGTTGTGAACAACAGCGGGGGTGAATCGGCTCTGGTACGGTTCATGCGGCCATCATCGAGGCAGCTCCAACAACACAGAGTAAGAGGCACACGGCCCAGTGCACAACGGCAAATGGATAGCGTTTCCGGCATTAGGGAGGAGGGCGGCTGTGAAATTGGTGCAGTGGGGGCGCCATGGAGGAGGGGCTGAGGTTTCGCGGCTCAGGAGAAGGGAGCTTCCGGGGAGAAGGTGATTTGGCGCCCATGAGGTATGAATGGGGGGGGGGGGATTGGGAGGGGAGTGGAACCATGTCTTACGGACGCATTTGTCTGAAATGTGGGGGTGTTACAGTTCTACCCCTGCCTTTAGGCTTATCGACTTGGGTCTGTGTACTGAGGGTCGGGGATAGTAGAGTAACTTTGCTTCTCCCCAAATAGTGGGCGGGATCGATTTCGGGCAAGGAGGGCGTGTTTTGAAATATAGTGGGCGCGAGCGATTTCGGGTGAGGAGAGCGTGTTTTTAAATAGTGGGCACGAGCTATTTCGGGCATGGAGAGCGTGTACAACGGGCCAATTGATGTGTGTCCCACATAGGCCGGTAATTTCGCGTCTCCCATTTATTTGCTCGGGCGAATTCCACCGAGCAGAGGATGTTTAACGGTTCGTTCAAATTTTGGGAGAATGAGCATCCACGTCTACCTTACCATGTCGATTTGAATCAAATTTTGAAATATTAGCTTGCCACTTCTTTTTTAGATGGAGAGATGATGCTCGGGAGTAATGTGTTTTTACATGCTCGTTGCTAGCGATTTACTATATTACAAATAGTTGACCCACTCAAAAACGGGAATCAAACCCAAAATGAAATATCTCGATTCAATGAAATAGCTCGTTCACCGGGTCAAAATAGTGAACTAAATCCAAAATTAAACACCTCAATCGAGTAGCATGTTGTACAGTCTTATAGTACTCCATGAATATGTTGAAAGTCAAATTAATGAACTTGTTTGATATACGCAGATATCCGTTCATGTGTGGATTGCAGACAACATGTTCTCCAATTTAAATATTTGAATGCAAGTTTATATTGAAACATGGTTTATATCAGTCTTTGATGCATAAAACGCAACCTCCCCCTCTCCCGGACTCCTGCTCTCTCTCTCTCTCTCTCTCTCTCTCCCTCTCTTTCTCTCTCTGACAATCTCCAATTTTGTTGCACACATACAACACACAAACTTTGTTGGTCCCTCTCCCTTTCTCTCCATCTCTCTCTCTCTTTGTGTGTGTGTGTGTGGGGGGGGGGGTCTTTCTAGTTCGCATGCATATATACTCCATCTATAGGTCTCTCTCGCACACTATGTATGACTCTATAGTCCAAGCTAGATATCTTCGGTGCACTCATCGTACGCACACAAATTCCTTGGCTCATTGCCCGTAACTCTCTCACGCACCACTCTGTCGTCTTGGAGCTCTTCCCTCTCTCTCTCTCTCAAACTCTCCATCTACCTGGGTCACACATACACATGCATATCTCACTCACACTCGATCTCTCTCCCTCGTTCTCTCTCCATCTCACACGCACACACACACAATCTCATGCCTAGCTAGCCAAGTATGATGGTCTCTCACTCAATTGTAGGCACACGCAGTCCCCCTATATGTATATGACTAGCTAATCTTAGTCTCCATCACAAACATGTGCATGGTCTATCTCGATTTCTCTCGGGACATCTTTCTATCGCGCACGCACCTCCCTCGATCTCCCACCCATATAGTCCCCTCACGATATCGAGGGGATCTCTCTATCACAAACACACCCTCTCTCCCTCCCCATGCGTCCATGTTCTCCATGTGTCCCTCTCGACCTTTGTTCCTTGTTGGCCAGGCCTCTATTGGACATGTGCTATAGGGGTGTCTCTCTTTGTTGCAAACAATCACGCACTAGCTATCTTCGTGTATCTCCTTGCCTCACTTTTCTATCTCGGAGATGCATGCGTGATATGTTTGCATAAGAAACAAAAAACACACACTCTCTCTCTAATTTATCGTTTGTTGTCACTTTCTCTTTCACACATACTCTGTTTGCATAAAAACGCACTTGATCTCTCTCGACTTAGGCACTCTCTTCGGTCCATAGCATATAGATTTATTGAAAAGTCAAACATCACAAAGTTTGACCATGTACGTGGAGAAAAACAATTACATCTAGAATGGCAAACATGTACCATTAGATTCACCATGAGATGTAGTTTCGTATGATGTATCTTTGGTATTGTAGATATAAATAACATTTGCGTAAACCTGATCAAAGTTTCGAAAGTTTGACTTCTAAAAAATTTGCGTGCACTGCATTATCGAGCGAATGGAATATCTCTTTCCCCCTCTCAGCTATCTGACGCACCACTCAGCCTTATCGGGACTCCTCTATCTCTCTCAAACTTTATATTCCCTAGTTCACACATACACATGTCTCGCTCGCGCTATACATATAGACCCATCCAACACTCTCCGCCCTTGTTCTCTCTCTATGTGACACGCACACCCCTAAGTACCATAATACCTCACTCCATCATAGGCGCAAGCACTCCCCCTCCTAAGTATGATTACCTCTCACTAGCCATTAGGAACACACATATTGTCTCCTTCCATCCATACGCCTCTCTTGATATCTCTCGGGGTATCTTCTATCGCGCACACACCTTATCACTTGATCTCCCACCCACGTAGTCACATCACGATCTCCAGGGGATCTCTCTATGACAAACATACACTCTCTCCTCCCCATGTCTGCATTTTCTCCGTACGTCTCTCTCGACCTCTCTCCCTTGTTTGTCAGACCCCTCTTGGACACGTGCTGGGGGTCTTTCTCTCTCGATTGCAAACAACCACACACTATCACCTCACCTTGCTTCCGTTGTCGAAGATGCATGTGTGATATGTTTGCATAAGACGCACACGCTTTCTCTCTACTTTTATCGTGTGTTGTCCATGTCTCTTTCACACATGCACACACACTTTTTTCACTCACTCTTTCTATTTCACTCTCTCTCTCTCTCTCTCTTTCTCTCTCTCTCTCACGTCCATAAGCATATGGATCTTTTGAAAAGTCAAACCTCAGAAAAGTTTGACCAGGTATATGTGGAGAAAAACATTTACGTCTGGAACGATCATTAGATTCAACACAACATGTACTTACTTCATACTATTATTTATCTTTGGTATTGTAGATATAAGTAATTTCTTTATAAACTTGGTCAAAGTTTCAAAAGTTTGACTTTAAAAAAATGTTGGAACTACATTATCGATTGGAAGGAGCAGCTCTTTCTCTCTCTCTCTCTCTCTGCTATCTCTCACGCGCCTCCCCTCTCACTTGAATTCTCTATACCGATGGATTATACGCTCACTGTGTCAGTGTAAGCTCCATATATTGTTTAGTTGACCGGTTAATCACTCCACATGCTGCCTTGTCAGCTCGTGTAATGTATCTTCGTGTGCTGGCCCAGGTGGCAGTGGGTGAAAATAAGTAGACTAGAGGCCCATCTGACACGCGGTGAAGTAAACAAAGTTGAAACCACTCGGGGTAGCACCCTGCACGCTAGTAAATTGAGGGCGCATTGAGTACACACTTCTTCCGCGTGAAGGACGCACTCGCGCACAATTTACCACTGCACGGTGGCATGCATAGAAGGACGTACTCGCGCACACCCAGCACACAACACACACTAGCACACGTGTACACCGGCGTCGCCGCCGGTTGAGATGGACGGCGAGGCAGCCAACAAGCGGAGGCGGCTCGAGCCAAAACCGCATCCGACGAGCCTGGACTTCATCAGCAGCCTCCCCGATGACATGCTGCTCGTCAACATCGGCCTCCTCCCCACCAAATCTGCCGTGCGGACCGCCCTGCTCTCCTAGCGGTGGCGCCCCCTCTGGCACCACGTCCCCTTCAACCTCATTGTCGACAGCTGCCTCTGCGACGGGGATTGCAAACACATGACCACAGTCTCCAAGATCCTTTCATCGCACCCTGGGCCAGCCAGACGCCTTGACATCCGTATGTTCAGTACCAACTGCAAGGTCCAACCCAAGTTCGACGAGTGGTTCTTATCCCCTACCCTAGATCAGCTCGAGGAGCTCAGCTTTGAAGCTGGACGATGTCGCTCTTTGCCGCCGTCTGCGCTCCGCCTCACGCCAACGCTGCGCCGCGCCAGCTTCAGCTCCTGCTATCTTCCACAGATTAATGTCGCGCCCGCCCTTCTTCTCCCTCAACTCAAGCAGCTCGACCTCTTCGGCGTTGTCATCTCAAATAAGGCTATGGAGCACCTACTCCGCAGCTGTACTGCGCTCGAGTACCTTCGTCTTGAGCAGATGCACGGGTTCATTAGCCTCCACATCGCCTCGACGAATCTCTGATGGATTTATGTGTCTTGCTGGCCCCGCAACAAGACATTAGTTGGGAGAGATCACTCCAGCTGTTCCACATTATGGTCATTGAGAATGCGCCTTTCCTTGAGAGATTGCTTCTATTTGATCTAGAATGTCCAACGAAAATCAGGGTCATTGACGCACCAAAATTGACAGAGCTGGTGTACTTATCTGCCAAATTTTCCGAATTCTTTATTGGATCCGTAATCGCTCAGGTACATCACTCATCTTCTTCTCCGTCTTCTTGAAATTGACATTTTTAAATTTCTTCTTGATGTATTTATGACCGTCTTCCAGAAAATGATTCCCACAATCTTGACCCAATCTATGCGCATAGTGAAGATCTTGGCAATAAAATCTATCGGCCCCAATATGGATCAAGTTGTTGGATTCCTTACACGCTTTCCGTGCACGGAGAAGCTACTCATCGAGGTGAAACTTCTTTCCTATTAGTAAACAGTAATCACAACATAGCTCAATTTTTTCATAATTTTCCCAAATTACGATGACAAGTGTAGTGTTCAAAACTGCATCTACGCACTGCACCGAAAGAAATGTTTTTAGTATTTTTTCTCACGTGATCACCTGCATCGTTTTTTTTGTACAGTAGCCTAGGCTAGTCATAGTGGAAAGTAACTTAGACTAGTAACTCTATGGTTACCCTAAGAGCAAGTACTACCTCCGTCCTGGTTTACTCTTCCTATTTTGTAGTATCAAAATTTGACCATAGATTTAACTAACAAAATGTTAATGCATGTCACTAAGAACTATATCGTTGGATTGTTAGGTTGTTTATACTGAATATATGCCTATATTTGGTTGTTTATAGTGAACTATCCACTTCAGTTTCACGAATGGCTATATTTGGTTTTTTATAGTGAGTAGATGCCTTGTTTATCTGTGTTAGGTTGGTTGAAGTGAGCATTTTTCGAGTTATCGAGCCGATGCCTTTGTTTATATGTATTTTGTCTTAGTTTGGTTGCAGTGAGCATTTGTCCAGTTATCAAGCAGATGCCTTGTTTATCTGTATTTGGTTGTTAGGTTGCTTTTTAGCATTTGTCCAGTTTTCAAGCAGATACCTTGTTTATCTGTATTTGCTTGTTAGGTTGGTTGTAGTGAGCATTTGTCCAGTTTTCAAGCATATGCCCTGTTTATCTATATTTGCTTGTTAGGTTGGTTCCAGTGAGACTCTGTCCAGTTTTCAATGGCTATATTTGGTTGTTATACTGATCATTTATGCCATGTTTATTTCAGTCATTCACAATGTGTTGTTCATTATTTGTGCAAGTCAGAATTATGCCGCACGACTACATCAATACCAGTTTCAATGGCTATATTTGGTTCCAATTATGCCTGGTGTAGTTAAACATGCCCTTTATTTCAGTTTTATACATTTATCCAGTGATGTTTAAGCATTACCTACGTTCTATTCATTGTCAACAATACCAGTTTGAATTGCAATATTTGATGGCTGTTAAGCCTGCTGTCGCTAACATTGCCTTCCAATTTATATATGCTTTAACAGCATGCTGAAACCAACACATTAAAGCTATCATTTTGAGATGATATTGTTTACCTTTGTTATATTTGTTTGATGTTAAGGTTGCCGTACTTATCTTGCCTTTCCACTACTTATGCAGGACAACAACGGGAGTGGCCACCATTTTCCGCCGAGGTTAGCTTCATCCCTCGGCTTGTACTCCCCGTTGTTCCATAATGTAGTGTATATAGATCTAGGCCTGGACACTTGTTAACTTCTAATATTGACTTGTTGCTTGTAGGTACATATGCCCTTGGAAAGGATCCACGCATCGACCCTTTTTGCGTATGGGCAATGAGATATTCATGAACAAGCATCAAGTGAGGAAACTGATAAGGATTATTAGCAAAAAGATATGAATGGTGGCAAGCAAATTATTTGTTTATGCTCTATCCAACACAACAATGAGCTATAGGATGGTAAATACAAACTCTGCAACCTTCTGTTTTTACTGCCCATAATGAGTTGTTAGACAACAATGTCTGAATCTTTTTCATTCGCAGTGGTTCCCGAAGCAGTTCACTCAATACTACCTCGCAAAGTACATGATTGATGGACACGCAATGAAGGTTAAAGTATTTCATCTAGACTACAATGAGCATCGAGAAGTTGTAATGAAGACCGTGAAGGATGGACGGGCAGCCATCACAAGGGGTTGGCCTAGAGTCATGCGTGCATTAGGCATGGAGGAGGGCACAATATGGGTTTCCGCTTCAGCTTCTCCAGCAACCAGAATGTCTTTCGCCTCTCTCTTTACAGTCTTTAGTACAATTGTGGTTCATCATTCTTTACTTGGTGCTTATGTAGTTCTTCAGTATATGTACCTGTGCATTGAATTATGCATTCGTGGTTGAAACTATATTTGTAATAAACCTAGTTGGATATGAAATAAGTTATTGCCTACTTTCAAATTCAAAAAGGTGATTTTTAGATTAGGGGTTAATTAGGGATTACACTGCACACTGTTTGCAAAAGTGAAACGTGTGCGATAGACGTGGAGATCAGACATGTTTCTAGGATCCACTACGTGTGTGATCAATCTCCACCGTACACACGATCAGCCAGGAAAAAACGTGTGCGATCAATCTCCACTGCACACACGATCATCCAAGAAAAAACGTGTGCGATTAACAACAGCATCGCACACAATTCTTTCTTATTAAATGTTTGCAATAGTCACCTTATCACACACACTTTGAAATTATTCTCTGTTTGTGATGTTGTGTGCATCGCAAACGTTTGGTACTTCTTGGATTAACTGTGTGGGTTGTACATACTAATGGAAACATATTCCTTGGATGGACTATGTGGAATGTACGTACGAACGGAAGCATTTAGCGGGGGCTGACTGTGTGGGATTTTGCCTGTATAATTGTTTTTTTGAGCACTACTGTACATATAACCGTATTTCCTCGCCCGCCGGTCGCACACGACCTCATTTTGTTGAGCGTGTGTGCCAGGAGGGCATATGCCCGACTGTTTTTGGGTCGTGTGGGAAGGGCCCCCCTATCGCTCACAGTCACTTGGCAACAGTTCCAAATGTCGTCGCGGAAAGGGGTTTAAAACCGTTTGTATAGCACCAACGCGTACCAGTGAGAAACTATAATCTCTAATTGTCATTGCAAACATGTTTGATCATAATAGGCTGAATCATGGATACTAGGTTAAACATGTTTACAAAAATAGAACAAGTCGAGTTCATACCTGTTTCTCTCTGCCACGGCCAGTTCATCTAATATCGTCAGTATTGCCTTTCACTTGCACGTCCGAACGATTTGAAAATAATGATAGTGCAAGAGTGCCTTGGACTAGGCTGGAATCTGCAAACATTTTATTCAATAATGAAAATGAGAGCCACTCAACATTTTCGTCGTGGTCTTCTCCTCGGTATGACTCAATAAAAGAAAAAGAAATTCAGAGAAAGACATGAAATATTTTTGGAGTTTTTGGTTTTTTCATAAACAAGCAAAAGAAAAAGGGAAAAGCAAAAACGAGAAAAACTATTTACACGGGAAGGCTCCCATCAAGTAAAAGAAGAACAAGGAAATATTTTTGGGTTTTATTTTTAGTACTACAACAATTTAAACTAGGAATAAAAATAAAAAAGAAGCAAGAACATATTTTTTGGATTTGCTCAAAGTTTTTCAAACTCACAAGAAGAAAGCGAAAAAAAAATTAAACATGGATGATAGAATGAAAAAGTGTGGACACCAACAACTGGAATGAAATGTGTGAAGATGAATGTAATGTCGGTGGGAATGCGTACTCCCCCAAGCTTAGGCTTTTGGCCTAACTTGGTAATCACCAGTCGTAGAAGCCATGAGGTCCAATGTTGAAGTGCTGGGGAGCAGGCACCATAGGGTCACACTGCTGAGGCTCCTCCTGTGCCGCAGCCAGGTAGCTCCGATAAGCGACAATGTCCTTAGGCATAATCCCGTATCCACCCCTAGCAACATGATCAAACAGAGCAGGTGCAGGCAAGGGAATAATATCACAGGTTTTCTCACAGAAAACTAAGTTGTAAGGCATATCAATACCAGGGTAATCAACAACAATAAACTGGTGGTCCTTCATAGCTTCTCTATCTAGGTAAACTTTGGACAAAGGATGATCATGCTGGCGTATCTGCACATTGAAGTGAGTCGCCAAGCGAGTAGCATAAATGCCCCCATGTATTTTACCCTTGAATCTGTTAAGGTGAAGGCGACGTGCCACAATAGCTCCCAAGCTATAAGTGTTGTCGCCATAAAGTGCGCGATGCAAAACAACAAAGTCTGGGGCGCTAAGTGAACCCACCTTCTCTCTCGCTAGCAAGCACTTTGCACTAAATATAGCAAAATAATGCACGGAAGGAAACTGCAGACGACAGTGGTGCCCGATACTCCTCTCTCATCCCCCACGGTCAGCGTACGGTAAAAACCGTCAAACTCTGAGGGCTTAGGCTCCACCAAATCCCCATCAAAAGGAAGCATGCATATGTCCCAAAATTCAGTAGGTGGGATCTGGCGGGTTTCAGAATATAAATAAAACTGCACCTCAGGGGGATTATTCTTAGAATGAAAATGAAAGTTTTGCACAAAGGAGTTTTTGAGGATATGATACTGTTCGCATTCAGCTGCGATGAAGTCGGTGAGGCCGGCATTAGCAGCATATTGGTTGAACTCTTGGAGGATTCATGCCTCTTCCATGAACGCATTATGTGGCCACTCGCACGGTCGTAGCTCCGCCAACCTCGGGGTATGGAGATCATTGCCAGATGACTGCCCAATAACCCCCTTGGAGTTCTTCTTGGAAGCAAACTTCCTAAAGAAACTCATCCTTTTCTTATGAACAAAATTCTGAAATTTTTAGTCCACAAAAATTTTCTCGACAAAACTTCACAAAATTGATAGCAACTACTCATAGAGATGTATAGAGGCCATAGAAAGCAATCAAACTACTTAGAACTCTAAGAATTCAACATGCAAGCTCATCTACAGCAGCACCAAGAGTAGCTAATTATTCTAAATATAAACCACTAAAACAAAAAATAATAGGACACATGGAGGAGTCACATACCAAGCAACAAATCCGCGAAACAGTTTCAGAAACGGAGCTTCAAGCAAAGAGATCGAAATCCGCGGTTTTGGGAGCAAGAACACGAGAGAGAGAGAGAGAGAGAGAGAGAGAGAGAGAGAGAGAGAGATAGTGATTTTTTCTGGGTGAATGGAGTGATGTCGGAAGATGAAGTAAGTGAGGGGGCCCACGTGGGGACCACAACCCACCAGGGCGCGCCTCGGGGTCCGGGCTCGCCCAGGTGGGTTGTGCCCACCTGCTGCACCTCCCTATGATATTATTTGCACCAGAAATTCAGAAATATTCAGAAAAAATTCGTATCAGATTTTCAAAGCATTCTGAGAACTTTTATTTTTGGGTAATTTTTTATTGCACGGAAAACTCAGAAAACAGACAAAAGCATAGCATTTTATTTTATTTAACTAAGAAAAACAGAAAACAAAATGTAGGGACAGAAGGTAGTGCTTACTAAATTCATCAACTTCATACCTCTAAAAAATGATCCATTAATAAGGTTGATCAAGTCTTATTAACAACCACTTTCGGTTAGCATGAAACCAAACAACTTTCGTAAATCGCTAAGTTGCCTCTATAGGGATACGAATGTCCCCAACAGTAAGCATTTCATATTTGTTTTTAACAGTAGGTAGAGGTAGCTGAAAACTTCCAATAGTGATTGTCGGAGATTTTTCAATAACATTAATACCATTCACTTGGAATTGTTTCTTCGGAAAGTGCACAGTATGCTCATTGCCATTGATATGAAAAGTGACCTTGCTTTTATTGCAATCAATAACAGCCCCTGCAGTATTCAAGAAGGGTCTACCAAGGATAATCGACATGTTGTCGTCCTCGGGCATCTCAAGTATAACAAAGTCAGTCAAAATAGTAACATTAGCAGCAACAACGGGCACATCCTCACGAATACCAATAGGTATGGCAGTTGATTTGTCAGCCATTTGTAAAGATATTTCATTAGATGTGAGTTCATTCAAAAGAGAAAGGCATAACACTAACACCGGCTCCCAAATCACATAAAACAGTTTTCACATAGTTTCTGTTGATAGAGAAAGGTATAGTTGGTATTCCCGGATCTCCATGTTTTTTAGGTACTACATCTTTAAAAGTATAATTAGCAAGCATAGTGGAGATTTCAGCTTCTATTATTTTTCTCTTATTAGTGGTGACGTCTTTCATATACTTTGCATAAGGAGGCATTTTAAAGATATCAGTCAAGCGAGTTTACAGAAAAATTGGCCTCAACATTTCATCAAAGCGTTCAAATTCTTCATCATCTTTCTTTTTAGTTGACTTAGGTGGAAAGGGCATAGGCTTTTGAACCCATGGTTCTCTTTCCTTTCCATGTTTTCTAGCAACAAAATCTCTTTTCTCATAACTTTTATTCTTGGTTTGTGGGTTATCAAGATCAACATCTGGTTCTATTTCAACATCATTGTCTGGTTCTTTATCATTAGGTTCAGTATCTTCATGAACCTCATCATTATCTTTTTCATTATCAGAAGGTGAGTGTTCATTACCAGATTGAGTTTCAGCATCAGAGATAGAATCTTCATTATCATTATCAGGAGGTCTTTCTATTTCAGGTTCACTAGAGGCAGGCAAAGTCCTATTATTTTTCTTCTTCTTTTTATTTTTAGAAGGACTAGGTGCATCAGTGTTAATTCTTTGAGAGTCTTGTTCAATTATCTTAGGGTGGCCCTCAAGATAAAGTGGTTCCTGAGTCATTTTACCTCCTCTAGTTGCTACTCTAACAGCAAAGTCACTTATATTATTGTTCATTTCATCAAGTAACTCTCTTCAAGATTTAGCAACTTGTTCTAATTGAGTTTGAACCATAGAGGCATGCTTTCCTACACCTCTAACATCATTTGAGATTCTAAATAATGAATCACTTAAACAAGCAATCATATCAGAGTTGTATTTCAATTGTTTTATAACGTTTGCATTGAAGTGATCTTGCTTCCTAATATACTCCCCCTATCCCAAAATATAAGAACATTTTTAACACGACAATAGTGTAAGAACATTCTTATATTATGAGACGGAGGGAGTAATTATCAAACTCATAAAGGCATTGGCTAGGATGTTTATTATGAGGATCATCACTATCATTGAATTTCATTAAAGATTTCAGCTCTACCACCTTGGGTGATGGTGGTGCTTCAAGCCCATGTATTTCTTCGATAGGTGGTAAATTTTTAACATCCTCGGCTTTAATACATTTTTCTTCATAAATTTCTTTGCCTCTTCATATCTTCAGGAATGAGATATAAGATACCCCTCTTGTTCGGAATGGGTTTAATAGGTGTTTCAGGAGGAGTCCAATCATCATATTTTTTCAATATGTTATTCAATAATTCTTCAACTTGCCCAATAGTTCGTTCCCTGAAAAGACAACCATCACAACTATCTAGGAAATCCCTACAAGCATCGGTTAGTCCATTATAGAAGATATCAAATATTTCATTTTTTTAAGAGGATGATCAAGCAAAGCATTAAGCAATTGGAGAAGCCTCCCCCAAGCTTGTGGGAGACTCTCTTCTTCAATTTGCACAAAGTTAAATATTTCCTGCAAGGCAGCTTGTTTCTTATGAGCAGGGAAGTAATAAATCATATCCTAGGGACTACGCACACAACCAGGAGAAAGAGTATTGTACCAAGCTTTAGCATCACCCTTTAATGAGAATGGAAATAACTTGAGAATATAGTAATAGTGAATCTTCTCATCATGAGCAAAAAGGGTGGCTATATCATTTAACTTAGTAAGATGTGCCACAACAGTTTCAGTTTCATAACCATGGAAAGGATCGGATTCAACCAAAGTGATTAATTCTGGGTCGACAAAGAACTCATAATCCTTATCATCAATAAAGATAGGTGAAGTAACAAACTCAGGATCACATTTCATTTTAGCATTCAGAGATCTTTCTTTATACTTGGATAATAATTTCTCTACATCATCTCTATCCTTACAAGCAAGAATATCCCTAGTTGCCTCCTCACTCATAGTATAACCACTGTTCAAAAAATCGTCCGAGTAGCCGAGTAATCGGCCGATTAATCGCTACTCGGCCATCCACCTTGTAAATTACATGTATTCGGTAGTGTTATTCGGCCTGGGGATTACTTGGCCGATTAACCGGTCTGACAACGATTAATCTACCGCAGAACGATTAATCGCGGGACTCACACGGGCCGAACTGTAAAAAAAATAGCCTCCCTTGTCTCTCTCCTCAATCCTACCCGTGGCCCGTGGGTTAGGTTGGGCAAGCTCCCAGCCCGCGCCGCCGCCTGCACTACCCACCTCGCGCCGCCGCCGTTCCTCCGCCGCCGGCCAATGGCGGCCCTCCCTCATCTCATCGCCGCCTCCTCCTCCCCACCTCCCGCATCTACCCCGCCCCCCAGCCTCACCCGTGGCTGTCGCCTCTCCTCGCTGCCTCCACCCGCCGTTCCTCCACCGCCGGCCAACGGCGGCCCTTCCTCTCCCGCCTCTCCTCGCCGCCTCCCCCCTCCCGCATCTACCCCGTCCCTCCTCCTCGTCGGTGGTTGTGGCAAGCAAGCAGGTGGCAGCCCTGGCGCCCTCCCTCTCCGGCCTGTACTTGCTGCCTCCTCACGCCGGCGACTAGGGCAGCAGCAAGCAGGTGCCCGCCCCTCCCTCTCCGGCCTCTCCTTGCTCTCTTCACGCCGGCGACCAGGTTGAAGGAGAAGGGGCAGCAACACATCATCATAGCAGCAAGCAGAGGTTGCTGCCACTTCATGTTGTGTATTTTGTATTTCTTTAACTTCATGTTTGATGAATGATGAATTGATGATTCAAATGATTGTCGTGTAGAATTGTTACAACTGTACTACTATGTGCAATTGTAATTTATTAATTTCATGATGTTTGGTGGCTTAATTGCAGTAAAATTGTATATGTATGCAATTTATTAGTAATTGCCTAATTGGTAATTGACTTTTGTTGTTTAACACTTTAACTTCAATTATTGCTAACTTGCTGCCCTACTTGATTTGTATTTTGTTTTTTGTATGTAGGAAATGGCTACTTCTAGTGCCGCTTCCGAGGTGGCGAGTTCTCAGTCGCTAAAAAGGAATTCTGATGACATGGCGTGGGAATTTGCCATGTTGTGTGATCCAAATGATTTGCAAAGATGAAGTGCAAGCTATGTGGAAAAGAAATGTTTGGAGGAGTCAATAGGATGAAGCAACACATAGCACAAATCAGAGCTCGGTGACAAGTTGTATGGTAGCCACTCCAGGACAACAAGCTTGGTGCAAGGAGGCTTTTCATACCGCAAAGAAGAAGAAGGTGGAAAAGGAAAAGCAAGCACAAGAATTAAGGGCCTCGGTGAACATAGAAGTTGAGGATGATGAAGAGCTTAGTGCAGTTGGTAAAGGTGATCCCAAAAATGTTGGGCCTATGGATCAATTTGTGGCACCGGTTGATCCTAGTGTGCCATTGAAAAAATTCCAACGCAACATCAATGATAATATCGACAAGGAGAGAAGCTACAAAGTGGTGCAATATTTGGCTAGATGGATGTACAAGAAAAACATACCCTTCAATGCTATCAATGATGATGACTTCAAACAATTTTGTGAAGCCCTTGGCCGTTATGGTCCTGATTGGAGGCAACCTTCACAACATCATATCCGAGAAAAGATGTTGTTGCAGGAGGTGGAGAGGACTAGGGATTTGTTGAAGCCACATGAGGCTGAGAGGGAGATCACCGGGTTTTGTGTCATGACTGATGCTTGGACAGACAAGAAAAGAAGGAGCATCATGAACTTGTGTGTGCATTGTAAGTTGGGGACAGTTTTTCATGAATCAAAGGAGGCATCGGCTCATGCACACACAAGTCTCTACATCTTCAATTATGTAGATGAATGCATTGAGAAAATTGGTATCAATCTTGAACCTTTTATTTTCTCTCGTTCTTTGCTTTTCAAGCTTTCATCATGTATTGATTATTGTGTTTTACCATGATGTTTGTAGGTGCTGATAATGTTGTACAAGTAGTCACGGATAATGCTTCAAACAACATGGGAGCAAAAGGGATGTTGAAAGAAAAAAGGCCGAAGATATTTTGGACCTCTTGTGCAACGCACACCCTCAACTTGATGGTCGAGCGGTTGGTAAATTAAAGCAATTTGGTTCTACAATTACCAAAGCAAAGGAGATGACTATTTTTCTTTATGCACATCATGCAACATTGGCGTTGATGAGGTCTCATACAAAAAAGAGAGACATTGTTAGGCTGGGAGTGACAAGATTTTCTTCGGCATTTCTTACCTTGCAAAGTCTTGCTGCAAAGAAGAAACAACTAAAGGAGATGTGTTGTAGTGATGCTTGGGGACAATGCAAGCATACACGTACAAGGAAAGGAAAGTCGGCTCATGCCACAATAATTAGTAGGACCTTTTGGAAGAATGTGTCTCTTTGCATCAAGGTAAGAAAATTAATAATGTTCTTTAATTGTGTCTTGTCATCTTGTGTTATATGTAATATGTTAAATACTAATGTTGTGCTTATCGTATGTTGCAATGCAAGGTTTTTGAGCCATTGGTGAAGGTGCTTCGATTGGCTGATAATGATGGACAGTCCATGGCCTCTATGTATGGAGAAATAATAGAGGCAAAGAACGCAATATTGCTTGCGGTTGAAAATTCAGAGAAGGACTATAAGATCATCACAATAGCCATGGAGAGCAAGATGAATGGGAGGTTAGATACGCCATTGCACATGGCCGCATATGCATTGAATCCCTATTATAGTTATGCTACCCCAAGCATATTTGTCGATGTAGAGGTCATGAGTGGATTGATGGAAGTTATTGAGACCTTCTATCATGATGATGATGAGAAGCAAAATAAAGCACTTAACATAGACTTGCCAAGGTTTAAAAATAAGGAGGGCATGTTTGCGAAGTTGGCTGCCTCAAAAGCTATAACGAATGCAAATTTCAATCTCGGTAAGCTTGTTCTCCTACATACTCTTTGTCTTTTTTGCATATGGCATTTCTGAATTTATGGGTTGATGGATTGATGCATAATACTTTGTTTTTTGTTTTCTCATGTAGGAGAGTGGTGGGCAACTTATGGACTACAAACTCCTACGTTGATGCACATGGCTTTGAGGATACTCAACTTGACCACAAGTTCTTCCAGATGTGAACGGAATTGGAGTGTTTTTGAACAAGTAACTCTTGAATCTCAACTTGTAGTTATTCAATTTGATCTTTAGTTCCTTACTTTATTTATGAACAAATGTGAATGACTACTTGATTAGGCTTTACCTTGCAATTTTTAGGTGGATGCTAAGAGGAGAAATAAACTAGATGTGAGTCATAGGGACAACTAGTTTATATCCAATTCAATGGAAGAATGATGGACAAAAGAAAGAAATGTTCCTCCTATCGTGATGTTCTCCTTGGTGAAGATGCTTCCATGGCACAAGATTGGATATGTGAAGATGCATATGTTGAGGACGAGGTTGATCCCGACACCACCATTGATGACGAAGTGGGAGCCACTGAGGCTATAGAGCCTCGTAGGAGTGCAAGCGTGAGAGAACTCCATGAAGTAGAAGAATTTGTTGCTGATGAAGATTCAGAAAATGAGATTGCTTTGGAAGAGGAGATAGAATTTGAGTCCGATAATGATGAGATGATTGCAACAAATGAGGATGAGGATGAGGACGGGGACACAACACAACCTTAATTCTTTGGGCCATGCTTTTTAGTATTTACCTAGTAATTTATTTTGGGTGTGGCCTTGTGGGAGAAGGAGAACTTTCTCTATGTGTGCTGTTTGGTATTTTCCTAGTTTGAGTCTCAACTTGTCATGCAATGCAACTATGCAAGATTGCAAGAATCCATGAACCATATTTATTTGTGTTTTATGGTTGAGGACCTTGTTATGTTATGCACTTATGCAAGAAGTCAAGAACTATGATTATTTGTGTTTTATGGCTCTTGTGAATTGTCACTTGTGGACCTTGCTGTAACACCCCGGATGTAACTTTCCATATTTGTAACTCCAACTCTTGCCATTTTCGGCATTGTGATATGATATTCCCTCCGTGGTTGCGTTTTTTTCTTTCGTTTTGCATTTTGTCCATGTCATGCATTTCATATCATGTCATCATGTGCATCTCATTTGCATACGTGTTCGTCTCATGCATCCGAGCATTTTCCCCGTTGTCCGTTTTGCAATCCGGCACTCCTATGTCCCCGGCGTCCCCTTTTACATTTTTCCGTGAGCGGGTACGAAACTTTCTCGGAATGGACCGAGGTTTGTCAAGTGGCCTTGGTACACCACCGGTAGACCACCTGTCAAGTTTCGGGTCATTTGGAGCTCGTTTGGTACTCCAACGGTTAACCGCACTCTCGCAAAGGCCTCTTTTAAGTTGCAGCCCAACACCCCTTCAATACAGCCCAATAACCCATCTAAGTCACTTTCATGCTCTCCGTTGTTCGATCACGATCGTGTGGGCGAAAACTACACCTCATTTGGAGCTTCCTCGCTCCTTCTACCTATAAAACACCCTCCTCCCGAAATTTGGTCATTCCACCTAACCCTAGCCCGCTCCTCTCGCGCCGCCCGGACACGTCCGGCGGGCGGACGCGTCGCCGCCCGCGCCCGGCGAATCGGGAGCCGCTACGTGGCGCCCGGCCACCCACGCCCGCCGCCCTTTGGCCGCCCGGCCCCGTGGGCCCCCGCCGCCGCCTCCCAGCGTCGCCTCCGCCCGCTGGTCGCCCGGTCGCCTCCATGGTCGCCGCCGCCCGGCGCCGCTGCCATGACCGACCCGGCCGCCGCCCGCCGGCCAGCCCGTCGCCATTGCCTCCACCGGCGCCGCCGCCCGTCGCCGGCCACCGCCTCGCCGCCCGGCCTCGTCCCCTCCGGCCATCCTTCCTCCTATCTCTCCGGCGCCATTCCGGCGAGGATCCGGCCGCCTCGATCGGATCTGGATCCGAAAATCACGAGGGTTGACTTCTTCTCCCCCGAAATTCCTCCAAGTCATTTTCTGTCAGTAATTTGTTGCATTTTCATCATGCCCTAACTTCGCACCCGTGGCTCCATTTGGGGCGTATAGAATATCGAAATGTTCGCCTAGATGAGTAGATCATTTCATCTCATTGAATAATTTTCATTTGAGCTCATCTTGATGCCCGAAATGCTGTTAGAAAAGGGCTATGTGATGTTAGTTTCAGATTCTTATCAGAACATTCACTTTTGTCATTTTTGCCATGATTGATGTGTGCACCCTATGATCTTGAGCCCTACATGCATTTGTAACATGCCTTACCATCTTTAGAGGGGTGTATGCCATGTATTTTTGTGATCTCTGTGGTGACTAGAACAAGCATGCAAAGTAGGCTTCATGATGTTGCTGATTTCAGCCCCTGTTTTGCTGATATTTTTATGCCATGTTAACTTGATGCTACCGAGAGATCCATGCATATTTTCAGATACTTCAGTAAGGATGTTTTGAAAATATGGTTATGCTCTATCCATCCATGCCCTTTTTTGCAATTATGGAGTGCCATAGCTTGAGTCAATCAAGCTCTACTTTTGCTATAAAATGTTTCCTGGCAGATTGTTTACATGTTATTCTATTTTGCCAAGGTTGTTGTAGTTGATCCGTGTATGATATGATGTTGTTCTTGCCATGTATTGCTTCTATGCCATGTCTTATTGATGGATGTATGCTTATTTTATCATTTCATGCTCTGTAGTGAGTGCATCGAGCTCGCGAAGGTGCCTACATAATTCTGTCAATGTCATGCCCTGTTTGCTGAATCTGTTAACAAAACTTGCTATATTGGCGTGGGTGCCATCATGTCTTCTGTTCCTTTTTGGCTTATGGTCAGTAAGGGACTTTTGATCTATGCTTTGAGTATATTCATTCCATGCCTTGTTTTGCTATTATAAGTTCCTGTAGCATGTCGTTTGCTTGCTCTAAAACATTGCTTCCTGATGCTGATTCTGCCATGTTCAGTATTTTCACCGTCTGTGAAACTGATATGTTTTGCACTTTTGCCATGCTTGTTTGGACCTGTTATGATGTTATTTAGCCGTAGCTCAGTGTTAAGCTTTTGTTAATCATCTTGATTAGATCACTTTGATATGCTTTGCTGGTACGTTTGGGTGCATTAGCTTAATTTCTTGTTGCTTGCTAAGTGGCATCATGTTGTTAATGGCAGATTTGTGTCATTCTTGTTTTGCTTGTCATTTGCAAACCGTGCATCCGATTCCGGTGATCTTTATATAGATTTCAACCGAAATCATCTCACCTTTCCAGAGGCACACTTGGTTTGCCAAGTTGATGCTTGGTTCATCTTTTTCCTTCCGGAGCACGCATACGCATTGCATATCACATCTCTCATATCATGCCATGTTTTGCATCATGTTGCTTGTGCATTGCACCTTGATTTATTGTGGTTCCATTGTTTGTGTTCTTGCTTTGGGTAGAGCCGGGAGACGAGTACGTGAACGAGGAACCTGTTGAGAATGCTTACGAGGATCAAGCTTTCGACAACTCTGAGAACTTTGCAGGCAAGATGACCATACCCTCGAAATCACTTCTATCTTTGCTTGCTAGATGCTCGCTCTTTTGCTATGCCTATGCTATGATGCCTATCACTTGCTTATCATGCCTCCCATATTTCCATGTCAAACCCCTAACCATCCTTCCCTAGCAAACCGTTGTTTGGCTATGTTACCGCTTTGCTCAGCCCCTCTTATAGCGTTGCTAGTTGCAGGTGAAGTTGAAGTTTGTTCCTTGTTGGAACATGGAGATGTTGTTCCTTGTTGGAACATGTTTACTTGTTGGGGATATCACAATATATCTGCTATAATTAATGCATCTATATACTTGGTTAAGGGTGGAAGGCTCGGCCTTATGCACAGTGTTTTGTTCCACTCTTGCCACCCTAGTTTCCGTCATACCGGTGTTATGTTCCTTGATTTCGCGTTCCTTACACGGTTGGGTGATTTATGGGACCCCTTGACAGTTCGCTTTGAATAAGACTCCTCCAAAGAAGGCCCAACATTGGTTTTACCATTTGCCACCTAAGCCTTTTTTCCCCGGTTTTCGCGAGCCCGAGGGTCATCTTTATTTAACCCCCCGGACCAATGCTCCTCTGAGTGTTGGCCCAAACTAGAGCGCTTTGCAGCGCCCCCTCAAGGAAACTTGAGGTCTGGTTTTAGTTGTACGGACTGCTCATCCGGTGTGCCCTGAGAACGAGATATGTGCAGCTCCTATCGGGATTTGTCGGCACATTCGGGCGGCTTTGCTGGTCTTGTTTTATTGCTGTCGAAATGTCTTGTAGTCCGGGATTCCGAGACTGATCGGGTCTTCCCGGTAGAAGGAATATACTTCGTTGACCGTGAGAGCTTATAATGGGCTAAGTTGGGACACCCCTGCAGGGTATTATCTTTCGAAAGCCGTGCCCACGGTTATGAGGCAGATGGGAATTTGTTAATGTCCGGTTGTAGAAAACCTGAAGTTGATCTTAATTAATGCACATCAACCGCGTGTAATATGCTTGACGGTCTCTTCTCGGCGGAGTCCGGAAGTGAACACGGTGTTGGAGTTATGTTTGACGTAAGTAGTTTCAGGATCGCTTCTTGATCGCTACTAGCTTCACGACCGCGCCTTGCTTCTCTTCTCGCTCTCTTTTTGCGAATGTAGCCACCATATATGCTAGTCGCTTGTCGCAGCTCCACCTCACAACTCTGTCCTTCCTATAAGCTTAAATAGTCTTGATCTCGCTGGTGTGAGATTGCTGAGTCCCCGTGACTCATAGATTCTACCAAAACAGTTGCAGTGCCGACGATGCCGGTCAGAGATGACGCAACCGAGCTCAAGTGGGAGTTCGACGAGGAACGTGGTCGTTACTATGTGTCTTTTCCTGATGATCAGTAGTGGAGCCCAGTTGGGTCGATCGGGGATCTGTGTAGCATTTGGGGTAGTCTTCTTTTATTTTGGTTCCGTAGTCGGACCTTGAGTGTAATCTGGATGATGGATGTTTATTTATGTATTGTGTGAAGTGGCATTTGTAAGCCAACTATGTATCTCTTTTCCTTATGTATTACATGGGTTGTGTGAAGATTACCTCACTTGCGACATTGCTTTCAATGCGGTTATGCCTCTAAGTCGTGCTTCGACACGTGGGAGATATAGCCGCATCGAGGGCGTTACACTTGCTATGTCATACTATCATATCATACATACCTGATACTTGTGGGCCTTGCTATGTCATGTGATACATACTTGTGGACCTTGTTATGTTATGCAAATTCAAGAACTATAATTATTTGTTATTAAGTTATTACAAGTCTTAGAGATAGAGCACGTAATGATTGTCGCCATACTTGTCGAATATATCATATTTTAGAGCATTGTTGTCACACACACGTACACTCATACAACACTTCATTTTTTTTCTCACATTTCACAACTCACATATGACCTCGGATAAAAATAATCAAAACATAAAAGTTGTTCGTTTTGCCTATACAAATAACTTGCATGTTGAATTTTTTTCATATTAGGTACTTACTCATTCCAGGACATTTAAATAAATTCTTCCGTGGCCAAAATCTGGTCCCAACACCAGGATTCTGAGATTTATAAAAGAAAAACTAACCGATTAATGCTCGACCGATTAATTCTGATTAATTGACCGATTCACGATTAATCCCTACTCCCTAGATGACCGAGCAGTTACCGATTACCGATTTCCTGAACATTGAGTATAACCTTCCAGTACCTTTCACAATTCATATCTAGAAGGACTAGTTCTAGTAGGTGTTTCAAGATTTTCAGTTTCAAGTTTATCATCAGATTCAACAATATCATGTTGTCTTACTCTAGCAATTTGTTCATCAAGAAATTCACCTAGTGGCACATCATCATCAAGCAAGGTACTATCATCATCATGAGTAGCATTCATAGCAGAAGTAGCATCATCAATAACTTGCGACATATCAGAATTAATAGCATGTGGTGTTGTTGCCAGTTTACTTATAACAGAAGGTGAATCTAAAGCGGAGCTGGATGGCAGTTCCTTACCTCCCTTGGTATTTGAGGGAAAATTCTTCGTCTTAGCATCCTTCAGATTCTTCATAGTGATATTTTGATAATAATCCCAAGTGACTCAACAAATATAGCTATGCTCACCGGCAACAACGCCAGAAAAAGGTCTTGATAACCCACAAGTATAGGGGATCGCAACAGTTTTTGAGGGTAGAGTATTCAACCCAAATTTATAGATTCGACACAAAGCGAGCCAAAGAATATTTGAAGGTATTAGCAGCTGAGTTGTCAATTCAACCGCACCTGGAGATTAATTATATGAAGCAACGTGATTAGTATCACAGTAATATGATAGTTTTGATGATAGCAGCAATAGCAACAGTAACGGTAACAGTGATAGTAGTGATTTTGTAGCAGTAACGATAGCAGTAGCAACAATAGTAACTTAGCAAGAACAATATAGACAAATTCGTAGGCATTGGATCGGTGACTTGTTGGATGATATTCATCATGAGAAAGTTATAACCTAGGGCGATACGGCACTAGCTCCAGTTCATAAATATAATGTAGGCATGTATTCTGTAAATAGTCATACGTGCTTATGGAAAGAACTTGCATGACATCTTTTGTCCTACCCTCACCTGGCAGCGGGGTCCTATTGGAAACTAAGGGATATTAAGGCCTCCTTTTAATAGAGAACCGGAACAAAGCATTAGCACACGGTGAATACATGAACTCCTCAAACTACGGTCATCACCGGGAGTGGTCCCGACTATTGTCACTTCGGGGTTGCCGGATCATAACACATAGTAGGTGACTATAACTTGCAAGATCGGATCTAGAACATGGATATAATGGTGATAAAATAAACGGTTCTGATCTGGAACCATGGCACCCGGGCCCAAAGTGACAAGCATTAAGCATGGCAAAGTCATATCAACATCAATCTCATATCATAGTGAGGGATCAAGCCCTAACAAAACTAACTCCATTAAATGATGAATCTTATCCAACTCCTCACCGACCAGCGAGCCTACGAAGGAATTACTCACTCCAGTGGGGAGCATCATGGAATTGGCGACGGAGATGTGTTGGTGATGACGAAGATCGAAGATCCCTCTCTCTGGAGCCCCAAACGGACTCCAGATCTGGCCTCCCGATGAAGAACAGGATACGGCGGCGGCTCCGTCTCGTGAAACGCAATAATTCTTTCTCCCGTGATTTTTTCTGGAATAATGTGATTTTATAGTGTCGGTTTGAGTCGGCCGGGGCCACCGGTGAGACAACCCACACAGGTGCGCTGTAGAGGCGGCAGCCACAGTGGGTTGTGCCCACCCAGGTGCCCCTCTCAGGTATCTTTTGGCTCCAGAAATTCTCTTTATTGATGTAAAAAATCCTCACAAAGTTTCGTTCCATTCAGAGAACTTTTTTTTGCACAAAAACAACACGATGGAAGTTCTGCTGAAAACAACGTCAGTCCGGGGTTAGTTTCATTCAAATCATGCAAATTAGAGTCCAAAACAAGAGGAAAAGCGTTAGGAAAAGTAAATACATTGGAGACGTATCAGGACCCAAGCTTGAAACTGAGTGCTTCTACTGCAAAGGGACTGGTCACTGGAAGCGGAACTGCCCCAAGTATTTGGCGGATAAGAAGGATGGAAAAGTGAACAAATGTATACTTCATATACATGTTATTGATGTGTACCTTACTAATGCTCGTAGTAGTGCCTGGATATTTGATACCGGTTCGGTTGCTCTTTGTAACTCAAAACAGGGACTACGGATTAAACGAAGATTGGCTAAGGACGAGGTGACGATGCATGTCGGGAATGGTTCCAAGGTCTATGTGGTCATCGTCGGCACACTACCTCTACATCTACCTTCAGGATTAGTTTTAGACCTGAATAATTGTTATTTGGTGCCAGCGTTGAGCATGAACATTATATCTGGATCTTGTTTTGTGCGAGATGATTATTCATTTAAATCAAAGAATAATGGTAGTTCTATTTATATGAGTAATATCTTTTATGGTCATGCACCCTTGAAGATTGGTCTATTTCTGTTGAATCTAGATTGTGGTGATACACATATTCATAATATTGATGCCAAAAGATGCAAAGTTTATAATGATAGTGCAACATATTTGTCGCACTGCCGTTTAGGTCATATTGGTGTACAGCGCATGAAGAAACTCCATGTAGATGGACTTTTGGAATCACTTGATTATGAATCATTTGATACTTGTGAACCATGCCTCATGGGCAAGATGACTAAAACTCCGTTCTCCGGAACAATGGAGCGAGCCAATGACTTATTGGAAATAATACATACCGATGGATGAGGTCCGATGAGTGTCGAGGCTCGCGGCGGGTATCATTATTTTCTGACCTTCACAGATGATTCGAGCAGCTATGGGTATATCTACTTAATGAAACGCAAGTCCGAAACATTTGAAAATTTCAAAGAATTTCAGAGTGAAGTGGAGAATCATCGTAACAAGAAAATAAAGTTTCTACGATCTGATTGCGGAGGCGAATATTTGAGTTACGAGTTTGGCCTTCATTTAAAACAATATGGAATAGTTTCACAACTCATGCCACCTGGAACACCACAGCGTAATGGTGTGTCCGAACGTCGTAACCTTACTTTATTGGATATGGTGCGATCTATGATGTCTCTTACCGATTTACCACTATCGTTTTGGGGTTATGCATTAGATACAGCTGCATTCACATTAAATAGGGCACCGTCTAAATTCGTTGAGACGACACCGTATGAACTGTGGTTTGGCAATAAACCTAAGTCGTCGTTTCTTAATGTTCGGGGTTGCGACACTTATGTGAAAAGGCTTCAGCCTGATAAGCTCGAACCCAAATCGGAGAAGTGCGTCTTCATAGGATACCCTAAGGAAACAATTGGGTACAACTTATATCACTGATCTGAAGGCAATGTAACACCCCTGGTGTCATGCTACAGTAATCCTCTGTTAATGGTGCCATGTCATCATGTTACTGTTGCTAACCTTCACTTGATCCAAATCACAATTCAAATTCAAGTCCAATCTAAAGTAAAAAATAATAAATCTCAAATGTCAAAATTAAATGTACAAGCTGTGGCAAATATTCCATAAGTAATTATGGTGGTGAACCAACTTTTAGTAAAGTGTTTTAGTGTAGTAAAATAAAATAAAATAGTAAAGGAAAGCTAAAAACAATACAATAACAAAAATATATAGAGAAAGGATAAAAGTCCTCTCCCCAGGCCTCAGCCCACTTGTCCACTAGGCCGGCCCACACACCCCTCCCTCCTCTTCCTGTTCACGAGGGGCGATTGTGGAGGCCATCCCATGGCCACCGGCCACGCGCTGGGCATGCACGGCGCTCCCCGTGAGGGAGTCCTGGATTAGGGGGCCCTCGGACGGCCAGACTATGTACTTGTGCCGAAATATTGGACTATGAAGATACAAGATTGAAGACTTTGTCCCGTGTCCGGGTGGGACTCTCCTTTGCGTGGAAGGCAAGCTTGGCAATTTGGATATGTAGATTTCCTTCTCAGAATCGACTGTGTAACCCTAGCCCCTCCGTGTCTATATAAACCGGAGGGTTTAGTCCGTAGGACAACAATAATCATAATCATAGGCTAGCTTCTAGGATTTAGCCTCTACGATCTCGTGGTAGATCAACTATTGTAATACTCATATCATCAAGATCAATCAAGCAGGAAGTAGGGTATTACCTCCATAGAGAGGGCCTGAACCTGGGTAAACATTGTGTCCCCCGCCTCCTGTTACCAATAGCCTTAGACGCACAGTTCGGGACCCCCTACCCGAGATCCGCCGGTTTTGACACCGACATTGGTGCTTTCATTGAGAGTTCCACTGTGTCATCACGGTAAGGCTTGATGGCTCCTTCAATCATCCACAATGATGCGTTCCAGGGTGAGGTTTTTCTCCCCGGATAGATATTCGTATTCGGCGGCTTCACACTGCGGGCCATCTCGCTTGGCCATCTGGAGCAGATCGATAGCTACGCCTCTGGACATCAGGTCAGCTTTGGAAGCCTGAACTACACCACCGACATCCGCGGAGACTTGATCTTCGACGGATTTGAGCCCATGACACGTGTGTTGAACAGTCACAATGAGCATGACTTAGATCTGCTATCGGACGGTATTCAGGAGATCACACCTGCAGCCACCCCGGCCTTAGATCCGGAGCGGATCGTGCATTCCGAGGACGGGTGGATGGACCCCGCCACGGAGGCCGCACACTCATCGGCGATAGTGCCGAACACAAACTTCTCCTCCAATGAGGTCTGCATCGTCGGACCCCCGGACTCGTCTCCGGCCACAGGCTCCGAACCACGTACATCCGCACCCATCGAACCCGATTGGGCACCGATCATGGAGTTTACCTCCACAGATATCTTTCAGCACTCGCCCTTGGGCGACGTGCTAAACTCATTAAAATCTCTCTCCCTGTCAGGAGACTCCTGGCCGAACTATGTCCAGCTTGAGTGGGAACCGGGCGACGAAGAAATTCGTTCCCCACCACCCACTTAATAGCCACTGTCGACGACCTAACCGGCATGCTTGCCTTCGACTCCGAAGACATCGACGGTATGGACGACGATGCCGGAGAAGAACAGGAATCAACGCCCAAAGGGCGCTGGATAGCCGAAAGCAATGGTGATGAGGCAACGGAGGATAACCGTCTTGAGAAGCAACCAAAGCGCCAACGTCGGCGCCGCTCTAAATCCCGCCACAGCAAAAACAACGATAACGACACAAAAAAGAATAATACCCCGGTCGACTCCAAAGGTAACGACGACCCCACGGATCCAGCGATGGAGCAGGATGAGCTAGGTGACGGCGAAAATAGTCCGAGGCCGCTGTCCGATCACAGCGATGCCGAAAATAAAACTTATAAACCTGTCTCCGGAGAGGAGAGCAGTCCGGACGATGATGCACTCATCATCCCGAAAAAGAACTTGGAACAAGAAGACCTCCACAAAAGGCTTATCGCCACCGCGAGGAGCTTGAAGAAGCAGAAGCAAAGGCTTAAAGCCGCGCAGGATACACTCAACCGCAGATGGAACAAAGTGCTCAACACTGACGAAAAATATGGTGGCGATCGCCACACAAAGAGCTACCCGAAGCGCAAGCTGCTTCCCGAATTCGACGACGAGGCTATAGAGCCCATCCCGCCGAAAAATAACACAGCCGATCGGCCGAACCAACCACCCCGTGGCCGAGACAAAGCGACTAAGGATGCCGCACAGAAGTCAGGACAAGATCTGCGTGAGCACCTGGACAAAAGAGCCGGTATGGCCAGGTCCATCTATGGATCTAGGAAGCTTGCTCCTACGCAGGATCACGGTCACCAAAATGACTACACTGATCGAATACCAGCTCGGAATCAACACCGAACACTACATCCGTCGGAAGCATGCCACGACACATCAAGATATAGGGGTGACGTGCACCCCGTGTGCTTCACCGATGAGGTACTGGATCATGAATTTATAGAGTGGTTTAAACCCGTGAACATTGAGGCATATGATGGAACAACAGAACCCGCAGTCTGGATTGAGGACTTCATTCTTCATATCCACATGGCTTGTGGAGACGATCTCCATGCCATCAAATACCTACCCCTCAAGTAGAAAGGACCAGCTCGGTACTGGTTGAAAAGCCTCCTCGAAAACTCAATTGGAAGTTGGGAGGAGCTTGAGGACGCTTTCAGGGCCAATTTTCAAGGGACATATGTCCGACCTCCTGACGCAGACGATTTAAGTCACATAATCCAACAATCCGGAGAGTCAGCCGGTAAGCTCCGGAACAGGTTTCTCACTAAGAAGAACCAAATCGTCGAGTGCCCAGACGCTGAAGCCTTAGCGGCTTTCAAATATAATGTCCGGGATGAATGGCTCGCCTGACACCTTGGCCAGGAAAAGCCGAGGACAATGGCAGCCCCCGCAAGCCTTATGACCCACTTCTACGCGGGCGAAGACAGTTAGTTGGTTCGTAGCGGTACCAGCGACCCAGGCACATCCGAAGTCAGGAACGGCAATGGAAAGCCACGACGCAATAAAAACAAGCGTCGAAATAATGAAGACAGCCCACACAACACGGTAGTAACCGCCGGATTCAGGGGCTCTCGACCCGGTCAGCGGAAAAAGCCATTTAAGGCAGCGGAGATGGACCGTCCAGCCTAAACAAAATTCTAGACAGATCATGTCAGATTCATGGCACCCCCGAGAAACCTGCAAATCACACCAACAGAGAATGTTGGGTCTTCAAGCAGGCCGGCAAGCTAAACGCCGAACACAAGGGGAGGGATCCGCAAAGTGAAGACAAGGACGAACCTCGCCAGCCGAACACCGGGGGACAGAAAAAATTTCCATCAGAGGTCAAAACAGTTAACATGATCTACGTCACCCACATACCAAAGAGGAAGCGCAAACGCGTGCTCCGAGACGTATACGCTCTAGAACCCGTCGCCCCCAAGTTCAACCCATGGTCGGCCTGCCCGATCACTTTCGACCGCAGGGATCATCTGACTAGTATCCGGCATGGAGGTTTGGCTACCTTGGTGCTCGACCCAATAATCGACGGATACCATCTCACCTGCGTCCTCATGGACGGCGGAAGTAGTCTTAATATGATATATCAGGACACTGTCCTCAAAATGGGGATAGACCCGTCAAGAATTAGCCAAAGTAGTGCTACCTTTAAAGGAGTAATACCAGGGGTAGAGGCCCGTTGTACGGGCTCTCTAACATTGGAGGTTGTATTCGGTTCTCTCGACAACTTTCGAAGCGAAGAACTAATCTTCGACATCGCTCCATTCCGAAGCGTCTATCACGCACTACTCGAAAGAATGGCCTTCGCTAGTTCCAATGCAGTACCGCATTACGCTTATCTTAAACTTAAGATGCCCGGTCCACGTGGCGTCATCACAATCAGCGGAAATACATAGCGTTCCTTGTGTGCGGAAGAATATGTGGCGGCTCTCGCAGCCGAACCACTGAACGGACTCCTCAACCCGAATAAATGATCGGTTGTCGAGACCACGGACACGGCTAGACGTGTCCGGCGCACCACTAGTTGTAGCAGCCCAGACAAACCTGAGCTTTGTCGATGGATATGCCCCCATACGTAGTGCTAGGGGCTGCCTGCATGTAAAAGGCTCCATAGTTCGGCTTGACCCTATTAATACAATAATAGATTGAATTCTCATGGTTCATTAAGAATAACCAATTTTTCGCACGATCACACCAGATTCTTTCACCTGGGTTTTTCTTTTTTACAAATGATCATCGTGCTACACTCTTCTAGGATATGGCACAACAGAGACAAAGGCGCAGACATGCAGCAGGGCCCCGTTCAAAGGTTTCTTTTTAGATTAAGACCCTGTGTAAACCTTTTTTATTGTCTCTTGTTGCTTCACACCCTCCGGACACTTAAAACATCCGAGAGGGATACTCGCGTTATTGGCATTTTTTCACACCAGATTAATGCACGTACCTGGATATTCAGTGCTCTTTATCGAGGGCGTTACTTAGCCCAGCATATGTTGTAAAGTCCGAATACCTTCGGGAGTGTTCGGCGTTGCAAGTTTGGCCTTATATGCATCAGCTCTGAATCATGTCTTTGGTCAATAGTTGGGTTTGCCCGGCTCCCGTGTTTTGCTACCTTACGTTCCGCTCTATCGGCTAAGGTGGCACCGGGAGAACTACAGCGATTGTGCCCTGGTTCATCTGGATGAGCACCTCAGTAGAGAAAGCTGAAAATTCACTGTCATGATAAAGTGAGAGACTGGTCAACCACTTGATGACTCAACGGAATCTTCGCGATTCCTCCGCATTAATGAAGGACCGGTTTCCTAGTCACGTATGTACGCGCACCATATTCGGATGAACGCGAATGTACCAGGGGCTATATAGTAGCCCCACCGTCAAACTCCTATGGCTAAGTGAAAGTGTTAAAGCTATATAGTCCGATTGCCTTGTTCGCCGCGCTATCGCCTCCTTAATGGACCAAGACGTTGGATCAAGTGTGATTATGCGCTTTACCGAACACCCCGCATTATATGCGTGGGGGCTGAAACCGACGACTGCAAACTTTCAGGTTATATACATACATACATAAACAGCCGCATAGGAGGCACTACAATACTTTACGGGCAAAGTATAAATATAGCCTTTCTAATCAAAATAGCATTGTTTTTACAGTCAAAGCACATGTCACTGAAACATGGTATTCTTGGAGCAGTGAGCCTCTATTAAACGGGCACCTTCTAGGACTTCTTCAAAATAGTGCTCGGGCGAGTACTGCCACCCAGGCGGACCCCTGGTTGCAATTTCGGTGGCCTCCATCTTCGCCCAATATGTCTTGACATGGGCAAGAGCCATCCGCACACCCTCTATGCACGCTGACCTCTTGACAGCGTCGATATGCGGCACAGCACGAAGAAATCGTTACACTAAACCAAAATAACTATCCGGACTTGGTTCCTTCGGCCAAAGATGACCCACGACAGACTTTATGGCAAGCCCGGACAACCTATGGAGCTCGACCCACTCGGCCATTTGCTCATTCAATAGCAGCGGACGCCTTGGATTACTGAATTGCGACCAGAACAATATTTCCACCTCATGATCTTTCTGATATTTGAAATACTCAGTCACGTCAGTAGCACTCTTTGCTAAATCCAGGTATGCGTCTGCTGAACTCCACAATTGATCAAGAGGGGCATACTTCGAATCGCCGAACTTCGTCCGCAATAAGAAGGGCTTCCCAGCCACGATATCTTCGGCTTGACGAAGCTCCTCAAGCACCGCTCTGATTTCAGAGCGCGTTTCCTTGGCTGCTTCCAAGGCCTTCTTCAAGTCAGCCGCTTTCGCTTGGCTTTCCCTTTCGAGGAGTTCATAGCGACTGGCGGCATTTTGCAGCTCAAGAGCCATGTTGGCTATTTTATCTTCGCTGTGGCGATGAGCAGCCTGTTCAGCTTTTAACTCTTCGACTACCTTCAGGGCGGCCGCATCGCTTCTCCTGGCTTGTTCCTTGGCTCGGGCAAGTTCTGCCTGAAGGGTCTCCACGGTGGTGGCTCCATCTGCAGTCAAAGCATATTATAAATACTAGCATCATGCTTCTCTTAATATTTGCTGACCACCCGAATATACATACCCTGTGACTCGTCAAGCCGCTTGTTCACAAGTGTGATGTCCGCATCCGCCACGTCAAGCTGCCGCCTTAATTCGGCAAGACCAGTAGTCCGGTCAGCCGCTAGACTCTCAACCGCCTGCGCATGACAGTAGTGCTATCATTACCTGAGACTATGATCCTCTGCTTGCCGCCTCTTGATGGCAACCAGAGTCTCAGGGGCTACTATCTATACAGACCACACCTAGCGTGTGCGGTACAGTCAAAAACATATATATTACTTTGTGTACCTCAAAGCCTCTTAGCAGGCTCGCAAAAGCTTCATTCAACCCGCTTTTTGCGGATGAAATCCTCTCAACCACCATACCCATTAAGGTACGATGCGCCTCTGAGATAGCCGCCTGCTCCAGAAGACCCATCAATGTGTCCGGTTGTGCACCGGACAATCCCGGGCTCTTTCTGTTGGTCTCCTTAGGAGCCGAGAACTCCAAACTTCGCGCGGCCAAAGAATTACCTTCTGGCCATTGGGGATCAGAATAAATCCTCCACGACGGCACTTCGGGGTCGTCCGTCTTATGAGGCGGGGAAGCAGGAGGAGGCGTCTGGCTTTCCATCATCTGCGGAAGAAGATCCCCCGAAGACGAACATTGTGGAGAAGGGCTGTGAGCCGGACTGCAAAAACATATGTCTTGGTCGTTATTCTTAGGAAAAGAGCAGGGCATATTCACTAATGTGCCTTTGATTACTTACAGTTCGGTTAACGGCTGTCCCCCTTGTGGGCGCTGTGCGCTAAGAACACCCTCCGGGGCAGGGCCCCCTAGTGAGGGTTTCTTCCCTCGTTTGGAAACCTCCGTTTCCAAGTCTTCAGGGGCGGCCCTTTTCTTCCCATGGGGAGAGGGGACTCTAGATTCACCTCCCTGGTCATCCTCCTCCGTGGAGGCACTAATTCCCCCGGTTTGGATGTTTAACGTATGAAGCCCGCCTGTGGCTTCTTTACTCCCCCCCCCCCCCTCGTCTTCTCCTGATGGCACTTGATATGGTGCGTGAGCCAGCATCCTGGTTAGTACAGGATCCGGCGAGCCTTCGGGAAGAGGGGCCAAACACCTGATCCTCTCCGCCTTTCGTAACCAGTCCTGTCAGAGGGTAGTTTTTTAGGGTAATGTTGTAACAAACATAATGACGGCATGTTCGGTCACGGAGTTACTTACTTGGGTATCTGGACGGTTGCAGTTGAGACCCGCATCCTCGATGGCGTCCGGACACTTTATTCGTGATCCGAGGATTAATCGATACATCCCTTCGGACGTCATGCCGAAGAAGTGTTGAATGGTTTGCGGTCCTTCTGGGTTGAACACCCACATACAGAGAGATCGACGTTCGTATGGCAGGACCCGATGAACTAACATTACTTGAATTACTTTGGCGAGGTTGATATCCCTCTTGAGGAGATCTCGGATGCGGCTTTGCAGTGTCGGCACGTCATTAGCTGCCCCCCAGTCCAACCCTTTGTTGACCCATGACGCCAGTTGGGGCGGAGGGGCAGAGCGGAAGGCTGGAGCGGCTGCCCGCTTTGTACCTCTGGGAGCTGTGATGTAAAACCACTCCCGTTGCCATAGGTCGGACACCTCCGGGAAGGAGCCCTTTGTCCATAGGGCGTCGGTGCCTTTGCTTATTATAGCGCCTCCGCACTCCGCGTGTCGCCCGTCGATCATCTTCGGCATCACATTGAAGGTCTTGAGCCATAAGCCGAAGTGTGGGGTAATGCGGAGGAGGGCCTCACACATGACGATGAACAACGAGATGTGAAGGAAGGAATCTAGGGCCAGATCATGGAAATCTAACCCGTAATAGAACATGAGCCCTCTTACGAAGGGATCAAGACTAAAGCCTAGCCCCCGAAGGAAGTGGGAAACAAATACAACACTCTCGTTGGGTTCGGGAGTGGGGATGACCTGCCCTTGAGCAGGTAGCCTGTGGGGGATTTAGTCGGTCAGATACCTGGTCTCCCTAAGCTTTTTGATGTCCTCCTCTGTGACAGAAGAGGCCATCCACCGGGCGTGAAGGTTGGATCCAGACATGGTTGAAGGTCCGGGGCGCTTAACCTGAACCTTGGGTGTTGGAAATCGAGGTAGGGGAAGGGGAGGATCAGGCGTGGAAAGAAAAGGACATGTCTTGACCTCTTTATAAAGAGGGTGAATATCAAGCGTCCTCCACGTGGCCGTCTGGAACTTGCCTAAAATCGAGGAGTCATACTAACAGCACGGTTGGGTTACCCACGCCCGTATTGACGAGAATCCCGTGATAAGGGGAACACGGTCTCTGCTTCGACAAGACGTGCCAATAAAACCGCCTCGCAAGACGTGCAGCAGAAGGTTGAGCAAAACGGTTCGTATAATAACCGGGCTGCGGCGTGATGTCACGCTGCAAAAAGTTGTCAGCAGATTAGATTTGTGGAATATTGTGCTCTCTACGGTGGTACGTGGAATTTTTTTTGCAGAGCCGGACACGGTTCATGTGTTCAAAATCTACCTTGGAGTATTCGGAGAAGGAACCCGCCTTGCAATGCCGAAGACAATCTGCGCACCGATCTCATCGTCATTGAAGCCTGGTTCAGGGGCTACCGAGGGAGTCCTAGATTAGGGGGTCCTCGGATGGCCCGACTATGTACTTGTGTCGGACTGTTGGACTATGAAGATACAAGATTTAAGACTTCGTCCCATGTCCGGGTGGGACTCTCCTTTGCATGGAAGGAAAGCTTGGCAATTCGGGTATGTAGATTTCCTTCTCTGTAACCGACTTTGTGTAACCCTAGCCCCCTCCGGTGTCTATATAAACCAGAGGGTTTAGTCTGTAGGACAACAACAATCATAATCATAGGCTAGCTTCTAGGGTTTAGCCTCTACGATCTCGTGGTAGATCAACTCTTGTAATACTCATATCATCAAGATCAATCAAGCATGAAGCAGGGTATTACCTCCATAGAGAGGGCCCGGACCTGGGTAAACATTGTGTCCCCCGCCTCCTGTTACCATTAGCCTTAGACGCACAGTTCGGGACCCCTTACCCGAGATCCGCCGGTTTTGACACCGACACCCCTCACCTATAAAACTTCCTCCGGGTCGAAACCCTAGCTCCCCCTCGGCCACTCCGCTTTCCCCCTCGCCTCCTCCTGGATCTGAGCGTCCCTCACCTCCGCGCCCGAGGCCACCGCGCCACCCGTCGACGCACGTCGCCGTTCATCGTCGCCCAGCCATCGTTGCCGCCATGACCCCGTCGCGCCGCTGCCCTCATCGTCGTCTCCGGCCACCTCGACCCTCCCCGAGCCCACTGTCGTCTCCCTACAGCCCCGCCGTGAGCTTCTTCTCCCCTCCTTCTCCCTCCTAGCTTGCACACGATGCTAGCTGATTCCCTCGACGTGGATGCGCCCGGGCCCCGAGCCCATCACGTCCGCGCCCGTGGCCGCGTGCTACACGCGAGAACGCGCGCGTTGGCTGCCTCTGGTTGCACCCCTCGCACGCCCAGCCGCGTGTGCCCGCGCCCGGGGCTGCCCGACCACGCCTAGCCGCTCCTCGCGCTGCTGCCTATTGCAGCCGCTGCTCGTTGTGCTTCTGCTGTTGCCGCCGGCGCAGCTTGCCCGGCCACGCCCCGTTGCTTCCCCGCGTCCGCGCTGGAGCTCCAGCTGCTGCTGCCGCCACTGCACATTGCCGTTCGCCTCGACTGCCTGCTGGCTCATTGCCGCCGCTCGTTGGCGCCTAACCCCGCTTTCTTCCGCATGCCCGCCGCCAAGATGCCTCCCGCCGCCTTCCCGCAACCACGCTTAGATCTCCCCGTCAAGGCCCGAGAGCCCCACGGCTCTGCTCCGCCAAAGACCGCTTCTGGCATCTGCTGGCCGCTGCACCTAGCGCCGCAATGGCCTCCGCCCTGCCTGCTCCCGCCGCCGCTTTGCCCTACATCGCGACCGCCTCCGCCTCACTGCCGGGCCGGGCGAGCCTCATGGTGGCTATGTCGCCGTCTGGTCCGCCCACCCGGCTCTAGCGCCACACTGCGGCTATGGCGGGCTCCCGCTTCGCCTTGTTGCCCCCCGGGCCTATGACGGTGGGGCCCGCCCCCAAATCCTTAAAAGAGAAATTAATTTTAAAAAATTAATTAATTAGCAGGATAATTAATTAATTTGCTTAAATTAACAACCTAATTAGTCTAATTAAATATGCTAATTAGGAAACAGTCAATGACAGGTAGGTCCCCCATGTCAGTTTGACTAGTCAATGCCCTATTGACTGCTGGTGTCATGATGACGTCATCCTGATGCAATATCTCCATTTTAGAAATATAAATGATTTCAGTACATGTTTTATAACTTGCAAAAATCATAGCAATTAAACCGTAACTCCGATGAAAATGTTTTCTATATGAAAGTTGCTCAGAAAAACGAGACGAATCTGAATACCTGGTCCGTTTACCTGTCAGATGCCTCTAACTATCTGAACATGGAACTTTCCCCCTCCGGTCATCTGCCTGACACAGGTCCGGAACCGGGAATACCTTCCCGGTTGATTCCCCCCTTCACCTATACCGTACAGCACTACGTTAGAACACCCCTAGTTCTGCTTTTTGTCATGTCATGCTTAGTGTTGCCTCTGTTTGTTCTGTATTTACCGTTTCTTCCCCTTCTTCTCTCTGGTAGACCCCGAGACGGATGATGCCCCTGTGATCGACTACGTCACCGACGACACTTCTCCCTTTTCAGCAGAGCTTTCAGGCAAGCCCCCCCCCCCCCTTGATCATCCTGATATCGCCCATTCCATTCTCTCATGCTTGCATTATATTTTGCTAATGTTATTTTTTGCTCCTATTCCAATGCATAGCTTGCTTTTGTAACCTGCTTATTGTTACCTTACCTACTTATCCTAAACTGCTTAGTATAGGTTGGTTAGTGATCCATCAGTGACCCCCCACCTTGTCCTTGTTGCCCTTGCTTCATCGTTGAAGACCCGGTCAACGTGATCGAAGACCAGGCCCCGGCAGCACACATCACTTCCCCTTAGTTGCTCGACACTACTGGGTTACCATCAGGTGCCGAGGGTGAGACGTCATCAGCACTTCTGATGTTAACCCGATGGTGTAGTTATTTGGCCGTCGTCATCGAGGGTGATTCTGCCTTAACCACTTCCGATACGACTCTGTCGTGCAACCCCTCAAGTGTGAACCTCGAGGGTGGATCCTCTTACATTCACCTTGATGATTATATCGAGTGGAATCCGTCGAGGGTGACTCCTCAGGTTTTCCTCTTGGTGTTAGACACACGGTTACTATGGTTACTATGACTTTACACGGAACCATGTTACTAAAGACGGGTCGGCCCTGAGGGGTACCTACGCAAGCATATTTGCGAGTGATGTGGAGTCAGGTTGACCTGGAAGGTGCCCGCGAGATACTTACGAGGCGTTGCCGGGCATTCCTAGCCCTTGCCGCAAGTCCTCGAGACGGGGCAACAGGGTCACATATTTCGTGAGTCTCTGCTTGTTACCGCGCGTTCCTAATCCACTACGGTTTGGATATTTGATCCGAGGGGCCTCTGGCCTGATAGCAACAACCATCATGTGGGCATGGTATTGGCGTTCTGCATCGTATGCATCAGCTGAAGCTTAATAGACGTCAGTGACTGAGCTCACACGCCGGGTTGGACTGCGTAAGCACCTGCCTTTTTAAGGAGGTACCTAGGTCTGCTCACCGGCCGCGTTCGCAACATGCAGGAGTTCCCGGGGCGATGGTGTGACACCCCCGATTCAATCTTACACTAATCATACACGCAAATGTGTACGATCAAGATCAGGGACTCACGGGAAGATATCACAACACAACTCTAGACACAAATTAAAAGATATTACAAGCCAGGGGCTTCGAGGACTCGAATACATAAGCTCGAATACACAAGAGTCAGCGGAAGCAACAATATCTGAGTACAGACATGAGTTAAACAAGTTTGCCTTAAGAAGGCTAGCACAAAAGCAACAACGATCAAAAAGGCAAGGCCCCCTGCCTGGGATCCTCCTAAACTACTCCTGGTCGTCGCCAGTGGCCTGCACGTAGTAGTAGGCACCTCCAGTGTAGTAGGAGTCGTCATTGATGGTGGCGTCTGGCTCCTGGGCTCCAACGTCTGGTTGCGGCATCCAGGAAGAAGAGGAAAAGGGGGGAAAGATGGAGCAAAGCAACCGTGAGTACTCATCCAAAGTACTCGCAAGCAAGGATCTACACTACATATGCATGGGTATATGTGTAAAGAGGCAATATCGATGGACTGAACTGCAGAATGCCAGGATAAGAGGGGGATAGCTAGTCATATCAAAGACTATGCTTCTGGCAGCCTCCATCTTGCAGCATGTAGAAGAAAGTAGATTGAAGTCCTCCAAGTAGCATCGCATAGCATAATCCTACCCGGCGATCCTCCCCTCGTCGCCCTGTGAGAAAGAGATCACCGGGTTGTCTCTGGAACTTGTTTGGGTGTGTTTTATTAAGTACCTGGTTCTAGTTGTCATAAGGTCAAGATACAACTCCGGGTCATCCTTTTACCAAGGGACACGGCTATTCGAATAGATCAACTTCCCTGCAGGGGTGCACCACATAACCCAGCACGCTCGATCCCTCTGGTCGGACAAATTTTCCTGGGTCATGCGCAGCCTCAGAAGATCAATATGTCGCAGCCCCACCTAGGCACAACAGAGAGGTCAGCACGCCGGTCTAAATCCTATGTGCGTAGGGGTCTGGGCCCATCGCCCATTGCACACCTGCATGTTGCAAGGGCGGCCGGAAGCAGACCTAGCCTCCCAAATACAAGAGCAGGCGTTCCAGTCCAATTCGGCGCGCGCCACTCAGTTGCTGACGTCAAGAAGGCTTCGGGTGATACCACGACGTCGAGTGCCCATAATTGTTCCCACATAGTTGGTTAGTGCGTATAGGCCAGTGGCCAGCCTCACATCAAATACCAAGATCTCGTTAAGCGTGTTCTTTTAAAGTAACCGCGGACATCAACCAGGGCCTGGCCCACCTCTCACCTAGGTGGTCTCAACCTGCCCTGTCGCTCTGCCACAAAGATCCACACAGAGGGCCGTCGGTGCAAATGTCCTTTCAGCCCCCAATTCATGAATCACTCGCGGGTACTCTATGAGCCGACCCGACTTTAGTCACCATCTGTATAGTATGTATGTATGTATGTATGTATGTATAGTATATACCCGTGATCACCTCCCAAGTGATCACGGCCAGATAGTATAGCAAGGCAGACGGACAAGAATGTAGGGCTATAGCTGATAAACTAGCATCCTATACTAAGCATTTAGGATTGCAGGTAAGGAGTCAACAACTGTAGCAACAGTGACAGGCTATGCAATAGAATAGGATTAACCGAACAGTAACATGCTACACTACTCTAATGCAAGTAGTAGAGAGAAGAATAGGCGATATCTGGTGATCAAGGGGGGGCTTGCCTTGTTGCTCTGGCAAGAAGGAGGGGTCGTCAACACCGTAGTCAAACTAGGGGTCGCCGGAAGTCCCCGGGTCTACCGGAAAGAATTAACGGAGGGGGAACACCATAAGTAACAGAGAAATCAAAGTATCACAAAGCATAACTGTAGGACCTTGAAGTATGTCTAGAGGGGGGTGATTAGACTACTTGACCAATTAAAAACTTAAACTTTTCCCAATTTTAGAGTTTGGCAGATTTTAGCGATCTTTGGACAAGTCAAGCAATCTTCACACAATTCAAGCAAGCATGCAAAGAGTATATGAGCAGCGGAAATTAAAGCATGCAACTTGCAAGAATGTAAAGGGAAGGGTTTGGAGGATTCAAACGCAATTGGAGACACGGATGTTTTTGTCGTGGTTCCGATAGGTGGTGCTGTTGGGGAACGTAGTAATTTCAAAAAAATTCCTACACACACGCAAGATCATGGTGATGCATAGCAACGAGAGGGGAGAGTATTGTCTACGTACCCTCGTATACCAAAGCGGAAGCGATCACAACGTAGAGGAAGTAGTCGTACGTTCTCCTCGCGATCCACCCGATCCCAGCGCCGTTACTCCGGCGCCTCCGAGTCGATCACAACGTAGAGGAAGTAGTCGTACGTTCTCCTCGCGATCCAGCCGATCCCAGCGCCGTTACTCCGGCGCCTCGAGTTCTTGGCACACGCTCAGCTCGATGATGCTCCTCGGGCTCCGATCCAAAGCAAAGCTCCGGGAGAGGGAGTTCCACAAGACGACGGCGTGGTGACGATCTTGATGTTCTACCGACGCAGGCTTCGCCTAAGCACCGCTATGATATGACCGAGGTGGAATATGGTGGAGGGGGCACCGCACACGGCTAAGGAACGATCTCAAGGATCAACTTGTGTGTTCTTGGGTGCCCCTGCCCCCTGAGATATAAAGGAGCAAGGGGAGGGCCGGACGGCCCTAGGAGGTGCGCCAGGAGGGGGAGTCCTCCTCCTAGTGGGAGTAGGACTCCCTTTCCTAGTCCAACTAGGAAGGAGGAAGGGGAAGGAAAGAGAGGAGAGGAGAGGGAAAGGGGGCCGCGCCTCCTTGTCCAATCGGACTCCCCATGGGGGCGCGCCACCTCCTGGCGCAGCCCTCTCTCTCCTCTTGGCCCAATAAGGCCCATTACTTCCCGGGGTTCCGTAACCCTCCCAAGACTGCCTTTCTCCTAAACTTCCTAACCTTTCCGTGTCCGAATATAGCCGTCCAATATATCAATCTTTATGTCTCGGTCATTTCAAGACTCCTCGTCATGTCCGTGATCACATCCGGACTCGAACTCCTTCGGTACATCAAAATACACAAACTCATAATATAACCGCCATCGAAACCTTAAGCGTCATGGACCCTACGGTTCGAGAACAATGTAGACATGACCGAGACACATCTCCGGTCAATAACCAATAGCGGGACCTGGATGCCCATATTGGTTCCTACATTTTCTACGAAGATCTTTATCGGTCAGACCGCATAACAACATACGTTGTTCCCTTTGTCATCGGTATGTTACTTACCCGAGATTCGATCGCTTGTGATCCAATACCTAGTTCAATCTCGTTACTGGTAAGTCTCTTTACTCGTTCCGTAATACATCATCTCACAACTAACTCATTAGTTGTAATGCTTGCCAAGGCAATTGCACCAGTGTTGTCACAGAAGATCTTCATTGGTCCCGATGCACTAGGTATGACACCTAGATCGGAAATGAACTCTTTCATCCAGACTCCTTCATTTGCTGCTTCCGAAGCAGCTATGTACTCCGCTTCACATGTAGATCCCGCCACGACGCTTTGTTTAGAACTGCACCAACCGACAAATACCACCGCTTAACAAAAACACGTATCCGGGTTTGCGATTTAGAATCGTCCGGATCGTCAAAGCTTGCATCAAGTAACCATTTACGACTAGCTCTTTGTCACCTCCATATACGTAGAAACATATCCTTAGTCCTTTTCGTGTATTTCAGATGTTCTTGACCGCTGTCCAAAGGATCCACTCCTAGATTACTTTGGTACCTTCCTGCCAAGCTTACACTAAGCATACGCCGTGTCCGTACACAGCATTGCATACATGATAGAGCCTATGGTCAAGCATAGGGAACATCTTTCATTTTCTCTCTATCTTCTGCATTGTGGTCGGGCATTGAGTCTGACTCAATCTTATACCTTGTAATACAGGTAAAAAACCTTTCTTTTCCTGATCCATTTTGAATTTCTTCAAAACTTTATCAAGGTATGTGCTTTGTGAAAGTCCAATTAAGCGTCTTGATCTATCTCTATAGATCTTGATGCCCAATATGTAAGCAGCTTCACCGAGGTCTTTCATTGAAAAACTTTTATTCAAGTATCCTTTTATGCTATCCAGAAATTCTATATCATTTCCAATCAATAATATGTCGTCCACATATAATATCGTAAATGCTACAGTAGCTCCCACTCACTTTCTTGTAAATACAAAGCTTCTCCAAAAGTCTCAGATAAAACCATATGCTTTGATCACACTATCAAAACGCTTATTCCAACTCCGAGAGGCTTGCACCAGACCATAAATTGATCATTGAGCTTGCACACTTTGTTAGCACCTTTTGGATCAAGCAAAACCTTCTGGTTGCATCATATACAACTCTTCTTCTAGAAATCCATTCAAGAATGCAGTTTGACATCCATTTGCCAAATTTCATAATCATAAAATGCGGCAATTGCTAACATGATTCGGACAGACTTAAGCATCGCTACGGGTGAGAAAGTCTCATCATAGTCAACCCCTTGAACTTGTCGAAAACCTTTTGCAACAAGTCGAGCTTTGTAGACAGCTTATATTACCATCGCCAGTCTTCTTCTTAAAGATCCATTTATTCTCAATGGCTTGCCGATCATTGGGCAAGTCAACCAAAGTCCATACTTTGTTCTCATACATGGATCCCATCTCAGATTTCATGGCTTCCAGCCATTTCATGAATCTGGGCTCACCATCGCTTCTTCATAGTTTGTAGGTTCGCCATGGTCAAGTAACATGACTTCCAGAATAGGATTACCGCACCACTCGGTGCGTATTTTATTCTCGCTTGACCTACGGTTCAAGAGCAACTTGATCTGAAGTTTCATGATCAACATCATTAGTTTCCTCACCAATTGGTGTAGTTGTCACATGAACCGCTTTCTTGTGATGAACTACTTTCCAATAAGGGAGCAGATACATTATCTCATCAAGTTCTACTTTCCTCCCACTCACTTCTTTCGAGAGAAACTCCTTCTCTAGAAAGGATCCGAATTTAGCAACGAAAATCTTGCCTTCAGATCTGTGATAGAAGGTGTACCCAATGATCTCCTTTGGGTATCCTATGAAGACACATTTCTCCGATTTGGGTTCGAGCTTATCTGGTTGAAGTTTTTTACATAAGCATCGCAGCCCCAAATTTTAAGAAACGACAACTTTGGTTTCTTGCCAAACCACAGTTCATACGGTGTCGTCTCAACGGATTTAGATGGTGCCCTATTTAACGTGAATGCGGCCGCCTCTAAAGCATATCCCCAAAACGATAGCGGTAAATCAGTAAGAGACATCATAGATCGCACCATATCAAGTAAAGTACGACACGACGCTCGGACACACCATTTCTCCGTGGTGTTCCGGTGGCGTGAGTTGCTAAACTATTCCACATTGTTTCAAATGTAAACCAAACTCAGAACTCAAATATTCTCCTCCACGATCAGATCGTAGAAACTTTATTTTCTTGTTACGACGATTTTCCACTTCACTCTGAAATTCTTTGAACTTTTCAAATGTTTCAGATTTGTGTTTCATTAAGTAGATATACCCATATCTGCTCAAATCATCTGTGAAGGTGAGAAAATAACGATACCCGCCAAGGCCTCAACATTCATTGGACCACAAACATCGGTATGTATGATTTCCAACAAATCAGTTGCTCGCTCCACAGCTCCGGAGAACGGCGTTTTAGTCATCTTGCCCATGAGGCATGGTTCGCAAGTACCAAATGATTCATAATCAAGTGATTCCGTAAGCCCATCAAGATGGAGTTTCTTCATGCTTTACAATCGATATGACCCAAACGGCAAGGCCACAAATAAGTTGCATTATCATTATCAACTCAGATCTTTTGGTTTCAACACTATGAATATGTGTATTACTACTATCGAGATTTAATAAAAATAGACCACTCTTCAAGGGTGCATGACCATAAAAGATATTATTCATATAAATAGAACAACCATTATTCTCTGTCTTAAATGAATAACCGTCTCGCATCAAACAAGATCCAGATATAATGTTCATGCTCAACGCCGCACCAAATAACAATTATTTAGGTCTAAAACTAATCCCGATGGTAGATGTAGAGGTAGCGTGTCAATCGCGATCACATCGACTTTGGAACCATTTCCCACGCCATCATCACCTCGCCCTTAGCCAATCTTCGCTTAATCCGTAGTTCCTGTTTCGAAGTTGCAAATATTAGCAATGTAACCAGTATCAAATACCTGTGTACTATCATGCGAGTATTAGTAAGGTACACATCAATAACATGTATATCACATATACCTTTGATCACCTTGCCATCCTTCTTATCCGCCAAATACTTGGGGCAGTTCCGCTTCCAAAGGTCCGCTTTGTTTGCAAGAAAAACACTCGGGCCAGCTTAGGCCCAGACTTGGGTTTCTTCTCTTGAGCAGCAACTTTCTTGTCGCTCCTTTTGAAGTTCCCCTTCTTCTTTCCTTTGCCCTTTTTCTTGAAACTAGTGGTCTTGTTGACCATCAACACTTGATGCTCTTTCTTGATTTCTACCTCCGCTGCTTTTAGCATTGTAAGAGCTCGGAATTGTTTTGGTCATCCCTTGCATATTATAGTTCATCACGAAGCTCTTGTAGCTTGGTGGCGTGATTGGAGAATTCTGTCAATGACACTATCATCCGGAAGAGTAACCCCAGCTTGAATCAAGTGGTTATTATACCCAGACATTTTGAGTATATGTTCACCGATGTAACTATTCTCCTCCATTTTGCAGCTATAGAACTTATTGGAGACTTCATATCTCTCAATCCGGCATTTGCTTGAAATATTAACTTCAACTCCTGGAACATCTCATATGCTCCATGACGCTCAAAACGCCGTTGAAGACCCGGTTCTAAGTCAGAAGCATGGCACAATCGAACTATCGAGTAGTCATCAGCTTTGCTTTGCCAGACGCTCACAACTTCTCGGCGTTGTTCTCGCGGCAGTTCGGCACCCAGCCGGTGCTTCCAGATTTAATTCTTCTGTGCAGCAATGAGGATAATCCTCAAGTTACGGACCCAGTCCGTAATTGCTACCATCATCTTTCAACTTTGCTTTCTCAAGGAACGCATTAAAATTCAACTAACAACAAAGACGAGCCATCTATCTACAGAAACATAGACAAGCAAAATACTATCGTGTACTAAGTTCATGATAAATTTAAGTTTTAATTAATCATATTAAAAACTCCCACTTAGACAGACATCTCTCTAGTCATCTAAGTGATTACGTGATCCAAATTAACTAAACCATGTCCGATCATCACGTGAGATGGAGTAGTTTCAATGGTGAACATCACTATGTTGATCATATTCATTATATGATTCACGCTCGACCTTTCGGTCTCCGTGTTCCGAGGCCATATCTGTTATATGCTAGGCTCGCCAAGTTTAACCTGAGTATTCTGCGGCGCAACTGTTTTGCACCCGCTGTATTTGAACGTAGAGCCTATCACACCCGATCATCACGTGGTGTCTCAAAGACGAAGAACTTTCGCAACGGTGCATACTCAGGAGAACACTTCTTGATAATTTTAGTGAGAGATCATCTTATAATGCTACCGTCAATCAAAGCAAAATAAGATGCATAAAGGATAAACATCATATGCAATCAATATAAGTGATATGATATGGCCATCGCTATCTCGTGCTTGTGATCTCCATCTCCGAAGCACCGCCGTGATCACCATCGCCACCGGCGCGACACCTTGATCTCCATCGTAGCATCGTTGTCGCCACGCCATCTATTGCTTCTACGACTATCGCTACCGCTTAGAGATAAAGTAAAGCAATTACAGTATGCGTTGCATTTCATACAATAAAGTGACAACCATATGGCTCCAGCCATTGTCGATAACTTCGGTTACAAAACATGATCATCTCATACAATAAAATATAGCATCACGCCTTGACCATATCACATCACAACATGCCCTGCAAAAACAAGTTAGACGCCCTCTACTTTGTTGTTGCAAATTTTACGTGGCTGCTACGGGCTTAAGCAAGAACCAATCTCACCCACGCATCAAGACCACAACGATACTTTGTCAAATAGACTCCGCTTTAACCTTCTCAAGGACCGGGCGTAGCCACACTCAGTTCAACTAAAGTGAGAGAGACAGACACCCGCCAGCCACCTTTAAGCACGAGTGCTCAGAACGGTGAAACCAGTCTCAGAAGCGTCACGCGTAATGTCGGTCCGGGCCGCTTCATCTCACAATACCGCTGAACCAAAGTATGACATGTCTGGTAGGCAAGATGACTTGTATCGCCCACAACTCACTTGTGTTCTACTCGTGCATATAACATCAACGCATAAAACCAGGCTCGGATGCCACTGTTGGGGAACGAAGTAATTTCAAAAAAATTCCTACGCACACGCAAGATCATGGTGATGCATAGCAACGAGAGGGGAGAGTATTGTCTACGCACTCAGAGACCAAAGCGAAGCGATCACAACGTAGAGGAAGTAGTCAGACGTTCTCCTCGCGATCCACCCGATCCCAAGCTGTTACTCGGCGCCTCGAGTCGATCACAACGTAGAGGAAGTAGTCGTATGTTCTCCTCGCGATCCAGCCGATCCCAAAAGCCGTTACTCCGGCGCCTCGAAGTTCTTGGCACACGCTCAGCTCGATGATGCTCCTCGGCCCGATCCAAAGCAAAGCTCCGGGAGAGGGAGTTCCACAAGACGACGGCGCAGTGACGGTCTTGATGTTCTACCGACGCAGGCTTCGCCTAAGCACCGCTATGATATGACCGAGGTGGAATATGGTGGAGGGGGCACCGCACACGGCTAAGGAACGATCTCAAGGATCAACTTGTGTGTTCTTGGGTGCCCCGCCCCGTGATATAAAGGAGCAAGGGGAGGCCGGCCGCCCTAGGAGGTGCGCCAAGGAGGGGGAGTCCTCCTCCAGTGGGAGTAGGACTCCCTTCCTAGTCCAACTAGGAAGGAGGAAGGGAAGGAAAGAGAGGGAGAGGAGAGAAGGGGGCCGCGCCTCCTTGTCCAATTCGGACTCCCCATGGGGGCAGCCACCTCTGGCGCAGCCCTCTCTCTCCCTCTTGGCCCAATAAGGCCCATTACTTCCGGGGTTCCGGTAACCTCCCAAGACTGCCTTTTCTCCTGAACCTTTCCTGTCCGAATATAGCCGCCCAATATATCAATCTTTATGTCTCGATCATTTCGAGACTCCTCGTCATGTCCGTGATCACATCCGGACTAACTCCTTCGGTACATCAAAATACACAAACTCATAATATAACCGCCATCGAAACCTTAAGCGTCGCGGACCCTACGGTTCGAGAACAATGTAGACATGACCGAGACACATCTCCGTCAATAACCAATAGCGGGACCTGGATGCCCATATTGGTTCCTACATTTTCTACGAAGATCTTTATCGGTCAGACCGCATAACAACATACGTTGTTCCCTTTGTCATCGGTATGTTACTTACCCGAGATTCGATCGTCGGTATCCAATACCTAGTTCAATCTCATTCATCGGTAAGTCTCTTTACTCGTTCAGAATACATCATCTCACAACTAACTCATCGGTTGTAATGCTTGCAAGGCTTATGTGATGTGTATTACCGAGAAGGCCCGTAGATACCTCTTCGACAATCGGAGTGACAAAACCTAATCTTGAAATACGCCAACCCAACAAGTACCTTTGGAGACACCTGTATTACTCCTTTATAATCACCCGATTCACGTTGTGACGCTTTGGTAGTACCCAAAGTGTTCCTCCGTAAACGGGAGTTGCATAATCTCATAGTTATAGGAACATGTATAAGTCATGAAGAAAGCAATAGCAATATACTAAACGATCAAGTGCTAAGCTAACGGAATGGGTCATGTCAATCACATCATTCTTCTAATGAGGTGATCCCATTAATCAAATGACAACACATGTCTATGGTTAGGAAACATAACCATCTTTGATTAATGAGCTAGTCTAGTAGAGGCTTACTAGTGACTATCTGCTTGTCTATGTATTCACACATGTATTATGTTTCCGGTTAATACAATTCTAGCATGAATAATAAACATTTATCATGATATAAGGAAATAAATAATAACTTTATTATTGCCTCTAGGGCATATTTCCTTCCGTGCTATCGTGACATCCACGTTGATGGAGACTTCAACCCACGAAGGGTAACGGTTATGTGAGTCCATGGAGGGCTCCACCCACGAAGGGTCCACGAAGAAGCAACCTTGTCTATCCCACCATGGCCGTCAGCCCACGAAGGACTTGCCTCACTAGCGGTAGATCTTCACGAAGTAGGCAATCTCCTTGCCCTTACAAACTCCTTGGTTCAACTCCACAATCTTGTCTGAGGCTCCCAAGTGACACCTAGCCAATCTAGGAGACACCACTCTCCAAGAAGTAACAAATTGTGCGTTGATGATGAACTCCTTGCTCTTGTGCTTCAAATGATAGTCTCCCCAACACTCAACTCTCTCTCATAGGATTTGGATCTGGTGGAAAGAAGATTTGAGTGGAAAGCAACTTGGGGTAGGCTAGAGATCAAGATTCATATGGTAGGAATGGAATATCTTGGCCTCAACACATGAGTAGGTAGTTGTCTCTCAGAAAATGTAGGTTGGAAGTGTAGGTTTGTTCTGATGGCTCTCTCCACGAATGAAGAGGAGGTGGAGGGGTATATATAGCCTCCACACAAAATCTAACCGTTACACACAATTTACCAAACTCGGTGGGACCGAATCAACAAACTCGGTCGGACCGATTTAGTAAACCTAGTGACTGTTAGGATTTTCGATGGGATCGATATGCAACTCGGTAGGACCGATATGGTTAGGGTTAGGGCATAACGTAATCTCGGTGAGACCGATTACACAAACTCGGTGAGACCGATTTTGGTAATTAGCTAACCAGAGAGTTGGTCAGGTAAACTCGGTGGGACCGATTCGCTCATCTCGGTTGGACCGAAATGTTACGAAGGGGAAACAGAGAGTTTACATTGCAATCTCGGTGGGACCGATCGCTCACTTCGGTTAGACCGAAACGTTACGAAGGGAAACAGAGAGATTACAATCCCATCTCGGTGAGACCGAGATCCCTATCGGTAAGACCGATTTGCCTAGGGTTTGTGGTAGTGGCTAAGACATTTGAACTCGGTGGCGCCGGATAGAAAGAATCGGTGGGGCCGAGTTCGACTTTGGGTTTAGGTCATATGTGGTTGTGAGAAAGTAGTTGAGGGTTTTTGGAGCATATCACTAAGCACTTGAAGCAAGAGGCTCATTAAGAAACACCTCATCCCTTCTTGATAGTATTGGCTTTTCCTATAGACTCAATGTGATCTTGGATCACTAAAATGTAAAATGTAGAGTCTTGAGCTTTTGAGCTTGAGCAAATTCTTTGTCCTTAATATTTTGAGGGATCCACTTTCATCATCCATGCCATGCCATTCATTGAGCTTTCCTGAAATATGTGTCTTGGAATAGCATTAGCTCAATGAGCTATATGTTGTTATGAATTACCACCACCTAGGGATAGTTGCACTTTCAATCTCCCCCTTTTTGGTAATTGATGACAACATACAGATCAAAGCTTTGACAAATGATAATAAGATTGAAAAACATCGTCGCTTTGAGAAGTATGTGATAAGCAAGAGCTCCCCCTAAATTTGTGCATAGTTTAAGATTTGCTTTGGACTGCAAATGCACAAGGAATTAGGCTCATGGGTTACTCTTCCATGTCACATATATCTTGGTGGAGCACTCAAAATAATAATGATTGAATACATGCACTCATCACCAAGCAAAGTGAATGATCATATAAGGATAAGTAAGATAATATCATCTAACAAGCATAAGTGTAGCTTATGATCAAACACATGATCATCAATGTCTCACAGATAATAGCATAGTATCTCAAGCAATCAAAAGCAAACAAAGTTTAACCACCAAAGCAAGAGAGAACAAAAAGCAACACTCTCTCTCTCAAAGCCTATGATCTATACATTTTTCTCCCCCTTTGGCAACAAGTTACCAAAAAGTTCATAGAAAATGCATAGTACTAGATCAACTGTCAAGCTTGATCTTCAGGTGGTGGTGTAGAGATGGCTCCTTGGACGAAGGCTTCAGTTGATGTGGATGGAGCTGGAGGTGTAGGTGCTGGAGCTGGTTGCACTGGAGCTGTAGGAGCTATAGCTGGTGCAGATGAAGTGGCTCTGGTGTCTGTCACAGGCACTGCAGCTGATCTTTGAGCTCTAGGCACTCTGGCAAATGCATCAGTGGTTGTCTTGGCCTTCCTCTCCTGCATGTCATCCTGTAGCTGCTCCAGAACTGACTGAATCTCAGTTACTTTGACATCTGAACCAGCAGCCTCATCTTCTGACTCAATAGTAAACTTCATGGTTTCTCCAGTAGCAACCTTCTTGGGTTTGGAAGTGGGAATCCTTCTTGCAGGTGCCTTCTTCTGCACAACTGGCTTAGTGGCTGCAGCTGACCCATATTATTTCTTGACCACCTTCTTCTTAGAAGTGGCCTCATCTTCATCAGCCACATAGTCCTCATCCTCAGATTCCGAGGTTCTTTTCTTCCTTGTCCTGGTGGCAGCCTTAGGCAGATTGCTTGGGGTGCTCCTGCTGCCATCATCTGAAGTGCTAGAGGGACTAGTGTCCTCACTCATGTGAATCTGCTCTTCTTCCCTGTTCTAACTATCACTTTCGGCCCCGACATGCCGATCAACACCCCTGTGAATAGTTATAGATGAGATAGAGTGGATGAGCATCACAAAATGCAGAGATTTTTGCAAAGAATGATTCAAAACTTAGTTTTAGTTTTCCACGTAAAGCATTTGGATCAACCGATTTTCAAACTCGGTGATACCGAAGCAGTTTTGGAACCTAAACTAGTGAACTCGGTCAGACCGAGTCACAGTTCGGTGGCACCGAGACTGCTAGGGTTTCACAAAGTTCTAAAATCGGTAACACTAATTAGCAATTCTCGGTCAGACTGAGAGTTACTAGTGCAATGGCGTTAGCCGAATCGGTGGGACCGAGTTTTTCAACTCGGTGGGTCCGAGATGGTTTCGGCGGAAACCTAACCCTAAATTTTCAAATCGCATCTATTCTAAGGATTGTTTTGACTAGATATAGGTGTTTCAATCGTGGCAATAATCATAATGAACACAATGTGCTGAGAATCAGACGAGGATATCACTGTGATCGAGTTCATACCCTAGTTCGGCGATGAACTCGCTACGGCGACAACGGCGGAGTTGAAATCCATTGACGGCAAGTGAGACCAGCGACAGAGGTGGTGGCGGCATTTAAGTCGACGATCCGGAGACCTAGAAGGCAGAGCGAAGTTATGCGCGGGCGAAGAGGTTTGGAGAAAGTTTTCCAAATTTTTGCCTGTGAATATATAGCTCGACTGTCGGTGTGACCGATCGAACGACTTATGGCACCGAGATGCATAATCGCTGATTCATAAAGAACTCGGTGAGACCGAAAAGTTCAAATCGGTTGTACCGAGATTGAAAACCTAGATCGACTTAGTGATCTTGGTATGACCGAAATAGAGGAATCGGTCAGAACGAAAAGCACAAAGAAGTTTTGGAAGTCTAAGTCTATGACGAATCGGGGACTCCGAGTGCTCCTCACACAGAGTGGTTCGAATCTGACTTGATCAAATTTTGTGATGTAGCATGAATAGAGTTTGAGACGAGAAAAGCATAGATAGCTAGAGAAGGTTCTTAGGCATTCTTGTCCATCCACTTGGCCAAAAAAATCCAATCAATCAAAACAACAAGTGGATGTCCTTCAATGAGTAAAATATGCAACCAACATGCTCACACAATAAAATGGCAAATGAAATATGTGGCAAAGCATGCACAACCAATTCTAGCATCTATCAAACAATTGGCGATGGCTAGGTCATCTATATATGAGTATATTGACTTAGGAGTCAAATGAGAACATTTGATCATAGGTCATACTCATCGTTTAAGTCAAGTGGGGTTACCACTTTTACATAATGCATTGATGTGTTCACATCATTAGAGTTGCTTTGACTCAATTCTTAGAGTTAAGCTCCCCCTAGATGTGAGATCCCCTTAGAGGGATGAACTAACCTTGGGTTTTGTCGATGATGACTTCATGTAGGTGTTGAAGATGTGGATGCTCAATGTTGATGTAGATCATTTGGAGCAATCCTTTGGAGTGAGTTGCACTTTCAATACCTACATGGGTTAGTCCCACAAGGAACAAACAAGAATATCCATAGGCATAGAGTGATGCACACACAAGATGATGTCCATGAAAACATTAGGTTACCTTGTCCCTTGCCTTACCAACATGAGGTTTTGTGACTCCTTGAACTAGTGCAAGATATGGAAGTTGATTGCACTTGTCCTTGCCATAATGATATGAGTGAAGAATGTTGGCGGAGTCACCCTCAAGAACACTCTAGTTCTTCCTCTTCGGGATCCACATCATCTTGACTGGAATCCTTGGAGTTGTAGTTGTACTTGATGAAATAGAACTTGACGTAGTCTTGGGAACCCACTTGACCAAGGCCTTAGGTGCTTCTTCAAATGCATCAATCTCCTCTTGAAGCTTGTCCTTGCCTTTGTTCTTGTGGTCTTGTGGTGGAAGATCATCTTGTGCTTGTGTTCCCTTGAAGGAAGTAGGATCATACTTCTCTTGTTGAGGAACAAACTTCGTCTTGGGGTATTGATCTTCTTTCCACTCAACTCCATTGGCATTGAACTTTCGTTGAAAACCAACACCTTGATTCTTCCGGTGCCTTCCTTGCTTATGCATAATCTCCTCGAATTGCTTACTCCCGGCATGGCTCTTGTATACACCTTTCTCTATAATTCCCTTCAATAAGCTATTTTCTTGCTCAAGTGTAACTTGGTTAAGAGAATCATTAGTGGAATCAAGAGAACTACTAGAAGCAACAATATTGGATTTGGCATTATTATTGTTACTACTAGAGGAAGGATCTTTCTTGTACTTGTTACTAGACTTGACTTGTGGCATGTAAGTAGATAAGAGTAAACGCTTGGAAATGTAAGAAGAACTTTTCTTACGGAGATCATTATTGATTGCCTTTAAGAACTCATGCTCTTGCTCAAGATTGAGCTTTTCAAAGCGTATCTTCTCATGAGCCCTTAAAAGTTCTCGATGATCTTCGAAGATAGATTCATGAGCTAACTTAAGAGTGTTTAGTTCTTTAGTTAGAAGCTCAATCTTCTCCTTATCATTGTCATTGTCATTCGTTTTATCTTGATTAGCATGATTAATTGACGTTTCATCATAGTATTCATCACTAGAGTTGTCAACAAGTAAATCATCATTACCTAGCAAGTCATCTTCATCACTATTGAAATCAACATACTCGGGGTGTGTTACCTTTGGACCTTTGGCCATGAAGCATCTTCCAATTCCTTCATTTGGTGAATCAAATATGTCATAGGAGTTGGTTGACACAAGTGCTAGACCGGCAACACCTTCATCTTGAGTATGTTCGGAGTCGGAGTGATAGCTTCTCTCAGAGTGATTGTCGGAGTCGGAGCCGGATACCCATTCACCAACATGAGCTTGATGTCTTTGTTTTGTGTAGCTCTTTGATGACTTGTCCTTCCTTTCTGAATCCTTGCTCCTCCGTGAGGGTCTTCGTTCATAACAATCATCTCTACTCCTTCTCTCTCTTGGTGGTGATTCTTTTCTTCTTTTGTAGGGCGTCGTACACTCATTGGAATAGTGTCCGGGTCTCCCACAATTGTAGCAATTGCGCTCTCGACTAGAAGATCTTTTGTCATTGTAGGACCTTGACTTAGAGCTTCTTTCTTTGCTTCTACTCTTGTAGAATTTGTTGAAGTTCTTCACCATTAAGCTCAATTCTTCATTGAAGGTTTGTTTCTCACTTGATGATGTGGGGGCTTCACATGAGCCTTTGTAAGCACCACTTGACTTGTTGTGAAGTTCCTCCTTATCCTTGAGTGACATCTCATGAGCAACAATTCTTCCAATCACTTCTGTTGGCTTGAGATCTATGTAATTTGGAATCATTTGGATCAATGTGCACACGGTATCATACTTTCCATCCAATGCTCTTAAGATCTTCTTGATGATGAATCTGTCGGTCATCTCTTCACTTCCTAAGCTGGCAATCTCATTTGTGATAAGAGCAAGCCTAGAGTACATTTCGGTGACACCTTCACCATCCTTAATTTTGAACTTGTCAAGCTGAGTTTGGAGCACATCCAACTTGGATTCCTTGACGGAGTCGGTACCTTCATTCATATCAATCAAAGTATCCCAAATTTCCTTTGCATTCTCAAGACAGCTGATTTTGTTGAATTCTTCGGGGCACAAGCCATTGAAGAGGATATCACAAGCTTGAGCGTTGTCTTGCAGCATCTTCAATTCTTCCGCGCTAGCTTCACGGTTCGGCTCTCTCCCATCAAAGAATTCACCTTGCAAGCCAATACACACAATAGCCCAAACGGCGGGGTTATGTCCGAGAATATGGATTTTCATCTTATGCTTCCAACTAGCAAAATTAGTACCATCAAAGTAAGGACCTCTACGGTGATAATTTCCCTCGCTAGACGCCATACTCTCCTAGGTTGTGAAACCAAGGCTATGACCACTAAAAGCTATGGAAATCAAAGCAAATGGAGACCAAAGCTCTAATACTACTTGTAGGACCTTGAAGTATGTCTAGAGGGGGGTGATTAGACTACTTGACCAATTAAAAACTTAACCTTTTCCCAATTTTAGAGTTTGGCAGATTTTAGCGATCTTTGGACAAGTCAAGCAATCTTCACACAATTCAAGCAAGCATGCAAAGAGTATAGGAGCATCGGAAATTAAAGCATGCAACTTGCAAGAATGTAAATGGAAGGGTTTGGAGGATTCAAATCAATTGGATACACGGATGTTTTTGTCGTGGTTCCGATAGGTGGTGCTATCATACATCCACGTTGATGGAGACTTCAACCCACAAAGGGTAACGGTTGCGCGAGTCCACGGAGGGCTCCACCCACGAAGGGTCCACGAAGAAGCAACCTTGTCTATCCCACCATGGCCGTCACCCACGAAGGACTTGCCTCACCAAATGTAGATCTTCACGCAAGTAGGCAATCTCCTTGCCCTTACAAACTCCTTGGTTCAACTCCACAATCTTGCTCTGAGGCTCCCAAGTGACACCTAGCCAATCTAGGAGACACCACTCTCCAAGAAGTAACAAATGGTGTGTTGATGATGAACTCCTTGCTCTTGTGCTTCAAATGATAGTCTCCCCAACACTCAACTCTCTCTCATAGGATTTGGATCTGGTGGAAAGAAGATTTGAGTGGAAAGCAACTTGGGGAAGGCTAGAGATCAAGATTCATATGGTAGGAATGGAATATCTTGGCCTCAACACATGAGTAGGTAGTTCTCTCTCAGAAAATGTAGGTTGGAAGTGTAGGTTCGTTCTGATGGCTCTCTCCACGAATGAAGAGGAGGTGGACGGGTGTATATAGCCTCCACACAAAATCTAACCGTTACACACAATTTACCAATCTCGGTGGGACCGAATCAACAAAATCGGTCAGACCGATTTAGTAAACCTACTGACCGTTAGGATTTTCGGTGGGACCGACATGCAACTCGGTAGGAACGATATGGTTAGGGTTAGGGCATAACGTAATCTCGGTGAGACCGATTACACAAACTCGGTGAGACCGATTTTGGTAATTAGCTAACCAGAGAGTTGGTCAGGTAAACTCGGTGGGACCGATTCACTCATCTCGGTTGGACCGAAACGTTACGAAGGGGAAACAGAGAGTTTACATTGCAATCTCGGTGGGACCAATCGCTCACTTCGGTTAGACCGAAACGTTACGAAGGGAAACAGAGAGATTACAATCCCATCTCAGTGAGACCGAGATCCCTATCGGTAAGACCGATTTGCCTAGGGTTTGTGGCAGTGGCTAAGACATTTGAACTCGGTGGCGCGGATAGAAAGAATCGGTAATGAAGTTCGACTTTGGGTTTAGGTCATATGTGGATGTGAGAAAGTAGTTGAGGGTTTTTGGAGCATATCACTAAGAACTTGAAGCAAGAGGCTCATTAAGAAACACCTCATCCCTTCTTGATAGTATTGGCTTTTCCTATAGACTCAATGTGATCTTGGATCACTAAAATGTAAAATGTAGAGTCTTGAGCTTTTGAGCTTGAGCCAATCCTTTGTCCTTAATATTTTGAGGGATTCACTTTCATCATCCATGTCATGCCATTCATTGAGCTTTCCTGAAATATTTGTCTTGGAATAGCATTAGCTCAATGAGCTATATGTTGTTATGAATTACCAAAACCACATAGGGATAGTTGCACTTTCAGTAACATGGCAATACGCGGCGCTAGAGGTGACCTAACGCAGTAGTAGGTAATACCGGCGAAGAGGGGAAACATCCGGGAAAGTATTCCCGGTGTTTCGCGTTTTGAACAGATGAACCCGAGGTGAAATGTTGCATGTTCACTATGCTAGGTGCATGTGGCGAATGAACGGGCTGCATACTCGGATTCGTCTCGTCGTTTTGAGCAACTTTCATGTACAAAGTATTCTCGTCCGAGCTACGGTTTATCTTATATTAACTTTCAAAGTTTTCAACATTTTCTAGAATTATTTTAATTCGAGAATATAATGCAACAAAAACTTTTTGTATCCAGGGACAGCTTGACCCAGAGGCTTACAGGTGGGGCCAGGGTCTGAGTTGACCCAGTCAATACTTGACTGGTCAACTCGTGAACAGTGCCAGTAGGGCCCAGTTGTCATGGACTCTATTTTATTAAGTCCATTAATTTGAGATAATCAACAGGGGCAGCTCACATGTTATTTTCTACTGTATTAAACTAAATTAGGACCAACTAATCTAGTCTAATTAAACAAGGGCTGCCCGTATTGGACAGTAGCCAAACCGGCCACAAACACACACGCATACAACACCATTCAGCCATGGCCATTGCCATGTTCAGTAGCAGCAGTAGTCAACAGCAATTTGAGCAGCAGCTAGTAGCAAATAGAACGAGGAGCAGCAGTGGCTCGTGAGCAGCAAGTGGCAGGAGTAGCGCAGCAGCAGTACGCAGCAAGCAGCAGTTTAGCAAGGCAGCGACAAGATTAGCGATGCAATGGCAGCCGATAGCAAGCAAAGCAGAAAGCAGCAAGAAGAACGAACGCAGCAGAAGCAAGCAGCGGGAAGCAGCGGCAGGAACACAGCAGCGGGGGGAGGAGGGGCTGGGCGTGGCCCACGGGCGCGCATGCACAGGCGAGGGCGGCCAAGACGCGGCCCTGGGTGCGGTGGAGCCCGACAGGGAGGCACGCGGAGGGCGGCCAAGCGAGGCAGGGACCGGCAGCGGGAGATCAGCAGTAGGCACAACGCGAGCGCGGGCATGTGTGGGCGGACGAGCGTGTGCGTGGTCGCGCGCGACGGGCAACGGCAGGAGGAGCAACACGAGCAGGGCCAGGGGTCGATGTGCGTAGACGTGGAACTCCGGCCATGGCGGCCTCGGGCGGGCACGGGTCTACGACGACAGATCGACAACGGGGCGAGGGGGATAGGGAGGAGCAGCTCATTGTGATGCCGATGGTGAGGTCAGGGAGAGTCGGGGTTGACCGGAACGGCGGTAATCGATGACGGACGATGACGACGTACACGACGAAGACTGGCTCGATGTCGAGCGCACGAGCCACCTCGGCTCGGTTCGGTGCTCGGGACAGATGAAGATGTCCGTGGCGGGCCTCCTAGACGTCCTACCTGTCATGACTGACGCGGCGACCCCGCAGCACCCGCAGGGCGCTGACGAGCCGGGGCCACCAGACAGACAGGAAGAACGACGGGAAGGAGAGAAGCATGACGCTTACAGGTGGACCCAAAGTGGCAGGGTAGTAGGTGTATGTGTGGGTTGCGGCCGCATTGTACTTAAGCCTCACGGCTGTGTGAGTGCGGGGTATCAATTAACTAGCATCAAAACAGATCGAGAAGTTGCTCTTCTCTTATCGGCCTCCCCTCTCTTCCTCCCAGATCCCTTTCTCCGCCATTCATCCTCTCCTACTCCCTCCCTAGATCGGGGCTGTTACAAGTGGTATCAGAGGTCTGGTCGATCCGGAGACTGCGTCCCCAAGCCGCATTATCAGACCAAGCAAGCGACGCAAGCGGCGGCGATGGAGACCCAACTTGCGGATCTAATCAGATCCGTCAACGAGGGCCGCGCGGCGAGCAACGTTCGCCTGGAGGCGATCCAGGCGTCCCTCGAGCTCTGGAGGCCGGCGGTCTCCAACCTGCAACGCGAGCTCGACGAGCTCCGCACTCAAGTGGGACGGATCGCCCTTCATCCGGCCCTCGCGACGCAAGGCGAGGCGATGGAAGAGGTGGTGGTGCCTCTGGCACCGTCTCGTTCGACGACGGGCCCCGAGCACCACGGGCCAAGTGGCCACGGCGAGATCTTCAACTCCGGGGATGGCGCTCACGGGGTGGTGACCACCCTGCAGCCGCCTCCGGTCAAGGGTACGTACCAATCCCCGCCAGAGAATTACGCATCTGTAGGAGTTGGGTCGAGTCGCATGATTAGCTGGGAGCCGCCACACGGCACGCAACAATCACCGCACACGCATCACTGGGCGCTGCCGAAATTGGATTTTCCCCAATTTGACGGCGAAAACCCACAATTCTGGAAGTCTAGATGCGAAAAATACTTCAATGTTGTGTAGCCATCTTACACTTCACGAGCACCGCCGCTCGCTAGCTGCAGCTGCACGAGGCGGCGAGTTGTTTGTCCACTTGGGAGGGCATGTGCACAGCACTGAAGGAGAAGTTTGGTCAGGATCAGTACCAAATGCATCTCCGACAGTTTAACATACTAAAACAGACAGGATCAGTAGAGGAATACATGGGGCAGTTTGAGGAGTTAATGCATCATATTCTAGCTCACAATTCTGGGTTCGATCCGGTTTACTTTACAACTCAATTCCTAGATGGGTTAAAAGCTGAAATTCGTGCTGGAGTTGCTTTACACATGCCGCAAAACTTGGACTCCGCCTTTTCCTTGGCCCTATTGCAGGAGGAGCTGATGGAAGCGATGCCGCGGCGCAAATACAGACGATATGATCCAGCACCACCAAGACATCCAGCGTGACCAGCACCGGCAATGGCCGTACCATCTGTGCTACAAGACGCATCGCTGCTCGCTTCCACAGCAAAGAACGGAGGATCGCCGGTGCCGGACGCGGCGCTGGCAATGACCGTCAGCCTCAACAAGGACGAGGTGAAGACCGTGTTGCAGCGGTCCGCAACTATCACAGAGCAAGGGGGTTGTGTTTCAAATACGGCGAACGCTGGGGCCAGGGCCATCAGTGTGCAGCCACAGTCCAGTTGCACATGGTGGAGGAACTCCTCGAGTTGCTACAAGCTGAAGAACATGACAGGCAAGAAGCAGAGTCTGATTCAGAAGAGGAGGTGCTCATGTCCATATCAAAGCTAGCAACGACAGGGCAGACCACTCCGTGCACGGTCCGGTTGGTGGGACAAATCGGAGAGCGCGAGGTGTTGGTATTGGTGGACTCAGGCAGCTCCCACAGTTTTGTCAGCGAGGATGTAGCAGCAAGGATGGCAGCTCAAGTACAGCCGATGGCACCGGGGTCAGTAAAGATTGCGGATGGAGGGGTGCTATCTTGCTATGGATACATACCTTCTTGCAAATGGACGACGCAGGGACACCAATTTATCACTGATCTGTGAGTGCTATCGTTGGGCTGCTATGATATGGTGCTGGGAATGGATTGGCTGGAACGCTGCGATCAGATGCTTGTGGATTGGGGAGCAAAAACATTGAAGTTCCAGCATGAAGGGAAGAGCATTTTGTTGCAAGGACTATTAGCTGCTTCTTCAACAGTGGCAGCGATATCAATGACAGATCTGCAGGAGCTAGAGGCTAATGACTCTGTCGCACACATTGTGATGTTGTGCATAAGTGAAGGACAAGTGGAAATCACTCCTGTACCAGCAACCATTCAGCAGGTGTTGGACGAGTACCAGGACCTTTTTCAGGAGCCGACAGAGTTGCCACTGCACAGAGAATGGGATCATGCCATTCCCCTGCTACCAGGAGAAAAACCAGTGAATCTCAGGCCATATCGCTACACACCAGAGAAGAAGGACGAAATTGAGGCTCAAGTTAAGGAAATGCTTGCCAAGGGGCTCATCACCACCAGCACCAGTCCATTTGCATCGCCAATATTGTTGGTGAAAAAGAAAGATCAAACGTGGAGGTTGTGCGTGGATTTCAGGCATTTGAACGCAATCACTCTTAAGGCCACATACCCAATGCCCATAATTGAGGAACTCCTGGACGAACTAGCAGGGGCCTGTTGGTTCTCCAAGATGGACCTACGAGCTGGATACCACTAGATCAGAATAGTGCCAGAGGATGAGTTCAAGACTGCATTCAAGATGCACATGGGTCATTTCCAGTTCAAGGTGATGCCATATGGTCTGGCATACGCCCCAGTTACATTCATGGGAAATATGAACACGGTGTTAGCCCCAGTCAACCGCAAAGGTGTAGTGGTTTTCATGGATGACATCCTAGTCTTCACAAAAACATTGCAGCAGCAACGAGATCTTCTGTCTCAAGTCCTGCAGTTGTTAAGACAACATGAATTCTATGTCAAATTATCCAAATGCTCATTTGCTCAGCAAACAATCAATTACTTGGGGCACTACCTGAGCAAAGATGGAGTTTCAACTGACAAAAGCAAAGTTCAAACAGTGCAAGAGTGGCCAGTGCCCGACACAGTTAAACAACTCAGAGGATTCCTCGGTCTAGCGGCTACTACAGGAAGTTCGTCAAACACTTTGGGATTATCTCCAAACCATTGACATATCTTCTCAAGTAGAATACACTATTCGTGTGGACTCCAACCGCAGACGCAGCCTTTCAGGTGCTCAAGCAAGCACTAGTTGAGGACCCGGTGTTGGCTTTGCCAGACTTTACCAAGCAGTTCGTGGTTGAAACTAACGCAAGCGGCACAGGCATTGGACTAGTCTTAATGCAGAACTCCCACCCGATTGCGTATCTGAGCAAAGCGCTTTCTCCGTGCAATTTCGGAATCTCAGCTTACGAAAAGGAGTGCCTGGCATTGCTTCTGGCAGTTGACACATGGAGACCATACCTCCAACACGCAGAATTTGTGGTGAGGACAGATCAGAAAAGCTTGATGCATCTAATCGATCAGAGGTTGCACACCCCAATTCAGCAGCGCGCGTTCACTAAACTAGTGGGACTGTAGTACGTCATCCAGTACAAAGCTGGGTTGTCGAACTGCGCCACGGACGCTCTTTCTCTACACGAGCACGCGGACGAAGGCGAGCTGGTGGCAATCGCAGTATGCAAACCAGCTTGGTTAGAAGCAGTCAAAAACAGCTACAAGGACGACCCCAACGCCACGAAGAAACTCACCAGCCTTGCCTTAGACCGGGCCAGCGAACCAGAGTTCTCAGTGCAGGACGGAGTCCTTCGCTTCCAAGGCAGAATATGGATTGGAGAAGACATGCAGATATGGCAACACCTGATCAACTCACTGCACTCGAGCGCTGCTGGGGGCCACTCTGGATTTTCTGCAACTTACAATTGAATCAAGCGGCTGTTTGCTTGGAAGGGACTGAAGCAATAGGTCAAGGACACGGTCAGAAATTGTCTGGTGTGTCAGCAAGCAAAGACAGAGAGGACATCCCCGGCAGGCCTTCTTCAACCACTGCCGATTCCGAAGAAACCATGGGCAGTCGTGTCGCTTGATTTCATTGAAGGGTTGCCCAAGTCCTGTGGATATGATGTGATCCTAGTAGTGGTCGACAAGTTCTCGAAGTACGCCCACTTCATACCCATGACACATCCCTACACGGCTCTCCAGGTGGCCAAGCTGTTCATGCAAGAGATATTCCGACTGCATGGGCTACCGTTGCCTCTTATATCAGACCGAGACAGGGTGTTTACGAGCAACGTCTGGCAGGAGCTGTTCAAGCTGTGTCGCACCGAGTTGCGCATGAGATCTTCGTATCATCCGCAGACGGATGGCCAGACGGAGCGGGTGAACCAATGCCTGGAGACCTATCTGCGATGTGCGGTTCACGTGTGTCCGGCCAACTGGGCGAAATGGTTGGCGCTCGCAGAATTCTGGTACAATACCTCATTTCACTCATCACTGGGCAGAACCCAGTTTGAAGTCATATATGGACACCTGCCTCGCGAGTTTGGCGTGTCGCAAGTCGACAACTGCTCGGTCCCAAACTTGGCAGCGTGGCTCCGAGAGAGGAAGATTATGTTGGAGCATTTGCAACAGCAGCTGAAAAAAGCGTAGGATCGCATGAAAGCACAAGCTGATCGACACCGAATTGAGCGTTCGTTTGAGGTCAGGGATTCTGTGCTGCTCAAGTTGCAGCTGTTCATTCAGACATCTATCGCCCAACGGCCATTTCAGAAGCCTGCTTTCAGGTATTATGGCCCGTACAAGATCATTTCCAAGGTGGGGGCAGCGGCATACAAACTGGGTCTTCCATCCATAAGCAAAATTCACCCTGTGGTGCACGTCTGCTTGCTGAAGAAAGCAGAAGGCACTAAGGTACAAGCAAACCCTGTCTTACCCCCTACTGACGAAATCTTGCAGGCAGAGCATGTGTCGCTGGCCGTTCTAGCCATCAAGCAAGTCAGGATGGCGAGCAAGGAGAGCACTCGCCTCTTGATCCATTGGGAAGGACTACTGGCATCGTTGGCAACATGGGAAGATCTCGCTCGTCTTCAACAACAATTCCCTGCCACACCGCCTTGGGGTCAAGGCGGCACTCAAGGAGGGGCGAATGTCACGGCTGACGTGGCGACCCCGCAGCACCCGCAGGGCGCTGACGAGCCGGCGCCACCAGACAGGAAGAACGACGGGAAGGAGAGAAGCATGACGCTTAAAGGTGGACCCAAAGTGGCAGGGTAGTAGGTGTGTGTGTGTGGGCTGCGGCCGCATTGTACTTAAGCCTCACGGCTGTGTGAGTGCGGGGTATCGATTAACTAGCATCAAAACAGATCAAGAAGCTGCTCTTCTCTTATCGGTGTCCCCTCTCTTCCTCCCAGATCCCTTTCTCCGCCATTCATCCTCTCCTACTCCCTCCCTAGATCGGGGCTGTTACACTCCCACGCGATGGCGACGACGGTGGTCACGGTAATGACGATGATGAGCACGGTCACCGTGAGAGTTTCCAAGCTCAAATTCGAGCGAAAGAAGAAGGGGGCGACGGGGGAAAGAGGGAGGAATGGACGAGGGCGACCTAGGGTTCGCATTGGCGCATTTATAAGCGAAGGGGATCGACATGGTGGCCATCTACGGCCACGGCAGCCGTGGATGTGTGACACGCACATCTCCTGCCTCCTCCTCTGTAGAGGAAGGAGAAGGCCATTCGTGGGTTGGGCCTCGTTACTGTAGTAGCAGGCCGCAAGTAAACAGTGTGCACTTAGCCTTTTCTCCATTTTTTGTTTCTTCTATTTTCTATATTATATTTCCATTTTCTTGTTTTGCACTTATTTTATATATTAAATCAAATTATTTAAAACCAATATTTATCACATAAATACTAGGTAGTGAGTTGAGTTAGCATAACACGTTTCAATTTATTTTGAATAGTTTACAAATTTGATTATGTTTAATTGGTTAATTTAAATGCTCTTGGTCCTGTTTTGAATATATAAGGGGCATTCCAATATTTTACAAAATGTCGATTTCTACAAGATAATTAGCTACCGAACATTTTACTTTTAATGTTCGAAAACTTTTATTGTTTAACTTTATTTTAAATTTGAATTTGAATGGGACTTGAATCATCATGAGATTAACAATAGTAATCATGGTGATGTGGCATCATTAGTAGAGGGTTACTGTAACTTAATTATTTGGGCGTTACAATTCTCCTCCACTACAAGAAATCTTGTCCCAAGATTTAAGAGGTGGAGTAAGGGGGCAAGTTCTGGTTACGAGATTTCAACGGAGCTTCTTGGTCTTGGTTACTTTTCTCGAACAGGTCGATCCATTACATTGACGTCTTCATTACTCTGCTTCTTGTCATCATGATGAAGTCGGCATCCTTTCTTCGGGAACTCCATTATAGTTACGAATAGGTAAGGGGACAGCTCGGCAACGACAGAATACTATAAGGGTAATAATCTGGGATTAACCCATGAATGAGCATATGAGCACCTCTCGAGTTGAACAAATAAAACACATTGAGAGTTAAGTACAAAGGTACAATAAGAAGTTTCAAGCAGCCAGGCAATCGTCCAATGCCTAGTCAGAAGGTGAAAGGGTTTCAGGGCAACATGAATAAGTGTTGCGTCTGATACCAGAATAGATCGCTAGGAAGGTGGCTCGAGAATTACATATGAAGTCAAGTACGAGGAATAGCTTTGGCAACAAGGGCGTACAGGAGAGTCAGGTTTCGATCCTGTGGAACTTTGGGTTATGGGTCCACCATGTGGGTCAAAAGTGGATAAGGGACGCTGATATCTTGCACGGTCACGATAGCAAGGCATGCCGGTACCAAGGGCGAGGGACGAAGAGAACTATTTTCCCGCTCGTTGAACGAGGCGGACCAATAGGCAAAGTTCTCGTCCATCGGTGGTTACTGGAAGGTCATCAACAATAGTAACAGGGACTTAATGACATAATGATACAACGAGGTGCTTACCTAAGCAGGGAATTATTACTGCTTAGTTAAGTAGATTTCAAGAAAGTTTAACCGAAACAATGGAAAGGAAATTGTGATTATTAGATTAAACAGAACAATGGAAAGGGAAAGTGTGTTTAAACACATAATTCAGGGGTATATCCTTTCCAAGGTCAAACCGAGCAGGATATCCATGACAAGATATAATGTAAGAAAACACTTTTGGAAAGGGGAGAGAAATTTCCTGCATTACCCATACAACGGTGTTAGGATAATTGATAAGGAAAACTTAGTATTGTCTTTAAATCTTTTTACTGAGAATCGGAGTACCATAGACATGCTTCGAGATAGCATCGACATGGTCTTAAGGCAAAGGTCAGACTTTGGATACACAAGGATCCATCAGGAATAACTTATAGAATAAGTCCTACAATTTCCTCCAAGAAGAATGGTTATCCTTGCAAAATAAATTATATTGATAGGTCCCCCAACCAGGGGTGCTAGGCATGACATCATATTACCGGGTCATCAGAGGGCCAACATCATAACTCCTAGAAAGTTGTCCCAACCATCATATCTGACCGAGATTCAGATCCGATTGGTGTCATGTGTAACGCCCCGAGATCGATGCTCCATATGCCTTCTATTTATTTTAGTCCTTGTCGTGTGTTTTTATGTTTTTTGCATTATCATAATTGTTTTGCATATTTCATTCCTATATGTTATGCCATGATCATATTGAGTGCCTTGTCATTTTTGCTTCTTGCATCATGTTCATCTTATATTATACTAGAACATGACGGCGCGCTTTGCCGCACCCGCCATATATTGACAACAAATAACAAAACCATTTTTAAAAAGGGTTCTGAATGGTACAATCATCCAAAAAAATGTTTGTACAGTATGAATGAGTTGAAATATGCACGAAACATATTTCTGAGGTAGTAGTTCAAAGCTTTAAACCATAAATCAAAAAGCAAAGGTCAAGACTTAAGCTTAACTATCTTACCCAAATTAACATGGGTATGCCCTGTGCCCTCCAAAAGTGGAGATGCAGCATGGAATTGCTGCATTTAGACTGTCCTAAATTTTTACCAAGCCGTAGTCAATCTATTGCTGCACGAAACATATTTTCGAGGTAGTAGTTCAAAGCTTTAAGCCATAAATCAAAAAGCAAAGTGTTGCACTTTAGCCTAACTATCTTACCCAAATTACATGGATACGCCTGCAAGGCGCTCCAAAAGTGGAGATGCAGCATGGAATCACTGCATTTATACTGTCCTAAATTTTTACCAAGCCGTAGTCAATCTATTGCATTCTTATAGTGTTGTAAGTATATACGATACACGTAACATCACACAGTGCATCGCTAAATGCAGCAAGTCACGGCATCTTGTGTCCGGGACCGGTGCATACATCACCATGAGATAAGTCTATCTCAAGAACACAAATTCTTTTGCTGCAGATCAAACCTGAAATGACACAATCAAGTCGAATGCTCGATTAATTGCAAGAACCACCACGTGAGTTGACTTCAGATTCTTTATCTAAGAGAAATGCACTTGGCAGCACTGAAGTAGCAGCCATAATTAGAACGCGACCATTACAACCCAATGTAACTGTACATTTATTTGTTCTCACAGGTTCTCAAGTTCAACACCGTGGGGGAAGAATGAACCAAGTTTAGCTAGATAAAACACAAGATTTACTAGAGCTTAACAACAGAACATCTACTTTCAGGAAATAGTTGTGAATATAGACAATCGACAAAGGGACAACATTTCCAGAGTAAATTGCTATAATTACTTTCAGGAGTAAAACACGAAAACCGGAATAAAAGTGCATTAGGAAACAAGCCTTGGTTTAGTGAAAAGTGTAAATAAAGAGCACTCTGTACATGAACATCACATCTATCAGAGTAAGGGCACGCAGGAATGTGGGCCACATCTCCTCTTCAAGTGCCGCTACTCTCTGAGGCTTTGGAGGTTGGTCATTCAGAGATTCGGCATTGACGACATGGACACGACCTCATGGCACTTGATGGACTCAGTTGAGAGCTGGTGGGTGAGTACATGCGACGCCGGCACTACGACATGTGAAGGCCAAGGCATCGATTACCATGCTTGTGTCATGGGTAATCTGGAACGAGAGAAACGCAAGAGTATTTCGGCACAAGAGCGCTCCTCCGCCAATTCTTCTCAACTCCATTGTGGCCGAGGCAAGCCTTTGGGTCACCGTCGGGGCAAAGAAGTTAGGGTCTTTCATTTTGCGAGAGTAATTGTCATGTCGCGCAAAGGGTGTGTGTTGTAAAGAAAAAAACTCTATTCTCTCCTTAATTAATACATGAGGCAAAGCTTTTGCCTCCGTTTCGAAAAAAAAACATCTATCAGAGTACAATAATGGATAAGACAAGTTACTCCTAATGCCAGGAACAAATCTAATATTAGCATTTTTTTCGAAAAGGCATCTACCATTAGCATCGTCATGAAAAAAAACTAAATCTCAACTCACCGATCAGCACATCATCAAGATTTCTTGATCAACGCAAAACCATGCGAAGATGGTCCAAACTAGGCACAAATCTGACACAACCGAATCAAATCTCATACTCACTTGGACAACGGCAAGCTAACAGGAGATATAAAAACAAAATCATACAATATTTACGTGAATCTGCATGAATTCCAACCACATGTATAGATTCCCGGAATTCTCGGATATTCTTCGCAGGGTAAAACGAACTCACCGTCCATCAATGAAAAAGGAATAGGAGGTATATGTAAGAAGAACAAGTAAGAACAATCAAAAGCAAGCAGGGGTGGAACTTTATCCCAATGTTTACCCGCCCCGCTTCAATGGAAAGAGGAGAAGCGACAAACAGCAGACATGGCCGCCATCGCTACCCTCAACACGCATGAAAGCAGTTTTTCCTCCAAAGCAATTTCCAATCAATTTCGCAACAATGAAAGAACTACAATTACAATAGGGAATAAGCGATTATCCATCCGCACTAAAGAAACAGATCCAACCTAGGTAACAAGAGATGACTGCCGGGGCAAGCAAATGGAAAAGACATATGGAACCCCATATATATGGGGAAATGCAAAGGAGGCAAACAGGGAGTAACACACCTCCACTCTGAGCAACAATAACGGAAAGGGGGACTACGACCTTCCTCGCCATTATTTGGCCGCCGTCGTGGGGGTGAAGGAACACAAAGACAACATGGAAGGAATTGAGAGAGTCGACAACACCGACGGGCCTCATCTACTTTCTCGGGCCTGTCTATACTTTTCATATTTGGTCGGCCGGTTCACGAGAGATCGCCTAAGTCAATCCACGGAGCAAAGTTCGATTACGGTGTGATAAACGCACATAAGCGAGTTGTGTGACGACTGTGAAATCTGGACCATCTGTAAGGGTGATCGAACGGTCTAAAATCACAAATCGCTCTGGTTGCTCGTAGGTGGCTCTGTTATACTGTTTTTTAATTGCATTGCACCATCCTTGCTTTGTTCTATGCTTCATGATGTGATTTTCCCTTTGTCATTTTTGTTGCTTTTGCATCATGATCATAGTTGTAGTGTGCTTGTTATCTTTGTGAACTCCTTCTCCTCATATTATTTGTTGTTTCATCTTGCCCTTTCCATCTAAACCATCATCAAGTGCAACACCCCATCTCTAGCTTCTTTCTTTCATTTCTCACCCATTTATTCAAGTGGCATTATTTCTGTTCCGTATAATGTTCATTCTTTTCCTACAAATTCTCAACCTTGCCTTCAACCTCTCTGCCGAATTTCAGCTCCTTTGAACTTGTTTTGGTTGGGTTCAAAAATGGCTCGAGTTTGAATTTAATTCAAACTTGGATTATTTTTCTACCTCTAAAAATTGCCAAAGTATTTTATTCCATGTTTTCATATTTCCAGGACTCCATAGATATTTCCATCTCTATTAAATCCCATTCCTACCCTTCTATTCTTTTCTTCCAGGTAATTTTCTATTCTGGAACATAGAAAAGGAAGACAGGAGGGAGAGAGAATTTCCAGCGGCCCAGCTATTTTTTTTCCTACCTCTCCCTCTCACTTTCACCGCGCCAGCCCAGCCCAAGTCCTTTTCACCGTAGCGTTTTGCCTGGCACTGTTCTTCTTCTCCTCACAGTGAAAACAGAGCACACACAGCACATGGCCGCCGTGGGCAGAGAGCTCCACGTCGACCCTCCGAGTCCCTATTTAAACACCCTCGGCGTCCGAGCCTTTATCCTAGGGTTTCTATTCCACGCCGCCACCCAGGGATCCTCCCCTTTCCCCTTTTCTTCCTCTCTCCACCTTACCCGACGGGGCCGAGGCTGCGCGCAAGTCGCCGGCGCACCCTCCGACGAGCGTCGGTGAAGAGAGCGTGCCCCGGAGCTTCGCCAAGTTCATCTTCGTCCCCTACGTCCTCTGCATCGCCGTGGGACGCCAAGATGCCGACGCCCTCCTCCTCTTCTTCTTCCTCGGGTGAGAGCGTCTCTGCCTAAATTCGCCGCCGCCGATCTTCCCCGAGCCCGTTCGACGATCCCAAGCACCTCTACGTGAGCATCCGAAGCTTACCAATCCCTCTTGCATGTCGATTCCATCCTCTGTACCTCGGTCTAGCCGTGGCAGGACCGTGACTGTCGTACGCGTTCGATCTCGACCCGGGCTGATGTTCTGTTCCGCTGCACCCGCACCTTGCCGCACCTGACGCCGCTGCGCACAGCGCCCGCAACGCGCGCGCCTGGCCGAGCGATTGCTCAAAGCCGTGGCCGAACGCCTCGACCAGCAAGGCCAGCCCTTGTTTGGTTCGTCTTGTTTCAGTTTTTCGCTGATTTTTTGATCACCGAGCCGCCCTCTTAGCACAACCACTCATCCAGCCTGCTACTCACCACACGCATGCTCCACACACGCGCGGCTGCACCTCCGCAGCACACGCTCGCGAGCTCACGCAAGCCCCATGCCCCCTCCGTGCACTGTCCTTGTTCCAGCCAACAACCATGGCCAGCCAGGCCGGCCTCACGCAAGCTCCTGCACCCGCGCACCCACACCACATCCCCGGCCGTTTCACCGTTGCCCGCCGGTGCCGCCGATGTCTTCTCTGTTGCAGAGGAGAAGGAACCTCGTCCGCCGTGGATCTAGTTCAAAAGGGTCCGTGCCCCATCCCTCCAACATCAGCAGCAGCAGCGCAGTGGAGCCACGGAGTTCTACCGGGGAGACCCTGGTAAAAAATCCCCTCGGGAACATATTCCCCAATTTTTGCTTCTGCCCCCTCTTTGACAGTGGGACCCCCTCGTCATCCTCTCTGTCCACACACACACACCCCTCTCCACACCCACACGGCCACACTCCTGCCACCTCAGCAGCAGGGCCCCCTCGTCATTGACAGTGGCTGCCCCTGCCCATGTCCCTTATTGTTTTCCTTTTGTTTTGCATATTAACAGTAATGACATCATTTTGAATTGCTAATAACTAAATATCTATGCATCCAAATGAAACATGTCATATATGCTTCTTGCTAAGTTTTTTATGTTCGTTCACGATATGCCACTTTCATCCATGTTTAAAATGCTTAAAATGCTGTTTGTTTAAATTTGCTTAAATGCCATGCTAAAATGATTTAATTCATAACTAATTAACCGTAGCTCCGATTTTTATAAACTTTATATGTAAATGGGGGTGGAAAAATGCCTAGTTTAACATGATGCACTTTATTTTCCTGTTTAACAAACTTAAAATATGGTTTAGGGCAGAACAGTACCAAATTCATAATTTGCACATGGGGATTTTTCCGGAAATGTTGTTTGTTGTTCTGGCCTCATTTAAATTGCCTAAATAGTTAGTTTTCTTGTGCTTCACCCCTTGCCATGTTTAATAACATTTAATGTTGTTGGGTACATAACCGAGATCAAACTAAATAATTGCATGTGGTGTTTTGACAATATGCAACTCGTTGCATATTGAGCTCCACTTAACTTGTATTATTGTTTGTTGCACTTTGACATGCCATGCCTCATTAAACCGGACATGCATCATACTTGTTTGTGCATCATGCCATGTTTATGCTTGTGCATTTACCATGTTGTTTGTTTCTTTCCGGTGTTGCTTCTTAGTTCCAGAATGTTGCGATTGTGAGGATTCGCTCGACTACTCCTGCTCATCTTCTTCATGGACTCGTTCTTCTTCCTTGCGGGATTTCGTGCAAGATGACCGCTACCCTCGATCTCACTACTATCATTGCTATGCTAGTTGCTTCATTCTATCGCTTTCACGCCTCTACCTATCACCTGTTTATCAAGCCTCTCATATTGCCATGAACCTCTAACCTTTGATACCTTTCCTATGCAAACCGTTGTTTGGCTATGTTACCGCTTTTGCTCAGCCCCTCTTATAGCGTTGCTAGTTGCAGGTGAAGTTGAAGATTTCTCCATGGTGGATAGGATTTTGGTTGGGATATCATAATATCTGTTATATTATTAATGCATCTATATACTTGGTAAAGGGTGGAAGACTCGGCCTTATGCCTGGTGTTTTGTTCCACTCTTGCCGCCCTAGTTTCCGTCATACCGGTGTTATGTTCCCGGATTTTATGCTCCTTACGTGGTTGGGTGATTTATGGGACCCCTCGACAGTTCGCTTTGAATAAAACTCCTCCAAAGAAGGCCCAACCTTGGTTTTACCATTTGCCTCACCTAGCCCTTTTTTTCCCTTGGGTTTCCGGAGCCCGAGGGTCATCTTTATTTTAGCCCCCCCGCCAATGCTTGTCAAGTGTTGGTCCAAACCGAAGCGATGTCCGGCGCCCGGCAATCAGGTCTATGCCAACCCGACGTCTGGCTCATCCGGCAGTGCCCCGAGAACGAGATATGTGCAGCTCCTATCGGGATTTGTCGACACAATGAGGAGGCTTTGGCTGGTCTTGTTTTACCATTGTCGAAATGTCTTGTAAACCGGATTCCGAAGTCCGGACGGGTCTTCCCGGGAGAAGGTATATCCTTCGTTGATCGCGAGAGCTTATCATGGGCTAAGTTGGGACACCCCGCAGGTATTATCTTTCAAAGTCGTGACCGCGGTTATGTGGCGTATGGAATTTGTTAATGTCCGGTTGTAGATAACTTGACACCAGATACGAATTAAAACGCATCAACCGCTGCGTGTGTAGCCGTGATGGTCTCTTTCGCGGAGTCCTGAAGTGAACACGGTTTTGGGTTATGTTTGACGTAAGTAGGAGTTCAGGATCACTTCTTGATCATTACTAGTTGACGACCATTCCGTTTGCTCTCTTCTCGCTCTTATTTGCGTATGTTAGCCACCATATATGCTTAGTCGTTGCTGCAACCTCGCCACTTTACCCATTCCTTTCCCTTTAAGCTTTGCTAGTCTTGATACCCATGGTAATGGGATTGCTGAGTCCTCGTGGCTCACAGATTACTACAACAACAGTTGCAGTTGCAGGTTATGCGATGTTCATGACGCGAGAGCGATGCTTGCTTGCTTTGGATTTCTCCTTCTGCTTCTTCGTCGATCATCGGATAGGTTCCAGGTCGGCAGCCTGGGCTAGCAGGGTGGATGTCGTTTGAGCTTCTGTTTGTGTTTCATTCGTAGTCGGATGTTGATATTGTGTATGATATATTGTTGTATTCGTGTGGCATTGTATGCCTTATGTATGTATCCCCATCTATTATGTAATGTTGATGTAATGATATCCACCTTGCAAAAGCGTTTCAATATGCGGGTCTATCCTTGGTGGGACCTTCGAGTTCCTTTTGGATAGGGTCGCATATTGGGCGTGACATCATGATACCTCAGACTCGGGATGTCCGAGAAGAAAAGGTGCAACACAAATCGACGAAATGACATTGCAAGATCCTCAGGAAATGAACTATGGGATTGGGTTCCTGAAACAATAGTTCATCATTAAACCAAGGAGAGGATGAGGAGGTGGCTAATGGGCTCAGCGACAATTCATCGAAGTACCAAACAGGTGGATTTCCACAATAATGTGAACAAGAAGATGACACTTGTCAATTCAAGGATATAATGTTGTATGCTTGAGGAAAACATACACCATCAATCATTAGTTGAAAGGTGTTCCCGAAATATGACCTTAGGCAGCAAGATCAATGTTTGAGTGATGATTCAATAACCAACATTCTAAGAACGACTTGTCGATCGTTAACTTCAAAGCAATAGGGTTGCTAGAAGTACATAACTCAAGCATCATCATTAGCATATTGGTATCCCGGTTTAAGACAACACGGGGACCAAGGAAGAATGGTGATGGTGAGAAGTATCATCATACCGAGAATTTCCAAGAGGTGGAGCAATCCCCACAACATTCTCGACATAAAAGACAATAATACTTCAAGGCAGAACACAACACTAGCTAGAGAGCAAGTTGTATTCATAATGTGGACAAGTTCGTGATGAAAGGAAGTCAAGGGTATTGTCGATGATAATAAAAATCATCGAGGGCAAGGAGGGTATTTCTCACCATGAAGACAATTGACATCTCGGAAGAAGTCAAAGTGTTGACGGTGATCCGACACATTTGCCGGGAGGTTTCAAGAGGTTGCAATCAAACAACAACGGCAACAAGCAAGGAAATGACGAAGTGGCAAGTTATAGGATCAATATATAAGATGCAAGCTCGGAACCAAAGTTTCCTTTCAAGATAAGCAACATGATGTTGAAAGCTCGACGTAAGTCGTGCTCACACACTGATGAATTCGTGCACCAGAGAAGGACGAGGTAGCACAGTTAAAGATAGCAAGACCAGGATGCAGTCGATAGTCTAGGAATGACCAGATTGGGTTCGAAATTTCCCAGTAAAAATACTAGGGGTATTTGATTTGTAGTGTGGAATAATTTCACTAGTCGGTGTCCTCGGTTGACAACAACCCAGAACCCGTAGAGTGATTAAGACAAGAAAGACATTACTTCATCAAAGTTAGTAAGATGTGGTGCAATGGCAAGTCATCTTCGAGATACCAGGGGGCAATACTCGAAGGTAGAACATGATAGAAGTAGAACTGGGTCATTGACATGTGACAGTAGATACTTCAACCTTGCCAAAAATAGATGAGGCACTAGAATGAATTCCCATCAGATATATTAGATCAGGACAGCTTGATCGGAACCATAACTGTAAGGAATCAATTCAAGAATACCGAAAGAATCATACAACTGGATAATCATTTTGCAAGAAGCTTCCGACGGTCTACATCATTTTCATGGGCATGAACACAAAGTTCAAGGTCGACTCCCACTTCTTTAATGCATATCATTTCATTCACCTCTCGTTTTGATAAAATTGTAGTGATGGAATTTTATTTGGTAGAACACCGGAAGAGTAGGGCTTTTGAAAACTTTCGGGTTCTCACGGATTAGGGGAAGGCATAGGTTCAACCCATCGGGCATCTTAGTAACATATAACACAAGTTTCAAAAGTAAATACACAAGCTCGAAAGCAGAGCATGGTTGGCCAAGTAGAGGATACAACTTACCAAAGGCATTATGTGTCAGGGGAAAGACTCACAAGATGATTGAATATGAAGGACACTCTCGGATAACAATCCAACAATGGATCGGGCGATCCACAACGGATCTGATGTGAGTATCGGTACTCTCTCAGAGGAAGAAGAATGCAGAGGCATGAGATTCAAGAACCACCTGATTAGTCTGATGCTTAAATAGAAACAAATTATGGTTTCCAAAACAAAGGATGAGAAGAAGACCCTCTGATCAAGGATGGATAAGTTGAAAACTCTTAGTTGGGAAATCAATAAAGGTTTGAATTACCGAGAACCAACTCATTTTCGGAATGACGCCTGAGCCGGAAAGATAATTTAAAAAAGGAAAACCTGATGACTGCGTGCATACGCACACATTGAATCAGTAGGCTCAAAATGACTAAGACAAGGGATGTTAACGAGGACTACTAGTCATATGGAATTAACCATAATGCAAGCAGGCAGGAGTTTCAAGAGTAACAGGCTGCAGAGGATTTTCGAAAGACCAAAAAGTTTTCCGAAGAATTATGTGAGACACATGAACAATTGAGACGAACGGATCCTCGATAAATGTGAGGAAAACCCCGTAAGGGTTTTCATGCGAAATGAAACTGCAAGACAGTAAAGTCAAAGGATTCTCGGGACAACGGCGAATAGTTTGAGGCATCTTGTAACAACAAGAGCGACGAGGAATGATCAAAAGAATGACGAGTGCATGCATATATCCATAGGGATATATTGGCGGCAGTGAATTGCAAAGGCGATGAGCACAAGGGTCTCGGGAAATTATCGAGGGATATCCACAGAATCTTCTGACGAAGTAGTTGATCTTCCGGAAGGAGGGCTCTCCGGGAAAATAGTTACGGGAACCTAGAGTTAGAGTTAGCAAAACCGTTTAACCCGAATAGAAGAGAGATCAGAGTCCCGGAGTATAGACGAGGAGTAAAAGATCCTAATACCACCCAAATGGTGACATGGGCCCGTAAGACACACAGCCATGTTAGTAAAAGTTTTTGTAGTGACTAGACTCGACTTCGGCCAAGGAGTGTGGAAGGGGATTCTACAGCAATGGGCTCGATACCAACTTGTGACGCCCCCGATTCAATCGTACACTAATCATACACGCAAATCTGTACGATCAAGATCAGAGACTCACGGGAAGATATCACAACACAACTCTAGACACAAATTGAAAAATAGTACAAGCTTTATATTACAAGCAAGGGGCCTCGAGGGCTCGAATACATAAGCTCGAATACACAAGAGTCAGCGGAAGCAACAACATCTGAGTACAGACATGAGTTAAACAAGTTTACCTTAAGAAGGCTATCACAAAAGCAACAACGATCGAAAAGGCACGGCCCCTTGCCTGGGATCCTCCTAAACTACTCCTGGTCGTCGCCAGCGGCCTGCACGTAGTAGTAGGCACCTCCAGTGTAGTAGGAGTCGTCATCGACGGTGGCGTCTGGCTCCTGGGCTCCAATGTCTGGTTGCGGCATCCAGGAAGAAGAGGAAAAGGGGCGGAAGATGGAGCAAAGCAACCGTGAGTACTCATCAAAGTACTCGCAAGCAAGGATCTACACTACATATGCATGGGTATATGTGTAAAGAAGCAATATCGGTGGACTGAACTGCAAAATGCCAGAACAAGAGGGGGATAGCTAGTCCTATCGAAGACTACGCTTCTGGTAGCCTCCATCTTGCAACATGTAGAAGAGAGTAGATTGAAGTCCTCCAAGTAGCATCCATAGCATAATCCTACCCGGCGATCCTCCCCTCGTCGCCCTGTGGGAAAGCGATCACCGGGTTGTCGCTGGAACTTGTCTGGGTGTGTTTTATTAAGTATCCGGTTCTAGTTGTCATAAGGTCAAGATACAACTCTGGGTCGTCCTTTTACCGAGGGACACGGCTATTCGAATAGATCAACTTCCCTGCAGGGGTGCACCACATAATCGAACACGCTCGATCCCTCTAGCCGGACACACTTTTCTCGGTCATGCCCGGCCTCGGAAGATCAACACGTCGCAGCCCCACCTAGGCACAACAGAGAGGTCAGCACACCGGTCTAAATCCTATGCATGCAGGGGTCTGGGCCCATCGCCCATTGCACACCTGCATGTTGCGAGGGCGACGAAGCGCACCTAGCATGCCTAATACAAGAGCAGCATTCCGGTCCAATTACGCGCCGCTCGGCCGCCACGTCAAGAAGGCTTCGGCTGATACCACGACGTCGAGTGCGCATAACTGTTCCCGCGTAGTTGGTTAGTGCGTATAGGCCAATGGCCAGACTCAGATCAAATACCAAGATCTCGTTAAGCGTGTTGTTTTGAAGTAACCGCGGACATCAACCAGGGCCAGGCCCACCTCTCACCTAGGTGGTCTCAACCTGCCCTGTCGCTCCACCACAAAGATCCACACAAAGGGCCGTCGGGACAAATGTCCTTTCAGCCCCCAATCCGTGAATCACTCGCGGGTACTCTACAAGCTGACCCGGCTTTAGTCACCATCTGTATAGTATGTATGTATGTATGTATGTATGTATGTATGTATGTATGTATGTATGTATGTATGTATGTATGTATGTATGTATAGTATATACCCGTGATCACCTCCCAAGTGATCACGGCCCGATAGTATGGCAAGGCAGACGGATAAGAATGTAGGGCCACAGCTGATAAACTAGCATCCTATACTAAGCATTTCGGATTGCAGGTAAGGTGTCAACAACTGTAGCAACAATGACAGGCTATGCAACAGAATAGGATTAACCGAACAGTAACATGCTACACTACTCTAACGCAAGCAGTAGAGAGGAGAATAGGCGATATCTGGTGATTAGGGGGGCTTGCCTGGTTGCTCTTGCAAGAAGGAGGGGTCGTCAACACCGTAGTCGAACTGGGGGTTGCCGGCAGTCCTAGGGTCTACCGGAAAGAAGTAACGGAGGGGGAACACCATAAGTAACAGAGAAATCAAAGTATCACAAAGCGTAACATGGCATTACGCGGCGCTAGAGGTGACCTAACGCAGTAGTACGTAATACCGGTGAAGAGGGGAAACATCCGGGAAAGTATTCTCGGTGTTTCGCGTTTTTGAACAGATGAACCAAAGGTGAAATGTTGCATGTTCGCTATGCTAGGGGTGTGTGGCGAACGAACGGGCTGCATATTCGGATTCGCCTCGTCGTTCTGAGCAACTTTCCACTACTAGGGAAAAGCCTAGCAGCATCGAGGGTTTTAGGCCTATCAGTAGCGCAGGCTGGAGCGCTACTGGTATGGCGCTATAGCTAAAGCTTAGCAGTAGTGTGCCTCAACTCACGCTACTGCTAAATCGACTTAGTAGTAGCGATTTCCCGGAGGAGCGCTACTGGTAGTTAGTAGTAGCGCTTCTCCCTTCCCGCGCTACTACTATTATTTCGTATTTTATTTCGTATTTTATTTCATGTTGTATTCATACAACTTTACACAAGTTTTCATTCAACGGAATTTAGAGATTTTCTTTACATCATAATGAGTTATTACATCACGGGGTGAAAGAACCGTGGACTAGTTTCAAGTGGATGTCCATCCACTTGAAACTAGTCTGCGGTTCTTTCACCCAATGATATAATAAATATCATCATCATCATCATATCATTAACAACTTATCATCATAATACATCATTGTCATATAACACCTCCTCAAGATCATCGTTTTCATCAGTGACATCACATAGCAAATTGGTCACTAGTCGTAATCACGAATACTCCTCATCATCAATTCTAACACATTGTACCACATAATAAATATATTGTACCTCATAGAACCAACTACATTCTCTTAGGACCTACTACATTCTCTAAGGTAAAATAGCAAAAAACAAGATAGCCCCAGACTCTCCATTATGGGGAATGGAGATTATCCTGTCTCCAATTCTTGCATTTTGCTTAATGTTACTTCCAAGAACCTCCTTGCGAATGTCCAAACATTTTTTCCATTCTTTGATGAGCATGTGATCACCGGTTTTAGAAATCCGATATGCACAGGTGAGCTCCCTAGATTGACCTGGTAGTATGTTCAGAACTCTAAGGCTACCATTCAGATACATCAGATGAGGCACACAATCCATCAGGATTTTCTGTTGAAAAACATAGTAATAACTTCGTAGTCAGCAATGATGTACTAGTTTAAGAAGTATGCAAAAGATGCACGGATGTCGTAATAGTAAAAAATCTTACCAGGGTATCTCCATAGAAGTTACCGTGGTTCAACACGTGCACTAGTGGCATGTATTCACCATAATTTGGAGGAGTTTGATAATAGGTGTTGTAATCCTCAAGATAAGTACAATAAGCGATCACATGACTTTTCTCCTTATAAGTTACTTCGGAGCCATCAGTGTAGTGGGTTTTGTCTACCATATTCCGCACATTCTTTGAAGAATTAAAATAAGTTGTCAATGGAAATAAGCTGTCAACTATTTTGAAATAAACAATATAAATTAGTTAATAACTATGTTTGAGAAACTCACATTGTGGTAGAATCGGAAGCGTATCAACAAGGACCCAAATGTCCATATTGTCTTGCTCAATGTCGTGGATCACCAAGATCCATGGTGATAATCATACCCTCATAAAAACCATACATTTTGCAAAGTGCTTCCCAATTTTGGCAACCAAAATGGGTTATGCTCTGAGCATTGCAGATTTACTTCAAAATCCATATCATGATGGGTCCTTAGGTGTATTTTCTTTGTTTCAAAATTTTCATGGTCTTCAAAACCCATCCTCTCCAAGACATAGCGTCTTGCATGGCATGAGATAAGCTAGTTGAATTGTAAAAGATGAAAATTAGACGTTGAAATAGTTGAAGTCATGCTTAATTACGAAAAAAACACTTGTCGTTGTTGCGTACCGTTTCAACATTGAATGTCTCCTCGAGCTTAATGCTGAAGCGCCGATCTTCGTCCAGCTCAACGAACCTGTCGCACATACCTCGATCGTCGTGGCACCAACCGCACTCCGAGACTGTCTGCCGTCCGAGTACGACATTTCCTACGTTCATAATTCAAAGATTAAACTTGTACATATTCTAGCACAAGTCATGCCAGAATTCACGAAAAATCCGGCATGACCTTTGCTAAATAAGGACATATCGAGCGCCTGAAATTTGCCGGAACGAAAATTAATCAACACTCCGGGAAAACATAGGCCACTCGGAGGTGTAACCTGAACATGACCGGCCACTTGGGCAACCACATATCCTATATGAGCAACACAAGCTATACATGGAGATTTGGCAGGTCTCACCTCGAGGTCGGAGGGGGTCGGTGACGGGGACGACGGCGGGGATGATTGAGGGGCTCCTTGATTTCTGCAAAAGCAAAAATCCTATAAGTTATCACTAATACATCCCAAATAATTGCTTAAACTAAAAAATAAGAACAAATATGACATGTTCAACTAGTTCTATTAATTCAACTAGTTCTTACTAAATATAAACTTACTATAAATAGAAAAAAAACTAGTTCTTTCTAAAAATAAAGTAGTTCAACTAGTTATATTAATTACTTACTAAACTAGTTCAATTATGACTAAACTAGTTCAACTAGTTTATTAATTTACTTACTAAAAATACATTAGTTCTATTATTTCAACTAGTTCAACTAGTTTATTAATTTACTTACTAAACTAGTTCAACTAAAACTAAACTAGTTCATCTAAAACTAAACTAGTACAACGAATAAAAATCATTATCTATGAACCCTAAAGTAACAACTACTACTACTCTATCCATCTAGTACTACCTAATTAAGCAGAGAGAAAGGGGTGGGGAGGGTGGGGGCTTACAGAGAGGGGAGAGATGGTGGCGGGAGGTGCTCATGACGGAGAGGTAGGGGCGGCGAGGGCGGCTCGGGATCGGAGGCGGCGGTGCTGGGCGGCTCTCAAGGCGTGGTGAGGTCGAGGGCGCGATCGTGAGGTCGAGAGCGGCGGCGGGCGGCGGCACTGAGGTTGAGGGCGGGCGGCGGCGCTGCGGGCAGGCTCGGGCGGCGGCGACAGAGGAGTAGGGGAAAGGGGGAATGGAGGACTTAGCCAAATTTTGAGTCAAGTGGTGGTTAATTCAGAGTAGCGATGGCGCGTTCGGAAAACGCCATCGCTATGTTAGCTACAACGCTGCTCGTATACACGCCATCGCTACTCCTTCCTCTTTTTCCCTTTTTCATTTATTTTTATTCACATTTTATTTTTTCCCTTTCACCTTATTCTATTTCTTTCATTTTCAATTACCTTTCTATTTCCTTTCCATTTAATTTTATATCCTTTAGCAGTAGCGAGTTTAGAAGAAAACACGCTGCTACAAAGAAAGTAGCGGTAGCGCGGTTCTATATGGATCACTACTACTATGTGTAGCCTATCGGCTAAGCCGTGGGAATTATAGTGGTAGCGCTTGTTTCCGAACATGCGCTACTACTAACGTTTGTGCTATAGCGTGCTTTGCATGGACGCGCTACTACAAATTAGCAGTAGTGCCCTATTTTAACCAGCACTACTGCTATACCTCTGTGTATAGGCTTTTCCCTAGTAGTGTTCATGTACAAAGTATTTTCATCCGAGCTACGGTTTATCTTATATTAACTTTCAAAGTTTTAAACATTTTCTAGAAGTAATTTATTTCGAAAATAAAATGCAACAAAAACTTTTTGTACCCAGGGACAGATAGACCCAGAGGCTTATAGGTGGGGCCAGGGTTTGAGTTGACCCAGTCAATACTTGACTGGTCAACTCGTGAACAGTGCCAATGGGGCCCACACTACAAAAAAATACACTTTTGTGATGATACGTGTTTGTCACAGTTGTCGGAGTAATGGGCCACGGGTAGGCTAACCCGAGCCCCAGAACCTTTCAAAACATTGGGGCAGACTGTGCCCCTCAAGACTCCGCGATAAGGAGCCGCCTTCTGGGAGTCGGCGGCAAGGCCGCCGACTATCCCTCACGGCCGAGTCCCAAGGACGACTTTGAGATAAGCCGACTCCTATTGGCGGCTTCCGGAGAAGCCGGCTATGGGGAGTCGGCCCGCGACTCCAACCACCTCCTGCCTTCACCACGATGGACGAGACGGGCTACGGTCGCCGCGTGGCCCATCCCCCTCCCGCCTACGAAGGGCCGGCATGGCTACATTGCGCCGTATCAGTGGAGATCTCCATCCGGCGCGGCACTGTTGCCATGCCTGCCCTGACCTCAACCCCTGTGGGCGGCGCACTGTGCCCACGGCGGCCTGCCTGTACGACCCAGAGACGGCGGGTCCCACCCGTCAGTGGGGCTACAGAAGACGGCAAGAGCGCCACAAGACGGACCCGTTGGGAGTCGGCCCCCGGGAGTCGGCCGGCCCCTCCCACGGGCCCCACACGCCATTAACCAGACAAGACGGGGAATGGCAACAGTGATCGCCCGTCAGGCGGCGGCACTGTTGCCACGACCCCATGACCAAGCCAACGTCATTAGAAGCCGGGCTACAGTACCAGGCCTGTCGGCGGGGCCCGCCAGTCGGCGGGCCCCAGCAGTCGGCGGAGAAGACGATGGCCTAAGAGACAGACGGCTGGGACCCACACTCAGCCGGATTACCATTGTATCCTAGGGGGGCGGGCCTATATAAGCCCCCCGGGGCACCCATGCAAGGGGGATCGCTCCTTTAGACTAGACCAGATCATATAGGAAGGAGGGAGCTAGCCTCACCTTCTCCTACCTCCAGGAAACAGCTCAAGGAGCAACCTTGTACTCACTTTGCCTTAGTGATCATGTGGAGACCCCGCAGAGCAGCAGTAGGGGTGTTATCTCCACGGAGAGCCCTGAAGCTGGGTAAGATTCGCCGGCGTGCATGCCTTCGCCTCATCCCGTTTCCAGGCACCGGTGACATTCTACTCGCCCCCACCATGATAAGCCATCCTTTGGCATATGTCGCACCCAACCCCCGACATTTGGCGCCCACCGTGGGGCCTGGTGCACCGTCGTATGGAGACCTGCTCTGGACGGGAACCCTCTTCCTCCCCAGCGAGCGTAGCCAGCCCGGCACGCCCAATGGCGCTTGTTCTACGGCCAGGAAGCGTCCGACGACGCTCAGCAATGAGCTGCCTTGCCGATCTTCTTGGCGAGGCTCGCATCTCCGATGAGCCCGCATCCGATGCGGGCACAGGCTGCCCTGAGAGCCGCCTCGTCAGCCTCCTCGACCAACTCCACATCTCCGGCGAGCCTACCACGGGCTTGGAGTCGGTCGGCTCCACCGACCCGATGCTTGTTGATTCCGACACAGCATCGCTCGACGACTTCCCCTCCGACATGATTGTCTTCGATGATCCTCTCCCACGAGCCGACAGTGGCGGCAGCACCGTCACCGAAGTATTCGTTATCACCTACGGCGCCGCCTCCGACGATAACGCCCGCGATGCTCTACAGGCCACTTTGCACGATCTGTTCGCCCCCATCCCGGTGGACACTGACGCCGAAGCGCTGGAGGCACGCCGCCTTGCCCTCCTTGCGGAGGGCCAGAAGATTGCCACCATGAGACGCCTCACGGAGGCCCACCAGCGCGAAGTCGACCGCGCCGCCTTCGGCACGCCACCTCCAGAAGGGCCAAGCCGAGTCAGTGTCGTCAAGAAACGCGGCGCGGCCATCGCCAGCATGCTGGGAGCAGACCGCCCGTTCTACGCCACGCCCCTCGAGAACCTACGCGTTGCCCAGTCGATTGTTGATGTGCTAAACGGACTGGGCGCCGACGAGCTCCCCTACATGACCAGACGCATCCAGCAGCCGAATGATGCGGCCGCAACCCGGCATGAAGCCGACGTCCGAGCTGGAAGCCCCCCTCGTCGAGAGCACGGCGCGACGTCGCGTACGCCGACTGCGGGTGGCGCCCGTGCGAGACAAGAGAAGGAGCCGGCTGCTAGCCGGAGCCGGACTCGTATTACCATCAAGCGCGACGCAGAAGGCCGCCCCCCGAGGAGTCGAGCGACGAGGCGACCTGCCGCCTCCTCCGCCTCGCGGGGAAATATATCGTACCGCGCCGCCTGTCGAGCATCCGACTCTCAGCGGCCGACTTGGTCGCCGCGAAGGAGTCGGCGAGAATGATGCCCGCCATCGGATCGACCGCCTAGCGCGATCCGTGGCCCTGGAAGAAGAAGATGATGTCAGCCGGCCGTGTTTTGGCCCCCGCATCCGCGAAGAGCCCTTTCCCAAAGGGTTCTCGCTCCCAAGAGACACGCCCAAGTACAACGGCTTCGTGAAGCCGGAAGACTGGTTGATCAACTAATCCACCGCCGTTCGCATAGTGAATGGCAATCGACGCGTTGCCGTGAAATATGTCCCCCTGATGCTCCAAGGCACGGCGCGCACCTGGCTCAACAGCCTCAAGCCTTACAACATCAATAACGGTGGCTAGACTTCACCGAAGCCTTCATACGCAACTTCACCAGCACATACAAGCGGGCTCCCAAGCCCCGACAGCTCTCCTTGTGCGTACAAGGGCCCAACGAATCGACCCGCAACTACCTCACGCGTTGGGCCGAGCTCGGCAACTCTTGCGAAGGAGTACACGAGGTCCATGCCATAGAGTACTTCACCGCCGGGAGCCGCAAAGGAACTCTCCTCAAGCACCGACTCCTCTGTGATGAGCCGGTAACCCTTGACGAGCTACTGGTCATCGCAGTCAAGTATGCCACGGCCGACTCCTCAATGAAGACCGAGCTCTGGGTAGACGCCTCCGGAAAAGTGCTGACGCCGGCTCCCAAGACGCCGGCTGGAGAATCAAGCCGGCGCCCGTATCAGAACGATCACAAGCGCAAAGCCCCTCAGCCGGCTTCCAGCAGTCGGCAGGTGGCCACGATCGAAGAAGAGCAGCCTGAGGGACTGCCGGCTCCGAAGAAGCAGAAGGGCGGCAGGCCGGCTTCGCAGCCGGCTTTCTCCTACGAGCAGACTCTAGATGGCCCCTGCAAGTTCCACAGCGGCGCGAAGCCTTCGAATCACACCACCCGGAAATGCCACTGGCTCACCAGAATCTCCAAGGGAGACGGCCTCCTGCCTCCTCGGCCTGCTGGGCCGCCGCCTCCACCATCGCCCGGCAGCGGCGGCCAGGCGGTCGGCGCATAATAAAAACGAGTACCCGTAAGAGCACGGAGGCGTGCGTGGTGTTCACCAGTGTGGTGACGATCAACGCAAAGAAGCGGCAAAGCAGCAGCAAGAGGTGAATGCAGTAGCATCAAGTACTCCAGAGTTCATGCACTGGTCCGAGAAGCCTATCAGTTGGAGCAGAGCTGATCACGCAGAGGTGATGCCGAGTCCGGGCTCCTACGCCCTGGTCTTAGGTGCCACTTTTGCCATAGATAGGCGGGCCGCTCGCTTCTCGCGAGTGCTGATAGACGGATGCAGTAGCATCAACATTCTGTACAAGGATACCATGGAGAAGTTAGGAATCAAGCAAAGACAGCTTCAGAGCAGCCGGACTGTGTTCCACGGCATTGTTCCTGGCCTTTCCTACTCACCAATCGGCAAGATCCTGATAGACATCCTCTTTGGAGACAAAGATCATTTCCGCCGAGAGCCAGTTTGGTTTGAAGTGGTGGACCTCGAAAGCCCGTACCATGCGTTGCTTGGCCGACCTGCTTTGGCCAAGTTCAGGGCGGTCCCCCACTACGCCTACCTCAAGATGAAGATGCCGAGTTCCAAGGGAATTCTGACCATAGCCGGCGACTACAGAAAGTCGTCCGCTTGCGCGGCCGAAAGCAGTTGGCTAGCCGAGTCTCTGGTGATCGCAGCCGAGAGGCGGCTTCTTGACCGGGTTGTGGCAATGGCCGGCAAGCAGCCCGAGATGTCGCCCAACCCCAAGGAGTCTGAAGCTGAAGGTTCGTTCAAGCCAGCCAAAGAGACAAAGAAGATACCCTTGGACCCGGAGCACCCAGAGAGGTACGATGTCATAGGTGCAAACCTTGACAGCAAATAGGAAGGCGAGCTCGTCGATTTCCTCCGTGAGAATCGAGACATCTTCGCATGGTCCCCTAAAGACATGCCGAGTGTACCGACGGAATTCATCGAGCACAAGTTACATGTCCGATCTGATGTGAAGCCCGTCAGCAGCCCTTTGCGCCGCTTTGTCGAGAAGAAGAGAAGAGTTGTTGGAGAAGAGATAGCCCGGCTCCTGGCAGACGGCTTCATTATGGAAGTATTTTTCCCAGAGTGGTTAGCAAACCTGGTCCTGGTGCTGAAGAAGAACAAGCAGTGGCGGATGTGTATTTACTACACAAGCCTCAACAAAGCTTGCCCCAAGGACCCATTCGCTCTGCCGTGAATTGATCAGGTGATAGACTCCACAACCGGATGCGAGCTGTTGAGCTGCTTAGATGCATATTCAGGATATCACCAGATCAGGCTGAACCCGGCTGACAGACTGAAAACCGCCTTTATCATGCCGTTTGGAGCCTTCTGCTACCTGACCATGACGTTCGGCTTAAAGAATGTCGGCGCCACCTTTCAGCGTTGCATGCAGAAGTGCCTCCTCAAGCAACTCGGTAGAAACGCCCATGTCTAGGTAGACGATGTGGTGGTGAAGACGGAAAAGCGTGGAACACTGCTGGAAGACCTCAAGGAAACCTTTGAGAACCTGCACCGATTCCATATCAAGCTCAACCCTGAGAAGTGCGTCTTCGGAGTACGAGCCGGCCAACTCCTTGGCTTCCTGGTCTCTGAACGCGGCATAGAGTGCAACCCTATCAAGATCAAGGCCATCGAGAGGATGGAGGTACCCAGCCGACTGCTAGATGTGCAAAAGTTCACCGGCTGCTTGGCGTCCATCAGCCGATTCATCAGTCGGCTGGGCGAGAAGGCTCTCCCTTTATACCAGCTCATGAAGAAGACAACCTTTTTCGAGTGGAACCCCAAGGCGGACGAAGCTTTTCTCCAATTGAAGAAAATGTTGACTACTCCCCCTGTGCTGGCGGCACCGACTCCCAAAGAGCCCATGCTCTTGTACATTGCCGCCACCAGCCGGGTAGTCAGCACAGTCATTGTAGTCGAACGCAAGGAGGAAGGCAAGGAGCTACCTGTCCAGAGACCGGTATATTACCTGAGCGAAGTACTGTCGGCCTCCAAGCAGAACTACCCCCACTACCAGAAGATGTGCTACGGCGTGCACTTTGCCGCCAAGAAGCTGAAGCCTTACTTCGAGAGCATCCAATCAACATGGTTTGCACAGCCCCACTAGCCGAGATCATCGGAAGCCGAGATGCTTCTGGCCGAGTGGCCAAATGGGCCATCGAGCTGGCTCCCTACACCATCTACTACCAGCCCCGCACCGCCATCAAGTCACAAGCACTAGCCGACTTCCTCGTCGACTGGGCCGAGACCGAAGACTGCCGCCAAATACCGACTCCACCCATTGGCGGATGCATTTCGATGGCTCCAAGATGCGACCGCTTGGCTTGGAGCCGTTGTCCCTCACATCCCCCAAGGGCGACAAGCTCAGATATGCGCTGCAAATCCATTTCGCCGCCTCCAACAACGTCGCTGAATATGAGGCGCTCATCCACGGGCTCCGGCTTGCCAAAGAACTCGGCATTCGCCGGATCCTGTGTTATGGCGACTCCGACTTGGTGGTCCAGCAGTCATCTGGCGACTGGTACGCCAAGGATGCAAACATGGCGAGCTACCGTTTCCTTGTACAGAAACTCAGTGGATATTTTGAGGAGTGCGAGTTCCTTCACGTGCCAAGAAATGACAACGACCAAGAAGACGCCCTGGCACGAATCGGCTCCACCTGCCAAGCAATACCATCTAGCGTCACCCTTCGACGCCTCCTCAAGCCGTCTGTCAAGCCTTCACCAGAATCAGACTCCATCTTTGTGCCGGCTCCCCCCGAAGAAGTCGGATCCGACTCAAGAGCCTCAGCAGATGGCACGAGAATCCTTGCAAATGACTCCAAGAGCGCTGCAGTCGAAGCCGGCCCGGGGACTTCAAAACCCGGCCCGGGGACTGCGGCGACCAGTCCGAAGACTCCAGAACTCGGCCCGGGGACTGCGCCAGTCGGCCCGGGGACTTCATCAATCCAGCAAGCGGTCGCGGACTCCAGCCCGCTGCCTCCCAGCCCAGCCGCCCTCGTCCAAGTCGCAGTACTGACGGTTGAAGAAATAGCAGCACCCTCATGGGCCCAGCCCATCCTCAAGTTCCTAGTGAGCAAAGAGCTGCCAACTGATGAAATCCTAGCTCGGCAAGTACAACACCGAGCGGCAACTTACACCATAGTCAACAGAGAGCTGGTCAGGCGCAGCGTCACTGGTGTCTACCAGTGTTGCGTCGAGCCAAAGCAAGGCCAAGCAATTCTCAAAGACATCCATCAAGGCGAGTGCGGCCACCATGCGACTTCAAGAGCACTCGTCGCCAAAGCTTTTCGGCACGGTTTCTTCTGGCCAACCGCCTTGGAAGAGGCCAAAGAATTGGTCCAAAAGTGCAAAGGGTGCCAGAAGTTCCGCTCCAAGCCACACCAGCCGGCTTCCGCACTCAAGACTATCCCTATTGCCTAGCCCTTCGCGGTTTGGGGTCTGGACATGGTGGGACCATTCAAAATAGCATGAGGCGGCCTAACTCAATTACTTGTCGCGGTGGACAAGTTCACCAAGTGGATAGAAGTAAAGCCCGTCAAGAATTTGAATGGTCCGACTGCAGTGACTTTCATCGCCGGCATCACGACTCAGTACGGCATACCACACAGCATCATCACCGACAATGGCACGAATTTCGCCTAAGGTGCCTTGGCCCGTTTCTGCACGATACAGGGCATCCGACTGGACTTAGCGTCCGTTGCCCATCCGCAGTCAAACGGCCAGGTAGAGCGAGCAAACGGCCTCATCCTGTCCGGCATCAAGCCTCGGCTGGTCGAACCACTGGAGCGTTCGGCCGGCTGTTGGCTTGACGAGTTGCCAGCCGTCCTCTGGAGTCTGCGCACAACTCCAAACAAGTCAACCTTCTTCACACCTTTCTTCCTCGTCTACGGTGCTGAAGCCGTCATCCCGACGGACATAGAGTTCGACTCCCCACGAGTCACCATGTACACCGATGAGGAGGCAGAAGAAGCACGTCAAGACGGTGTCGATCTGCTGGAAGAGGGCCGGCTGTTGGCACTCAGCCGGTCCAGCATCTACCAGCAGAGCCTGCGCCGATACTACAACAGGAAAGTCAGACCGAGATCTTTCCAAGAGGGTGACCTTGTGCTTCGACTGATCCAGCGAACAGCTGGCCACCACAAGCTGTCGGCACCTTGGGAAGGCCCCTTCGTTATCAGCAAAGTGCTGGGTAACGACTCCTACTACTTGATCGATGCTCAGAAGCCCCGAGCACGCAAGAGGGACGACTCCGGCAAAGAGACGGAACGCCCATGGAATGCAAATCTTCTCCGAAGATTTTACAGTTGATGCAGTATGTATCACGCTACCCTTTGTATTAAAGTACCAAGACTTCGGGCCCCCCGAGACGAGCTCGGGGACTGCCCTTTTTGTTATCTGTATGATAAGAATTATGCCTTCGAGTATATTACTCTTTGTTATGCCGCTCGGCACCGGGCTCGACTAGTCGGCCCGGGGACTCGCCGCCTCGCGCTATGAAATGCTTCCTGCAGTCGAACAAGTAGTGTGTGGTGCCTAAACCGTCTCCTGTCAGAGGTCGCAGCTCGCAGAGCAACTGTTTGGTGGGCAGGAGTAAGGAAGAATGGGCGCCCACATGAAAAATTGCTAAGGACTCAAAGCATAAGCATAGCCTAAGCCGGCTTCCCGCCTCTCTTAGCAAAGCCGACTCTTGAGCAGCCGGCTTGCCGCTTTCTATCCAACTTGTTAAAAGATTCTAAAAAATGGCCAAGTACTTGCCTTCCCAAAATAGCCAAGCATTTGATCCAGAGGCGGTCCGCAGAGCGGCCGTCTGACTGGCAAGGCGGCGACTAAGGGAAGGCGACAAAGGAAAAAGCCAAAAGAGCAATGAGCAAGAAAAGATAGAACTTGGATAAATATTTACATAGGCCCTTGGCCGAATCTTCAAGCAGAAGTTCAAAGTACACCCCGCGGGTGGAATTGTTCGAATTAACAAGTTCTTCAAAGACTACTAGAACAGATAAAATGAAGGCAAGACGGCAGCCTAGGAAACGGCAGACGGGTTCGGAGGGTCGGAAGAGACGGCGGTGTCAGGCGCCGGGGCGGCCGCCTGGACGGTCTCGGCTTGGTCGTCTTTGGCGGTAGCCGGCTCGGTCGGGCGCGGCTCATTGCTGGAGGCGCGGTCGAGCTAAGGCTGATCGCCCACTCCGCCTTCTGGCGCCTCCGCCTCGCCTTCCTCCTCGGCGCTAGAACCGATCACCTCCGCCGAGTCCTCGTTGTAATCCGGTTTCATCCCGAACCACTCCGGCGGCGCCTCCCTGCCGTCTTCAGCTCGATCAGGGACGAAGATGCTGGTGTCGGCATAGTCGGCGATCGCTGCAGCGCGAGCGACGAGAGCGTCTTCCACAGCTACCAGCTCCGCCTGGGCCTCTCGACCGAACGCTGCCGGTCGGTCCAGTCCAGCCTCGATACCACGCCTTGACAAATTCAAGGCCCGCACGCTCTAGCCCGGGCCGAGGAACCTTCAAGCCTCAAGGCGACCATTGCGACCTCCGGCCGGTCGGCGATCCATTGGCGGTGTGCAGAATCGGCATGTCTGGCCACAGGGCGGCAATGGCCTGGGCGCCGGCACGTTGAAGCCGACACAGCATCCGATGGGTCGGCCGCAGACGAGCCTCGATGCTCAGAAGCTGCTCGTCGAGGGTCCGGGGGGCGTTGGCGGCAATCTCCGCACCATCTTCCCTCTGCGCCTCGTGATCAGCCTCGATGGCTTGAGTGGCCGGGTGCGAGTGGCCAGGGAAGAAGTCTGCCAAGACAAAAAAGAAGGCATTGCGGTTGAAGGCAGTGACGCGGAGGTTGTGATACTCCTATGATAGGAATTTGTAGACAAAGATAAGTATTGGAACTCGCCAGAAGGAGTTCCGAGCCGCATACTCAGCAGCCGGCCTGAAACTCGGGGACTACACCCAGTGGGTGCGCTGGCGCGCCCCCACAGAGAAGAACAACGAAAAGCAAAGTCAAAAATGAAAGCATACCCGGACGGCTACTCGCGATGCCAGATGCGCCTTGGTCCAGGCCTGGATGGCGTCGCCCTCGGCTCGCAGTTTCGCCTGAACATCTAGAAGCGCCTAGTTCAGCGAGCTCGCGCCGCCTCCTCGCACCCACCCAACGGGCGCGGCACTCGTCGCCTCGGCATCTGGGATGGCCGAGCTGGCGGCGTCGGTCTCCAGGGGGCGTGGCGCCGAAGTCGCCTTCTCAAGGCGGCGGCGCGCTGGAGAGGCGACTTGGAGGAGCAGCCTTGCCACGGACTCGTCCTCAGTCGGCGGCACCGGCGGGCATGCCGGTTGTTTACCCTGCACACTCTTGGACAATGGCAGAGGCGGCACGACCGTGTCCGACATGGAGGCCTCGCTGCTTTCCCTCTCCATGATGGGGTTCTCGCCGCCGGCCTCCCTAGTCTGCCCCGTGAACTCCGGGGGCGGCGGCGCGGAGTTCAGTGGGATGACGAGCAACGCCGATTGGCGGTGCGCGGCCTCCTCAGCTTGCTGCCTTGCTGCAATGGCGGCCTCGGCCTCATCCACCTTCCTCTGGGCGGAGGCCGCCGCCTTCTCGGCCTCCGCCTTCTCCAGACGGGCGGCCTCGTCCTCGTCGCGCTTCTCCTGCGCGTTCTGCTCCGTCGCCTCCCGGAGGTCGGCGGCGAGGTCAATCCGCCGAGTAGTGACGGACGTCTCTGCCGACCCCATGACAGAGGCGGCGGCGACCCTCTCGAAGGTAAGAGGGGCCCTGAAGCGAGGAAGGCATGTAAAAAATTTGGACAAGTCACCAGTAGAAAACAAGACAAAGGCGGAGGCACTTACGCGGAGACCAGTGGCGTCTTCTTCACTTCCTTACGGAAGCGGTTGGCCTTCGCGATCGCCTCCTCCCGCTTGGTCGCGGCGGCCGCCTCCTTGAACTTCTTCGACCGGCCGCCAAGCAGGCTCGGCCCGGCCCGGCGCCTCTTCACGCCGCCTTGACCGTCCAAGCCGGCGGAGGAACGAGGCGGGGCGACTTCCCCCTCGGCGTCGTCATCAGGCTAGTCGGCGAAGGTGGCCGAGGGCCTGAAGCCTCCTCCTCTCCCTCCTCCTCGTCCTTCAGCGTCGGCCTCCATCGCCGCAGCCCCAAAGTCAGGTTCGTCGACGTCGCTCTCCACTCGGTCGGGGACGAACTGACGGGCCGGGCCCGCGGTGCCAGCTGAAGGCTGGATGAGGGGATTCTGACTCAAGAAAAACCAAGAAAATCAGAAGTCGGACTCGGCTGCAAAAGAAGAAGGAACAAAAAGAGAGACGACTTACAGCAGGCGGGGGGTTGGCGCATGAGTACGGCTCCTTGCCGAACCGCCAATCCGCCATGAGACTGCAATTCGCGATGTAATTCACCGTGTCCGCCACCTCCGCGTGGGGCATGTCCTTGGAGCACAACCGACTCGGGTCCCGGTGGCCGCTCATCTGGCAGATCAGATGAGGTCGGCCTTGGAGCGAGAGAACTCGGCGCGCCACGAAGGCGACCAGCAAGTTGGCCCCAGTCAGGCCCTCCGACCGCGCGTCAAGGCACTGAGTCAGCCTGAACGGCGCGGCGCCGGGCGAGTCAGCGTCTTGACCCGGTGGGACCAGCTGGGAAGCCTCCCAGCCGGTGCGCCGGCTTCGTAAGGCTGCAGATTGACCCAGTCGCCATCTGGGGCGACGTTCTTCACATAAAAATACGACTGCTGCCACATCTTCACTGACTTGATCAGCGAAATGGTGGGAAATGGGTTGTCGGCCACCGATCTCCGCATCGCCATGAAGGCGCCGCACTGGGACGACACGCCGGCGACATGCGTGCCGAGCTTGGACTGAAAAAACTCCCCCCACAGCTCGATGGTGGGGAGAACGCCGAGGATGCCTTCGCACAGGGTGGCGAAGGCGGCCAGCAGCACCACCGTGTTCGGGGTGAGGTGGTGCGGCTGGAGCCCGTGAAACTCCAAGAAGGAGCGGAAGAAGCCGCTCGCCGGCGGCCCCAGGCCGCGCATGAGGTGCGAGCGGAACACAACCCGCTCGCCCTCCTCCGGCGCCGGCGACATTTCCCTCTCCGGCGCGGCGCGGGCTCGCACTAGGTCCGTGCCGGGGATGCGACGCGTCCTGTGGAGGAACTCGATATGGTCGCCGTCCACCTAGGAGCCGTTCCACACGCCGGAGCGCACGGCAGGAGGCACGGCGGCGGAGGAAGAGCTCATCGCTGCGAGCGTGGCGTGGTTCGGCGCGGCGGCAGCAAGAGGAAGAAGAAGCAAGAAGAAAGCAAGGGGAGTAGGGGAAATGGGCGCGCGTGCTCCGCTGCCCCACTCCTCCTGCCTACTTATAGGCTCGTGGGCTGAGAAGCCGATGGGGCGGGCGTGGGATTAACTGTGCCCAGGACCCCATGCCCCCCACGATTTACCACACGAAGTAACTGCGCGCAGTTACGACGTGGGAATCCCAACCGTCCGCCCAGCCGCAGTGGATCCGTTCGCGTGCCGAGGCGCGGTAGTGGCGGGCACCGCCTGAAGCCATGTCCCGTCGCGCGCGTGGGTGGGCAGACTGACCCCGCCACGTGGCGCCACGCGACGGACCCGCAACGGGCGGCTGCCCAGAAGCTTATCAGGCACGCTGCCTGGACCCTGTTGCGACCTTCAAACTCTATAAGAGGCAAGATGGCTTTCTGCGAGTCCGACTCCAGCTAGTCGGCCTGGAGGAAGACGGCGAGCAAGGTCCAGATTCCACCAGAAGGAAGAAACTGTTGAGACTCCTCGATATATCACCCTCGGTGCCTCACCAGCTTCGGGGACTACTGTTAGAGTAATGGGCCACGGGTAGGCTAACCCGAGCCCCAGAACCTTTCAAAACATCAGGGCAGACTGCGCCCCTCAAGACTACGTGATAAGGAGCCGCCTTCTGGGAGTCGGCGGCAAGGCCGCCAACTATCCCTCACGGCCGAGTCCCAAGGACGACTTCGAGATAAGCCGACTCCTATTGGCGGCTTCCAGAGAAGCCAGCTATGGGGAGTCAGCCCGCGACTCCAACCACCTCCTGCCTTCGCCACGATGGACGGGACGGGGTACGGTCGCCGCGTGGCCCATCCCCCTCCCGCCTACGAAGGGCCGACATGGCTACAGTGCGTTGTATCAGTGGAGATCTCCATCCGGCGCGGCACTGTTGCCATGCCTGCCCTGACCTCAGCCCCCGTGGGCGGCGCATTGTGCCCACGACGGCCTGCCTGTACGACCCAAAGACGGCGGGTCCCACCCGTTAGTGGGGGTACAGAAGATGGCAAGAGTGCCACAAGACGGACCCATTGGGAGTCGGCCCCCGGGAGCCGGCCGGCCCCTCCCACGGGCCCCACACGCCATTAATCAGACAAGACGGGGAATGGCAACAGTGATCGGCCGTCAGGCGGCGGCACTGTTGCCACGACCCCATGACAAAGCCAACGTCATTAGAAGCACGACTACAGTACCAGGCCTGTCGGCGGGGCCGGCCAGTCGGCGGGTCCTAGCAGTCGGCGGAGAAGACGGCGGCCTAAGAGACAGACGGCTGGGACCCACACCCAGCCGGATTACCATTGTATCCCTAGGGGGCGGGCCTATATAAGCCCCCCGGGGCACCCATGCAAGGGGGATCGCTCCTTTAGACTAGACCAGATCATATAGGAAGGAGGGAGCTAACCTCACCTTCTCCTACCTCCAGGAAACAACTCAAGGAGCAACCTTGTACTCACTTTGCCTTAGTGATCATGCGGAGACCCCGCAGAGCAGCAGTAGGGGTGTTATCTCCACGGAGAGCCCTGAAGCTGGGTAAGATTCGCCGGCGTGCATGCCTTCGCCTCATCCCGTTTCCAGGCACCGGCGACGTTCTACTCACCCCCACCATGATAAGCCATACTTTGGCATATGTCACACCCAACCCCCGAAAAAAGTAGGTTGCGTTTTTTGTCATGCATGTACATCCATGACGATTTTATGACAGAATCAAGATAGTCATACCTGTGCTGTCGTAGAAGTGTTCCATGACATTACCAAAATTATCATCACACTTCCATGACGATAAATCGCACGTCATAGAAGTGCTTTCGTCAAGGGTGACCGACATGTGGCATCCACCGTAACGGTACGCCGTTAAGCTATCCGGTCGGGTTTTGGATCTGATAACCCGTTAATAGCCCGGACCAATGGGGATTTTCCACGTGTAAAATCATCATTGGCTGGAGGAAACACGTGTCGGCTCATCGTTGGGACAGATGTCATCCACTCATTGGATATAAGGCGCCTATGATACGTCGACATGTGGCATGGCCCAATAGAGGCCCAATCCTGTGAAAAGGCCAGCCCATTTGACTTGGTCAAAAGGTGGCGGGTCGGCCCATGGAAAGCCTGTTAACAGCCTGTTCACATATAGCCCATTTACAGCCCGCTAACCCAATTACGCCCTATCCGAATTAGGCCCAGTAGCGTCATCTGGGCCATCCCATATGATTCCAGCGCATTTTCACTTCTGGCCCATGTATGGCCCATGACGTCTTTCAGCTCATATGAGGCCCTTTGTAACTCTTGGCCCATTAACGGCCCGTGGTGAAATCGGCCCGCGATGAAAGGTGTATCACTTTATACCCATTAACGGCCCGTGGTGAAACTGGCCCGTAATGAACAATGTATCGCTTTATACCCATTAACGGCCCGTTAATCCGTTGGGCCGTTTCCAGCCCATGTTATCTTTTGGCCTTCTCAGAGCCCATTTACTCTTGGGCTCATTTCAATCATTCATTTACTTACGGCCCGTTACTGTCATTTTTTGCTTGTGGGCTAAATTCAGCCCAAGGTTACAGTCGGCCCGTTTTGTGGCCCGTTAATACGTTGGGCCATTTCATAGCGTCATCAAATATGGCCGATTAACGATAGCCCGTTACGGTCGGCCCATGAACAGACGATTCCAACTCTAGCCCATTTACAGCCGTAAAGCGGTCTGTTATTGGCCCATGTTTGGCTAACCGATCATACGGCCCGTACAAGGCCCATTGATGATACGGCTCGTAGAAGGCCCATTGTGTCTATGACCCGTATAAGGCCCATTGTTTATATGACACGTAGAAGGCCCATTGTTTCTACAGCCCGTAGGAGGGAAATGGTAACTACAGTAAATATGTAGCCCATGGTTATTGTGGCCTAGTTTTAAAAAATAGGTTATTGCGGCCACTAGCAAACCGCGGAAAAAGAACTGCACTGACTACAAGCAAAGAAATAAACAAGACAATAAGGAAATAAATAAGCAAGCAACTTACGCTAGGCTATCACGGCTATTACACATATTACATCCACTCGGCATCAAAGTTCGCCACCAAAGGTGCAAATATAGGGAACACAACAAAGCATATAAACGCCGCAGCAATACAAGTCCAGAATCTGAAACCACTTCGAAGAGCTCAAGAAACAATATCCTCGGTACCCACAATGTCGGGCAAGATGCTTAGCAAGCTTATTAACTTTCTCTTGTTTGGCGCTTAAGTCCTCCAAAGACTTGTTGTTGCACCGGAAAGTATGCATCTAAATTCTCTGAGGACTTCCTCGGTCCTTGACTTCCTGTCGCATAACATCTGATCGATGTCTTTCAACTTGAAGTTGAGACTCAAGAAGCCGAACTGATTCAGGCAACAAGTTCGAAGAGCTGGTGCCAGCAGTAGTAGCCAGTAACTCGAACACTACATCAAGACAGGACTTTGGGGTTGTCTCAGTGTCTTCAATATAGTTTTTATCAGCTTTCTTGGAGACCAACAGGGATGTCTCACTATCTTAAACCTTATCTACATTACCACCTATACCATTGCATAACGGGGTACTCTTCTCCAATATTTTATCCGCGTTCTAAAAGAGAAACAAACAAACACATCACAGGTTTACAATGTAGTATATGAAACTCATTTTGGTAAACCAGTTCAGTAGTAAGGTGGACAGGCAAACATATATCTATGTAGTATGGTCACTGTATGGTCTATATCATTCTAGTTTATGTTGACAAATCAAGATAGATACAGTTTGAATCATATATATTTAAGACAAAGCAGCATGGACAGAATATAAGTGTGGGAAACTACACAACAATAACAACACTTGTAATGTGCATGGCATGACAACATAACTGTTTATTCAATTGAAACTGAAATCAACATAGAGCAAGTTACAACAGCAAACAACCAAACACGTTAAAGAAACAGGTTTAAAACATACCTATTGCACCATTGGAGTTTCAATTGCATCCTTCAAATTTGAAATTAGTTGGTATGAGTAAATACAGTGATGCAAGAGCAAAGTAGTATGAACCATAGCTACGGAACCTGACCTGGGAACAATTCTTCTTCTGCTTTAAGTGTTGACTTGGGGTTCGGAGTGGTGGTCCTCGTGCTTTGGGCACTGCAGTTGCCTTACTAACTGCTCGTGTTTGGGTGCTCTGTGGTGGAGACAGTGTTGTGTCAACGGGAACTGGGTGTCTATCTGCTGGGGTTGGGGTTAGAAGGGGTGTGGCTAGTTCTTTGTCCAACTGGGTAGGGGTACAATCTGCATGAGTGTGGGTTATGTGTGGTGGGGCTGGTTCTTGGGCAAGTACAACCGTTGTTCTATCTGCATCGACAGGTAGCACGATCTTTTCTGAAGACCGTGTTTTTACTCCCACAAATACTGCCATCACTCCTTCCAATTGAAATGGCTGATAAACAAGAAAAGTAATTGAATCTACAGACATTGTAAGATAGACAGGTGCAATGGATAGTAGGGAAGAAAAAAAGGCATGAAATAATTCACATTTATGTTGTCTAACCAAATAGAATAGCAGGACATAATTTCACATATATGATGGCTAATTAAACAGGATAGCATGACACAATTTCACATGTATGATGGCTAACTAAACAGGATAGAATGACATACTTCAAAATATGATGACTATGTAAACATGATCACATGATATAACTATACGATGTGTCTATTAAAGTGGTTGGCATGCCATAAATCACAAACATGCCGTCGATGGAAACATGATGGCATGATATAATTCACGGATAGAATGACATAATTTAAAATATGATGACTATGTAAACAGGATGAGATGATATAACTATATTATGTCTTTAGAAAATGGGTTTGCATGCCATAATTCAGATACATGCTATCTATGTAAACATCATGGCATGACATAATTCAAATATATGATTTATATACTAAGGAAGTGAGCAGAGGGCAATCGCATATATGATGTGTCAACTAAGGAGATGGCATTCAATATTGTGTATATGATGTAAAAAACTAAGCATTGCAATACAACATATGCATGATATGAGTAATATAACCCTGCCAAGTTTGAGCGTACACCTCAGGGGGATAATAGGACTGGTCATCTGCCTCTGAATCCTCCTCTAAAGAGCTATCTGTAACCAGCAAGATATCTGCTTCAGCAGGTAGCATTGTCTGCTCTGAAGACCTTGTTTTCACTCCAGATTTCTCCATCACCAATTCAAATGGCTGATGCACAGGAAGAGCAGTTGAATATACAAACATTGTCGACAAAAGCAATGAGAAATACAAAGAAGGGACGACATGATATAATTCACATATATGACGCTTGCCTAAACAGCATGCCATTGCATAATTCACATACATAATGCCTTGCAACAAGATAACATTGCATAATTCACATATATAATGTCTTGCAACAAGATGGCATTGCATAATTCACATATATGGTAATTAGACACTAAACAGGTGGCATTCACACAAAGCATGTCTAAACTAAGCAAATGACATAGCAATGCAAGATACCATATGCACGATGTGAGCAACATAACCCTGCCAAGTTAGAGCATGCACCCTGGTCATCTGTCTCTGAATCCTCCTCTGAGGAGCTATCGGTGACCAGCAAGACATGCACTTCGTCAGATAGCATTGTCTGCTCTAAAGACCTTGTTTCCACTCCAGATTTTTCCATGACCGTGCCGAATGGCTGATGCACGGGAAGAGTAATTGAATGTACTAAAGTTGTTGACAAATTTAACACGTAATAAAAAAATGATGGCATGATATAATTCACATATAAGATGGTGGCTAACCAGGGTGGCATTGCAAAATTCACATATATGATGCCTGGCTAAACAAGATGGCATTGCATGATTCACATATACGATAAAGAAACTAAACATATGGCATTGACACAAAGCATATCTAAACTAAGCAGATGAGCTCTTTAATGTCTCCCGTAAGCAATGCAAGGCACCATATGCATGATATTACCAACATCAGCATGCCAAGTTAGAGCAAAGACCTCATGGGGTAAATAGGAGTGGTCTTCTCCTTCTGAATCCCCCTCAAAACAGTTATCTTCCTCTTGATTACGATCCGAAATGGGTGGAGGGGGGCTGCCTTTGTGCCCACCATGGAGCGACATCTGCATGAAATTTTATTGCCACGCAAGGCTCGTCTCTTTTTCTCTACACGATCAGTTCCATTGTGTACAATAGCTAGCATGCATAGGAATAAAACATAGTGAGATTATGTAAGGAGTGCATGCACAAATCCAGAGTGATGGTAGCAAACTGTGGATAGAACCAAAACCAATGATAGCAGGCAGATAATAGCTTTAGTTAAAAAATACAGATAATGGCTCTTTAATGTTTGTTTGCACCCAACATGAAACTCATAGTAGACACCCGAGATTAACCGGATAGTAGACAGATAGTACTGATTGCTGCCCCAATATGTACCCCACAACCATTTAAAAACTCAAGTTTCAGCATTAGTTTGGACCTGACTTGGAGTCTAATAGGTGAACACGATGATAATGTAGCATGTCATCATATTAAGCGACGCATAACGTAATCAGACACGGAAGAGAGCGACCTCTCTTGCGTACCCGTGTAGTCCTCAAGGTCATCTGCTTAGTTGATGATGGTAATGCAGTTGTCGTGGCTGCCGACGGCGGGGAGGAAGATCTGAGGCGGTGAAAGACAGTCTGGAGAGCGGATCCCTGTTGTGGTGAATCCTTCCATCGTTGGAGCAGCTGAGCTGGGGTGGAACACAGTGCCGCGGGAGCAGGACAAATCACACGAGGTTTTCTTTGACACATATCCGTAACAGAAGTAATTGAGTAAGGGCTTGTTTGAATTTGAGGATTCTAACAATGCAGGGATAGGAAATAGACAGGAATAGGATAGGAATGCACGTGCAAAACAGAGAACTTAAAAACACAGGATTTACGCCAATCTGGGTGTTTGATTCACAACAATTGGAAGATCACAGGATGCAAAAAGCATGGTGAGATTAAGTCAAACCACAAGAAACTGTGCGGTTATAATGCTATTATGCTACTATCTCTTAGTCTTGTGCTTGATGAATAGGAATATGAAAAGGAGGACAAGTGGAAATTAGAATTCCTATGGTTTTTCTTTCAAGGAGACACTAAAGGAACAAATCCTACAGTTTTCCTTTGCTCCATTCCTTTGCACCAGATTCATGAAAAGTAGTACCATAGGAACCTTTCCAATTACTATGTTTTTCATTCACTTTTCCTTTCAAGCACTGGCGATTCTAGTAGGCATGCTTGAGCAAGGAAAATCCTACACTAAAAAAATTGTGCTACTTCTATTACTTTGGACCCAGGCCACTGCCATACTAGCTCAACTCCCAGGCCCATCGACAAATGCACAGCTCAAACGCGCAAAGATAAATAATGATGGCGTTCAAGAGAGTCCATCACGGATAGCTAAGTTTCCTGGTACCTCACTGCTTGTCATATAGTAGGATAAAATAATCGTATTTCCCGTTACTACGAGTGCTTAGTGGACAATCTATATAACATGTAGAGTAAAAAAGAGATGCAACAAGTGTACAACCTCTTTGGCGAAGCCATGTCGATCTCAGCGTGATTGGGTTGGCCGGTGAGGATGCTCCGGCTGACTTGGCTGTCGGAGGAGGGGAAGAAGATCTTAGGCGTCTGGAGATGGAGCCCGAGGTATTGCTCCGCTATGATGGAGGGTTTCGCCGTTGGAGCAGCTCCGGTGAGTTGTACAACACCGAGGCTGAAGCAGGACAAGAGAGACAAAGTTAACCTGAGTGGAATTCTAATAGCATCTCCAATACATGACGTAAAATGCATAACTACAAAGTGCTAGATGTAAAATTCATCAGCCGCTCATCTCTGAACTTAACTGTCAAAACTAAATTTAACTGTCGAAACTGAACTTAACTGTCGAAACTGAATTTTGTTGTCGAAACTGAACGCACTAGCAAGGTGAGGCTACACGTCGGTCGACTGACTTTTTCATCTCTGTTCAGTCGATTTTGCAGCCATTGGATATGAAATCAAGGTTCTGCAGTTCATCTTCAACCTCCACCCCACGAGCCGCCACCACCACCGGCCAAACAAGCCCCCCGCCAAAACGCCTCCCACCGCCGGTCCGCCGCCCGGCCATCCCTCTAGGCCCCCGTGCAGGCTTTTTCTGTGATCCCCACCACCGCCCGCCAACGCCGGCGACCACCGCCCCCACCCTGAACCCTAATTTAGATAGTGGGGTACCTCTCCGGCAAGCCCCCCTCCTCGTTGCGGTTTGTTCTTCCTTCACCCCGGCGAGCCCCCCACCCCTGAAAATCGACTGACCCAAAAGTCGATTCAGTCGACTGAAGTGTAGCTAAATCGGAGCAGCAACGCAAGCAAGAGCAAGAGCGACAGCGGCAATGAGCAACAGCAATAGAAAGAGTGCACTGAGCAGGAACGAGAGCAAGAGCAGAGCAGCAGCGCGAGCGAGAGCTAAAGCAGCAGCAGCTCCTACTGATGTGAACATCACTGCCGAGGGAGCGATGTCGTGGAGGAAGTGGCCAGCGACGCCGCCGTGGATGGAGCCGCGCTGTGTCGGCTTGAGACCGAGCGCCGGCAGCACTGTGAGATCGAATCAAGAAGAAAATGCGGCGATTAGTGTACAACCTCTTTGGTGGTGCCGATTAGGCCGCAGCTTCATCCGAGGGAACGGTGATGATGATGCTCTTCCGGTGGTGCAGGTGAAGACAGCGGTGTGGGAATGGAGGTGGCACGAAAGACGAGGGGAACGTCGGGGCAGCTCCTTGGAGGTGGAGGACGGGGTGGCTGAACCGGCGGGACGACGAGATCGACGATGGATCCTCATCCGGTACGGTGGATGAGGGATGTCGAGGTGTTGATGTGGACGACATCGTCGGGGAAGAGGCTCCGGCTGGGTGGCGGATGGAGCAGGGTGTGGGGCTTCGTCGCGGGTTTTCGCGGCCTCGGTGTATGAATGGGTGGGCGGATGGGATGGCAGTGGGGAACCATGGCTTAGGGACGCGCTTGTCCGAAATGTGGGGTAAGTTACGGAAGTACCACCACCGATTTGAGGCGGTTCTTTCAATTCAGGGGTACCACGGGCATTTTGCGTGTCGGGATTTCACAGGAGGTGGGAGTTTTCACGCGCGTTGTAATTTCGGAATTCGCAAGGCACAGGTTGAGATGGAGGGAGTTGTCGGAGCACAACGAGACAAAGATATATCTTAAATATTTCAGGCTAACAAGGTGCGGGTTGAAGAGGCGGGAGTTTCACAGCACGATAGACAGAGACGCTAGCTTGAATTTTCGGCATAACAAGGTGTGGCTTGAAATTTCCGGAGAACAAGCTTAACATGTACCCCAAAAAAAGACAATTTGCACCTCAACACGCACAACACACACACACAAACACCATTTAGACTAGAGTAAGGTACACGTGCATTGCACGCATGAGATTTGGCAACTAAATTATGAAAGCATGTAAGCTTTGAGTCATATATGCATGATGTAGATGTTCGTTTAATTCTTATAGTTCATTTCATTCAAAATCATCTAGTTTTTATAAGAAAGCTAATCTATTTTAAGATTCATGGAATTGTGTGTTGTAAGACATAAAGTAAAAAACAAATAATGGCAAATCATGTAGAAAAACATTTGGGCAATTCTAATACGGAAGATTCTAGAACAAAGAAGAAGTGCTTGTATTTTGATATTTGTGCATTTTGCTTAAGTTCATCCATGGAGCCTTCTAGATTATACATGTGGCGAAATCTGGTGGAATCTAGATGATATCCAACGGCCAGTAGTGCCAAAATTTGCCATCTTTGGACCATCGGATTCGCCTCATCCAACGACCATCTTTCAAAGTTAAAGTTACCCGCACACAATACAAAAAATATAAAATATAATATATCTATATATATAGGGGTATAGATATAGATATGTGATGCGAAAGCTACCCATTATCTCCAATTAGAATAGTGTGTCCATGCACGGATGCGACGTGGCCAAATGATGTCTGCCATCGGTATCTCAAATCCAAATCAGTCTGACCTTGTTCAATATGTATACATTACCACATGTTCGTTTCCAAACCACACCGCGCAGATCTCTGTTATATTCATGCATGCATGGGTTTCAAACATCAGGATCTCTTATTCAAATATTTGAATTCAACTTTACATTGATTATGACCTCACCTAGTCTTTTACACCCACACAGTCATCTTCTCTTTATAATTATACCACTAACTTTCTCTCGTGCATGCATGCACACACACTACCAGTCGGCATTATCCGTCGCACACATGCAATCTTTTTCTTCAGGTCGGTCTCCCATGAAGGCACACACCCACACACATCCCCCTCTCCATCATATCGGGCATTCTTTATCTCTCACGCGTGCATGCACAATGATTGACGATCCTCTATGTATGTGTGTATATAGCTAGGTCTTTCATAGTTTTCCACACAAACTGATCAATCGATATATCCAGTGAGGTCTCACCCTCTTTCCCACGTCCACATCGATCAATCTATACCTCTCTATATAGGATTAACATATATAGCTAATACACCCACATTAATTATATAACCAACGTCCCCCTCTCATCATCCATGCCTTCCGCTTCATCTCTCAGACGCGCGCACAATGGCGAAGACAGGGGCAGTAAGGGCCCTGCTCCCACCCCCCCTGACATCACTATATATAGAGGCTAATATGAATGTGATCACTAGACAATTGCTGCTAAAATGGTTTAAGTTCATGAATTGACCCTCCTCGTAAAGGATTAGCAATGCTTGGCTCCCTAGCTCATTTATTTTTCATGGCTCCGCCCTTCTGCCATAGCGATTGCACGTTCTCGCCCCCTCTCTCTAAATATCGATCTCGCACTTGTGCATTCGTTCATAGTCTCCCTCCACTCGGCCCCTCGCACCATCTTCTAGCCCCCCACCAGATTTTGCCACATGTACAATCTAGCAGACTCCATGGTTGAACTTAAGCATAATGCACAAACCTCAAAACAACAGTGGTTCTCTTTTGTTCTAGAATCTTCTGTATCATAACTGCCCAAACTTTTTTTCTAGTTTAATTGCCATTATTTATTTTTACTTCATGCTTTACAACGCACAATTCCATGAATCATAAAATAGATTAAGGGCTTCTTTGATTCAAAGGATTCTCAAAGGAATTTTGGAGGATTCTAATCCTTAGGAATTTTTCCTATCTTGGTTGTTTGATTCGTAGGATTGTAAACCATAGGAATTTTTCCATATGATTCATTTGCACTAGATTTCATAGGAAACATCCCATCCAGTCAAATCTCTTTGAAAGAATTCTCATGCTTTTTCTATGCACAATCAAACACTCGTACAAACCTCAGAGGATTCAAGACGACATTCCACTATAATCCCATGTTTTTCCTATTCCCGCCTTTTGGAAATCCTACGAATCCAAGAGACCGTAGCTTTTTTATAAAAACTAATTGATTTTGAATGAGATGAACTATAAGAATTAAACGAAGGTCTACATCATGCATATATGACTCAGAGCTTACATGCTATAGTGTGGTATTTATTCATAATTTGGTTGCAAAATCTGATGCGCGCAATGCACGTGTACCTTACTAGTACTTCGAGTCTGTGAAAAACACGTAAATTAGAATTCCAATGGCACGCTACATTCATGAACCCCCCGTGCACATGTGGAGGCGTTGTCGCGACCTCCTTGTGTGGATTGATCATAGTGACGTGCTGCTGGTTCCAGAAGAATGTACTCGTCCTCCCTGAGCCATACTGTCTGTACATGCACGAAGCAAATATGTGCACGCACGCCACGCACGCACTCATTCCCGCGCACGCACACGCGGGTACACGGGCGGACGCAATTTTTTACCAAGATCCACCCCATGTGATAATTTGACATGTGTAAAGTCGTTCACTTCATTGATGGTCAATTAATACAGCGCATGCAAATTGAGTGGACGTGAGGGCAGAAGAAAGACATTACTACTCCACTGTGCGCATGCAAGTAGTTAAATCATGGGTTGCTAGTAGTACTTCCATTGATCTCCTTCGTATTTTGTGCCAATTTTTGACAGTAACATAATACTTACGCATTTGAGCAGTGTAGTCTACTTGAAATTTATGTTCCACTAAACTCATCGGGAGCCGTTTCGGGCCTCGAAACCAAAACCATCAATTAATATTTACCTTGTTCCCATCCCATTCGAAAGCCTGCTCACACCTACTAGTACGTACCAAACCTGAATGTGTTCCCACTATGCAGGTATTAGTACTAGTGCTAGTACTTAGGTTATAAAAAGGGGAACTACCTAACCGACAATTACTCTACCTTTCCTCCTCATAAGTGCTTCTTCTTCGTCCTTCCTTGCCATGGCCGGTGAGCAGAGCTCTAGGTCGAGAACTACTCGTAACAAGGGAGCGGCAACCAAGGATATGGAAAAAATAGAGGGCTCGCCGCCACGCAGAGACCTCGAAAGATCTCTCACGGGCAGGCGATGGCTCCCAGGAGCGCCCTAGCCGCGGAGGCAAACATGCCGAGGCAGCAGCGCTGGAGTCGTTATCCCTCGACGGCATGCCCGGTCAGCTCAATAAGCACCTCAATAAGAAGAAGGTGCTCATCCAAGGCTTGGTGGAGCTGCTGAAGAAGAGCCTCGACGACATGCCCGTTGAGCTCAATAAGTAGGGGGAGTTGACCGCCGGCTTGGTGATGCTGCTGAAGAAGAGCATCGCCTCAGAGAAGAAGGTGACCGGCGAAATCCTGCAATTTCAGGAGGACAAGGCGAAGCTCTGCCACGAGATCGACCTTTTGAAAGAGAAGAACGCCGGCTGGAAGAAGCTGCATGAGAATAGTAGTTCCTCAATGAAGATGTTGCAGGCCCTCGTCATGGAACAGAAGGAGGAGTTGGCGAAGCTCCACATCGAGCACCCGGCTGCTGTCAAGGTACGTAATGCGGCCGTGGAACAGATGATGAAGGCTCGCGTCGAGAAATCTCACGTCATGGATAGAATGAAGAAGATGGCGGAGGAGACGCGCAAGGAGATGGAGATCGAGAAGGCGATGAAGAAGCAGTTACGACTCCGCGGCGAATTAGATCATTTGGGGTGATAATCTTCCTTCTTCTTTTGCTCCTGTGTTTCATCTTTATCTTCGGGTGTTTCGCCGCACGTGTCACTTTCTCTGCGAGGAATGAATAGAACAATGCTTTTTTTAGGGAATGAATAGAACCATGCTAACAATGAGATGACAAGCAAATTAGATCATTTTTTATCGCCATATGGCACTGGGCTGCCGTGTTTGCTCCTCCGTCGTAGTACTACTTCAGTGGAAAACTTGAGTATACCGCACGATTCTTTGCTCCTCCTCAGGTCGTCGACGCATTTATACGAGCAGTCAAATCACAAGGCCCCGCCTTCCAGCAGTAATGAGTTGTCAAATCACAAAGGCCCTCGCCTCTCGTGAAACCGACCAAGCTAGACTGCCCCACCCTCTAGCCTTTTAAGAAATGTATACTTTTGTACAGTAGTAGTATCGATGGATTGCGCCATGGAGCAAAACTTGAAATTTTAAAAAAAGGTGGTACATATAGAGAGCGCTCGTTGCCAAATTATGCATATAGTACTACTACCTCCGTCCTGGTTTATAGGTCCCCTTTATAGTTTGTGCCAAATTTTGACTAAAGATTTAACTAACAAAATGTTAATGCATGTCAAGAAAAATTATCTCATTGGATTCGAATTTGAACATAGTTTTCAAAAATATAATGTTTGGTGACATGCGTGAACATTTTGTTAGTTTAATCTATGGTCAAAATTTGGCACGAAATACAATGGGGACCAATAAACCCGGACGGAGAGGTAGTATTAAAAAGGCTAGTCACAATAATGGTGTCCAGCACAACCCACCCCTCAAATAAAACTAAGCATCCTGGAATTCTTTGATAAAACTAAGCACCCTGAAATTCTTTCACAACTAAACTGCTGGCTGTATGATGTTGGCCATATATATTGTACGTATATAATGTGAAGAAACGAGTGGTAGTACTATACCAACTAAAAGATGAAATGTAAGAAATACTAGTATGTACGTACTGAAGAGTTAAAGTAACGAGAAGAAACATAACATAGTTCTGCTGGGGGCTCAACACAACACACCCCTCAAATTAAATTAAGCACACCTGAAATTAAACTTTGCAACTATTCCGGTAGACACTGCATTAGAATCACCATGAGCAACGACATTGCCACCTTACTCGGAGTCCTCATCCACGTCCTCGACTTCGTCCTTGTCCCTCTTCCTCTTGGCCGATACTTCTTTGCTTGAACTTCTTGCTCTTCATCCAACCCTTGTAGATATTGAAACAAAGGTAGCCATCCATTCCAACGTAGTGGATGTGGTCTATATCTAGTACATTCCGCTGCCATGCATAATGATGAAACGTGTATGGAGGTTTCTCTAGTTTACCGTACGAAGGATGAACCATGGCTCCTGCCAGTGTCAGCATTGAAGGCTGACGAGAGGACAACAGCCGATTCTTCTGGAGGTCGAAGGGGTTGCCTACAACGAGGCCTATCCGACCCAGGACTTCTTTGTTGTTCGTAAAGTCTACAGTAACGAATTTGACTAGGTTGCTCTCGAGGAAGTTCTTAAAATCCAGGCATTCAACATCGGCAGGGCATGTGTGGTAGACCAAGCATAAGTCATGCACGCAAACTTGGATCACGGCGGGCTTCTTCCTCTCGTCATCCTTTAGATCCATTTATCGTCCCAGGAATGTGGTGTACTCAACATCTAGCCCAGCGACCCACTCATCATCTGAGTTTTCGAACATGCGTCTGAAGCGAGAAAGGCATCCTTTCACTGTCGCGGAAGAACGGGTGTAGATGACGTCGAACTCATAGTCGGTGATGGTTCTAACCTTGTACTCACCGCCGATCATGGAGATTTGGGACGCCGTGGATTTGGGAGGAGGGTTAGGATTAGTGGAACTGCCGTAATGTGAAAGGACGGGATGACTATAGGAGCGAACCGTCGTAGTATTAAAGGATGTGCGGGGACGAGTAGGAGCGAACTGCCCGGCATCACGAGCAGCGGGGTAGTGGCTTTGCATTCTCCCATGATACGGGCTTCGAGAGCCCTTGGATCTGAGATCGAACGGTTGCATGGCGTGATTCTAGACCTATGGGTGAATATCCTATCCTGGAGGGTTATTCTGCAAATTTTCAGCAACTTAGCATGCGACGTTTGATCTCAGATCCAAGGGCTGCCAGCAGCCCGTATCATGGTCACACCTACCACGACCGTCGCGTCGCTCGCGTGGTCGCGCCCTTGGAGATTTAACACGGTGCGTTAGGCTATCTGATGTTGGCATGTCATACATAGTCATCACTTATTCACTCATACTATAACAAGGTTAGGTATAAGGTTGGCTATAAGTGTATTTTTTACTTCTCTCTATCTCTTTCTTCGTACTCCCTCCGTCCCATAATATAAGAACGTTTTTGACACTAGTGTAGTGCCAAAAACGTTCTTGTATTATGGGACACAGGGAGTAGTATTTATTGCATTTGCCAAGGAGTGACCTCTTCCAATGAAATGGTGTGCTTATTAGTTTTTGTTGCTAAGTTTGCTTCATTTAATTAGCTATAGACTCAAAATTGTCTTTTCACCTAGGTACATGCGCTTAGCACCGTTTCTTCCTTGGGTCACCAAACTAGTCTCTCTCTTCTTAATTAACTTGCCACATCAGACTTTATGCCTATGTGGCAAGCTTAGCACCTGTAGGAGCAAGTAAGTACAATAGTGTGCTTTACATGGCATTTTTGCATATGTGGAGGAAAGAGAGGTAAGGAAAAAGTGGAGAAGTGGGCTATCATGCAAGAGCCAGCCTCTACTACATGGTGGAGCATTGGGAGAGGCACATGTATGGAGGTGGTCAGGAATCGGGAGACTCACGCCGGTCGTAGTGCCGCAGTTAAAATGATAATGGCAAGTTAAATCACGGGGCCCCACCTGTCCAGCAATAACTCGTTATCAAATCACACAGCCCTACGTTTGCAGCAACCTACTCCCTTGTCTTCTCGCGTCTCTATCGAACCGACTAGGCGGAACTGCCCCGCCTACCGCGCAGGAAAAGCCCCACCCTCGACTTTTAAATACTACAGTATACTAATTTTGTATCCATGGATTGCGCCATGGATCAAAGCCTCTAGAAAACGGTGGTACACATGTACGGAGTATACAGCACGCCCGTCGCGTTATGCCGCACCCTGCACGGTCGGTTTGTCCGCACGCTACTCTCCAGATGGAACGCGCGTCATATTGCGTTTGCACACACATGTGGGACCACAATTGAGAACCGACCATAGGCACACTCTCCGGCCCCGCAAGTTGGGTGACTTAATAGAAGAGGGAGACAAGCGATAGTACTAGAGAAGTGATGTACTACGTTGGTGCCTGGACGATCCCCACAAGACACGGAAGATCAGTTCGTCCATGCATGTGACCAGACTCCAGCAGACACGCATGGATTGGCTATCGTCTACATATTGTGCAGGCTGTGTTGTACATGGCTATAGTCGTGGTGAGAAATCTTAAAAAAGGTTTCTTTTCATCTTGCAAAATTAGGTTTCATGTGCTTCGGATCACTGCGAGGGTTAAACAGCGACAACTGAGTTGGGCTAGTCATTGGGGACACATGCATGAAGTCTACTCGGCTGCCATCTAGGTCAAGTCGGCTATGTTAATTAGGACATCTATCGACGGACCCCTTTTCTACGAGTTTATATTTAATTTGAGCTTTGTTCCTCGTCTAGTTTGTCTGTCGGGATTCTTGTTGTCTCCTTTGGGCAGTGAGGTTATGATTTCTTGTCATGTGGCATTTTTTCGTGTTATATGTTATAATCTGGCACTTCAGATCAAAATGACGACAACTGTGCCTCCGGGCCACGTGCATGAAGACATCTCGACAGTCATTGACGAGGTCAACCCGGCTCCGGTAGACAAAAGAAAACTAGTACTAATCCACTATATAGGCAGGAGCCTCCGCGCTTGCTTACTAGTGTTTCTCTCTTCACACTGTCTCATCCTCTCCAGATCTAAACACGACAGCGGTGGCCACACACTCTCTCTCTCTCTCTCTGCTCACCGCTGGTCACTGATCCAGCCAAATCCTCTCTGCCGGGGAAGGTGAGAAGGTCCAACGTTCACACGGTCGTCCTCGGCGATGGCTCTTACCCACTGCTGGCGCGTCCCGATCAGCCTGCCTTGCCGTTCTCTCTCAAGCACCGCTGGCGAGGGAGGGCCTCCAACCCCTTCTTCCTCGCTACCGTAGTGTGGGCAGATCCGGCCTCCCGCCGCCCACCTAGCGACATCCCGGCGACCATCAGGTATAACTTCCTTCAAAACCGGCCTTGATCTACTTCCCGAGCTCCTGACGTCGCTGCATTTGTATCTTTTCCTATTTCTCAGGCACCCTCGTAGATAGGATCGATCGGTCGTTCGAAAACCACCTAATTTTTTTACGTTTAAGAGGTAAAACTAGTTCATGCACTCGAATCTAGTACTACTTGGTTCAAACAAGGGAAAAGGGGGTGGGGGTGGGGAGGATTTGTTACCTGAATCTAGGACTTGGTCGAAAGAGGAAATAATGGGGGCGAAAAGTAGTAGAGACTGGCTATCCAACTGGTCTCTAGGTCTAATAGGGAAATAAAGGGAAATGCAGTACAAACTCAATATAAACCTGATCTATTGGTTGAAAAAGGAAAGAAAGTGGGGACTGGGGGACAAGTCAACAGAGTAAGTCCAGCACTAGATTTGTTAGCCTCACACAGTATAAGGTGGCTATACCGAAAAAAAATGGGACCAACCCAGATATCATGTTCTGATGTTTGTTGCCCCGATCCACTCTTATGTAATGCCACTAGTAAAATGTAGCGGTTGCATTGTTAAAAGTAAGGACTATTGGAAATATGCCCTAGAGGCAATAATAAAATGGTTATTATTATATTTCCTTGTTCATGACAATTGTCTATTGTTCATGCTATAATTGTATTGATCGGAAACCGTAATACATGTGTGAACACATAGACCACACCATGTCCCTAGTAAGCCTCTAGTTGACTAGCTCGTTGATCAACAGATGGTCATGATTTCCTGACTATGGACATTGGATGTAATTGATAACGGGATCACATCATTAGGAGAATGATGTGATGGACAAGACCCAATCCTAAGCATAGCACAAGATCGTGTAGTTCGTTTGCTAGAGCTTTTCTAATGTCAAGTATCATTTCCTTAGACCATGAGGTTGTGTAACTCCCGGATACCGTAGGAGTGCTTTGGGTGTAACAAAAGTCACAACGTAATTGGGTGGCTATAAAGGTGCACTACAGGTATCTCTGAAAGTGTCTGTTGGGTTGGCACGAATCGAGACTGGGATTTGTCACTCCGTGTGATGGAGAGGTATCTCTGGGCCCACTCGGTAATGCATCATCATAATGAGCTCAATGTGACTAAGTAGTTAGTCACGGGATCATGCATTACGGAACGAGTATAGTGCCTTGTCGGTAACGAGATTGAACGAGGTATTGGGATACCGACGATCGAATCTCGGGCAAGTAACGTACCGATTGACAAAGGGAATTGTATACGGGATTGCTTGAGTCCTCGACATCGTGGTTCATCCGATGAGATCATCGTGGAACATGTGGGAGCCAACATGGGTATCCAAATCCCGTTGTTGGTTATTGGCCGGGGAGCTGTCTCGGTCATGTCTGCGTGATTCCCAAACCCGTAGGGTCTACACACTTAAGGTTTGATGATGCTAGGGTTATAAGGAAGATATATATGTGATTACCGAATGTTGTTGGAGTCCCGGATGAGATCCCGGACATCATGAGGAGTTCCAAAATAGTCTGGAGGTGAAGATTTATATATGGGAAGTTGTCATACGGTCACCAAAAATATTCAGGGGCATACCGGTATTGTATCGGGGCCACCGGAGGGGTTCCGGGGGTCCACCGGGAGGGGCCACCTATCCCCTAGGGCCTTATGGGCTGTAGAGGGAAGGGAACCAGCCCCTTGGAGGGCTGGGCGCAACCCCCCTAGGGCCCATGCGCCTAGGGTTGGGGGAACCCTAAGGGGGGGCGCCTCCCTTGCTTGGGGGGCAAGCCCCCTCCCCCCTTGCCCCCCCCCTAGATTCCATCTAGAGGGGTCGGCCCCCCCTTCCCCCTTCTCTTATAAATAGAGGGGCGAGGGGAGGGCTGCAGCACCACATCCAAGGCGCAGCCCCTCCCCTCCCCAACACCTCTCCTCCTTCGTAGAGCTTGGCGAAGCCCTTCCAGAGAACTGCCGCTCCATCACCACCACACCGTCATGCTGCTGCTGGAGCCCTCTTCCTCAACCTCTCCCTCCTCCTTGCTGGATCAAGGCGCATAAGACGTCACCGAGCTGCACGTGTGTTGAACGCGGAGGTGGCGTTGTTCGGCGCTTAGATCGGAGTCCACCGCGATCTGAATCGCTTTCGAGTATGAGTCCTTCATCCACGTTCTTGCAACGCTTCCGACTTGCGATCTTCAAGGGTATGAAGCTCCCCTCTCTCTCGTTGCTAGTTACTCCATAGATTGATCTTGGTGATGCGTAGAAATTTTTTAATTTCTGCAACGATCCCCAACAGTGGCATCATGAGCTAGGTCTGTGAGTAGTTTCTATGCACGAGTAGAACACAAGTTTGTTGTGGGCGTCGATTTTGTCAATTTACTTGCCACTACTAGTCTTATCTTGTTTCGTCGGCATCATGGGATGAAGCGGCCCGGACCGATCTTACACGTACGCTTACGTGAGACAGGTTCCACCGACTGACATGCACTAGTTGCATAAGGTGGCTAGCGGGTGTCTGTATCTCCCACTTTAGTCGTATCGGATTCGATGAAAAGGGTCCTTATGAAGGGTAAATAGCAATTGGCATATCACGTTGTGGTTTTGGCATAGGTAAGAAACGTTCTTGCTAGAAACCTATAGCAGCCACGTAAAAAACATGCAACAACAATTAGAGGACGTCTAACTTGTTTTTGCAGCATATGCCGTGTGATGTGATATGGCCAAAAGGATGTGATGAATGATATATATGTGATGTATGAGATTGATCATGTTCTTGTAATAGGAATCACGACTTGCATGTCGATGACTATGACAACCGGCAGGAGCCATAGGAGTTGTCTTTATTTTTTGTATGACCTGTGTGTCATTGAATAACGCCATGTAATTACTTTACTTTATTGCTAAACCGTTAGCCATAGTAGTAGAAGTAATCGTTGGCATGACAACTTCATGAAGACACGATGATGGAGATCATGATGATGGAGATCATGGTGTCATGCCTGTGACGATGATGATCATGGCGCCCCGAAGATGGAGATCAAAAGGAGCAAAAATGATATTGGCCATATCATGTCACTATTTGATTGCATGTGATGTTTATCATGTTTTACATCTTATTTGCTTAGAACGATGGTAGCATAAATAAGATGATCCCTCATAATAATTTCAAGAAAGTGTTCCCTAACTGCATGCCAGTTAAAGTTCGTTGTCTCGAAGCACCACGTGATGATCGGGAGTGATAGATTATAACGTACTCATACAACGGGTGTAAGCCAGATTTACACATGCAAAACACTTAGGTTGACTTGACGAGCCTAGCATGTACAGACATGGCCTCGAAACACAAGATACCGAAATGTCGAACATGAGTCGTATAGAAGATACGATCAACATGAAGATGTTCACCGATGATGACTAGTACGTCTCACGTGATGATCGGACACGGCCTAGTTGACTCGGATCATGTATCACTTAGATGACTAGAGGGATGTCTATCTGAGTGGGAGTTCATTAAATAATTTGATTAGATGAACTTAATTGGCATGAACTTAGTCTAAAATCTTTGCAATATGTCTTGTAGATCAAATGTTCCACGCAAATGTTGCCCTCAACTTCAACGCATTCCTAGAGAAAACCAAGATGAAAGACGATGGTAGCAACTATACAGACTGGGTCCGGAACTTGAGGATCATCCTCATAGCTGCCAAGAAAGCATATGTCCTAGATGCACCGCTAGGTGAAGCACCCGTTTTCCCAGCAACTCAAGACGTTATGAACGCCTAGCAGTCGCGTAGTGATGATCACTCCCTGGTTCAGTGCGGCATCCTTTATAGCTTAGAATCGGGGCTCCAAAAGTGTTTTGAGCAGCACGGAGCATATGAGATGTTCCAGGAGCTGAAAATGGTTTTCCAAGCTCATGCCCGGGTCGAGAGATATGAAGTCTCCGACAAGTTCTACAGTTGTAAGATGGAGGAGAATGGTTCTGTCGGCGAGCACATACTCAAAATGTCTGGGTTGCACAACCGCTTGTCTTAGCTGGGAGTTAATCTCCCGGATGACGCGTTCATTGACAGAATCCACCAGTCGCTCACACCCAGCTACAAGAGCTTTGTGATGAACTACAATATGCAGGGGATGGTGAAAACCATTCCTGAGGTATTTTCAATGCTGAAATCAACGGAGGTGGAGATCAAAAAGGAACATCAAGTGTTGATGGTCAATAAAACCACTAGTTTCAAGAAAGGCAAGGGTAAGAAGAACTTCAAGAAGGACGGCAAGGGAGTTGCCGCACCCGGTAAGCCAGCTGCCGGGAAGAAGCCAAAGCATGGACCCAAACCTGAGACTGAGTGCTTTTATTGCAAGGGAAGCGGACACAGGAAGCGGAACTGTCCCAAGTACTTAGCGGACAAGAAGGCCGGTAACACCAAAGGTATATGTGATATACATGTAATTGATGTGTACCTTACCATTACTCATAGTACCTCCACAGGTATTTGATCTTTGGTCGATCGCTCATATTTGTAACTCAAAACAGGAGCTGCGGAATAAGCGGAGACTGGCGAAGGATGAGGTGACGATGCGCGTCGGGAATGGTCCAAGGTCGATGTGATCGCCGTCGGCACGCTACCTCTACATTTACCTACGAGATTAGTTTTAAACCTCAATAATTGTTATTTAGTGCCAGCTTTGAGAATGAACATTGTATCTGGATCTCGTTTAATACGAGATGGCTACTCATTTAAATCCGAGAATAATGGTTGTTCTATTTATATGAGAGATATGTTTTATGGTCATGCCCTGCTGGTCAATGGTTTATTCTTAATGAATCTCGAACGTGATGTTACACATATTCATAGTGTGAATACCAAAAGATGTAAGGTTGATAACAATAGTCCCACATACTTGTGGCACTGCCGCCTTGGTCACATTGGTGTCAAACGCATGAAAAAGCTCCATGCTGATGGACTTTTGGAGTCTCTTGATTACGAATCATTTGACACATGCGAACCATTCCTCATGGGCAAAATGACCAAGACTCCGTTCTCCAGAACAATGGAGCGAGCAACCAACTTATTGGAAATCATACATACTGATGTGTGCGGTCCAATGAGCATTGAGGCTCGTGGAGGCTATCATTATGTTCTCATTCTCACTGATGACTTAAGTAGATATGGGTATGTCTACTTGATGAAACACAAGTCTGAGACCTTTGAAAAGTTCAAGGAATTTCAGAACGAGGTAGAGAATCTACGTGACCGAAAAATAAAGTTCTTATGATCAGATCATGGGAGAGAATATTTAAGTCACGAATTTGGTACGCACTTAAGGAAATGTCGAATCATTTCACAACTCGCGCTGCCTGGAACATCTCAGCATAATGGTGTGTCCGAACGTCGTAATCGCACTCTATTGGATATTGTGTGATCCATGATGTCACTCACCGATTTACCGCTATCATTTTAGGGATACGCTCTAGAGACAGCTACATTCACTTTAAATAGGGCCTTTGTCTAAATCCGTTGAGGCGACACCGTATGAATTATGGTTTGGGAAGAAACCTAAGCTGTCATTTCTAAAAGTTTGGGGATGCGATGCTTATGTCAAGAAACTTCAACCCTAAAAGCTTCGAACCCAAGTCGGAAAATGTGTCTTCATAGGATACCCTAAGGAAACCATTGGGTATACCTTCTACCTCAGATCCGAAGGCAAGATCTTTGTTGCCAAGAACGGGTCCTTTCTGGAGAAAGAGTTTCTCTCGAGAGAAGTAAGTGGGAGGAAAGTAGAACTTGATGAACTACTGCCTCTTGAACCGGAAAGTAGTATAGCTCAGGAAAATGTTTCTGTGGTGCCTACACCGGATAGAGAGGAAGTTAATGATGATGATCAAGGTACTTCAGATCAAGTTGCTACTGAACTTCATAGGTCCACAAGGACACGTTCCACACCAGAATGGTATGGCAACCCTGTCCTGGAAATCATGTTGTTAGACAATGGTGAACCTTCGAACTATGAAGAAGCGATGGCGGGCCCAGATTCCAACAAATGGCTTGAGGCCATGCAATCCGAGATAGGATCCATGTATGAAAACAAAGTATGGACTTTGACAGACTTGCCCGATGATCGGTGAGCGATAGAAAATAAATGGATCTTTAAGAAGAAGACGGACGCAGATGGTAATGTTACCATCTATAAAGCTCGACTTGTCGCTAAGGGTTATCGACAAGTTCAAGGGTTGACTACGATGAGACCTTCTAACCCGTAGCGAAGCTGAAGTCTGTCCAAATCATGTTAGCAATTGCCGCATTCTACGATTATGAGATATGGCAAATGGACGTCAAAACGGCATTCCTTAACGGCTTTCTTAAGGAAGAATTGTATATGATGCAGCCGGAAGGTTTTGTCGATCCTAAGAATGCCAACAAGGTATGCAAGCTCCAGGGCTCCATCTATGGGCTGGTGCAAGCATCTCGGAGTTGGAACATTCGCTTTGATGAAATGATCAAAGCGTTTGGGTTTATGCAGACATATGGAGAAGCCTGCGTTTACAAGAAAGTGAGTGGGAGATCTGTAGCAATTTTCATATTATATGTGGATGACATACTTTTGATGGGAAATGATATAGAACTTTTGGACAGCATAAAGGCCTACGTGAATAAGTGTTTTTCAATGAAGGACCTTGGAAAAGCTTATTATATATTAGGCATCAAGATCTATAGAGATAGATCGAGATGCCTCATAGGTCTTTCACAAAGCACATACCTTGATAAGATATTGAAAAAGTTCAATATGGATCAGTCCAAGAAGGGGTTCTTGCCTGTGTTACAAGGTGTGAAATTGAGCTCGGCTCAATGCCCGACCACGGCAGAAGATAGAGAAAAGATGAGTGTCATCCCCTGTGCCTCGGCCATAGGGTCTATTATGTATGTCATGTTGTGTACCAGACCTGATGTAAACCTTGTCGTAAGTTTGGTAGGAAGATACCAAAGTAATCCCGGCATGGAACACTGGGCAGCAGTCAAGAATATCCCGAAGTACCTGAAAAGGACTAAGGATATGTTTCTCGTTTATCGAGGTGACGAAGAGCTCGTCGTAAAGGGTTACATCGATGCTAGCTTCGACACAGATCTGGATGACTCCAAGTCACAAACCGGATACGTGTATATTTTGAATGGTGGGGCAGTAAGCTGGTGCAGTTGCAAGCAAAATGTCGTGGCGGGATCTACATGTGAAGCGGAATACATGGCAGCCTCGGAGGCAGCACATGAAGCAATCTGGATGAAGGTGTTCATTACCGACCTAGGAGTTATTCCCAATGCGTCGGGGCCGATGACTCTCTTATGTGACAACACTGGAGCCATTGCCTGGCCAAGGAGCCCAGGTTTCACAAGAAGACCAGGCACATCAAGCATCGCTTCAACTCAATTCGTGAAAATGTTCAAGATGGAGACATAGATATTTGCAAAGTTCATACGGATCTGAATGTCGTAGACCCGTTGACTAAACCTCTTCCGCGAGCAAAACATGATCAACACCAGAACTCTATGGGTGTTCGATTCATCACAATGTAACTAGATTATTGACTCTAATGCAAGTGGGAGACTGTTGGAAATATGCCCTAGAGGCAATAATAAAATGGTTATTATTATATTTCCTTGTTCATTATAATTGTCTATTGTTCATGCTATAATTGTATTGATCGGAAACCGTAATATATCTGTGAACACATAGACCACACCATGCCCCTAGTAAGCCTCTAGTTGACTAGCTCGTTGATCAACAGATGGTCATGGTTTCCTGACTATGGACATTGGATGTCATTGATAACGGGATCACATCATTAGGAGAATGATGTGATGGACAAGACCCAATCCTAAGCATAGCACAAGATCGTGTAGTTCGTTTGCTAGAGCTTTTCTAATGTCAAGTAACATTACCTTATAACATGACATCGTGTAACTTACGGATACAGAATGAGTGCTTTGAGTGTAACAAAAGTCACAACGTAACTGGTTGGATATAAAGGTGCACTCATGTATCTCCGAAAGTGTCACATTGGGTTGTACGAATCGAGGCTGGATTTGTCACTCCGTGTGACGGAGAGGTATCTGGGCCCACTCGGTAATGCATCATCATAATGAGCTCAATGTGACTAAGTAGTTAGTCACGGGATCATGCATTACGGAACGAGTATAGTGCCTTGTCGGTAACGAGATTGAACGAGGTATTGGGATACCGACGATCGAATCTCGGGCAAGTAACGTACCGATTGACAAAGGGAATTGTATACGGGATTGCTTGAATCCTCGACATCGTGGTTCATCCGATGAGATCGTCGTGGAACATGTGGGAGCCAACATGGGTATCCAGATCCCGCTGTTGGTTATTGGCCGGAGAGCTGTTTCGGTCATGTCTGTGTGATTCCCGAACCCGTAGGGTCTACACACTTAAGGTTCGATGACGCTAGGGTTATAAGGAAGATATATATGTGATTATCGAATGTTGTTCGGAGTCCCGGATGAGATCCCGGACGTCACGAGGAGTTCCGGAATGGTTCGGAGGTGAAGATTTATATATGGGAAGTTGTCATACGGTCACCGAAAATATTTGGGGGCATACTGGTTTTGTACCGGGGCCACCGGAGGGGTTTCGGGGGCCCACCGGGAGGGGCCACCTATCCCGGAGGGCCTTATGGGCTCTAGAGGGAAGGGAACCAGCCCCTTGGAGGGCTGGGCACAACCCCGCCTAGGTCCCATGCGCCTAGGGTTGGGGGGAACCCTAAGGGGGGCGCCTCCCTTGCTTGGGGGCAAGCCCCCTCCCCCCTTGCCCCCACCCCCCCTAGATCCCATCTAGAGGGGCCGACCCCCCATTCCCCCTTATCCTATAAATACAGGGGCGAGGGGAGGGCTACAGCACCACATCCAAGGCGCAGCCCCTCCCCTCCCCAACACCTCTCCTCCTCCGTAAGAGCTTGGCGAAGCCCTGCCGGAGAACTACCGCTCCATCACCACCACGTTGTCGTGCTGCTGCTGGAGCCCTCTTCCTCAACCTCTCCATCCTCCTTGCTGGATCAAGGTGCGGGAGACGTCACCGGGCTGCACGTGTGTTGAACGCGGAGGTGCCGTTGTTCGGCGCTTAGATCGGAGTCCACCGCGATATGATCGCTTTCGAGTACGACTCCTTCATCCACGTTCTTGCAACGCTTCCGACTTGCGATCTTCAAGGGTATGAAGATGCACTCCCCTCTCTCTCGTTGCTAGTTACTCCATAGATTGATCTTGGTGATGCGTAGAAAAAATTTAATTTCTGCAACGATCCCCAACAAGGACACGTTAAATCAATGTTGTTTTTAATGTAATGCCTCCAGTAATATGAATCAATGGCACTTTTTTCATGTCCTGCTAAATTTCCCATTAAGATAAGTTGGTTCTTTTCGTTAGAAATGCAACTGTCCTGGTCCGCATACTCTCCCGTGCCCAACAGTAATGTCGTATTTAACGGTTGTCATAGTTAATCCTAATGCCCACACTAATAACTAGCAATTCCACTGCTTTAGAAATTGCTATTGTCCTTGTAGGATTGCCATTCAGATAAGGAACATGCTTCTTTTCATTTGATGCATGTTTCATCACTTGTTAGTCACCCTCCTTTCCACCTTTTTTGTGCAAACAGAGATATACATTTCACGCTCGATCTTAGTTGAACTGCACAAATGACATCCGAATTATAGTTGAACATTCCAGGAGCTTCACAACCAACCTTGATGTTGCTCAATTTTATTGCAACTAATGAAGAAGAAGCTCCGTGGGTTTCATTTTCTGATGGAAATGGAACCAGGGCTGGGGCCCTTTTCTTAAAAAAATGAAGAAGAAGCTGCTAGCTCACGGGACATTGCTTCATTTTAGGTGAACTGCACCAAAAGGTCCCATGAATTGAATCATCCATGTTGGTGACTGAAAGAGCCAGCTTCAGCATGCCAGTCTAAGCACCCCCGGCCTCCATCCTTGCGGCCTTACGGTACACCTTGTTTGCCACCTTTCGACCCTAGTGTCACTGATAAAATGAAGTAATAATACAGTTAAAATAGAGTGAGTGTCATCTCTATCATTTCATTTCCAATGTAGATAAAAAAAGTGCTTCTCTTTGTTAATGTATGTTTGATCAACTAGTCCCATTGTTAATGTTTAAGCGTTTCTGCAAACTGGGGTGCTTAATTTTAATTGATCTGCACAAAAATAGAGATTTGAATGTCTCAAGGCTCCTCCTTGTACTACCGCTGACGCTGATGATCATCACCGGCAGAAGGTGTATCTGGGAGACTTGGGACGATTTCCAGTATGAGGCATACCGTATGAGGCGTCGCAGGGCCCACTCGCGCTCGCAACATGGCATACTATGATACTATTGCAATATTTTCTTCTATTTATTTTGTGTGTTTCATCAACTAGTGCCACTATAATGTAATCACGCTTTTTCATTATTTGTGCAAACAGGGTTATTCAGCTGCATTTTGGTGGAACTGCACAAATGTATGTATGGAACCGGCATATATGCAGAGTGTGAGGCGTGCCGAGTAAACATTACTGACACCAACCATGTTGCATGCACGCATTGGCATCCACCACCACAAGTGGGATGTGTGGCGCTCTCTGTGGACGGATCTTTCTCGGCAGCAAATCCTCTAACCAAATACTAGTAGCTTATATTGGAAGTTTTCTAGGGAGTACTCTTTTCTGAAAGAAGCACTAATCTATTTTTGTTTATTTGTACACTGTGTCACAACTTTGACCCAAAGGTCTAGAGCTATTTTAGGGTGATTGGCGTAGTACTCGGAGACTGATTGTAAGCATGATTTTCATTAGCTGTCACACTGATTGTAAGCATGAGTAGGTGGAAGATTAGGTTGGTGCGAAGCTTACCTTAAACCCTACCGCTGCCGTTGAAATGAGGCGAGCGTCGAGGGAACCGTGGAGAACGGAGGGGAAGCAACGTCGCGCCATCCGGCCTCCTCTTGTGGTGGAAGAACGAATATTCCTATGGCTCCAGCTGGCTCTGCACCCTCACGAACGGCACACCATACTCGATCGATTCGTTATCCTCTGAGTGCTCGACCTTTGACCTGTACGCCCACCACCTCCGCCTGATTGTTGCCTCGGGCGAATCTGTCTACTCCATCACCCAGAGGAGATACTCGATGAACTCGGAGGACTGTGACATGACTGCCGCCGAGGAGTACATGTACATCGTTGCCTTCATCGCCGCTATCTCGCTCTTTCGCATACAATGCCACATGGTCCGCACCGTCCTTGAAATCTCCCACTCATTGCCAAACCAAGTAAGGATCTCCTTCAACCTGGCTAACTTTGTCTGGTCGCCGCCGGCGATCTGCTTGATTCGCTACTGCATCCTCTCCATAGATGTCCTTCTGAGTGGTCCGGTGCTAGCTTTGGAAGATGGGAGGAGAGACGGTGGTCTTGCAATAGAGAAGAGGGAGAGGCGAGACGGTGGTTTTGGAATGGAGATGATGGAGAGGAGAGGAGGTGGTTTTGCAATGGAGAAGATCAGAAGAGGGAGAGGCGAGACGGTGGTTTTGGAATGGAGATGATGGAGAGGAGAGGAGGTGGTTTTGCAATGGAGAAGAGGAAGAGGAGCGTGCGGCAGCGATTTAGGATTGGACGAGAGGGCCGGCGCGCTACGACTGGATCAAAATCAAAATCAATTTACACTTCAATTAAGAAAGCGACCCCACATTAACTAGTCTCCCTTTTATTCTGGGTCATAATTGACCATGATTTTCGCACATAAAATATATGTTATACGTTGCAAAAATAATATAATTTGAAAGTACATTCAGATATGAACCAAACGATACAATTTTTGGTGACATGCATTCACATTTTGCTTGTCAATTACAGTGCATGGTCAAACTTTGACACAAAATACGCAAAACAACAAAAAAATAATTCCAAGACCAGCAACGCTCTTCCGCTGTTCTACTCTTAAACCACCGCTCCTCTCCTATTCCAATCTAAATCCAGCCGCTCCTCTCCTCTTCCATTTCAAAACCACCGCCTCCTCTCTTGTTCCAGTCCAAAACCAGCGCCGCTCCTCTCCCGTTCTAATCCAAAACCAGTGCTGCTCCTCTCCTCTTCCATTCAAAAACCACCGCCGGCAAGTGAAGGTGCTGTGGAGAAGTAGATCGATGGAGGAGTACAACTGATACGTGAGGATCGCAGACGGCGACCCTGTGAAGCTAGCTAGGATGTTGAAGATACAGTCTTGATTTGACAACAAGCACCAACTAGCAGCAACGGCGACATCCATGGCCAAATATCTGCAACAGAGCGAAAAGGCGGCGATACTCCCGAAGGGAGTCGCGCGGGAGTACATAGAGCTGCTCCTCTAGGCCATGGAGCAAACAGATTCACCGAATCTGATTGTGAGGGAGCGGTGGTGGGAGTATCGATCCCAGACGGGGCATCCACCAGAGATTGAAGGATTGAGGATCTACATGGTGCCGTTTGTGAGGGTGTCCTGCCAGAGCGAGCCAGTGGAGTCTTCGTCGACCGAACCCAACTGCAAGAGGAGAAAAGCAGTTGGCCCGACGATGCTTCCCCGCCATCCTCTCCCTCGCCGTTCACATTGTCTCACGGGGCAGCTGTCTGCCGCCGAGGAATAGGAGGTGACTACCCCCCCCCCCATCCCAATAGTCGGGCAGGTTGTGAATTGTCAGGAGGAGCTTAGGGTTGTCAGTATTTGCAGGTTGTGAATTGTGTTTTGTGTTGTGTATTTTGAGAGTACTTTCATATATGAATGTCTTTTGACTTTCAGATTTGCAATATTGAGCATATGAAGTATTTTATGAATTCTAGAGATCTATTTTTAGCACTTAAAAAAATGTAGTTTCATAGGAGTATAAAAGTGCGTATAATGTGATTCTCAGAGAAGAAACTGCAAGTTTTAGTTTCAGATAAGAAGCTACAAGTTCAGTTTCAGATAAGAAACTGCAACTTTCAGAGGCAGAGCATTTATATTAACACGGCCTTTCCAAACAGGGTTAACATCATGTTGGCAGTTTTATTCTTGGTCGAAAATGGAACTACCAGCCAGTTAACATCATGCTGATCAACATTCATGCATAGCACATCTTCATATGATGCATACCAAAATGCCCACACAATGTCGAGTGTGCGAAACACAGAGAAAACGAGGGACGAAGTTTTGGCAAGTGTTGGACGTGGTGTGCGTAGATGACAATGGGGACCCACATGTCAATAAAGGCAGAGGCAAAAAATTTGGAGATATTTTCCCTGCACAGGTGGAATTGAACTCGGGCGGAACAGCTATCGGGTAGTGTCACTTGGCCACTAGGCTAGTTCAGTAGTTTCGTTAATAATAAGGCACTTCCTCAGGTGGTCGGATCCCCTGCTGCGCCTTTGTGCGCTAGCCGCGACACCGTTGTCTTCCATTGTGAACATGCTGAACAAATGAGAGGAATCTGGAGAGGACTGTACGTGGAGAGGAGGACAGTCGGGACCCACCAGGTCTATGGTCGTACGCAAGCAAGTGCATCATCGAAAAAATACTTCCTCCTAATGCTATACTGACATTGGGGCCCACGGATTTGTCAACATAGTTACATTTTTTTAGGTGCTTCAACGTAGTTACTATAGGAGATAAATTCACAACGAAGCCGTGGCGGTATCATTTATTATCACTGGGGCAGCAAGTATCAGCTGGGTTTTGGGCTGCCCCGTCTAGGCTTTCATTTTTAACATGCGCAGCCCACAACCTCGGATGGGAGGTCCATAGGCATGTTTTTATTTTCTTGAGGGACGTCATGTATCGACCAGCCTATGGACCTCCCATCCGAGGTTTTATTTTTCCTGATCGGCAGCCCAATTTATGTATTTTTTTGAAGAAAATGCAGAGGTCTGTTCTATTTTTCTATATAAGAATAGGAACGCCAGGTCCAACTTATGTTTCCCTTCTAACTATATTATATATATTTAAATTATTTTATATGTTATTATATATTATTTTTATTGTCATCATATATTTAACAGATACTTACATATGTAAGAAAACAATATCCCACATATTATTAACTTATAAAAATAATTTCTTAACAATAAAATCCTGGATTGTTTTGGCACGAAAATCCTAGTGATTGTGTACAAAAGCTTGGTAAGATTTAAGGACGAATGTAATAATATTACTTATTATTTAAATATATTTATAACAAAATGCTCAGCCCCTTTTTATTTTTTGATAACATTGCTGGCCCAACCCAACATTATAATTAGAATCAGCCCAGCAAAATCGTGTATTTCGAGAAAGTGCAGATGGCCTGTAATTTTTTAGGAAATAAAATAAATGGGCCGCATGGACGCTACATTATTTGTTCACCCAACCCAGCTAATGGACTGTAATTCAAAAAAAAAGATCAAATTGACTATAAATTCTACCGCGCAAAAAAAAAGACTGTAAATTCTGAAAAAATGGGTTGATTACATGCCACATTTTTGGAGGCTGAAATGTGGGCCAATAGGTCAAAGCCAACGCAAGTCGTTGTCAATTTAGTCAAAAAATGATTCTAACATGTTAGCCATTGGATTTACATCCAACGACCGGCATCCATCTTCAATCTCTTGTCTTCTTCCTCTAGCGCCGCCGGGACCACCTCCCGCCTCCTACTGCTAGCAGATCTGCTTAGCACACTTCGCTATAAAGCGCTACTCCACCTGTCATGGAATTGTCACGGCAGATGTCCTTAGTGTGAGGACTTAGTCGCAAGGCCAATGCATCTATGCGGTAGCTTGAGAGGGGTTGGGCGGAATCGAGGGACGCAACGCAAGACAAGGATTTAGACAACTTCGGGCCCCGGGAAACATCATCCGGTAATAACCCTACGTGTTGTTTGTGGCTAGGTCTCATTATGATCATGAGGGAGTCGCCGGTAAACCGGCTCTTTGTGTCTAGCCCTAGAGATTGTTTCCTCTTGCCATGTCCCTCTTTGGGGAGCCCTGCCCCTCCTTATATATGTTGAAGGGGCGGTTTACATGACTAGTCCTAGTTGGATTAGGATTACTCTATTACAAGTGGAGTCCTAGTCTTGCTTCCTTTGTAAGAGAATATTCCTTGTGCTTTCCTCATAAATCGGCCACCCATTAACATAAACCGGCCTTCTGGGCATTGGGCCTTGTCATCTGTCTGTCCTGCCCGCCGGGTTACCAGTGAGTCATAATGTTCAGGTAGGTTGCTTGTAAACCGTCTGGTCAGGGCGAGTCGCCAGTGAATCGCCAAGTGTAAACCGTCTCAAGTAAACCACAAGGTCCGGCCGGATCATATTTCCGGCCGGGTCATATCGCGGGGTATATCCTCGAAATTAGCCCCCAGTTTAGCTTGGATTTATCCATGGTAAACTTATGCTGCAAAATAAACACAAGAACAAATTTGACAGGTTATGCTCCGGGTTAAGAATTCTTGTAAAACCGGCACCTGAACATCCTTAAATCCTTGTCCTTTCCTTCTTCTAGAAAATCCGGGTCAACAGACCAGCTTCATAATCAACTTGCTTGCATAAGAAATATTGTAAGTCAAGAACCCATTTGAGTCGGCCTTCAATGCTCTGACTTGACAAAATATTTGGTCTTGAAATATTCAACTGATATCCAGCCAGCTTGAAGATGTAGAACTTGCCGGTTTATTATTACCACCATTGTTAGGTTATAAAAACTGATAATTCCGGGTCATGATTGTTGCCAACGTTGGTTCATGATTGTTGCCAACACCGGTTCATGATTATTGATGACGTCAGGTTGCAGACATAGGGTCATAATGATTGGTGATGCTGGGTCAATCTGGTTTGCTCAAAACTGAAAATTGGAAGATGTTTTTCCCTTATATCCATATTACCTGTAGCCCCCAAGTCTTGAACAGAACAAAGTGATGATTTGAGACTTGTTTCCATATAATTACTGCCACTTTGAAGAAATCCATGTTGTTCATCTCAGCAACTAATAAAAACTGAATGCTCCATATATGTAGCCCCCAAGTGTCGGGTTGTTATGCTTGCAGCAACCTAGGACTTGTAATTTCCTTATACTCATAAAAACTTCAACCAATGTAGCCCCTAAGGGCTGGGTCATTATGCAATAATGGGCAGGGACTTTGAAAATATGATCATGTAGACTTTAACAGCAACGTGTAGCCTCCAAGGGCCGGCTTAGTAAGATAGTACTGAGCTGGGACTTTATATATACTTTATTGAAAATAACATCATATGATGTAACTCCCATCATGGGGCTTGAACCCACGTCCACAAGGTTAAGAGCTTTATGCTTTACCAACTGAGGAGTGGACCCTTCAATATAATGGATTAAGACTTGTGTACCTTGAATTGTTGACAGGAGCAATTGGTAGCCCCCAAGGGCTGGCTCATTTTAATGTGATGAGACGGGTCTTCAATAAGGTGAGCAAAAAATGACTTTGCATTAGCCCCCAAGTGTCATGGTGCATGCTTGCAGTGACATGAGACTTGCATATTTGATGTAATCTCAACTTGAATAATGTAGCCCACAAGTGTCGGGTCGTAAGCCTGCAGCGACTCGGGAATATTCCTTCAATTATAGAATAAATCATATCCATTGATAATATAATAGCCATTGCGCTAAAGCGACTTTGAAAACCTTAATCATAATAATCTTATTCGATAACCATAATAAAATCCAGTCATGCTGGCTATTTGAAGATTTGAATAATATAATCCAATGATTTATGAGCGCATGATTCCAATGGCGCAATCCAAATATATACTGGCGACTTATAATCCCAAGCCAGTTCGGGTTAATAAACACTGGATAATCATATACTAGCGACTTATCGTCTTAAAGCCAGACCGGGTTAATAAATGCTGGTGATTTATAATTATGCTTTTTTCAACCTGTTTCTGCATACAACAAGTTTAAAATGTCCTAGCGGTTTACCGCCGGATGGGGCATTATGCCCAACACATAACCCGGGTTTATAACCAAGGCTGCACTTAAGAATACTCAAATATGAAATATATCATACCTGTGATATTGAATCACATCGTTGGTTTGCCAACTTTTTGTAGTAAGGGTGATAACCCAAATCTTGAGTACTGATAACCCCCACCATGCCTTGCTGGTGTATAATGAAGCCATGCCGAGTTATAATAAACACTGGATGATCATACTAGCGACTTATAGTCAAAGCTAGGCCGGGTTTAACAAACACCGGTTTATGTTATATTGACGACTTATAGTCAAGCCGGGTCAATAGACGCCGGTTTATCATAAAACCTTATCAAAGGAGAAAAGACTTTGACAAATAAAAGCAAATGAAAACTTGTAGTCGAGGCTTTTTATGGGATGCCAGGCCTAAATTCGAGGCTTTTCATGGGCTGCCAGGCCACTGAGTTAAACCATTTTACAAAGCCTTTTAAGATGGACCTCACATTAACCAATCGTCATTTTAACTTTGACAAGTTCAGGGTCTGTATAAGATTGACTTGTCAAACGTTCGGCGCGTCATACCAGGATTACCTGGACGGAGTGGCTTACTTGATGAAGGCGGGTTAACCCGGGGTTTTAGGTGAATACACCTGGCTTCCAAGCCTGGCTTGATAGCCTATTACAAGGGTCCTTTAAAACTCATTGTTGTTGTACACAAAGAGCCCCCAGGTAACATTTTGAGTTGTGCTCAGTGGGTGCCTATGTTTGAGTTGTGCTTTTGCAACACTCTCTTTGGCCCCTAAGTGATTTCCTGTTGGCCTTACACCGATCAAGAGGTGTAGCTATGGTTCGAATACGACCAAGCCCCCAAGTGATTTCCCTGGTGGCCTTACGCCGATCAAGAGGTGTAGCTATGGTTCGAATACGACCAAGCCCCCAAGTGATTTTTCTGAGAACTCAAACTTTGCGAGAGATATTTCTTCTTGAACCGGATGTCAAAACGGATTTTGAGAGCTTCATAGCTTTGTGGGAGACATCTTTCCCTTGAACCGGATTTTAAACCGGAATCTTCATTTTTAGCCGGAAATTTTCTAACGGCCTTTAAACTTGAACTTGTGAGAGACTAATTCTTTTTGAACCGGAAATTCTTAAACCGGATTTGAGAGCTTCAGAGCTTTTGTTGAAAGAACAGATTTCCCTTGACCCGGATTTTAAACCGGAATCTTCATTTTGAACCGGAAATTTTCTGACAGCCTTTAAATTTTCATCAATCTGGTAGTAGCCTCCGGGACCGGGTTATCTTTCCCTCCAATGTCCTGGGGTTCTTAAATTCACTGAAAACCGGCAACATTCGCTGAGTCGTATCATTGTAGCCCCCGAGTCTCAAGGCAACTCGAGGAGTTGGCTTGAGATTCTCCATATTTTACCGTGATATAAATCAGCATAAGTTGTATATCATTGGTGTTGATAGCATGATATGAATCCACAGAAGGTTGAAATGACTGCGGTGGGTTATAAATGATCCCGTATGAGCCGTGCCAGCAACTCGGCCAATGGTTCCTTCCAACTGGCGATTTGAAGTTAACCAAACTGTAGTGGTGGTGACTTGTGCGCCTGCCGATTGAGCCACCCAGTGCAGACGGCGGTTGATAGTATATGATAATTTGCCTCCATTTTGTTGAAAAAAAACCGGGCTACCCAAGCTGTGACTTGCTCATACTCAATAAACAGCTCATGCAGATAGGTGCGGGCCAGTGTGTTGATGTAGACCAGGCTGCGAGAGACGGACGGTAAAACGACCGCAAGATCGTGAGGCAATATAGGCAGTCGCCACGGCGTTGTATGCCGGTGCGGACAAGCAAGTTGTCCTCCTCTTTGTAAACCGGCGCGGACGCTGCGTGAACCGGCCGCGAGAGCGGACGGAAATCGTCCGCGTGGCGTTATGCTGATGCGGACGACGCGCAAGTCAATCACAGGCGCAGTCCCGGCTAGTTGATGTAGACCGGGCCACAGGAGCGGCGACTTGCGCACGTTCATTCACCGGGTAGTGTGGCACGGACGAAAACGTCACTGTGGAACGTTGCCAGCGCATGCTCCATACCCGTAGTATAACGCTTCATTTGTGATGAACAATTGTCCTACGAAACAATTCCATAGACTAGAATAATTTTCTTAAATAAGATGTGCTGATAAAATACGTAAGGAGGATAGCACCTGATGTTTCTATGGGTTGTCGAGCCAGTTATTGCGACAAGGCATAGTTAGCTGTTGTTGTGAATCGGCCGTAACAGCAAAACGTCTGATCATATAGATTGAGCCAACCTCTGTCCCTTTTCGCAACTTGAGGTCTCATACAAATCTTTGGTTTTCACTCCTCACGTAGAATGACCAATAGGCAGCAATTTTCCATCTTCGGGTATATTCTGCTGTTTTATAAAATCCATCACTGCAGATACCCTCCTCCAGGTGATGGTCAAAATCCCAATCATTGCTAATAATCATCTCTAGAAATCTTCTATGGTTGCAGAGAGGCGTCCTTGCTAGCCAAATAACCCATGGATAACATTTTGTAGACCTTTTCCAAAAAACCTTCACAACGCACTGATTGGGTTGACTAATTTGACCATATAATGATGTTGTCTGCAGCAACTCCATCAACCTTAGAAATTTATCTGTAACCTCCTCAAAACTACTAGTTAATGAGGCATCAGTGACAAGTTCTGACTTGGAGGACATGTCCGACTTTGTGCTAGTTGCAGCTAATTCTGATCCATATATTCTAAAACTGCGTTAATGTCTATTCCGGACAGTAGCATCAGTAGGTGGTTTCTCTCTGACGCCTCCAAAGCACGAGCCACCACTCAGTGCCCAGCACAAGCGCGCAGTGCAGCCAGTCCGCCGCACAGATCGCGGGCTTCGCTCCCTCGTAGTTACACGCCGCAGCCGTAGCTCATGGCAGAGGTGAAGCGAGGCGGAGGCAGCTCGGTGCTGCGGGGGAGAGGTCGTATGGCGAGGCAACAGGACCGGCCCGAGGCGACGCTGTACGGATGGCGGCTCAAGCGGCAGGGGAGACAGCCGCAGGTTGAGGCAGCACGCGGGCGCGCGGTGACCCGGCAACAGCGTGCAGACGTCGAGTATACAAAGCCGTACGCAGAGGCGACTCACAATGCGGGATCAGCTTTTTCAGTGAGAGCTCGACGCGAGGCAACTCGGAAGCGTAGGGTGCAGGCGGTTGGCGGCGACGGGATGGCCTGCTTGAGTTTGGGCGGAGCAGCGCGTGGGGGGTGACGGCAGCATGAGGTACATCCGCTGGCGGGGCCCAGCAGCAACAGCGAGGCAGCTATGAGGCCGCGGGCGTGGTGGCTCAAGGCGGCCCGGAGGTAGCAGGGTCGCGAGGGCGAGTTGGAGAAGAAGTAGAATGAGGCCGCGATGGCTCGGGCGCAGCCCGGTGGCGAGGAAGAGGAACTCGGGCGCGGGCGGCTCAGCAGTGGCTGTTCGCTGAAATTGAGGCGGAGGTGGCGGGGTGTGGCTGAACCGGAGGCTGGTAGGAGAGGTGCCGGTACAGCGGGCCGCGACCAAACGGCAGTCGGATACGCGCCTGGTGATGGCGGCTCAGCGACGAAGACGGAGGCAGACACCAAATCCGTGATCTCCTCCAGCCCCGTCGTTTTTTTAATCAATTGATGACATCACCCGCAGCATCTAATTACGCCGCCCATCTAAATTTTGTCTTGTACTCCTAGCCCTTGAGCGATCCGGATACGCTGCTCTGGTCTGTTTGGTCAACTTGCCTTCTCGTCACATTGAAAAGCCTTCGTCTTTTTTCAAGTTGTTGCTACCGTGGAACTCCTCAGGACAGGCAGCGCCCCGGCATAAATTTCATGCACATCAACTTGCGATTTAACAAGTCGGTCTGCCATCATAAAAAAGAACTCTCATCTCGGACTTGGCAGATATCCCACGGCACGCGTTGCGGCCGCATAGCATGCAACCCTAAAATTTCTTAGATTCAATCTCGTAAATTCCGCTTCGACTGCTTGGCAATGATGTAGATCCTTACATGTGCCGGCTCCTTTTAACCAGGCACCTCGCGAGCTTCTCAATCCCTTGGAAAGATCCCTCCAAGAATTCAACACCACCGTGCGCATGCCCCACGGTGGGAGCCAACTGTCCTGGAATTGTAACGGTAGATGTCCTTACTGTGAGGACTTAGTCGCGAGGCCAACGCATCTATGCGGTAGCTTGAGAGGGGTTAGGTGGAATCGAGAGACGCAACGCAAGACAAGGATTTAGACAGCTTCAGGCCCCGGGAAACATCATCCGGTAATAACCCTACATGTTGTTTGTGGCTAGGTCTCATTATGATCATGAGGGAGTCGCCGGTAAACCGTCTCTTTGTGTCTAGCCCTAGAGATTGTTTCCTCTTGCCATGTCCCTTATTGGGGAGCCCTGCCCCTCCTTATATATGTTGAAGGGGTGATTTACATGACTAGTCCTAGTTAGATTAGGATTACTCTATTACAAGTGGAGTCCTAGTCTTGCTTCCTTTGTAAAAGAATATTCCTTGTGCTTTCCTCATAAATCGGCCACCCATTAACATAAACCGGCCTTCTGGGCCTTGGGCCTTGTCATCTGTTTGTCCCGCCCGTCGGGTTACCAGTGAGTCATAATGTTCAGGTAGGTTGCTTATAAACCGTCTGGTCAGGGCGGGTCATCAGTGAATCGCCAAGTGTAAATCGTCTCAAGTAAACCGCCAAGTCCGGCCGGATCATATTTCCGGTCGGATCATATCGCGGGGTATATCCCCGACACCACCGTTGGCCAGGCCATCCCTCCACCCCTCCACACCTTCTGTTCTTCTCCACCGACTGCCGAACCACACCGCACTAGAACCAGTTAACCCTCGTACACCTCTCCGTCTGCGACTCTACTCCCGCGTCTTCTCATCTCCGGCTCGTTGCTGTCCGGGGCCTCGCCGTCGTCGACCACCTTGGATGCGCTCGGCGCGGCGTGGTCAATGTGGTCAACAAACGACACCATCGGAATTAGACTGTGCATGGAGAGGCTGACAGCTGGGTCCACGGCCGCACACATGTAATTGCCTACTTATTACGCCGCAAAATAATGATTCCTCCACCGACATCCGGGACCCACCGGAAGGGCCTCTCAGATTTCGTGAAAAAATGTGCTCCTCAATGATGTGTCGGGCCCACCAGCTATCTTCGCACGCAAGGAAGTGCCTCCTTATTACGCACAAAAAAATGAATACTCCCCCTACCAGCTGGAACCCAGCATAGTGGGAGGCTGACTTGTGGGCCTACCAAGTTGACAGGGACGGAGGGCTTTGTCAACTTAGTCAATATGAACGATTCTAGCTCCTATTACCGTACGATGTTCATCCAATGGTCGTAGTGCTTCTTCAACCTCTGGTCTTCTTGCTCCAGCCGCCCAAACCAGCGTCGGTCGTGTCGCGTGCTCCTGCCTCCCGTGGCCGGTTGTGATGCTGAGGAGGCCTCACCGCCCCCTACTACTCCCACCGTTGGCCAGGCCATCCCTCTACTCACCCACGCCCCCTGTTATTCTGCGGCGACGGCAGCCTCACACCGCAGCCAAACCAATGAACCCTCGTACTCCTCTTCGCGTGGGCATCCACCGCTGCGTCTTCCCCAGCTCCGCTTCGTCCCCTTCCTAGGCCTTGCCGTCGTCCACCGCCATGGTGCTCTCGGCGCGGCGTGGTCAACATGGTCAAGGAACGACTTCCATCGGACGTGGACTGTACGTGGAGAGGCTGACAGCTGGGTCCACGGCCGCAGCAAGGAAGTGCCTCCTTATTACACGGAAAATAATGATTCCTCCACCTGACAGCAGGGACCCACCGGACGGGCCACCGTATTTCACAAAAACGACTGCTGGGACCCACCAGCTACATCTTCGCACGCAAGGAAGTGCGTCCGGGCAAAAAAAACGATTCGCACCCTGACTACTGGGACCCACCAGCTACATCTTCGCACGCAAGGAAGTGCCTGACAGTCGGGACCCACCTGGTCGAAGCGTACGAAGCGTTATCATTCTAGTCGCGAACATGTACGTACATACTGGTCGATGTAGTAGCGCGCACGTGTCGTAGTAGAGGCGCGCATGTGTCATAGTAGAGGAGCGCACGTAGCATGTACACGTACATACAGCGAACAATGTGCAGGAAAGAAAATACGGCCACATATGTGTACATACGGGCGGGGTCTCGAACGCCTACTCACGCATATGTACGGCCAGGGCTCGTGTACATGGCTGGGTCGGAACGGAGAAACAGCGTCGTCATCATGTTCATGGGGAGCCAACTGGCTGGGTCGGAACGGAATGCATCGTCGTGTTCATCGGGAGGGCTTGGACGGAACAGGCGATAGAAACGAGGCCTGGCATACCAGGGAACAAAGGAAACGGCCTTGTGTTCGACCGGCCACGTTCGAAACAGGATCCTGTTCATCAGGAGGGGTCTGGCATACCGAAAAACGGAGGAAACGGACCTCTCACGGTTAAAACGGGGGTCCTGTTGATCGGGAGTGGTGTGGCGTACCGCAAAACGGACGAAACGGACTTGCGTTGGAGCGCTACGGTCGAAACGGGGGTCCTGTTCATCGGGAGGGGTGTGGCGTACCGCAAAACGGGACTCCACGGGATACTGTTCATCTCCACCGTCGACCTCCTCCAGCCTCCACGAGCTACTGTTCATCCACCGCCGACCTCCTCCAGCCTCCATGGGCTCCTATTCATCCAGCCTGCACCGCGCGCTACTCCACCGGCTACTGTTCAACCACCCCTCTCCACGGGCTCCTGTTCAACCACCCCTCCACGGGCTACTGTTCATCCACCCCTCCACCGTCTACTGTTCATCCAGCCCTCCACGGGGTCGTCCTGTTCATCCAGCCCTCCACGGGGTCCTACTCATCCAACCCCAACCGGCTCGATCGATCGGGGTCCTGTTCATCCAGAGGCGGCATCGATCGGCTTCAGTTAGCAGCAGTAGCGAAGGAATCACTCGATCGCTCGGGTTCGATAGCGTAACTGCGGTCTGTCGCTCGGGTTCAGTTAGGCGACGCCTCGCTCGGGTTCAGTTAGAGCCCAACGCCTCGCACACACACGTGTACGTGTACGAGAGAAATGCGCATCGCTCGGCCCCCGACCACCCAAAGTAACCGGGAACTCCCCGAAATTTTCCTCGCCCTCGCTTCTACCATGGTATTTTCCGTTATGGACGGCTCAAAGAATGTCATGCAGCTGCGTCTCCGGCCCGCCCAGGACGAAAAGCCCATTTTTTGTCATGATTTTTTGTCGTAGAAGTAGGAGCCCACCACATCTATGATGATACCGGGTTTTGTCACAATTATCACCATAGAAGTGTCATAAGTATGACAGGAAAAAAATTCATTCAGCCCAAAATGTCATGGATTGTCTTTTTTTTTAGTGCCAGTTGTCATGGACTCTATTTTATTAAGTCCATTAATTTGAGATAATCAACAAGGGCAGCTCACATGTTATTTTCTACTATATTAAACTAAATTAGGACTAACTAATCTAGTCTAATTAAACAAGGGCTGCCCGTATTGGACAGTGGCCCAACCGGCCACAAACACACACGCATACAACACATTCAGCCATGGCCATTGCCATGTTCAGTAGCAGCAGCAGTCAACAGCAATTTTAGCAGCAGCTAGTAGCAAATAGAACGAGGAGCAGTAGTGACTCGTGAGCAGCAAGTAGCAGGAGTAGCGCAGCAGCAGTACGCAGCAAGCAGCAGTTTAGCAAGGCAGCGACAGTACTAGCGATGCAGCGGCAGCCGATAGCAGCAGCAGAGCAGCGCGCAGCAACGAACGCAGCAGCAGAAGCAAGCAGCGGGAAGCAGCGGCGGGAGCACAGCAGCGGGGGAGGAGGGGCTGGGCACGGCCCACGGGCGTGCGTGCACAGGCGAGGGCGGCCAAGACGCGGCCCTGGGCGCGGTGGAGCCCGACAGGGACCGGCAGCGGGCGATCAACAGTAGGCACAGCGCGAGCGCGGGTGTGTGTGGGCGAACGAGCGCGTGCGTGGTCGCGTGCGACGGGCAATGGCAGGAGGAGCAACACGAGCAGGGCTAGGGGTGGATGTGCGTAGACGCGAAACTCCAGCCATGGCGGCCTCGGGCAGGCACGGGTCTACGGCAACAGATCGACAGCGGGGCGAGGGGGATAGGGAGGAGCAGCTCACTGTGATGCCGACGGAGAGGTCAGGGAGAGTCGGGGTTGACCAGAACAGCGGTAATCGATGACGGACGATGACGACGTACACGACGAAGACTGGCTTGATGTCAAGCGCACGAGTCACCTCGGCTCCGTTCAGTGCTCGGGACGGATGAAGACGTCCATGGCGGGCCTCCTGGACGTCCTCCCATGCGAAGGCAACGACGGTGGTCACGATAATGACGATTACGACCGCGGTCACCGTGAGAGTTGCCAAGCTCGAATTCGAGAAAAAGAAGAAGGGGGCGATGGGGGAAAGAGGGGGGAATGGACGAGGGCAACCTAGGGTTCACGTTGGTGTAGTTATAAGCGAAGGGGGTCGACATGGCGACCATCTACGGCCACGGCAGCCGTGGATGTGCGACACGCACATCTCCTGCCTCCTCCTCTGTATAGGAAGGAGAAGGCAGTTCGTGGGTTGGGCCTCGTTACTATAGTAGCAAGACGCAAGTAAACAGTGTGCAATTAGCCTTTTCTCCATTTTTTGTTTCTTCTATTTTCTATATTATAATTCCATTTTCTTGTTTTGCATTTATTTTCTACATTAAATCAAATTATTTAAAACCAATATTTAGCACATAAATACTAGGTAGTGAGTTGAGTTAGCACAACACGTTTCAATTTATTTTGAATAGTTTACAAATTTGATTATCTTTAATTGGTTAATTTAAATGCTCTTGGTCCTATTTTGAATATATAAGGGGCATTCCAATATTTTTTTTAATGTTGATTTCTACAAGATAATTAGCTACTGAATATTTGTAACCCATTGAACATTTAACTTTTAATGTTTGAAAACTTTTGTTGTTTAACTTCATTTTAAATTTGAATTAGAATGAGACTTGAATCATCGCGAGATTAACAATACTAATCATGGTGATGTGGCATCATTAGTAGAGGGTTACTGAAGCTTAATTTTCTGGGCGTTATAGATGGCCCATGACCCCTGGGGGCATAAGTTTAGTCTGCCGTGCTCACCTCTCTATTAAGCCTAGGTCGGGTTGCGACGTATTGTTTGACCGAGGACGGGCATGACCCAGGAAAGTGTGTCCGGCCGGAGTTAATTGAGCATGGTGGGTAAGTTGGTGCACCCCTGCAGGGAAGAAAACATCTATCGATAGCCTGTCCTACGGTAACGGACACTCGGAGTTGTATCCCGATTGATACAACTAGAACTGGATACTGAGGCGTGATTTGGATATGTTGCTTCGAGAGTCGAGAAAGGATCCCGGAGTGTTGATACAACAACATAAATATGACTTATGTTATACTACTCTACCCCCTCATGTTGCTGCAAGATGGTGGTGTCCAGAAGATGCTGGCCTTCGTTAGGACTAGCTTCTCCCCCTCTTATTCTCGCATTCTGCAGTTAGTCCACAGATACTACCCCTTTCATTGATACTGATGCATAAGTAGTGTAGTTCCTGAAGGAAATATGCCCTAGAGGCAATAATAAAGTTATTATTTATTTCCTTATATCATGATAAATGTTTATTATTCATGCTAGAATTGTATTAACCGGAAACATAATACATGTGTGAATACATAGACAAACAGAGTGTCACTAGTATGCCTCTACTTGACTAGCTCGTTAATCAAAGATGGTTATGTTTCCTAACCATAGACATGAGTTGTCATTTGATTAACGGGATCACATCATTAGGAGAATGATCTGATTGACATGACCCATTCCATTAGCCTAGCACTTGATCGTTTAGTATGTTGCTATTGCTTTCTTCATGACTTATACATGTTCCCTGTAACTATGAGATTATGCAACTCCCGTTTACGGAGGAACACTTTGGTGCTACCAAACGTCACAACGTAATCGGGTGATTATAAAGGAGTACTACAGGTGTCTCCAAAGGTACTTGTTGGGTTGGCGTATTTCGAGATTAGGTTTTGTCACTCCGATTGTCGGAGAGGTATCTCTGGGCCTTCTCGGTAATACACATCACATAAGCCTTGCAAGCATTGCAACTAATGAGTTAGTTGTGAGATGATGTATTACGGAACGAGTAAAGAGACTTACCGATAACGAGATTAAACTAGGTATTGGATACCGACGATCGAATCTCGGGCAAGTAACATACCGATGACAAAGGGAACAACGTATGTTGTTATGCGGTCTGACCGATAAAGATCTTCGTAGAATATGTAGGAACCAATATGGGCATCCAGGTCCCGCTTATTGGTTATTGACCGGAGATGTGTCTCGGTCATGTCTACATTGTTCTCGAACCGTAGGGTCCGCACGCTTAAAGTTTCGATGACGGTTATATTATGAGTTTGTGTATTTTGATGTACGAAGGTTGTTCGAGTCCCGGATATGATCACGGACATGACGAGGAGTCTCGAAATGGTCGAGACATAAAGATTAATATATTGGACGGATATATTTGGACACCGGAAAGGTTCGGAGAAGTTTGGAGCTCCGGAGGTTACGGAACCCCGGGAGGTATATGGGCCTTATTGGGCCCATGTAGGAGGAAGGAGAAGGAGCAAGGGAGGCGCGCCCCCAAGCCCAATCCGAATTGGGGAGGGGGCCGCCCCTTCCTTTCTCCTTCCCCTCTTCCTATTTCTACTACTAGTACTACTTCCTAAACACTAGTACTCTTTCCTTCCCCTCCAAATAAGATAAGGAAGAGAGGAAACCTACTTGGAGTAGGTTTCCCCTCCCTGGTGCGCCCCCCTTGGGCGGCCACCTCCTCCTCCCTCCTTTATATACGGGGAGGGGCACCCTAGGACACACAAGTTGATCCTTGAGATCGTTCCTTAGCCGTGTCAGGTGCCCCCTCCACCATATTCCACCTCGGTCATATCGTAGCGGTGCTTAGGCGAAGCCCTGCGTCGGTGAAACATCAAGATCGTCCACCACGCCGTCGTCTTGTGGAACTCCTTCTCCCGGAGCTTTGCTGGATCGGAGCCCGTGGAGCGTCATCGAGCTGAACGTGTGCCAAGAACTCGAGGCGCCGGAGTAACGGCGCTGGGATCGGCTGGATCATGAGGAGAACGTCGACTACTTCCTCTACGTCATCATCGACTCGGAGGTGCCGGAGTAACGCGCTGGGATCGGCAGGATCGCGAGGAGAACGTCTGACTACTTCCTCTACGTTGTGATCGCTTCCGCTTACGGTCTACGAGGGTACGTAGACAACACTCTCCCCTCTCGTTGCTATGCCATCACCATGGTCCTGTGTGTGCGTAGGAAAATTTTTGAAATTACTGCGTTCCCCAACAGTGGCATCCGAGCCAGGTTTTATGCGTTGATGTTATATGCACGAGTAGAACACAAGTGAGTTGTGGGCGATACAAGTCATACTGCCTACCAGCATGTCATACTTTGGTTCAGCGGTATTGTGAGATGAAGCGGCCGGACCGACATTACGCCAGACGCTTACGCGAGACTGGTTTCACCGTTCACGAGCATCCGTGCTTAAAGGTGGCTGGCGGGTGTCTGTCTCTCTCACTTTAGTTGAACCGAGTATATGGCTACGCCCGGTCCTTGAGAAGGTTAAAACGGTGTCTATTTGACGAAGTATCGTTGTGGTTTTGATGCGTAGGTAAGAACGGTTCTTGCTCAGCCCGTAGCAGCCACGTAAAACTTGCAACAACAAAGTAGAGGACGTCTAACTTGTTTTTGCAGGGCATGTTGTGATGTGATATGGTCAAGACGTGATGCTATATTTTATTGTATGAGATGATCATGTTTTGTAACCGAGTTATCGGCAATCGGCGAGGAGCCATATGGTTGTCGCTTTATTGTATGAAATGCAACGCATGTAATTGCTTTACTTTATCACTAAGCGGTAGCGATAGTCGTAGAAGCAATAGATGGCGTAAACGACAACGATGCTATGATGGAGATCAAGGTGTCGCGCGGTGGCGATGGTGATCATGACGGTGCTTGGAGATGGAGATCACAAGCACAAGATGATGATGGCCATATCATATCACTTATATTGATTGCATGTGATGTTTATCCTTTATGCATCTTATTTTGCTTTGATTGACGGTAGCATTTTAAGATGATCTCTCACTAAAATTATCAAGTAGTGTTCTCCTGAGTATGCACCGTTGCCAAAGTTAAAGTTCGTCGTGCCGAGACACCACGTGATGATCGGGTGTGATAAGCTCTCGTCCATCTACAACGGGTGCAAGCCAGTTTTGCACGCCAGAATACTCAGGTTATACTTGACGAGCCTAGCATATGCAGATATGGCCTCGGAACACGGAGACCGAAAGGTCGGCGTGAATCATATAGTAGATATGATCAACATAAGATGTTCACCATTGAAAACTACTCCATCTCACGTGATGATCGGTTATGGTTTAGTTGATTTGGATCACGTGATCACTTAGATGACTAGAGATGTCTATCTAAGTGGGAGTTCTTAAGTAATATGATTAATTGAACTTTAATTTATCATGAACTTAGTCCTGGTAGTATTTTGCAAATTATGTTGTAGATCAATAGCTCGCGTTGTTGCTTCCCTATGTTTTTATATGTGTTCCTAGAGAAAATTGTATTGAAAAATGTTAGTAGCAATGATGCGGATTGGATCCGTGATCGAGGTTTATCCTTATTGCTGCACGGAAGAATTATGTCCTTAATGCACCGCTAGGTGACAGACCTATTGCAGGAGCAAATGTAGACGTTATGAACGTTTGGCTAGCTCAATATGATGACTACTTGATAGTTTAGTGCACCATACTTAACAGCTTAGAATCGGGACTTCAAAGGCGTTTTGAACGTCATGGACCATATGAGATGTTCCAGGAATTGAAGTTAATATTTCAAGCAAATACCCGAGTTGAGAGATATGAAAACTCCAACAAGTTCTATAGCTAAAAGATGGAAGAGAATCGCTCAACTAGTGAGCATGTTCTCAGATTGTCCGGGTACTTCAATCGCTTGAATCAAGTGGGAGTTAATCTTCCGGATAAGATAGTGATTGATGTAATTCTCTAGTCACCAACACTAAGTTACTAGAACTTCGTGATGAACTATAGTATGCAAGGGATGACGAAAACGATTCCCGAGCTCTTCGTGATGCTTTGAAATCGACGAAGGTAGAAATCAAGAAAGAGCATCAAGTGTTGATGATTGACAAAACCACTAGTCTCAAGGAAAAGGGCAAAGCGGAAGAAGGGAACTTCAAGAAGAACGGCAAGCAAGTTGCTTTGCTCAAGTGAAGAAGCCCAAGTCTGGACCTAAGCCTGAGACTAAGTGCTTTTGCTGCAATGGAACTGGTCACTAGAAGCGGAAATACCCCAAGTATTTGGCGAATAAGAAGGATGGCAAAGTGAACAAAGGTATATTTGATATACAGATTATTGATGTGTATTTTACTAGTGTTCGTAGCAACCCCTCGGTATTTGATCTTGGTTCGGTTGCTAAGAGTAGTAACTTGAAAGCAGGAGTTGCAGAATGAACAGAAACTAGTTGAAGGGGAAGTGACGATGAGTGTTGGAAGTAGTTCCAAGATTGATATGATCATCATCACACACTCCCTATACTTTTGGGATTAGTGTGGAACCTAAATAAGTGTTATTTGGTGTTAAGCATAAATATGATTTGATCATGTTTATTGCAATACGGTTATTCATTTAAGTAAAGAGAATAAATTGTTGTTCTGTTTACATGAATAAAACCTTATATGGTTACACACCTAATGAAAATGGTTCATTGGATCTCGATCATAGTGATACACATATTCATAATATTGAAACCAAAAGATGCAAAGTTAATAATGATAGTGCAACTTATTTGTGGCACCGCCGTTTAGGTCATATTATTGGTAAAGCGCATGAAGAAAACTCCATGCTGATGGATTTTTGGAATCACTTGATTATGAATCATTTGATGCTTGCGAACCGTGCCGTTTGGGCAAGATGACTAAAACTCCGTTCTTGAACAATGGAACAAGCTACTGACTTATTGGAAATAATACATACCGATGTATGCGATCCAATAAGTGTTGATGCTCGTGGCAAGTATCGTTATTTTCTGACTTTCACAAGATGATTTGAGCAGATATGGGTATATCTACTTGATGAAACATAAGTCTGAAATAGTTGAAAGGTTCAAATAATTTCAGAGTGAAGTGGAAAAATCATCGTAACAAGAAAATAAAAGTTTCTACGATATGATCGCAGATGTAAAATATTTGAGTTCTGAGTTTGGTCTTCAATTAAAACAATGTGAAATAGTTTCACAAATTCATGCCACCTGGAACACCACAGCATAATGGTGTGTCCGAACATCATAACCGTACTTTATTGGATATAGTGCAACTATGACGTTTCTTACCGATTTACCGTTATAGTTTTGGGGCTATGCATTAGAGACAGCTGCATTCACGTTAAAAAAAGGGCACCATCTAAATCCGTTGAGACGACACCGTATGAACTGTGGTTTGGCAAGAAACCAAAGTTGTTGTTTCTTGAAGTTTGTAGTTGCGATGCTTATGTGAAAAGTTTCATCACGATAAGCTCGAACCCAAATCGGAGAAATGCGTCTTCATAGGATACCCAAAATGTTGGGTACACCTTCTATCACAGATCCGAAAGGCAAGACATTCGTTGTCAAGAATGGATCCTTTCTAGAGAAGGAGTTTCTCTCGAAAGAAGTGAGTGGGAGGAAAGTAGAACTTGATGAGGTAATTATACCTTCTCCCTTATTGGAAAGTAGTTCATCACAGGAATCAGTTCCAAAGATTCCTACACCAATTAGTGAGGAAGTTAATGATGATGATCATGAAACTTCAGATCAAGTTGCTACCAAACCTCGTAGGTCTTCCAGAGTAAGATCCGCACTGTGAGTGGTACGGTAATCCTATTCTAGAAGTCATGTTACTAGACCATGATGAACCTATGAACTATGAGGAAGCGATGATGAGCCCAGATTCAGCGAAATGGCTTGAGGCCATGAAATCTGAGATATGATCCATGTATGAGAACAAAGTATGGACTTTGATGGATTTGCCCGATGATCGGCAAACCATAGAAAATAAATGGATCTTCAAGAGGAAGACGGACGCTGATAGTAGTGTTACTGTCTACAAAGCTAGAATTGTCGCAAAGGTTTTCGACAAGTTCAAGATGTTGACTACGATGAGAGTTTCTCACTCGTATCTATGCTTAAGTCTGTCCGAATCATGTTAGCAATTGCCGCATTTTATGAAATCGGCAAATGGATAAACAAAACTGCATTCCTTAATGGATTTATTAAAGAAGAGTTGTATATGATGCAACGAGAAGGTTTTGTAAATCCTAAAAGTGCTAACAAAATATGCAAGCTCCAAAGTGATCCATCTATGGACCGGTGCAAGCATCTCAGAGTTGGAATACATGCTTTGATAAGTTGATCATAGCATATAGTTTTATCTGAGACTTGCGGTGAAGCCCGTAATTACTAGAAAGTGAGTGGGAGCACTACAGCATTTCTGATAAGTATATGTGAATGACATATTGTTGATCGAAAATAATGTAGAATTATTCTGCAAAGCATAAAGGAGTGTTTGAAAGGAGTTTTCAAAGAAAGACCTCGGTGAAGCTGCTTACATATTGAGCATCAAGATCTATAGAGACAGATCAAGACGGCTTGATAAGTTTTTCAATGAGTACATACCTTGACAAGATTTTGAAGTAGTTCAAAATGGAACAGTCAAAGAAAGAGTTCTTGCACGTGTTACAAGGTGTGAAATTAAGTAAGACTCAAAACCTGACCACGGCGGAAGATAGAAAGAGAATGAAAGTCATTCCCTATGCCTTGGCCATAGGTTCTATAAAGTATGCCATGCTGTGTACCAGATCTATTGTATACCCTACCTTTGAGTTTGGCAAGGAGGTACAATAGTGATCTAGGAGTAGATCATCGGACAGCGGTCAAAATTATCCTTAGTGGAATAAGGATATGTTTCTCGATTATGGAAGTGAAAAAAGGTTAGGTAGTAAAGGGTTACGTCGATGCAAGTTTTGACACCGATCTGGATGACTCTAAGTCTCGATCTAGATACATATTGAAAGTGGGAGCAATTAGCTAGAGTAGCCCGTGCGAGCATTGTAGACATAGAAAATTGCAAAATACATAACGGATCTGAATATGAAAGACCCGTTGACTAAGATTCTCTCACAAGCAAAACATGATCACACCTTAGTACTCTTTGGGTGTTAATCACATAGCGACGTGAACTAGATTACTGAATCTAGTAAACCCTTTGGGTGTTGGTCACATGGCGATGTGAACTATGGGTGTTAATCACATGATGATGTGAACTATCGATGTTAATCACATGGTGATGTGATCTAGATTATTGACTCTAGTGCAAGTGGGAGACTGAAGGAAATAAGCCCTAGAGGCAATAATAAAGTTATTATTTATTTCCTTATATCATGATAAATGTTTATTATTCATGCTAGAATTGTATTAACCGGAAACATAATACATGTGTGAATACATAGACAAACAGAGTGTCACTAGTATGCCTCTACTTGACTAGCTCGTTAATCAAAGATGGTTATGTTTCCTAACCATAGACATGAGTTTTCATTTGATTAACGGGATCACATCATTAGGAGAATGATCTGATTGACATGACCCATTCCATTAGCCTAGCACTTGATCGTTTAGTATGTTGCTATTGCTTTCTTCATGACTTATACATGTTCCTGTAACTATGAGATTATGCAACTCCGTTTACGGAGGAACACTTTGGGTGCTACCAAACGTCACAACGTAATCGGGTGATTATAAAGGAGTACTACAGGTGTCTCCAAAGGTACTTGTTGGGTTGGCGTATTTCGAGATTAGGTTTTGTCACTCCGATTGTCGGAGAGGTATCTCTGGGCCTTCTCGGTAATACACATCACATAAGCCTTGCAAGCATTGCAACTAATGAGTTAGTTGTGAGATGATGTATTACGGAACGAGTAAAGAGACTTACCGTAGCTTGAGATTAAACTAGGTATTGGATACCGACGATCGAATCTCGGCAAGTAACATACCGATGACAAAGGAACAACGTATGTTGTTATGCGGTCTGACCGATAAAGATCTTCAGAGAATATGTAGGAACCAATATGGGCATCCAGGTCCCGCTATTGGTTATTGACCGGAGATGTGTCTCGGTCATGTCTACATTGTTCTCGAACCGTAGGGTCCGCACGCTTAAAGTTTCGATGACGGTTATATTATGAGTTTGTGTATTTTGATGTACCAAGGTTGTTCGGAGTCCGGATATGATCACGGACATGACGAGGAGTCTCGAAATGGTCGAGACATAAAGATTAATATATTGGACGGATATATTTGGACACCGGAAAGGTTCGGAGAAGTTTGGAGCTCGGGAGGTTACCGAACCCCCGGGAGGTATATGGGCCTTATTGGGCCCATGTAGGAGGAAGGGAGAAGGAGCAAGGGAGGCGCGCCCCCAAGCCCAATCCGACTGGGGAGGGGGGCCGCCCCCTTTCCTTTCTCCTTCCCCTCTTCCTATTTCTACTACTAGTACTACTTCCTAAACACTAGTACTCTTTCCTTCCCTCCAAATAAGATAAGGAAGAGAGGGAAACCTACTTGGAGTAGGTTTCCCCCCTCCCTTGGTGCGCCCCCCCCTTGGGCCGGCCACCTCCTCCCTCCCTCCTTTATATACGGGGAGGGGGCACCTAGGACAGACAAGTTGATCCTTGAGATCGTTCCTTAGCCGTGCGGTGCCCCCTCCACCATATTCCACCTCGGTCATATCGTGGCGGTGCTTAGGCGAAGCCCTGCGTCGGTGAAACATCAAGATCGTCCCACGCCGTCGTCTTGTGGAACTCCTTCTCCCGGAGCTTTGCTGGATCGGAGCCCGTGGAGCGCCATCGAGCTGAGCGTGTGCCAAGAACTCGGAGGCGCCGGAGTAACGGCGCTGGGATCGGCTGGATCGTGAGGAGAACGTCTGACTACTTCCTCTCGTCATCATCGACTCGGAGGTGCCGGAGTAACGGCGCTGGGATCGGCAGGATCGCGAGGAGAACGTCGACTACTTCCTCTACGTTGTGATCGCTTCCGCTTACGGTCTACGAGGGTACGTAGACAACACTCTCCCCTCTCGTTGCTATGCCATCACCATGGTCCTGTGTGTGCGTAGGAAAATTTTTGAAATTACTGCATTCCCCAACAGTTCCTTGCTTGCGAGTACTTTGGATGAGTACTCACGGTTGCTTTGCTACCCCTTTTTCCCCTTCTTTCTTCTTTCTGGTTGTTGCAACCAGATGGTGGAGTCCAGGAGCCAGATGCCACCTTTCACGACTGCTACTACCCCGAGGGTGCCTACTACCACGTGACGGACGCCGACGACCAGGAGTAGTTAGGAGGCTCCCAGGCAGGAGGCCTTGCCTTTTCGATCATGTTGCTTTTGTGCTAGCCTTCTTAAGGCAAACTTATTTAACTTATGTATGTACTCAGATATTGTTGCTTCCGTTGACTTATTTGTATTCGAGCTAATGTATTCGAGCCTTCGAGGCCCCTGGCTTGTAATATAAAGCTTGTATTATTTTAATTTGTGTCTAGAGTTGTGTAGTGATATCTTCCCGTGAGTCCCAGATCTTGATCGTACACATTTGCATGTATGATTACTGTATGATTGAATCGGGGGCGTCACAGGCAAGATCTTTGTTGCCAAGAATGGAACCTTTCTAGCGAAGGAATTTCTCTCAAAAGAAGTGAGTGGGAGGAAAGTAGAACTTGATGAGGTAATTGTACCTTCTTTCAATTTGGAAAGTAGCTCATCTGAGAAATCCGTTCCCATGATGCCTACACAAACTAGAGAGGAAGCTAATAATGATGATCATGAAACTTCAAATCAAGTTACTACCGACTAAGACATGATCGACACCAGAGTGGTACGGTAATCCTGTTCTGGAAGTCATGTTACTAGACCATGACAAACTACGAACTATGAAGAAGCTATGATGAGTGAAGATTCCGATAAATGGCTTGAGGCCATGAAATCTGAGATAGGGTCCATGTATGAGAACAAAGTGTGGACTTTGGTGGATTTGCCCGATGATCGACGACCCATAGAGAATAAATGGATCTTGAGGAAGAAGACTGACACTGATGGTAATGTTACTGACTATAAAGATTGACTTGTCGCAAAAGTTTTTTGACAAGTTCAAGGAGTTGGCTACGATGAGACTTTCTCACCCGTAGCGATGCTTAAGTCTGTCCAGATCATGTTAGCAATTGCCGCATTTTATGATTATGAAATCTGGCAAATGGACGTCAAAACTGCATTGCTTAATGGATTTCTTAAAGAAGTGTTGTATATGATGCAACCAGAAGGTTTTCTCGATCCTAAAGGTGCTAACAAAGTGTGCAAGCTCCAGTGATCCATTTATGAACTGGTGCAAGCATCTCGAAGTTGGAATATACGCTTTGATGAGGTGATCAAAGAATATGGTTTTATACAGACTTTCGGAGAAGCCTGTATTTACAAGAAAGTGAGTGGGAGCTCTGTAGCATTTCTAATATTATATGTGGATGACATATTGTTGATTGGAAATGATATAGAATTTCTGGATAGCATAAAAGGATACTTGAATAGAAGTTTTTCAATGAAAGACCTCGGTGAAGCAGCTTATATATTAAGCATCAAGATCTATAGAGATATATCAAGACGCTTAATAGGACTTTCACAAAGCACATACCTTGACAAAGTTTTGAAGAATTCAAAATGGATCAGTCAAAGAAAGGGTTCTTGCCTGTATTACAAGGTGTGAAATTGAGTCAGACTCAATGCCCGACCACTACAGAAGATAGAGAGAAAATGAAAGTCATTCCCTATGCCTCAGCCATAGGTTCTATCATGTATGTTATGCTGTGTACCAGACCTGATGTGTGCCTTGCTATAAGTTTAGCAGGGAGGCACCAAAGTACTCCAGGAGTGGATCACTAGACAGCGGTCAAGAACATCCTGAAGTACCTGAAAAGTACTAAGGATATGTTTCTCATTTATGGAGGTGACAAAGAGCTCGTCGTAAATGGTTACGTTGATGCTAGCTTTGACACTGATCTGGATGACTCTAAGTCACAAACTGGATATGTATTTATATTGAATAACGGAGTTGTCAATTGGTGCAGTTCCAAGTAAAGCGTCGTGGCGGGATCTACGTGTGAAGCGGACTACATAGCTGCTTCGGAAGCAGCAAATGAAGGAGTCTAGATGAAGGAGTTCATATCCGATCTAGGTGTAATACCTAGTGCATTGGGTCCAATGAAAATCTTTTGTGACAATACTGGAGCAATTGCCTTAGCGAAGGAATCCAGATTTCACAAAAAGACCAAACACATCAAGAGACACTTCAACTCTTTCTGTGATCTAGTCAAGGAGGGAGACATAGAGATTTGCAAAATACATACGGATCTGAATGTGGTAGACCCGTTGACTAAGCCTCTTCCACGAGCAAAACATGATCAACACCAAGACTCCACGGGTGTTAGAATCATTACAATGTAATATTGATTATTGACTCTAGTGCAAGTGGGAGACTGAAGGAAATATGCCCTAGAGGTAATAATAAAGTTGTTATTTTATATTTCCTTATTTCATGATAAATGTTTATTATTCATGCTAGAGTTGTATTAACCGGAAACTTGATACATGTGTGGATACATAGACAAAATATTGTGTCCCTAGTAAGCTCTACTAGACTAGCTCGTTGATCAAAGATGGTTAAGTTTCCTAACCATAGACATGTGTTATAAACAGGATCACATCATTAGGATAATAATGTGATGGACAAGACCCATCTATTGGCTTAGCATAATGATCGTTCAGTTTTAATGCTATTGCTTTATTCATGTCAAATACATATTCCTCTGACTATGAGATTATGCAACTCCCAGATACCGGAGGAATGCCTTATGTGCTATCAAATGTCACAATGTAACTGGGTGATTATAAAGATGCTCTACAGGTATCTCTGAAGGTGTTTGTTGGGTTGGCATAGATCGAGATTAGGATTTGTCACTCAGAGTATCGGCGAGGTATCTCTGGGCCCTCTCGGTAATACACATAATAAGAAGCCTTGCAAGCAAAGTAACTAATGAGTTAGTTGCAGGATGATGTATTACGTAACGAGTAAAGAGACTTGCCGGTAATGAGATTGAACTAGGTATGAAGATACCGATGATCAAATCTTGGGCAAGTAACATACCGATGACAAAGGGAATAACATATGTTGTCATAAGGTTCGACCGATAAAGATCTTCGTAGAATATGTAGGCGCCAATATGGCATCCAGGTTCTGCTGTTGGTTATTGACCGGAGAGGTGTCTCGGTCATGTCTACATAGTTCTCGAACCCGTAGGGTCCGCATGCTTAACGTTCGTTGACGATATAGTATTATATGAGTTATGTATGTTGGTGACTAAATGTTGTTCGGAGTCCCGGATGAGATCAACGAGATGACGAGGAGCTCTGGAATGGTTCGGAGGTAAATATTCATATATTGGACTATATGGTTAGGCCAAGGGGTCAGGCCCACGGGGCTATAAGTCGGTGCAAAAGAATTTTTTGCGGAGGTCAGAGGCCATACGCCGGAGACCCTGGCATCTCCCTGGGCCAGACGCCAAGGATTGTGGCGTTTGGTCCTGGAGTCCGAGTGGGACTCTTGCCTTTCGGGCAAAACCGACTTTGGGGAGGCTTTTGCTCCAAATTTCGACCGCATTGATAAACGCTTCCGCTTAACGATCTTCAAGGGTATGAAGATGCTCTCATCCTCTCGTTGCTATGCATCTCCTAGATAGATCTTGCGTGGGCGTAGGAAATTTTTTAAATTTCATGCTATGTTCCCCTATAGAACTCGCCTCGACCATCATTAACCCATACTACGAAAGGATGAAGCAGGATGCCAACAAAACACGTCCCGTATCTTGGCACGGGGCCTGGATGCGGCAACTGGATGAACCTCACCTCGGGTTCACGGCCAAGAGTGTGTACACATCCTATGAGATGCACATGCAGATCGTTGACATGAGGAAGTGCCTCGTTACCCAAATCGACGAGGTCGGATTGAGCCACAAGCAGAGCAAGCGTCATAAGAAGTAGATGATGATGAGATGATCATTTATCCTAGTTAATCATGCATGTAATATATAGTTTACTTTGCTGTGTGGAAATGTCATGTGTGTAGTAGCCACCTATGTAATTATGCATGTAATAGTTTACTTTGGTGTGTGCAAATGCCATGGTTGTAGTAGCCACCTATGTAAGTGGATGTTTAATTTGGTTACGCAACCATATCCTTATAAGTGTGTGTGTATATATATTGTTGTTCTGTATGCAATCCCATCGCACAACATACATGTCTTATTAGCAGCAATTGTCTGTGTTATTATCGGTCTTCACACACATTTCTGATTACAGACCTGTTTGCCTCGTATCACACACATCTTGTTATATTGAACTGTTTCTGTTCTCTTGTCTAAATGCAAACAATTCATCCAAGTGAACCGCATGTCGTATATTGCACACACCTTGATCTGGTTGACCGTTTATTTTGTGTTGCCTAATCACAAACAGTTCGTCCGAGTGAACCGTATGTTGCATATCACACACACCTTCATCTGGTTGCCCGTTTCTTTGGTCCTCCTCATCGCAAACAGTTAATTGAACTGAACCGTATGCCTTGCATCACACATGCAACTAAAATCTGAACCGTGTTTGATGCATCCGTCATCACAAACGTTTTGCACCTTTTTTGATGGTTTCTTTACACCACCGTTTGCGATTATTGCATCACACACAGTTTCGTTGAAGGATATCTGATCGTAGTGTCGCATTAGCAGCATCCTGCTGTAGTGGCATGAAGAAACTTCATGCAGATGGACTTTTGGAGTCACTTGATTATGAACTGTTTGATACTTGCGAACCATAGCTCATGGGCAAGATGAGTAAAAATCCGTTCTCCGAAACAATGGAGCGAGCTAATGACTTATTGGAAATAGTACATACCAACGTATGCGGTCCGATAAGTGTTAAAGCACGTGCTGGGTATCGTTATTTTCTGACCTTCACAGATGATTTAAGTAGATATGGATATATCTACTTGATGAAACATAAGTCTGAAACATTTGAAAAGTTCAAAGAATTTCAGAGTGAAGTGGAGAATCATCGTAACAACAAAATAAAATTTCTACGATCTGATCGCGGAGGCGAATATTTGAGTTACGAGTTTGGCCTTCATTTAAAACAATGTGGAATTGTTTCACAACTCACGCCACCTGGAACACCATGGCATAATTGTGTGTCCGAACGTCGTAACCGTACTTTATTAGATATGGTGCGTTCTATGATGTCTCTTACCGATCTAACACTATCATTTTGGGGTTATGCATTAGCGACAGACGCATTCACATTAAATAGGGCACCGTCTAAATCTGTTGATACGACACCGTATGAATTGTGGTTTGGCAAGAACCTACGCTATCGTTTCTTAAAGTTTGGGGATGCGACGCTTATGTCAAAAGGCTACAGCCTGATAAGCTCGAACCCAAATCAGAAAAGTGCATCTTCATAGGATACCCTAAGGAAACTATTGGGTACACCTTCTATCACTAATCCGAAGGCAAGATCTTTGTTGCCAAGAATGGGTCCTTCCTAGAGAAGGAGTTTCTCTCAAAAGAAGTGAGTGGGAGGAAAGTAGAACTTGATGAGGTAGTTGTACCTTCTCTCGAATCGGAAAGTATCACACCAGAGAAATCCGTTCCCGTTATGCCTACACCAACTAGAGAGGAAGCAAATGATAATGATCATGAAACTTCAGATCAAGTTTCTACTGAACCTCGTGGGTCAACCAGAGCACGATCCGCACCAGAGTGGTACGGTAATCATGTCCTGGAAGTCATGTTATTAGACCAAGGCTGCAATTGGGTTCTAGCAAGAATGTTTTCTTACCTACGAATAACCACAAACGTGATTTTTTGTCAACTTCTATTTACCCTTCATAAGGACCCTTTTCATCGAATCCGCTCCAACTAAAGTGGGAGAGATAGACACCCGCCAGCCACCTTATGCAACTAGTGCATGTTAGTCGGTGGAACCGGTATCACGTAATCGTACGTGTAAGGTTGGTCCGGGCCGCTTCATCCCACAATACCGCTGAAGCAAGATAAGACTAGTAGCGGCAAGCAAGTTGACAAGATCTACGCCCACAACAAAATTGTGTTCTACTCGTGCAATAGAGAACTACGCATAGACCTAGCTCATGATGCCACTGTTGGGGAACGTTGCGAGAAAATTAAAATTTTTCCTACGGTTTCACCAAGATCCATCTATGAGTTCATCTAAGCAACGAGTCAAGGGAGTGAGTTTGCATCTACATACCACTTGTAGATCGCGTCTAAGCGTTGGAGGGAGCGGTGATGATGGAGTCGTACTCGCCGTGATTCAGATCACCGGAGATCCTAGCGCCCGAGCAGACGGCACCTCCGCGTTCAACACACGTCTGAGCATGTGACGTCTCCTCCTTCTTGATCCAGCAAGGGGAAAGGAGAGGTTGATGATGATGGCTCCAGCAGCTGGCAACGGCGTGGTGGTGGTGGAACAGAAGATTCTCAAGAGGCTTCGCCAAGCACGTGACGGAGGAGGAAGAGGTGTAGCAGGGGAGGCGCCAGTCTTGAGTGCGGCTGCCCTCTCCCCCTCCCTTTATATAGGCCCCAGGCGCCCGGCCCTGGGAGATTCAATCTCCCAAGGGGCGGCGGCAACGGGGAGGAGTGCCCAAGGCATGTGGTGCGCCCACCCTAGGGTTTCAACCCTAGGCGCAGGGGTGGGCCTAGGGGCGCACCAGCCCACTATGGGCTGGCTCCTCCCACTTCAGCCCATGGGGCCCTCCGGGATGGGTGGCCCCACCGGTGGACCCCACCCTTCCGGTGGTCCCAGACAATACCGGGTGACCCGAAACTTTCCCGATGGCGAAATACCACTTCCTATATATAATTCTTTACCTCCGGACCATTCCGAAACTCCTCGTGATGTCCGGGATCTCATCCGGACTCGAACAACATTCGTATACTGCATACTCATATTCATACAACCCTAGCGTCACCGAACCTTAAGTGTGTAGACCCTACGGGTTCGGAGACACGTGAACATGACCGAGACGGCTCTCGGGCAATAACCAACAGCGGGATCTGGATACCCATGTTGGCTCCCACATGCTCCTCGATGATCTCATCCGATGAACCACGATGTCGAGGATTCGAACAACCCCGCATACAATTCCCTTTGTCATTCGGTACGTTACATGCCCGAGACTCGATCGTCGGTATCCCAATACCTCGTTCAGTCTCGTTACCGCAAGTCACTTTACTCAGATCAGTAATGCATGATCTCGTGACCAAACACTTGGTCACTTTGAGCTCATTGTGATGATGCATTACCGAGTGGGCCCAGAGATACCTCTCCGTCATACGGAGTGACAAATCCAGTCTCGATCCGTGTCAACCCAATGTACACTTTCGGAGATACCGTAGTGCACCTTTATAGTCACCCGATTCGTTGTGACGTTTGGTACACCCAAAGCACTCTTACGGTATCCGGGAGTTACACGATCTCATGGTCTAAGGAAGAGATACTTGACATTGGAAAAGCTCTAGCAAAACGAACTACACGATCTTGTGCTATGCTTAGGATTGGGTCTTGTCCATCACATCGTTCTCCTAATGATGTGATCCCGTTGTCAATGACATCTAATGTCCATAGTCGTGAAACCATGACTATCACGTCGACCAACGAGCTAGTCAACTAGAGGCTCACTAGGGACATGTTATGGTCTATGTATTCACACGTGTATTACGATTTCCGGATAATACAGTTATAGCATGAATAAAAGACAATTATCATGAACAAGGAAATATAATAATAACCCTTTTATTATTGCCTCTAGGGCATATTTCCAACAGTCTCCCACTTGCACTAGAGTCAATAATCTAGTTACATTGTGATGAATCGAACACCCATAGAGTTCCGGTGTTGATCATGTTTTGTTCGCGAGAGAGGTTTAGTCAACGGATCTGCGACATTCAGATCCGTATGTACTTTGCAAATATCTATGTCTCCATCTTGAACATTTTCGCGGATGGAGTTGAAACGATGCTTGATGTGCCTGGTCTTCTTGTGAAACCTGGGCTCCTTGGCAAGGGCAATAGCTCCAGTGTTGTCACAGAAGAGTTTGATCGGCCCCGACGCATTGGGTATGACTCCTAGGTCGGTGATGAACTCCTTCACCCAAATAGCTTCATGCGCTACCTCCGAGGCTGCCATGTACTCCTCTTCACATGTAGATCCCGCCACGACGCTCTGCTTGCAGCTGCACCAGCTCACTGCTCCACCATTCAACATATACACGTATCCGGTTTGTGACTTAGAGTCATCCAGATCTGTGTCGAAGCTAGCATCGACGTAACCCTTTACGACGAGCTCTTCGTCACCTCCATAAACGAGAAACATGTCCTTTGTCCTTTTCGGGTACTTAAGGATATTCTTGACGCTGTCCGGTGTTCCTTGCCGGGATTACTTTGGTACCTTCCTACCAAACTTACGGCAAGGTTTACATCAGGTCTGGTACACAGCATGGCATACATAATAGATCCTATGGCTGAGGAATAGGGGATGACGCTCATCTCTTCTTTATCTTTTGCCGTGGTCGGGCATTGAGCCGAGCTCAATCTCACACCTTGTAGTACAGGCAAGAACCCTTTCTTGGACTGATCCATTTTGAACTTCTTCAAAATTTTATCATGGTATGTGCTTTGTGAAAGACCTATGAGGCGTCTTGATCTATCCCTATAGATCTTGATGCCTAATATGTAAGCAGCTTCTCCAAGATCCTTCATTGAAAAACACTTATTCAAGTAGGCCTTAATACTGTCCAAGAATTCTATATTATTTCCCATCAAAAGTATGTCATCTACATATGAGAAATGCTACAGAGCTCCCACTCACTTTCTTGTAAACGCAGGCTTCTCCATAAGTCTGCATAAACCCAAACGCTTTGATCATCTCAAAGCGAATGTTCCAACTCCGAGATTCTTGCACCAGCCCATAAATGGATCGCTGGAGCTTGCATACTTTATTAGCGTTCTTAGGATCGACAAAACCTTCCGGCTGCATCATATACAGCTCTTCCTTAAGATAACCGTTAAGGAATCTTTGTTTTGACGTCCATCTGCCATATCTCATAATCATAGTATGCGGCAATTGCTAACATGATTCGGATGGACTTAAGCTTCGCTACGGGAGAGAAAGTTTCATCATAGTCAATCCCTTGAACTTGCCGATAACCCTTAGCGACAAGTCGAGCTTTAAAGATGGTGACATTACCATCCGCGTCCGTCTTCTTCTTAAAGATCCATTTGTTTTCTATCGCTCACGATCATCGGGCAAGTCACCAAAGTCCATACTTTGTTTTCATACATGGATTCTATCTCGGATTTCATGGCTTCTAGACATTTGTTGGAATCTGGGCCCGCCATTGCTTCTTCATAGTTCAAGGTTCACCGTTGTCCAACAACATGATTTCCGTGATGTGGTTGCCGTACCACTGCAGTGCGGAACGTGTCCTTGTGGACCCACGAAGTTCAAGAGCAACTTGATCCAAAGTACCTTGATCATCATCATTATTTTCCTCTTCAGTTGGTGTAGGCATCACAGGAACATTTTCCTGAGCTGCACTACAATCCTGTTCAAGAGGTAGTACTTCATCGAGTTCTACTTTCCTCCCACTTAGTTCTTTCGAGAGAAACTCTTTTTCCAGAAAGGATCCGTTCTTGGCAACAAAGATCTTGCCCTCGGATCTTAAGTAGAAGGTATACCCAATGGTTTCTTTAGGGTATCCTATGAAGACGCATTTTTCCGACTTGGGTTCGAGCTTTTCAGGTTGAAGTTTCTTGACATAAGCATCGCATCCCCAAACTTTTAGAAACGACAGCTTAGGTTTCTTCCCAAACCATAATTCATACGGTGTCGTCTCAACGGATTTAGACGGTGCCCTATTTAAAGTGAATGTAGCTGTCTCTAGAGCGTATCCCCAAAATGATAGCGGTAAATCATTAAGAGACATCATAGACCGCACCATATCCAATAGAGTGCGATTACGACGTTCGGACACACCGTTACGCTGAGGTGTTCCAGGCGGCGTGAGTTGTGAAATGATTCCACATTTTCTTAAGTGTGTACCAAATATGTGACTTAAATATTCTCCTCCATGATCCGATCGTAAGAATTTTATCTTTCGGTCACGTTGATTCTCTACCTCATTCTGAAATTCCTTGAACTTTTCAAAGGGCTCAGACTTGTGTTTCATCAAGTAGACATACCCATATCTACTCAAGTCATCGGAGAGTGAGAACATAACGATATCCTCCATGAGCCTCAACGCTCATTGGACCGCACACATCGGTATGTATGATTTCCAACAAGTTGGTTGCTCGCTCCATTGTTTCGAGAACGGAGTCTTGGTCATCTTGCCCATGAGGCATGGTTCGCATGTGTCAAATGATTCATAATCGAGAGACTCCAAAAGTCCATCAAGATGGAGCTTCTTCATGCGCTTGACACCAATGTGACCAAGGCGGCAGTACACAAGTATGTGGGACTATCGTTCTCAACTTTACACCTTTTGGTATTCACGCTATGAATATGTGTAACATTACGCTCGAGATTCATTAAGAATAAATCATTGACCATAGGGGCATGACCATAAAACATATATCTCATATAAATAGAACAACCATTATTCTCGGATTTAAATGAGTAGCCATCTCGTATCAAACGAGATCCAGATACAATGTTCATGCTCAAACTTGGCACCAAATGACAATTATTAAGGTTTATAACTAATCCCGTAGGTAAATGTAGAGGTAGCGTGCCGACGGCGATCACATCGACCTTGGAACCATTCCCGACGCGCATCGTCACCTCGTCCTTCGCCAGTATCCGCTTATTACGCAGCTCCTGCTGTGAGTTACAAATATGAGCAACGGCACCGGTATCAAATACCCAGGAGTTACTATGAGTACTGGTAAGGTACACATCAATTACATGTATATCAAATATACCTTTAGTGTTGCCGGCCTTCTTATCCGCTAAGTATTTGGGGCAGTTCCGCTTCAAAGTGACCCTTCCCTTGCAATAAAAGCACTCGATCTCGTGCTTGGGTCCATTCTTTGACTTCTTCCCAAGAATCGGCTTACCGGGCACGGCAACATCCTTGCCGTCCTTCTTGAAGTTCTTCTTGCCCTTGCCTTTCTTGAACTTACTGGTCTTATTGACCATCAACACTTGATGTTCTTTCTTGATTTCAACCTCTGCTGATTTCAGCATCGAAAATACTTCAGGAATGGTCTTCACCATCCCCTGCATATTGTAGTTCATCACAAAGCTCTTGTAGCTTGGTGGGAGCGATCAAGGATTCTGTCAATGACCGCCTCATCCGGGAGGTTAATGTCCAGTGGGACAAAGCGGTACATGCAACCCAGACATTTTGAGTATATGCTCACTGACAGAACTATTTTCCTCCATCTTGCAACTATAGAACTTGTCGGAGACTTCATATCTCTCGACCCGGGCATGAGCTTGGAAAACTAGTTTCAGCTCCTCGAACATCTCATATGCTCCGTGTTGCTCAAAACGCTTTTGGAGCCCCGGTTCTAAGCTGTAAAGCATGCCGCACTGAACGAGGGAGTAATCATCAGCACGTGTCTGCCAAACGTTCAAATCGTCTTGCAGTGCTGGGAGAGCAGGTGGGTCACCTAACGGTGCTTCAAGGACATATGCTTTCTTGGCAGCTATGAGGATGATCCTAAGGTTCCGGACCCAGTCCGTATAGTTGCTGCCATCATCTTTCAGCTTGGTTTTCTCTAGGAACGCGTTGAAGTTCATGTTGACATGAGCGTTGGCCATTTGATCACTTGACATATTTTGCAAAGATTTTAGACTAAGTTCATGATAATTAAGTTCATCTAATCAAATTATTTAATGAACTCCCACTCAGATTTGACATCCCCTTAGTCATCTAAGTGTTACACGATCCGAGTCGACTAGGCCGTGTCCGATCATCACGTGAGACGGACTAGTCATCGTCGGTGAACATTCTCATGTTGATCGTATCTTCCATACGACTCGTGTTCGACCTTTCGGTCTCCGTGTTCCGAGGCCATGTCTGCATACATGCTAGGCTCGTCAAGTTAACCCTAAGTGTTTTGCATGTGTAAAACTGTCTTACACCCGTTGTATGTGAATGTAGGGATCTATCACACCCGATCATCACGTGGTGCTTCGAAACGACGAACTTTAGCAACGGTGCGCAGTTAGGGGAGAACACTTCTTGAAATTGTTGTAAGGGATCATCTTATTTACTACCGTCGTTCTAAGTAAACAAGATGCATAAAACATAATAAACATCACATGCAATTATATAAAGTAGTGACATGATATGGCCAATATCATATAGCTCCTTTGATCTTCATCTTCGGGGCTCCATGATCATCTTGTCACCGGCATGACACCGTGATCTCCATCATCGTGTATTCATGAAGTTGTCACGCCAACGACTACTTCTACTTCTATGACTAACGCGTTTAGCAATAAAGTAAAGTAGTTTACATGGCGTTCTTCAATGACACGCAGGTCATACAAAAATAAAGACAACTCCTATGGCTCCTGCCGGTTGTCATACTCATCGACATGCAAGTCGTGATTCCTATTACAAGAACATGATCTCATACATCACAATATATCATTCATCACAACTTCGGCCATATCACATCACATGACAATTGCTGCAAAAACAAGTTAGACGTCCTCTAATTGTTGTTGCATCTTTTACGTGGCTGCAATTGGGTTCTAGCAAGAACGTTTTCTTACCTACGAATAACCACAAACGTGATTTTTTGTCAACTTCTATTTACCCTTCATAAGGACCCTTTTCATCGAATCCGCTCCAACTAAAGTGGGAGAGACAGACACCCGCCAGCCACCTTATGCAACTAGTGCATGTTAGTCGGTGGAACCGGTCTCACGTAAGCGTCACGTGTAAGGTTGGTCCGCCGCCGCTTCATCCCACAATACCGCTGAAGCAAGATAAGACTAGTAGCGGCAAGCAAGTTGACAAGATCTACGCCCACAACAAAATTGTGTTCTACTCGTGCAATAGAGAACTACGCATAGACCTAGCTCATGATGCCACTGTTGGGGAACGCGTTGCGAAAATTAAAATTTTTCCCACGGTTTCACCAAGATCCATCTATGAGTTCATCTAAGCAACGAGTCAAGGGAGTGAGTTTGCATCTACATACCACTTGTAGATCGCGTACGGAAGCGTTGGAGGGAGCGGTGATGATGGAGTCGTACTCGCCGTGATTCAGATCACCGGAGATCCTAGCGCCGAACGGACGGCACCTCCGCGTTCAACACACGTACGGAGCATGTGACGTCTCCTCCTTCTTGATCCAGCAAGGGGAAAGGAGAGGTTGATGATGATGGCTCCAGCAGCAGCACAACGGCGTGGTGGTGGTGGAACAGAAGACTCGGCGAGGCTTCGCCAAGCACGTGACGGAGGAGGAAGAGGTGTAGCAGGGGGAGGGGCCGCCAGGACTTCAGGGTGCGGCTGCCCCTCTCCTCCTCCCTTTATATAGGCCCCCAGGGAGGCGCCGGCCCTGGGAGATTCAATCTCCCAAGGGGGCGGCGGCCAACGGGGGAGGAGTGCCCCCCAAGGCATGTGGTGCGCCCCCCCCCCCACCCTAGGGTTTCAACCCTAGGCGCAGGGGGTGGGCCTGAGGCGCACCAGCCCACTATGGGCTGGCTCCTCCCACTTCAGCCCATGGGGCCCTCCGGGATGGGTGGCCCCACCGGTGGACCCCAGGACCCTTCCGGTGGTCCCAGGTACAATACCGGTGACCTCAAACTTTCCCGATGGCGAAATACCACTTCATATATATAATTCTTTACCTCCGGACCATTCCGAAACTCCTCGTGACGTCCGGATCTCATCCGGGACTCCGAACAACATTCGGTATACTGCATACTCATATTCATACAACCCTAGCGTCACCGAACCTTAAGTGTGTAGACCCTACGGGTTCGGGAGACACGTAGACATGACCGAGACGGCTCTCGGGCAATAACCAACAGCGGGATCTGGATACCCATGTTGGCTCCCACATGCTCCTCGATGATCTCATCCGATGAACCACGATGTCGAGGATTCGAACAACCCCGCATACAATTCCCTTTGTCATTCGGTACGTTACATGCCCGAGACTCGATCGTCGGTATCCCAATACCTCGTTCAGTCTCGTTACCGGCAAGTCACTTTACTCGTACCGTAATGCATGATCCCGTGACCAAACACTTGGTCACTTTGAGCTCATTGTGATGATGCATTACCGAGTGGGCCCAGAGATACCTCTCCGTCATACGGAGTGACAAATACCAGTCTCGATCCGTGTCAACCCAACAGACACTTTCGGAGATACCTGTAGTGCACCTTTATAGTCACCCGATTCGTTGTGGCGTTTGGTACACCCAAAGCACTCTTACGGTATCCGGGAGTTACACGATCTCATGGTCTAAGGAAGAGATACTTGACATTGGAAAAGCTCTAGCAAAACGAACTACACGATCTTGTGCTATGCTTAGGATTGGGTCTTGTCCATCACATCGTTCTCCTAATGATGTGATCCCGTTGTCAATGACATCTAATGTCCATAGTCAAGAAACCATGACTATCTGTCGACCAACGAGCTAGTCAACTAGAGGCTCACTAGGGACATGTTATGGTCTATGTATTCACACGTGTATTACGATTTCCAGATAATACAGTTATAGCATGAATAAAAGACAATTATCATGAACAAGGAAATATAATAATAACCCTTTTATTATTGCCTCTAGGGCATATTTCCAACAGTGCAAGCATCTCGGAGTTGGAATATACGCTTTGATGAGGTGATCAAACCATATGGTTTTATACAGACTTATGGTGAAGCCTGTATTTACAAGAAAGTGAGTGGGAGCTCTCTAGCATTTCTGACATTATATGTGGATGACATATTGTTGATTGGAAATGATATAGAATTTCTGGATAGCATAAAAGGATACTTGAATAAGAATTTTTTCAATGAAAGACCTCGATGAAGCTGCTTACATATTGGGCATCAAGATCTTTAGGAATAGATTGAGACGCTTAATAGGACTTTCACAAAGCATATTCCTTGGCAAAGTTTCAAAGAACTTCAAAATGGATCAGTCTAAGAAAGGGTTCTTGCCTGTGTTGCAAGGTGTGACATTGAGTAAGACTCAAAGCCCGACCACGGCAGAAGATAGAGAAACAATGAAAGTCATTCCCTATGCCTCGGCCATAGATTCTATAAATAATGCCATTCTGTGTACCAGACCTATTGTGTACCTTGCCATGAGTTTAAGTAGGGGTTACAATAGTAATCCAGGAGTAGATTACTAGATAGCGATCAAAATTATCCTTAGGTACCTAAAGATGAATAAGGAAATAGGAATAAGGAAATTTTTCTCCGTTATTGAGGTGATAAAGGGTTCGTCGTAAAGGGTTACGTCGATGCAAGCTTTAATGCTGATCCAGATGACTCAGAGTCTTAATCTGGATACATATTAAAAGTGTGAGCAATTATCTAGAGTAGCTCCATACAGAGCTTTGTAGACATAGAAATTTGCAAAATACATATGGATCTGAATGTGACAGACCCATTGACTAAACTTCTCTCACAAGCAAAACATGATCACACATTAGTACTCTTTGGGCGTTAATCACATGGCGATGTGAACTAGATTATTGACTCTATTAAACTCTTTGGGTATTCGTCACATGGCGATGCGAACTATGGGTGTTAAATCACATGGTGATGTGAACTAGATTATTGACTCTAGTACAAGTGGGAGACTGAAGGAAATATGCCCTAGAGGCAATAATAAAGTTGTTATTTTATATTTCCTTATTCATGATAAAGTTTTATTATTCATGCTAGAATTTATTGATTGGAAACTTAAATACATGTGTGAATACATAAACAAATATGGTGTCCCTAGTGAGCCTCAACTAGACTAGCTCGTTGATCAAAGATGGTTAAGGTTTGCTAACCATAGACATGAGTTGTCATTTGACAACGGGATCACATCATTAGGAGAATGATGTGATGGACAAGACCCATCCGTTAGCTTAGCATAATGATCATTCAGTTTATTGTTATTGCTTTCTTCATGTCAAATACATATTCCTTCGACTATGAGATTATGCAACTCCCGAATACCGTACGAATGCCTTATGTGCTATCAAACGTCACAACGTGACTGTGTGATCATAAAGATGCTCTATAGGTATCTCTGAAGGTGTTTGTTGAGTTGGCATAAATCAAGATTGGGATTTGTCACTCCGAGTATCGAAGAGGTATTTCTGGGCCCTCTTGGTAATACACATCATAAGCTTGCAAGCAAATGACTAAGGAGTTTAGTCACGAGGTGATGTATTATGGAACGAAAAGAGACTTGTCGATAACTAGATTGAACTAGGTATAGAGATACCGACGATCAAATCTCGGGCAAGTAACATACCGATGGACAAAGGGAATTACGTATGTTGTCATAACGATTCGACCGATAAAGATCTTCATAGAATATGTAGGAGCCAATATGGGCATCCTGGTTCTGCTATTGGTTATTGATACGTCCATTTTGCATCATGCTTTTATATCAATATGTATTGCATTATGGGCTGTTATTACACATTATATCTCAACACTTATGGCTATTCTCTCTTATTTTACAAGGTTTACCATGAAGAGGGGGAATGCTGACGGTGGAATTCGGCTAGAAAAGGAGCAAACATTGGAAATCTATTACCTTTGCTCCAAAAATCACGAAACTCCACGAAACTTACTTTTGGAATTAATAAGAATTATTGAGTGGAAGAAACACCTCGGGGGCCCACACCACAGCCCACGAGGGTGGGCGCGCCCACCCCTCTTGGGCGCCCCTGTTTCCTGGGCCCCTGGTGGCCCCGGTGTCCATCTTACGCTATATGAAGGCTTTTACCTGGAAAAATCATGGGCAAGCTTACGGACGAAACTCTGCCGCCACAAAGCGGAACCTTGGCGGAACCAATCTAGGGCTCCCGTGAGCTGTTTTGTCAGGGACACTTCCCTCCCGGAGGGAAATCATCACCATCGTCATCACCAACGCATCCTCTCATCGGAGGGGTCAATCTCCATCAACATCTTCACCAGCACCATCTCCTCTCAAAACCCTAGTTCATCTCTTGTATCCAATCTTGTATCCAAACCACAAATTGGTACCTGTGAGTTGCTAGTAGTGTTGATTACTCCTTGTAGTTGATGCTAGTTGGTTTACTTGGTGGAAGATCATATGTTCAGATCCTTAATGCATATTATTACTCCTCTGATTATGAACATGGATATGCTTTATGAGTAGTTACGTTTGTTCCTGGGGACATGGGTGAAGTCTTGCTATTAGTAGTCATGTGAATTTGGTATTCGCTCGATATTTTGATGAGATGTATGTTGTCTTTTCCTCTAGTGGTGTTATGTGAGCGTCGACTACATGAAACTTCACCATTATTTGGGCCTAGAGGAAGGCATTGGGAAGTAATAAGTAGATGATGGGTTGCTAGAGTGATGTAAGCTTAAACCCTAGTTTATGTGTTCCTTCGTTAGGGGCTGATTTGGATCCATATGTTTAATGATGTGGTTAGTGAGGGAGTCCTGGATTAGGGGTGTCCGGATAGCCGGACTATGACCTTTGGCCGGACTCCTGGACTATGAAGATACAAGATTGAAGACTTCGTCCCGTGTCCGGATGGGACTTTCCTTGGCGTGGAAGGCAAGCTTGGCGATACGGATATGTAGATCTCCTACCATTGTAACCGACTGTGTAACCCTAACCCTCTCGATGCCTATATAAACCGGAGGGTTTTAGTCCGTGGGGACGAACAACAATCATACCATAGGCTAGCTTCTAGGGTTTAGCCTCTCTGATCTCGTGGTAGATCTACTCTTGTACTACCCATATCATCAATATCAATCAAGCAGGAGTAGGGTTTTACCTCCATCGAGAGGGCCCGAACCTGGGTAAAAGCATCTTGTCCCTTGTCTCCTGTTACCATCCGCCAAGACGCACAGTTCGGGACCCCCTACCCGAGATCCGCCGGTTTTGACACCGAGATTTAGGGTTACCTTAATACTTCTTTTGTAGTTGCGGACGCTTGCAATAGGGGTTAATCATAAGTGGGATGCTTGTACAAGTAAGGGCAGTACCCAAGCACCGGTCCACCCACATATCAAATTATCAAAGTACCGAACGCGAATCATATGAGCATGATGAAAACTAGCTTGACGATAATTCCCATGTGTCCTCGGGAGCTCCTTTCTCATTATAAGAAATTGTCCAGGCTTATCCTTTGCTACATAAAGGGTTGGGCCACCTTGCTGCACTTTATTTACTTTATTTACTTGTTACTCATTACAATTTATCTTATCACAAAACTATCTGTTACCTACAATTTTAGTGCTTGCAGAGAAAACCTTGCTGAAAACCGCTTATCATTTCCTTCTACTCCTCGTTGGGTTCGACACCCTTACTTATCGAAAGGACTACGATAGATCCCCTACACTTGTGGGTCATCAGTTATTGACTGCAGAGGTGTCTCGGTCATGTCTACAAAGTTCTCGAACCCGTAGGGTCCGCACACTTAATGTTCCTTGATGATATGTGTTATATGAGTTATATGATTTGGTGACAGAATGTTGTTCGGAGTCCTGGATGAGATTGCGGACATGGCGAGGAGTCTTGTAGGACCTTGAAGTAAGTCTAGAGGGGGGTGATTAGACTACTTGACCAATTAAAAACTTAACCTTTTCCCAATTTTAGAGTTTGGCAGATTTTAGCTATCTTAGGACAAGTCAATCAATCATCACAAAATTCAAGCAAGCATGCAAAGAGTATATAGGCAGCGGAAATTAAAGCATGCAACTTGCAAGAAAGTAAAGGGAAGGGTTTGGAGGAATCAAGCATAATTGGAACCTGAGATGATTTTGGCGTGGTTCCGATAGGTGGTGCTATCGTACATCCACGTTGATGGAGACTTCAACCCACGAAGGCTAACGGCTGCGCGAGTCCATGGAGGGCTCCACCCATGAAGGGTCCACAAAGTAGCAACCTTGTCTATCCCACCATGGTCGTCGCCCATGAAGGACTTGCCTCACTAGCGGTAGATCTTCACGAAGTAGGCGATCTCCTTGCCCTTACAAGCTCCTTGGTTCAACTCCACAATCTTGTCGGAGGCTCCCAAGTGACACCTAGCCAATCTAGGAGACACCACTCTCCAAGAAGTAACAAATGGTGCGTTGATGATGAACTCCTTGCTCTTGTGCTTCAAATGATAGTCTCCCCAACACTCAACTCTCTCTCATAGGATTTGGATCTGGTGGAAACATGATTTGAGTGGAAAGCAACTTGGGAAGGCTAGAGATCAAGATTCATATGGTAGGAATGGAATATCCTGGCCTCAACACATGAGTAGGTGGTTCTCTCTCAGAAATGGTAAGTTGGAAGTGTAGGTTTAGTCTGATGGCTCTCTCCACGAATGAAGAGGACGTGGAGGGGTATATATAGCCTCCACACAAAATCTAACTGTTACGCACAATTTACCAAACTCGGTGGGACCGATTCAACAGACTCGGTCGGACCGATTTAGTAAACCTAGTGACCGTTAGTGATTTTGATTGGGACTGATATGCAACTCGGTGAGACCGATTCGGTTAGGGTTAGGGCATAACGTAATCTCGGTAAGACCGATTACACAAACTCGATAAGACCGATTTTGGTAATAATCTTTCCAGAGAGTTGGTCAGGTAAACTCGATGGGACCGATTTGCTCTTTTCGGTGAGACCGAAATGTTACAAAAGGGAAACAGAGAGTTTACATTGCAATCTCGGTGGGACCAATCGCTCACTTGGTTAGACCGAAAGCGTTATGAAGGGAAGCAGAGATTACAATCCCATCACGGTGAGACCGAGATCCCTATCGGTAGGACCGATTTGCTTAGGGTTTGTGGCAGTGGCTATGACTTTTGGAATCGGTGGCGCCGGATTGGAAGAATCGGTGTGACCGATTTTGGCTTTGGGTTTAGGTCATTTGTGGATGTGGGAAAGTAGCTGAAGGTTTTGGAGCATATCACAAAGCACATGAAACAAGAGGCTCATTAAGCAACACCTCATCCCTCCTTGATAGTATTGGCTTTTCCTATAGACTCAATGTGATCTTGGATCACTAAAATATAAAATGAAGAGTCTTGAGCCTTTGAGCTTGAGCCAATCCTTTGTCCTTAGTATTTTGAGGGATCCACTTTCATCATCCATGCCATGCCATTCATTGAGCTTTCCTGAAATATATGTCTTGGAATAGCATTAGCTCAATGAGCTATATGTTGTTATGAATTACCAAAACCACCTAGGGATAGTTGCACTTTCAATCTCCCCTTTTTGGTAATTGATGACAACATATAGATCAAAGCTTCGACAAAAGGTAATAAGAATAAAAACATTGTCGCTTTGAGAAGTATGTGATAAGCAAGAGCTCCCCCTAAATTTGTGCATAGTTTAAAATTTGCTTTGGACTGCAAATGCACAAGGAATTAGTCTCATGGGTTACTCTTCCATGTCACATACATCTTGGTGGAGCGCTCAAAATGATAAGTATTGAGTACATGCACTCATCACCAAGCAAAGTGAATGATCACATAAGATAGATAGGATAATATCATCAAACATGCATAAGTGTAGCTTATGATCAAACACATGATCATCAATGTCTCACAAGCATAGTATCTCAACCAATCAAAAAGCAAACAAGTTTAAACCAACAAGGCAAGAGAGAACAAAAGCAACACTCTCTCTCTCTCGAAGCCTATGATCTATACATTTTTCTCCCCCTTTGGCAACAAGTTACCAAAAAGTTCATAGAAAATGCATAGTGCTAGATCGACTCTGAGGCTTGATCTTCAGTTGGTGGTGTCCTGATAACTCCAAGGATGAAGGCTTCAGTTGATGTAGTGGGTGCTGGAGTTGATGCTGAAGCTGGTTGCACTAGAGCTGAAGGGGCAGTAGCTGGTGCTGAAGATGTTGCTCTAGTGTCTTCCACTGGCACAGCAGCTGACCTCTGGGCTCTAGGCACTCTGGCAAAGACATTTGTGGTTGTCTTGCCCTTCCTCTCCTGCATGTCATCCTGCAGTTGCTCCACAACTGACCGAATCTCAGTTACTTTGACATCTAGATCATAGAATTTTTGTTCCATGATTCTTTCCAAGCTCTCCTGGTTTTGAGTTAAGGTGGCCAACCCCTTCTAAATCCTCAGAGATGATGCTATCAAGTAACCAAGCTGCTCCTGCTTGTTTTTTAAGAAATACTCAGATGCCTCCTCTTGAGTTGGCATCTTGGCAGCCTTCTCCTTCCTTGCCTTCTCCTTCTTCTCTTGAGCTTGAACTGATGATGGATCATCCTCATTCATGACAACCTCGTTGTCTTCAAAGTCTGGATAGAGTGGAAAATGTTCCCTATCCAATAGATATTTGTCAGTTCCCATCTTTGAGTTGATCAATTCCTGAATCTGAGGGGCATATCCACAGCTCCTCTTATGATCTGCTGCAGTCCTCTTTATGGTTTCAACTATAAGGCTCATGACTTTGAATTTTTGTGGCACATCAAATAAATGCAACATATTGATGGCATGAATAGAGTTTGATACGAGAAAAGCATAGATAGCTAGAGAGGGTTCTTAGGCATTCTTGTCCATCCACTTGGCCAAAAGAAGAAAGAACCAAACAATCAAAACAACAAGTGGATGTCCTTGAATGAGTAAAATATGCACCAACATGCTCACACAATAAAATGGCAAAAACGAAATATGTGGCAAAGCATGCACAACCAATTCTAGCATCTATCAAACAATTGGCGATGACTAGGTCATCTATATATGAGTATATTGACTTAGGAGTCAAATGAGAACATTTGATCATAGGTCATACTCATCATTTAAGCTCAAGTGGGGTTACCACCTTTACATAATGCATTAATGTGTTCACAACATTAGAGTTGCTTTGACTCAATTTTTTGAGTTAAGCTCCCCCTAGATGTGAGATCCCCCCTTTAGAGGGATGAACTAACCTTGGGTTTTGTCGATGATGACTTCATGTAGGTGTTGAAGATGTGGATGCTCAATGTTGAAGTAGATCATTTGGAGCAATCCTTTGGAATGAGTTGCACTTTCAACTTGCCTACATGGGTTAGTCCCACAAGGAACAAACAAGAATATCCATAGACATAGAGTGATGCACACTCAAGATGATGTCCATGAAATCATTAGGTTACCTTGTCCCTTGCCTTACCAACATGAGGGTTTGTGACTCCTTGAACTAGTGCAAGATGTGGAAGTTGATTGCACTTGTCCTTGCCATAAAGATATGAGTGAAGAATGTTGGCGGAGTCACCCTCTAGAACTCTCTAGTTCTTCTTCGGGATCCACATCATCTTGATGGGAATCCTTGGAGTTGTAGTTGTACTTGATGAAGTAGAACTTGACGTAGTCTTGGGAATCCACTTAACCGAGACCTTAGGTGCTTCTTCAAATGCATCAAACTCTTCTTGAAGCTTGTCCTTGTCTTTGTTCTTGTGGTCTTGTGGAGGAAGATCATCTTGAGCTTGTGTTCCCTTGAAGGAAGTAGGATCATACTTCTCTTGTTGAGGAACAAACTTCGTCTTGGGGTATTGATCTTCTTCCCATTCAACTCCATAGGCATTGAACTTTCGTTCAAAACCAACACCTTGATTCTTCCGGTGTCTTCCTTGCTTGCGTACAATTTCCTCGAATTGCTTACTCCCGGCAAGGCTCTTGTAAACACCTTTCTCTATAATTCCCTTCAATAAGCTATTTTCTTGCTCAAGTGTAACTTGGCTAAGAGAATCATTAGTGGAATAAAGAGAACTACTAGAAGCAACAACATTGGATTTAACATTATTATTGTTACTACTAGAGGAAGTATCTTTCTTGTACTTGTTACCAGACTTGACTTGAGCCATGTAAGTAGATAAGAGTAAACGCTTGGCAATGTAAGAAGAACTTTTCTTACGGAGATCATCATTGATTGCCTTTAAGAACTCATGCTCTTGCTCAAGATTAAGCTTTTCAAAGCGTAACTTCTCATGAGCCCTTAAAAGTTCTCGATGATCTTCGAAGATAGTTTCATGAGCCAACTTTAGAGTATTTAGTTCTTTAGTTAGAAGCTCAATTTTCTCCTTATCATCGTCATTTGTTTGGTTAGCATGATTAATTGACGTTTCATCACAGTATTCATCACTAGAGTTGTCAACAAGTAAATCATCATCCACAAGCAAGTCATCTTCATCACTATTGAAATAAACATACTCAGGATGTGTTACCTTTGGACCTTTGACCATGAAGCATCTTCCAATTCCTTCATTTGGTGAATCAAATATGTCGTAGGAGTTGGTTGACACAAGTGCTAGACCGGCAACACCTTCATCTTGAGTATGTTCGGAGTCGGAGTGATAGCTTCTCTCGGAGTGATTGTCGGAGTCGGGCGGATACCCATTCACCAACATGAGCTTGATGTCTTCGTTTTGTGTAGCTCCTTGATGACTTGTCCTTCCTTTCCGAATCCTTGCTTCTCCGTGAGGGTCTTCGTTCATAACGATTATCTCTACTCCTCCTCTCTCTTGATGGTGATTCTTCTCTTTTGCTTCTTCTTTTTGGAGAATTTTCTCTTCTTTTGTAGGGTGCCATACACTCATTGGAGTAGTGTCCAGGCTTCCCACAATTGTAGCAATTGCGCTCTCGACTAGAAGATCTCTTGTCATGATAAGACCTTGACTTGGAGCTTCTTTCTTTGCTTCTACTCTTGTAGAATTTGTTGAAGTTCTTCACCATTAAGCTCAATTCTTCATTGAAGGTTTGTTTCTCACTTGATGATGTGGGGGCTTCACTTGAGGCTTTGTAAGCACCACTTGACTTGTTGTGAAGTTCCTCCTTATCCTTGAGTGACATCTCATGAGCAACAATTCTTCCAATGACTTCTGTTGGCTTGAGATTTTTGTAGTTTGGCATCATTTGGATCAATGTGCACACGGTATCATACTTTCCATCCAATGCTCTTAGGATCTTCTTGATGATGAATCTGTCGGTCAACTCTTCACTCCCTAAGCCGGCAATCTCATTTGTGATAAGTGCAAGCCTAGAGTACATTTCAGCGACACCTTCACCATCCTTCATTTTGAACTTGTCAAGCTGACTTTGGAGCACATCCAACTTGGATTCCTTGACGGATTCGGTACCTTCATGCATATCAATCAAAGAATCCCAAATTTCCTTTGCATTCTTAAGACGGCTGATTTTATTGAATTCTTCGGGGCACAATCCGTTGAAGATGATATCACAGGCTTGAGCGTTGTATTGCAGCATCTTCAATTCTTCCGCATTCGCTTCACGGTTCGGTTCTCTCCCATCAAAGAATTCACCTTGCGAGCCAATACAAATAATTGCCCAAACGGCGGAGTTATGTCCGAGAATATGCGTTTTCATCTTATGCTTCCAACTAGCAAAATTAGTACCATCAAAGTAAGGACCTCTACGGTGATAATTTCCCTCGCTAGACGCCATACTCTCCTAGGTTGTGAAACCAAGGCTATGACAACCAAAAGCTATGGAAAAGCAAATGGAGACCAAAGCTCTGATACCACTTGTAGGACCTTGAAGTAAGTCTAGAGGGGGTGATTAGAGTACTTGACCAATTAAAAACTTAACCTTTTCCCAATTTTAGAGTTTGGCAGATTTTAGCTATCTTAGGACAAGTCAAGCAATCATCACACAATTCAAGCAAGCATGCAAAGAGTATATAGGCAGCGGAAATTAAAGCATGCAACTTGCAAGAAAGTAAAGGGAAGGGTTTGGAGGATTCAAACGCAATTGGAGACATGGATATTTTTTGCATGGTTCCGATAGGTGGTGCTATCGTACATCCACGTTGATGGAGACTTCAACCCACGAAGGGTAACGGCTGCACGAGTCCACGGAGGGCTCCACCCACGAAGGGTCCAATGGTAGCAACCTTGTCTATCCCACCATAGCCGTCGCCCATGAAGGACTTGCCTCACTAGCGGTAGATCTTCACGAAGTAGGAGATCTCCTTGCCCTTACAAACTCCTTGGTTCAACTCCACAATCTTGTCGGAGGCTCCCAAGTGACACCTAGCCAATCTAGGAGACACCACTCTCCAAGAAGTAACAAATGGTGCGTTGATGATGAACTCCTTGCTCTTGTGCTTGAAATGATAGTCTCCCCAACACTCAACTCTCTCTCATAGGATTTGGATCTGGTGGAAAGATGATTTGAGTGGAAAGCAACTTGGGAAGGCTAGAGATCAAGATTCATATGGTAGGAATGGAATATCTTGGCCTCAACACATGAGTAGGTAGTTCTCTCTCACAAATGGTAAGTTGGAAGTGTAGGTTTAGTCTGATGGCTCTCTCCACGAATGAAGAGGAGGTGGAGGGGTATATATAGCCTCCACACAAAATCTAACCGTTACACACAATTTACCAAACTCGGTGGGACCGATTCAACAGACTCGGTCGGACCAATTTAGTAAACCTAGTGACCGTTAGTGATTTTCGGTGGGACTGATATGCAACTCGGTGAGACCAATTCGGTTAGGGTTAGGGCATATCGTAATCTCGGTAAGACCGATTACACAAACTCGGTAAGAACGATTTTGGTAATAATCTTTCCAGAGAGTTGGTCAGGTAAACTCGGTGGGACCGATTTGCTCTTTTCGATGAGACCGAAATGTTACAAAAGGGAAACAGAGAGTTTACATTGCAATCTCGGTGGGACCGATCGCTCACTTCGGTTAGACCGAAACGTTACGAAGGGAAACAGAGAGATTACAATCTCATCTCGGTGAGACCGAGATCCCTATCGGTAGGACCGATTTGCTTAGGTTTTGTGGCAGTGGCTATGACTTTTGGAATCGGTGTCGCTGGATTGGAAGAATCGGTGTGACCGATTTTGGCTTTGGGTTTAGGTCATTTGTGGATGTGGGAAAGTAGCTGAGGGTTTTGGAGCATATCACAAAGCACATGAAGCAAGAGGCTCATTAAGCAACACCTCATCCCTCCTTGATAGTATTGGCTTTTCCTATAGACTCAATGTGATCTTGGATCACTAAAATATAAAATGAAGAGTCTTGAGCCTTTGAGCTTGAGCCAATCCTTTGTCCTTAGTATTTTGAGGATCCACTTTCATCATCCATGCCATGCCATTCATTGAGCTTTCCTGAAATATATGTCTTGGAATAGCATTAGCTCAATGAGCTATATGTTGTTATGAATTACCAAAACCACCTAGGGATAGTTGCACTTTCAAGTCTCGAAATGATCGAGAGGTAAAGATTGATATATAGGGCGATGGTATTCGGACACCGAAAGAGTTTCAGAGTGCACCGGGTAGTAATCGGGTCACCGAAAGGGGTTACGGACACCCCCGATAAGTGTATGGGTTTAATGGGCCAAAGGGGGGACACATCAGCCCCTAGTGCGCCCCTTCCTTGGACAACAAGCCCTAGGGGAAGGAAAGGGGAGGGGAGGCCCCTCCTTCCTTTCCCTCCTCAAGTAGGAAAGGAAAGGGGGGCACCCTCCCTGCCTTTTCCCCGCACTTATACAACGCGGGGGGAGGGCGCGGCTTGGGAGAGACCCCAAGTAGGATTCCTCCTACTTGGGCGCCCCCCTTGGCTGCTCCGCCCTCCTTCCCACCTACATATATGTGGGAGGGGGCGCCTAGCACATAACAGACAATTGCTTAGCCGTGTGCGGCACCCCCTCCACCGTTTACACCCCCGGTCATATTTTCATAGTGTTTAGGCGAAGCCCTGCGGAGATCACTTCACCATCACCGTCACCACGCCATCGTGCTGTCGGAACTCATCCACTACCTTGTCATCTTGCTGGATCAATAAGGCACGGACGTCATCGAGCTGAACATGTGCTGAACGCGGAGGTGTCGTACGTTCGGTACTCGATCGGTTGGATCGTGAAGAAAGTTTGACTACATCAACCGCATTGTGGAATGCTTCCACTTACGGTCTACGAGGGTACCTATACACACTCTTCCCCCTCATTGCTATGCATCTCCATGGATAGATCATCACGTGTGCATAGAATATATTTTTTCCATGCAACGTTCCCCAACACAGTGTCGCAGCCAAAAGGGCGCTTCTGGATGTCCACAAGCAGTGGGGACTGGATATCGTCTTCCTGTTTGAGACGCATCTAAACAAAGCTAAGGCAGAAAAGCTTAGGAAAAAGTTGAAGATCGACAGTATGGAGGTGCAGGAAAGTAATGGTGTGAGTGTTGGTTTGCTTTTGTTTTGGCGGAGACCATTGACAATTCAGCTCAGAGATAAAGATAAGAATTTCATAGATGTAACCATGGGTGATGTCATGGATGAGATATGGAGGTTTACAGGGTTTATGGTGAGCCGAAGTGGGAAGACAAGCATTTATCATGGACATGCTTACGTGATCTACATCAGAGAATAAACCTCCCATGGATGATAGCTGGTGAATTTAATGACATATTATACTCTCACGAAAAGGAGGGCGGTGCACCGAGGCCGATGCACATGATGCAAAAATTCTGAGATGCTCTTGTTGATTGCGAATTGGAGGACCTGGGATGTAATGGTGATCTATATACTTGGAGAAAGAGGAGGCTCAGAGAACGACTCGATAGAGCAGTATGTAATGGACAGTTTCATGGGATCTTTCCTGATGCAAAGGTCACTAATGCGGCTCATACAAAGTCTAATCACAGACCAATATTTATTAATACTGTGGGATCTGTGGAGGTGGACCACCGGTGAACCCATCAGAAGTTTATTGAGTCAAGATGGCTATAGGAAGAGAATGTAATGCAAATTGTGTGTGAAGCTTGGGACCGATCTAACCCATCGGCACCAATTGCAGAACGCACAGCTAGTGTCCACGCCACCATGCATGAATGGGATCACTTGATCCTTAAGGCTCCCCATCAGTGATTAAAGGAGCTCAAGGCGGAGTTGGAGTTGCTGCGGTCAAGCCCTCTCACTGACGAGTCGGGAGACAGGCAACGAGTTTTGCTAATGGAGAGTAAGAAGAAAATTTGGAGAAGGAAGAGATCTACTGGGTTCAACGCAGCCGCGCAAAGTGGCTTAACTTCGGTGATCAGAACACTAATTTCTTTCATAATTTTGCATCGGCTAGAAGAAAATAAATTACATCAAGCGCTTGCTTGATGATTCTGGCATATGAAGAGAGGACAATGAAGCTATGCGTACCTTGATTAGTGAGTACTTTCAACATCTTTTTTCTGCAGAAGTTGATGTACCAGCGATGAATGTAATTAATAAAGTTAAAAGGTGTGTTACGGATTATATGAACGACTCTGTTATGGCACCGTACACAGAAGAGGAGGTTAGGAAGGCCCTTTTCAGTATAGGTGATTTGAAAGCACTGGGACCAGACGGATTACATGCTATCTTCTATAAAAAGTTTTCGCACTTGCTTGGAGTAGATCTAACAAAGGAGGTTCTAGTGGCTGGCAATTAGGTACAATCCCGGAAGGTTGGAACTCCACTACTATTGTTTTGATACCCAAAGTGGACAACCCAGAGAAAATCACCCAATTCAGGCCTATCAGCTTATGTAATGTGCTATATAAGGTGATCTCAAAAATGCTCGCGGCATGTCTGAAGGGAATTCTTCCAGATATCATCAGTGAGACTTAGAGCGCGTTTGTTCCAGGTGCATTATCACTGATAATGTTATAGTGGCATATGAGTGTTTAAATACGATGAATAAAAGGAAGAGGGGAAGTTTGGAACATGTGCGATCAAGCTAGAAATGCACAAAGCATACGACCGAGTTGAGTGGGTATTGTTGGAGGCCATGTTGACTAAGTTGGGATTTTATGCTCAATGGATTCAAATGGTCATGTCTTGTCTAAGATCGGTTGAGTACAAGGTCCGTTTCAACTCAAATGAGACCTTGCTGTTTTCACCAACGAGAGGTTTGAGACAGGGGGATCCCCTCTCCCCATGTATGTTTCTTTTATGTTCTGAAGGACTGTCTGCTCTTATTACCCATGAGGAGGAGACTGGTAACTTGAATGGTGTGCAGGTGTGTAGAGACTCCCCAAAAATCTCTCATTTACTTTTTGCTGACGATTCTCTTATTCTCATGAGAGCAGATGCCCAAAATGCAAACACCCTGCATGGAATATTAGATGAGTATTGTTCAGCCTCAGGCCAATTGGTGAGTGAAGTAAAATGCTCTATATTCTTCAGTCCTAACACAAATATTGAGGTGAAGGCACAAGTGTGCCAAACTCTGAACATCATGACTGAGTCTATATCAGACAAATATTTGGGTCTACCATCCCTGATAGGGGTGGACCGTGTTGATTGGTTTAAACAAGTTATAGAAAGAATTCAAGCAATGGTGAATGGATGGAAAGAGAGAACTCTCTCATATGGAGGTAAAGAGGCTTTGCTGAAAGCGGTAGCCCAAGCCATCCCAACTTATTTGATAAGTGTATTTAAATTCCCAAAGAAAATTTGCAAGGGAATCACTAATGCAATGTCACAATTTTGGTGGGGTGATGAGGAGAACCAAAGAAGGATGCATTGGTTTGCTTGGTGGAAGATGTGTATTCCAAAGGAGAGAGGAGGTATGGGATTCCGGGATATTCATAGTTTTAATCTGGCAATGTTGGCAAAAGGGTGTTGGAGACTAATTGAGAACTTTGGTTCCTTATGTGCACGTGTTCTAAGAGCAAGGTACTACCCTACAGGAGACCTTTTGAACTATCAATTGAAGAAGGGGTCGTCTTATGTGTGGTAAAGCATTTGGTCTGGCATTCAAACTTTTAAGAAGGGCTATATTTGGAGAGTAGGCAATGGAGAAAAGATTAATATATGGGATGATTGCTGGATTCCAAACAGTGCTTCCAAGAAAATATTAACAGTAAAAAATCAATCGGATTAAGCGCCAAGGTCTTCCTAGCCAGCCGCCGCCTCCAAAAAGCTAGGGTTCTCTGCCTCCTGCCGACTCCGGTGCCAGTCTGTCCCGTCTTCGGTGGCCTAAGGGCCATGGAGACGGAGTGGATCTCGGCCCTTGCCGGTGGGAGGGCTCCGTTTTTAGAACTTTTTTGAGTTTTGTTAGGGTTTGTGTCCTGCTTAGGAAGAGATGATGGTGGCTCCCTGAAGATGGAATAAAGGTCTCCCCACCTAGCCCCTGTTGCGGTGATGCGTCTAGCATCATCGGTGGGCGTGTGGAGGTGTGTCTCCGGCGGATCTATCTTTGATGGATTTGCTCGGATCTGTTCGTCGTTCGTCTTCATTCATGTGTCTTCAGGTTGGATCCTTTTGATCTACACTCTTCATCTGCGGCGGCTGTTGTTCTGGTGCGTTGGTTCTATGGGGCCTTAGCATGACGACTTCCCGACTGTCTACTACAACAACTTTTGCCGGCTCCGGCGAGGGAGAGGCGATGACAGCGGCGCGCCTTCGGCTCGCTTCAGTGCTTGTAGTCGTCGCTAGGTGGTCTACGAATCTTGAAGTAATTTTTATTATTTCTAGTGTTCATTGTACTACCATGATTGAAGATGAATAGATTGGAAGGTTTTCCCGCAAAAAAGAAAGAAAATATTAACAGTAAGGGCGAACCAAGTACTTACTAAAGTGAATGAGTTAATTGACCCAACTACAGGAGAATGGGATGAGGTGTTAATCCGGGAGAACTTCTGCCATATTGATGCAAAGCGCATATTACAAATTTTGTTGTTTCATGTGGAGACAGAGGACTATGTTGCATGGCACCTCACGAAGAGCGGAGTATTTTCAGTGTGATTTGCCTATTACAAGCAATGGGAAGTGAACTATGATACCGAGGAAAGCGGTCTGGGCCGCTATTCCACGGCGCCCAACCCAGTTTGGAAGAATTTGTGGAGTTTGAAAGTACCAGCAAAAGTTAAAAAATTTATCTGGAGATGCTTGCACAACACCATTCCATGTCGGAGTACTCTGATGAATCGCCATGTTGGGACTGTTTCCCAATGCCCATTTTGTCCAGATGGGGCAGAGGACTTATCTCATATGTTGTTCAAGTGTGCAAGATCGCAGGCAGTATGGGAGGCTCTAGGAATCGCACCTGATATTACTTTCGCTACAATGACTGATTGGTGAGGTTCATAGTCCTAGATTTTATTCTCTGCGATGGTTCTTATTGGCGATGCTACTCTGGAGTGGTTGAATTACCAAAGCTTATATCAACAGCATGATGGTTTTTATGGTGGCAAAGAAGACGGTTTGTGTGAGGGGAAGATATATTGACACCAGGAAGAACAGCACCTGTTGTGGTTGCCCTAGCGCTGAACTATGTTCGTGGAACCGAAGTTAAAATCGCACCCAAGATAAACAAGTGGCCGGCTGTCACGCCCAAGATGCGACCCTATCCTAAAGGAACTCGAAGGTCCCACCAAGGATAGAAGCGCATCTTGAAGACGCTTTTGCAAGGTGGATATCATTACATCAACATTACATAATAGATAGGGATACAAACATAAGGCATACAATGCCACACGAATACAACATCATCTTACATAAGAGCAACATCCGATTATGGATGAAACACAGACAGAAACTCAAACGACATCCACCCTGCTAGCCCAGGCTGCCGACCTGGAACCTATCCCCTGATCGAAGAAGAAGCAGAAGAAGAACTCCAAAACAAAGAACATCGCTCTCGCGTCAAGATCATCGCATAACCTGTACCTGCAATTGTTGTTGTAGTAATCTGTGAGCCACGAGGACTCAGCAATCCCATTACCATGGGTATCAACACTAGCAAAGCTTAATGGGAAGGAAGGGGTAAGGTGGTGAGGTTGCAACAGCGACTAAGCATATATGTGGCTAACATACGCAAATGAGAGCGAGAAGAGAAGCAAACAGAACGGTCGTGAAGCTAGCAATGATCAAGAGGTGATCCTGAACTCCTACTTACGTCAAACATAACCCAAAAACCGTGTTCACTTCCCGGACTCCGCCGAAAAGAGACCATCACGGCTACACACACGGTTGATGCGTTTTAATTCGGATCTGGTGTCAAGTTATCTACAACCGGATATTAACAAATTTCCATCTCCCACATAACCGCGGGCACGGCTCTCGAAAGTTTATACCCTCCAGGGGTGTCCCAACTTAGCCCATGATAAGCTCTCGCGATCAACGAAGGATATTCCTTCTCCCAGGAAGACCCGATCAGTCTCGGAATCCCGGTTTACAAGACATTTCGACAATGGTAAAACAAGACCAGCAAGATCGCCCGCTGTGCCGACAAATCCCGATAGGAGCTGCACATATCACGTTCTCAGGGCACACCGGATGAGCAAGACGTTGGGTTGGCATAGACCCTGGTTGCCCAGGGGGCGCCGGACATCGCTCGATTTGGACCAGCACTTGGAGAAGCACTGGCCCGGGGGGGTAAAATAAAGATGACCCTCGGGATGCGTGACTCCCAAGGGAAAAAGGCTAGGTGAGGCAAATGGTAAAACCAAGGTTGGGCCTTGCTGGAGGAGTTTTATTCAAAGCGAACTGTCAAGGGGGTCCCATAAATCACCCAACCGCGTAAGGGACGCAAAATCCGGGAAAATAACACCGGTATGACGGTAACTAGGGCGGCAAGAGTGGAACAAAACGCCAGGCATAAGGCCGAGCCTTCCACCCTTTACCAAGTATATAGGTGCATTAATAATATAAGAGATATTGTGATATCCCAACAATAATCCTGTCCACCATGGAGCAATCTTCAACTTCACCTGCAACTAGCAACGCTATAAGAGGGGCTGAGCAAAAGAGGTAACATAGCCAAGCAACGGTTTGCTAGGAAGGGTGAAAAGGTTAGAGGCTGACATGGCAGTTTGGGAGGCTTGAAGAGCAAATGATAGGTAGCGCAGCAAAGCGATAGAACGAAGCAACTAGCATAGCAATGATAGTAGTGAGATCCAGGGTAGCGGTCATCTTGCCTGAAATCCCGCAAGGAAGAAGAACGAGTCCATTAAGAAGATGAAGCCACGAAGACGAACGAATCCTCACGATCGCAACGAAAACGGGAACTATCGAGAAGAAGCACACAACATGGTAAACACACCACACATAGACAAGACATGATGCACAACCAAGCACGATGCATGACAAACCTAGATGAGGCTACTCATGGCAAGAGATGATGCAAAACAAGAACAACACATCAAGGCAAGTTTAAATGACGCCGGAAACAACATATAACAATTCCGGTAATTCCCCATATGCATATTTCGAAAATGGTCCAGAACTGAATAAACATTAAGTTGAAGTTGTTAAACAGCAAGTTAAGATACCCCAAGATGATCTACACGAGATTCTAGCCAAGTTACATATAAAGTTCATATAATTCGGAGCTACGGCCTAGAAGATATGAGCAAAACAAGTTAAACATGGCATTGATGCAAAAGGCATTCAAACATCAAGCAAATACTCTCAAAAGATGGATGCAATATGATAATATGAAACTACATGCATATCTAAGCAAATTTCATATAGAGCACACTCAAAACGGAGCAAAGGTTCAACACATGCATTCTATACAAGTTTAAAGGACAAGCTGTCCAAAACAGCAACTAGGCATCTAGCAAGCATCAAAACAACATGCTACAGCACCTCAACATAAGATCAAAAGGCATGGGCATGAAGTACAGGTAAAGCATGACAAAACATAAACACTGAACTATCTCCAGAAATCACTAGAACATGCTTAAAAGGACATGGTAAGATTGCAAATAATAACAGTTTCCGGCTTAGCAGAAATAACATCAGGTAACAATGTTTAGAGCTATCGAAAAACATGTTACAGGAACTTAACATGGCAAACAAAGCATGTCATGCTAGTACTAAAGACAAAGAACAAAACTCCCTTACTGAACTAATTCTAAAGATCAACAGAAAAGATGGAATCATCCATGCAAACATGGCAAATGATATGACAGATTCATACATGGCAGGAACAATAAGAAGGCATGTTGGTGAGCTTGTACCACTCACCACAGAGCATTACATGCCATGACAAGGTAACCAACAGTAAGAAGACATGTTTATGAAGCTAAGCATGGCAAGATAAAGTTCATATCATGCTTGGATCACTAACAACAATCATGGCAACATTGAACTTAATGTCAACAGGCTGACAGCAACATTATATAGCAAGTTAGGAGCAAGATGACAACAAGTTACAGCAGGCTATAAATGCAACCAGAAGCGTGAATGGATATATCATGATATGTTTAACAAAACATAGTTAGTGAACATCTACAGATTATGCATAGAATGACTTGTAGCAGCAGGTTTTCATAGCATCATGATATAGCAGATTCAGCCTAGCAAAACAGTAACAGCAAGTACCCTACTTAACAAGCTCGATGCACTCACTACAAGACTCACAAAAATACATGGATTGCACCACTGTAAAGATGGCATGATGTAGCTCAAAACTCAGGTAGACATCAAACTCATAGGATGCACACACAAAATGCATTGAAAAAGACAAAACAGCAAGTTATAACAACTTCAGCAGGTTAACATCACATAGCACTCTTGCAACGATGCTTTAGGCATCCAGATGAACTCAAATGAACATGGCACAATGGAACAAAATGTATATCATCTCATGATGAACAATTTGACATATTACACGCACAAAACGGAGCAGTATGCAAAGAGATATGGCATGTCGAACAGGGCATGAAAAAATCACAGATCTCGGGTCCGTGGATTTTTACCTCCGCGAAAGTCAACGCGGGACGGAGGGATCCGGGACGGAGCGGATCGGGACGGTGGAGGCGCGTTTGGTTGCCGGGTTGGGTGGATCTGGTCCATCTTCTCCAGATCCGACCAGGGAAGAGCTCCGTCGAGCTTCCGTGAGGCCGGCGAGCGCACGGACGGCGGAGAGGAGGTCGGGGCGGCGCTGGGGCAGGCAGCTCCGGCGATGAGAGGAGCGGCGGGGCAGGGAAGAAACAGCACAGGGGGCGGCGAGGCGTGGTGGAGGAGCTTCGGTGACGACGGCGCTGGCAGACCGGGTCGCCGGCGAGAGCAGAAGGCGGCGGCGGTGGCGCTCAAGGCGCGGGCGAGTGGGAGGCTGGGCGACGGCGCTGCCGAGCAGCGGCGGCCGGGAGGCGAGGGCAGAGGCGCCGGCGAGGTACGGGCGGCGCTGGGTCGGTGGCCGACGGCGGCGGAGGGCGCTGCGCTGGCCGCGGCGGGCGGCGGGGACGGCCAAAGCGGGCGGCAGGATCTGGCCCCTTGATGGCTCCAGAAGCCGGGCGGCGCGGGGACGGCAGCGAAGGACAGGTGTCGGTGCGGTATCCGACGATCGGCGGCGGCGGACGTGTCCGGTCCAGATCGGACGTGTCCGGCGGGCGAGAGGAGCGGGGCTAGGGTTTCATCCGCGAAAATGGAGGGGGAGGCACCTTTTTATAGATAGAGGGAGCTAGGAGAGTCCAAATGAGGTGCGGTTTTCGCCCACACGATCGTGATCGAATGACCAAGAGCATGGAGGGAGTTTGGATGGGCTCATGGGCTGTTATGAAGGGGTGTTGGGCTGCAACAAAAGAGGCTTTTACGGTACCCCGGACCGTTGGAGTATCAAACGGACTCCAAATGGCACGAAACTTGACAGACGGTCTACCGGTGGTATACCAAGGCCGCTTGGCAAACCTCGGTCCATTCCGAGAATGTTTAACACCCGCTCACAACAAGAGACAAAAAGGAGGGCGCCGGAGGGCATAGGAGTGTCGGATTGCAAAACGGACAACGAGGAAAATGCTCGGATGCATGAGACGAACACGTATGCAAAATGAGATGCACATGATGACATGATAAAATGCAACACGCAAGCAAATGACATGGCAATGACGGTGAATAACTGGCAGACACCTGGCGCATCGAATCCGGGGCGTTACAACACTCCTCCACTAACAAGAGATCTCGTCCCGAGATCTTAGGACCGAGACGGAAGGGGATAGGGATAAGGTGAAACAAGAACTCAAGAGAAGAAGCAAAGAATCGAGAGCACTCGAGAAGAAGAGAGGAACGACGAGAATGACGAGAATCGAAAGCTCACAGAATCAGATAGACTAAGAAACCACTCCGGTTAGAACGAGATAAGAAACGAATAAGACTGAAAGGATTTAGGCAGCACTCTGGCTGAAACATGGGGGAATAGAACATGAACTTCACCCAATGGGATGACACTTCAAGAGATGAACAACGCAATGCCTCCGGAAGAATTGAAAGAGTTGAACAAAAAGAACGAGGAAGAAAATGGCAACCTCTACCACAAACGAAATAGAAAGCAGCCTTAGAAGAAAGGTTTGAACGGAGTTGTTGGAAATTCAACAACAAAAGAATTGCTTGTTGTGGGCTTATAGATAACATATCAAAAAAATTGAGGTGATAACCGACCACAAACGGAAATGATTGGATAGCTTAGGGGAACGAAGAAATGCAAAACTCCACTTCAAAAGAAAACGGAGATTTAATTGTAGTTCGAGACGCAAGAGGAAAAGGTACTTGAATTTCTCCAACAAAGTCTTCATGAACTCTTGAAGAATGAATTAAATCATGACGAGCCACCGTGAAGAACTCCGGTAACAAAAGGATGACGAGATAAAATGAAGGATGAAAGAATAAGATGAGCATTGCGATGATTTAGATGGAGTTTCCGACGAAATGGCCGAGGAAATTTGAGCTCCGGAAAAGAAAAGATGAAAACACTTCGAACCAAGAATTTGAGATGATGAACAAACTCCAAAAGGAAGAGGTTAATCAACTTGCTGAAAGAAGAATAAGAATTATTTTATGCTTATCCTTCACCAATTAAATTGATGACAAGCAATGGATTTTGCATACTACTTATTCTTCTTGAAAATGATTAAGGGGGTATAGCACAGTGAAGGAAATATGCCCTAGAGGCAATAGTAAAGTTATTGTTTATTTCCTTATTTCATGATAAATGTTTATTATTCATGCTAGAATTGTATTAACCGGAAACATGATACATGTGTGAATACATAGACAAACATATAGTTACTAGTATGCCTCTACTTGACTAGCTCATTAATCAAAGATGGTTATGTTTCCTAACCATAGACATGTGTTGTTATTTGATTAATGGGATCACATCATTAGGAGAATGATGTGATTGACATGACCCATTCCGTTAGCCTAGCACTTGATCGCTTAGTATATTGCTATTGCTTTCTTCATGACTTATACATGTTCCTATAACTATGAGATTATGCAACTCCGTTTATCGGAGGAACACTTTGGTGCTACCAAACGTCACAACGTAATCGGGTGATTATAAAGGAGTACTACAGGTGTCTCCAAAGGTACATGTTGGGTTGGCGATTTCGAGATTAGGTTTTGTCACTCCGATTGCCTGAGAGGTATCTCTGGCCCTCTCGGTAATGCACATCACTATAAGCCTTGCAAGCAATGTAGCTAATGAGTTAGTTACGGAATGATGCATTACGTAACGAGTAAAGAGACTTGCCAAGAACGAGATTGAACTAGGTATTGGATACCGACGATCAAATCTCGGCAAGTAATATATCGATGACAAAGTGAACAACGTATGTTGTTATGCGGTTTGACCGATAAATATCTTCGTAGAATATGTAGGAGCCAATATGGGCATCCAGGTTCCGCTATTGGTTATTGACCGAGAATAGTTCTAGGTCATGTCTACATAGTTCTCGAACCCGTAGGGTCCGCACGCTTAACGTTACGATGACAGTTTTATTATGAGTTTATGAGTTTTGATGTACCGAAGGAGTTCGGAGTCCCGGATGAGATCGGGGACATGACGAGGAGTCTCGAAATGGTCGAGACGTAAAGATCGATATATTGGACGACTATATTCGGAGTTCGGAAAGGTTCCAAGTGATTCGGGTATTTTTGGGAGTACCGAGAGTTACGGGAATTCGTATTGGGCCTCTTTGGGCCATACGGGAAAGGAGAGAAATGGCCAAAGAGTGGCCGCATTCTCCCTTGGACTAGTCCGAATTGGACTAGGGAGGGGGCGACCTTCCTTCCTTCTCCTTCTCTTCCCTTTCCTTTTCTCCTACTCCTACTACATGGAAGGGTTCCTAGTTGGACTAGGAAAGGGGAATCCTACTCCCGGTGGGAGTAGGACTCCCTAGGGCGCCATAGAGAGGGCCGGCCCTCCCTCCTCCACTCCTTTATATACGGGGCAGGGGCACCCCATGGACACACAAGTTGATCTATGGATCGCTCCTTAGCCGCAGCGGTGCCCCCTCCACCATATTCCACCTCGGTCATATCGTCATGAGTTTAGGCGAAGCCTGCGCCGGTAGAGCATCATCATCGCCACCACGCCGTCGTCGACGGAACTCATCCCGACACTTTGCTGGATCGGAGTCCGGGATCGCCATCGAGCTGAACGTGTGCTGAACTCGGAGGTGCCGTGACGCTCGGTACTTGGATCGGTCGGATCGTGAAGACGTATGACTACATCAACCGCGTTGTCATAACGCTCGCTTACGGTCTCACGAGGGTACGTGGACAATACTCTCCCTCTCGCTGCTATGCATCACCATGATCCTTGCGTAGCGTAGGAATTTTTTGAAATTACTACGTTCTCCCAACAAAGGGCATCCGAGCCTGGTTTTATGCGTTGATGTTATATGCACGAGTAGAACACAAGTGAGTTGTGGGCGATACAAGTCATACTGCTTACCAGCTGTCATACTTTGGTTCGGCGGTATTGTGAGATGAAGCGGCCCGGACCGACATTACGCGTACGCTTACGCGAGACTGGTTTCACCGCTGCGAGCACTCGTTGCTTAAAGGTGACTGGCGGGTGTCTGTCTCTCTCACTTTACTTGAACCGAGTGTGGCTACGCCCGGTCCTTGCGAAGCTTAAAAAAGCACCAACTTGACAAACTATCGTTGTGGTTTTGATGCGTAGGTAAGAACGGTTCTTGCTCAGCCCGTAGCAGCCACGTAAAACTTGCAACAACAAAGTAGAGGACGTCTAACTTGTTTTTGCAGGGCATGTTGTGATGTGATATGGTCAAGACGTGATGCTATATTTTATTATATGAGATGATCATGTTTTGTAACCGAAGTCATCGGCAACTGGCAGAAGCCCTATGGTTGTCTCTTTGTTGCATAAGATGCAAGTGCCAAATAATTGCTTTACTTTATCGCTATGCGATAGCAATAGTTGCAAGAGCAATAGTTGGCGAGACGACCATGTGACGACACATTGATATAGATCAAGATGATGAAGATCATGGTGTCGTGCCGGTGACGATGGAAATCATGACAATGCTTTGGAGATGGAGATCAAAGGCACAAGATGATGATGGCCATATCATGTCACATATTTTGATTGCATATGATGTTTATCTTTTATACATCTTATTCTGTTTGGCTTGACGGTAGCATTATAAGATGATCTCTCACTAATTATCAAGAAGTGTTCTCCCCGGTATGCACCGCTATGCGAAAGTTCTTCGTCTTTGAGACACCACGTGATGATCGGGTGTGATAGGCTCTACGTTCAAATACAACGGTGCAAAACAGTTGCGCACGCAGAATACTCAGGTTAAACTTGACGAGCCTAGCATATAACAGATATGGCCTCGGAACACGGAGACCGAAGGTCGAGCGTGAATCATATAGTAGATATGATCAACATATTGATGTTCATCGTTGAAACTACTCCATCTCACGTGACGATCGGACATGGTGTAGTTGATATGGATCACGTAATCACTTAGAGGATTAGAGGGATGTCTATCTAAGTGGGAGTTCTTAAGTAATATGATTAATTGAAATTTAATTTATCATGAACTTAGTCCTGGTTGTATTTTGCAAATTATGTTGTAGATCAATAGCTCGCGTTGTTGCTTCCCTATGTTTTTTTATATGTGTTCCTAGAGAAAATTGTATTGAAAAATGTTAGTAGCAATGATGCGGATTGGATCCGTGATCCGAGGTTTATCCTCATTGCTGCACGTAAGAATTATGTCCTTAATGCACCGCTAGGTGATGCACCTATTGCAGGAGCAAATGCGCACGTTATGAACGCTTTGGCTAGCTCAATATGATGACTACTTGATAGTTTAGTGCACCATACTTAACGGCTTAGAATCGGGACTTCAAAGACGTTTTGAACGTCATGGACCATATGAGATGTTCCAGGAGTTGAAGTTAATATTTCAATCAAATACCCGAGTTGAGAGATATGAAGTCTCCAACAAGTTCTATAACTAAAAGATGGAGGAGAATCGCTCAACTAGTGAGCATGTGCTCGATTGTCCGGTACTTTAATCGCTTGAATCAAGTGGGAGTTAATCTTCCGTGATAATATAGTGATTTACGTAATTCTCTAGTCACCATCACTAAGTTACTAGAACTTTGTGATGAACTACAAGATGCAAGGGATGACGAAAACGATTCCCGAGCTCTTCGTGATGTTGAAATCGACGAAGGTAGAAATCAAGAAAGAGCATCAAGCGTTGATGATTGACAAGACCACTAGTTTCAAGAAAAGCGCAAGGGAAAGAAAGGAACTTCAAGTAGAATGACAAGCAAGTTGTCACTCCCACGAAGAAGCCCAAAGCTGAACCAAAGCCTGAAACCGAGTGCTTACATCGCAAAGGAAATGGTCACTGGAGGCGGAAATGCCCTGAATATTTGGTGGATAAGAAGGATGGCAAAGTGAACAAGGGTATATTTGATATACATGTTATGGATGTGTACTTTACTAGTGTTTATAGTAGCCCCTGAGTATTTGATACTTGTTCGGTTGCTAAATATTAGTAACTCGAAACAGGAGTTAACGAATAAACAGAGACTAGTTGAAGGGTGAAGTGACGATGCATATTGGAAGTGGTTCCAAGATTGATATGATCATCATCGCACACTCCCTATACTTTCGGGATTAGTGTTAAACCTAAATAAATGTTATTTAGTGTTTGCGTTGAACATGAATATGATTTGATCATGTTTATTGCGATACGGTTATTCATTTAAAGTCAAAGAATAATTGTTGTTCAGTTTACATGAATAAAACCTTCGATGGTTATACACCCAATGAAAATAGTTTGTTGGATCTCGATCGTAGTGATACACATATTCATAATATTGATGCCAAAAGATGCAAAGTTAATAATGATAGTGCAAACTTATTTGTGGCACTGCCGTTTGGGTCATATCGGTGTAAAACGCATGAAGAAACTCCATAAAGATGGATTTTCGGAATCACTTGGTTATGAATCATTTGATGCTTGTGAAACGTGCCTTTTGGGCAAGATGACTAAAACTCCGTTCTCCGGAACAATGGAACAAGCTACTGACTTATTGGAAATAATACATACCGATGTATGCGATCCAATGAGTGTTGATGCTCGTGGCAAGTATCGTTATTTTCCGACCTTCACAAGATGATTTGAGCAGATATGGGTATATCTACTTGATGAAACATAAGTCTGAAATAATTGAAAGGTTCAATGAATTTCAGAGTGAAGTGGAAAAATCATCGTAACAAGAAAATAAAGTTTCGCGATCTGATCACGGAGACGAATATTTGAGTTACGAGTTTGGTCTTCAATTAAAACAATGTGGAATAGTTTCACAGCTCACGCCACCGAACACCACAACGTTATGGTGTGTCCGAACGTCAGAATCCGCACTTTATTGGATATGGTGCGATCTATGATGTCTCTTATTGATTTACCATTATCGCTTTTGGGGTTATGCATTAGAGACAACTGCATTCACGTTAAAAGGGCACCATCTAAATCCGTTGAGACGACACTATATGAATCGTGGTTTAGCAAGAAACCCAAGTTGTCGATACTTAAAGTTTGGGGCTACGATGCTTATGTGAAAAAGTTTCATCCTGATAAGCTCGAACCCAAATCGGAAAAGTGCATCTTCATAGAATACCCAAAGGTAACTATTGGGTACACCTTCTATCACAGATCCGAAGGCAAGTTATTCGTTGCTAAGATGGATCCTTTCTAGAGAAGAAGTTTCTCTCAAAGAAGTGAGTGGGAGGAAAGTAGAACTTGATGAGGTAATTGTACCTTCTACCTTATTGGAAAGTAGTTCATCACGTAAATCAGTTCTGTGGTTCCTACACCAATCGGTGAGGAAGCTAATGATGATGATCATGAAGCTTCGCATCAAGTTACTACCGAACCTCGTAGGTCTTCCAAAATAAGATCCGCACCAATGTGGTATGGTAATCCTATTCTAGAAGTCATGTTACTAGACCATGATGAACCTACGAACTATGAGGAAGCGATGATGAGCCCAGATTTCGCGAAATAGCTTGAGGCCATAAAATCTGAGATAGGATCCATATATAAGAACAAAGTGGGGACTTTGGTTGACCTGCTCGATGATCAGCAAGCCATGTTAAATAAATGGATCTTCAAGAAGAAGACGGACGTTGATAGTAGTGTTACTATCTACAAAGCTCGACTTGTTGCAAAAGGTTTTCGACAAGTTCAAGGTGTTGAATACGATGAGATTTTCTCACCGTAATGATGCTTAAGTTTGTCTCGAATCATGTTAGCAATTGCCACATTTTATGAAATCTGGCAAATGGATGTCAAAACTGCATTCCTTAATGGATTTATTAAAGAAGAGTTGCATATGATGCAAACCGTAAGGTTTTGTCAATCCTAAAGATGCTATCAAAATGTGCAAGCTCCAAATGATCCATCTATGGACCGGTGCAAGCATCTCAGAGTTGGAATATATGCTTGATGATTTGATCAAAGCATATGGTTTTATATGCACTTTTGGAGAAGCCTCAGTATTTACAAGAAAGTGAGTGGGAGCACTACAACATTTCTGATAAGTATATGTGAATGACATATTGTTGATCGTAAATGATGTAGAATTTTTCCGAAAGCATAAAGGAGTATTTGAAAGGAGTTCTCTAAAAGAAAGACCTCAGTAAAGCTACTTACATATTGAGCATCAAGATCTATTGAGATAGATCAAGACGCTTGATAAGTTTTTTCAATAAGTACATACCTTGTCAAGATTTTGAAGTAATTCAAAATGGAACAAATAAAGAAAAGTTCTTGCCTGTGTTGCAAAGGTGTGAAATTGAGTAAGACTCAAATCCCGACCACAGCAGAGAAAATAGAAAAGAGAATGAAAGTCATTCCCTATGCCTCAAAGAATAGGTTCTATAAAGTATGCTATGCTATGTACCGCACCTATTGTATACCTTGCTCAATTTGGCAAGGAGTACAATAGTGATCTAGGAGTAGATCACGGACATTGGTCAAGAACATCCTTAGTGAGGACTAAGGAAATATTTCGATTATGGAGGTGATAAAAGAGCTCGTCAGAAAGAGTTACATCGATGCAAGCTTTTTACACTGATCCAGATGACTCTAAGTCTCAATCTGGATACATATTGAAAGTGGGAGCAATTAGCTAGAGTAGCTCCGCGAGCATTGTAGACATAAAATATTTGCAAAATACATACGGCTCAATGTGATGCATCTGCTGACTAAGCTTCTCTCACGAGCAAAACATGATCATACCTTAGTACTCTTTGGGTGTTAATCACATAGCGATGTGAACTAGATATTATTGACTCTAGTAAACCCTTTGGATGTTGGTCACATGACGATGTGAACTATGGGTGTTAATCACATACAGATGTGAATATTAGTGTTGAATCACATGATGATGTGAACTAGATTATTGACTCTAGTGCAAGTGGGAGACTGAAGGAAATATGCCCTAGAGGCAATAATAAAGTTATTATTTATTTCCTCATTTCATGATAAATGTTTATTATTCATGCTAGAATTGTATTAACCGAAACATGATACATGTGTGAATACATAGACAAACATATAGTCACTAGTATGCCTCTACTTGACTAGCTCATTAATCAAAGATGGTTATGTTTCCTAACCATAGACATGTGTTGTTATTTGATTAATGGGATCACATCATTAGGAGAATGATGTGATTGACATGACCCATTCCGTTAGCCTAGCACTTGATCGCTTAGTATATTGCTATTGCTTTCTTCATGACTTATACATGTTCATATAACTATGAGATTATGCAACTCCTGCTTACCGGAGGAACACTTTGGTGCTACCAAACGTCACAACGTGAATCGGGTGATTATAAAGGAGTACTACAGGTGTCTCCAAAGGTACATGTTGGGTTGGCGATTTCGAGATTAGGTTTTGTCACTCCGATTGCTCTGAGAGGTATCTCTGGGCCCTCTCGGTAATGCACATCACTATAAGCCTTTCAAGCAATGTAGCTAATGAGTTAGTTACGGAATGATGCATTACGTAACGAGTAAAGAGACTTGCCAAGAATTAGATTGAACTAGGTATTGGATACCGACGATCAAATCTCGCAAGTAACATACCGATGACAAAGGGAACAACGTATGTTGTTATGCGGTTTGACCGATAAATATCTTCGTAGAATATGTAGGAGCCAATATGGGCATCCAGGTTCCGCTATTGGTTATTGACCGAGAATAGTTCTAGGTCATGTCTACATAGTTCTCGAACCCGTAGGGTCCGCACGCTTAACGTTACGATGACAGTTTTATTATGAGTTTATGAGTTTTGATGTACCGAAGGAGTTCGGAGTCCCGAATGAGATCGGGGACATGACGAGGAGTCTTGAAATGGTCGAGACGTAAAGATCGATATATTGGACGACTATATTCGGAGTTCGGAAAGGTTCCGAGTGATTCGGGTATTTTTGGGAGTACCGAGAGTTACGGGAATTCGTATTGGGCCTCTTTGGGCCATACGGGAAAGGAGAGAAATGGCCAAAGAGTGGCCGCACCTCCCTTGGACTAGTCCGAATTGGACTAGGAGGGGGCACCTTCCTTCCTTCTCCTTCTCTCTTCCTTTCCTTTTCTCCTACTCCTACTACATGGAAGGGTTCCTAGTTGGACTAGGAAAGGGGAATCCTACTCCCGGTGAGAGTAGGACTCCCTAGGGCGCGCCATAGAGAGGGCCGCCTCCCTCCTCCACTCCTTTATATACGGGGCAGGGGCACCCCATGGACACACAAGTTGATCTATGGATCGCTCTCAGCCGTGCGGTGCCCCCTCCACCATATTCCACCTCGGTCATATCGTCGCGGAGTTTAGGCGAAGCCCTCGCCGTAGAGCATCATCATCGCCACCACGCCGTCAGGTCGACGGAACTCATCCCCGACACTTTGCTGGATCGGAGTCCGGGATCGCCATCGAGCTGAACGCAGTGCTGAACTCGGAGGTGCCGTGACGTTCGGTACTTGGATCGGTCGGATCGTGAAGACGCACGACTACATCAACCGCTAAGTATCATAACGCTCGCCACGGCCCACGAGGGTACGTGGACAATACTCTCCCCTCTCGTTGCTACGCATCACCATGATCCTTGCGTGTGCGTAGGAATTTTTTTGAAATTACTACGTTCCCCAACACACAGAACTTGAGAAAGTCTTCATGAACCACCGGTAGGATTCGGAAGAACTAATGGATTAATATGATAACCAAGGAAAAAGAATCTTGAACGAACCACCGTAAGAATTCGGAAATGACTAACGAAAGAGAATGAATCACTGGGAAGAATTAGAAGAACAAATATGCTTGAGGGGATTTAGATGCAAAAGAACGGGAAGAACTCGATCTGATTAGAGAGCACTTGAACGAAGCGCCGAGATAATTGGATGACGGTATCTGGAATGTGAGGACAAAGGAATTCCTCTGGAACGACGGCCTCCGGTGAAACGAAACAGAAATCAACTCCTGAAATACTCCGGATGGGTAAGAAAAGAATATCTGACAAATGGAATAATTCACGAGGATAACATGAAGCTAGAACCACGAAACTTCGAGAGAATGGACAAGATTTAGAGGAAAAACTCTTCTTCAGTCTTCAAATGACGACGAGAAACACCACCAAAATTTCTGAGATACTCCGGGAGAATTAAAAGCGAAGAGGTTGAGCCAACAATGAAAAGAATTTGAAAACGATCTTGGGAAAAGCATCTGACTGATGAAATCCATTCTTACGTCAAACTCTGAAAAGAATTCGGAATAGCTCCGGAATAATTAGAAGAGTCAGGTAAGATCCTGGGAAAAGACGTGTGGGTTAGGGCCCACTGAAGAGAAAAATACCGTTGGAAAGGGATGTTGAAGAAGTAGATGATGCACCGGAACGATTGAAATATTTGAATGAGGTGACAACCTCGAATTAATTGGAACACAGACGAATCTCCTGAGGTGTCTTGAACTCCGGAATGATTGAATGGTGAGAGGCAAATGAGCGAGGAGAACACTTGATCCAAGGAAAAGAATGTGATCAACCCAAAAAACTAGAATTGAGTGCACCGGAAAAAAGAAAGGGATGAAGAATGACGAACGAGACGAGAATTCAGTGGTTGAAATAATTGAGGGAAGACTGAAAAGGTTCCGCAAGAAGGAAACTGATGCTCGAAACAGACTTAGGCTCCGGGAATAAGAGGGTGGGAGGGCGGGAAAACAAAGGCAACTTGGAACGAGAAATCGATGAATAACTTGAAGCGAAAACACCGGTTGAAATCCTTGAGGAAAGAAAGCAAAGACTTTGCACGAGTAGGATGGATACTCGATTACGGACTCCGGTTCCGGGAAGAATAAGGGAGGGCGGGTGGGAAAAACAAAGACAACTTCGGACAAGAAAAAACAATGACGTCGGAGGAAGAACTGAGGATTGATCTCGTGAAAGACAAAGAGGTTCGAGTCGACTTGACGAGAGATGCACCGGAAAAAAAAGGATGGACAACTCACGAAACTAACCACGTGATCCTAAAGAAAAATTTGAACGGGAAGAGGAGTAATTCAAAACACCTACGTCAAGATTCCTCACCGTAGCGATTTAAGGGCTGAGGAGTAAAAAGAATTCCTACCTCGATATAACTACACCAAAACAGTTTTCTTCTAGACTCGACAACGGCCAAACTACACAATCAATCAAGGGGCTCCTATGGTCGGTGGAGGCTCTGATACCAACTTGTCACGTCCAAGATGCGACCCTATCCTAAAGGAACTTGAAGGTCCCACCAAGGATAGAAGCGCATCTTGAAGACGCTTTTACAAGGTGGATATCATTACATCAACATTACATAATAGATAGGGATACATACATAAGGCATACAATGCCACACGAATACAACATCATCTTACATAAGAGCAACATCCGACTACGGATGAAACACGTATGTAAACTCAAACGACATCCACTGCTAGCCCAGCTGCCGCCCGAACCTATCCCCGATCAAGAAGGAGCGTAAGAAGAACTCCAAAACAAAGAACATCGCCTCACGCCAAGATCATCGTGATAACCTGTACCTGCAACTGTTGTTGTAGTAATCTGTGAGCCACGAGGACTCAGCAATCCCATTACCATGGGTATCAAGACTAGCAAAGATTAATGGGAAAGGAAGGGGTAAGGTGGTGAGGTTGCAGCAGCGACTAAGCATATATGTGGCTAACATACGCAAATGAGAGCGAGAAGAGAAGCAAACAGAACGGTCGTGAAGCTAGCAATGATCAAGAGGTGATCCTGAACTCCTACTTACGTCAAACATAACCCAAAAACCGTGTTCACTTCTTAGACTCCGCCGAAAAGAGACCATCACGGCTACACACGGTTGATGCGCTTTAATTCGGATCTGGTGTCAAGTTATCTACAACCGACATTAACAAATTCCATCTGCCACATAACCGCTGGCACGGCTCTCGAAAGTTTATACCCTGCATGGGTGTCCCAACTTAGCCCATGATAAGCTCTCGCGATCAACGGGATATTCCTTCTCCCAGAAGACCCGATCAGTCTCGGAATCCCGGTTTACAAGACATTTCGATAATGGTAAAACAAGACCAACAAGACCGCCCACGTGCCGACAAATCCCGATAGGAGCTGCACATATCTCGCTCGTGGCACACCGGATGAGCAAGACGTCTGGTTGGCATAGACCCCGGTTACCTGTGGGGCGCCGGACATCGCCGGTTTGGACCAAGCACTTAGAGAAGCAATCGCCCGGGGTAAATAAAGATGACCTCGGGATGCGCGACTCCCAAGGGAAAAAGGCTAGGTGAGGCAAATGGTAAAACCAAGGTTGGGCCTTGCTGGAGGAGTTTTATTCAAAGTGAACTGTCAAGGGGGTCCCATAAATCACCCAACCGCGTAAGGGACGCAAAATCCTGGAACATAACACCGGTATGACGGAAACTAGGGCGGCAAGAGTGGAACAAAACGCCAGGCATAAGGCCGGGCCTTCCACCCTTTACCAAGTATATAGGTGCATTAATAATATAAGAGATATTGTGATATCCCAACAATAATCCTGTCCACCATGGAGCAATCTTCAACTTCACCTGCAACTAGCAATGCTATAAGAGGGGCTGAGCAAAAGAGGTAACATAGCCAAGCAACGGTTTGCTAGGAAGGGTGAAAAGGTTAGAGGCTGACATGGCAGTTTGGGAGGCTTGAAGAGCAAATGATAGGTAGCGCAGCAAAGCGATAGAACGAAGCAACTAGCATAGAAATGATACTAGTGAGATCCAGGGTAGCAGTCATCTTGCCTGAAATCCCGCAAGGAAGAAGAACGAGTCCGTGAAGAAGATGAAGCCACAAAGAAGAACCAAGCGTAGACGAACGAATCCTCACGATCGCAACGAAAACGTGAACTATCGAGAAGAAGCACACAACATGGTAAACACACCACACATAGACAAGACATGATGCACAACCAAATATGATGCATGACAAAGCTAGATGAGGCTACCCATGACAAGAGATGATGCAAAACAAGAACAACACATCAAGGCAAGTTTAAATGAGGCCGGAAACAACATATAACAATTCCGGAAATTCCCTATATGCATATTTCGAAAATGGTCCAGAACTGAATAAACATTGAGTTGAATTTGTTAAACAGCAAGTTAAGATGCACCAAGATGATCTACACGAGATTCTAGCCAAGTTACATATAAAGTTCATTTAATTCGGAGCTATGGCCTAAAAGATATGAGCAAAACAAGTTAAACATGGCATTGATGCAAAAGGCATTCAAATATCAAGCAAACACTCTCAAAAGATGGATGCAACATGATAATATGAAACTACATGCAAATCTAAGCAAGTTTCATATAGAGCACACTCAAAACGGAGCAACGGTTCAACACATGCACTCTACAAGTTTAAAGGACAAGCTGTCCAAAACAGCAACTAGGCATCTAGCAAGCATCAAAACAAAATGCTACATCACCTCAACATAAGATCAAAATGCATGGGCATGAAGTACAGATAAAGCATGACAAAACATGAACACTGAGATATCTCCATAAATCACTAGAACATGCTCAAAAGGACATGGCAAGATTGCAAATAACAACAGTTTCCGACTTAGCAGAAATAACATCAGGTAACAATGTTTAGAGCTATCAAAAAACATGTTACAAGAACTTAACATGGCAAACAAAGCATGTCATGCTAGTACTACAGACAAATAACAAAACTACCTTATTGAACTAATTCTAAAGATCAACAGAAAAGATGGAATCATCCATGCAAACATGGCAAATGATATGACAGATTCATACATCGCAGGAACAACAATAAGAAGGCATATTGGTGAGCTTGTACCACTCACCACAGAGCATTACATGGAATTACAAGGTAACCAACAGTAAGAAGACATGTTTATGAAGCTAAGCATGGCAAGATAAAGTTCATATCATGCTTGGATCACTAACAACAATCATGGCAACATTGAACTTAATGTCAACAGGCTGACAGCAACATTATTTAGCAAGTTTGGAGCAAGATGACAACAAGTTACAGTAGGCTATAAATGCAACCAGGAGCGTTAATGGATATAGCATGATATGTTTAACAAAACATCCTTAGTGAACATCTCAAGATTATGCATAGAATGACTTGTAGCATCAGGTTTTCATAGCATCATGATATAGCAGATTCAGCCTAGCAAAACAGTAACAGCAAGTATCCTACTTAACAAGCTCGATGCACCCACTACAAGACTCACAAAAATACATGGATTGCACCACTGTAAGGATGGCATGATGTAACTCAAAACTCATGTAGACATCAAACTCATAGGATGCCCACACAAAATACATTGAAAAAGACAAAACAGCAAGTTATAACAGCTTCAGCAGGTTAACATCACATAGCACTCTAGCAACGATGATTTAGGCATCAAGATGAACTCAAATGAACATGGCACAATAGAAAATAATGTAGAGAATCTCATGATGAATAATTTGACATATTACACGCACAAAACGGAGCAGTATGCAACGAGATATGGCATGTCGAACAGGGCATGAAAAAATCACCGATCTTGGGACTTGGTGGATTTTTACCTCCAGGAAAGTCAACGTGGGACGGAGGGATCCGGGACGGAGCGGATCGGGGCGGTGGAGGCGCGTTTGGTTGCCGGGTTGGATGGATCTGGTCCATCTTCTCCAGATCCTACCGGAGAAGAGCTCCGGCAAGCTCTTCGGCGAGGGGGGGCCGGCGAGGGGCACGGGACGGCGGAGGAGGTCGGGGACGGCGCGGGGACGCGGTGGCCGGCTCCGGCGATGAGAGGAGCGGCGGGGCAGGGAAGAAACAGCACAGGGGGCGGCGAGGCGTGGTGGAGGAGCTTCGATGGACGGCGGCGCTGCAGACCGGGTCGCCACGAGAACAGAGAAGGCGGCGGCTGGCGGTGGCGCCGAGGCGCGGGCGAAGCGGGAGGCTGGGGCGTGGCGCTGCCGAGCAAAGCGGCCGGGAGGCGAGGGCGGAGGAGCGGCGAGGTACGGCGTGGCGCTGGGTCGGGTGGTCGGCGGCGGCGGATGTAGCCGACGACGGAGGGCGCTGCTGGGCGCGGCCGCGGCGGCGGGACGGGCCAAAGCGGCGGCGATTCTGGCCCACGGGCCCCGGATGGGCTCCGCGGGCCGGCAGCGCAGGGACGGCAGCGAAGGACAGGTGTCGGCGCGGGATTCGTCGGTCAGCGGCGGCGGACGTGTCCGGTCTAGATCGGATGTATCCGGCGGGCGAGAGGAGCGGGGCTAGGGTTTCATCCGCGAAAATGGAGGGGGAGGCACCTTTTTATAGATAGAGGGAGCTAGGAGAGTCCAAATGAGGTGCGGTTTTCGCCCACACGATTGTGATCGAATGACCGAGAGCATGGAGGGGGTTTGGATGGGCTCATGGGCTGTTATGAAGGGGTGTTGGGCTGCAACAAAAGAGGCTTTTACGGTACCCCGGATAACCGTTGGAGTATCAAACGGACTCCAAATGGCACGAAACTTGACAGGCGGTCTACCGGTGGTATACCAAGGCCGCTTGGCAAACCTCGGTCCATTCCGAGAATGTTTAACACCCGCTCACAACAAGAGACAAAAAGGGGGACGCCGGATGGCATAGGAGTGTCGGATTGCAAAACGGACAACGGGGAAAATGCTCGGATGCATGAGACGAACACGTATGCAAAATGAGATGCACATGATGACATGATAAAATGCAGCACGCAAGCAAATGACATGGCAATGACGGCGAATAATTGGCAGACACCTGGCGCATCGAATCCGGGGCGTTACACCGGCGTTTCTCGCGGGGCAGCTAATTCTAAATGTGGATGCATCATTCACAGAGGGCGACTATGCAGGACCATGTGGAGCTGTTATCTGTGATCACCAGGGGTCCTTCATAACGGCATCCACAGCAAGATTAGAACACGTAGCTGATGTGTTTACGGCAGAAGCGGCAGCTTTGCTCGAAGGATTGAAGCTAGCAAGGGATACGGGATGCTATAACTTGGTGGTGAGATCGGACAATACCACGGTGGTGGATGCACTAAACCATAATGGAGGTTATTCTATGGTGGCAGCGCCGGTCATTTATGAATGTCGAAGTAATCTAGTAGATTTCGGGAGGGTTACTATTGAGCATTGTATTAGAGAGTCAAACTTTGTAGCTCATGAGCTGGCTAGATGAGGACGTGTTAACAATCCATCTCTTTGGATTGATGCCCCGCCTGATTTCATTGTGAAATTGCTAGCAGACAATGTAGCTATCATTTGATTAATAAAATAAGCCTTCCTGTAAAAAACCAAAAAAGTAGCATCGAGAATACAAAGTACATCCAACCTCAGAAAATAAGTAATACATTTGGAGTAGTAATTACTACAGTGTCAAAAACATTCTCATATTATGGGACGGGGGTAGTGTTCCTTCTCTCGCCTAATAATAAGACTGCTAGTACTACTAATCTACACAAGGAGTCCGTCAATCAGAGTCCAATCACGCCGGTCCCAGAAGAAGCTCTGGTGTCAAAGCAGAAAGAGTATATGTCGGTGACGGCGAGCATGATTCCGGTGCCGGAATCACGACGCCGCATGAAGCCCGCCAGAGGGTCAGAGCGCCAACACGTATTCCAACGGCGAAGGCCACCATGGCGACACGGCCGCTCCACCGGCCGACGGAATCGAGTCCTCTCACAAGAAGCGCCACGCCACTCATTCCCCAACCAGCCGTGCCACATATCTCTTTGAATACCGGCGCAGCATGAACCAGGTCGTCGACACGTAAGCGCACCCGCCGAGCAGCAAGGCGGCATAGAGGCATGTGTATACCGGGTCTCTTGCTACATCAGCAAAGCTGCATTTCATGGACATAGAGAAACGGTTACTCCTAGAGCTCAATCACCATGAATAGGTCAGAGACATACTCCCTCCGTCTCAAAATTCTTGTCTTAGATTTGTGATATGGATGTACCTAATACTAAAACCTGACTTGATACATGCGTATTCAGACAAATCTAAGACAAGAATTTTGGAAAGGAGAAAGTATTAAAGAGTTGGCAATAATTCTACTCGCTTCATGTCAAAATATAAGACGTCTTTGCAATTCGAATTGAACTACGAAAACGTCTTTATTTTACATTTTGATACAGAGGTAGTATATGTGTACTCACGTTGGTGGTGTGGTTAGGTAGTAGGCGATCCCGCTTACTGGGACAAACCCTCCAAAACCTTTAGATCGTTCCCACTTGCCAAGCAGATTGACCGGCTCGTCTCCGCCAAATTTCATGTATAATTGCTGCAACAAACATTAACCCAAGACAAGAATTTTACTCATCCGGCCAAAGTAGTACTCCCTCCGTCCGAAAGAACTTGTCCCAAGCGTGTTCCTTAAATGGATGTATCTAGCACTAATTTCGTGCTAGATACATCCATTTGAGGGACAAACTTTTTCGGACGGAGGAAGTACTCCCTCTGTTCCAAATTGAACTAAAACCACGACGAGTAATTTGGAACGGAGGGAGTACATGATAACTGCATTGATAAAAATACGAATCATGCAAGCAAGGTACTCACCTCTGAGAATACGTACGTGCATGAAAGGAGCATGGCTTGGAAGAGGATGGGAGCATACACTAGTAGAAAAACGACCTAATACGAGAAACATTAGTACCGGTTCGCATATGAGCCGGCACTAATGCGCCCATTAGTGCCGGTTCAAATGACTTGGCAGGAGGTGACCTTTAGTACCGGTTCTTTGGGAATCTTTAGTACCGTTCGCGCCACGAACCGGTAGTAAAGATGTTGGTGCCCGCCAGCACCTAGTACCGTTCGTGGCACGAACCGACTAAAGAGGTTGTGGCAGCGCTATTTTTAGTCCCACCTCGCCTCCCCTAACAAGAATTTGACCACCTTAAGTATGTTACTTCTCAAACTATCCCAAACATTTGGTCTTCATTGAACTCTATGTATAGGATCCGTGGCTGCAATAGGAGTCTTCACGGTTCTTAAATCGGTGGTAGATTCCTATCGACGATTTAGATTCTATACAAAAAGATCGTTGATGATCAATGTATTTTTTATATGTACTGCGTAGCAAAGAGCGTGTTTTGGCTGAAAGGCGGTACTGATCAATGTATTTTTTCTACGTTCAGATGCACAATTTAAATATGTTATTTTTCAAACTATCACAAGCATTTGGTCTTCATTGAACTCTATATATAAAGAAGAGGAAAAAGAAGCAGAAGAGGAAGAGGAAGAAGAGGAGGAAGAAGAAGGAGGAAGAAGAAGGAGAACGAGATGAAGAGGAAGATGAAGAGGAAGATGAAGAGGAAGAAGAAGGAGAAGAAGGAGAAGAAGGAGAAGAAGGAGAGGAATATGAAGAGGAAGAGGAAGATGAAGAGGAAGATGAAGAGGAAGAAACAGAGGAAGCAGAAGAGGAAGAAGAAGGAGAAGAAGGAGAAGAAGGAGAAGAAGATGAAGAAGAAGAGGAAGATGGAGAGGAAGATGAAGAGGGAGAAGAAGAGGAAGAAGAGGAAGAAGGAGAAGAAGAAGAAGAAGAGGAAGAAGAAGAACAGGAAGAAGAAGAAGAGGAAGAGGAGGAAAGAAGAAGAAGGAGAAGAAGAAGAAGAAGAAGAAGAAGAAGAAGAAGAAGAAGAAGAAGAAGAAGAAGAAGAAGAAGAAGAAGAAGAAGAAGAAGAAGAAGAAGAAGAAGAAGGAGAAGAAGGAGAAGAAGAAGAAGAAGAAGAAGAAGAAGAAGAAGAAGAAGAAGAAGAAGAAGAAGAAGAAGAAGAAGAAGAAGAAGAAGAAGAAGAAGAAGAAGAAGAAGAAGAAGAAGAAGAAGAAGAAGAAGAAGAAGAAGAAGAAGAAGAAGAAGAAGAAGAAGAAGAAGAAGAAGAAGAAGAAGAAGAAGAAGAAGAAGAAGAAGAAGAAGAAGAAGAAGAAGAAGAAGAAGAAGAAGAAGAAGAAGAAGAAGAAGAAGAAGAAGAAGAAGAAGAAGAAGAAGAAGAAGAAGAAGAAGAAGAAGAAGAAGAAGAAGAAGAAGAAGAAGAAGAAGAAGAAGAAGAAGAAGAAGAAGAAGAAGAAGAAGAAGAAGAAGAAGAAGAAGAAGAAGAAGAAGAAGAAGAAGAAGAAGAAGAAGAAGAAGAAGAAGAAGAAGAAGAAGAAGAAGAAGAAGAAGAAGAAGAAGAAGAAGAAGAAGAAGAAGAAGAAGAAGAAGAAGAAGAAGAAGAAGAAGAAGAAGAAGAAGAAGAAGAAGAAGAAGAAGAAGAAGAAGAAGAAGAAGAAGAAGAAGAAGAAGAAGAAGAAGAAGAAGAAGAAGAAGAAGAAGAAGAAGAAGAAGAAGAAGAAGAAGAAGAAGAAGAAGAAGAAGAAGGAGAAGGAGAAGAAGAAGGAGAAGGAGAAGAAGAAGGAGAAGGAGAAGAAGAAGAAGAAGAAGAAGAAGAAGAAGAAGAAGAAGAAGAAGAAGAAGAAGAAGAAGAAGAAGAAGAAGAAGAAGAAGAAGAAGAAGAAGAAGAAGAAGAAGAAGAAGAAGAAGAAGAAGAAGAAGAAGAAGAAGAAGAAGAAGAAGAAGAAGAAGAAGAAGAAGAAGAAGAAGAAGAAGAAGAAGAAGAAGAAGAAGAAGAAGAAGAAGAAGAAGAAGAAGAAGAAGAAGAAGAAGAAGAAGAAGAAGAAGAAGAAGAAGAAGAAGAAGAAGAAGAAGAAGAAGAAGAAGAAGAAGAAGAAGAAGAAGAAGAAGAAGAAGAAGAAGAAGAAGAAGAAGAAGAAGAAGAAGAAGAAGAAGAAGAAGAAGAAGA